>OZ012739.1:433357713-434610213 GCA_963859935.3 Lathyrus sativus | reverse complement strand
GAGAGAGAGAGAGAGAGAGAGAGAGAGAGAGAGAGAGAGAGAATACACACGGATTTATTTATGAAGTTTCCCAATCGGCCTCGATATGGGTACATCTTTCCTCAACTCAAACTCGAATTGAGATAGTGTAAATTAACCATACTTTGCAAATGTAGTTTACAGAAGAAATGTAGCAACTCTATAAACCCTATGTTTGGTGTTGATTCTAACACTTTCTCTTTCCTTGATATGAGCTTGATCAAGTCGCTCAACAATGTCAATTTGATTCACTATCTCACATTACTCCTTTGTAAGAACCTTCATTCTTCAAAGCTTTCACTTGATCGATTCCAAATTGTGAATTGTTGTAACCCAAAATTTACCATATTGAGTCACTGTCTAACGCTACTCCTTTGCAAGAACCTTCCGTTCTTCAAAGTCTTCACTCGATTGAATTCAAATTACGTAATCTTTTCTAAAACCTTTAAGTTTCTAATTTATCTTGAAGGAAAACCCCACCTTGGTTTTCTTATTTGAAACCCTCAAAGATCTCAACTTAATTTATAGTTCACCAACCTAAATTGGACGTTATCAACATTATATATAGATGACACCTAAACAATGAATGATTATACGTACTTTGTTTGTGTGTATGTATAGAATGAAGGCTGAAGATGATGAGCACTCTTTAGAACCAGTTTTATTTATGATTTTCATAATATCATTGAAAAGAAATGATGCATGTATGAAGTATATTTATGTGAGCAAGTATGAAGCAAAAGGAATAGAAAACAATGCAAAATTTCAAGATTTTTAATGTATGTGTCGACCTATGTAAGTAATAGGTCGACCTATTTGATGCATGAGCTGACCTGTAAAGGTCATGTGTCAACCTATGCAATCATCACATCAAATAGAGGCTACAGGATTTAAAAATGGGGTACATGAGCCGACCTGAAAAGCATATGTGTCGACCTATAGAGAAAATTTCCTTCTATGTGTCGACTATAATGTGTATGTGCCGACACATAGCTATTTTTCACATAAAAATCAGTTTTTAATGCATAAAATCTTTTCTTTGATGCAATATCCTTTTCTAAATATTTTCCAACATGTTTTTATGTTTTCTAATGCTAAGATGCACATTTAGACATAGAGGATATCATCCAATATACATAAACGCTAAAGTATCCTAGTTTTGACATCATACAAAATACATCTAATGGAAAGTTGTACTCACAATATTTGTTGCTGATGATGAAAATGAATTGAGTTTATGTGTAATTATATGGAACAGAAGATATTGAGTAGTCGTATGTGATTAATGCAAGTCACGCATGCAATATATATGGCGCCAAGTCAATTGGTGACCACATTCATTTTCAAAAAGCATGATCATTTATTTATTCTTTAAACTTTTGTAACCTTCGTATTTATGATATATATATATATATATATATATATATATATATATATATATATATATATATATATATATATATATATATATATATATTAACTTTTGGTTACAACAAATATAACATAAACACCCCTAAAACAAATAGTTTTGCACCAACATAAATACACATAAAGCAACAACATAAACAACAAATAAAAAAAAGACTTAACACCACAACATGTATAAGATATTACAATAATCAAAACAATGTCATATGCTGCAGACATCATATCCTAGCATAATTCTCATCTTTAACTCGTACCCACATATGTTGCATAATATTATTGTCATCTACAACTGAGATGTATGAAACAAGCCTCTCAATATTTCTAATTCTTTCCCAATCATTTATCTCTTTGTCTAACCAAATGTTTAAACTCATTTCAAGATGCTCGAAACTTTGGATGTTCCAAAAAAGAATTTTCGTCGAAGGTTTCATTGTCGGATGCCATACATGTCAATATCTTTTGTCAATCATGATAGAGTTAATGAAGAAAATAAAAAGAAGCTTTTGAAATGAGGTGTGAAGTGAAGTAAATGGTAGGAAACACATCTATTTATACTAAAATATTCATAATATACACTAGTGTCAGATGAATTGGCATATCCATTAAAAAGATGTACATTGGCGTCGATTGAGCCGACAAGACCATATTGTAGCGGGAAAATTTGTGATTAAGCTATCAGTTAACTTAACTCATTATAAAAGAGTTGCCACTGCACTTTTATTTTCCAAAGGAATGGGGAAAAGAACAAATAAAATCCAAAAAAGTTTTAAAACAAAACTAATAAAAACAGAGACAATGGTAACAGGTTGGTTATGCAATGGGAAGGTGTTAACACCCAAAACTTTTATAGTACTCTATAAGAATCTCTTGAAAATATATGTTTAGCTTAAAAGGTGTTGTTTACAAAAGATGGTCAAGATGAGAAAAGAAGTATTTTTTATGATTTTTTTGTTTGACAAGACTTCCTCAGCTTCGTGCCTACATACCCACAAAGTGCAATGGAGAATCAAAACCTCATAGTTCATGGTAAAAATAACAAAGAAATTTGTTTGATTGATTTTAAATGGGAATATAAGTTATCATTTTAAGGTGAAAACTCAACTAATCACATACAAGTGTATGAGAATTGACATTTGCATCACTATTGAGAAGGACTCCAACTTGGATTAAAATCAACAAGTATGCCATTAAATCACTCAAGTGGAAAAAAATCAACATCAAATATAACTATAGAGATAGGAGAATTACATCTCAACTATGAAAATGACTCATGTCTAAACCTTAAGCAAAATTTTAAAAGGAAAAGTGCACAAAGGGCACAAAATGGTTTGAATGAGTTAAGTATTTTTTTTTAAGTCTTATGAAAATGGTCATGATATGCTTAAGATTGCTTAGCACTTTATTCAAGCAAAAGAGGTTTGAAAATCACTTGACAAAGTCAAGGTTTATTGTGAAAGAAGTTCAAATTTGAAAAACAATAAGGTTTTGAAAAAGGGAGAAGATTTTGAAAATCTAAGAAGGGGAGGAGATGAAGAGACTACCCTAAAGCATAAAATAAAAGCTAAGGAAAGAAAGATCTAACCAAGAGAAAGCTTTGACACAAGTATATACTCCCATCCTTTGGATTAAGTAACAAACAACCAAATAAGCAACGAAATAACTAAGCATCATATAAAGGAGAATTTGAACCAAGGCCAAAGATAAGGTAGCAGAGCTAAGTCTTCCACAAGTCAACTCAAGACCAGAGAACCTGATGAATTCCAAGGTTTCAATTTACAACTCTAAAGCATAAGGTAAAGAACCTAATTCTAAGTCCAATAAGTCCAACATCCAATCAAGGGATGGTAACCATATAGTCCAATGGAAACATTAAGTCTTTTAGTGTTTAGCCTTTATTAATGTCTTAAGAAAAAGAAAAAGAAATTCCAAGTGAACAAAGGAAAAAGGCATAAAAATAAATAATAGCAATATGATATGTAATGACAATAATAGAGCAATATATATAAGGTGCAAGAAAGTAAATGACTTAAAAATAAAGGTGCATAAAATTAAATGACATAAAAATAAATGTTAGCATAATTATATGGTTAATGTTAGTGTTAGAAAACAAGGTCGAGACAAATTTGACGCTATGTTAAGCAATAGTAGAACAACCTATAAGGAAGATCATACTATAGGAGATCAGTAAATAACAACTTATATACCATACATGTTAGAGATATGATATAGAGATCATACTCCTAAAACATGTAGCACAAGTCAAAACAAGGTGGATCAAGACCTAAGTCAAGGAAGATTGGTCCATTACATCAATCAACCCTTTATGATACTTAGGACAAACTTATGTATCAATCCAAAGTACCTCAATTGATAATTGATCAATCAAATGGTAGACTTTAAATGATGAAAGTTCATCAAGCACCAATCTAAATCTCATGAACAAGATGGATCACACATCATCCAATTGATCAAGAGGAAAGGTGAAAAAGAAACGAAAAGAGATGAAGATAGAAGAAGATACTAAAAAGAAAGTAAACCAAATTGGATCAAAGGATTTAATCAAGTCATCATTAAAATCAATCATCCATTTTGGTGGATTAGGGTTTTCACCCCATCAACATCCAAGATCCATTGAGTTTGATGAAACTTATGATCAAATCAACCAAGATCCAAGGCCAACAGAAGTCAACATAGGTTAAACAAATATAACATGCAATAAAATGCATCAAAAAGATTTTTAAAATTATTTTTAAAAGGAAAATAAAAGAGAAAATTCATAAAGTCCTTCAAATCATCAAATAAATGGCCAAGAAAATTATGGAAGGTCAAAAATAAATCAAGAAGCATATAATAAATTTTTCAGAATTTTTAAAGACATAAAACTATTTTTAAACCCATTAAAACAAAGAAAAAAAGTGAAAATCAAAGAAAAATAGCAAATCATAAAATAAAATCAGATGAAGAAAAATAAAAGATAATTTTTTTCAAAAAAAAAATTTAATGAAAACTTATATATAAATGAAATAAAAGACAAAAATGTTAGCCATTAGACCAAGTCAACTCTGATGATGTACGCGCATTAGAGGGTTCAGATCTTGAGGCAAATGGTGGACCATAATTAAAAAACACGCTGGATCACTAAAACACATGGACCATCAGATTTAAGTGGAGTGACAAAAGTATGCGCATCTGAAGGTCCAAATCTTAGGACACGCGGTGTGATTTAAGTGAAAAGACAAACTAGATCCAATTTAAAATAAAAACAATTTCAGGTCATCGCTTGCCTCTCCGGTCATCTTCTCCAGTGAGATGCTCACCAGAGGTTGCTATATGGTAAAATTAGGGCATGAAACCATTATCATTACAACTGTTTCATTAAAGCAAATTCAACCTCATGCTCCATTTTCATTGATTGAAAGAGAAGAGAGAATTACACAGAAAACACAGGGAAAAGCAAAACACGGAAAATGAAATTAAATGATGAATACAATCAATCAACACCAGATAATTGAGGGGAAATCATCAAAGAGTGATAAACTACATCATGGTAACTTATTTGAGTGCTAAAGAAACTCAAAACTTCCTTGTCCAAATGGTGACCTGAGGTAGAGTAAGTTTGATGTGGTTAGAGCACTTCAGGGAGTTTTAAAGCTTGAGAATTGTTACAAAAGCTTCAGAGAAGACCGAAGGTCCTAATGGAATCAAAAAATTGAGTTGAAAAAGCCTCGAATTCAAAATACAATATCTCGATTTCTGAAGAAAATTTGTCATTAGAACAGAGGTTCTGAAGGCTATTCAAGCTTGAGAATAAAACAAATATGTTGCTCTATTTATAGGAAGAGAGAATGGATGCATTACGTGTGAGAAAGATGCCAATTTGTGTGAATCCCATGTGCAAGAAAAGCATGACCAAACATGATAATGAAGTCACTCAAAACGCAGTTAAAATTGGCTATTTTGGGTCATTTTCACTTGGTACATATCCCTTAACATGATTAAAGTGCAAATCACGTGGTAATTTAGCTTGAAATTGAGAATTAGTGAACTCCAAAATTCTGACCATGGTGATATCTTCAGCTTCAAGTAACCATGTTTAACTCAATGGGGCATTTTGTACACGAGGCTCCATTCTTTTTGTAACTTATGAACATCATAACAAAGATCACAATGTGCCAAGAAAGATTGAATTTGGACATTTGAGCCAAAATTTATGGCATGTTGAAGTTGGCACAAAAATCTGGCAATGAGGTCATAAAAAATTCTAAGTCTAAAGTGATTGAAAATGACCTATAATGTATCAATGAATTTCATGACCTTTCAAGCACAATTAGCTTTTAAGCCTTGAAGCAAACTTGTAGAGGGAATTTCAAAGAGTAAGTAGCAATAAGAACCAGTCTCAAATGTTAAAAATTGAAGAAGTCATGATTCTTGAAAGTTGAGAAAAAGTCACTTGAAAATAGGTCAAAATTTCACTAAGTCCACAAATGACATATAATGTCTTCAAACTTTTGATGACCCTTCAAGCATAATTGGCTCTTGCCATGTAAAGAGAAGTTGAAAAGGATGTTGATAAGATTCATATGCAAAAAGAAGAATTTAAAAATGTTGAGAATTGGAGGAGTTGCACTCTTTTGAACTTTGACTTTCAATGTTGACTTTTTAGATCAAACCACTTAGAATCAACTTGTGATCTTGGAATTTTCTTGCATTTCAAGGGACGTGGATGATCATATGAACATATGAACCTTTGACTTGAGGGACTTTGACCAAATGTTGAGGTAACTTGTTGATGAAAGCATGGAAATAAACACATGAACCTTTCACTTTTATTAAGAAACAAGCAATAAAACTTTGAGGTATCTTTGATCAATATGAGATTGAGTGATGCTTGATATCAAAAATTTTAAGATTAGAGGCCATTAATTGATGAGATAGCCCTTGTGAACCAATGGTTGACCATACTTTAACTTGAGGGACCGAAACCCTTACTGAGGAGCCATGCTTGATGGTTTTGATACAAAACCCTCCTTGAAAAGAAATAAATGGGACAAAGCATATTTTTTTGATATTTTGATTAGTGATTAGTGAAACATAAAGCATATAAACACAAAGGAAAAAGATACAAAGAAAAGGTGCTTGGTGATCTCTAAAAAGACAAACTCAAGGATGATAGGGATAGAGGAGAACCAAGTTTGTGATCTTGATGCATAAAGATACAAAGGAAGTGGGATATTAAGGTTAAAAATTAGGGTATGACAGATGCCCCTATTTAAATTTCTTCTATCCGGAGATATGAAGATTGAAATCTTCGTCTCGATGGGATTGGAGATGCTTAAATATAACAACAAACCCAATTTTTGGCCCTAAGATACCTTAAAGTGCACATGATATAATATGATATGAATGCATAGGATTCTATGGGGGAAAGGATGCCACAGGAGATAAACAAATGTCGGAGAGCAAAGGAAAGGAAAAAGAGACTATGTAGGGGAAAATTGAAAGAGTAAGGTTCCACTGAGGAAAAAACTTAACAACAAAAGTGTCGTGGTGAAAATCGGATACCAAACTATTGATTAGTTTGAATCTTTAATTCAATTTTGCAACCAAACTTTGATTTGTCCAAAGGAAGGGATAAAGATCGAAATACCCACAATGAAATGCAAATGCAAGCTAGAGAGTTATAGGTTCGGGGGTTGGTTAAACTTAGGGAAGGTACTAGCATCCTAAGTTTCTGTAGTACTCTACATGAACCTCTTGCTTTATGTTGTTTATTGCTAAGGGTTATCTGCTTAAAAGGGTAAAAGACCTAGGGGTTTATTTCTAAGTATACTCGATAAGATATCGCATCTTATGCCTACATATCCTTACGGGAGTGGAATTAGAGTATTTGTAGTTCCCCTAAAGGGTTTGAGGAGTTCCTTGACTGTGGTCAAAGTTCCTATGGGTTTAGAGTAGTTGATTGATTGATTTTAGGAGAAAATATGAGTTGTCATTTTAAGGGAGATTACTTTGATTTAAACCACCACAACGTTGTAGGAAAATTGATTATGTTATTATGGGGTAGAAGTTTTATCCCACTTAAGATGATTAACATCTTATTATCTAATGTGTTTGAATAATTTGTTTGAGTTGTTTTGTTTGTTTCTATGTTGTAAAGTAAAGACGAAGGTCCTCCTATGGGATAAGATCTTTCCTAAAAGATCGACTTGAATGGGATAAAGAATTATAGGGGAGTATGGTGCAAATGCAGGTGCGATACACACAAGTGTTAAGTCATGTGTAGGTTCTTCCTTTAGACAGAATGCGATGTAAGAAAGATAAATACGATAATTGTAAATTGCGGAAAGAAATAAAAGCGGATAAAGTAAATGTACACACGCATGAAAGCGCTAAGTGAGTGTGTGAATTGTGTATATGAATATGCGTGGATGCGTAAGCGTGCACAATTGGATTGGTTCTAGACGAAGTTAATTTTAAGGGTGGGCTGAATTGTTTTGAGAAGAGTTGAATTAGTTTAATAAAAGGTTTAGATTAATTCATGAAGTTGATTTTAGAAAAATGTTAATTTAATTTATTAGCAAAAGATTGATTGATTTTAAGAGAAGATTATTTTAGAGGGTGAATTGATTTTTTTATATGACAAAAAGAGTTTATTAGATAGATAAAAGTTTTGTTAATACAGGTACTTTTGATTATTATTAATGATTATAGATTAAATATATTATTTTAAGTTATGAAATAGGTTCCTAAATTATAGAATAAATCTAATTACTATTTTTAGAAGATTTTATCAAATTGATAGCCATATTAAAGATTTTATTAAAAAGGGTCATTTAAATGAGGTAACATAATTACTTATCTTATAAAAAAGAAATATTTTTTAGTAACATATATTAAAAAGAGTATTGGCCAAATGTTAAATTAATTAAACTTTTTAAAAGGTCTAATTAATAAAAAAGAAATAAATAGTTGATTTAAGAAAAGATTTAATTATTGATTTTGGTAAAATGATTAATTAATTAAATTATTAGGCAAATCATTTTTAATTAAACAGATTAAAAAGAAAATCATGGCTAATTGGAGTTAAGGCGGATTAACTCTGGATTAAGGTGTTAATGAGTGGGGCGTACGATTAGGTGTGGTGTGCACGTGGTACTTACGATGGACTATGTGATGAGATCCGTCAGATCGTGATCGTGCAGTAATTGTGGTGACGGACCATGGTACTACCATGGTCGTGCGCATATACAATTCATAATGATACAACAACAGCAGAACGATGAAACAAAAAACAAATGACGGCGAAAAAAAACCCTAATCCCCAACGCCCTTTCACTCGATCGCCTCTCCCGTTCAAAATCTGTTTCAATCTCTCCCGTCTTTCTTCATCGTTGCGTCTATCCATGTACCTGAAACAACAACGGAAACGTTAATCGTTCAACAACATTAACATGTATGAAGGAATTTACCGAAGGTTGGTGGCGGCGGCGGGATGTGAAGCGCGAGCGATTCCGGCGGTCTCGCGATGGGCTTCAGAGGCGTCGATCTTCGAAGGTTTCAGCAAAAAGATGAGTTTCTCATATCCTTTCAATTCGAGCTACTTTAGGTTTTCGTGATTTTTCGCTGAGTTTTGAATTTCATCCAAAAAAGTGTGTTCTTCGATCCAAATCCCTCTTTTTATAGGCGATTTTGGGCTTTCCCGTCTTTAAAGCTCTGATTGAATCTTTGATTGCTTGTATTAAGACCTTCTATTCCTGTTTGGTCAAGATTTGAAAACTTTCCTTTCTCGTTTTTGATTGAGTTAATGTTGTTGATGATAATCCCTTTTTGTATGATTTGATTTGAAGGATCTCTTAATTGATGCTGAAGAATCTGATAGCTGTCTGGGATTGGATCTTTTTCGAAAAAGCATATTCCTCACTTGATTACTAACTCTGAATTGTTATTTGGTAGGTGTGAATAGCAAATGGTTTGGGTCAAAGGGAAATTAGCAGCCCAGGAAAAATACGGGTAACTAGTGCTAAGGATTTGGTGAGTCCAAAATTCGATCGTTGGTGACATCCCTGAATACGCAAACCTCTTCCACGTGAAGTCATAGCTTGCCAACCCTGTTCTTTGATGCTCAAATGATGAACCGTGCTGGCCAGGATGGAAAGGTATTGAGCATTCTTAGAATGACCTTCATAAGTGTTTTGTTGGAACTGACTCCTATATGTGGACCTGTTCAGGAACATTTGATTTGAGCACTTTTATGGTGTTTAAACCCAGGTTGTATCTTCGTTTTGGCAGCTGAAATTCGTTGAAGTTGTTTGCTGATCCTGGTGAGAAGCCTCTTGGAGGAGACAAACGTTCTTTGGTTCGGAGAAAAGGCTGCATTTGGGACTTCTTGAAGAGGCTGGCGTAGCGAGATTGTGAGTGGCATTCAATGAGTCTCTTGGAAGAATTTACAAATTTCTGGCGTGGAGGTGTTATCAGTTGTGGAGTTGTGTTTCTGGTTTGGCACAAAGGCGTCAGCATGAAGATTTTGGGCATTGTTGACAAGAGAACTATCAAAATCAGAAGATGGGGGTTAGTAGTGCTGCTTAGTGCTGAAGTTAAGTTTTGCTCTATTTTGCTATTCTCTCATGTTTTCCTCAATTAATTTGATCAAGCTTTATCTGTTGTTTAAGTTGCTTCAAATACTTATTGGCTTCATCCATTCCTCTTGACAGATTGCGAAGAGAAGTGCACCCAGGTGAAACAAACTTCCTTTCGTACGAGGACTTATAGAGGACATTTGAGAAGTGTGACCGGGAACTGATGCAAAGTGCTCATTGCGCCTCATAGTGATACGGTTGGTATGCTGCTGTGATGATATTGTAGTGTTCGTAACCTCTCGACCATCTTCTATTTTGACTACCATGCTCAAATAGCTCTTGTTGTAACAGGATTTGATGAAGCAACAAGTTAGGGTCGGGATTAGCTTAACCATGTGAGCTTGTTGTAGTCATGATAAGGTGAAGTTCTAACCCTTCCTTGTTTATTAACACAACTTAGACTAGTGATAATCTCTGAAAAACATCCCAATACTCCCAAATGTCTCGAAATAGTTCAACATAAAACAAGTTGTATCACTTATAATCTTCAAACCAGCCTAAAGCGTATGTTGGCTTGAATGCAGGTATCGAGTTGAGGAGCCAATATTAGTTACAGAAATAATTGCATCAGTGACTTGAGGCGGAGAATGACTTGTGCTACCATGTTGTGTACATAATTGTTGCTTGCCAATTCTATCATCCTTGCTACAACAAAGCCCTTTGGGCATTACCGGAGTTGTCTGTGCTGCCAAGGAATCTCTAGCTATCGAAGGAGGTCAAGGGCGACATATATTGTTATTTTCTGCCACTCTAGGACATCTGCTTGGAGTTCCTGATAAGTATTGCGTAAGCTCATCAGTTGCAGGACCCAGTGCTTATCCTACGTTTCCTTTTTCGAGCTATTTCCTCCGTCTTCAATTTCTTGAGCAATGTAACCAGAACCCTTTTTTACCATTTCTTCTGCAGCACCTCGCTCGTGCAGACATTGTTTGCGGTTTTGTAGAATAGCTCCAGGCATTGTTGTGAGATATTAACAGCGTTTTTCTTTAGAAGAGCTCAGGAGCATCCCACAACCTGGTGTACCTTCAAGTTTGTGAACAAGATCAAGCCTTTGGGTGGGTTAATTCTGGTGGCTGCTCACGTGAGAAGTGTTGCTGCTGGGTTTGATAATATGTTATTTATGACAGAGTCTTGGTTTGTGATTTGGAGCAAATGTTGTTGGAGTTTAGTGCACCACCTTGAACGATGTAACGTGGGATCGCGGGATCCTCGTATCTAGTATTGATATATTGTTGTAATGGTGTAGCTTTTACCATTAATTGATGAGATAGTCCCTCTGTTTAAGATGGGAGTAGGAGAGACATTAGGCTTTCAATCCTTTGCATGATAACATTAGGTAGTTCCCTTCTATCCCAACTTTAGGACCACTTTGCATGACAACATTAGGGTTCTCAGTTCCCTTTAGAGTCCTTGTGTCTTCTCTTCTCATCTCAAACTCTTTTAAGACACTTAATAAAGAATTATGAGTGTTGTACGCTACAAGCTTTAAGTACATGAGGAATGATAAGTGGGGAGGTGTCTCTTCACATTATCTAGAGTGTTTAGCGTATGCCCTTTGGGCGATATGCGACGCATTCGCTCTTATGTCATAATCTTTAGTGCAACATGAGTTCCAAACTAACTCAATTCACTTCTTCTAAAAAAACACAAACAAAACTCAAACCTTTTATCCTTCGGGATTGTTTTCAACTTAATTTTCAGAAAGATTATGTTACGTTTCTATTCTACCGCAAACAGGCATCGTCCCTAACTGCTAGAATGGAGATGTAACATTGCTCATAAAACATTTGAACCAATCAGTGGTCTAGTTTATCCTGAACTACGTTTGTTCTGATTTCTCACACCAGATGAGGATACGTAGGCACAAGACGACAATGTCTTGGCGAGCAACCTTTCCCCCATCACCCGTAGTTTCCCGAACTACGTTGACTCTGACTTTTCCATTGCACAAGGAAATACGTAGGCATTGGGCGGCGATGTCCTATCGAGTCTGTTCTACCGTTCACCCCCGTTTAGCAGTAACCTTTAGATAGTTTTCACCCATAGATTTAGACAACAAGTGTGGATCCCGTTGAGTACAACGGACGTGAGGGGTGCTCATACCTTCCCCTTGCGTAACCGACTCCCGAGCCCAAGATTTGGTTGCAATGACCTTGTCTTTCCCTTCCTCTTAGGTTTTCTTCGATCGTTTCCTTTCCCTTTCTTTGGAATAAATAACGTTCGGTGGAGACTCTTCTATTTGTTTTCCGCCGGCCCTTTTTGTAGTTGCGACACAAAGCTTGAGGTAACTTGTTGATGAAGGCATGGAAATAAACACGTGAACCTTTGACTTTTCTTGAGAACAAGCAACAAAACTTTGAGGTATCTTTGATCAATATGAGATTGAGTGATGTCTGAGATCAAACATTTTGAGATTAGAGGTCATGACTTGATGAGATAGCCCTTGTAAATCAATGGTTGACCACACTCTGACTTGAGAGACCAAAACCCTAGCTGAGTAACCATGCTTGATGTTCTTGATACAACATCCTCCTTGCAAAGAAACCAAAGGGACAAAGCATATTTTTTTGATATTTTGATTAGTGATTAGTGAAACATAAAACATATAATCACAAAGAAAAAAGATACAAAAAAAGGTGTTTGGTGATCTCTGCAAAGACAAATCCAAGGATGAGAGGGCTAGAGTGGAACCAAGGATGAGATTTTGATGCATGAAGATGCAAAGGAAGTGAGATCTTAGAGTTAAAAATTAAAGTATGACACATATGCAATCGTCAATCCAAATGACGTCACCATTGAAAAATTAAGTGTTGTCGTCAATTGGTCTGACAGCACCACTTCATTTTAATTTTTGTTTGTTTAAAAGTAGGGAATAGATTGAGAACTTTTTTTAAACTTGGATTATTTTTAAAGTAAATTTGAAAAAGTGAGTTATTTAGGTAAAAAAAATTTCAAAAGGAGTTCATACCAGAAAATAATAATTTAAATATTATTATTTTTTATTATTTTTATTTTTAATATTTAAAATTGGAATATTTTTAATAAAATATTTTTATTATTTTAAAAATAATTTACATTAATTTTACTTGAAGTCTCAAAACACGTGATTATTATTCATTGGTCACAAATCACAACACACTACTCACTATATTATTTCCTTCATCATAGTTCATAGAATGCATGTGCTTCACCGAGCCAAAAAGAATTTGAAAATCAAGCTTGTTTCATAAATGCGAGTTTATTGTTTTCACGTGATACGCAAGACAATCCACTCCCATTTCAAATACGTATGTTATTAAAAAGAAGAAGAAAAAAGTGATACTATTAATACTTGTAACATTAGGTCAAGTAAAAAAATTAATATGTTAGATGAACTCTACATTTTGCTTAGTCAATCTTTCATAACGTTTGGCTAACAATGATAATTTTTTTTATTTCATTTCTCATAAGTTTATTTCTTTAGCATAAATTATACTTCTCTATTTTCTATTATAAATCGCTTTAAAAAATTGATAATAAATTAAAACTGTTTTAAAATATTAATAAATAATTAATATTGTTTTTATATTATATTATTAAAACAATATTTTTTAAAGGTTTTTCTATTTTTTATATCATTAAGAAATGATAATGTTTTAGAAAAAATTTATAATTTTTCCTTTTCACATTACTTTTTTTTTATAATGTGTCAATCTGTCAAAATAAATTATAATAAAAGAATGAGATTGGTATTATAATTTTGCCATTTTGCACATATTAAAGAATATAGTTAATTTTGCTTAAAATTTTGTTCCCTTTATTTTATCTAAGAATTAATCTCCTATTTTAAATTCAAATTGTTTGGGCCATTTTTTATATATTTTTTATTTAAAAGTAATAACATGTTTATTTTTGTAATGACGTTTAATTTATATTTTGAATCTTTAAACTTTTACAAAAATTATGTACGAGGATTTATCGTGTTTCATAAGTGACACAACATTTAAATTTAAGTACAAAATGTGAGAGAACAAAAATTATTTATATTTGAAATAGAAATATTAATTTTGTGAAACAGAAGGCCAGAATATAATTAAATTTAATAAATAATAAAAGGTATGATAAGAAAATAGACATGACTATATCTGAAAAGATCACATTTTAAGTTTATGATTTGAGGTTTATAAGTTCATTGTTGAGAAACAAGTGTGCGTTGTAAGTCTCATATTGCTTGGAAAAATTGAGGTTGGACAGTTTATAAGTGAGAGGACTCAGACACCTATCTTCTTAAGGTGTTTGGTGAATATGTGGTATATCTCACTTATTTGGATGAGTCTTTAACCAAATGTGGATGTTTCCCCTCATGATGACCCATCACTTGTATCTTCAAAAAAAAATGATAACATTATTTTCTCACGAATTTATAATTAATTTTAATTGAACTATAATTTTTTAATAAGATAATTCAAGTATCTTATAGCTTTTTGTACTTGTACTGAGTACAATAGATGCTACACGACAAGAGATAAGGTACCCAAGAGGATTCGATGTTATATTATGTAAAAAAATTAATGATTTACTCAACTTCCTAGTTGAGTATTTATAGACGAGAACTCTAATGAAGGAACCAGTAGAGAGACATATGTTCTTACGTCTGTAGGACCAGCTACACGTCTCTCGGGTAAGACTCGTTAAAGGAGTGAGTGGGTGAGTCACCCTATTTATGTTGGAAGTGGGACCAGTTCAACGAATACTTCAAATTTTCCTTAGCTTAATATTATTAAACTCGCTTAGGACATGGCCCACCACGTCCTCCCCGGGAGGGAGTGGGTCGGACTAGATTGGGTACTCGTCACGTGACCTCGTCATCCCTTACCCATATATTTTTCTCGTTACTTAAATGATGGAGAGTTAGTGGGTCGAGCCTTTTGAGCTTTTATCAAAGACATTTCAATTTACAATCCTTCAAGCACGAGGCTTGTAAGGGTGATGTGATTAATATAAGACATTGCAGTCCATTGTACCTCAAGCACGGGGCTTCTAGGGGCGATTGATGTAGGAAATTATAGTCCACACTCTCTTAAGCAAAAGTCTTATATAGGTGATGTGAATATTTTAAGATATTTCAATCCACAATCCCTCAAGCACGAGGCCTAAAAAGACAATGTGATTAAGGAATGACATTTCAACCCACAATCTCTTAAGCACAAGGCCCAAAAAGGCAACATGATTAAAACATGTTTATTAATTTAGAAGACTGAGCTTGATTTTGGTTGTGATGTTTAATGATATTGAAGTCATGACTCTTACAAGAGAGACAAATGCATTTAAGGATTGGTGGTGCATTTAATGGAATGCAATAATGAAATTTTTCTTGGGAAAGATCGAGTGATTTGGGTCGTTAGTCTATTTGTATGCTTTCTATAAAGATTATTGATGTTTTTTCTTATAATGATGCTCATGACCTTATGTATGATGACCCTTTAGAAACTTATCCGGTCTAGGAGGTAAATTATCCCCCTTTTAAATACATAACCCATGGTCTTTCTTTTTCCATCTTTTTCCTTCCATATTTCATATTTTTACATTTAGGGATCACAATTTTTCATACAATTTCATCTTCAACAATTTCTAAATAAAATCATAGGTATTGACTATTCATTCCCTTGTTCCTCTTCCTTTTTACATGACCGGGTGATGATAATTATTAGATAGTGAAATGTTAATCATGATTCGATAGCCCTAGAATGCATTAGGAAAGATGTAAGATGTGGAAAGATTGTGCAATAAACTCAAGGCGGCATGACAAGAGGATTAATTTGATTCTTATATAATTATAAATGTTTGGGAGTTATGATATTAGTTATAGTAGCTCCAATTCTTATGAGAGTGGAGATAATGACCTTATTTTGTCCTTTTATTTCCCAAGACACATGATATCATCGATGACGACTACAAGTACTACCCGCTTTAGTGGTAGGGTTGACAACATTAGCTTTGTTTTCACCAGTGCAACCAATTAAAGATTGCGGCCTTATTGGAGCCATACAATGAGGGCGTGATGTCTAATATAACTATGATAGGGGGGTCAGGGAGAGTTTTTCTACATGTATATGAGTGTCGTTTAGGACATGGGGGTGGGATCCCATTTTAGAGTGTTTGAATCCAAGGTCTTACAAACAATCAACGTCGCCCCGTCCCAACTTCATCCAAATAATTGGGCCTTCATCAAGAGGTTTGAGATTATATGTAAAGGTATGAAGATAAAACATATTGTAGGCATTTACTTATTTTAATGTGGTACTTGAAGGTGGCTAGAAAAATAAGAAAGGGTATTTGAATTGGGTTTCTCAAAATAAAATATTTTTCAAAACCAACTCAAACAAGCAAAACAGGAACAATAAAAATAACATGTTGTTTTTATATTGGTTGCTGTTAACGAGCTACGTCCAGTTCACCCTACCAAAGTGATTTCTCCTTCTCAAGAAGGACTTAATCCACTATAACCGAAATTGATTACAGATACCATAAAGACAACCCGTCTTTGTCTTCTTGAGTATATCGGACTAAACCCTAGTCACTAAAGGAAGACACTCAAAGAAGATTAAGATATACAAGTTGTGTTTACAAATAATGCTTATAAAAAAGTATATTAACACAAGTTTAATACAATGAATATCTTCACACAACAATGAGCAACAACTCTACGTGTGTTTACAAGTAATATACACGAAAATAATATTTACTTCAACAAAGTGTGTATGTTTAATAGCATGAGCAATGCAATAACAATTAACAACATATTCCAATCGTCAAAGTCTTCTTTATATAGGAAAATAAAAGATCCGTTGGAGGATAGGATTGGAATTGCAAATAGAAATTGTATCTTTCATAGCAGTTTGCAAATGGAAGGCAAAATGGTACATTGTTAGTGTCCTTAGCCCACAAAATCAGGATAGTGGAGGAAGGAGTGATCTTGAATTGTGTACTATTTTCCTGATGCAAAAACTTTTGAACTCATCTTCTAATCTTCAGAGGCTTTTGATAGAATGATATTGAAACATGCTTAGAAGGTTCAAGAGGAAATTTAGAGAATCTTCAGAACCTTGGTCTTTAGAGTCTTTACACAGTTCCTTAGAACCTAGTCTTCAGAGTCTTCAGATCTTGTTCTTCAGAATCTTCATAACTTGAGTGCAGAGTCTTGAAGGAAGAAAATCCTTCAGAGGCTCTTCAATTAGAGTCACAGTTAGAAGCTTTAGCACGAACGTTCTTCAGAGTCGTTGTCTAAGAGCTTTCTAGAACTTGACAACATCTTGTAAAACACTTGTATCTCTTCAGGGTCAGAGTGTGTTGATTCCAAAATATGATGATGACACACATCAAAGCTTCAGAGTCATATTTTCCCTTTGTCTCTTTCTCAGCTTTCTCCAGGGCACGATCAGAGTATTTCATTTTCATAGATGTCAGTGTTTTTCTTCCCATCATTAACAAAGCCTCATGCAACTCTTAACTTGCCCGTATTTCTTGAAGCATATACTTCATACTTTCTTTACTTTCTTGTGCTGAGGTGAACTCATCAATAATGGTATGGCAAGTAATGTGTTTCTCAACATACAAGTCTACATCATTTGATCCATTTGCTGAGAACCCATATGGCGGTCCCTTTGGAAACGCACTAACAAATTAAGATATCGACTAATAAATTTAACACCGTTTTAACTTAATGTCTCACAGCGAAGGCATCACCTGAATTTTAGGAAGCATCACCGAATACACCTCCTAAAAATATCCAAAAGATTCCTCCTCAATAAGCATATTTCATTGCATCTAACTTTTGTTTTGGCCGACAAGGTCCCCATACCCTATAAACTTGATGGCATAATTTTTGTAAGGGGTTTCATATGTATGATTTTAGACTCGCCCCAGTCTTCCATTTAGGTCGTAGTGTCATTGCCCTAGTTGAGTTACTCTTATTGTTGGGGCTACTATCCTAGTTCCTCTTGGTTTTGGCCTTCACCAAGAATGTCTTCCTTACTGGTAGCAAAACATGATTCAGTCTTTCTACATGAAAAAAAAAAATTAGACCAAAATAATATTAATAAAAATACGAGAATTAAGTAAGAAAAAACTTATATGGAAAGCTTCAAGACCCACTTGATCGTCTTCCACTTCAAGTAAGTCCCTAACGCTTATAACATACATCTGTTATATGAGGTCGACCATATCCTTCTTAGACTCATTGAGTCTGTCATTATTGAAGCATGTGATTAACAAATAGTTGCTCGTATAGTAAAGAAGAAATCAATTACTCCATCACTGTGAAATATGGCCCAAAGCAGTTTTCGCAACCATGCACCCAAAATAGCTCCCTTTTTAATTTTTATAGTTTGAGCAATACCAAGAGAAAATGCTCTTATTTGGGAGGGTGCTTATAGAAACTCAGTTTCCCTTTATCAACCCTTTTTTCTTCCATAGAAAGAAAAAAAGACGTTCAACATGGGCATGATGATACCTAAACCTTCGCATAAGATTTCAAATCTGTTTACAAAGGCCAACTATTGGAATGAAGTTGGGAAGGGTGATATTAATCATTTTTAGGACCTCAAACTCACAGAGTTTGAAGAAGATTTTCATTATCAGGTTTGATAAGACGCATGTGTAAGGGCAATCCTCATAGGTAGCTACACTTGTTTCAATGATGTCAAAACTTAAATTGATAGAAAAATGTACTCTGGACGGTATCCTCGTGTCACATGTGCATGTCTTATCCCTCGTGAGTCAAACATTCGTTAAAAACATTGTTGATACATATAGAAATGGTTAAATCTATGCTTCATGTAGGGTTGGTCAAGCTCATCAAGCTTACTATGTAATAGAGTTCCTCAAAAGTGACTTGATACATGAAAATAGGCATTTTTGCATATTTCAGGGCTTTGAGTCGACTCAAAGCTAGCTCCAGTCGACTCATACAGATATATTTTTTTTTATCGTCTCAGGAGGGCTCGCTTCGACCCTTCAGTCGACTCATATTGTGTCCATTTCTATTTGCCTAAATCTACATGCTTTGCGTCGACGCATGACCTGCTCTGGTCGATGCAAAGGTCTATTTTTTGCACAATCAGGAATTCAGGTAAGCTTAAGTCAACCCTCCCTTATGCATAGATCGACCGCTCGCTTATGTTTAGTCAAAAATATGTTATGTGAAACAGTCTTGGTGTTAGTTATGTTTGTTAATCAGTTATGTCTTGTATATAAAGTGAGTTTTGCTCTTCCTTGTTTACCAACTTGAAAAATAAGAAAAGTGAAAATAACATACTGATTTGTTCTCATCATCTTCATTCTCTTCCTTGCATTTTCTCAACAACTACACATAATCATTTTTGTTGTGCATTCTGCTTGTTAGAGGTGATAACATCCAAACATAGGATTGGTGTAATCTGTTTTAAGTTGAGTAATCAGTGGGTTTTTTTGAATAAAACCGTTAGGATTTTGTCCTCCAAAAATCTTGAATTTTGGGGGTTTTTGCACGAATCGGTCCATCACAGATTCAGCCGAGTGAAGGTAATCGAAGAACGGGTGGTTTTGTCGGTTTAGTAGCGGTAATCGGAGGATTGTGAGTGGAAGATTCAGGTTCAACATGTTGGTGACTGAAATCAGTCGGGCAAGATTTGAAGACTATGGGGTTGTTCAAAGGGCGTGCCGTAGTTGGAGGTTTATTCACCGTGTTCGAAGGACTTGATTCAACTTGAATCAAGGGAAAA
This sequence comes from Lathyrus sativus, assembly GCA_963859935.3. NCBI lineage: Eukaryota > Viridiplantae > Streptophyta > Magnoliopsida > Fabales > Fabaceae > Lathyrus > Lathyrus sativus. The sequence continues at coordinate 434,590,391 of OZ012739.1, read as the reverse complement.
GAAGAAATAGGTTTTGCATCAACAAATTGTGTTTGATCGTTTGATCTCTATTTGCTTCACGTGTAAACATTGACCAACAGGTTATATCTATATACAGGTCTCAATTCTATTGTTAGAATTGAGGACATATAGACCCCGAGTGAGGACGACGAGGGAACTGCCTCAACAAATTGGTGTTCTATCTCTTTACTTTTAAATTGCTAAAATCCTGAGTTTTAAGTGCAAACAATTGTGTTAATCGAATTCTGATTTGAATAGTGCTGAATCATTTTTTAAGCTTGTTACAATCCTTGATTATAATAGAACAATTGAGCACTTTACTTTCATATTAGAATTCACTTTCAGTGCCTTGCACTCCAAGTGTTTGACCAATTGTGTGAACTACAAACAATTGTGCTGTCTTTGCAAATTGTCTATATTTTTAAAGTATTGGAAATAGTCAAACCATACAGTGAATAAAATCTGATTGAAGTGTGATCAAATTAGTGATTCTCAAATCTCATTTTATCTAATTCCATAGGCTTTACGCATATCCGGTTTTTTCGGTAAAGGTTCGTTTTAGACGAAAATAGTTCATCGGCCGCTTCCGCCTTAAACATTTTTAAAAACCAATTTTTGGTAGCGCCGACTCTGTTTTAAACAAGCGATCTATTCAACCCCCCCCCCCCTTCTAGATCTGCGCCATCGTCTAACAAGTGGTATCAGGAGCACCGTTTGATTTCGTGATTCACATATAACTTAGTAGAAAATGGATAACGAACCAAAAAGGGCTTATAATAGAGCACATGTTTTCAATGGTGAAAACTAAAGTTACTGGAAAGACTATATGCGTGTGCATATAAATTCCATTGACAGGAAGGTACGGAATGTTATTTTGAATGGTCCTATGGAAATAACCATGACCGATGAAAATAACATGATTGTGCCTAAGCCTGAATCAAGGTGGAATGATGAAGACGAGAAAAAGTACAATTACGGTTGGAAAGCTAAAAGTATTTTAATCTCCTCCTTGAGAGTTGATGAATACTATAGAGTTTCCCATTGTTTGACTGCTAAGGCTATGTGAGACTCATTACAAGTTGCCCATGAGGGAACAAATGATGTCAAACTAGACAGAATCAATACTTTGACACAAGAGTTTGATCTCTTTCACATGGAGCAAGGGGAAACCATTGTTGACATGCAAAAGAGATTTTCTCACCTTATCAATAGACTAAATTCACTAGGTAGACAAGTTTCCAATGATGTTGCTACTAACAAAGTCTTGAGATGTCTTACCAGGGAATGGCAACCAAAAGTCACAGTCATAAAGGAAGCAAATTATTTTATGACCTTGGACCTTACAACACTCTTTGGAAAGCTTTAAAAACACGAGCAAGTGCTTCTTAGTCTCGAGCAATTTGAGAAAAGGGAAAAGAAGGAGAAAACCAAAAATGTGGAAAAGAAGTTCATAGCTCTAAAAGCTTCTTGTTCAAAATCCTATGCAAAAGAGTTAAGTGATTGTGATTCGAGTGATAACGAAGATGACGAAAAGAATGAGGATATGAGACTGTTTGTGAAGCGATACAATCGCTATGTAAGTAAAAATGGTATCCAACATTCCGAAAAGAATCTAGTCAATTTCAGAAAACAATTAAGATCTTCTAAAAATAAGGACAACAAAGGGAGTAGAGTTAGAGGGTCATGCTTCAATCGCGAAAAAGTAGAACATTACAAGCCGGATTGTCCTTTGATGAAAAAGGACAAAGGAAAGGAGAGTAATTGGTCACACAAGAAGCAAGCTAAGCCTAGAAGAGTTTACATCGCATGTGAAAGCGATAGCGAGTCATCCGAGGATGAGAATTCTAGTGACGAAGAAGAATTCGTCAACCTTTGTTTCTCCGCTCATCAAAAGAAGAAAAACAAAAAGGTGCGACATGCAAAATACGAAAACTCTACTAGATTGTCTCACTCTGAATTACAAATTGTCTTTGATACCTTACACCATGAAGCCAAGTAAGCCTTTAAACGACTGACCTTAAACAAACAAATCTTTGCTCACTTGGAGCAAAAGATTATCGATTCTGAAAGGAAACTAGAGGCTCTAAAGGCTTCCATAATGGAAGGAACAAAGGTGGATTGTGAGGAAATAAGAAAAAGATTGGTTAACTTCGGGTGTGATACTTGTTACATTTGGAAAAATGAGGTTAGAAATCTCAAGGCCAAACTTAACAAGGCTCTAGAACCCAAAATCACGTTTGGTATTGATAAATCACATTTTAGAAAGAGTATGGTTAATCCCTATCAAAAATATACATATGTAGTCAAAAATCAAGATAGTAAAAGTGATACAAAAGTTAACTTTACTTGTTTGTATTGTTGCAAGAAGGGTCACACCATTGCTAAATGTCGCTTTAGGAGATTTTTAGTTCCTAAAGGCGTTTATCAATGGTTGCCTAAATGCAACCATGTTTTCACTCACAACCAAGGACCCAATAAACAATTGGGTACCTATTCTCGTTAATTGTGTTCATAGGTACAAATTCTTGAGACTACCGAGAGAAGATGGATTCTCGACAGTGGATGCTCAAGATATATGACAGGAGACATATCTCACTTCATTGACTTTGTGGCAAAGAAGAAGGGATTTGTAACCTATGGAGACAACAACAAGGGAGCAATACTTGGAAAAGGTAGTGTAGGTAATCCATCATCTACTACTATCTCTGATGTATTGCTAGTCGAGGGTCTTAAACATAACCTCATTAGTATTAGTCAATTATGCGACAAGGGATACAAAGTATATTTTTCAAAAAATTGTTGCTTAATTGAACATAATGATAAAACGAAGGATGTGTTTAATGGTCTGAGGGTAAATAATGTCTATATGCTAGATTTGAGTAAAGTATCATTGACTAGCGATAAATGTCTCATGACAATGAGTGAGGACTCATGGTTGTGGCATAGACGTCTAGCGCATGTCAACTTTGACTTGCTAAACAAGATAGTTTCAAAAGATCTAGTTGTTGGCTTACCCAAAATTAAGTTTCTCTAGGATCACTTATGTGATGCATGCCAAATGGGGAAGCAAATAAGGATCTTGTTAAAATCTAAAAACATTATTTCAAATACAAGACCTCTTGAACTTCTTCATATGGATCTATTTAGACCATCTAAAATTAAGAGTCTAGGTGGTAACTACTATGGTTTTGTTATAGTCGATGATTTTTCTAGATTTTTCTGGACTGTCTTCTTGGCTAGCAAGAGTGATACATTATCCGCCTTTGAAAATTTTGCTAAACTTTCTCAAAATAAGTTAAACACAAAGATCATATCAATTAGAAGTGATCATGAGGGTGAGTTCGAGAACTACCTTTTTGAGGAATATTGTGGTAGACATGAAATTGATCATAACTTCTCCGCTTTGTGTACCCCTCAATAAAACGGGGCCGTGGAACACAAAAATCAAATTTTGGAAGATTTAGGGAGAACTATGATCAATGAAAGTGGGCTTCCTAAATATTTTTGAGCTGACGCCATTAGTACGGCTTGTTACGTTTTAAATAGGATGCTTATCCGCCCTATTCTAAACAAGACTCCGTATGAACTTTTAAAAGGGAGAAAGCCAAATGTGTCTCACCTTCATGTCTTTGATTGTAAGTGTTTCGTGTTAAACAATGAAAAATAAAGTCTAGGAAAATTTGACTCCAAGGCAGATGAAGGTATCTTTCTCGGATACTCTCAGTCAAGTAAAGCCTATAGAATATACAATAAGAAATTACTTACAGTTGAAGAGTCTGTTCATGTCATATTTGATGAGTCTTATCCGAAAAGTATCGGAAAAGGTAGTTCATTTCATGGTGCAGGTGTATCTTTTGAAGACATACTCAAGGGTGTTGAGACAAAAGTTGATCAACCTGGCCCAGTCAAAGTTAAGGAGGAAAAAGATCACCACCATGAGGGGATTGAGGAAGTTCATTCATCCTACAACGATTATCTTCCTCCAGCATGGAAGTCTTCCAAATACCATCCCATCAATAATATTCTCGATGATATCTCAAAGGGAGTGACAACTCGATCAAAGCTAAGTAATTTTTGTTATCACTTCGCTTTCGTTTCTCAAATAGAACCTAAAAACCCAAAAGAGGCATTACTTGATTAACATTGGTTCCTATCAATGCAAGAGGAACTCAATTAGTTTAAAAGAAATGAGGTTTGGGACCTTGTCCCTCCTCCGCGAGACCATCGAGTAATTGGCACCCGACGGGTGTTTAGGAATAAACTGGACGAGAATGGAGTAATAACTCGAAATAAGGCGCATTTGGTTGCGCATGGGTATAACCAAGAAGAAGGAATCGATTATGAGGAAACGTATGCGCCAGTTGCCCGACTCGAGGCTATACGCCTTCTACTTGCCTTCGCGTGTGCGAAAGATTTTAAACTATTTCAAATGGATGTAAAAAGTGTGTTCCTTAATGCTTATATAAATGAAGAGGTTTATGTTGCCCAACCTCCAGGGTTTTAATTCCATGAGTATCCTGATCATGTGTATAAGTTGAAATGTGCTTTATATGGACTCAAGCAAGCCCCTAGGGCTTGGTATGACCGTCTAAGTAAGTTTTTCCTTGATCAAGGGTACTCAAGAGAAAAGGTTGACACAACTCTTTACATTAAAAGTCAAGGAAAACACCTGATTTTGGTATAAATTTATGTTGATGATATCATTTTTGGATCAACTAACATGAATCTAGTAAGAGAGTTTTCTACATTAAAGCAGGGAGAATTCGAAATGAGCATGATGGGGGAGATCACCTATTTCCTCGGATTGCAAATCAAGCAACTGTAGGAGGGTACCTTTGTGAGCCAGACAAAATACTGCCTTGAGCTTCTCAAGCGTTTTGACATGGCAAACTCCAAGGCTATCGACACTCCAATGTCTATGTGTGCGAATCTTAGCCGAGATGAAAACGGTAAGGATGTAGAGGTGAAAAAGTATCGAGGTATGATTGGATCTTTCCTCTATCTTACTGCTTCTAGACCCGACATCATGTTTAGTGTTTGTATGTGTGCGAGGTATTAGTCATCTCCTAAAGAATCTCACTTAAAAGCAGTAAAGCGCATAATTAGATACCTCTTTGGTACTCCAAAGAATGGGCTTTGATATTCTAAAGGAAATGATTGCTCCTTGGTTGGCTTTTCTGATTTCGATTTTGTGGGTTGCAAATCAGATAGGAAAAGCACGAGTGACACGTGTCATCTGTTTTCAAACTCTTTGGTAAGTTGGCATAGCAAGAAGCAGGTTTCTGTTGCTTTGTCAACAGCCGAAGAAAAATACATTGTGGCTGGTGAAGGTGAGAAAATACTTAGAAGGGGGGTTGAATAAGTATGACAGAAAATAATCAAAGATAAAAACTCAAGTATTTTTATCCTGGTTCGTTGAACTCAACTACTCCAGTCCACCCTTTTCAAGAGTGATTTGCCTTTCTCAACAAGGACTTAATCCACTATTCAAATCAACTGATTACAAATAGCAACACCTAAGAACAACTGTTCTTAGTCTTCTCAAGAGCTACTGATCTAACCTAGATCCTCTTAAGGAAAACTTCCTTTACAAATTAATGTAATACAATGTAAGAGTAATAAATTGCTTCTATGAAAGCTATAAACACAACTGTGTTATTTCTCTAAGTTTAGAACAAAGTATGAACTATAAAGAATATGAGAGCTTGAGAGTTTCTTCGCTTGAGAGTAAGTTATTCAAACTTCTTTCTTTTCTTACTGAAGAAAGTGCTATGATATCCTTTATATAGCCACTTGAATATTGGAGAGAATATAATACCGTTGGAGAAGATATTTCCAATATCAAATAGTACTGTCCTTTGTACTATTGCAGCAGAGAGACGGCGCACAAAATGTGGGTGTAGCAATTGTCTGCTGAGCTGTGAATTTACCATATATGGAATGTATCAGAGGAATAATCTTCTTGCAGAGATTTATGTCTATCCCAATTAAGGAAAGATTTGCTGGCATATTCCAACGGATATATTAAAATAATCTTCTTCAAATAATTATTCAGATAGTTCAGATCAACAATCAATATCAGAGTCTTCAGTCTTCAGAATCTTCTGGAAACTTCAGAGCCTAAGATGTTCTTCAGATGTTGCTGAATCAGAGTCTGGTTCAGCTGTGTGCTTGAAGCGTAACATGCTCTTAGATCAGAGTCTTCACTCAGATCAGAGTCTTCTCTCATTCAGAGTCTCTTCACTCAGAGTCTTCTTTCATTCAGATTCTTGATAATATATGCAGCGTGTTGTATCTTCAGAATCTTGATGACTAAGCTCTTATACTTCAGATTCTTCTAATCTTCAGATGCTCTTGAGCCATTCAGAATTTATTGTTCACATCAAATTTGCTCTTTAAGATTAAAATCTTTTGTGCCTGTAGAAAACAGTTTAGAACAAATTTAGAGAGTATAATTCTTGTATACAAATTATCATTAATGTTATCATCAAAACATAGAGATATTACTAAGACACAATCTGTGCTCTTACAATCTCCCCCTTTTTGATGATGACAAAACATGAGAAATTTGTTCAATAAAAATATGAATTAAAATTACTCCCCCTGAGATTAACAATCTCCCCCTGAAATGAATACTCTAATGGAATTAGATACTTCCCTTTCTGGTTGAGTACATTTCAGATTCAGAGCCTGATTGAAGCCTGGTTGACATATGTTTGACTTCTAGAGTCAAAGCTTGATGCCATATTAAAGCTTGATGCCAGATGAACAACTTCAGAACACCTGGTTGTTTATCTTGCCATTTCCTGTCTTGAGTTATCTTTTAGATCATAGTACTCAAGGTTAGATATCAGAGTCTGGTCTACTCAGATTTAGCTATTTTTGATCAGGTTCTGAAAAGATAGATCTCAGGAAAAACTTCAATGAAATTTGTCAGATTTTTTAATAATATCTGGGACACTTAAATTCAAAGAATGTTAGTAACATGTCTGACTTAGTTCAGATAATTGCTTATAGATTTGAACAATCAGATTCTATTTTGTTTCTCCCCCTTTTTGTCATAATCAAAAAGAATTTTAAAAGACAGTAAAGATGCAGAAGAAACACATATCCAGATAAGCAAAAAGATCATTGTCATTAAGTCAAGAGAACATCCAGATTCAGATAAAAGCATACAAAACATATCAGAAGAAAATCAAAACAAAGCAAAACATGAAAAACTTGTGCAAAACATCAAGTAGGTTTAGCAGATGAGGCTTGTTGAGAAGCAATGAGTTGCAGCAGTGCTGTAATCCTTTCTGAATTTTCATCTTGCTTAGCCATCCAAGTTTTCATTTCTTCATTTGTTTTCTTTTGATCAACCATAAAATCCTTAAGTTCTTTGACATCCTTCTGAAGATCTGTAGATTCTGAAACAGTAGATTCTGAAACAGTCTGAGTAACATCAGGTGCAGGAATTTCTGGAGGTGGAGGAGCTTCTAGAAGAAGAATAGGAGGAGTGTTTTTCTTAATCCGTTTTTGATAAGCAGCAAACCTTACTTTTGACAATCTAAGACATTGAGTCCTGATTTTCAAAGCCTCCCTATTCAGTCTGTAAAGATATTTCTTCCAAACAGCGTCAGCAGCCTCTTTGTCCATAGTAGTCATGCAAACATCCATAATGTCAGCAAAGTCTGAGACATTATCCTTATCAAAATCTCTTAACAGAGTATAAACACGTGATCCCAATTCTGCTTCATCAGGGATTCTGGGTTTGCTTGGTTGGGTTGGTTGTGTTTGTGGTGTTTGTTCAGAAGGTTGAGGTTGTGAGGATGGATGTTCAGATGTTTGTGGTTCAGAAGGTTGAGGATTGATTTGTGGTTCAGATGTTGGTTGGTTGGTTTGTGGTTCAGATGTTTGTTGGTCAGAATGTTGTGGTTGAGGTATTGAGGGAATTGGTTGGGTTTCTGTTGGTTGTGGAGTGTTTTGGATTTCAAGAGGTTGTGGAGTGAGAGTTTGAGTTGGGGAATTTTGTGGAGAAGGTGGATGTTCAGAAGTTGGAGATTTAAACAGCTGTTTCCAAACACTCTCAGAACGAGGTTGTTTGAGATCATTCAAGCATTCATTAATGTAACCAGATGATTCATCATCAGATGATGCATCAGAGTGGTTAGATTTTTCAGAAGTTGAAGATAAATTGACAGACTGGTTTAAAGGTGTGACATCTAATATCTCATCAGGATCAATGAGATATTCAGGTTGGTCAGAGTGTTCAGGGTGAACATCCTCTGGAATGGTATATTCTGGGATAGTGTTTTGTGGTTGTGGTGTTGTTTGTTGAGTTTGTTGTGGAATTTCTGTTTGTATGTTTGTTGGTTGCTTGGATTGTGGTGTATGAGGGGGGACAGAAGATGGTTTAGAGATAATAGTTTTAGAAGGTCTGGATCTTCTAAATCTAAGTGGGGAGTCAGAGGGTGTGGGGGTATCAGAATGATGAACAGGATTAGAATCAGTGTTAAATACCTGTTTCAGAGTATCTCTAATTTCTTCAAAAGTTGCTGCAGGAGGATTTGGTTGAACCTTCTTCAGCTTCTTCCTTTTCTTCTTCTTTTCAGCATCTGAATGCTTCCTTTTCTTCTGATGACCTTCACTATCAACTTTTCTCTTACGTCTTCTTTCCCTTGTCAAATCAGGAAGAACTTGGCCTTCCTTCTGCAAAAGATTGGCAGGAATCTCATCACCATCTCTTAGGCAGCGAGCAACATACTCAGCAATAATTTCTCTAGGTTCATCTGAGGTGAATAAAGGAAAATCCTTAACAGGAATCCTTCTTCCCCTAACTTCTTCAGAGTTAGTTTTCCTTGGTTTCTTAGATAAATCATCAACCAGTTTCATCCTTCTCAAAGTTAAACCGTTTATTTCAGAGCCAATGATATAAGTCAGATCTTCTGTCAACCCAGCCTCTTGCAGATGCGCCACAAGTTGGTTTTCTATCAGAATATCTGAAATCAGCCTTCCCATAGGGATCCATGTTCTGACTTTTCCAGATTTATCTCTGGCTGTTTCCCTTGTTTCCTTGACGTGAGACACCAGATGATTAAACAACAAATATGGAAGATCAATCTGAATGTTTTGGTGTAAACAATACATGAAGTAAAGTTGTTCAGCATTAACATAATCAGAAGAGTTTGAAGAGGGTCTGTGAAAGATGGTGCTCATGAAAATCTTAGCCCATATCTTGTAAGTGGGTTTCAAGAACTTAACCTTCTTACAAGGTTCACCAGTAGTACAGATTTCTTGACATACATCTTTCAGGTCTTCACGCGCAGAAGACAGAGAGGTTACTCCATCAGTTGCCTTAAAACCTATGAGTTTCCTTATCAGGTTTTCAGTGATAACTATCTTTTTTCCCAGCACAGAGGAGTGAATGAACTTTGGAGTAGCATATGCATGGATCCAGAACTCCTTCACTAACGTTGGATACACAGGACCCATAAGCCTGTCAAAGTAACCGTCCCAGCCTTGTGCTTTGATTGAAGAAATCAGATCAAACCCATTTTCAGCAAGATCTTCTAAGTCCACGAAACTTTCACGCAGTACTTCTAGTGAATCAACAGCAGTTAGGAGAGTGCGTACTGGTTCTTTGACAGTGGTAGCATTTTTGGTAGTAACAGCGTTTGAAGTAGATGCCATTGTTGACGATGATGAAGAAGATGAAGGTTTCTGAGTTCTTTTAGGGTTTGCAAAGAGAGAGAACAACAAACAAAAGCGCATATGTGTTTGAGAATGTGAAAAGTGTGAATGTGTTATGAGAATGGTTTATATAGACAAATAAAGCAAGCATGGGAAACACAACAGACACACATAGGACACATACGCACGTTTGCATTAAATGAAAAGTAATCATTTTTAATTATGATATGACATTTGGGGGAAAATCAAGACAGATTGAGATTTTCAAAGCAATACCTTAAACGTCATAATCAGTAGGTGTACTCCATCTTTTCAGATTCTGAGTGACACGTGTTTGCTTGCATGTGATTCTATAACTCTTAAGAAATGAAACGTTTTCAACTTTCAGATCCTCTGAGATGGTCAGTTCAGAGTTTCACACAAAAAAAATAATTCACAGATAAATTAAACAAGCAAGACAGATGAAATACTTCAGAGTGTTAAACACTTAGCATCTGAGAAGTTGACTCTGAGAAATATTACTCTGGACAAAAATCCATACAAATATTTTTCAGAATAAACTTAAACCTATCTTCAGCAAGGGGTTTTGTGAAAATATCTGCCCATTGATGATCTGTATCAACAAAGGCTAAATTTATTACACCCTTCTGAACATAGTCTCTGATGAAATGATGTTTAATCTCTATATGTTTGGCCTTAGAGTGTAAAATTGGATTTTTGGATAAACATATAGCAGAAGTATTATCACAGAAGATAGAAAGATTACTCTCATAGATTTGATAATCTTCTAGTTGACTCTTCATCCAGAGCATCTGAGTGGAACATCCAGCAGCAGCAATGTATTCTGCCTCTGTGGTTGATAGTGCAATTGTTGGTTGCTTCTTGCTGTACCACGAGATCAGATGACTTCCAAGAAACTGACAGCTTCCAGAAGTACTTTTGCGCTCAACTCTATCTCCAGCATAGTCAGCATCACAGAATCCAACTAGTGAATATTCGTCAGATCTTCTGTAACACAAACCAACATTAGCAGTACCTTTCAGATACCTTAGAATCCTCTTAACAGCAGTTAAGTGTGATTCTCTAGGATCTGATTGGAATCTAGCACATAAACAAACACTAAACAGAATGTCTGGTCTAGAAGCAGTCAAATAAAGAAGAGATCCTATCATACCTCTGTAGAGTTTCTGATCTACCTTCTTACTTACCTCTTCCTTACCTAGAGTGCTTGTAGGATGCATTGGAGTCTTTGCCATTTTGCTATCCAGCATGTTAAACTTCTTCAGAAGCTCTTTAACATACTTGGTCTGATGTATGTAGGTGCACTCTGGAGTCTGATTTACTTGGATTCCCAGAAAGAATCTCAATTCTCCCATCATGCTCATCTCAAATTCTGCCTGCATACATTTAGCAAACTCCTTTCCAAGCATAATATTTGTTGATCCAAAAATAATATCATCTACATAAATTTGACAAATCAACAAATCTTTCTTAATGGTTTTACAAAATAGTGTGGTATCCACTTTTCCTCTGATGAAATTTTTCTTCAGAAGAAAATTACTCAACCTCTCATACCAAGCTCTGGGAGCTTGTTTTAGTCCATAAAGAGATTTTTTCAGTTTGTAAACATGATCTGGAAAATTTTCATTTTCAAAACCAGGAGGTTGGTGGACATACACTTCCTCTTCTATAATTCCATTAAGAAAAGCACTTTTAACATCCATCTGATAAAGAGTGATGTTATGTTGTGCAGCAAATGAAATAAGCAAGCGAATAGACTCTAACCTTGCAACAGGAGCATATGTTTCTGTGTAGTCTATGCCTTCTTGTTGACTGTAGCCTTGAGCAACCAGTCTTGCTTTGTTCCTTTCAACTTCTCCTTTCTCATTAAGTTTATTTCTGAAAACCCATTTTGTTCCAATGACATTGAAACCTTTAGGTCTTGGAACCAGATCCCAGACTTCATTCCTTGTGAATTGATTCAGCTCCTCTTGCATAGCTAAAATCCATTCATTATCTTCCAGAGCCTCATCAACAGATGTTGGTTCTATAATTGACACTAAGCCACAGAAGGAAGATTCAGAAGTTCTGAGAAATGCTCTTGTCCTTATTGGATCATCTTTCTTTCCAATTATCACATCCTCTGGATGAGAAGCTTTCATTCTGGAAGAAGATCCTCTGACTGTTGGTCTTTCAGAAATATGCAGATTGTCAAGTTGGGAAGTTAGAGGCGTAGCATCTGGGTTTGCTTCAGAGTCTTTGTCTTCAGTCTTGTCTGCCTCTGAGCCTTCAGAGTCTGTGAGAATAACTTCTCTATCTGCAGAACTTTCAACTTGCTTTGGCTTTTCAGAGCCAAGCTTATCATCAAATCTAACATGAATAGATTCTTCCACAATCTGTGTTTCAGTATTGAATACTCTGTAGCCTTTAGAGCGTTCAGAATAACCAAGCATGAAACACTTCTGTGCTTTGGAATCAAACTTGTTCAGATGATCTTTAGTGTTAAGCATATAACAAATACATCCAAATGGATGAAAATAAGCAATGTTGGGCTTTCTGTTTCTCCACAATTCATAGGGAGTCTTTTCCAGAAGAGGTCTTACAGACACTCTGTTCTGAATATAACATGCTGTATTTATTGCTTCTGCCCAAAAGTATTTTGCCAGATTTGTCTCGTTGATCATGGTTCTGGCCATTTCTTGCAATGTTCTATTTTTCCTCTCTACAACTCCATTTTGTTGTGGAGTTCTAGGACAGGAGAAATCATGTGCAATTCCTTTTTCAGAAAAATATTTTTCAAAATATTTGTTTTCAAATTCACCACCATGATCACTTCTGACTTTAATAATTTTGCATTCTTTTTCAGTCTGGACTTGATTGCAGAAGTCAATGAACACAGAATGAGACTCATCCTTGTGTTTTAGAAACTTTACCCATGTCCATCTGCTGTAGTCATCTACAATGACTAACCCATACTTCTTGCCTCTGATGGATGCAGTTTTCACTGGTCCAAACAGATCAATATGAAGTAATTCCAATGGTCTAGAAGTGGAAACAACATTTTTTGGTTTAAAATGAGATTTTGAAAATTTACCCTTTTGACATGCGCCACACAGAGCATCTGAATTGAACTTCAGATTAGGGAGTCCTCTGACCAGATTGAGTTTATTAATCTGAGATATACGTCTCATATTAATATGTCCCAATCTTCTATGCCAGACCCATTGCTCATCATTCACAGATAAAAGACATTTTACATTTTGAACTTTAAGTTCTGAAAGGTTAATTTTGTAAATGTTGTTTTTCCTCTTTCCACTGAATAGGATTGAACCATTCTTTTGACATACAGCTTTGCAACATTTTTGATTAAAGATGATATCATAACCATTGTCACTTAATTGACTTATGGACAATAGATTATGTTTCAATCCTTCAACTAACAGAACATTAGAAATAGAGGGTAGGTTACCATTACCTATTGTACCAGAGCCAATGATCTTGCCCTTCTGGTTCCCTCCAAATTTCACGTCCCCTCCAGATCTAAGTTCCAGGCTTTGGAACATAGACCTTTCGCCCGTCATATGTCGTGAGCATCCAGAGTCCAGGTACCATGATTGGTGTCTGGATTTTGCTGCTAAGAACATCTGCAACAGGTATTATTTTACTTTTAGGTACCCAGATCTTCTTGGGTCCTTTGGGGTTAGATGTTCTGTGGTTTTGCCTAAACTTCTGTTTTTCAACATAGTGTTTATTCTGGCTAGCCCTTGGCTTAAACACATAAGTACTCTTTTCAGAGCTTGTATGTTTAATATCATTCAGATGACCAAACTTAAAATGAGAATACAGAGGAGTCTTCTTGATGAAGAGTTTATCAACAGATTTTGGATTGCTTCCAGAGGAAGATTCACATCCAATGCCTCTTCTGTTGTTCCCACTAACACCATAGATCATAGAAGCCATTTTGCTTCTGTCTATGCTTTTAGTGAGGAATCTTTTAAAACTGGAGTCATATTTTTCTAAAATATTTTCACTTGACTCTGTTTCAGTATCAGATTCTTGTTGAGTTGTTTCTAAATCATTTTTGAGTTTTAAATTTATTTCTTTCTGCTCAACAAGTTCTGTTCTCAGAAGATCAATCTCAGATTCAAGATTGCTTTTCAGCTTCTTGTATTTGAGTTTAATCTTGCTGTAGCTTTCCAACATGTCAGATAAACTTTCAACAAGTTCAGCTCTGGAGAGTTCAGAAAATACCTCTTCAGAGTCAGAGTCTGATTCTGACTCAGATTCAGATGATGACGTTCCTTCATCTTGATCATTTGTGTTGGCCATCAGCGCAACATTTGCACATTCTTCCTCAGATTCAGAAGATGATTCAGATTCATCTGAGTCATCCCATGTAGCCATCAGAACCTTTTTCTTTTTATCAAACTTCCTTTTGGGTTTTTCCTTTTGAAGTTTGGGACATTCACTCTTGTAGTGTCCAGGTTCTTTACATTCATAGCAAGTGACCTCTTTCTTGCCAGATCTTCTGTGTCCAGAAGATTCTCTCTTTTGATCAGATCTTCTGAAGTTGTTGAACTTCTTCCCTTTGTGCTTCCAGAGTTTGTTGATCCTTCTGGACAGCATGGATAGTTCATCTTCTTCTTCAGAAGAAGATTCCTCAGAGCTTTCTTCATTTACCTGCAAAGCTTTAACAGATTTGTTAGATTTAAAAGCTAAGGATTTACCTTTATCTTTCTTCTGGGGTTCATCTTCCTCCAGCTCAATCTCATGACTTCTCAAAGAACTGATGAGTTCTTCTAATGAGATTTTGTTCAGATCCTTGGCCAGCTTCAATGCAGTCACCATAGGTCTCCATCTGGTAGGAAGACTTCTGATGATCTTCTTGACATGATCAGATGTTGAGTAGCCCTTGTCCAGAACTTTCAACCCAGCTGTTAGAATCTGAAATCTGGAAAACATAGTCTCAATGTTCTCAGATTCTTCCATCTTGAACGCTTCATACTTCTGTATCAGCGCCAGAGCCTTTGTTTCTTTCACCTGAGAGTTTCCCTCATGAGTCATTTTGAGAGACTCAAACATATCATGAGCAGTGTCTCTGTTGGTAATCTTCTCATACTCTGTATGAGAGATTGCATTAAGAAGTATGGTTCTGGCTTTGTGATGATTCTTGAATTCTTTCTTCTGCTCCTCAGTCATTGATTTTCTATCAATCTTTTTGCCATCCTTAGTAGGATGTTCATATCCATCAATGACTAAATCCCAGAGATCAGCATCATACCCCAAGAAAAAACTTTCAAGTCTATCTTTCCAATAATCAAATTTTTCTCCATCAAACATTGGAGGTTTGGTGCTGATTCTGTCTCCTTCATATTTGTTGCTTGATGTAGGAATATCACCCATATTAGCAACCAAATAAATAACAGAGTATTCTTCTCACTGGATCTTTATCTGTCACGGTTAAGTGAATGCACACGCAGAACCGGAGCTCTGATGCCAACTGAAGGTGAGAAAATACTTAGAAGGGGGGTTGAATAAGTATGACAGAAAATAATCAAAGATAAAAACTCAAGTATTTTTATCCTGGTTCGTTGAACTCAACTACTCCAGTCCACCCTTTTCAAGAGTGATTTGCCTTTCTCAACAAGGACTTAATCCACTATTCAAATCAACTGATTACAAATAGCAACACCTAAGAACAACTGTTCTTAGTCTTCTCAAGAGCTACTGATCTAACCTAGATCCTCTTAAGGAAAGCTTCCTTTACAAATTAATGTAATACAATGTAAGAGTAATAAATTGCTTCTATGAAAGCTATAAACACAACTGTGTTATTTCTCTAAGTTTAGAACAAAGTATGAACTATAAAGAATATGAGAGCTTGAGAGTTTCTTCGCTTGAGAGTAAGTTATTCAAACTTCTTTCTTTTCTTACTGAAGAAAGTGCTATGATATCCTTTATATAGCCACTTGAATATTGGAGAGAATATAATACCGTTGGAGAAGATATTTCCAATATCAAATAGTACTGTCCTTTGTACTATTGCAGCAGAGAGACGGCGCACAAAATGTGGGTGTAGCAATTGTCTGCTGAGCTGTGAATTTACCATATATGGAATGTATCAGAGGAATAATCTTCTTGCAGAGATTTATGTCTATCCCAATTAAGGAAAGATTTGCTGGCATATTCCAACGGATATATTAAAATAATCTTCTTCAAATAATTCTTCAGATAGTTCAGATCAACAATCAATATCAGAGTCTTCAGTCTTCAGAATCTTCTGGAAACTTCAGAGCCTAAGATGTTCTTCAGATGTTGCTGAATCAGAGTCTGGTTCAGCTGTGTGCTTGAAGCGTAACATGCTCTTAGATCAGAGTCTTCACTCAGATCAGAGTCTTCTCTCATTCAGAGTCTCTTCACTCAGAGTCTTCTTTCATTCAGATTCTTGATAATATATGCAGCGTGTTGTATCTTCAGAATCTTGATGACTAAGCTCTTATACTTCAGATTCTTCTAATCTTCAGATGCTCTTGAGCCATTCAGAATTTATTGTTCACATCAAATTTGCTCTTTAAGATTAAAATCTTTTGTGCCTGTAGAAAACAGTTTAGAACAAATTTAGAGAGTATAATTCTTGTATACAAATTATCATTAATGTTATCATCAAAACATAGAGATATTACTAAGACACAATCTGTGCTCTTACAGCTGGTAGTTGTTGCGCTCAAGTCTTATGGCTTAAGCAACGATTGCTCGAATTCAACTTAAAACTCGATTGTATTTCGATTTTTTATGATAACACGAGTGTTATTAACCTAACCAAGAATCACGTGCTACATTCACGCACCAAGCATATCGAAATACGTCATCACTTCCTTAAGGATCATGTGGAGAAGGGCGGCATGGTGTTTAAGCATGTTGATACTAAAAATCAACTTTTTGATATCTTTACAAAACCACTCGCTACAGAGTCTTTCTTTCACATTCGTAGGGAACTCGGTGTTCTCGAGATCTCGGATCTTGTTTAGAAAATAACTTTTGCATATTATATATCTATATCTATATATGCTCTGTTCATATTTTATCTAACAAATAAAGAAGTTTAGAGCCATATGTGAGGGCATTAGCTAACAATTAGAGCTAAGGTACTATCTTTACTTATTTAGAAACTCTCGCATTTCCCTTATTCATATAAAGTAATGTATCAAATTGTGTGTTATTATTGTCGTTTATTCCATGATTACGCCTATTTCATCCCTTTGTATATTTGAAATATGGATTTTCTATGTATTTATGTATCTTTGAATGCTTGATTGAACAAATTTGATGATTTTTGTTGTTTTTGCCTGCATGAGTCGACCTACACAGTGTTACGGTCAACTCACAAAACCAAGATTTTTCATGTCTGAAAAGCAGGTATGCTCAGGTCGACCCTACGGTCGATGCGTACCCTAAAAATTTCTAAAGTGTAAGTTTTCACACAGTACACGTCGATGCATGACCGTTTCATTCGACGCATCGCTGATCGCGACTTTCTATGTCTAACAAATCTGACTGCAAGTGCACAGTCTATCGCGTAGTAATAAAAGATATCGATCCTACAGGGACTCGTAATCAATCTAGTATTATCGGGTGTTACGGTGTTTAGCTAGGTTGGTAATGTCTTAAGGGAATAATAATAAAATAAGTGCGTAAACTAAAGGGAACTAAAGCTTTTACTTAAGGTATGAATGTTTGAATCGGTATATAATATGTTATTTCTTCAGGGATTCTATAGGTCACCGGTATCTTTAGGTTTTCAAAAATAGTTTAAGCAGAAAATGATGGTTTAAAGACCTTTGTCTCACGATGTTTGTTGACGCTAGTCGCAACTCTAAGGCGGAACGTATGTTGTCGCTATCCCGTTCGGGGTTAAAGTTACTTTTTGAAAACTATTAAGTTCTAATTCCTTTTAAAGCGCTGTCGCTGTTTTTAAAATGAATGCCTAGTTTTTACTATCTGGTCTTAGCCTCAGTTGTCGCTTGTTGGTTCGTACCTTTATGAATTTCCCACTGTCGTGGCAAAACTACTGTAAATAATTTCTCGTCGTCGCGACGAAGGTTTATTTAGAAAAGTCTATTTAAAAACTACAGCCATAAACAAGTTTTGGAAAGGTAGAGATATACACCGGTTAATTATCGAATCCCATCAGATTATTTATTACATACCGATTACTTAAGATTTAGCCAGACATGGAAGAAGAATTGATAATGCATAAATAAAAGCAGTAATTGAGAACATACATCATAATGAAAATTGCAATTACGATTAAAATAAAAACCTGGGAATATCCCAATTGGCTTTTGGGCAGATCCTCCACAATGTCGGCACGATTCTGGTCTTTGTGCCAATTGATCGTACAAGAAAAGGAAAGTACAAAAATACCAAAGAATATAGAGAAGAAAAAGAGAAACAAATAAGAATATGAGAAAGGTAGAGTTGCTCTGAAGATAAATTGGCAGCACTTCGTTGTCTTGAATGCGGCTCCCTTTTTTAGGTCCCAGCCTCTTCCTTTTATATAGAGAGAGTATCTAACGGTTATTTCTTCAGGAAGTGGGTTTGAGGCAGAAAAGTAGGAGTTAGTGGTCACTCTTTTGGTCTTTGAGGGGAAGTTATAGCACGCGACCTCATTTTGCACGTTCTGGGTGCATGACGGTCGTCATGGATGTGTGACGGTCGTCACACGCATGACGAGCGTAACGGCTATGTGACGGTCGTCACATCAGTAGAACTCGTATCTGCTATTTTTCTCTTGGTTTTTCATCTGGTTTTCACCTGTTTTTGCTCCTTTTCTTCATATTGCTTTGCTTGGACAGTATCTTTGAATACCTGCGAAATACTTAGACAAATAGCATGGAATGCCCCGAATTCGGAGTGAAACCAGTCAAATATTAGTTAAAACACATGTCATTTTATATATACAATTTCGCATTATCAAACTCCCCTAAACTTGAATCTTTACTTGTCCTCAAGTAAAAGTTGGAAAAAGATAAAAATGTGGTAAACACGCGGCACGCTTCGCCTTTCCGAAAGGTTTTTCAAATAATAAGTTAGGAAGGCCTGGCCTTAAATTGAAACAAAACACATATGGTGGTGACACTGAATTGTAAGTCTTCGAAGGCCTCCCTTTTATGCAAGCCAGTCCCAATCATGCTACTGCAGCTCGGCGTCAAGTTTCTTGCAACAAGTTTTACCCGGTTTGTTCTGGCGCAATCACATTAAGCCCGTTATCTATATACTTTCATGGCAAGTCAACCTGTTAGTGGCTATGATCTCTTTTCTATTTTGATTCTTCTTTGCACATAAGCTTATGCTATTGATTTCCAAAGAGTTTCTGTACCGTTGGGCTAAATGCTCGGGTGAGGAGCACCTAACTTAGAAGGAACATGTCTCTATACTCAGGCTATATGGCTTTTCTTCTTCATGATTTTTCATTTTGAACTAGAGATCACACACTTATTTGCATCGGTTTAATTGCTTAGAAGCATTTAGGATGGTGCTGACTGCTTGTATAAACTACTGGGGGCTACGTTTGAGTAGGAGCTTGAAGCTTCGGTACGTGTAGGTAGTGAAACGGACTCGCATAAACTGGAGGTCTAAGGTGTCATGACGGTAATGGGATTGTTAGAATTTTCTTCTCGGGATTTCCATACTTGATTGAACTTTGGCGTGTCCTCGTGATGCTTTGAGGCAAGGAGTTTAAAAGTTTCTTTGTATATGTCATATGAAGCGCGGGGAGTTCACGTAACGGATATATATATATATATATATATATATATATATATATATATATATATATATATATATATATATATATATATATATATATATATATATATATATATATATATATATATATATATATATATATATATATATATATATATATATATATATATATATATATATATATATATATATATATATATATATATATATATATATATATAAAAGAGCTTATTTGCCGAAAATTAAAATTACTTTAAATTGAGAATTCGAAAGAAAAAGTACAATGGGAAATGGGAAATAACATGAAAAAGGGAAATGAAAAGGGAAATAATGGTTCGCTCCCATACTATCTCAATCAGTGTCCTCACTGATTTGAAAGAATGCGGAAGGGAGGAATACAAAGGAAATAAAGAAGAAAAACAAAAATGACAAAAATGAAAAATACTACTATTCCCGTCCTCGTCCTCGATCTCTTCCTCGACCTCTGGCTGGGGCGTCGCGTGCGGCGAGGTTCAGAGCTCCGGTATGGAATATGTAACCACGGAGGCCGTCGACTCGCACAGTGAGGTGTGCCATCTCATCGGCCATGCCGGAATGGATATCGTGCATCATCTGCAAAGATTGCTGAATTTGACCGGTTTGCTCTCTTTGCCATGCTTCAAATTCTTCAGCCCTTCGGTTCTGCTGCTCCATCATAAGCATCATCTGGTTCTGTTGCTCGATGCAGCGGAGGAGGGCCGCAGATGTGTCATCAGTAGCAGGACGGGGGCGGTGGCGCGTGGAAGGGCCTTCGGCAGCAGGTGCTTGTGATGGCTCAGGCTGGTCGACTCTGTCTAGCTCCTCTTGAACTTCGTCCCTGGGCTCTTGGGTATTATCCTGTGTTGGGGCAGCAGGGGCAGTGGTGTCGAAGAGCCAGTTGGCTCTATCCTCTGGATGCATTCGGGTGCGTGAAGGCATGATGATGCTCTGGATAGTGCGGCCTCGCACTACCGGATGATATCTCCCATCACGGCGGGCCTTGATGAGGTGGGAGGCGCGGCAGTGGTCGGTGTCCATAAAGACAGGGGGCATCTGGCGGAGTGTCTGGAGGCGATCGCCAAGACCGAGGCCTATGGCAATGGATGTGATGATGCCACCGAAATAGAAAGGTTTAGAGCAGCGGTTACAATTGGCTTGAATATGAGCCAAGAGAAACGGGGCAGCGTTAACAGGTTCCGAAGCGAACACGCAACGGAGGAAAAACAGCTCCTTCGAGTTGACCTTATGGTTATTGTCACGAGCGAATATTGTGTTGCTCAACACGCGGTGGAAGTAGCGGATAATTGGGTTGTGGATATGAGTGGCGTTCAGAGTGTCCCAACTGTCTGGAGTGGTTCCGGTCAGTCGGTTCCAGAGAGGGAATGCCTCTTAGTAGAACTGATCGGAGATGTGGCGGTGAGCATCGTTGCTGTGAGTTAACTGTAGAATGGCGGCGATGCGGTCCTGGGGGACCTGATATTCAGTGCCGAACAGACGAAAGCAGGCGGCGCCGTTAAGTTGGTTGGTATCGCCGGATGATGTTGCGTATGCGAAAGAGCTGAGAAACTCCAGAGTGAGTTGCTCGTAGGTGGGTTGGGGATTGGTGCAGAGATGCCAGATGCCAGCTCTCTGCAACACCCAAGTTACACCATCGAGAATCCCGAGTTCCGTCAGAGAATCCAGGTGAGCATACCGGGTCGGTTGAAGCGACCGTTGATGGAATGCTAGGAAGTTGGTCTGCTGCCGTTCGCCGGCCTCTCCTTCTCGGAAAGTGATGTTGCTAAAATTGGGGTTTGCACCGGTTTGTCTGGCCATTTTGATGGGAGAAGTGCAGAGGTTTGAGAATAGGGGGTTTCAGAGAATGGTGAGGTAAGGGAATGCAGAGGGTAATATATAAGAGTGAATTGGAGGTTGAAAATGGTGGAGGTTTAATGGGGGATTCAGAGGGTTTTTAGTGGGTTTTAATATTGGGATAGTGGGGAATTAGGGGAGAGGAAGTGGAGAGGTGCACAACCCTGTTTTAGACAGAATTGGGGTTTTTTCTGCGTGACGACCGTCAGGGATGTGTGACGGTCGTAACACGCATGACGACCGTCAGGGGGATGTGACGACCGTCACAGCAGCAAATTCTGCAGAACTGCAGAATTTTGCTTGTGGGGCATTTTAACAGTGGAAAGTATGATATTTTGACTTATGATGGACGAATGACGAAATAAGAAATAACAGGAAACATAATTAAGAGAGATATTGAAATGAAAATAACATTAAATCGAAAAATGAGTTTAAATTAATACAATATCCAAAAAGAGGAAACAATTGCAAAATGAAGTACTGTAAAACAATGTGAAATGCAGTAAATTTAAATTAAAGAGAAAACTAAAATATCACTCCTTCGCTTTCTTCAAGTTGTTGACCTGCTGAATAACGTCATTAAATTTGTCGCTAACCAAGTCCATGTAAGTAACGAAATCCATGTGAAGCTGCGTTAATTCATCTTTGATAGTGGTTACTTCCAGCTTGAGGTCGTCTACAGTTCTTAGAACAGAGTCTAGCTTGTCTGTGTTTTGTTCAGGCGTGGGGTCAGGAAAGTTATGGTAGTTAGGAGGGGTCTCAGGATCGATCTCCACTTCGGACTCATAATCTTAGTAGTACAAATAGTCATGTGCTTCTGAGATTTGATCACTGTCATACATGTAAGCCTGGGGTGTGGAGTGAGGTGATGGAGGTCCCATAGGCTCGTCCAATTTATAAAGCCAATTGTCTTTGTTATGGATACTGGTTAGCTCATGGTTGGGCAATGTAAAAAGGTGGACAGGTTGATCAGCTATGAGGTATTTGTAGGCTCCTGGTCCTAAGGTACCTAAGATACGTCTGTTGAAGCAGAACTGGATGTCCATTAATCTGAGGTTGTCGAAACGAACGACTTTGTTCAGGAAATACCTCAGGCCAATTTCATGGGAGATCATGGTGATTAAGCCTCCTATTAAAATGGGTGAGTGTGGATCCTGATTGAGGAGTGTAAATGCCCTCATCATAAAAGGGACATCATTTACAGGGCGGCCTTGTGAAGCACAGAGAAGGATGAACAACTCGTCCTTTGAGACTGTTGTAATGTTTTCCTCCTTCCCAAAGAGGGTATGGGCTAATATCCTATGGAAATAGCAGAAGGCTGGATTGTGTATCTCGTTGTTGTGCATGTCGTTCGGTTCTGGGTGATAGTTTCCGGTGATGGAACCCCAGAATTGGTCTAATTCGAGATCAAAATCCTCTTCAGTGGTGGTAAACACAAAGGGTCCGCTAGGGAAGCCTAGGATGTTAGCTAACGTGGTACGGTTGTGTGTTTGGTCCATTCCAAACATTCTAAAGGTTATCAGCTCCTTATTGGATCCATAGCCATATTCAGGTGAGTAACTTAGGGAGCTAAAGAATTCAAATGTCAATTCGCGGAAGGTAGCAAATCAGGTCTTTAGAGCAGTTTGCTCCCAACCTAATTGGTAAAATAAGTACTGAATGTTATCCTGGATTCCTAGCTTGTCCATGGTGGGTGCATCGTAGTACAGAGTCGAAGCAAAGCTTCTTTGAGTCAGTGCCTCGAATCTGGCCTGATGAGCTCGTCCTTTAAACACAACAGTCGTAACGTCGATGTTGGCCATACTCGTTAGTCGGATAAAACGGGAGAAAAGTAGAACGACTTTTAAAATCCTGGAAAAAATCACATTCACTCAGATCATATTTTTAAGAAGTAAAGAGTGATAAAAGAGAAAAATATAAAATAAATATAAATATTGGAAAATAAGATAATAGAAATTTATAGAAATCATAAGTTAACAAAAAGAATAGTTTTAATAAATTTAGAAGGAGAAATAGGGGAAGAATTTGGGTTGCCTCCCAATCAGCGCTGTCTTTAATGTCAGAAGCCTGACGGTAGCTTGGATATAAGTTATTCGGGAAGCTCGAGCAATTTCATATTGCTTACGTGGTCGCTGTGTTCACTTTGATTATAATGTTTCAAACGCTGTTCGTTTACTATAAACGGTGCGTTGATTTGATTCTTGATTTCAACAGCTCCACTCTTAAGGACTTTGGTGACCTCAAAAGGTCCAAACCATCTAGATTTTAATTTTCCAGGGAATAGTTTCAATCTGGAGTTGAATAGGAGCACGATGTCTCCCACTCTAAATTGCTTCTGGATCGAACGTTTATCATGCCATTTCTTGGTCCTTTCTTTGTAGATGCATGCATTCTCGTACGCGTCTAATCTTATCTCTTCCAATTCATGAAGGTTCAAGATTCGCTTTTCGCCTGCTGCGGTGTAGTTGAAGTTTAGTGTCTTAATAGCCCATAAGGATTTATGCTCTAATTCTACCGGGAGGTGACATGATTTTCCGTAGACTAGTTTAAATGGTGTGGTGCCTATCGGTGTCTTAAAGGCGGTCCTATAAGCCCATAAAGCTTCGTTCAGCTTTGAGGACCAATCTTTCCTGGAGGTTGCGACAGTCTTTTCTAAAATTTGCTTTATTTCTCTGTTCGAAACCTCCACTTGTCCACTAGTTTGTGGATGATACGGTGTGGCTACGCGGTGTTTGACTCTGTATTTGGAGAGGAGTTTGTCAAAGATTCGCGATATGAAGTGCGAACCACCGTCACTAATGACGAGTCTGGGCACACCGAATCTTGGAAAGATTACGTTTTTAAAGAGTTTAACGACTAATCGCGTGTCATTTGTTGGAGCGGCAACAGCCTCTATCCATTTCGATACATAGTCGACAGCGACGAGTATATATTTATTTCCAAAAGAAGATGGGAAAGGTCCCATGAAGTCGATTCCCCAAACGTCAAAGATTTCTACTTCCAAAATTCCTTTTTGAGGCATTTCATCGCGTCGTGAGATGTTGCCAGTGCGTTGGCACCGGTCGCATTTTAGTACAGCGATATGGACGTCCTTCCAGAGACTGGGCCAAAATAGGCCAGATTGTAAAATTTTAGCGCACGTCTTTGAGGTGCTAGCATGACCACCATATGGTGCCGAATGGCATTGGGTGATGATGTCTTCTATTTCTTCCTCTGGGACACAACGACGGTATAAGTTGTTGGCGCCTCGTTTGAAGAGTAGAGGTTCGTCCCAGTAGTAATGCTTTAAGTCGTGGAAGAATTTCTTCTTTTGTTGATAAGTCAGGTCCGGTGGAAGCACGCCTGCGGCCAGGTAATTAACGATGTCGGCAAACCACGGCAAAATGGTTTAGGCATAGACAGCTTCCACGGCTTTTTCCAGTTCCGGTTCTTCCGAAGTAGAGTTAGACATATCGCTTTCCAATTTGGCTATCAGACGTTCGTAGGGAAAGTCGTCATTGATAGGCACTGGTTCTTGTTTTATGCCCTCTATACGGGATAAGTGATCTGCAACTACGCTCTCGGTCCCCTTCTTATCTTTAATTTCTAAGTCGAACTCTTGTAATAATAGGATCCATCTCAATAATCTGGGTTTGGCGTCCTTTTTACTTATTAGGTACCTAATGGCA
This sequence comes from Lathyrus sativus, assembly GCA_963859935.3. Classification (NCBI taxonomy): domain Eukaryota; kingdom Viridiplantae; phylum Streptophyta; class Magnoliopsida; order Fabales; family Fabaceae; genus Lathyrus; species Lathyrus sativus. The sequence continues at coordinate 434,565,414 of OZ012739.1, read as the reverse complement.
GCGTGGTCTGTATATATGATTATTTTGGCTCCTACCAAGTAGGAACGGAATTTGTCAAGAGCGAACACGATTGCTAAGAGTTCCTTTTCTGTTGTGGCGTAGTTCATTTGGGCAGGGTCTAATGTTCTACTGGCGTAGTAGATAGCGTGAAGCTTCTTGTCCTTCCTTTGTCCTAGAACTGCGCCTACGGCGTAATCACTCGCATCGCACATGATTTCGAATGGTAGTCACCAATCTGGGGGTTGCATGATTGGTGCGGTGATAAGTGATGACTTTAGAGATTCGAATGCCTCTAAGCATTCTTTTTCGAAGATGAACTCGGCATCTTTCATTAACAAACCTGTAAGAGGTTTTGTAATTTTCGAGAAATCCTTTATGAATCTTCGGTAGAATCCAGCGTGTCCTAAGAAGCTTCGTATTTCTCGTACGGTTTTCGGAGGTTGGAGATCCTTTATGATCTCTATTTTAGCTTTGTCAACTTCGATCCCCTTTTTAGAGATGACGTGTCCTAAAATGATGCCTTGTCGGACCATAAAATGGCATTTTTCCCAATTAAGGACAAGGTTCACTTTGGCGCATCTTTTGAGTACCATTTCCAAATTCGACTGACAGCTTTCGAAGCTTTGTCCGCATACGGAAAACTCATCCATGAACACTTCCATGATGTCATCTATGAAATCTGCGAAGATTGCCATCATGCATCTTTGAAAGGTTGCTGGAGCATTGCATAGTCCGAACGACATTCGGCGGTAGGAAAAGGTACCGTAGGGGCAGGTGAATGTCGTCCTTTCCTGGTCATCAGGGTGAATAGGGATTTGAAAGAACCCCGAATAACCATCTAGATAGCAGAAGTACGAATGTTTCGCTAGTCTTTCCAATATTTGGTCTATGAAAGGTAAAGGGAAGTGATCTTTCCGAGTCGCCTTGTTCAGTTTTCTGTAATCGATACACATCCTGTTTCCGGTCACAACTCTTTGGGTTATCGATTCACCTATCGCATTCTTCACTATAGTAACACCTCCTTTCTTTGGTACTACGTGTACTGGGCTGACCCATTGGCTGTCGGAGATCGGGTATATGATTCCTGCGTCTAGTAGCTTTTTCACCTCGTCTTTGACTACAGTGCTTAGTATCAGGTTTATCTTTCTCTGATGTTCTCTTGAAGTTTTGCAGTCTTCCTCCAACATGATACGGTGCATATAGATGGAGGGACTTATGCCTTTTAGATCACTTATATTATAGCCTAACGCAGTTGGGTATCTCCTTAGAACTTCTAATAATCGCTCAGTTTCTGACTGTCCTAAATTAGCGTTTACTATTACTGGTCTTTTGAATTCTGTATCTAGGAATTCGTACCTGAGGGTTTTGGGTAGCTCTTTAAGTTCTAAAGCTGGGTTTTTCGGACCTGGCATGTGATTTGGAGTGAGTGCTAAGATCTCGCTCAGACTATCATTTTTGTATGGTGCACGCCAGTTGTCGTCTTCATGAATAGCAGGGATCTGGATTTTCATGATTTCAGAATATGTAGTTTCCTCCTTTTCTAATTATCGTATGCATTCGTCAATGACATCTACTATATAGCATGTGTCATTGATGGCTGGTGCCTTCAAGAATTTAGTAAGGATGAACTCTATCTTTTCTTCTCCTACTTCGAATGTTAGCCGTCCTTTCTTTACGTCTATAATAGCTCCGGCTGTAGCTAGGAACGATCTTCCTAGGATAATTGGGGTAACAGAGTCCTCTTTGATGTCCATGATTATGAAGTCGGTTGGGATATAGAATTGGCCTATGCGTACTGGAACGTTTTCCAGTATACCGACGGGGTATTTGACTGATCGGTCAACCAATTGTACGGACATTTTAGTTGGTCTTAATTCTCCCATATTCAGCTTTTTGCATATAGATAAAGGCATGACACTTATACTGGCTCCTAAATCGCATAGAGCTTTGTCTATAACGAATTTTCCTATGACGCAGGGTATGGAGAAACTACCTGGGTCTTTTAGTTTAGGAGGCATGTGGTTTTGAATGATTGCGCTACATTCGGCAGTAAGTGTCACTGTCTCGTTATCCTTTATTTTCCTTTTATTAGACAAGATTTCTTTAAGAAACTTAGCGTATGACGACATTTGAGTTATCGCTTCTGTGAACGGGATAGTGATGTTTAGTTGTTTCAGAAGTTCAACAAATTTCTTAAATTGTCCTGAAGTTTTGGAGTTTAGTAATCTTTGAGGATAAGGAATCGGTGGTTTATATGACGCTGGAGGCCCATATGAGTTTTCATCTTTGGCGGCCTTTTGCTCGTCACATTCCTTCTTTTCTGTTTCAGACTCCTTTACGGTTAGTTTATCAAATTTCTGTTGCATTACTAAATCTTCGTTCCTAGGATCTGTTGGTCCTTCCAATTCTTTTCCACTTCTCAATATAACAGCGTTTGCGTGACCTTTCGGATTAGGTTCGGGCTGGCCTGGAAATGTTCCAGTTGGGGCAGCTGCAGAGGCTTGTTGTTGAGCCACTTGTGATATCTGCATTTCGAGCATTTTGTTGTGGGTGGCTAAAGCGTCTACTTTTCCGGTCAGCTGTTTAATTTGCTCGCTAGTGTGTATGTTTTGATTTAGGAATTCTTTGTTTGTTTGAGCTTGAGTAGCTATGAATTTTTCCATCATCAACTCGAGGTTTGATTTCCTAGGGGCAGTCTGGGCAGCAGCGGCTGGTTTCTGATATCCTGGTGGAACAGCTGGTGCTTGTAAGGCATTATCATTCTTTTAGGAAAAATTTGGGTGGTTCCTCCATCCTGGGTTATAAGTATTTGCGTAAGGATTTCCTTGAGCGTAATTTACTTGGTCTGGTGGGATTCCTGTTGGTGTAAGCCCTAGAGGCCAATACTTTTTGGTACTTGTATCGGATTATTCGTTTAATAATAAAAGGCATTTCTTTATTATGTTTGTCTTTCAGAATAATAAAGTCCCTAGAATAGTTAGTCTGTTTAATGAAATGTTAAGTGTGACTTAATCATGAGATCCCATTAAACATAAAGACATTATTCTTAAAATATCCGTAGTCAAGCTTTATTGCAAAGTGGGATAACATTAAAAGCATTGAGACTATTATGAAGATAGACTGATGATCACATCTCATGGATCATGGATAAAGAGTTATCAAGTCTTGACATAGGTATAAATATTAGGAGTAATATTTATACCGGATTGACCCGCTATGAGAATACTACATAGTATGTTATGCAAAGTGTCATAAGTTATTCTCATGGTGATAATGGTGTATTACCACCCTTTGACCTGAAACCACTATGGACCCTAGATGCAGAGTCGGGTGCTTTATTGCTGATCAAACATTATCCGTAACTGGATGATCATAAAGACAGTTGATGGGCACTCCACGAAGCATGCTGAGGGACATGAGTGTCCTAGATGGAATTTGCCAATCCTGCATAACAGGAGAAATGTCTAAGGGCCCAATATTGAACTGGACAAGGATGACACAGTGTATGCCTTGTGTTCAATATAGACATAGGGGCAAAAAGGGTAATTGTACAAACATATATTATCACGAAAAAGGTTTTGTCAGATCACATGACATTTTCGTGACTTGGGTAGCAGTGATGTGTTGCTAGATACCGCTTACTGTTTATTATGTTAAATATATAATTTAATATAATTACCAACGTTACGAAATCCTACAGGGTCACACACATAAGGACAGTTTGATGAGAGATAGAGAAATCAAAGGAACACCGTAAGGTACGGTGCACTTAAGTGAAAAATAGAAATTCGAATAATATAATAATAATTATTGTTATTTTATAATGGTTATAAAATAATAATAAAATAAATATATTTATTATAAAAATAGTTATTATAATAATATATAATATTATTATGGATCATGTGAATTGGGTTTTTAGCCCGCAGCCCACAAGAGAGTCTATAAAAGGAACCCTTGTGATGAAGCTTTCACTTGTTGCAATTTCATTTTTTGATTCTCTTTTCTCACTCAAATAATTCCGTTCGTAAGCAGCTAGCACTGTGACCGGAAGCTGTTCGTGTGGACTGAGTAGAGGCGTTGCACTTCATCAACGCTTGTGATCGCTGCATCAAAGATCTGAATCGCCACAAAGAGGTAACGATTTTATCACTGACCATGCTCATTCGTAAGGATCACTAAAGGAAATTGTTTTGTTTTCCGCTGCGTTTAGATCGCAATTTTCCATCAGTGGTATCAGAGCCACTTACGAAACCATGGATCTGATAGCTGTTAAATTTCCGTCTTTTCTGTATTTGATTCGATTAAAACACATAATGAATTTAACAATAAACGATTAATTAAATTTGGCATCTGTTGTGTACGATTTGGATGATTGATGTTGATTATGCTTCAGAAACCGACATTAGTATGGTGAAGTTGTGCGATACATTGATCATCCATAGGTTACACAATTAGATCGATCACTTTTATATAAGATATAAGAAATTCTGATGCAAAGATGGTATATGGGATATACTGTTTTGATTTCATCCATTCAATCACATAAGGATTGTAATTCCTTTTGAAAGATCATCATTTTCATTCGCTTCGGAATCCGATGTTAGTATGGTGAAGCAATGACATGTTGATCTATCATATTGAGTTATCAATCGAGTTGTGTTTAACAGCATCAAATTGTTGCATTAGGATTAATGGCAGTACAAGTGTTGTATTGCCGCAGACTTTTCCGGTTGGGGTTGTAAATGCACAAAAGTTGTGCAGGAAACGACGTGAAATACAATGAAGTGTTCATAAAATTTTTCGCTGGGGCGCTGCCCCTAACAACCCCGCAAGGAGGCGCTGCCCCCTTGACCCCCGTCCGCTGAACGGGCAGCGGAACCCCCGGCTAAGTCTGCAAAGTGTGATCAATCAGCCGAAATTTAATTTAGTTTATTTAATTATCGGAATTTTAAACTAATAATAAAAGTGTGTTTATTATTATTTATTTGTGGTGATCAGTTATGGCCTTAGTTTTTCCTTTATTATTGTTTTGGGATTTTTGAATACGGCCTGCGTGTCGTGCCTCTCTCTCAATCTCTTTATGTAACTTCTTTTCTCATCTCACTCCCTCGTATGTAAAACGAGTTTTCCTATATGTAATGTAATATTATGTTATGAAAAAAAAAAGGAGGAAGTATTCAATATTAAAGGAGGATAACCTTGGAGATCATGCTTGGAGAAGCTTAGATCGTTATTAGGTTAGCTTAGGTTCTCTCATTGGCTTGAGAGAACAATTGCGTTAGGGGTCATAATTGTATCTTTTTTATATGTATGTTGATGCATGTAATTGTATGTTGATGCATGTGAGAGACGTTTTGCATGTTAAGCCGGTGAGATCAAACTAATAACAAATTCCCTCAAAATTAAATATTAAGTTTATGCTTTCCAATTTTTAGCACTCATCAAGACTAGTATCGAGCATTGTAGGTTTCGCCTACGCGAGGTGCATGTTCTATATTAGTAAGGTGTGATGGGATAATTGTAATATCCAATTGCTAAAACAATGGGTCAAACTTAACTAAACAAATTATAATAAGATTATATATGTTTAGAAGCAAGAATTGGGAATGATTCATGTGATGGATCAGAATAAGGAGTTATTCACCCAATTGAAAATATTCGAGAGTTGTATGAGATACAATTGGAAGGAGTTCCTACCTAAATAACTTAGTTTTGTGTAATCAGCCTAACGCTGACTTAAAACAAAGTGAAACATGGATCTCGACCCACTAGAAAGTCTTCCAACGGGATTTTCCGAATCAAATGATGAGGGCCATTTGTTTTGAATAAAATAGTGGGAGCATATTTGATTAAAGGCCTAATTAAATATGTTGTTTTAATGATACTTATATTTTCATATTTCTCTTGTAGATTACCATGACAACAAACACATCGAACAATATTTTGCGATCCATCCTAGATAAGGAAAAATTGTCTGGGACAAATTTCCTGGATTGGCACCGTAATCTGAGGATTGTCCTCAAGCACGATAAGAAGCTGTATGTCTTGGAGACACCAGTTCCTGAGGAGGAACCTCCTAGTTCTGCACCAAAGGCAGAAAGAGATGCTTATAAGAAGCATTTCGATGATGCCAATGAAACCGCTTGCCTCATGCTTGCTACCATGAACTCTGAGTTGCAAAAGCAACACGAGAACATGTCTGCGTTCGATATGATCGGACATCTGAAAATGCTTTATCAAGAGCAAGCAAGAAATGATAGGTTTCATGTTTCAAAGTCCCTTTTTAACAACAAGTTAGCTGAGGGAGCCCCTGTAAGTCCCCATGTACTCAAGATGATTGAGTATGTGGAGAACCTTGACAGATTAGGGTTTCCCCTTGGAAAAGAACTTGCGATTGATCTGATCTTGCAATCGTTGCCAGAGAGCTTCAGTCAGTTTGTCCTGAATTTCAATATGAATGACTTGGACAAAAGTCTTCCAGAACTGCTAAGCATGTTGAGAACTGCTGAGCAGAATATGAAGACAAAAGGGAAATCCATTCTGATGGTCAGTAATGGAAAGAAACAGAACAAGAGGCCCATCAAACAGGGTGGTAGAGGGAAAGGCAAGGAAGTTGCCAAACCCAAACCCACTCCTCCTGTTTTGAAGCCTAGTGGAGGAATAGCAAAGGAGGGCATTTGCTTCCATTGCGGTAAGACCGGACATTGGAAGAGAAATTGCCCAAAGTACCTGGAAGATAAGAATAATGGAGTAGAGACTTCAAATTCAGGTATTTTTGTTATTGAAATTAATTTATCTACTTCTGCATCATGGGTATTAGATACTGGATGCGGTTCTCACATTTGTACTAATGTGCAGGGGCTAAAAAGGAGTAGAGATTTGGCAAAAGGTGAAGTTGACCTACGAGTTGGCAATGGAGCAAAGGTTGCTGCTTTAGCTGTAGGAACTTATGTTTTAACTTTACCTAGTGGTTTAATAATTCAGTTAGAGAACTGTTATTATGTACCTGCAATTAGCAGGAATATTATTTCCGTTTCTTGTTTGGACAAGTTTGGTTTTTCATTCATAATAAGGAACAATTGTTGCTCCATTTATTTGAATGATATATTCTATGCTACTGCAAAAATGAATAATGGACTATATGTCCTTGATCTTGAAATGCCAATTTATAACATTAATACTAAAAGGTTGAAACCTAATGAGTTGAATCCAACTTACCTTTGGCACTGTCGATTAGGCCACATAAATGAGAAACGCATTTCCAAACTCCATAAAGATGGACTCTTGGACTCTTTTGATTATGAATCATATGAGACATGCAGATCTTGTTTAATTGGAAAGATGACAAAGTCCCCATTCACAGGAAAAGGTGAAAGGGCTAATGATCTTTTGGCACTCATACATACTGATGTATGTGGACCACTGAACATACCAGCCAGAGGAGGTTTTCAGTACTTCATCACTTTTACTGATGACTTCAGTAGATACGGATATGTGTATTTAATGAAACACAAATCTGAGTCCTTTGAAAAGTTCAAGGAATTCAAGAATGAAGTACAAAACCAACTAGGTAAGAATATTAAAGTTCTTCGATCAGATCGAGGCGGTGAATATTTAAGCCTAGAATTTGATGACCATCTAAAAGAGTATGGGATTCTATCCCAACTTACTCCTCCTGGAACACCACAATGGAATGGTGTATCTGAGAGAAGAAATTGAACCTTGTTAGACATGGTCCGATCAATGATGAGTCACGTCGATCTTCCAAACTCCTTTTGGGGACATGCATTATTAACAGCAGCTTACACACTTAACCGTGTTCCATCCAAAAAGGTTGATAAGACACCATATGAGATATGGAGTGGTAAGAAACCACATATGTCTTACATGAAGATTTGGGGTTGCGAAGTTTACGTCAAACGACAAATTTCAACCAAGCTTGAGCCCAAATCTGACAAATGCTTATTTGTGGGGTATCCTAAAGAAACAAGAGGATATTACTTCTACAATCCTTCTGAGGGCAAAGTGTTTGTCGCTCGAACTGGAGTCTTTCTGGAAAGGGATTTTATTTCCAAAGGAAACAGTGGGAGGAAAATAGAGCTTGAAGAAATTCAAGAATCACAAAACATTGAAACACCTATGGAGGAACTAGAGCGGGAAACACAAGTAGTTGTGGAAGAGCAACCTGCTCAAGTAGAACAAGACCAGCGTAGGTCAAGCAGGATACGTCACCAACCTGAGAGATATGGATATCTCATAAGTGATCAGGGTGATGTATTACTCATGGATCAAGATGAGCCTGTGACCTACAAAGAGGCCATAACTGGTCCTGAGTCTGAGAAGTGGCTAGAAGCCATGAAATCTGAAATGGATTCCATGTACACAAACCAGGTTTGGACCTTGGTAGAACCTCCTATAGGAGTTAACCCTATAGGATGCAAGTGGGTCTTCAAGAAGAAGACTGACATGGATGGTAAGGTACATACCTATAAAGCAACACTGGTTGCAAAAGGCTATAAACAAATTCATGGGGTTGACTATGATGAAACCTTTTCACCAGTTGCAATGCTTAAATCTGTTCGGATTTTACTTGCCATCGCTGCATATCCTGATTATGAAATATGGCAGATGGATGTCAAAACTGCTTTCCTTAATGGGAATCTTCTTGAGGATGTATACATGACACAACCTGAAGGATTTGACATACCACAAGATGCCCAAAAGATATGCAAGTTACAGCGATCAATCTATGGATTGAAGCAAGCTTCCAGAAGCTGGAATCTTCGTTTTGATGAAACCGTAAAATAATATGGATTCATCAAAAATGAAGATGAACCTTGTGTCTACAAGAAGGTTAGTGGGAGCATAATCGTGTTTCTGGTATTATATGTAGATGACATATTACTCATTGGAAACGATGTCCCTACCTTGCAACAAGTGAAGACTTGGTTAGGGAATTGTTTTTCTATGAAAGACCTAGGTGAAGCAGCCTATATATTAGGAATTAGGATCTATAGAGATAGATCACAAAAACTGCTTGGCCTAAGTCAGAGTACATACATAGATAAAGTGTTGAGACGCTTTAATATGCATGATTCCAAGAAAGGATTCATACCTATGCAACATGGTTTGTGTTTATCAAAAACACAATCCCCTTCAACTAAGGAAGAAAGGGATCGCATGAATAAGATTCCATATGCATCTGCAATAGGATCTATCATGTATGCCATGTTATGTACTCGACCAGATGTCTCGTATGCATTAAGTGCAACGAGTAGGTACCAATCTGATCCCGGTGATGCTCACTGGGTAGCTGTCAAGAATATCCTTAAGTACTTGAGAAGGACTAAGGATTCATTCTTGATATATGGAGGTCAGGAAGAGCTTGATGTAATTGGTTACACTGATGCTAGCTTCTAGACAGATAAGGATGATTTTAGATCACAATCTGGTTATGTGTTCTGTCTCAATGGTGGCGCTGTGAGCTGGAAAAGTTCAAAGCAAGAAACAGTTGTTGATTCTACAACTGAGGCCGAGTATATCGCTGCCTCAAATGCAGCAAAGGAAGCTGTTTGGATCAAGAAGTTCATTAGTGAACTTGGCATAGTCCCTAGCATTGTGGATCCCATTGGTTTATATTGTGATAACAATGGTGCTATCGCACAAGCTAAGGAGCCTAGATCTCACCAACGATCCAAACAAATACTTAGGCGTTATCACCTCATTCGAGAGATAATCGATCGGGGAGATGTGAAGATATGCAGAGTACCTACACTTGACAATATCGCTGACCCATTAACAAAGCCTCTTGCGCAACAGAAGTATGATGGTCATACTAGATCTATGGGTATTAAGGGTATGCCTAATTGGCTCTAGTGCTAGTGGGAGATTGTTGGTGTAAGCCCTAGAGGCCAATACTTTTTGGTACTTGTATCGGATTATTCGTTTAATAATAAAAGGCATTTCTTTATTATGTTTGTCTTTCAGAATAATAAAGTCCCTAGAATAGTTAGTCTGTTTAATGAAATGTTAAGTGTGACTTAATCATGAGATCCCATTAAACATAAAGACATTATTCTTAAAATATCCGTAGTCAAGCTTTATTGCAAAGTGAGATAACATTAAAAGCATTGAGACTATTATGAAGATAGACTGATGATCACATCTCATGGATCATGGATAAAGAGTTATCAAGTCTTGACATAGGTATAAATATTAGGAGTAATATTTATACCGGATTGACCCGCTATGAGAATACTACATAGTATGTTATGCAAAGTGTCATAAGTTATTCTCATGGTGATAATGGTGTATTACCACCCTTTGACCTGAAACCACTATGGACCCTAGATGCAGAGTCGGGTGCTTTATTGCTGATCAAACATTATCCGTAACTGGATGATCATAAAGACAGTTGATGGGCACTCCACGAAGCATGCTGAGGGACATGAGTGTCCTAGATGGAATTTGTCAATCCTGCATAACAGGAGAAATGTCTAAGGGCCCAATATTGAACTGGACAAGGATGACACAGTGTATGCCTTGTGTTCAATATAGACATAGGGGCAAAAAGGGTAATTGTACAAACATATATTATCACGAAAAAGGTTTTGTCAGATCACATGACATTTTCGTGACTTGGGTAGCAGTGATGTGTTGCTAGATACCGCTTACTGTTTATTATGTTAAATATATAATTTAATATAATTACCAACGTTACGAAATCCTACAGGGTCACACACATAAGGACAGTTTGATGAGAGATAGAGAAATCAAAGGAACACCGTAAGGTACGGTGCACTTAAGTGAAAAATAGAAATTCGGATAATATAATAATAATTATTGTTATTTTATAATGGTTATAAAATAATAATAAAATAAATATATTTATTATAATAATAGTTATTATAATAATATATAATATTATTATGGATCATGTGAATTGGGTTTTTAGCCCGCAGCCCACAAGAGAGTCTATAAAAGGAACCCTTGTGATGAAGCTTTCACTTGATGCAATTTCGTTTTTTGATTCTCTTTTCTCACTCAAATAATTCCGTTCGTAAGCAGCTAGCACTGTGACCGGAAGCTGTTCGTGTGGACTGAGTAGAGGCGTTGCACTTCATCAACGCTTATGATCGCTGCATCAAAGATCTGAATCGCCACAAAGAGGTAACGATTCTATCACTGACCATGCTCATTCGTAAGGATCACTAAAGGAAATTGTTTTGTTTTCCGCTGCGTTTAGATCGCAATTTTCCATCAATTCCGACCAGCAATGGGCACTCGGGCGCATTATGAGTGGCGATTCCGCATAACTCGCAGTTTGAAGTTACAGCAGCGACAGTTGCAGTTGGGTTAACGGTCAGACTGTCGATTTTCTGTGCTAGAGCATCTACTTTAGCGTTGAAATTTTCAAGGCTGCTGATCTCGTACATCCCACCTTTCGCTGCGGGTTTCTCTGCTGGAATTCGTTCACCTCCCTATTGGCAGTGGTTCTGAGACATGTTTTCGATTAGTTGATAGGCTTCGTCGTATGGCTTATCCATAAGTGCACCGCCCGCGGTGGCGTCTACCGTTAATCTGGTGTTATACAGAAGCCCATTATAGAAAGTATGGATCGTCACCCAGTCTTCTAAACCGTGGTGAGGACATGCTCTCATCATATCTTTGAACCTTTCTCACGCTTCGTAGAGAGATTCAGTATCTTTTTATCGAAATCCGTTGATTTGGGCTCTAAGCATAACAGTTTTGCTTGGCGGAAAGTATCTTGCTAAAAAAATGTTCTTTAACTGTTCCCACGTCCTAACGGAGTTGGATGGTAAGGATTGTAACCATGTCCAAGCTCTATCTCTAAGAGAGAAAGGGAAAAGATGAAGTCTTATTGCGTCTGGAGTTACTCCATTTGCCTTCATTGTGTCCGCGTATTGCACAAACTTCGTTAAATGTTCGTTTGGATCCTCAATTACATTTCCTGAGAATTGATTTTGTTGTACAGCTGACAGTAATGACAGTTTTAGTTCGAAATCGATTCGATTGATAGCTGGGGCAGCTATGCTACTTCGAGGCTCCATCTGAGAGGGTGTAGCGTAGGCCTTCATCGGTTTGTTCTGAGGTCCTTCAGCCATCTTTGCTTCTTCAACAGGAGGATGAGCTAGAAGATCAGGAATATTGTGTCTTTGTTGATATTCGATGATGCGCCTTCTTAGATGTAAGAAGCGCTCTAGTTCGGCGATTGTAGGTTGTAAGATGTCGCCTTGTGAGTGAGTACTTGGCATACAATCGAAGAACGAGTAGAGGGAGAGAGAATTGTTAACCTAGTCTATACTGTGTAACAAAAGATTACACTATTGACTAAACGGGTCCCTGGCAACGGCGCCAAAAACCTGATCGCGACTTTCTATGTCTAACAAATCTGACTGCAAGTGTACAGTCTATCGCGTAGTAATAAAAGATATCGATCCTACAGGGACTCGTAATCAATCTAGTATTATCGGGTGTTACGGTGTTTAGCTAGGTTGGTAATGTCTTAAGGGAATAATAATAAAATAAGTGCGTAAACTAAAGGGAACTAAAACTTTTACTTAAGGTATGAATGCTTGAATCGGTATATAATATGTTATTTCTTCAGGGATTCTATAGGTCACCGGTATCTTTAAGTTTTCAAAAATAGTTTAAGCAGAAAATGATGGTTTAAAGACCTTTGTCTCACGATGGTTGTTGATGCTAGTCGCAACTCTAAGGCGGAACGTATGTTGTCGCTATCCCGTTCGGGGTTAAAGTTACTTTTTGAAAACTATTAAGTTCTAATTCCTTTTAAAGCGTTGTCGCTGTTTTTAAAATGAATGCCTAGTTTTTACTATCTGGTCTTAGCCTCAGTTGTCGCTTGTTGGTTCGTACCTTTATGAATTTCCCACTGTCGTGGCAAAACTACTGTAAATAATTTCTCGCTGTCGCGACGAAGGTTTATTTAGAAAAGTCTATTTAAAAACTACAGCCATAAACAAGTTTTGGAAAGGTAGATATACACCGGTTAATTATCGAATCCCATCAGATTATTTATTACATACCGATTACTTAAGATTTATCCAGACATGGAAGAAGAATTGATAATGCATAAATAAAAGTAGTAATTGAGAACATACATCATAATGAAAATTGCAATTACGATTAAAATAAAAACCTGGGAATATCCCAATTGGCTTTTGGGCAGATCCTCCACAATGTCGGCAGGAATCTGGTCTTTATGCCAATTGATCGTACAAGAAAAGGAAAGTACAAAAATACCAAAGAATATAGAGAAGAAAAAGAGAAACAAATAAGAATATGAGAAAGGTAAAGTTGCTCTAAAGATAAATTGGCAGCACTTCGTTGTCTTGAATGCGGCTCCCTTTTTCAGGTCCCAGCCTCTTCCTTTTATAGAGAGAGAGTATCTAACGGTTATTTCTTCAGGAAGTGGGTTTGAGGAAGAAAAGTAGGAGTTAGTGGTCACTCTTTTGGTCTTTGAGGGGAAGTTATAGCACGTGACCTCATTTTGCACGTTCTGGGTGCATGAAGGTCGTCATGGATGTGTGACGGTTGTCACACGCATGACGAGCGTAACGGCTATGTGACGGTCGTCACATCAGTAGAACTTGTGTCTACTATTTTTCTCTTGGTTTTTCATATGGTTTTCACCTGTTTTTGTTCTTTTCTTTATATTGCTTTGCTTGGACATGTTCTTTGAATACCTGCAAAATACTTAGACAAATAGCATGGAATGCCCTGAATTCGGAGTGAAACCAGTCAAATATTAGTTAAAACACATATCATTTTATATATACAATTTCGCGTTATCAATCGCGCGAAACCTCTAAAAAATTGTTGATGAACTATTCATTTTCTATCATCTTTAATGCATTTAAAATCATGTTGTCTATTCTAATCCATTATCATTAACATTTGCATTGAGCATTTCACCTATTCAAGGCTATCTATCTTCCTCTCCTCTGCCCAAAACTCCATTCAAAACCTAGCCTCTACATAAAAAGGGTAAAGTCACCATCTTCTCTCCATCTCCAAGAGAAACTTTCTGCATTAAACTTCTTAATTTCCACACAAGAAATCAACATGTCTACCAGAAGGATCACCAGAAAGAGAACCACCAGAGCATCATCCTCTCAGGCCAGTCCATCAAGAGGAAATTTACCGATAACTACTGTATCTCTATTACCTCCTGAATTTTTGGAAATTTATGAAAAGAACTTTAGCAAACGATCTATGGTTAAGAAATATGCTTACTATCGAAAGGTTGCTGAGCGTATGCATGTTCCAGAAGTAATTGATCTTTTGGATGCTCAAGGTTTCAACAATTTTTTGGAGTGTGATATTAAGTACAATGAAGATCTAGTAAGGATCTTTTACACATGTATTCAAGGAAAATTTCAAGGGTTTGAGTTCAACACAAAGCTAGGCAATACCAAGGTTTGTGCGAATGACTTGGTATGGAAAAATTTGTTTGGCATGTCATCGGTATCCGCTGAGCCCATTATTAAGGCCACAAATATTCGTCTTGTAATAGGATACGGTTCAAAGAACCCTTTAACTCCATGCTGAGGAAACCATATGGTGATGATATTGTAGCAAGCGACCTCTTTCTAAAAACGGTCACAGTGGGAAAATTGAAACTGGTGGATAGAATACTACAATGGATTGTGGCGCATATTCTGCGGCCAAAGAAAGGAGGCTACTCTCGTGTGGATCAATCCGAGGTACACTTGATTTACATTCTTAAGAAAAAGATCAAGATAAGTTGGCCTCACTACATTGCAAGTAGAATTTATTCGCTGAAGGATTCCGGTAGAGGAACCGCTCTATCATACGGGTCCTTCATTCAACCAATTCTCAACAACGCTAACATCAATGTTCGAGGCATCCCCTACATATCATTGACCTTAGATCAAGAGTTTTGTCAAAAGAATCTTACCATGATGGGCTATATATGGGATCCAACAGAAAGTCGTTATCAATTTATTGTCAAGGCTACTACCTCTCGATTGGAAGAATCGGATGAAAGTGATGACTAGATAGAGGAAGAAGAAGAAGAAGAAGAAGAAGAAGAAGAAGAAGAAGAAGAAGAAGAAGAAACATGTAGGTGGACATCCTACGAAGACTTATGATCAATATGATAGTGGGTGGCTAAACCAATCACCCCACTTGGCGCATGAGGATGACCAAGGGTGGAGTGCTTGGCAAAACACAGGCTGGACATCGTTAGGTGTCAACTACATGCCACAACAGAATCAGGATCATCAAGACACTCCTGACTGGAGCTATGTGCCTCAACCATCTCCGCATCCCCAACAACATATCAATGAACTCCTCGATATGATGAGGACTATGCAGCTTGAGCAACATTATTTCATGACTGCCCAGGATGAGCAGTTCTCGCAATTGCAGAACCAATTTCAAGCTCACACAGAAAACTTTAATGCTTTTTCATCAGGTGTAATGAGAAGGATAGATGGGATAGTTGAAACTGCAGCAGGTCAACATCGGGCCCTTACCACCAACTTCAACACTCTTAATAGAGCGATATTGGAGTACACGGAAATAGTTGATGCACAACTGCCTATGGAATATCCCTTTCGAGGATGTGGCCATCATTTTAGGGGGAGGAGACCCTGAGAATGTCTTGCATATTGCATTTTGAATCTTATGTCATCATGTGTTCATTAATATTTATTGTAGAATGGTTCATGTACTTATTTGTTTTTGAAGACATGCTTATTGTTCATTCTGAAATAGTCATTATTATTATTGTTCTATTATGCGTTGATCTAATTATCCATTTATATGCTTTCATTAACTGCATTATATGTGAATGTTTGTTAATGTGTAACCTGCTGCTAATGGCTAGAACTTGCTTACCTCTCTTCTTTTATGCAATTCATTGACATCTTTCTTCTTTCTTTTTGATGTTGTCAAAGGGGGAGAAGTATATCAAGCAGAAACATCATATGTGAAGACTTACTATACATGCAGATTGTGTATATACGAAGGCATCAAGTAAGTGGGAGGATGATATAATGCACCGTACACCAAGTTTCTATCGTTTTGCCATCATAAAAAATGGGGAGTATGTGAGGGCAATCCTCATAGGTAGCTACACCTGTTTCAATGATGTCAAAACTTAGATTGATAGAAAAATATACTTTGAACGGTATCATCATGTCACATGTGCATGTCTTATCCCTCATGAGTCAAACATTCGTCAAAAACATTGTTGATACATATAGAAATGGCTAAATATACATTTCATGTAGGGTTTCTCAAGCTCGTCAAGCTTACTATGTAATAGAGTTCCACAAAAGTGACTTGATACATGAAAATAGGCATTTTTGCATATTTCAGGGCTTTAAGTCGACTCAAAGCTAGCTTTGGTCGACTCATACAAATATATTTTTTTTGTCTAGTCTCAGGAGGGCTCGCGTCGACCCTCTGGTCCACTCATACTGTGTCCATTTCTATTTGCCTAAATCTGCATGCTTTGCGTTGATGCATGACCTGCTCCAGTCGATGCAAAGGTTTGTTTTTTGCACAATCAGGAATTCGGGTAAGCTCAGGTCGACCCTCCCTTATGCATAGGTCGATCACTTGCTTATGTTTAGTCAAAAATCTGTTATGTGAAACAGTCTTGGTGTTAGTTATGTTTGTTAATCAGTTATGTCTTGTATATAACGTGAGTTTTGCTCTTCCTTGTTTACCAACTTGAAAAACAAGAAAAGTGAAAATAACATACTGATTTGTTCTCATCATCTTCATCCTCTTCCTTGCATTTTCTCAACAACTACATATAATCATTTTTGTTGTGCATTCTACTTGTTAGAGGTGATAACGTCCAAACATAGGATTGGTGTAATTTGTTTTGGGTTGAGTAATCAGTAGGTTTTTCTTCAATAAAACCGTTAGGGTTTTGTCCTCGAAAATTCTTGGATTTTGGGGGTTTTGCACGAATCGGTCCATCACAGATTCATCCGAGCGAAGGTAATCGAAGAACAGGTGGTACCCGGAGGATTATGAGTGGAAGATTCAGGTTCGACACGTTGGTGACTGAAATTAGTCGGGTAAGATTTGAAGACCGTGGGGTTGTTCAAAGGGCGTGCCATAGTCGGAGGTTTATTCACCATGTTTGAAAGACTTGACTCAACTTGAATCAAGGGAAGAGAAGAAATAGGTTATGCATCAACAAATTGTGTTTAATCGTTTGATCTTTATTTGCTTCTCGTGTAAACATTGACCAACAAGTTATATCTATATACAGGTTTCAATTCTATTGTTAGAATTAAGGGCAGACGTACCCTGAGCGAGGATGACGAAGGAACTGCCTCAACAAATTGGTGTTCTATCTCTTTACTTTTAAATTGTTGAAATTCTGAGTTTTGAGTGCAAACAATTGTGCTAATTAAATTCTGATTTGAATAGTGCTGAATCAATTTTTAAGCTTGTTACAATCCTTGATTGTAATAGAACACTTGGGCACTTTACTTTCATATTAGAATTCACTTGCAGTGCCTTGTACTCCAAGTGTTTGACTAATTGTGTGAACTACAAACAATTGTGTTGTCTTTGCAAATTGTCTATATTTTTAAAGCATTAGAAATAGTCAAACCATACATTGAATAAAATCTGATTGAAGTGTGATCAAATTAGTGATTCTCAAATCTCTTTTTATCGAATTCCATAGGCTTTACGCATATCCGGTTTTTCGGTAAAGGTTCGTTTTAGACGAAAATAGTTCCTCATCCGCTTCCGCCTTAAACATTTTTAAAAATCAATTTTTGGTAGCGCCGACTCTGTTTTAAACAAGCGATCTATTCAACCCCCCTTCTAGATCTGCACCATCGTTCAACAACATGTGTACATCAAGAAGTATTCACTTACTACTCCTTAAAGCACTTCATGCTTGCCTTCTCACCCTCCACACATGGTTCTAAAACAACGTCTTCCTCATTTTCAACAGGCGTAATTGCTAGTTCCTCCCGAAAGGCCTTAACTTTTGCTTCATTGATGAATGTAAGGGGGTCAACATTCACCGCCTTGTCACAAAAATGATTCAAACTTGCGTTGGTAGAGACCATTACTAATGTCACTGTCCTTTTCGCTGGTTCTTGGAAACAAGAGAGCAAAATTACATCAATGTTCCTAAATGAGTCACTATTTGAACTATCATTAGCGCTACTACAAGCAACACTCTCAAACATTTTTCTTTCACCTAAATCACAATTAAAATTTGAGTATTTCTTAATGTGCCCTTTATCTTACTAGTACACCACGTGAAAATACTTATATGCCCCCAAATTTTGGAGATGCATCTTCGGACACACCTTGAAACGTTAAATGATCTCGAGATGCATCTACATAATATTTTAAAAGTCATACACTATGCAATAGCTCTGAAAGGAATTTGACACACATATTGTTCTAAAGACACATCCGAGTTATTTTACGGCGATACATCTTCATAATATACCAGAACAATGCATGGTATGTTTTGTTTATGTTTATTCAGATGAGGGTTTATAACTGTTATGTACCATATTATGTGACGACATTTAAATCATACAATCGATATGCAAAAAATGACGTATATAAATTTAGATGGTCCAAAAATGACATATATAAATAAAGTTGAAATACACGATAAAATATCATGAACTCAAAGTAAAAGACAATCTGTAATAAATCTAAAGTACAACTACTATATATTATTGCACTACTGTGTATGTCAGACTACATCTCTGCCTCCCCTGACTCCTCTGCTTCCACTGCCCCCCGTCCTCTAGTGAAGTCTCTGGTACATCAATTCCCCACGTTCCTCCATCATGATGGCATATAGGACCTACCTATCAGGCCCATTAGGGAAGATAATCATGTCAATGTCTACCTACACAATCTTCACTATGCGACGACATCTAGGAAAGATATCATCAACATGATCTAACTGTGTCTGCTCCTCCTCTAGTATCTCCTAATGAGTTGACATCGATGGATCTCCTCGAACAGCCTACACCATATACAAATGTGATACCATCAAGAACCACTTGATGTACTCGTCGACGTAGCTCCAATCTCTCTTAGTTATGGTACTATGTGCCTCTTTCGGTACCAAATGACTTTCATATCATCAAACATGACATCCATATGTCTACGTGTAAAAACATGAGGAGAATAAACAACAGGATGTCTGAGAATGGTCTGAGTCTAGTTGAACTGCCACATCACGCGCTCAGGCATATGCAACAGTGAGACATGATCCGTAGGCCAACCATCCCAAGTATAACACTATCTCGTCAAATGGTCACGTCTCATAATGATCCACATAGTTGTTGAAGTGCGTGTCCTTAGAAACCAAGTGAACAAGATACATTCTGAAGGAATCTGTCGCCTGGTTCCCTTTGAGTGGGGCAAATGTAGTAGCACACGACATATCGTTAGTGTAAGTCGGTACACCTGCCCAACTAGAGATACGCGAAAAATGTTGAAGGATCCAAGCCTAAAATGTGTTGGAACACATGAATCATCAGTAATGGTGTTGCAAATATGAAACGAAAATGACACAGAAATATTAAAAGACCAATAAATATTACCGTCGGTAGTGTGATGTTGCTTGTGACCTGCTTCGTCTTCCACTTACAGCCATCTGATAACTTTGAGTAAAAGTAGACCAAACAAGAGCCCCCCCAGTTGTACTCATGGATTCATTTAAAATCCTCAAAGTAACATAGGTAGACCACACCTGTATAAGTGGAACTCTTTTCCACAAAATCGCAGTGCCAACCAAATATAACAAGTATGCTCTCATAGCATACGCTGTATGGGGCCACATATGCTCGTCATCGCCTCTAGCCTGCTCAGCTCTCTTGAGCTTTTATATATATATATATATATATATATATATATATATATATATATATATATATATATATATATATATATATATATATATATACCTTTTTGAGAAATTCAAACTTAGCATGAGCCCCGCTGGTTCTATCCATCTCTGCCATCACATATGTTGGGTCAACTCCCAGATAATCTACCATCATCTTAACTCCCGGCAGTATCCTCAACAACCTCACCATCCAGAGGTGGCACTGGTGCCTCCGGTGACTCAGAAACCTCTAGCGCCTGAATAGGTGAAACTTGGCGCCTCCTAGAGGATGTATGGAATGATGCGTCGGTAGGTGAAAATCATCTCCTACGGGAAGAAGAAGATGGAGATGCTTGAGGAGAAACATAAGCCCTAGAAGTAGATGTCTATGTATGCCTATATGAACAGGAGCCTTTAAAACCTGACTTTTCTCTCACCGCACCGATGCATAATGTTTGTAAGTAAAAGTAAACCAGACAATTAGCGCAAACAAGCAACACTACAAGCAAGAAAAAAAATAAAACACTGTTAAATTTCGAAGATGCATCTCCGGTTACTAGGAAACTTAAACGTTGAAAAAATTCTTGAGATGCATCTTCAGAATTTTTTACAACACCTCAGATGTGTCAATGGCGGCAATGCAGACATGAAAACACAAAAAAAAATGGTCTGATCATCATTTTCAGCCAACAAACATGTTTTACACTATATTTAAACTACCATTCATGCAATTTCTACTCATTTCTTACCTTAATCATCAATTTCTACTCATTTACACAAAAACTCAAAAACTTTTCAAAAAGTAAAAAAACTTACAAATATATAATTTACCTTACACTTTGATAATGTATTTGATGCACTTGATGTTGATTGAAAAACCCATAAGCTTTGTTGTTTGATTTAGGAGTTGGTTAATGGAAAAAAAATTGAGAGAATTTTTATAAACTTTTGAATTTTTTTAAAAATGAGGAAGGGGAAGGGCCTGACGCAATTTAAGCTCCAGTATCTTTTGAAGATGCATCTCTAAAATAAGTTTGAAGATACATTTTCGAAATATTTTAACGTTAAATCAGAATTGAATGCGTTTATAAATGTATCTCTGGAATCCGATAGCATTTTAGTATTTTCACGTGGTACCTAAAAAATATATAATATATATTAAGAAATTCCGTAACATTCTTATATGGCTACCTCGATTTTTTAATAAGCTAATTTAGTCGTTCATTTTATCAAACATTATAAATTCAATCATCTAACTTATATGCCAATTCATTTGTTAGTTTATCAGTTATCCTTTAAATAAATTTATAAATTATCTATTATTTTTTTATCAAATAAAATATATTTAAAATAGTTTATATTAAACCTTATATGAATTTTCTCTTAGAGATTCATCTTTTTATACCGATGATTCTTGGTTGATATCGATATTTTAAATTTAAATAAATTTAAATTTAAATTTATTTTAAAATAAAATAAAATAAAAATATAATATGATATTGAATATTATTATTTATCTTATAAAAATACCTATTCCTTAACTAAATTCAAGGATAAATGTTCACCTTAATTCAATTATTAATTTTATTATAAATTATTATAAATTCACGGGTTCTAAATGATTTTATTAATTATTAATTTTTTAAATAAAGTGTCATAATAAATTAATGTGAAATTAAAAGAAATTGAATTTACTTTATATTTTTGAGAAAAAAGTAATAAATTTTAACAGAAAAAAACATGGTTCCTTAAAAAGGAAAAAAAACATACGCACAGAACATACTCGGTTTTTAACTTTTCACCCTAGAAAAGAAAAGAAGAAAAACCTGACGGATGGGAGAGAGAGAACATAAATCATCAAAGAAGCCACCAACCGACGTAATACTTCAACGACCTGTCTATTTCCGTCTCCGTCTCCGTTTCAACACGCTCTCCCCTTTGTATGTTCAATTTCATCTCTGTTTTTTTCGATTCATTGCTTTATTATTTATTTTCGTTGAATTAACCTTACCTCGATGAAACTGTTGAAATTTTATTGCATTTGGGAGAATTTTCTGTGTCTTTGCTGTTGATCCAAGTGATCATGTGTTTTTGTTGTTAGGTTTTTATGCTGAAGCTAATTGTTAGAAGGGGCGTGATGAGATACAATTTTCTTATCACTTGAAATTTTAACATGAGAAGATTTAGTGCATGCATGTTTTGGAATTACGGTGTGAGTTTGACAAAATCACGTTATTGAAGTTTCAGATTATGATTTTTGCTAAAATAACACTAGCACACTGTGATTCCATTAACTTCACTGCAAATCCAAACATGCAATTAAAAAAAATGGCTTTTAAGGTAAACGGTTGGCCAGTCGGTGAAGGCTTAAGACCAGTGTGTTTCTCTTAGTACGGATATGTTGGGTGCAGACTATTCCTCTGATGGGCCAGTCCATAATGGTGGGTTTTGTCCCGAATTAATCGGTCCTAAGGGCTCCTAAGGGCTGGATACCGAGCGTTCAACAAAAAAAGATTAAGGGATTTATGTTTAGAATTTGAAAAAAAAAGTTTGTACTAAAACTTCTAGTAAATATTCACAACCTAGCGCAAAAACTACATGTTAGAGGTTTTCTTAGAATTAAAATTCATTCTTGCATTTTTAGAATTTGGGTTGAGCCTAACTCATTCATACAAAACCGGCTTGTGAGGTGAGGATTGGTCCTATTTATAGACACAACACATGTCATATCTCTAAGCAATGTGGGACTAAATCCACCTCATCAAACCCAATGCAATGAAGGTGTTGGAGGTTGCAATGAAGGCAGACCTGAGCAATGAAGGCAAGCCTAATGCTGCAATTAAGCCAACTAGGAGCAGACCGCAATGAAGGCGGAAATTCCAACACCCCCCCTCATGCTCAGGCTTCAATGAGGCCGAAGTATGGATGATGTGGGAAGCCCAACAAGTATCTAGGATAAACTCTGATACCATCTCAGAATGTATGGGTTGAACCTAACTCATCCTTACAAAACTAGTGTGTAAGGTGATTGTTCCTACTTATAAACAAAATACAGGTCATATCTCTAAGCAATGTAGGACTAAATTCACCCCTTCAAACCTAACACAATGAAAGTGTTGGAGACTGCAATTAAGGCAAGCCGAATGCCGCAATTAAGTGTGAATTCCAACATGCATATTACAACCAAACACGATATTTTAAACTAAAACCATGTTTGCCCGTGTAAAAGCAAGTTTGTGGAGTTTTCTGAGCTTCCTCAAACATAATAAGTTTGGTGAAGCTATCCTGCACTTACTGCCAACTTTCAAAGGCAATCCATGTTTGGTTATGTGTGATTTGTATTGAATTTGGTCAATCCTCGTAAATTTTAAGTTGGAGGGAACCGTAGGGAAATTAGTTTTTCATTCTTAGACTTGAAGAAGTATTAAATGTTCAAATCTTGAATACACAGTGAATGGATGGTTTCGTGACATTCCCTCATTTTCAAATAAAAATAGTGTTACTTAAGATGAAAAATGATCCCTCCTTTCCCTCCCAACCAAACTCGTTCATCCAAATATACTCTTATCTTAAGTTCTTATGTGTTGTGGCCTTTGGTGAAATTGGTGCCCCTAACTTCAAAAAATTTGGAAGAATTGTATGCCTGACTTCTAATAACTTTTATGTCGATGCTGCTGCAGGTACTCTATCAATTTGGTTGGTACTCCACATAGACTACAAGGACAGCCTATCTACCTTCTTTGAACTCTTTTGATTTCCTGAACCTTTTTTGAAAGTAAACATTGTGCACATTCAATTTAGTCATTAATGTGGCCCATATGCCTACTATTCAACAAGATTCTTAAAACGGAAGATGAAAAAGAAATAAAAGGAGAAAATCTGGAGGTGATTGAACCATACCTGTTTCAGAATTTATCATGTAACATAGATTCCAATCCTCCGTCATTACGGCGTTCACTTTTCATTGAAGTAAGTGCATGTGATTAATTGCAGAAATTGTATACTACAAACATTATCCATTCATTATGCTATAGTAAAGTTCTTCCATATTTATCCATTCATTATACTATAGTAAAATTCTTCCCAATCATGCCTGTAGGTACCACACATAAATCAAATATATACATGGGATTGCGGCCTTGCTTGTGTGGTAATGGTTCTGAAAACTATTGGTGTCAACAACTTTGATATTCAAGCCCTGGCTGACCTATGCTGCACAAATAGGTCTTTTCACTCTATAAAAGCCTAGATATTATCGTTACTGTGTTATATGGCATCCTTGAAAGTTCTAGATGATATACACATGACGATGTAGAATGCAACTAAGAATAAGTATAGTTTAGACATTTTTAATTGGTTAAGGATATTAATGTTCATATAGTAGGAAGTAGGGACTCTAACAACCATGTGTATTTACGTTTTTAATTGGCTCCCACTAATAGGAAAATAAACAAATTCTTTGTTCATTTTAATGCTTGTTAACTTTTCTAGGTTATGTCGTCAAGTGCCAACAACAGAACTGAATTTTCTATTAGTCTGAGTTTATTACTAAAACAGATTAATATCATATATACCCTCCCCCCAAAGTATCCAGATGAATATCATCATTTAATATGAAAATATATGATGGACTTCTGACTTCTCTCACTGTTGACTACTGTTTTGCAGCATTTGGACTGTTGATTTGGCGTATTTGTTACAAAGATTTTCTGTTACTTTTTCCTACTTAACAGTGACACTTGGTGCAAACCCAAACTATTGTGGTGAATCCTTTTACAAGGTAATTACAACTTCTTTAATGTTGGAGTGAAAGCCAATTTTGTCTTAAAAGAATGATTTCTGGCAATTACAAATATAATATTTGGATTATTTTTATGCCACATAATTATTGTGTGAAGATTAAATTGATGTAATAATATTTCGAGGAGCAAATAGATGTTAGTTTATTGGAGATGCAGAAAGAACGTTGTCATAGAGTCTAGAGATCTTTCTTCAGTGCACATTCAGTACTGTCTATTGATTACATTAGGTTGCTAAGATTTTGTTTAAATGCTGTGTAGGAGGAATTGCCTAATGATCTAGTAAGAGTGGATACACTGTTTCAGGATGCAATGGAGGCTGGAATTGATATACAGGTATACATACCGATTTTATTGGATGTCCCAAGTATAATTCTAAGAAGTTCTTGACTTCAACTGTTGGAAAAGAAAAGAAAATGATTTATTGCCTACGACTTTGTTGCTTTTGTGTAAGTTGTCAACAAAAGTTCCATCTTTTTACAGTGCAGGTCACTTAGTGAAGAGGAGATTTCCTTTCTCATATTGTCTGGGAAATATTTAGCCATTGCATTAGTTGATCACAATAAATTGAGGTAGATGTTTCTTCTATTTTCCCTATGTGCTTATTTGGCTTTAACACTTAAATTAACAATATCTCCGCAGTATTTACATACTTTAAATCTATTCATTGACTGACATCTTATATTTTTATAAAGTTTGTCACCTCAGGTCTAGTTGAATTCTTCACTATTTTATTTTTCTTCTTTTCGCATCAATGTCATTCTTCAGTCATGAGCAATTCTATCTACTACTGAAATGATTCTGGTTTCAGTAATTCATGGCAAGATGTTCCTGTCGCTGGCGTCTTCAGCAACAACTCTGACTATACAGGTGAGCGTTGATATTTTTTCTTTAACTTATTTGTATACGGCCACATATGCGTTCTTTAAATGGAAGTTACTGTGTTACGTTCATGCTATATAATATGTAGCACTCCTTTTGGTTTGTTTAGTTATCGCATGCAGTGTGCATGTACCGAATGACTTTATCTAACAAGTTTATACAAATATATTGTTGGAATTTTCCGCCTTCATTGCGGTCTGCCCCTAGTCGTCTAAATTGTGGCATTTGACTTGCCTTCAATTGCAGCCTCCAACACCTTAATTGTGTTGGGGTTGGGTTTGAAAGGGTGGATTTAGTCTCATGTTGCTTAAAGATATGACGTGGTGTATTTATAAGTGAGAGCAATCTTTACCTTACAAGGCGGTTTTGTAGGGATGAGTTAGATTCAACCCAAATTTTTGAGATGGTATTAGAGTCTATCCTAGATCACTTGTTGGGCTTCCAGCATCGTCCACGCTTCGGCTTCATTGAGGCTTGACCGTGAGGGGAGTGTTGAATATAGCATGTGTTGTGTTTATATGTGGGAGCAATCCTCACTTTACAAACAAGTTTTATAGGGATGAGTTGGGTCCAACCCAAATTCTTAAGATATATCATTAAATTATTATATTTCAGTTTCGATCAAGGAAGTTGGAAGCAAAAAATTGTGTGGCATTTCACTTACCTTCCTTTAAGAAGATGAGTTAAATCTGGTTTTAAAATTTTATTTTTGTAAAGTTAGTATTTCTGAGAGGCATGTTCAAAGTGCGAGTACGAGTACTTATAGACAATTCTCCGTTCTTGAGTAAACCCTTTTATCCAATGTTGAAGATATTATACTTCAATTTAACTTGAAAAACATAGTAATACCCTTTAAAGTACTTTTGTTTTATATAAAAAATGTTATTTCAACTAAAAGAAAAACCTTCACTGTATTGATGAGTTAAACATGAAATTGCATCAAAGCTGGTGTCAGCACAATCTACAAGGATTTTATTGAACCTATAACTGTAGTGTGTCATATTCCCAGCACTCTGATGCGCGCTAGAATCCTTCAAGCATTGTAAACAAGTTGACTCATGTGAAACCCTCTTGGCTTGAAGGACAAGGATCTTGATAAAATTTGAGTCTTGTGAGTGGAAAAAATAGATGCTAGTAGTGTTTCTCCTTTAACTGTCTCGACTTGGATTAGTCTAATTCCAGTGTGACTTTCTGTTACCGAGAATCTAAGACCGAAAAGTATATGCTTCAATTAGTATTATTCATTCTGACATTTTGAAATTTATCAATTGATAAATTCAAATACTGAGTAAAAACTATTATTGACAGGTCACTATGTGTTGATATGTGGCTTTGATGCTGAAGCAGATATGTTTGAGATTAGAGATCCTGCTAGCTCTAGGTATCCTCTTTTTCCTCTTTCTACTAACTATGATTTCCTGTATTATTTTAAAAAATGTGCATCAATATTTTATCCTTATTGTTAAAATCGCTCAAGAGACCAATATTTCGTGAGTTTCTGAATATTCTCGAGTGAGTAAACACACAACAGAATGATATTGATATACAAAAAAAAAAAAAAAATTTTCGCGAAGAATAATCAACCTAACTCAATTTCCTAAGATACAATGAATATACATGCAACTTGGAAAGTGGTACAATAGTTGGGATATTCAATCTCTAACAATTCCCATTGTTGTAGTTATGGGGTTTTAGACAGAGAGGAGAGAAAGAATAAAGACTAAATTATGACTATAGTAGATTATATTTTTAGTCTATCTAGAATATGGCTATAATTTTGGTCTTTTTCCTCTCTTTGTTTTACACTTCAAAAGTTCAACATGGTATCAGGATCTATCATGGGTCTATTGGGCTACCCGCAGCTATCATATCCTGGAAACTTCATACTCCTGGTGTACAACAATGAACACGAATGTGGTGTTAAAAGTATCACATTTGATAGAGGAGATGACAGTGAAATCTCCTGAACAGTGGTTATAATTGAGGAATAACCCTCGCCCTATGAGCAATTTTTTGGAATTGAGTTAGGGCTCAAACACAAATTCTATTCCCCCTCAAGCTTGATCATAGAGACCAAAAGCAGCCGACTTGCTGCTCATATAAAAAAGTTTATGTCCCTGATTAGCTTTGGCAAGCAAACAGCCTACTGATCGCTTGAGTTGAGACAGGCTGTGCTAATTTCTTCATAAGCAATCTTCTCATGAATGAAATAACAATCAATCACTATGTGTTGTAAATAATTTATTTTTACTATCATTAGAGTAATTTATGTTTGGACTTTTAGTCAAGCCCATTAGGTTAGAATATTCTATCTAAAGAGATCAATGTTTGTAAGTTATTCATATTGAAATATATATCATTCATTTTTTCACATGGTGTCATGAGCTCTTGTTTGAGAGGGTTTCACTTTTGCATAAAAACCCTAGCCACCTTCATTGTGGCATCTTTTGTTGTCTTCATTGTAGTACTCTTTGTGGACAAACCCATAAAACATTATTCACACCTTGCCCACTGTTTACACAGCCACACATATTTCCGTTCGGTTTCTTGTCTCACCTTGAAAAAACTAGCTGGAACCCGGAGAATCACTGATGTTCACTGATGTTCAAGCCACCGCGCGCCATCACCTTCCGGCAACCCTCGGACGTGTGACAACCATGTGCTGCTCTACGCGCCGCCGTTTTTGGCATCACCTCCCGGCAACCCTCTGACGTGTGACAACCATGTGCCGCTCTACGCGCCGCCGTTTTTGGCCGTACTATCCCAGATCAGGGCCTCCTCTTTCTGATTTGGATGCTCACTCTCCGATCTCGGAACCTTAATTTGTGTCATTTGAAACACACGTGTTTTTTGCTCATTTTACCTTTTGTTTTTTTTACCACGGCTATCATAAGAGACACATTAGTGATTAATCGGGAACCTGAAACAGAGGATTATAAATCCGTTTTGGAATTACCAAACTTTCCTTTATCTTACGAGATGAATGAGAAGAATTATTTGTAGTTGTCTCAACTCGTGAAAACAATCTTGAAAGGTAAAGGGATTAGGGAAGGAAGGACACTTAGTTGACGAATCTCAAGTTTAAGTGGGATACAGAAGATTCACCTATCAATTTATGGTTATGGCGTTCAATAAGCCCACAAATCAGTGACACTTGCATGTTTCTCAGTACAACAAAGGAGATTTGGAAGCATTAGAAGAGAATTTTTCAAATGATTCCAGAAATGAGTGACATTTCTGTTGCTATTTTTCAAATGCTGCCCAAATATATGATGTGAATGTGTTCAATCTTTTGAACACTTGGCTTTTATGACCGTCCAACTCCATCCATAATAAGGTTTTGAGATGATTTGCATATTCTGTTACTATTTTGTCTCCCTGTTTAGCAGCTGCTATTTTCAGTTTCACGTCATATATTTGGGCAACATCTTTGACTTTAACTTTAGAATAAGTCTTCTAATGCCCTTCCAAATCTTCAACATGCGAGTGTTATTGATTTCTGGAATCATTGAACGCCATAACCATGCAATGATAGTTGAATCTTCTATATCTCAGTTCTTAAACATGGGATCTATCTCTCTTTAGGAGGTTCGTCAGTTAGGTGTTCCGCCTTCCCTTTACCTTTCAAGGTTGTTTTCACGAGTTGAAACCACTTCAAGTGATTGTTCTAATTCAAATTGTAAGTCGGAGGAATGTTGGTAATTCCGATTGGGTTTTTTAATCGCCTCTTTCTGGTTCTTGATTAATCACTGTTGCATCTCCAACAACAATCATGAGAATAAAAGGAGCGAAAACCAAGTGAGTTTCAAATGACTCGTGAACGAAAATGCTTGAATCAGAGAGTCAACTCCCAAAACAGAAAGGGAAGACACCGATAAACATTATGGGAAAAGACGACTGAGAATGGCGGCGTGTGGTTGTCACACGCTGGAGGTTGGTGGCTTGGACGGCAGTGAAACTCTGGATTCCGGACGGTTTTCTTCAAGGCGTCAGATGGTGAGATGGGTGGTGAGAAGAAACCAAACAAAAATATGTATGAATGTGTGAACAGTGCACACGGCATGGGTAGTGTTTTTTGGGTTTTTAACCGGAAGTAAGAGACTGCAATAAAGGCAGCAAAAGTGGGTCACAATGAAGGCTGCTAGGGTTTTAGAAAAAAAGAAACCACAATGAAGGGAGCTAGGGTTTTTATGCGGAAGCAGGACTCTCTCAAACGAGAGCTCGTAATACCATGTGAACACTGAATAATAAATATTTTGGTGCGAATAAACCATACAAAAGGTTCATATACAAATTACTACTACAAATTACTACTAACAATAGTAAATTATTTATAACAATATATGTCCTACGTCGAGTCTCTGCAAAAACACATTTTGTTTGTATGCCTAATTGAAATGAAGCCCATTGATTTAGTGGTGAATTTTGTTTGTATGCCTAATTGAAATGAAGCCCATTGATTTATTGTCACCACTGATAGAAAAACACCAATCGAATCCTGTTTTGCAGAACTAATAAGTATCTTTGTAGTACTTGCCAAAATTTTGAGTGAAACCCTTGACCACAAGATGAGTCTTCAAACCATCCACAATACCATTGGATCTTACTTTCATAGTGAAGACACTTTGACACCCCGCTGGATTTTTGTTTGGAGGTAAATGAACCAGTGTTTAAGTACGATTTTATTCCGAAGCTTGCGTTTCCTCATCATTGTGTGCTATCATCTTAGATGGGAAAGGCTTTCATGATAGTTTTTGCAATAGAAATGAATGGAAAGGTAGAGGTGAAAGCATATTGAACAAGATAAAGATAACTTTAGAAAATAATACTGTCATAGATTATTATGAATAACGGGGCTCTTTTTATAGGAGAAAATACAATCAATCAACTTCTTAATTTTAGGAGAGATATAAAAATAAAATAAACATAAAGTTAAAATAATCAGAAAAGGAAATATTATATTATATATCAACAATAACTAAAACTTAAAAAATTATAAATAGGCTGAGTTTTATGAGTTGGGTAAATACGGATTTGAATCTGCTGCTGTCACTGACTTCACGTAGTCACACAATCAAGATTCTATTAGCTGTTAGATTTTGATCTAATGATCAGAAACAACAGATTTTTATAACTCCAAAAATAACAAACTTAAATCAAAACCGTTTTATGTTAATCAGACGGCTACCATTGCATGACTGCGTGATTGCGGGTTTTTCATACTACAGCAAATCTTGATCCGGGTAAATGCCCTTGTAAATAATAATAGGAAAATGTAGAGGTGATAATGGTTGGTCGGAGAAGATTGAGATGCTGGAAGAAGCAATGAAGCACTACTAGTGTTGAGAATTTGTTGAGATGTTGGAGGTTCACGAGGACAACACTGATAAATGTTCAAAGGATGTGCAACATCTTCTTGATGAGTGGAAAAGAATGAGAGACGGAGTAGACTGTATATAGTACTGCAGCCGGAGGAAGAAATTCGCGTTAGAAGAAGTAAAGAAACTAACTTTCTGCACTACTGGATATCCAAGAAAAAAATGGATTTAATAGCATGAGCTTTGAGTTTGTCTTTCCTTAGGAAAAGGTCACGAACAAAATAAGTACTACCAAAGAAGCATAGATAAAGTTTATATAATGGTTCCTTAGGAAGTAAGGTAAAATGGAGAATCAGGTTATTCAGCACAAAGGACGGGATGTGGTTGATTAAGTAACCTGCAGTAAGGAGTAAAAAGATGTGGGAAATATCAAGATGTTTAACTGAAATTAGCATGAAGTAAAAAGATGTGGGAAATATCAAGATGTTTTTCTTTTGCAGCACCACTTTGTTACAGATCGATGTAGCTAATGAATGCAGTTGAAAAAAACACTAGTAGGACTCCAAATGTTTGAATATCTTGAATATGAATTTAATTTATTTTGCAAAGATCAAGCATGCATACCAAATGTTGATAATATATGACTTGCATTGAAAAAAGTGCAAATTAATTAGAAAGACTAGGTGAGACACATATCAGACTTAAGAAAAGCTGATAAGGGTTGTGTGACATGAGTCGAAAAAATTCATATTATAAAATCCAACATTTGCGAGATTAGAGAACCTCAATGACAACTCTCAACAAACGATTTTTCTTGCTGTAAAACTTTCTGCATAATCATACATAACTTATGGTTTGATTATTGCCTATTAATACAATTTTGCTTTTAAAAAATGAGTTCTCTTATGAAAGTGTGGCAAGTCATGATTCATGACAACTCATTATACACGGCGACAATTTAGCATTTATATGTGTTGTTTTTGAACGAAATCTCTTTCAAGTTCTGTTGTTTATGAAAACTTTCCTGGCAGTCAATGTTTAATAATACTGATGAGTGGTAGTGCTCTTAACTTGATTTTACTTGATAAACCATTGTTTCGTTAACTTGTATTAGTTATAGCATTTGATATATGTGTTTGGCTCCTATAACCAAATGTATAATGCAATAACCCGTTGGATCAGTTTAGTAGCATGGACATACAAACTGTGATTCTATCAAGATTCTTAAAATTTTGTGTCTCTGACAATTGGTTTAAGCTGCATACTATCTTACTTTGTTCATTCATAATAGTTAAATTTCCTTTTTACTGGTGTAATATGCTCTGATATATCGCAATTGGCATTGATCGTCTTGATGAATACATAAACTCAATCCCCTGAAAAAATTTCAGGAAACATAAAAGGATAGCTTCAAAGTCTTTAGAAGAAGCTCGCAAGGCCTTTGGTACCGATGAGGATATTCTGTTGGTAAGTCAATGCATCATATACCGAAAGCCATCTCCAAATTGTTGGCGATTATATGTTTTATACGTTTTATAGGTTTGAAGGGTGAAACATTTTTTTCTTTTTTGCATTGCCAAGCAGATATCTTTGGAGAAGAGCAAGAAAGATCATCAACCTGATTCCACTAGCGATTCTTGACTTCCTTTCCCCGTTCCGTTCTGCGTACATAACGCGTTCCTTGTGTATTTCATGTCTCAACTGTATATAGTAGTGACCAATTCATTGTAATCTTATGTAAACTATTTGTTATTTTATTCACAATAAACATGTCACTCAAACAACTTTGACAGTGTCTACTCGTTCCGGAACTCAGTTTCATCGCTCATCCTAGACAAAAAAAAGTTGTATTATTTTGCCAGAAGTTAATAAAAAGCGTGATCACTGACATTAGATGAATCTTGTTTTGTTTTTTTGTTGTTGAGGAAGATACATGATTGTAGTAATGGCATTCTCTCACAGAGAAGACAAGATTGTTTCAGGTATTGTCTAGTTAATAAATATGAATGTGATGTTGTAGTGTAGTCATTTATTCAATGAACTTCACATTCATTCATCCATGATCTGTTTCTTTACATTAAAATATTGAATGCATTCTCTTATATTCTGCAAATGCAAGTTCACTCTAAATGCATGTATTGTATTTAACACATATGAGACCCCCACATGCAAACCATGGTTTTAATATTATTATTGTCTGAAATCTGGATCCAGCTGTGATGCTCATTGAAAAAAAACTATATAATATAAAAAACATGTAGTGGTAATTTTATGAGCAAGCATGGCTAAGATTGGATAATTATAGTATGTTATTGGTGGCCGTGTTTTCCTGAAACAATGGTTGTCGTTACTGTGTTTTTTATTTTTATAAATGACAGTGGTGGGAAACATGGTGATGGAAGAAGAAAAAGAAGTGAGTTGGTCAAAGCGGTGAAAGATTCTCTTGTGTTGTGTTGTGTTGTGTTGTGGAAGTGGAACTCAACTCACTTTTCAAAGAATCTTCTAAAACAGAGTTCCCCGACACACCGTCTCCCTCTCTCTGAACAATAAGACATGTTCCTCCTTAACTATGAAAATTGTTTTTAAATCAATGTGTTTTTCTTTCTTTCTTTTTTTACTTTTTAAAAATAATATGGATTTCTTTCTCAATCAACATAGATCCTTGTTAGATTTGTGCACTCAAGTTGTTTGGTTAGGTGACCAACAAATGAATACTTTTGTCTTAAAAAGTGAAGAAAATAAAACAAAAACTAAAATAATATGATTAAGTAGAGTTGGTTATATAGATCAATTTTTGTCATCATATTTTATTTAAAATTATATTTTATTTAAATCGTTAATTTCAACATTTTTTTAAATAATTTTTCTAATAGTTTTTATTTTTGTTACCTTTAAATGTTTGAATTCTCTTTATCGGATTTATATTTTTTATTATATAAACTATAAATCTTTTGTCTATATGTTCAAACTATGTAAGTTTAGTTCATCACTTTTGTTACTATAGATACTACCTCGACATTTTCTCTAATAATATCATTTATAATTTTATCATTCTAGTCTTATAACATATTTAACGTAACATCTTCATCTCTTAGACTTATTTTATTTTTGTGTTGATTTTTTATCGTCTAACATTATATCGTGTACAACATAGCAGATATTACTATGATCTATTAAAAAAATCTTTAGTTTTAGCGATACTTTTGTATTAGATAAAACTCTTGAAACCCTCATTCATTTCATCCACTCAGCTTAAATTTGATGGTTTATATTTCATTCTATTTTTTTATCGTTTTGTATTATGGACTCAAATATTTAAATTGTGTGACATGTTGGATGATATGGTCTTCAATGTTCACATATGTCAAAAATATTTCTCCTTTTGTTGAACTTACATTTTATATATTTTGTCTTACTTGTACTTAGACGAAAGACATGATTTTCTAAAACTCGTCTTTAAGTTTTCAACTTCTGATTAAAATTTTCCTTCAACTCTTAAAGTAAGACTACATCATCTGGAAAAAAAAAGCATTTTGATATTAGTTCTTTAGTGTGTTCCGTGAGTGTATCCACAATTAAAGTAAAATGGTAGGAGTTTAGGGTTGAAATTTGATGTAAACTTGTTGCAATGGGAATTTGTATATCTCTCCACATTATGTTTGCACATTAGTCGGTACTCTTTCATACATATCTTGGATAGTTCTGATATATGCAATCCTAACCTCTTTCTTTTCTAGGGCTTGATACAAAATATCTCGGGACATTCTATCATAGACCTTATCCAAGTCAATAAATTAAATAAAAATCTTGTTGGTTCATCTGATATTATTTCATCACACATTGTAGTAGATAAATCGTTTCCATGGTCAACCTTTCACATATTAAATTAAATTGATTATCAGTGACTTGAACCTCTTTTTCAATCTTCATTCAATCACTTTTATCACAATTTCATTATATGACTCACAAGCTTCACCTTTATAATTTGTATAATTTTGTATATCCTCTTTGTTCTTATAAATTAAAACTAAAGTGTTTCTTTTTCATTCATCTGATATTTGTTGTAATCTCATAATTTTATTATAAAGAGTTTGATGAGCAACTTAATACCTATATCTTCAAGAATTTTTTACACTTCTATAGGTATGTTTTATGGTTCAACTACCTTACCATTATTCATCATTTTCAACGTTTCTTTTACCTCTTGTTTCTGAATTTGACAATAGTAATTATAGTTTTGATATCTTCTCTAATGTCAAGTATGCTAGAGTCTAGTGAGATATCATACACTTCACTAAATAAATTGTAG
Organism: Lathyrus sativus; assembly: GCA_963859935.3. NCBI lineage: Eukaryota > Viridiplantae > Streptophyta > Magnoliopsida > Fabales > Fabaceae > Lathyrus > Lathyrus sativus. The sequence goes on along the minus strand of OZ012739.1, from coordinate 434,530,194 downwards.
AAATATGTCTTCTACATATCCTTAGTATATATTTTTTTAAATCAAGAATTTGCCTTCTTCATCTTAACATACTTTACTTGATCCAAATATCTTGTCTTTTTTTCTCTTTTTTAGTAAGCCTACACATAGTTTTTTTTCTCCTTTCTTGATTCTTAAAAATTAGTATAATTCATCAAAAGCTTGAGTTCTTGCTTCACTTACTGTCTTTTTGGTCTCATTCTTATTTTGCTTATACTTTTTTCAAGATTCAACATTTTTGCACCTAGAACATTTCTTAAAAAAATATTTTTTTACGCTAAGTTTACTCTGAACAATTTTATTCCACCATCACCACCACGATTCTATAACCTTATGTCCACAACCTCTTGATTCTCTCAACATCTTTTTAGCTATTTTTTAAATATTTTTTGTCATCTTATTACACTTATTTGTGGTTTTCCAAAATCTCTCTCCAAGATCTTGTGTTAGCAATTCCTTGTTATTTGTTAAGAATGTAATTCTTTGTGTCGAAATATCTATGTGTCGAGTTGTATTAGTGTGTCAAAGTGTCGAAGCAGGTTGCTTCACACAGGATTTCGACTTAGACCTATTTTAGTAATGTTAACTATTTTGGGCTTTTATAGTTTTGCGCTTTGCCTTAGGGTGCAAGCTAACCTAAATTTATAAATAGAGAGTAACTCTTATTTTGTAAACAACATATAACTTGAATTCACAGTTTTGCAGTTGCAAAGTGAATAAGAAATTTCCAGTTTAAAAGCAGAGAGAAACTCTGCAGAAAATTATTTTCTCTTAATTTCGTCTTGCCCTAATCATCTTTCTTGTTTCATCTTCTTTCTTTCTTTTCATTAAAATTGGAGTGTGTAATCTTTCTTGAAATCAAAATTGATTAGGAATTTTCAAAATGTTTTGGGTTAATTCCAACATCCGGTATCTAGAGTTCTGGTTGTGATTCGAGGGAAGAAAATCACGATGGCGTTGGATCATCCAAACGGTATTTTCCGGCGAACCTTCCAATTCTCAAGAACAATAATAATGAGAATTGCAATTGGTGCAAGCAGATAAAAGTGGTTTTCTGTTATCAAGATCTTTGAGATTTTGTGAAGGGAGGAGTAGCACCTCAGTGAGACCATACCCCTCATACATGTTCTCAAAAAATCTTGTTACACTCTCAACATGCCCATTTAGATCCCTCCAAGAAAAAGTTTCTCTCCTTGAGGTATATCATAAAGCAAGTCTTTTATTCCTCCCAAAATTTTACCTTAAGATGTTATGCTAACCCAACCTGAGGTGTGTAAGCACTAGCTAATAACATTAAAGACATCTTGTTTCACTACAAACTTTAATACTATGATTTAATCTCATACTTTTTTACATCCACAATATCTTTCTTCAACTTTTTGTCCAAAATAATCCCTACCTCATTTTTTAAGCTAACTTTTTTAGTGTACCATAACTTAAATTTCGAGCTGTCCAATTTTTTCTCCTTTTCACTTGTCCACTAAGTTTTTTATAAACACATAAAATTTATCTTTCTCCTAACCAGAATGTCCACTATTTCCATAAATTTCATAATAAGCGTGATTATATTCTATAAATCAAAATAAGTTCTTCTCTCATAAACTAACAAACTAAAATTTTAAATTCCACATTAAGAGAAACATCAAAGTTGCTAACGAAATTAGTACATTTGTTGTATTTGTAGAAAATTTGAGTGATTCGTAATACATTTGTTGAAGTCCATATCCTTTGCGATGCTACCAAACATCAAACATCATAGATGATTATTTCATAAACTACACTCGCATTGAGTTCTGAGGCAACTTTCATCATAATTGAGGGAGTTTTAATTTATAAGTCTCCCATTATTGTGCTTGTGATAAGATTTGTTGAACTAAGAGAAAAAATAGAGTAAAAATATAGTAATTAATATCTCTCATTATCAATGAAGATATTAATTATAGTAACTTTTTGAAATTTTTTATTGCATGTGGAGGCATAGGTGCTGCCCATGACTATAGAACACAAATTGACCATAAAAAATAAAAGTAAGATGAGAGAAGCCATGTTATGAAAAGTTTGAGATGAAGACACCTATGGAATGGTTCTTCCTAACTCGAATCATTGTCCTCTTACCAGAATCGGTTACCTATATTTCTTTAATCACGTAAGCTGCCTATGATTTTCACACAGTTCACATACTATAGTGGTGGTGTGGTGGTCCACTTCAATGAGAAAAGAAAACATTAACAAGTATGAAATCGAAAAATATTTGATTTTTCTTTCTTTGGTTGTTTGTTTTCTTGTCCATTATTTTTGCGGTGGTTTCTAATTTAAATCTACAGAGTATCGCAAAAAATAGTTTCACAATTTGTCTACTTATGTTTCTATTAGCCTCATATGGAGAAAAAAAGTCAATATTGTTTTGTAGTAAAACAATAGTGGAAAATCAACGTGTGCTCTTTGTATCCTAGAGGTTGACCATTGGTCTATCTTTTATGCTTATTCCTAGAATTATAATTATGATATGATCTTAGCGATTCCAATATTTAGTGTCCATGGGAGATAATTCAGAGAATCCATTCTCTTCTCGGTACGTATTATTTTGTTTATTGGAATACTTTGTCTGAAGTGGACCACCACCACTATTTAATTCGTATGGTATCAAGTAACATTGTGAGTGAGGACATTATATTTATGTGGATTGAATAATGGTGATGTCGTTTATGCAATGTTCATGATTACTATGTGAATCTGAAAGGGTTCATAGCTATAGGAGGTGATCATTCTATGGGATCATGACGGTTGTTGCTTATAAATGTGTCATATACAAGTATATATATATATATATATATATATATATATATATATATATATATATATATATATATATATATATATATATATATATATATATGTATGTTTAAAAGTAATAAATAATAATAGTAAGGATATCATATCTAAAGAGAGTGAGTGTTACTAATATTGATTTTTGTACTATCTTATTTTTTAATCTTAAACATGAGCGAATATAAAAATAATAGATGGATGTCACAAGTTCAATATTTTTTACACAGACCAGATTAGTAAATAGTGTAAGGTGTGAGATAATAAGAGAGAATGCATGTTAATGATGCGATAATGTATTCATGAAGTGCAATGTCGCGCGAGGAAAGGTCTGTGTGATCAAAAGGTGTATTTCTACAGCATCAAAACATGTATTATTAAGACAAGAGAACAAATCTCTAAGTCAAACTTATAACCCTAAAATACATCTATTATATTCTGAAATCTTTTATAGTTGTAGTTTATTATCTCTAAGTGAACTAATCAAATGAATATCTCTATCATACTCTTTTCAGCTGCTTTTATTATGAGATCTACTTGTTGTTGGATCTCTCACAACAACAAGCTGTTAACGTTTTCTAAGTTGATCATTCCTAGTATCATATTTGTAAGCATGTTAACACATAATAAAACAAGAAACTAAACAACACTCCATTTAACATAAAAACATCTTAACATTAATTTTCCATTGCTCGACATACAAATGGATTAACTTACGATGAGTTGAGTACAAACTACAAGCATGGTTCTCAAAAGATACACTCTTAAACAAATACTGAAAAAGAAATATAAACCTAAGAGTAACTTGAAGACTCCTTGAGAGGGATACTTAGCTAGGGATGACTTCAGTCGCGCCAATACTCAGCAGTGTCGCTACTGCGAAAAACAACCGGCGAAAAAAACAGAAGAGTCGCCACCTTTCGTTATTTATCCCAAAGAAAGGGAAAGGAAATGATCGGAAAAACCTGACGGAAAGGGAAAGACAAGGTCATCGCAACCATGTCTGGATTCAGGAGTCGGTTACGCAAGGGGAAGGTATTAGCACCCCTCACGTCCGTCGTACTCGACGGGATCCACGCATTGTTGTCTATCTAAAAGGGTGTGTTGAAACTACCTAGCTAAAGGCTCAAGGACAAAAGAAAAAAAGAAAGGAAGGACTCGACAGAGCATCGGTGCTCTGGGCCTACGTATTCCCGTCTGGAACGAGAAATCAGAGTCAACGTAGTTCGGCTAACTACGGGTGAAAGGTTGCTCGCCAAGACATCGCGTCTTGTGCCTACGTACTTTCATCTGGTATGAAAGATCAGAGCAAATGTAGTTCGGGCTAAAAAGAACACAAGCTGGTTCAAAAGTTTTTGAGGCCCGAGTAGGGTTAACAATCAGTTCTAGCAGTTGGTGTATGCAGCTCGACCATTAGAGACTTAGGCGTTACTGTTTGCGATAGAACTAAGAGTTAACGACACTCTTTTTTATCTAAAAAGATTTTCCTGATTAAGATCCCGAAGGATGAAAAAGGTTCGAAGTGTTTTTGTGTTTTTTAGAGAAGAAGTGTTTTGAACTTGATTTGTAACTCATGTTGCACTAAAGACTATGACTCAGAAGCGAATGTGTCGCATATCGTCCAAAGGACATATACTAACATTCTAGACAATTGAGAGACAACCACCCAATCATCATTTCCCAAATAGCTTAAGGCTTGTAGCATACAACACTTGTCATTCTTTATTAAGTGTTTTATGAATGTTTGAAGATGAGAAGAGAAGAAAGAACACTAATGGGAGACTAATCAATCCTAAAAGTTATAATGCAAAGTGGACTTAGAGTTGGGATACAAAAGGGAATTATATAATGTTATCATGTATGGTTAGGCACTTAATGTCTATCATAACCTCAAGAGGTTAGAGAACTTATGGGGAGCATGGCAAAGAAGAACCGAAGAAGAAGGAGAAACATGCAAATGAAAATGCAAACATAAGATGCAACACATAGAATGAAAGTGGGAGAAAAATAGTGTGGGGCAGTAGCCTCCACAAGCTCATATCAACCAAGCATGCATATGGGAAATGCAAAGAAGAAGGGATGAGAGGAAATGCACAAAAGAAACCACACACAAAGAGATATCACACAAACAATGCAAACATAAGGCATATGGAAACCCTAAATGGAAACAACAAAAGGAATGCACAAACCAACAAGCAATAAACATAATTTTGACCTAAAAATGAACACACAATAAGCTCAACATGTCTAATATGTGAAACAAGAAGAGTTGAGAGCTCAATAGATCCACAAAGGCCATTTCCAATTCAAACTAGGTCATGCACTTGTATGAGCCACCTTATGAAATGACCTAACTTGCAAGTCATCTCAAAATTAGGAAAAAGGCTAAAAAATGATCAAATAAAATGCACAAGGAAGCTAAACAAGTTGGCAACCAGAGGCCAAAAGCTCAAAGCAAATATCCCCTCAAAGCACCATCAAAGGAAAATGATATTCAAGATGTACCACTTTGAAATGGGAGAATCGAGGGTCAAAAGGAAAGCACCAAAAGTCAACCCTAAAGTCAACCAACCAGGGGCAAAATAGTCCTAAAAAATTGTTCCACTCATCATGGGTATGAGGATCAATTTTCATTCATTGGACTCAAAGGAAATGAGAGAAACAAATAAAAGATCAAACAATGTCACAATTTAATCCAAATAAAACATCTCCAATTAATTAATTAATTCTTTTTTAAATGAAAAATAAACTGAAAAAATAAAATAAAAATTCTATAAAATAAAAGACATTGCAAATTGTCTAAAACATATTTTTTTGGGAATTTTTATTAATTGGAGAATGAATTTATATTGAATTAATTGAAACATATAACAAAACAAAATAAAAATGAAAATAAAAAAGAAAATAAACCAGGCCACGGTGCAAATAGTAATTAAATCATGTTTAAAAGCTAGTTGGGCCCAGAAGGGGTGTGTGGAAAGCACGCAAGCCCAAGTCCAAACAGAAAATAAACAAAAAACGGACAGATCACATGCTTCTCAGTCAACACCAACACATGCTACGTCCTAATCCTCACAACTCATGCAATAAGTAAACTGATCCAACACACCTCATGCTGCCATGTCATAAAAGTCCAACAAAACCTAGTTGACTCAACCACATGCATTGGATCCAAGGACTAAGTCAAGAAAAGACCCAGATCTAACGGCCAACATCTCACCTGGAAAATTCAAACAGAAACGGAGGAACCAAACGCAGTGGTGGCCGGAGAAGACTCCGGTCGTCTTCTCCAGCGAGTGTGAACAGTGGCCGGTTCTCAAACTCAACGAAACACTCAAAACTCCACACCATTCTCTTCCTCATGCTTCATACAACTCAATTCCATGATTTAAATTAAATTTCAGTGGAAGAATAAGCCAGATCGAACACAACAAGTTTAGAGCTCAAATCATAAAATGTCATGAACAGCAACAAGTATGCACCAGAAATGATCTACATAGTTCATAGATCACAAATATACAACAATGGCGTGCTAATTCAACATGAATTGTGAGAATTTTGGAAAGGTAGTTTACCTAGTGGAGAGCCTCCACTGGGCCTTGAAATGGTGTTGAAGCTTGAAGAAAAATATCCAGAATCATTCCATGAACTTCACTAAAGCTATTTGAATGCTTGATTTGGCTTGAAATCCACTGAATCTCAGAATTCGTATTTTGCTTTTTCTACACTTTTTTCACACGAGTTCTTGAGCAATTCCCCTCCAATTTTCATTATGAAGCTTTGTACATGTTCAAAAGTTTATATATGATGGATCTTGATTGCTTTGGAGCCCAATTACAGCCTCTATAGCCCAATTGAAATCCATGATTTTTTGAGTTTTTTGCTTTGCCATGTGCACGAATTTGCCTCCAAAACAGCTGCAAATTGAGTCATTCAGGTTTCTTGAGGTGTAGGGAACATGAATGGCCAAGATTAATCCCTTGTTTGATCTTAATGGTGAGTATTTAAAGTGTAACTTAAGCTTGAAGTAACTTTGGAAATGGCCTACCAAAACTCACCAAATCAAAATTCTAAAATTGCCATTGTATTTGAAATATGTTTTGCACTCAAAATATATACTCACTTGCACAAAAATGATCCAATTTGAATTAAGTTTGATTTTCTCATTTTAAGGTCTTTTCCATGAAAATCACTTTAGGAATTCTCCATTCTAAGCCAAATCCATGACTTCTTAATGTTTGGTTGTATAATTGACACCATTTGGAGCAAGTTTTATGTTGGAAAAATTTCCATTTGAAGTGTGCAAGATGGTGAAAATGACCTATAATTTTATGACATGTAATCCTGCTTTCCCAAAATACCCCCGACTTGCAAGCCTCATAACTTGAGTTCTACAAATCAGATGAAAGACTTATAGTACTCTTTGGAAAGCTAGGACCATGAGGAAAAACTTTCATGTTCATCAAAAGTTGAGGAGAAACATCCTTCTAGGTCAAAAATGTCTTGGAAGTTGGTTGACTTTTGTTGACCAAAATCACATTCATTTGAGGACCTGTAACTTATCAGCATCATAACTTGAGTTCTAGAAATCAGATGAATGACTTCTATTACTCAAAAGAAAGCTAAGAACATGCTCTAAAAGTTTCATGAGCATGTCAAGATGAGATGAGACTCCTATCTTGAGAAGGGTGGTCTGGAAGTTGGGGACTAAACAAGGGATTTTACACTGAGAACCTTAATTTAGTAACTTCTCACACTCTTGATTCTTGATGAATTGATCTTGAAATGATATATTAGACATCTTAACACAACATCCCATAACCATAGAGACTTGGAATTTAGTTTTAATCTCCTTCAATTTCACAGTTAACTGAGGATTAACCAGATGAAAACCCTAGATGCAACATTCTTGAATGTGGCTTCTTCCACCTCACACAACAACTTGAATAAGCTCCAACATGGCTCTCAAAGCACTCAATGAGCTCTCTCAACATATTATATCCATAATCATGCATTCACAATCCTCTGATAATCTTTAACTGGCCTCCAAGTTAGGAGCTAACCCACATACCTCCATCAATCCTTTCACAAGACTAATGACCACTTCTAGATGACCTGATGACCATCCATGCTTGAGTAACACCCCTTGCTTAGGCTCAACACTCTGAGTAACCTCCTCTTGCTATGGACAACCTCTTGATCCCCTGATCAATGAACAATGTTATGCAACGCAGATGCTAAAACAATGCAAAGAAACAAAAGCCAGCTAAAGAAAAAGGTTGGGCAAATTTTGGGGTGCAACAAGCAGTTGGAACCAGATGTGGTGAGAAGAAGAACTCACTTTCTCTCCATTATACTCACACTATTATGCTTTGTCTAGTATTCTTGGGATGGTGAACTCTCTTTCTAACCTTCAGCAGAGTCTATTTATAACCTTTATCTAGGATTTCTTGAGGAACCTTGGATCACGTGCCAATTCTAAGGAAATCACATCAAGCCCAATAATCAAATCAACATTGTCCTCAATATTCTTTATGCTTAGCCTCCAAGGAATCAAGTACAAGGGAACATTTGTGGGAGACAGAGCGTCATGGTGCAGACTGCCACAGTAGGGTGCAGGCGACGTTGTCCTTTCTAACATATTCGACAGAATGGTGGTTGTACAGTTGTACTACTTTTGTCTTCTAGTGCCTCTTTGATCTTATCCATAAATTCAAATGGAATTTCTTCAATACAAACACATTTTCTCTCTAATACTCTGCTCCTGTCATGCTTTCTCTAAGACTCAGCTGCTTTCTCATTTAGACTCTTAATTACAACTCATCTTCTTGCTTCAGCTAGCATTCCCAGGTGGTGTCTAGCACAGTCTTGTCTTGGCTCATCAGAGATAACCTTAATTCAAGTAACAAAAACATTAAAACTACAAAAGAGAACACCTATTATGCTCCATGATAAATACTACAAAATAATTAAAGTGATCTAAAATAATATAATAAAATACTAAATAAACAAAGAAAATGAAATACCTATGGTCAATGATAACTCACAAAAGGTGGGTTATCACACCCCCAAACATAAATTATTGCCTGTCTTCAGGTGATGCGACACTCAACAGCAGAGAAACTTCCCTATCAAACACCCACCTTTCCAGCCAACACAACTCATTATCAACTCAAAAATCATCTCGAATGACTTATTTCCAAATACTGATACAACTCATCCTTGAAGCTACATTTTAAGTGTGTATGCTCTATGCAATACTGATGTTACATGTCACGCCAAGACTCTTCAGTCAAGATACTTGCCTAATTTCAAATTTGGTTGCTTTGCCTTATGGTCCAAGATTTATACCTTCATTTTTAGCAGGGGGGTTGTGACTAACTAGTTTGAGAATCATTGCACTTAGGGATGCAATTGCACTTTTATTTATAAGCTGAGTATACGCTCCACCTTTTCCCCCGTAGCGATCTCACTTGTAATGAGTCTAACCCGGTACTAATGGTGGGAAATCCACTGTTCCTCCAGTTTCGGCACAAGAGCTTATTCAATGTTATTGTTCCTCCAGTTTTGGGCAAAGAAAGTTATTTAAGGAGTGCACTTTAGCTTACTTTCTTCACATATTTTGGTGTTTTTATTATGCTTGGGCAATGTGTCCACTGGTACTAGATCTCCAAACAGTAGTACTTTCCTCCCCTATCTAAACCTTTTAGTGAATTCCTATTCCATATTCTAAAACAATTCAAAATTAACACAAGGCTATTTACTTTTCTGACTACTCAAGGCGCGATAGGGGATATTGAAGGTGCGAAAAATGCAAGAAAGGGGGGGTTTGAATTGGGTTTTTACAAAACAATGTTTTTTACCAATTCAAAAACTTAGCACAATCAAAAGATTAAAAGAGAAAGACTCAAGTCTTTTTATCCTGGTTCGCTTGAAATCAAAGCTACTCTAGTCGACACGCGAAGGTGATTTCGCCTTATACACAATGACTTAATCCATAATAACCAAACTGATTATAGAAAATCACAAAGAACAACTTTCTTTTTCTTCTCAAGGATCCGGCTACAACTTAGTCTCCTTAATGAATCACAAACAAACAAGTTTGAATAAAGATTTTGTGTTACAAGTTGCCACAAGTAGATTTTTACACAAATGAAATTAAATAACTCAAGAAAAAATATGCACAAAGTTGAGAGTTTTTCATGTAGAAACATTATTTTAAAATGTTGCAACTTTCTTCAAGTCTCCAAGTCCTACTTATATAGCATAATAAAGGTATCGTTGGGGGGAAAATCTGGGATACCAAAAGAGCAGTTGTCCACTAACGAATTAGTGACTAGTGTGATGAATAGTACTATCCTTTGACCACGTCTTCAGGTAGTTGAAGGAATATTTTTATTTGTACCATGTATTATTTGATCACGTATCCAGTTTGATCTTATCTTCAAATTCATTGACTTCTGATAAAAAGTTGATGAAGCATGAAAAGAAGAAACACACAGCTAAAATTAGAATCTTCAGTCAGAACCTTGACAACGTCATCGTATGACATGAGATCTTCAGAGTCTTTAGCTAAGTAAAAAAATTTCAGAAGCTTGTCATTCTTCAGAAGCTTGATGATCAGAGTCACGTCCAGAGGCAGAAGTGGGGAAAACATTGCAGCAACAACATATCATCTTTCCAAAACTTCTCAGGAGTGAATAAGTGCAGAAGAAAACTTTTATAACAAATGTTCAAAAATTGATGATGTTGCACGTCATAAACTCAGAATCAGAACTGGTTGTTAAAGCCACACAATAGCAAACTATTAGGATACCAAATTTTTTCTCACACAAATACTACGTTGTTATCATTAAAACTCAAAGGTATAGATAATGTCACTTAATGAGATGGGGCGAGCCATGACCTGCCATCAAAATGGTTAAGAAAAATACCAGCTAGGCATTAGGCCTGCTGCTCTTCCTTAAAGCAAGGTAATCCTTTTTCTTTTTCCTGGTCTCCTTCTGGGCAGGCTCTTGTACAAATTCCTTCTTTGAATTTTTAGGCGCCTCAGAGGCAGCTTCTGGCATGGTAGTTGCAGGCACCTTTAGTGACTCTGATGGGACTTTGTTTGTAGGAGATTTTGGCTTTGCAGGAGGCTTGGCCTTGGTAGAGGAATTCTTTTTTTGAGTTGCCTTTGTTGGGGCAGGCGTGTTTGGATGGACTGACTTCTTCACCTTTTCAGGAGTGACGACTGGGGTCGCATCACCATTCATTTCTTCATCAAATTCTTCTGCAGAATTAGATTTGTGTGAGTTTGTTGTCAAATTTTTTCCTTTTTAAGCAGCCATTTCTACCTCTCCAGCAGTCATTTCTTCTTCTTTAGCAGTTTGTACATTATCCTTTCCACTACCAACCTCAAGTTTTCCATCTATCTCAATGTCAGTCTTCTTGTTTTCTTTATTACCCTATTCTTCCTCTTCATCACTTAATTTGTCTTCTTCCATAACCTTCCTACCTTTTACTTTTTCCAAGACATCCTCCCCCATCTCTTTTTTTTTTTATCTTTAGCAGCTTGTGCTAACAGATCCTGTAATGTTTTAGCATCTTCATCAACATTTTCCTCCTCATATTTTGATTCCTTCTTGTCATTTTCTTTTTCATTGCCTTATCCATTCATGACTCCTTCATACTTGCTTAGGGTGCTTCATATTTCGGGGCCTCTTCCTGGGTTTTTCAGTAGTGTCCTCCTTAGGCATGCCAGTGCCTAACACTCCAGGCGCACCACAGGGCATTACCTTATTTTTTTTTATTTTTCTTCTCTTTCACATTTTCTTCCTTTAGAGGTTGGTTATCTTGTTCATCAAGTTCTCCCAAAACGTGATCTGGAAAAACAGGAACAACTTCATCATTATAATTGCATTCATTCAGCTTCTTTCCCCACTCAAACTTTTCCTTAGGGAACTTAAAGAAGTGTCTTTAGTCTTTCTGCATCTACAACAGAACATTCCATAAGATTTTTTCTGTTTCAAAAGTTGTCTTATCTACTAACTCCTGTCTTGAATCTGGTTGCCTTCTTTTCCCCTTAGGTTTCATAAATTTTTGGATGACGGTCTTATCAAAGGCTTCCCGAAGATGATAAATTTCAACAGTGGCCTTCTGAGGCAAGTCATACCTCTTACACAGACTGAAGATCAAGCAAGGAAATATATTATTCCTTCCTTTTTCTTTGAGATGACCTGAGTTTCTTGCATAGTGATTTTCCCCACGTTGATGCCTTCACCACATAAATAAGGAAAAAATGGATAGGAGAAGTGTTGTCAAAGAACCTCTCATTCCACACCTTCATATATTGAAGACTCCACACGAACATGTTCTATGCCAATATAAAGGTGGCCTTTGAAATTGTCCAGAGTATACTTAGTCGAAACCACTCGTTTAGCACATTTTTGTTATTCTTGTCGAAGGATTTTCACAAAATCCCCACAAATAAACCAGTCTGGAAATGGAGGGCTAAAAGCCACACCAAAATCAACACTTGGCAGTCGAGGGAATTTTGGAGGATATAAGTTAAAAGCTAGCTTGTACTGTTGATCGGGTCTAACGTACGAAGGTAGTTTTAAATCATATAATTTCTTTGTAAATATTTCTTTCAAAGTAACTGCTGCTTCACAAATGGTTCGACTAAGGTCATCGGGTCTGTAAGTAGTTCCAAAGTACTTTTGGAATGTTTGGATCTCTTTGATATGTGTCAAAGTACCTTTCTTTGATTTTTCCAGCACAAGGGCAAAAACGTGAGTTAGGCGAAGGTTGAAGACAGTTACATCAAAAAATATATAGTATAGTACTCTCTCCACCAAGTGTCAAACTCTTTGGTGCAAAGAAAAGATGGTTTGAAAGCCACAAGATTGATTTCTATAAGGTCAGTGTATTTAGCCAACAATTTGGTACACTCTGCCTCATTTTAGATCATGTTGTAATGAATCAAGGAACATTTTTGGGGAAGAGTGATTTTTTTTTATAATTTGGATGGGGCCAAATTGTCGAGCAACGAGGTTTGGTTGGTGACTAACAAGAGTAAATCGAAGTTTTGAGGGATTGAATCTTGTAGCCAAAACTATTGGTGAAAGAAAAGATTCCCAGATATCAAGTGTCTTTTGCTTCTTGTCCTTTCGACTGAGCAGGAAATGTTCTAGTGAACCATTCAGGGCATACCCTCCTATCTTCAAAAGGGGCCATACTGGGTGAGAAATTGTAGCATTTAGCAAACATCATCACATAGTTGGTGAAGGTTTGCTAAAGGCTTAATCCTTCGTCACCGGGAGTTAACAAAACAAGCCTTGTACCTTCGACCCTCCTGTTCTTCACTTTGACAGATTCTGTGTTGATAGGATTACGAGCAGAGAGAGAGAGAGATGCTTCAAATTTGGCATTTAGCCATAGTTGTAACAACCAAAAGGGTCCAGAAAGAAGTAGGTTTCCTCCCGACTTGATTGTTTTCAGTGTTGTAACGCCTTCCACAAGGGATTCATAAAGGTTGTCTAAAATCATTTCACTAAGACAAATATCATGTCCAGCGTGTAATTGATTAACCATTGTTAAGTATCTCTTCGCCACCTGAAGGGACCTTGAGCAAAAAACACAGTGGGAAAGCCTAAGATCCAGAAATGCAACATGCTCTAGATCAGAAACTTCCTCAATTTATTTATCGTGGTAGTACAATATATAAGTGGTGAAAGTTGCATTAGCCTATGAAGTCATCATCTAAGAGGTTAGGATCATAATCTTTTCCAATAGGTTTGAGGCTTGTGATGGCAGCAACATCAAACAAGGTGGGAGTCACCATTCCACAAGGGAGTTGGAAGTTGTTGTGAGTACTATCCCATAAATATAGGGAAGCAATCAGCATGGATGGGTAATAACCAGGCCCCACCTTCGACAACTGAATTATGTTGAAGATGCCCATGTCCTTCCAGACTTGGGATTTTTCTTTCTCTACTTTCTCTAACCAAACAAGATAATCACAGGGGCCTTTAAACAAGGGGCATGGCCTAAATAACCTAAAACTATTATTCATGTACTCTAAGTTAATTAGGTCTCTAGAAGCCTCAGTCGAAGGAGAACCTTGAGCGTTAACTTACAATTTCTTATCAGCTTTAATTTCCGGACTAGTCCTAGGTTTTTGACCATTGGCTATGAGTTTATAACGATGGTAAACAGGAAATAATTCCTTAACCTTAGTAGGAATAACAATAAGGTTAGGAAGAGGGCCTAACATGGCGTGTGTCTTACCAAAAACATAGACGGGAATAAGTACTTGGGATTGGTAGATCCCGCGCTTCTCTTCTTCAAGAGGTGGCTTAAGGGTGTATTGTTGGTTGCCTACCACATTGGGACCCAAAATTTTGTGGACTGGAACAAACTCTCCAGATCTCTTGGGCTTCTTAGTGTTCTTGTTGGTATCTTTAGATATCTTGGTTGAAGAAGCCATTGGTGGAGTAAGTTTGGAGGAAAAAGATTTGAAAGATATGAAGAATTGAAACAGTGCGCTCAAGGAGGTTCAAAGAGTGAAAAGTTTAAAAAATAATGATTTTCATTATTTAAAGGTGAATGAAGTAGAAGCGGTTATTGTACGCATTAATGGTGACAAAAATCGTGGGACGCGTGCCATGCAAGGGTTGTGTGGTGAGACAGTGGCAGTTAAGGCAGACCCACGATCTCCTAGGGACTAGACGCGTTATGATTGAAAAAGATTCACGCGTGGGTTTGAGGAGATGTTTTGAGAAAGTTGTCATGATGATAGTGACGTCATAGCAGACCAAAGGTTTTTGGCGTCGAATGTGAACTTCAAAAAATGTCTTTTTCTCCATTCAGTCGAAAATGACATTTTTGGGGGGCAATTTGTTGGCTGGAAATTTCGACGCCAGGCTTTGTTTAAAGACACTAAGTGAAAATCAAGTTTTTGAATTTTGATGACTTCGACAGAAACTTGTTTGAGAAGTTTGGTCGAAGTAATTTCCATGAAGGAGACATGTCTAGATAACACTTAGAAATATTTTCTAAGTGTGGAAAGCAACTTCGACGGGGGATGTTTGAAGCCTTCCTTCGACAAAAGTTTTGAAATTCAAAATACAGATAAATAATTGTCTTTTGTCCTTACCCATTTCTTAGGAAAGATGCGTGGAGAGCCATGGAGAAATGAAGGCATGCAGAGCGAAACATGTCAATTTTTGGAGAAATGTCTGTTGAAGACAGTTATTTCAACTTGTTATAAATAGGAGTCTTAGTGTTAGAATTTCTGTGTGTTCATTTTGTATAACTACTCAAAGATTCACTCAAAGTATCTAAGTCAAGTGAGAAAAAAGTTTTTCACAGAGAAATGTATGTTTGAAACACCACATTTATTTCAATAGAATATTACTTTCCATTTATCATTTATCTCTTTACTGCATTTTTACTTTGAAGTTTTCTTCATTGCATTTCTTTTACCAATTTATACAAAATTTATCCTTTTTCTGAAACTTTATTAAAATCTTTTACAACATGAATATTGTTGAAGTGTTCTTAAATTTTCCAAAAAGATATTTAAACAATAACTATGTTCTTATGATTCACTGATTGATTCTGCAAGTAAACTAATTTTTGGAAGACCAGTAGTTATTTACCAATTTTCACCGTAAACAATGCGGTGGCGTTGGGGTGTTGCTGCAAGGTTTGCACCTCAATGCTTAATTCAGTATGTAAAATAGTAGAGATTATTCAAATTGTGTTTAAAACTTGTTACTTGAAATGAAGTCATTTCTTATATATATATATATATATATATATATATATATAGTAGAGATTATTCAAATTGTGTTTGAAACTTGTTACTTGAAATGAAGTCATTTCTTATATATATATATATATATATATATATATATATATATATATATATATATATATATATATATATATATATATATATATATATATATATATATATATATATATATATATATATATATATATATATATATATATGAGGAATAATTATAACTTCGTTATCTTTCTGGTGTTAAATGCAGAAGACCGTTAGATATCCTGAAGCATAGATGCCCTGCAGTGAGGTGAAAAACAATTATGTGGTAAGGAGAAATTTTTAGAAAAAAACTGCGTAATCAATTGATATATTTTAGCCTAGGTGGCCTATCTCCGTATAGTCGGTTCAAAAGAGATGAGGCTGACTCGAAAGAATATCCATAAAAAAAATTGGTAAAATATTATTTTTGGTCCCGTAACAATATCTTTGAGTTTAGATTGGTTTTTTAATAATTTTTTTGCGTCAGATTGGTCACTTAACTCTTAAAATGTATCATGTTAGTTCTTTTCGTCTAATTAGCAACGGGAAAATTCAAAAATCGATCGTTAAATTTGTCATTACAGTACCAAAATGAGTAATATAACATATTTTAAGAATTAAGAGATCAATTTGATAAAAAAAAATAAAATTTAGAGACCAACCAAAACCTAAATATACAATTGAGTGATAAAAAAGTATTTTTCCTTTTTTACATTTTCTTAAAATCAAAATTAACATATATAAAAATCATCGATGTTTAGTTAATTTATTTTTATGATAAACAAATATAAAAGAAATCAATTGAAATTAGCATTTGTTTTTTAAACAAGATATCATTTTGTCACATAAAGTACTCTAATAAATTTCATTTTTATTTTATTTATTAGATTCGATTAAATTTAATACTAAATTTAAAATTTTTAATCTTAACTACTACTCCATAACAAAAATGAAAGAGAAATGAGATGCTACAATGTTATACTATACGAATGGTGGTTGGAATTTGAATGATAGAATTTGTGTGACATAGTTAAAGGCTTAGGTTTGTCTAGTCTCATCATATGTATTATTCTATAACCTTTAAAGCTTACTAAGTTATTATGAACACATATATGAAGTGACGGCTCATACATCACCTACTCCTTTCTCTTCTTTTTAGGCGCCAAACTTAAAACATCTTTCGCGGCAATTTCTCCCCTTTCCTTTTTCGATCATCGCATTTCTTTAAATGAAAAAGATAAATAAATAAGGAAATAATCAGAAAAAAAAAACATTGAAAATAGTTAAATGGGCACCACACCACAAAATAACAAGAAAGGAAGTCGGTCGAAAAAGTAACAAATATAAGAATACAGAGTCATCAGTTCCTTCCTTCCTTCCCGCCACAACAGCACAACCATTCAGAAACCATGTTGTCCTGTTCCACACTTCATTTATTGCTGTTCCCGCCATTTCATGCCTTGAATATGATGTTTTCTTTTTCTTTTTTCTTTACATTTCTCAAAACTCATATTTCGCGGGAAATTACACTTTATGGAATCTTGTGCGCACTCTTATCTAATGTTTCTAATAGTATTAAATTATTAGGCAGAGTAACACTATAACTTTATTTCTATTACTAGTAGTACTATCTGTTTTTTATATAAGATTCCCGTGCAAATAATAATGAGACATGCAGCCAAAATAAATATTGACATGTACATAATTCCTCTTACTCACGGGATTTTTGTGGATATTGGACAGATAGAATTTCTTGCCATAAATTCAACTTCTCTATCTTTGAGTTGCTTCTTCCAAATCATTTTTTATCTCCCAATCTTCTACTATATCGACAGCAGACAATGCGTATATATATATATACTGTGGGTTCTGGAGTATATAAGTAAATGGTATATTGAATGAACACTTTTCTTCATGTTTATAGGGTTAGTTACATTGAGTTTATATAACTGCATGAAATTTAATAAATTCATAACTAATTATTAATAATTTGTTATTATAAGTTACTATTATATTTATCACAAAGTTAGATGACTTGTATTATAGGTAAATTGGTTACTTGTCATGCAAGGAAAAAATTCAACAATTTTTGAAATATTTTTTTTATAACAATTAAACAATAATATCTAATTATAAGGTGTATTTGTTTATTTGAAAAATATAACTTGATATTTACTATTTTATTTTTAGAAATTTTGGCAATACTTTTTAGAAAAATAATATTTTCAAAATATTATGAGAAGAGCACATAAATGGGTTGGTTTTGTAATTTGTTATCGATGGAAAATAAATGTTTAGGGAAATCAATTTAAATAATTAAATAAATAATTTTTCATCTAAAAAAACTTATTACAATTTAAATAAAAAAATATTTTTTTTCTGAAATGTTATTATTATGTTAAACAATTTAATTCTTTAGAGATGCATCGAGAATACGGTGAAAAGTCACTAATGTTTTTAGATTTTGGAGACGCATTTTTGAATTAGTTTTTGGCAAAAATGGGGTATGTCTCACTTGCAACATCTTTTGTGTGTATTAAGTGCGTCCAGAGATACATATCCAAATATGAGAAGGACAAAATCAAGTTTTCAATGTGTTCATCCTCATTCTATGTGGTGGATAAAATAATCCCCTTAAATTTTACCTTAGGCCTCAAGATGTGTTGGAACGGCCTTGCACTTAACTATCATTTTGAATAAGTGTGAAAGTTATCTTTTTTCTTTGTTTATAAATAAGGTCGGAGTAGTACTGTATTTATTTTGGTTGGCCATAGGCCTAAATAAGGAGGTTTAGTCGTCACTTTAAAGTCACTTCACAAAAGTATCAAAAATACAATGTAATATTACTCTAGAGTTTCATGTTAGATTCATGACATCGATTGTTGTCTACGGTTAGATGTAATCGAACAATTTGATGTCATTGGACAACCTCCCGCATTCCACGCTGAAATAGTAGGGAACATCCATAATCGTCCTTCATATATAAAACACCTTACGTGAAACATGTGATATTCTCTAATTTATAACTCATATTATACTTATCATTCTAATCCTGACTTGAGCGTTGAAGTGTTAATTTTGCAGAGTCACTTCTATGACACTGTACTGAAGATCTGTTATGTTGCATTAAGATTTTACTCCATTATTTCACCCAACATTTATGGTTCGCTAGAAGAGTAGTGATGTCATATGTGAAAATCAAATTCTAATATATGTAAATTTCTACAATCATATTTCTTATGATTCAAATCACGAATCAAATGATAATTATGCTCAAACAACGAAGATTACTTTAGATCCTGACGCAAAAAACACCATAGCTCCTCTAGCATCCAAATCGTGTCCTACCTTTGTCGTAAACTCAATTGGCATCGATTCTTCTAGAAAAAAGGTGATCCACCACGACGTTCCCTTAAGTAATGATCAACAATCAAAAGATGAGGAGAATATAAGCCTATTTCAAGGTTTCAAGACCATGAAAAGGTAGAAGAGACTCATAATGTGACACTTTCACTTATTGTAATTTCCTTCATAGCCAACCACTTAGTATCGAGGATCTTCGTCAAAAATGAAAGCTCATGTGACCTGAGGTATTTCAAGGTCTTCATGAGATTAAGACTGCGCGTGAAAGATTTGAAATCGTGTGAAGGCGAAAATTTCTTGTTGTTCAATGACTCATCGACTTGTCCAGGTGGAACCATAGACCTACATATCACATTCGGATAAGGTAAAAACAAGAGAATCGTGAAAATATGACTCATCGCCATCCCGTGCAAAAATATTTAAAATGACATCCTATGAGGGTCATTTTTGCCGTGTTAGATGAAGTGGCCTCCACAATCCATTAGAAGATGAAATATTACAACTGTTTGGGTGATTCGGTCGTTATTGCAACCACTTTATGTGAAGCTCGTCTTATACATAAAATAGTATTGAAGAACCTCAGTGTGACCTTCATCACCTCCGTGAGAGGGAAAAAGAATTTCTGCGAGGTTGTTAGCTTGGTTAAACTTGACGCACGAGAAGACAAAATCCTACTGGATGATCAAGTTAACCCGTCAGTGGGATTTAAGACTAAGACCTTAAAGCTAGTTCTTGAAGGCGGGTTTCAATAATCCAACTTAATGATAACCTAACACAATCGATCCATATATGTGTTGATCATTTCCCCATTGTAAATAAAGGGCTTTATGAGTTTCTCATAGCCAACACCGACCTTTTCGTAATTTTCTTTGTCGATATATCAAGCATAGACTCGGGCAAGAATGCCATCGGGTGAATAACGATCCTTCCTTATGATACGTGGTCCAATGAAGAAGACAATAGTCCTCTGAGAAGGTTGAATTAACCATGAAGACGATTTAGGGCTTGCTTAATGCTAATTTTATCTCTAAAGTGAGATATACAGAGTGACTCTCTAATGTCGCACTAGTTAAAAAAGCCTCAAGAAAGTAGATAATTTATGTTGATTGTATAGACCTCAACTAGACTTCCCTAAAGATTAATACTCACTTCCAAACATAAACATGTTGATAGATAGTTCATTTGAGTACAAACTTTAATTGTTCATGGATGCATACTCCAGTTATAATCAGATACCCATGTATGGGCCGAATAAAGAGAAAATAACCTTCGTGATTGAGCGAGAAAATTATCAATACAACGTGATTCCTTTTGGCCTAAAGAATCCAAGGGTAACATACCATAGGATGATGGAAAAAAGTCTCTAAGGAAGATATGAGGGAAATACTATAAGTTTATATGAATGACATGATGATATAGTCCAACGAGGAAGAGTTACATGATAAGCACCTCACTATCATATTTACGAGAGTTTGACAATACAACACAAGGCTCAATACTAAAACATATACCTTTGGGGGTCAGAGGCGGAAATGTTTTGGGATTTTACCTTAAACAAAGAGGCATAAAAGAAAATCACGATGAATGTGAATTAGTCATCAAGAAGGCAGCATCAATGATGTAGTAAGAAGTACTGAAGTTGAATGGGATGTTGACATCTTTAACCAATTTCCTTTCCAAATTGAGCTCAACATGATTTGTTGTTCTACAAGTTGTTGAGGAAGGAAGTACACTTTGAATGGACCCTAAAATGTAAGCAAGCATTCACATCCTTAAAGTAAGCCATATCAACCCCGTCAATCTTATCCCTACAAGTTGAGGGCGAAGTTTTATTCCTTTATATAGACAACTCCTCTGAAGCTGTTAGTGTAGTCCTCATAAGAGAAGTTAATTTCAATCACTGTTCGGTGTATTTTATCTCTAAATTCTTAGTCGAACATGTGACACATTACAAAAATATAGAAAAGGCATCATTGGCCCTTGTTACCACATCCAGAAAGTTACGATGGTACTTTATACCATATGTTTTTGTTGTCTGCACTGATTTCCCATTGAAGCAAATACCTCAATGGCTATATATGGACGAAAGGTTAACCAAGTAGTCCATCGTGATGTACAAATTTGATGTCTCTTTCAAACCTATAAAATCCCTGAAGTCACTATTGTTCGCATATTTCATAGTAGAAATGACTCTGGGAACATCATAGTTAATCCATACATGGATATTATTCACTAGGAGTTCATCCAACAACCGAGGAAGTGGGATTGTCCTAATATTGGAGAATGAGTCTGGCTTGATGATTGAGGTATCCCTACATTTTGAATTCTCCACTACCAATAAACAGGATGAATATGAAGCTTTCATTGACAGCCTCAAATTAGCCATTGAGATGGGGGTGGAAAACATTAAGCTGCGAACAAATTCCTTGCTGGTGGTATCACAGTTCAAAAGAGAAACTCAAACCAAAGACCATTTTTTGCAATGATAGGTAGCTATGATAAGAGAAAAGTTTGCGACATTAAAATATTATGAAATCTTGCATGTCCCAAGAGACTTTCAAAAGTTTCAAGCACCAAAACCTCCAGGTTAACATTCTTTCATCCACAAAATTCTAAGGAGCACAAGTATCGAAATTCCAAATTAATAATGGAAATTATAGAAGGCACCTCATCACTTTCTTGGATCTTGCCTATCGTAACATACATCTAGCAAGGAATATTTACCATTGATTCGACTAAGGCATATATAGTAAAGATCATAATCAGCTCATATTCTGTGATAGAAGGAACTTTGTATGAAAGATACCCATCAACCCCACTATTGAAATGCATCGAATGGGAAGAAGGAATGTACAACTTTGTTGAGATACATGAAGGGTGTTGCACCCCAAAATTTGCCTAACCTTTTTCTTTACCTAGCTTGTGTTTCATTGCATTCATTTTAGCATTATCATCTGCATTGCGTTGACATGTGTGCAGGAGATCAAGGGGTATGACTACCAAAAAAAGGCTACCAAGGTTATGAAGCTATCTAAGAGTCCTTATTCAAGTATTCAAGGGTTGATATCCTCATCAAAGAAGTCAAAGATCCTCAGAGAAGTGGCTGGAGCCCAAATGTACACATCTCCTAACTTGAAGGTTGTGGGAGGCCATCAGATGATTTTAAATCCATGGAGTTGGACTTGAAGCCTTGAGAGAGATCATGAGAAGTATTGAAAGTCATTTTTAAGCCTAGACAGGTCATCATGTGAAGGATAAGAAGCTAATACCAAGATTGGTACAACTAGGGTTTCATTTGGTCAACCCTAGGTCAACAGATGATTTGAAGAAGGTTGAGACCTAATTTCAAGACCATGTGATCATGGATTTATATGTTGAGACACACAAGGGATGAATCCAAGACTAAATCATCATAAATCAAGAGTGTGAGGAGTTCCTAGGCTAGGGTTTCTAAGCTTGACAGTGTAAAATCCCCTGGTTTAGTGCCTAACTTCAAGACCACATAACTCAAGATGTGATTTTCATCTCACATTGACCCCAAAATGATTGTTGTAGAGCATGATCATAGATTTAATTTGAGTACTATAAGTCCTTGATAGGGTTTATAGAACTCAAGTTATGAAGCAGACAAGTTACAGGTCATCAGATGAATGTGATTTTGGTACTTGAAAGTCAACCAACTTCCATGCCGTTTTTGACCTAAAAGGAAGCTTCTCCTCAATTTTAGACCAACATGAATGTTGTTCCTTATCTTCTTAGCTTTCCAAAGAGTACTAGAAGTCCATGATTGGATTTATAGAACTCAAAGATATGAGCTTTGCAAGGCAATGGTATTTTGGGAAGTTGAGATTATAGGCCATTTTTGATTATGGATCAATTTCACCATCTTACACACCTCAAATGGAATTTTTTTCAACTTGAAAGTTTCTCAAAATGGAATTATTTACTCCACGAAGCATCAAGAGTTCATTGATATGGATTAGAATGAGAGTTGGTTGAAGAAAATTTGACAAAACGAGATTTAAAGGCATTAAAATGAGAAAAATCCAAAATAATTCACATTGGCTCAAAATATTGCAAGTAGGTGCATATTTTGAGTGCATTGGATATTTGGAACACTTTGGAATTTTTAGATTTCCAAATTGAAGCATATTTCATGGTCAAATTTGAAGTTACTTCAAGAGGAAGTTACATGATCAAGATCATCCATTGATTGGAATTAAGGATTGAACCTTAGCCCTTCATCCTCCTTCCAATACCAGCAGTGAATTTGAGCACATTTGGAGGGCAAACAAAGCCATTTTCATAGACTGTTACAAGTGAGTTTTGGAGAAAAATGTGAAAATGGAATTGGATCATAGAGTCAAGTTTGGGCCTCCATTTCAGCCCAGAAAGTTTCTATATAAGCTCATGAGTGAATTCAGATCAAGGTTGGTGATGGATTGAGCTAGCACACGTAAGACACAGTTGAAAAAAGTTAGTTAGAATTGAAATTTGAGTTTCACCATTGGAGTCATTTCTGAAGAAATTGAAGGCCCAAGAAGCATCTACTATCATCACTGAGTGATTTTGCACAACTCTGGTTAAGGATTGGTGGCTGAATCATCCACTGTTGAAGCATTTATCAGGTTTTCTTCTTTTCACGATTACTCTCAATCGATGATGAATTAGAGTAGTTTTTGTATGTGGTTAGGTAGTACTTAGGTCCTAGATGGATTTAGGATTGATCTTGGAACCATTTGTGAGATTTCTTGAGGGTGAGCAAAAACTTTGATGGATCGGTTATGGTTGTTTCTTGGTTGATATCAAGATTTGAACCTAGGTTTATGATCAGTGTGATGTGTAGAAGATATTAGTAGAAATAATTTAGAGTTTGGAGATGATTCTTGGAAGTGTGCATTTTCTGTTAGGCTTCGTGTAAGCCTGATCTTTGAGTAAGATGAAAAAAGAACCATGGCAGATTGACCTACGTGGAGAAACGAGGAGATTGGTACCATTTTTATTGAGTTTGGTGATGATTGGTGTTCTGGTTATTTTCCCCTCGCCGGAGAAGACGACCAGAGTCTTCTCCGGCCACCACGAGAGCTCTCTCCCTTTTGCTTCAGTTTAAATGAAGAAGATAACCTGATGGCCGTTAGAGAAATTTGACTAGGAAGACTTTGTAATTAAATCCAACGCGCGTGATTCAGTCGGAGTTGAGTTGACTAGGGTTTCATGAGGTGGCATGCTCTTGGCTATTGGATAGGACTACTTTTTGAATGAATGCGTGAGATCAAGACGTAGGGTGATACGTAGTCAACCAAAACACACAGGATATTGAATGAAACACATCGTTTCATTTAATCCTCTCAGCGCGTGCGTGGCAAGTTCAGAGCCTTAGGATAGGTTGACTGGTAGTATAATCTTGTGGCTGTGACTTTTTTCTTGCAATTTTTATTTCTTTTATTCATTTTTGGATTTCTTTTATTTATTTAATCATTTTTAATGCATTAAAAATAGTAGAAATTGTTAGAAAATTATGGAAAAAATCATGAATGATCCCTGACATGTTTAGCATTTTTCCATACCATTTAATTGCATTTTTGGTTGATTTTTCATTTATTGCTATTTTTTTCATTTTAATTAGATGATTAAAAATGTCAAAAATGCATGATTGGCTTGCTGATTTTTGTACTAGATCATGGTTATGATTTAGGATTTTTTGCATGATTGCTTTAGACATCTTGATAGAGTTGTAGGATTTTTCTTTGGTTTTTTAGAAACTTTTAGGTATAGGTTTGAGATAGATTTCTAGGACATTTCCCTTGTGGATTCCCTTAAGCATACCTTTAAGTGTAGAATTTGTTTAGAACCTTTAAACTTAGAGTTTGGCTCTGGATTTTCTACCATGATTTCTCAATACCCTTAGGAAGCTTTAGTATTTTTCCTAGAATTTTTAGGAGTGACCTCCCATTTTTCCCATATTTTAGATAATGATTGTTTTTAGGATGACCCTAACTTAGCACATCAACTAGTTTGGTTCCAAAAGTGATCTTTAGCCAATTTTAGATTCCTTAATCCTTCTTGCTAGTATAGAGAATAGGTTGGTACCTTTGTGGAATAATTTCAATGCTTGATGATGTTCATAGATCCCTTAGGATAGATATCCTCTAGTGCTTAGATATTAGGGTTTCTTAGAAGTTTCTGTGATGACTTCTTTCCCCTGTGTGGTTTCTTTGCTTGGACTTGCCCTATCCTGCTTCCCCAAGTCCTGACGAGGATCTCTCTTGGGAGAGCCTAATCCTTCCTTTGGTTGGATTCTGTGCATTCCTCAAGAGGTTGAGCCTTGGATTGACATTCATTAGCATAGTACATTCCTTTGGTTTGCACTATCTTCCTCCTCCAAGTCCTGATGAGGATTCCTCTTGGGAGAGCCTAATCCTTCCTTTGGTTGGATTATGTGCATTCCTCAAGAGGTTGAGCCTTGGATAGACATTCAATGGCATAATATATTCCTTTGGTTTATACTATCTTCTTTCTCCAAGTCCCTTTCTTAGGATCCCTCTTGGGAGAGCCTAATCCTTCCTTTGGTTGGATTATGTGCATTCCTCAACAGGATGAGCCTTAGATGGACATTCTGTGTTGATACACCTTAACCAGATACCTTAGATTGACATCTAGGACCAACACTCAGTTTCTCTGTCCTACTGATATAGGATCCCTCTTGGGAGAGCCTAATCCTTCCTTTGGTTGGATTTTGTGCATTCCTCAAGCCTATGAATCCATGCATGATAACATTAGGGTAGATTCCTTCCTATGATAGACTTTAGGATGAATCCATGGATGATAACATTAGGGTAGATTCCCTTTCAAACTCAACAATAGGATGAATCAATTGCATGACAACAGTAGGATGCTTGATAGTTTCCCCTGTAGAGTTCTTTCTCATTCTCATCTCCAAAACAACAGTAAAATACATAATAAAGGAAAATTGATACCGTATGTTACGAGCCTTAAGCCACTTGGGAAATGATAATTGAGCGGTCTCCTCTCAATCGTCTAGAGTGTTTAGTATACGTCCTTTGGACGATATGCGACGCATTCGTTCATAAGTCATAGTCTCTAGTGCAGTACGAACTACAAACGCTCATAAAAAAAACACTTCTTTCATAAAAGACTCAAAAACAGACGTTCAAACTCTTCTTTTGCCCTTTGGGGCCTTAATTCAAGGAAAACCTTTTCCGACGAAAATAGTGCTGTTAAACTTCCGTCCTACCGCAAACAGGCATTATCCTTAACTGTTGGAACTGTTGTTTAACTTTACTCGGGAAAAACAGATGAATCAACCCGTGTTTTGTTATCCCGAACTATGTTCGCTCTGATTTCTCTGATGAGAATACGTAGGCACAAGATGCGATATCTTGGCGAGCAACCTTCCCCCTTTACTTGTAGTTAGCCGAACTACGTTGACTCTGATTTCTCTGACGAGAATACATATGCATGGAGCGTGATGCTTTGCCGAGTCAAATTTCTTTTCTTTTTGAGCCAACCTTGATAGGTAGATAGTTAAACCAACCCGTCAGATTAACACAACAAGCATGGATCCCATTGAGTATAACGGATGTGAGGGGTGCTAATACCTTCCCCTTGCGTAACCGACTCCCGAACCCAGACTTGGTTGCGATGACCTTGTCTTATACCTTTTCGCTAGGTTTGTTCCGATCGTTTCCTTTCCCTACCTGTGGGATAAATAACGAAAGGTGGCGACTCTTCTGTCTGTGCCAACACCTTTTTTTCGCAGTAGCGACAGCTGGCGACTCTGCTGGGGATCCAACATCCCCTATGCGAGTCAATCCTAGCGCTTGCGTGTTTATCTGTTGGGTTTACAATTATTTATCGCACTTTACTTTCCTGCACTTTACTTTCAGTATAATATGATTATTTGTTGTGCTGTTGTGGGAGGGACTGATTCCGATGAGTGAGAAGCCAGACCCAGGCTTGAGAGAAAACATAGCATTATAGTGGATTAGTGGTGGACTTGCTTGCTTTGCTCGCACCAGTTCCCATGTAATCCACACTTAGACGAGGTTCTCTTTGATGACTTCCTATCGGTCCTTTGGACTCAAGAGTATTTTGGATCTGAGGATTGTCGACTCTGGGGACCGATCATTTGTGACTCAGCTAAGTGAGGCCTCTTCAGGGGGGGATGATGCCAAACTAGAAATGGTGAACGTATCATCATCTCTTGAAAGTCTGTGACACTGAGGAACGCATAGGATGCCATACATGTGTCAGTGGATTAGGTCCATACCTTTGAGCAAGGATGGGTTATGCAGGAAACTTTTACCTTCAAACAACCTGGTTTTCTCTTGACAGTTTAAATCAGTGACATTGGTATCAGTGGGTCCTAATTATAAGAGCTGTGTTATGTTCTCGCCGAAGCAAAATTTTGGTCCTTCTCAACCAACAACACAGTCATCTTGATCTCCTGCCACATGTTTGCATTTTTTGCATTCTCATTCGCATTTCATTAACGTGTGTCTATGTTGCAGGTGCATACTTCTCCCTTGATTCTATTGGTCTTGATCCCTATGGCTGACATGGCATCTTTGAAGAAAATAGTGACTTACAAGCTACCGACGCCTGATATCCGAGAGTTACTAGGTTTGATTTCTTTGGCTGATAAAAAAGTGATGGAGGACTTCAGGAAAAGCAATGGGAGACTTCTGAATATTGTGTGTAAGCTTTCTATATACGAGTTGAACGGCCTCTACGCTCTTCTACAGTTTTATGACCCGCAACTCAGATGCTTCATTTTTCCAGACTATGTCCTAGCTCCAACCTTAGAAGAGTATTCTGACTTGCTGGGGTACCTTTGTTGAAACAGATGCCTTATTACCGTGTTGATGATGAACCTGACTTGGGTAAGTTGGCTGCTGCCCTTCATTTAGATGACTCAGAGCTGAAAGGGAAGTTGGGTAGAAAAATTGGAGTTTACGGTTTCTCTTTGCCTTTCCTGGTGGAGAAGGCCCAAGGGTTTGCCAAGAAGGGTTGCTGGGTTGTATTCAATGCCATCTTAGCCCTTTGCATATATGGTATCGTGTTATTCCTAAGTCACCCGGATTTCATAGGTATAGATGCCTGCCACATATTTGCTTCCGAGAACCCAGTGCCCACTCTTCTCGGAGACGTTTATCATTTAGTTCACAGCAAGAATGAAAACAGAAAGGGGAAGAATGTGGCATGTTGCGCTCCTTTGCTGTACAAGTGGTTTGCCAGCCATCGTCCTAAAACGGGTCCGTTTATTGATTCTGCTGAGACTTCACCCTGGTCTGCATGTTTGATGGGTTTGTCTACTGACAATATCACTTGGTTTGATAGAGATCTGCTAGGCAAAGAGATTGTGTATAGTTACGGTGGCTTTCCTAACGTCCCCCTGGTCGGAAGGAACGGGTGTATCAATTACAATCCATCTTTGCTGGTAAGACAATTTGGATATGCGCTAAGAGGTCCTCTTGAAGAAGAAGAGATACAGGAATCTATGTATCTCACAAGGTTGCTTGAAGGTGACACTTTGGTTAAAGTAGAGAAATCTTGGAGCAAAATTCATAGAAAGGGAAAAGTTTTGCTAGGAAAGAGCAACAACAAAGCCTTTGATCCATATGTAGCCTGGATCCGAGAAAGAGCCGCCAAGTTTCTAATGCCATTCCCTGCAGTGGAGCCGTTATATCCTTCCGTGATCAAAGAACCAACCACAGTTGATATTCAGAAATTCAATCAGGTGCTCCAAGAGAACGAAGAGCTACAGAAAGCCAACGAAGAACTGGAGAAAGAAATTTCCCAACTCCAAAGCGAGAAGAGCGAAGCCGTGTACTCCTGCAAGAAGCAGACGAAGTCGATAAACAACTTGGGTGCCATTTTGACCAAGGAGACTGATTTTATAGAACGTCTTGGATTAGACCTGAAGGTTGTGCACAATGTGTTGACCACCAAGAAGCAAGACTTGGATAGGGCGTATCTGAAGATATCCAAATTCGAGACATTGTGGAACAACACTCTGACCAACCACAAAGAGCGAGAGGAGAAGCTGAAGCAGAAGATAGCCAAGTTGAAGATTCAGCTTGAGACCAAGGACAAGAAGATAGAGGCTGAAGCATCACTTCGATGAGACGTTCAGTACAAATTGGTTGAAACCAAGGCAAACCTGCAGGATTGTCAACTCAGAGCTGATGCTAAGAGGTGCAGAGTGGAAGACTACTCTGGAGAAGGTGCTTGTGGGGACATTGCCAAGGACCTCCAAGACACATCAGGCAGATGGATCTACTGATCCGGGGTCTGCTCACCAAGCCTGACCATCCCACTACGAAGAAGTTATTGGAAGATTTCTGTGCCCGTAGTTGCACTTGATTTCCTTGTATTTCTTTGTATCTTTTATGCATTGATATACTGACCACCACTAGGCTTGTTGGTTGGGGTCACACCTTTTTCTTCAGTTGTATTTGATTACAGTTGTACGCTGCCCGCGTGGGTTTTTTTTCCAAATATATGAGGATTTCTTTCCATGATTGGATGTTAGACTTTATTTGTCTTGGAAACTAGAATCGGGGGGAATTTCCCCAAGGCATAGACACACGTTTGCATTTGCATAATAATTTTGCATAGCATGTACCTCTAGCTTGTTTATCTAACCCCTTGTGTTTTATTAGGTTTGTTTCAGGAATGAGCGAAGGCAGATTCACCGGTATTCTACCAGAGCAAATCAGGTCAGAGTAATGGAACAGGTTCAAGCTAACATTCAAGAGCTTAGGGAGAGGATGGATCGTTTTATGGACCTCATGCAAGTGGTCGCCAATGGCCAGGAACAACTCAGGACTCTAGTGCAACCTTTGATTGCACACGTTGACAGCAGCAGTGTGCTGAACGATGGGAGTGCTGCAAACCCTCCGCTTGTTGAGACCTCTCATGCTAACATCCCTGTTACTGGAGGGAATGGAAGTGGCAATGGTAATATTGTTGCTAATGCTGGAGCTAATAGGAATACGACTGGAGCCGGAAATGGCAACTTTGAAGCCAATGGTAATGTTGGTATAGGCAATGGCAATACTGGTGGAACGGGTAATGCCGGGAACGCTGGTGTTAGTAATCTGTACGGTCTTGATGTTGTTGGGTTTGCTCATGGTAATGGTCATCAACCTTGGCATGAGAATCACCAAGAGGACTTATTCTCGATGAAGGGAGCTGAGGGCGAACTGAATTCTGAAGCTCGTTTAAGATTCAAAGCGCTCGAAGACAAGATGAAGAGTTTTGAGAACTTGAATTCCATGGGCGTTAATATGACCAAGTTGGGGCTGATCCCAGACCTTAAGGTGCCTCCAAAATTTAAGGTACCCGACTTCGAGAAGTATAAGGGCACCACTTGTCCCCGTGTCCATCTGAGGTCCTATTATTGAAAGATGTCTGCACATTCTGACTATGAGAAGCTGCTGATGCACTTCTTCCAAGACAGCCTATCAGGCCCCTCGCTGGAGTGGTACATGGGTTTAGAGCCCACAAGTGTACACAGTTGAAAACACCTTGCTGAAGCATTCGTGCGCCACTATCAGTACAACAACGATCTGGCTCCCAATCGGGTTCAGCTACAAAATTTGTCTCAGAGGAATAACGAAGGCTTTAAGGAGTACGCCCAGAGGTGGCGTGAGCTGGCAGCTAGAGTTCAACCACTGATGGTTGAGAGAGAACTTGTCGAGATGTTCGTGGCTACTCTTCCAGGTGTTTATTACGAGAAGCTTGTCAATGGTATGTCGGGAAGCTTCTCCGACCTCATAATCACTAGAGAACATGTGGAGAATGGCATCAAACTCGGAAAGATTCATGGTGTAGATGTACCCTCAGCTGGAGGGGGAAAGAAGCCTTTCAATGGTGAAAGACGTGAAGGTGAGACAAGCTCAATGTCTAGTTCTCTGGGGAAAGGAAAAGGCCAGCGCCAGCAGGTCACTAGTATTACTATTCCCGCTGTCCAGCACACTCAGCAGCAGCAGCAACAGAACCAGAAAGGATACCAGAGGTACCAGGGTAAAGCACCATTGTCAAGTTGTCACCTTGAAACCCCACCTATGTCGTACGCCCAACTATTGCAGACGTTGCTTCAGTTGCAGCTGATTCAGAAGAGAACTATGGCTCCCTTGACAGGGGCACCTCCACCTGGCTACGATGCGAATGCGAGATGCGAGTTTCATTCAAGGGCACTGTTAGATGCCCAATTGTGCTTATTGGAGCTATCAAATATGGACATCTTTCACTCCTTTTTATGCCAAAAACGTATTTATTAAGCTTTGCTTTTGTTAATATGCATCACTGTGTCAATTTCTTTTGGTCCTTTTGATTTGTGTGTTATTGTGCAGGATTTAAGTGTGAAAGAGCATTATTGAAGGCACAAGGAAGTTGGCAAAGGAATCAAGCAAATAGCATAACAAAAGTTGGTTCTCTCAGCGAGAACTTGGCGAGTGAGTAGCGAGTGTTTGCTACAGCCTCGCCTAGCGAGCACGTAGCGAACAACTCCAGACTTGGGAAGGATGGTTTTCAACATCAATCTTGGTCAGCGAGCAAGTGGCGAAGAGGCTCGCTAGGCGAGCTCCCAGCGAGCACCTAGCAAAGTAAAACAGAATGTCCCAGGCACCCTTCGCTGGCTCATTCGCTGCAGCGAGCACCTAGCGAAGCATAACAGAATGTATCTTGCTGACCTCGCTGGCAGGTTCGCTAGGCGAGGCTGTAGCGAGTGTTCGCCAGCAGCTCGCCTAGCGAGTAAGTAGCGAATGTGCCCAGATTTGTCACTTACTATAAGTAGCTTGGGCCACTTTTTGGAGAATATCTTCTTTTTCACTTTTACATTTGTTTTGCTGCAAGAAAGGGTTTGGTGACCTAAAAACCTATTTTGGTTATTTTCCTTCATCTCTTAACATAATCAAACAACAACAAGGTGGATCATCATCAAAGTTGGATCATTCGACTTGGATGTTCATCAACCGACTTTGAAACTTCTTTTGCAAGCTACCATGAGAATGTGTAGCTAAGTTCATCTTGTTGTCAAAGATAGATGTAGGTAATCATTGAACTTTGTATTTGTATGGATGATCTTCATTTGTAAACTCTTGAATGATTAATGTATGGTGAAAACTTTGTTTTATTCATAATCTTTTGTGTTGGTTAATGATTGAGAAATATTTATCAACTCTTGACCTAGGTTTTCACCCATCTCTTTTCTTGAGCTAGAAATAGTCTTGGATGATTTTGTTCACTTAAAATGTTGAACTTTAAAGTTGTCATTTTGATAGATTGTGTGAGAGATCAACAATGGATTAAAATGATAAACTTCACAATATGAGTTAGAGATAATCATATTGAGAGGATATTGTGAATACATTGATCATTTGAAAGAGTTTATTAAATGTTGATCGAAAGTATACATGCAAAGTGATTACCAAAACCTAACTTTGACAATCTTTATTCAAATCGTTAAAACCTAACTTTTATCGCATTTATTCCTTTCATGCAAAATACTTGTTACCTTAAACACAAACCCTTGGATACCACTAAACTATAAATTTAACAATTGTTGAACTGCAGCAATATCTGATATTCCATGTGGAGACGATAATATAAACCCGACACTTAACCACTGTTCTAACAAAATGGCGCCGTTGCCGGGGAATATAAATTGATATTGCTAGCATCGCAATAGTTGCCGAATTTTTAGTTTTGAAGTTTTTACTTGTGCTTGTAATTTGTTTGGTTAGTGTGCAGCCCTTGTTTATGCGAGGACAGATTCCTGAGGACCAAATTCTTTTTGATCCTGAGATCGAAAGAACCGCAAGGAGACTGAACAGTAGAGCAAGACGCAGGAGGCAACAAGCCAGGCAAAGACAAAATCAAGGAGAAAGTTCTTCGACTTCCACATCACTACCACATTTCACACCAATCATGGCAGAACCACCACCCCCTCCACCAGTTTCTACTCCACGCACAAACAGTCCCAGACATACAGCTCAATTTGCACGTAATCTCCAAAATGGAAGACAAGCGGAAATGAAAACGGGAATCCTAGCTCTTGTCTATCAAAATCCTTTCACAGGATTAGACCATGAGGATCCGTTTACTCATCTTACTAAATTTTATGAGATTGCGGGCGCAACTGGAGCTACCGAAGCTGACGAAGAGTCATTGTTTAGGAGATTATTCCCTCATTCCTTAATTGGGAAAGCGAAGGAGTGGTATCTTGACCAATCGACAACAATCATGACCGATTGGAATCTCTTAGAAGAAAAGTTTCTTGAACGGTTCTTTCCACATAACCGGTTCATGGAGGCTAAAACTGCAATTGCAGTATTTTCGCAAGGAGCTAGTGAATCACTGAATGAAGCGTGGGAGCATTACAAATCTATGTTGAAAAAATGCAAGGGACATGGTTTCGATGAGCTAACTCAAATTCATATTTTCCGAAATGGACTCCTTTCGGTTCATAAGACCCTATTGGATGCAACGGCGGGAGGTTCTTTAATGTCAAAAAGCGCCAAAGATGCAACTGCGATCATTGATAAAATGGCACTCAATGATCACCAAGGGAACCACAACCGAGGGGTAGCTCAAAGAAAGCCGGGTGTGCTTGAGTTAGGAACAAATGATGCTATACTTGCGCAAAACAAGCTCATCTCACAACAGGTGGAACTTTTAACTCAACAAATCAAGGAGCTAAAAGAACCGTCAAAAGCTAAACAAATAGCTTGTTGCGAGCTTTGTAAAGGCGAACATGATACTGGATTTTGTCCGCCTCCCGGATTCGAAGAAGTGAACTACATGGCTAACCAGAGAGATTACCAACAAAGGCAACCACAACAACAACCATACCATCATCCTCAACAACAACAACAACACTATCAAGGATACCAACCTAGAGGTAACTACCATAATAACCAAGGTTATGGGGGAGGAAACTCTAACCGTCAAAATCCGTATGTACCTCAACAACCGCCGGTTGCGACTTCTAAGCTAGAAGATACATTGACGCAATTCATGCAAATGTCTATGGCAAACCAAAAAAGTAATGATGCGGCTATAAAAAATCTAGAGACTCAAGTTGGTCAACTCGCAAAGCAATTAGCGGAACAACAAGCCGGACCATCTTTCTCGGCAAATACGCAAACAAATCCGAAGGAGCATTGTAAGGCTATAAGGACGAGAAGTGGGAGGGAGTTGATTGACGAGAGTGAAAAAAAAGAGGTAGAGAAAAAAATTGACGATAAACTTGATGGTGAAGTTGGTGAATGGAGTGAGGAGGAAGTAGAAAATAAAGAAAAATATGGTGAAGTTGAAAAAGACATAGTGGTTGGAGTTGAAAATAAAAAAAATGGTGAAGTTGAAAATAATGAAAATGATGAAGAAAAAGAGGATGAAGTACCAAAGAAAAGAGAAAGGAACCCAAGAGCATCTAGAAGCAAGGAGATGGTGAGCACCACTCCGGTTCAAAATTTGCCTTACCCGCACGCTCCATCTAGGAGAGAAAATGAACGGCATTACGCACGGTTCATGGACATTTTTAAACAATTACAAATCAATATTCCGTTCGCCGAAGCTTTGGAACAAATGCCGAAGTATGCCAAATTCATGAAAGACATACTTACAAAGAAGCGGAGGTACACGGAACTGGAAACAATAGTACTCGACGCAAGTTGTAGCGCTATCATCCAACGTACTCTACCAAGAAAAGAAGTTGATCCGGGGAGAGTGACATTTCCGGTTACCATTGGTGATGTTTATGTTGGAAAAGGATTGATTGATTTGGGGTCAAGCATAAATCTTATCCCGTTGTCTATCGTGAAAAAGCTTGGCAACATTGAGATCAAGTCCATCCGAATGACGTTACAATTAGCCGATAAGTCTACTACTCATCCTCATGGAGTAGCTCAAGACGTGTTGGTTAAAGTGGACAAGTGTTTCTTCCCGATGGATTTTATTGTGATTGATATGGAGGAAGATGATGATGCGCCTTTGATTCTTGGAAGGCCTTTCATGAAAACCGCTCGAATGATGATTGATGTGGATGACGGTTTGATGAAGGTAAGATTTCAAAACGAAGAGGTCACTTTTGACCTTTTTGAAGCAATGAAGCATTCAAAGGACAAGCATGATAGTTTCCGAGTTGACGTAATTGAGGAAGCTTCCTTTGAAGTTGCAAAGCATGTTAACGACATAACCCCCATGGAGCTAGCCCTTAATAACTCCTTTGAAGTTTTCACTCTTGAAGAAGAGGAAGCTCTAGATGAATGCTTGAGAGAGCTTGATAGTCTTAAGGATTTGGAACCGTGGGAAGTAGAGGAAGAGGTCTTAAAAAAAGAGGTCAATGAAGAAAAGCCAAGCATTGAATTAAAAGATTTACCCAACAATTTGAAATATGCATTTTTGGATGAAGCCGAGGAGAAGCCGGTTATCATTAGCAACCTCTTGTCAAAAAATGAAGAATCTATTTTAATTGATGTGTTGAAGAAAAATCAAGAAGCAATGGGATGGACTCTTTCCGACCTAAAAGGAATTAGTCCTTCTTATTGTATGCACAAGATCTTAATGGAGGAGGATTTCAAGCCGGTAGCTCAACCGCAACGCCGTTTGAATCCAACAATGAAAGAGGTGGTGAGAAAAGAAGTTGTAAAACTTTTGGATGCAGGAATGATCTACCCTATCTCGGATAGCCCTTGGGTAAGTCCGGTGCATGTGGTTCCTAAGAAGGGGGGCATTACCGTTATTCGCAATGAGAACAATGAGTTGATTCCTACTAAGGTAGCAACGGGGTGGAGGATGTGCATAGACTATAGGCGGTTAAATACCGCAACTCGGAAGGACCATTTCCCACTTCCGTTCATGGATCAAATGCTTGAAAGACTCTCGGGACAATAATTTTATTGTTTTCTTGACGGGTATTCCGGGTACAACCAAATTGCGGTTGCCCCGGCCGATCACGAAAAGACGGCTTTTACATGTCCATTTGGAGTTTTCGCTTACCGTAAAATGCCCTTTGGGTTATGTAATGCGCCGACAACTTTCCAAAGGTGTATGCAAGCCATTTTTGCCGACCTTATAGAGAAAACAATGGAGGTTTTTATGGATGACTTTTCGGTGTTTGGGGGATCTTTTGGTTTATGTTTGGAAAATTTGACAACGGTACTTGAAAGGTGTGTGAAAACAAACTTGGTGTTGAATTGGGAGAAATGCCATTTTATGGTGACAGAGGGGATTGTTCTCGGCCACAAGGTCTCGTCAAAAGGACTCGAAGTGGATCGTGCTAAAGTTGAGGTGATAGAGAAGTTGCCTCCTCCGGCGAACTTAAAGGGAATCAGAAGTTTTCTTGGGCATGCCGGTTTCTACCGACGATTCATCAAAGACTTCTCAAAGGTGGCTAGACCTTTGAGTCATTTGCTTGCCAAAGATCAGGTATTTCTCCTAACTGATGATTGTTTAAAAGCTTTTGAGACATTGAAAGAGAAGTTGGTCACCTCTCCTGTCATAGTCGCCCCAAATTGGAATTTGAATTTTGAGCTAATGTGTGATGCGAGTGACTATGCAATTGGAGCGGTGCTTGGCCAACGAAAAGAAAAAAAATTTATACCATACACTATGCGAGCAAAGTCCTTAATGAGGCACAAGTTAATTATGCCACTACTGAAAAAGAATTGCTCGCAATAGTGTATGCTCTTGAGAAATTTCGTTCATATCTCATTGGCTCAAAAGTTATTGTCTACACCGACCATGCAGCGATTAAATATTTGCTAACCAAGCCGGATTCTAAGCAAAGGCTTATCCGGTGGATCCTTTTGTTGCAAGAATTCGATGTTGAGATTAAAGACAAAAAAGGATCCGAAAATGTGGTAGCAGATCATTTATCTCGCCTTGTCAATGATGAGGTGACCGCCTTAGAAAAAGACATCCGAGAAGAGTTTCCTAATGAAAAGCTTTTTAAAGTGCAAGTGAGGCCGTGGTTTGCGGATTTTGCAAACCACAAGGTGAGCGGTTTTGTGCCGCACGACCTAACTCTTAATCAAAATAGGAAATTCATTTCGGATGCCAAATACTATGTGTGGGATGATCCCTATTTATTTAAGCTGGGCGGTGATAATTTATTGAGAAGATGTGTTACGGGCGATGAGGCCCAAAGTATTTTATGGCACTGTCACAACTCGCCTTATGGTGGTCATTTCAATGGGGCTAGAACGGCGAATAAAGTCCTTCAATCGGGATTTTATTGGCCTTCTATTTTTAAAGACGCAAATGCCCATGCGCAAAATTGTGACAGTTGTCAAAGGAGTGGTGGAATAGGAAAGAGAGACGAAATGCCTCTTCAAAATATTCAAGAGGTTGAATTATTTGATTGTTGGGGCATTGACTTTGTCGGACCATTTCCACCGTCTTTTGGAAATGAGTATTTGTTGGTAGCGGTTGACTATGTGTCAAAGTGGGTTGAGGCGATTGCCTCACCAAGAGCGGATGCTAAAACGGTAATAAGCTTTTTAAAAAGAAATATTTTTTCCCGTTTTGGAACCCCTCGAGTGTTGATTAGTGACGGAGGTTCACACTTTTGCAATGCGCCACTTGAAAAAGTTTTGCAACATTATGGTGTAACGCATAAGGTGACCACTCCGTACCACCCACAGGCGAATGGTCAAGCCGAGGTCTCGAATAGAGAGATCAAAAGGATTTTGGAAAAAACTGTGTCTAACTTGAGGAAGGATTGGTCTCAAAAGTTAGACGAAGCTTTATGGGCATATCGCACGGCCTATAAAGCTCCGATTGGGCTAACTCCATTCCAATTGGTTTTTGGTAAAACTTGCCATTTACCGGTTGAGATGGAGCACAAGGCCTTGTGGGCGTTAAAATTTTTAAACTTTGATCAAGAGTTAGCCGGTGACAAGAGAAAAGTGCAACTTCTTGAGTTGGAAGAAATGCGCAATGCCACATACCACTCAAGCTGGTTGTACAAGGAAAAAGTGAAGGAGTACCACGACAAAAAGCTCTGCAAGAAAGAATTTGCGCCGGGGCAGCTTGTGCTTTTGTTTAACTCCAGGTTGAGGTTATTCCCTGGAAAATTAAAATCCAAGTGGTCTGGTCCATTCCGCATCAAAGAAGTGAAATCTTTCGGAGCTGTGGTAATTGAGGACATGGATGGGAAAGACAACTGGACTGTGAATGGTCAGCGCCTAAAGATTTACCTCGGCGGGCATGTGCACCGAGGAAGCTGTGAAATTCTCCTTGATGTTCCAGCTTGAACATCATGGACCGTCGAGCTTATCCGACGTTAAACAAGCGCTAGTTGAGAGGCACCTCAACATTGTAAGTTTTTTATATATATGTTATGTTTTCTAATGTGTTATGTGGGGACTGATTTTGATGTATGCTTGAATTGGGATCTGCCTGCTGTGCTTTATTTTTCAAAATTCTGTCATGCTCGCTAGCTCCTCGCTAGGCGAGCACGCAGCGAGCATTCGCTAGCTATTCGCTAGGCGAGCACTCAGCGAGCGTTCGCTAGCTTCTCGCTAGGCGAACCTCGCAAACCTGGCAATTCTGTTTAAGTGGTGGGCCACTTATTGGGCCCAAAAGTTTGTTAGTTGCTTCTATTTTGTTCCCCCATCCCTTGCTCACTCTGACACTCACTTTCACTCTCACATATCCTAATCTTGAAACCCTAATTGTGCTTCAGATCATCTGCACTACTGCACCAGGTTTGCCAAGTTCCTCATCTCTTTACTTTCTCTGTTTTTATTTTTTTTGAATTGAGGGATTAGGGTTATTTTGTGCATGGTAGGGTTTGAGATATATCGAGTTTCATGTGGTTTTAGAACAAACCTTAGCATTGTACACGTTTGGTTTCTGGGTTTAAATTTGTGCAATGTCGTTTGTGGTTTCTGATGCCAGCAGTGGCTTTCCTGAAAATTTTGCAGCGATTCGCTAGCAGTTCGCTAGGCGAGCTCGTAGCGAGCATTCGCTAGCAGTTCGCTAGGCGAGCTCGTAGCGAGCATTAGCTGGCATCTCGCTAAGCGAAGCTGTAGCGAACGTAGCAGACTCTGTTTTGTCTATTCTATGCTGCTTACTAACGTTTTGCTATGCTGTTGTTTCTCTGATGTTATGAATGCAGATGACCTCAGCTAATTTCGGGAAAAAGCGAAAGATGGGATCCACCTCTAGGACGGTGCCTATCCAGTTCGACACGGACAAATTTGTGGGGGCAAAGCAAGCTGCCCGGTACCAGGCGCTGCAAAAGCGAAAGATTTTGCCGGAGAGAAGGTTCATGATTGACTCTGAGGGAGAGTACCGCAACTTTGCAGGGTTGATTGATGTAAAAAAATGGGGCATGTTGACGTCCCCTGTGGAGAGCTACAGTTTGGAGGTGGTGCGCGAGTTTTATGCGAACGCGCTGCCTGACGATGATGAACCGTTCACCTGGTCTTCAAGGGTGTTCGGCCGTCAGATAGCTTTTGACAGGAACGCCATCAACCACATT
Source organism: Lathyrus sativus (assembly GCA_963859935.3). Classification (NCBI taxonomy): domain Eukaryota; kingdom Viridiplantae; phylum Streptophyta; class Magnoliopsida; order Fabales; family Fabaceae; genus Lathyrus; species Lathyrus sativus. The sequence continues at coordinate 434,490,649 of OZ012739.1, read as the reverse complement.
CTTGGAGAACCCCTCCACTTGGGTTCTAATGAACTGGATGCGTATTCAAGGACTCTGAGGTTGCATCCGAAGATTGATGAGATGTCAGCTGCTCTCTTACTGCAAGGCAGATCTGTTGAGAGGAATCACTCAGGTGAAACTATTAGGTTTAAAAGGGAAGACATGACACCTATGGCTCAGTTGATTTTGATGTTGGTTCTGTCCAACATTAAGCCGAAGTCCCACACGTCCACCGTGCCGATCTCAGTGGCACGACTTGTTCACGCTATTTTAACTAATGTGCAAATTGATGTGGCTGGTCTCATAGCACGTGAATTGAAGTCTGTCATTGAAAGCGGGCTTCAGTCGGGGGCGCGGGCTAATTGCCCCCTGGCTTTTCCCTGCCTCATTATGGCATTATGTGCACAAACCAGGCTGAAGCTTCCCTCCAGAAGTTTGGTCAAGATACCAGCAGCAATTGATGATAGCTATGTGAATAAGTACTGTAGGCCAAGAGTTGATAGGAGTGGTTCATCTGCTGATGGTGCCAGGACTACTGATGATTCTGGTGGTTCATCTCGAGGGTTTGATCCCTTCTAGCGAGCAGTGTGTAACTACAATTGGGACTGGATGGACGCGACTCAGCGCGCAATGATGGACTTACATGATTCGATGCAGGTGTTGCAGTTAAAAAACCGTGATCCTACTTCAGAGCAGTCAATTATGACGCGTGAGCAGTTCATGCAGCACGCGAGCTGGCCTGTGGACAGGCCTGTTTTCTCTGAGGGGGCAGGTGCGGATGCAGATGATGATGATGAGGAGGTTGAGGGTGAAGAAGATTTTGATGAGGAGGGCACTTCGGAGTATGAGTCTGAGGACGGAGAGGAATGATGTGATCTGTGATTTGTTCTGTTTTCTGTTTTAGTATGTTTTGATGTTGATTTGTACTATTGGGGTGTTTTGTCCCCCACGCACATTGTTATTTCTTTAAGTTCTTTAATTTCAGTACTGTTGATTTTCAATTATTTTGGTTCAATAATTTTTTGTGATTGATTTTTTTTGTCCAAACCTTCTAGATTGGTTACTCTCTTGAAATAAGTATCCAATGAAGGTGCATCCGAGCTTGGATGGCGATGATAAAATTAAATAAGTGATGAAAGCTAAGATACACTGTTACCTTCGGTTAGAATTGTATAATGCTTGCGGAACTTTCACTTCCTTTTGTGATAAAATATTTTCCGATTGCAACTTAATTGATTGAATGATTCACTTAGGACTTTTAAACCATCAATTGTGAGGAAACCTCCATTATGTACTTAAATGTTGGATTCTGATAAATTGTGTTGATTCATTTTATTCATGCGTTGTCTTTTATTATTATGAATTGTGGAAGTAGTTGATATGATCAAGGCACTTGTTTCTCTCGAGCATAACCATTTCCAAAGATAAAGATACCCGTGAGTAGAGAGAGTATTTGTAACCCAATTTTGAGCCTAAAGCAGTTGAATCCTTGCTTGGAATAAAGCGAGTGTCAAAAATCTTTTTCTAGAAACCTTGGAAATTTGGATTAATTGCTCTTCTGATGCAAAAAGAAAGGAAAAGGGCATTCATTTAAGGGAAAAGAAAAGACAAGTTGGGGAGAACAAATTTGTAAAGAGTAATTGGTCGCAACTCTTGTTAAACTAGCAAGCATATATCTATAAAAAAAAAGAGAAGAGAAGAAGAGAAACACTCATATTTTTTGTGATTATGGTGTAGAAAATAAGAAAACAAATGCTTGCTTGGTAGAAAAAGTGTGAAAAACAAAAGGGAGTTGTGAAGGGTTCAAATAAGGAATTGGTGGAACAAAGTTGAAGAGGTGTAAATAAATGTATAGTGAATGTCTCTTTTGCATCGGAAATTTCGTTCAAAGGCCTTAGATATGTCCCTTGTTTGTTAACCCGACCAAGCTATAACCAGAAAAGACCTTAATGATCTTCGTGCTTCCATAGTTTCATGTAGAATTGTTAGACATTGTATGAATAAAGTTGATTTTGACATTGTTTATTGGAGAGTGAAAATTACCCTGCGCTTTCATGTGCGACATTTTCTTCAATCCTTTTTCGAAGAGGAGAGTTAGGGTGATTCGTTCATGATATCATAGTTGTGATTTGATGAATGTTTAGTATTGCTTAAAAGTTTTAGTTCTGGAAGCATTGTTTTGTTTCTAACCATTGGAAACATGTGTCTGGTCAAGTCGCTTGCAATTTGAGCCATATGATCCGGTCTCGGAAAAACCTGACTCTTTAAGCAAATCTTCTTGGTTACTCGAGAGGCATACTTTGCTTGAGGGCAAGCATGATTCTAGTTGGGGAGAGTTGTTAGATGCCCAATTGTGCTTATTGGAGCTATCAAATATGGACATCTTTCACTCCTTTTTATGCCAAAAACGTATTTATTAAGCTTTGCTTTTGTTAATATGCATCACTGTGTCAATTTCTTTTGGTCCTTTTGATTTGTGTGTTATTGTGCAGGATTTAAGTGTGAAAGAGCATTATTGAAGGCACAAGGAAGTTGGCAAAGGAATCAAGCAAATAGCATAACAAAAGTTGGTTCGCTCAGCGAGAACTTGGCGAGTGAGTAGCGAGTGTTCGCTACAGCCTCGCCTAGCGAGCACGTAGCGAACAGCTCCAGACTTGGGAAGGATGGTTTTCAACATCAATCTTGGTCAGCGAGCAAGTGGCGAAGAGGCTCGCTAGGCGAGCTCCCAGCGAGCACCTAGCGAAGTAAAACAGAATGTCCCAGGCACCCTTCGCTGGCTCATTCGCTGCAGCGAGCACCTAGCGAAGCATAACAGAATGTATCTTGCTGACCTCGCTGGCAGGTTCGCTAGGCGAGGCTGTAGCGAGTGTTCGCCAGCAGCTTGCCTAGCGAGTAAGTAGCGAATGTGCCCAGATTTGTCACTTACTATAAGTAGCTTGGGCCACTTTTTGGAGAATATCTTCTTTTTCACTTTTACATTTGTTTTGCTGCAAGAAAGGGTTTGGTGACCTAAAAACCTATTTTGGCTATTTTCCTTCATCTCTTAACATAATCAAACAACAACAAGGTGGATCATCATCAAAGTTGGATCATTCGACTTGGATGTTCATCAACCGACTTTGAAACTTCTTTTGCAAGCTACCATGAGAATGTGTAGCTAAGTTCATCTTGTTGTCAAAGATAGATGTAGGTAATCATTGAACTTTGTATTTGTATGGATGATCTTCATTTGTAAACTCTTGAATGATTAATGTATGGTGAAAACTTTGTTTTATTCATAATCTTTTGTGTTGGTTAATGATTGAGAAATATTTATCAACTCTTGACCTAGGTTTTCACCCATCTCTTTTCTTGAGCTAGAAATAGTCTTGGATGATTTTGTTCACTTAAAATGTTGAACTTTAAAGTTGTCATTTTGATAGATTGTGTGAGAGATCAACAATGGATTAAAATGATAAACTTCACAATATGAGTTAGAGATAATCATATTGAGAGGATATTGTGAATACATTGATCATTTGAAAGAGTTTATTAAATGTTGATCGAAAGTATACATGCAAAGTGATTACCAAAACCTAACTTTGACAATCTTTATTCAAATCGTTAAAACCTAACTTTTATCGCATTTATTCCTTTCATGCAAAATACTTGTTACCTTAAACACAAACCCTTGGATACCACTAAACTATAAATTTAACAATTGTTGAACTGCAACAATATCTGATATTCCCTGTGGAGACGATAATATAAACCCGACACTTAACCACTGTTCTAACAGGCACCTGGCCACTCAATTGACAACTGTAAAGCATTTAAGCACAAGGTACAGGACATGGTTGACGCCAAGATAATCAACTTTTTTGATAATGTTCTGAATGTTACGAAGAACCCTATGCCTAACCACGCGGGAGATGGGGTTAGCGCCATCATCGAAGAGGAAGATTCGGACTTATTGACTAATGTCGAAGACCTGAAAACACCACTTGGTTTCGTTAAGGCCAAGTTGATGAAGAAAGGTATTTTCTCGGGCTGTGGGAAGTTCTGTATGGATTGTGCGAACCACTCAGACGGATGCAATCAGTTGGTAGGGGGATCCAAAGCCTGATGAACAAAGGAATTCTGCAGTTCAGCCGAAAGACTGAGAATGACTGGGGAGAAGTAGTACTCAAGCAGAAGGATGAGGTTGCCACTATCACCATCCCCCGTAAAACAATTACCATTTCTGCATTAAGGCCACATACGATCACTATCACGAAGGCTGGGCCTATACCGTTCGAGAGCACTAATGTTGTTCCATGGCACTATGGGGCAGATGTCTACTGCAATGGACAGAAGTTGGAGTTAGATCCATCCGGGCAATCTGTTGACAACCTAGTCGGGACTAGGGGAATAACGCGTAGTGGAAGAATGTTCTCTCCATCGGAGACTGTAGCTGACAAAGCTGACAGGGCCGAGAAAACTGACAGAGGTAAAGATAAGGTCGTCAAAGAAACCTCCTGTGAGGTAGAAAAAGACCTGCTTGTGAAAGATGCTGAGGAATTTATGAGGCTGATCAAGAGAAGCGACTATAAGATAGTTGATCATCTTCATCAGACGCCGTCTAAAATCTCTATTCTGAATCTGTTGTTGTGTTCCGAGGCACACCGCAACGCCTTGCTGAAGGTTCTGAATGCAACATATGTACCGCAAGAGATCTCTGTCAACCAGCTAGAGGGAGTGGTTGCGCATGTCAATGCTGGGAATGGATTAGAGTTTACTGACTTAGAGCTGACGCCAAAAGGAAGGAACCATAATAGCGCCTTGCATATCTCGATAGAATGTTAAGGAACGGTCATGTCCCATGTGCTCGTGGACACGGGATCATCTCTGAACATTCTCCCTAAGAAAGCTCTGATGGGGTTGGATACAAGAGGGCTGATATGTACACCCAGTGATCTGGTGGTGAAAGCTTTTGATGAGACTAAGCGGTTCGTCTTTGGAGAAGTATCTCTGCCCATTCAGGTGGGGTCGGAAACCATTGACGCGGTTTTCTATATCATGGATATTATGCCTGCCTATAGATGTCTGTTGGGCCGGCCTTGGATCCATTCTGCGGGCGCAGTAACTTCCACATTGCACCTGAAATTGAAATATGATGTGGGTGGCAGCATTGTGACCGTCTGTGGAGAAGAGGACATAATGGTGAGCCATTTGTCATCTTTTAAGTATGTCGAGGTGGATGGCGAGATCCACGAAACTTTGTGCCAGGAATTTGAGGCTGTTAAAGTCAAGGATGCGATTCCGACGATGATCGAAAAACCTGAGGTGACCCTCTCTTCCTTCAAGGAAGCTCAAGTTGTGGTTCAAGCTGGTTCTGCCCAGGGCTGGGGGCAATTCCTAGACATCCCTAACAAGCAAGATAGGTTTGGGTTAGGGTATTCTCCTTCTTTCGCTGCCTCATCCTCTCGCGGTACGCCATGCATCGGGGGGCCGATTCAGTTCACAAAGGGTGGAGTAATATTTGAGAATGTCAACGCCGTGTCTGAAGACGACGAGGATAGTGACTGTGACCTGGACTCCTAGATTCAACCGTGCAAGCCAGGCCAGAGCCTCAACAATTAGTCCGTCCAGGATGTCATCCAAGTGACGCATAAAGAGTAATGCTTTGTCTTTTCCAATTATTGTACAACCATATGCTCTACCCGGGGCATAACGGTTTTCATTGTCAGGGCCTTGATTGCTTATGCATGTACATATTATCAATAAATCAAAGGGTGTTTTCTTTGCATTCAAATTTTGTGATCTCTGTTATTCTTGTTTTATTTTTGTTTTGAAAAACAATAAAATGGCAATATGATTAGTGCTGACCTGCATATCCTCTTTTTAAGCTTAACCATTTTTATTGCAGGATTCACAATACATATGGCATCGACCCTGAACCTTCTATGACTCACTTCGACTTCGATTGCCCGATATATCAAGCTGAAGAAGAGATTGATGAGGATGAAGACCTTCCGGAAGAGTTGGCACGATTGTTGAAACAAGAAGATAAGATCATTCTGCCTCACGAGGAAGAAATTGAGATTATTAATCTGGGGTCCGAGGAAGTTGTTGGAAATGTCAGGATAGGGGCTGCATTGTAGAGCGACATCAAGCAAAGACTGATCGAGATGCTTCGAGAGTATAGTGACATCTTTGCTTGGTCGTATGAAGATATGCCCGGGCTCGACACTGACATAGCGGTTCATCATCTACCATTGCGCGAAGATTGTCCTCCAGTTAAGCAGAAGCTTAGAAGGACACGACCAGACATGGCCGTTAAAATCAAAGAAGAGGTCCAAAAGCAGTTGGATGTTGGATTCTTGGCCGTAACTACTTACCCTCCGTGGGTCGCCAACATAGTACCTATACCGAAGAAGGACGGTAAGGTGCGGATGTGCGTTGATTATCGGGATTTGAATAAGGCGAGCCCTAAAGATGATTTCCCGCTCCCTCATATTGACGTATTGGTTGACAATACTACTCAATTTTCCGTGTTTTCGTTCATGGATGGCTTCTCCGACTATAACCAAATCAAGATGGCGTCGGAAGACATGGAGAAAACCACGTTCATTACACCATGGGGGACGTTCTGCTACAAAGTAATGCCTTTCGGTCTGAAGAACGCAGGGGCAACTTACCAGCGGGCGATGGTCACTTTGTTTCATGATATGATTCACCATGAGATCGAAGTCTATGTTGATGACATGATTGCGAAGTCCCAAACAGAGGAGGGACATCTGGTCGATTTGCTGAAGCTATTCGAAAGACTTAGGAAGTTCAGGTTGAGGCTGAATCCTAACAAATGTACTTTCGGAGTACAGTCCGAAAAACTACTGGGGTTTATCGTGAGCGAAAAAGGCATTGAGGTGGATCCTGCGAAGATAAAAGCAATACAAGATATGCCAGTTCCAAAGAATGAAAAAGAAGTTCGTGGATTTCTAGGGAGATTGAACTACATTGCTCGGTTCATATCTCAACTCACGGCGACATGCGAACCAATGTTTAAGCTGTTGAAAAAAGATCAGGCGATTATCTGGAACGAGGATTTCCAGAAGGCATTTGACAAGATAAAACAGTATCTGTAGGAACCTCCAATTTTGATACCCCCAGTGGCTGGAAGGCCTCTAATTATGTACTTGACGGTTCTTGAGAATAGCATGGGTTGCATTCTCGGTCAGCACGACGAGACTGGCAGAAAGCAGCATGCCATATATTACTTGAGTAAAAAGTTCACAGATTGTGAGTCCTGTTACTCAATGTTGGAAAAACGTGTTGCACCCCAAAATTTGCCCAACGTTTCTTTACCTAGCTTATGTTTCATTTCATTTAACATAACATTACCATATGCATTGCATTGACATGTATGCAGGAGGTCAAGGGCTATCATAGAGTACAAAGCTAATCAAGAGATTTTATTCAAGCATCAGAGGTTCTGGCGTTTATTTTGCCCAACGGTTGAGCGGCCGATTTCATTTTGTTTGCAGGCATTTTCTCTACAGGAAGCAGCATTCAGGAGCATCCTAAGCATTTTTATGATCATAATATTCAACAGTAAGTTTCAGAAGCTTAACAGGGCCCCGAACAGTTGAGAACGGGCGAACAGGCAGATTTTCCACCAAAAGGCGCCAAATTCAAATTTTTGAATGTGTTAATCGGTTAACACATATGGTTAACCGATTAACCATTGGAAAATAGCCCAGATTTGCAAGTTTTAACAGTGTTAATCGATTAACCTATATGGTTAACCGATTAACCAAAGCAGACTTTGCCTTGCACGTGAGATTTCAAGCAATTTCCATTTAGAGTCCAATTTTGATCATTTGGAAGGTTCCATTTTGCATTCTAAAAGGATCTAGAGCCTTCTCAAGTTGGTTATTTCAGTTTCCCGCCAAAACCCCATACCACATTCCAATCCTATTTTTCAATTCCAACTTCCAAGCCTTGCTTTGGATCCGAACCAATAGTATATTTAAATGATTTACTCCAAACCTCACAAGATAATCTTCATAATTCCCTTTAATCTTCATAATTCCCTTTAATCTTCATAATTCCCTTTCATCTTCATAATTCTCTCTCAATTCTCTCTCAATTTTCCAATCTCAAAAACCTCACTCAAAGCTCTTCTCCTTGAGATCATTGATTCTTCATCGGAATCTTTGATTTCTAAGAGCTAAACCTCCATTAATTCACTCCATTAATTCCATTTTCATCATTCAATTTTCGTGCACAAGCAGATCTGAATTTTGAAGTGTTATTGGAAGTGATTATTTGGCTTATTTTGGCTTGTTCTTGGTGGATCTTCATTGCTACTACAAGAATTGGTGTGGATCTTGAAGTTTTCCGGGTTTCTTTGCTTGGATCTTCTCAATTACAATTAGATCAACAATTATTAAATCAATTCTCTGATTTGTAGGTTGGAATTCTGATCCGATTTAATTTTCGAATTTACTTGCATGTTCATAATGTTGATCTTCACATTTGATTGAATTGTGGTTGATTTGATCTTCTTGATCCATGATCATATTGCTTTACCATGTTTACATGCTAATCATATAATTGTTTGATGAGGTAATTTCGTGCATAATTGATTATGTGAGCATTAGTATGTTTGGAGATGTAATAAGTTGTTGAAAAGTGATTCTGTTGCTATTTTTCTGCTTCTGGTGCAGTGTTAATCGGTTAACCTATATGGTTAATCGATTAACCAACTCAAATATTCAAAATTTTCAACGTTTTTAAGTGGTTAACCGATTAACCTATGGTGTTAATCGATTAACACTGTGCTGGCAGGCCTGTTTTGCTGATTTTATGCTTATTCTCATGTCGTTTCACTTCGAATCTTCATAGATCAATATGGTGCATTAAGAGTGAAATGTTTTAGATGTTTGCCACTGTTCTTGATTGTTTAATCATGATTCCATCAACACGCATTTTCGTTTCCCACTCGGATGTATACTTTCGTAGTTACGGTTCGAAGTGATACGCGATGTTTATTTGCTAATTGATACCTCTATTCGATGATTTTTGTTTGAGCATTTGGTGATGATTCTTGCCTTGATTTTTTGTGTGTGATTAGTTTAGATATGAATGCTCTCCTAGTATTTTTCTCACATTTTTGTGATGAAATTAGGTGTTGTTTTTAGGTTGAAACCTTAGGTGCTCCCTTTTAGGGTTTAAGTTTAGTACCTTGTAGTGTAGAAATTATTTCTAGGTCTTATTTGAGGATTTGATCTCTGGAATTAACATGGTAGAGTCATGATTGACATAGGGTCCCATAGTTGTTTTTGTAGGATTTTACAATTGGTTTTAGTATTTTAGTTAGGACTAACTTTAGTACTAGGTTTTAGGTGATCCTAACTTGCTAATTCAACTAGATTGATTTCTTTAGTTCCCTTAGATTAGGGTTTTGGTTCCCTTGCTCTTGGGTAATGATGAAGGCATGTGTGGGCTACTGAGGAATACATGAGGGAGCTTGGACGTGAAGTTTGCTCTTCCTTTAGAGTGGTTTCGCTTAGGGTTAAGGATTAGGGTTCTTAGGGAGATCCCTTAGAATAGACTTTCTTCCTTCATGAAACATGGAAGGTGTTGATCACTTACGTTCCTCCCTATGATGTAAGGTCCCCTTGTGAAGGCCTCATCCCTCCTTTGGTAGGATGTGTGGCTCTTCCCAAGTTGGTAGAACCTTTGAGGGTTCCTATCTTTGATGGTGGGGTGTTTAGTGGTGACCTTTAGTTTTCACTTTGCTTTCCACTATCCAAACCTTGCTCTTGTTAGATGAATCTTTCTCCCTTGCTAGAGGATGGATTTCTTTGTTAGAAGATTGAAGATGCTAGAAGTTGCTACTTCTCTGTATTTGAAGACTACCATTGGAGCTGAAGCTTGAAGACCAAGAAGAACAAGTTGACACTTGTGAAGAAGATCAAATTGAAATTGAGAGCTGAAGCTTGAAGGAGAAGAGCAAGTTGATACTTGTGTTTGATGCATTGAAAGCTTGAAGAAGCAATTTGATACTTGCTATCGAAGATGAAAGACTTGAGGAACAGTTGAAGACTGAGGACTGAACTGATGTCAGAGGAGCTTTGCTGTAAAGTTGGGGAAGTTGTTGATTTGCTTTCTTTCATGTCTGTTTGCTTGATGTGCAACTGTATTGGTGTGACTTATTTGATTTGCTTGATGCATTAGAATAAGTTCATATTTAGATTGATTTAAGCTAGGAGCATGATTGCACTAGAGGTTGAGTTGCTCCCTCTGCTTTTATTTTTACTGTGTGGCTTTGTTTGCGGGTATTCGGTAGAGCCCTGCTCCCTTGCCTATGTGGGTTGTGATTTGCTTGATGGCATTTTATTTCATTTCTTATGATTGCAGTCATTATATTTTGCTGGATAGCATGTTATTTATTTTGTATGATTGCAGTTATTCATATCTGGCTTGAGGTCGAGACGAGCTTGTGGAGGCTGATGCCCCACACACATTTCCTCCCTCACTTGCATTGCATGCATTTTACAGTCGTTTACTGTTTACTGTTTAAGTTGATGCTTTGCCTGTTTCTGTTTATCATTGACATGATCCCCTAGGAATCTCACTTCCTTTGATAAGGAAGTGATGATTAGAACTTTAGGTTGAAACCTATGCATGACAACTTCTAGGAGTTCCCTGTTTCAAACCTCAACTATATGATGAATCCTTGGCATGACAACATTAGGACTTGATAGTCTCCCCTTAGTTGAACCTGTTCGTTCTCTCTTCTCATCTCAAAACAAATTAAAATACAGTAATAAAGGTTAACTGATGTCGTACGTTACGAGCCTTAAGCTATCTTAGAAAGGGTTGTTGGAGAGTTTCTTTTCAACATCTTGGATGTTTAGTATGGCACCCTTTGGGTGACATGCGACGCATTTACTCTCAGGTCATAGTCTCTAGTGCGATATTGGTTGCAAACATGCATAAAAAACAGTTCTTCCGTAAAAGACAGAAAACAAACTTCAAACCTTTTTGCCCCGTAGGCCCATAAGTCAAAGGAAGCTTTTCTGAAGAAAAGAGTGTCGTTAACTCCCAGCTCTACCGCAAACGGTAACGCCTAAGTCTCTAAGGGTCGAGCTGCGTACACCAAACTGCTGGAACTGTTTGTTAACCCTACTCGAAAAAACAGATGAATCTGAATTCCCGTAATCCGTATTATCCCGAACTACGTAAGCTCTGATCTCTCATACCTGTTGAGAGTACGTAGGCACAATACTGACGTATTGGCGAGCCACCTTCCCCGTAACCCGTAGTTAGGCGAACTACGTTGACTCTGATTTCTCATTCTCTGATGAGAATACGTAGGCATAAAGCGCGACGCTTTGCCGAGTCATTTTCTTTTCTTTTCAGACCAGCCTTGATAGGTAGATAGTAAACCAACCCGTCATATAAACACAACAAGTGTGGATCCCATCGAGTACGATGGACGTGAGGGGTGCTAATACCTTCCTCTTGCATAACCGACTCCCGAACCCAGACAACGGTTGCGATGACCTTGTCTTATAACTTTCTGTCAGGTTTTTCCGATCGTTTCCTTTTCCGTTCCAAGGGATAAATAACGAAAGGTGGCGACTCTTCTGTTTTGCCGGCACCTTATTTTCGCGGTAGCGACAACTGGCAACTCTGCTGGGGACTTGACGTTCCCTGTGCGAGTCTTATCTTGGATTCTCTTCCTAGCTGTCTGGGTCATCCCCAGCAGCTGGCGACTCTGCTGAGGACTTGATAGTTTCCTAGGGATCCAACGTCCCTTATGCAAGTCGGTTTGGGGATCCAACGTCCCTTGTGAGAGTCAATCCTAGCGCTTGTATGATTACTTGTTGGGTTGTGTTTATTTATCGCATTTTATTTCCCGCACTTTATTTTCAGTATGATATGATTATCTGTGCTGTTGTGGGAGGGGCATTCTGATGAGTGAGGAGCCAGACCCAGGCTTGAGTGTACCTAGCATTAGTTGTGTAAATTAGTGGGCGCGTGCTTGCTTTGCAGGCACTAGTGTCTCATGAAATCCACGCTCAGTCGAGGTTCTCCCGGTTGACTCCTTTTCCGACCCTTTGGGCCTGAGGGGTTGTTGGTTTGGAGGATTGTCGACTCTGGGGACCGATCATTTGGGATTCAGCTAAGTGAGGCCGCTTCAGGAGATGGTGATGCCACACCTTCTGGGTATCGTATCATCCCTCTTGAATGTCTGTGACGCTGATGACCGCATAGGATGTCGAACTTGTGTCAGTTTAGGTCCATACCTGTGAGCAGGGTCGGGTTTGTTGCAGGAAACCTTAACCTTCAGACTACCCGGTTTTCTTGATAGTGAATCGGTTTTGTTGGTATCTGAGGTTCTCATCAGCAGATATGTGGTTGTTCTTGACAGAGCAGATTTATGGTCTGATATAAGGGGTTCTTCTCATAGGAGATATGGTTGTTCTTGACAGAGCAGTGTTGTGGTTTTGTTGATACAGAGCCTTCGTCTCCTCAACAGCACATTCATCTTGATCTCCTGCTGCACGATTGCATTTTGCATTGTTTTGCATGCTGATTTGCATATCATTAACGTGTGTCTGCGTTACATGTGCATATTTTCCCCCCGGTTCTAGTGATCTGGTCCCTTATTGCTGATATGGAGGATCTGAAGAAAACGATAGCCTACAGGTTTCCTGCCCTAATATTGGCCCTTTGTTGAAGTTGATCGCCCTAGCTGATGGTACGGTATTAGAAGACTTCAGGCAAGCTCATGGGAGGTTGTTGAAATTCATTTGCAAGCCTTGTGTTGACCACTAAAAAGCAAGAATTAGATAAGTCGTATCTGAAGATCTCCAAATTCAATGTCTAGTGGAACAACACTTTCACTAGCCACAAGGAGCGGGAAGAAAAGCTGAAGCAATAGATAGCCCGGTTGGAAGCTCAGATTGTGATCAAAGACCAGAAGATAAAGGCTGAAGCCTCACTTTGACGAGATGTCCAATATAGGTTGGTTGCAACCAAGGCAAACCTGAAGGATTTCCAGCTCAGAGCTGATGCTAAGAGGTGCAAAGTGGAAGACTGCTTTGGAAAAGGCGCTTGTAGGGACTTTGCCGAGAATCTCCCAGATATCATCAGGCAGGGGGACCTGCTGGCCTAGGGTTTGCTTACTCAGTCAGATCATCCCGCTACAAAGAAGTTGTTAGAAGATCTTCGTGCCCGTGGCCGCACCTGATCTTTTTGTATTTTCTTTGTACATTTTATGCATTGATATGCTGATCACCACCAGGCCCGTTGGTTGGAGTCACGTTTGTCGCTTCAGTTGCATGTGATCACTGTTGTACGCCACCCTCGTGGGTTTTCTCTAATATATGTGAGGGTTTCTTTCCATGATTGGATGATAGACTTTACTTGTCTCGGAAACTAGGATCGGGGGGGGGGGGGGATCTCCCTAAGGCACAGACACACGTTTGCATTTGCATGAATCATTTGCATGACACGTCCCTGTCCATTTTTCTAACCCCTTGTTGATATAGGTTATTTTAGGTTTGTCTCATGTTGATCCGAGCAATGGAACGGGTACGAGCAGAGCTGAGAGAGGTCTGAGGCCAGCTGAGGCAGGTTATGAGGGACCATCAGGCCCTCAAAGAGGAGAATGACCAGCTGAAGAATCAGGTGGGCCTGATGGCAGAAGTGCTAAAGAACATACTCCGAAGAGAATGTGAGCAGAAGCCCGAGGTTGCAGCCGGCATACTTGCTCCACGGGTATCTGAAGAACCCGCACCTAGGCATGACAAGCCTAGAAAACCCTCTGCTCAGCTTGAAGCTCGAAACGCTTCCCGTCAGCGGCCACGTCCGGTTCCGCAAGACAATCCCAAAGGACAGGGTCAAAAGAGGAGACTATCTGACAGAACCCTCGACCCAATCCCGATGGATTATGACCAGTTGTTGCAACTCCTGCTCCATTTACAGTTGGTTAAACTTCGAACGTTGGCTCCAATGACTGGACAACTGCCACCCGACTGGGACGAGAACGCCCGATGCGATTTCCACTCTGGAGCATCGGGGCATGATATATTGAACTGTAGAGCTTTTAAGCATAAAGTTCAAGACATGATTGAGTCAAGAACAATTGAATTTGTGTCGGGCGGCATGAAAGCATCAGGCAAATTCATCTCTTATCGTGCGAGAGAGATGGATGTTCCCATGATCTCATCTGAAGATGAGAAGGATCAGGAGTATATCCCACGGTCTTTGAGGTCTGAATCGCCTTGCCCGCAACTTTTTCATGTTCCTGGGTCGAGCTCCAGGATGAAAACCCCTGAACAGAGAGGATCCTCACTAGGTCAAACCTCGTCCCCGGATTGTTTCTGCCATACAGAATCGGCAACCTCTCGCTCCGTTGTAGCGAAACTATCGGAGCCCGAATCAGAGTCAACCTCACAGCAGTCATTCTTCTGAATGAATCTGAAGACTTCAAGGGTAGCACCCCTCAGCAGCAAATAAGTGTGAAAGCCCAGTTCCCCGAAAGCTGGCAATCTGCATTTTATCATGTCATTTCTTTACATTTGTAGTTTCTTTCCTGTACAATTGCAAATTTCGTTTGTAAAGCATGATTGTTTTCAATTGATATTGATAATGAAATAAATATGCATGTTTTGAATTAATCCATTCGTGTTCACTCTATTGCTTTCTTTTATTTCAAACGCTTGTTTAAGTGGAATCCGAGGAGGATGACGAAATCCCATGATGCTTAAGCTTCCGATGCTATGCTTTTGAACAAAAAACCTGTTGATGATGTACATGCATTGTTTCAATTCCCAAACACCGGAGATATAAAGAAGAGAATCCCTTGTTAACCCCTTTGAGCCTAGTTGTAGGAGTTTCTTTCTGAAGATAAAAAAAAACCCTCAATATTAACCCGGGGCAGGGTAGGTGTCAGTTAATTTGACCAGGCGTTCAAATAACAAAAGGAGTGTCCGTTCGAGGATCAATCACACCGCTATAGGTCGTACCTGAAAAACCATGATGGTTAAACCTGGCCGATCAGGAGTGAAACAGTCACAATCTCTTTAACAAGTCATACGAGCCGATGCCATACGATTTGTCCAAAAAAAAAGAAGAAAAAAAGAAAAGAATCAAAAAGAAAAAGCCCGCTAAGTCAAATCTTGAAAGCAAGCGACTTAGGCAAAAATCAGGGTACCCCGCTGGACTTCAAAATCGAAGAAACTCAAAGGAGTCAGTCCAGGAAAAAGTTAGGGGAAAACGAAAAACGAAAAAAACGAAAAACGAAAAGACGAAAAGGACTATGGAAGAAAATCCTCAAGCAAGAATGAAATCGTATGGCTACCGGCGCCCAAACAAAAACGAAAAGAGAGTGACTGTCACTTCGAAAAAGAATGATTTCTTGAACTATCGCTCAACCTTTGAAAGGTGAATGCTAAGGTCGAATTAGTTGAACGTAGGATCGGAGAACATCAAGGAGAATGGGTGGGTTAAAATGAATTTTGAGCCTTTATCCTTTCCTTCTTAAACCGTGAACCTGACCATGTTACAACCTGTAAAAGTCCTAATTGAAATAGGTTTGTTTCGAAAGCATACTTCGGTAAATATCGCATAGGAACTGACTCCTAGAAAGGATTCCCATTACAACGTTGTATTGATGTTAACATGTTAATGAATGATTTCATATATTTGATGTCATAAAAAAATTTCCAATGAACAGGAATGGATTTTTGAAAACTGCCATATGCATTGCATTTGATATGTCTTTTATGCAGAACAACTTGTTTTACTAGCGAGTAAGCGCTTGATAGCAGGAAAGTTTCCACAATGGAAAAACTTGATCAAAACAGGATTTAGAACGCCAGAACAGTCCGGTGATTCGGGGCAAGCTATGTCAAATGATCATAGTATGGGAGTCAGCCATCCAGAAATCGTTAATCTGGGGCAATCATGTCGAGATTTGATGAATCTCTCGCAGCCAAGGGTATTACTCCCCACATATCAGCCCGTGAGGGGCAAAGTCATGACAAGACTAGGGTAGGTCACCCCGAGAGCGCCGAAGCCATCCTTAGCCTGAAGGCAATTAACCTGAAGCATCTCCGTGAGGTCCAAAATGCTGAAACAGAACAGGGTGCAGAGATTGCATATTTTCCTTCCAAGGAGCATCCCCACAAAGACCCCACGGGCTGGGGAAAAAGTTGAAAGTGAAGGAATCGTTCCTCCCCATATTGGCAGGGATTGTCAGAAGTCGTTATAGATTCTGGGGCAGGTCATCGTGAGTTCGTTTCATGGCATGCTTTCCAAGCAGGATGATTCCTTCTTCTCCAACAAGTTCAACAGCACCTCCCCATGGAGTCTGAACATGAGATCGTAAGCATTGATATATTTCCCCAAGCAGAGAAGATTCTCTCCCCAATAAGAGGCATCCTGAAGGACCGTCATCTCCCCAGCTGAGTCATATACTGAAGTGTGCAGCGCTTGATAGTGCAGACTGAAGTCTCCAGCGGAATTGAGATTCCCCACAGAGTCATACTCTCCCCGGCAAGCAGGATGATTCCTTCTTCCCCAGCCGAGCTGGCAAATCCCCAAAAGAGTCGAGCCCTTGGAAGCCGTTGAAGCCATGATTGGTGCTCCCCAGTAGAATGTTGAATAGCTGATGCTGTATTTCCCCACCGGGGTCGTTATCTCCAGAAAAGTTTTGCTGCGAGTGTCGTGTAGTTTATTTCTGCGATTGATATCGTTTCCTCAACAATTTGTGGTTTGAATACCTAGTTGAGCGGGTTAGGTTCTCGAAGAGCTTTGTTCCCCTGCAGCAGCCCACTGAAGATCATTTCCCCAGGCGGAGTCCAATTGAGATTGGTGTGACTTCTTCTCCTCGGCAGGATGATTCCTCCTCTCCACCAGAGTGGTCCTTTCTCCTTGGCAGGAGGATTCTCCCTTCAGCATTTATTTTGCTGATGGGATCATAGCATTTTGCATGATTGCATAGCATTTACCCTAAATGTGTAGCATTTCCACCGTGTGGAGCATTGCGCCAGTGTCAAAGCATATGCATATGAAACATGAGTTAGGTCGTTACCGTTCTTGTTTTGCAGATGTTCCTCCGCAGAATGGTTTGCTCAAGATGATTCCTGAATTCCCCAACGAAGTTGATTGTTTAAGATGATTCTTCAAATCCCCAGTGAAGTCGCCAGAGAGGGTTGCTCAAGTTGATGCTTAGAGTCCCCGGCAGAATGTTTGCTCAGGATGATTCCTGAAATCCCCGGCGGAGTTATTTGTCCAAGATGATTCTTGAAGTCCTCGGCAGAGTTGATTCACCCAGAATGATTTCTGGATCCCCGAAGCAGAGTTACTTGATAGTTCTCCAGAATCCCCAGCGGAGATGTGTCATCCCCAGTAGGTTTTAAATAGAAAAGTTGAAATTTCCTTGAAGACTTGATGATTGAAGTCCAGCTGCGATGTCGAAGCAGTTTGCCTAGTTGACGCAGGGTGCCTGACGGCAAAAGATTGTATATCCTTAGCGGTTCCTGATTAATTAAGGATTCCATTTGAAGACTTATTGACGAAGTCAAACTGTGATGTCGAAGCAGTTCTCTCAGCTGATGCGGAGTGCCTAATGGCAGAAGTTTGGATATCCCTATTTGGTTCATGATTGACCGAGGATTCTATTCCCGACTTACTGACGAAGTCCGGCTGACGCCCGAAAGCTCTTTGAATTCCCGATGGCATAATTAACTTGATTGTTAAAAAGTTCCTAATGACCTGATGAGTCCCGAGGAATTCTTCTGCCACAATACCGCAGAACGCCTGACGGCAATACCAGCTATGCATCGCCGGTTACCGAGGGACCAGTGAGCCCTTGATGATTTGAGGAAGAAGCTGCAGTGAAATCTGATGATCATCCCGACGGCAGAATCAGCCATCATTCACCAGTTACCAAATAACCGGTGATCCCTTATTGACTTACTGATGAAGTCCGACAAGGATGTTGTCGACGTCCCTAGCGACATGATAAGTCCATAGGCGATGATAAGGAATCCAGCTATCTATTATCGGTTACCGAGTGACTAGTGATCCCTTGATGATTTGAGGAAGAAGCTGCAGCAAAATCAGATGATCATCATGACGGAGATTTGAGATTAGACCCTTCACCGGTTACCATATGACCAATTCCCCAGCAGAGTTACCGTGCAACTGTCATGCTCAGTCTTGACGATGTTCCTACCAATCGAGGTATCTTTTACCTGTACGGTTGGCAGATCGCCTATTACCGTGTAACCGATGATCCCTTGATGATTTGAGGAAATAGGCGATCATCCTGACGGAGATTTGGAATTAACCTTCACCAGTTACCGTGTAACCGGTTATCCCTTGATGATTTGAGGATGAAGATCTACATTGGAATTAGAGAATCATCTTGACGGAGGTTCAAATCAGTATTTCTCCAGCTAGTTGTCGTGCAACTATTATTTCAGTTTCCGAAGATTTGTCCCCATCAGAGTACCGTGTACTTGTGCAGTTGGCAAATTTCCGGGTTTGTTAGTATTCAACCGTCTTTTACCTTGATTGTGTGAGAGTCGTTCACTTCTCACCCAGTCAGGTCCAAGCCGTTTGAATAGGGGCAGCTGTTGCACCCCAAAATTTGCCCAACATTTCTTTACCTAGCTTATGTTTCATTTCATTTAACATAACATTACCGTATGCATTGCATTGACATGTATGCAGGAGGTCAAGGGCTATCATAGAGTACAAAGCTAATCAAGAGATTTTATTCAAGCATCAGAGGTTCTGGCGTTTATTTTGCCCAACGGTTGAGCGACTGATTTCATTTTGTTTGCAGGCATTTTCTTTACAGGAAGCAGCATTCAGGAGCATCCTAAGCATTTTTATGATCATAATATTCAACAGCAAGTTTCAGAAGCTTAACAGGGCCCCGAACAGTTTAGAACGGGCGAACAGGCAGATTTCCCACCAAAAGGCGCCAAATTCAAATTTTTGAATGTGTTAATCGGTTAACACATATGGTTAACCGATTAACCATTGGAAAATAGTCAAGATTTGCAAGTTTTAACAGTGTTAATCGATTAACCTATATGGTTAACCGATTAACCAAAGCAGACTTTGCCTTGCACGTGAGATTTCAAGCAATTTCCATTTGGAGTCCAATTTTGATCATTTGGAAGGTTCCATTTTGCATTCTAGAAGGATCTAGAGCCTTCTCAAGTTGGTTATTTCAGTATCCCGCCAAAACCCCATACCACATTCCAATCCTATTTTTCCAATCCAACTTCCAAGCCTTGCTTTGGATCCGAACCAAGAGTATATTTAAATGATTTACTCCAAACCTCACAAGATAATCTTCATAATTCCCTTTAATCTTCATAATTCCCTTTCATCTTCATAATTCTCTCTCAATTCTCTCTCAATTTTCCAATCTCAAAAACCTCACTCAAAGCTCTTCTCCTTGAGATCATTGATTCTTCATTGGAATCATTGATTTCTAAGAGCTAAACCTCCATTAATTCCATTTTCATCATTCAATTTTCGTGCACAAGCAAATCTGAATTTTGAAGTGTTCTTGGAAGTGATTATTCGGCTTATTTTGGCTTGTTCTTGGTGGATCTTCATTGCTACTACAAGAATTGGTGTGGATCTTGAAGTTTTCCGGGTTTCTTTGCTTGGATCTTCTCAATTACAGTTATATCAACAATTACCGAATCAATTCTCCGATTCGTAGGTTGGAATTCTGATCCGATTTAATTTTCGAATTTACTTGCATGTTCATAATGTTGATCTTCACATTTGATTGAATTGTGGTTGATTTGATCTTCTTGATCCATGATCATGTTGCTTTAACATGTTTACATGCTAATCATATCACTGTTTGATGAGGTAATTTCGTGCATAATTGATTATGTGAGCATTGGTATGTTTGGAGATGTAATAAGCTGTTGAAAAGTGATTATGTTGCTATTTTTCTGCTTCTGGTGCAGTGTTAATCGGTTAACCTATATGGTTAATCGATTAACCAACTCAAATATTCAAAATTTTCAACTTTTTTAAGTGGTTAACCGATTAACCTATGGTGTTAATCGATTAACACTGTGCTGGCAGGCCTGTTTTGCTGTTTTTATGCTTATTCTCGTGTCGTTTCACTTCGAATCTTCATAGATCAATATGGTGCATTAAGAGTGAAATGTTTTAGATGTTTGCCACTGTTCTTGATTGTTTAATCATGATTCCATCAACACGCATTTTCGTTTCCCACTCGGATGCATACTTTCGTAGTTATGGTTCGAAGTGATACGCGATGTTTATTTGCTAATTGATACCTCTATTCGATGATTTTTGTTTGAGCATTTGGTGATGATTCTTGCCTTGATTTTTTGTGTGTGATTAGTTTAGATATGCATGCTCCCCTAGTATTTTTCTCACATTTTTGTGATGAAATTAGGTGTTGTTTTTAGGTCGAAACCTTAGGTGCTCCCTTTTAGGGTTTAAGTTTAGTACCTTGTAGTGTAGAATTTATTTCTAGGTCTTATTTGAGGATTTGATCTCTGGAATTAACATGGTAGAGTAATGATTTACATAGGGTCCCATAGTTATTTTTGTAGGATTTTACAATTGGTTTTAGTATTTTAGTTAGGACTAACTTTAGTACTAGGTTTTAGGTGATCCTAACTTGCTAATTCAACTAGATTGATTTCTTTAGTTCCCTTAGATTAGGGTTTTGGTTCCCTTGCTCTTGGGTAATGATGAAGGCACGTGTGGGCTGCTGAGGAATGCATGAGGGAGCTTGGACATGAAGTTTGCTCTTCCTTTAGAGTGGTTTTGCTTAGGGTTAAGGATTAGGGTTCTTAGGGAGATCCCTTAGAATAGACTTTCTTCCTTCATGAAACATGGAAGGTGTTGATCACTTCCATTCCTCCCTATGATGTAAGGTCCCCTTGTGAAGGCCTCATCCCTCCTTTGGTAGGATGTGTGGCTCTTCCCAAGTTGGTAGAACCTTTGAGGGTTCCTATCTTTGATGGTGGAGTGTTTAGTGGTGACCTTTGGTCTTCACTTTGCTTTCCACTATCCAAACCTTGCTCTTGTTAGATGAATCTTTCTCCCTTGCTAGAGGATGGATTTCCTTGTTAGAATATTGAAGATGCTAGAAGTTGCTACTTCTCTGTATTTGAAGACTACCATTGGAGCTGAAGCTTGAAGACCAAGAAGAACAAGTTGACACTTGTGAAGAAGATCAAATTGAAATTGAGAGCTGAAGCTTGAAGGAGAAGAGCAAGTTGATACTTGTGTTTGATGCATTGAAAGTTTGAAGAAGCAAGTTGATACTTGATATCGAAGATGAAAGACTTGAGGAACAATTGAAGACTGAGGACTGAACTGATGTCAGAGGAGCTTTGCTGTAAAGTTGGGGAAGCTGTTGATTTGCTTTCTTTCATGTCTGTTTGCTTGATGTGCAACTGTATTGATGTGACTTGTTTGATTTGCTTGATGCATTAGAATAAGTTCATATTTAGATTGATTTAAGCTAGGAGCATGATTGCACTAGAGGTTGAGTTGCTCCCTCTGCTTGTATTTTTACTGTGTGGCTTTGCTTGCGGGTATTCGGTAGAGCCCTGCTCCCTTGCCTATGTGGGTTGTGATTTGCCTGATGGCATTTTATTTCATTTCTTATGATTGCAATCATTATATTTTGCTGGATAGCATGTTATTTCTTTTGTATGATTGCAGTTATTCATATCTGGCTTGAGGTCGAGACGAGCTTGTGGAGGCTGATGCCCCACACACATTTCCTCCCTCACTTGCATTGCATGCATTTTACAGTCGTTTACTGTTTACTGTTTAAGCTGATGCTTTGCCTGTTTCTGTTTATCATTGACATGATCCCCTAGGAATCTCACTTCCTTTGATACGGAAGTGATGATTAGAACTTTAGGTTGAAACCTATGCATGATAACTTCTAGGAGTTCCCTGTTTCAAACCTCAACTATAGGATGAATCCTTGGCATGACAACATTAGGACTTGATAGTCTCCCCTTAGTTGAACCTGTTCGTTCTCTCTTCTCATCTCAAAACAAATTAAAATACAGTAATAAAGGTTAACTGATGTCGTACGTTACGAGCCTTAAGCTATCTGAGAAAGGGCTGTTGGAGAGTTTCTTTTCAACAGCTTGGATGTTTAGTATGGCACCCTTTGGGTGACATGCGACGCATTTACTCTCAGGTCATAGTCTCTAGTGTGATATTGGTTGCAAACATCCATAAAAAACAGTTCTTCCGTAAAAGACAGAAAACAAACTTCAAACCTTTTTGCCCCGTGGGCCCATAAGTCAAAGGAAGCTTTTCTGAAGAAAAGAGTATCGTTAACTCCCAGTTCTACCGCAAACGGTAACGCCTAAGTCTCCAAGGGTCGAGCTGCGTACACCAAACTGTTGGAACTGTTTGTTAACCCTACTCGAAAAAA
Source organism: Lathyrus sativus (assembly GCA_963859935.3). Lineage (NCBI taxonomy): Eukaryota > Viridiplantae > Streptophyta > Magnoliopsida > Fabales > Fabaceae > Lathyrus > Lathyrus sativus. Next base: position 434,468,181 of record OZ012739.1, on the reverse strand, counting down.
TAGATGAATCTGAATTCCCGTAATCCGTATTATCCCGAACTACGTAAGCTCTGATCTCTCATACCTGTTGAGAGTACGTAGGAACAATACTGACGTATTGGCGAGCCATCTTCCCCGTAACCCGTAGTTAGGCGAACTACGTTGACTCTGATTTCTCATTCTCTGATGAGAATACGTAGGCATAAAGCGCGACGCTTTGCCGAGTCATTTTCTTTTCTTTTCAGACCAGCCTTGATAGGTAGATAGTAAACCAACCCGTCAGATAAACACAACAAGCGTGGATCCCATCGAGTACGATGGACGTGAGGGGTGCTAATACCTTCCCCTTGTGTAACCGACTCCCGAACCCAGACAACGGTTGCGATAACCTTGTCTTATACCTTTCCATCAGGTTTTTCCGATCGTTTCCTTTCCCGTTCCAAGGGATAAATAACGAAAGGTGGCGACTATTCTGTTTTGCCGGCACCTTATTTTTGCGGTAGCGACATTGCACACTCGCGTGGGCTGCCAAATATTTAAGACAGTATATGCTCAATCACACGACCATGTTAATTTCGAAGATGGATCCGATCAAATACGTCTTCAAAAAGTAAGCGCTTTCAGGCAGGATTGCCAGGTGGCAAATGGTATTGACGGAGTATGATATTCAATATGTTTCCCAGAAGGCCATCAAGGGAAGTGTTTTGTATGAGTACATTGCCGAACAGCCTATCGAAGACTATCAGCTGATGAAATTTGAATTCCCTGATGAGGATATCATGTTCCTTAAGATGAAGGACTGCGAAGAACCGCTACCCGATGAGGGGCCTGAGAGGAGTCCTCAGTGGAAATTGATATTCGACGGTGCAGTTAATTCGTATGGAAGTGGAATTGGGGCAATCATTACGACTCCCTGGGGATCCCACATCTCGTTCACTGCCAGATTAACATTTCCGGTCACCAACAATGAAGCGGAATATGAGGCACGCATCATGGGTTTAGAAGAAGCCGTTGATTTGAGAATCAAGAACCTGGATGTATACAGTGACTCGACCCTCGTGGTTAACCAAATAAAAGGGGACTGGGAGACTAGATAGTCGAATTTGGTCCCGTACATGAATTATGCCAGAAGGCTGCTTCCTTTCTTTGATTGAGTGGAGCTCCATCATGTGCCTAGAGCTGAAAATCAGATGGCTGATGCCTTAGCCACGTTGGCTTCAGTGTACAAAGTCAATTTTTGGAATGAAGCTCCAAGAATTGTCATTTCCCACCTTGATAGGCCTGCGTTCGTCTTTGCGATTAAGGAAGCCTCCGATGGCAAGCCATGGTTCTACGATGATGAAGGAGTTATACCAGAACTTCAAGATTGAACATCACAACTCATTGCCCTACCGGCCGAAGATGAATGGTGCGGTTGAAGCGACCAACAAGAACATTAAAAAGATAGTGCAAAATATGGTTGTGACCTACAAAGATTGGCATGAGATGTTGCCATTTTCATTACACGGTTATCGTACGACGGTACATACATCAACCGGTGCAACTCCGTTCTCACTGGTATACGGTATGGAGGCTGTCCTACCGCTCGAAGTCGAGATTCCCTCTTTATGAGTTTTGGTTGACGTGAAACTTGATGAGGCAGAATGGATTAAGAACCGATTGAATCAACTCATCCTGATGGATGAGAAGAGATTGGCATTGATTGCTTACGGTCGTTTGTACCAGAGCCAAATGAAGAAAGCTTATGATAAGAAGGTGCGTCCTAGAAGCTTTCAGACGGGTGATCTCGTCCTGAAGAAGATCCTCTCGCCACACTTCGATCACAGGGGCAAGTGGACTCCTAACTATGAAGGTTCATATGTCGCCAGCAAGGTCTTCTCGGGAAGAGCCTTACTGTTATCCACGATGGATGGCGAAGATTTTGCGTCCCCTGTGAACGCAGACGCAGTCAAAAAATACTTTGCTTAAAAATGACCCGCTGGAAAGAAAAAAGAATATCCAGGCAAAAATGACGCATCCCGGTGAACCATAATAAAGGAAAAAGGTTCGGGCAAAAATTAGGGATATAAATGAAAAATGTACATCTGCAAAGTCGAAAACCTGAAAGGGCGGCTTTGGCAAAAAAGGGTATCCCGATGAATCGAAAACCCGAAAGGGCGGTTCAGCCAAAAGTTAGGGATTGAAAAAAGCAAATGACTGCGTTCCACGTGTGAACTTTCATTGCTTAGTGGTTTGGGGAGACCTGAGGGCCGTTTATCCAAATCAATCTCTTCTAAAGCTGAAGCGTCGAAGATGTATCAAGTCGAGTGGGTCATAGAGGGATCAACCCATGGTGTTCATCTACACAACATTGCCGACACTTGTGTATATATTGTTGTATATTTTTGTATATACTTGCGCAACTTCCTCATTTCAGGAGCTTGCATCTGTTGTAAAACATTTCGCCTATTTATAGGCTCGTTTATCAATAAACATATACTATTCAGTATTTCTATTTGCTTGTTTTAGCTTTTATCTGTTTTGCTTGCGGAAAAACGCCCGATGTTTTTGTTAAAATGCGCATACATAAACTTGCTGGCCTAGGCCGATAATTATTAAAACATTGAATTACCTGAACATTGTCACAGATGATAACCTTGATAGGTCCCTTTGTGAAGGGTATCTTGTTTGTTTGTTCACTCTATTGCAGGGCCGTCACCCTCCAGGCAATATGCCAAGATGTATCCTAGACAGGACCGTCGTTTCCCCAGTTGAGTCATGCGCAGAGATGTGTACTCGTTCCCAGCAGCGGGTCAGCCGACAATTTTCTTGTAGAAGATTATCCGTAAGTGTTCAACTCTCGATAGTTCAGACTGAAGTCTCCAACAGAGTTGAATTCCCCACAGAGTTGTGTTCTCCCCGGCAGGTAGGATTTATTCCAGCGTCTGGTTGTCTATCCGCGACCGAGTTTGCAGTCCTCCAAGAGAGTCGAGTCCTTGGAAGCTGTTTGTTGCACCCTAAAATTTGCTCAACCTTACTCCTTGAATTTATGTTTCATTACCATTAGCATTTGCATATAGAGTCATGTACATAGACTAACCATCTGCATAGCATAAGCATAGTAAATCATTCAACAGGGGACCAATCATTATTTTCATCTCTAGAGGCCTAGCAAGAGGTTATTATCCTAATTCCATCCTACTCAAGTCATCAGGAAAGAATTTGAAAGCAAAGAGTTTAGCAGATCAAGCCTTGAGTCCATCTCCTAGCTGAGGGTATCTGAGGATCAACAAGAGGGTTATGAGCCGTGAAATGAAAGCATGGAGAGCATCTAGACATCTTGAGAGACTTATAAAGTCATTTGGAGAAGAAAACAAGTCATTGATGAAAGCACAAGAGCTACAGTTGAAGACAGTCAACTAGGGTTTCATCTGGGTCAGCCCTAGGTCAACCCTAGGTCAATTGACTGACTTAAGAGGGCATTCAAGGCTATTGGAGAGATGTGGGGATCATCATTGAACATATGAAGAAGGATATGGAGATATGACAAGGAGAATTCAAGAGAAATCAAGGAGAAGAGGAGTTACTAAATTAGGGTTTCTCTGTAAAATCCCCTAGTTTAGGTCAAATTTCCAAGCAAGATAAGTCAAAATGCTAGCTTCAAATGGCTTCTTGGCCAACATGAAACTTGTAGAGGATCTCAAGACCTTTAATTTGAGTGGTGGAAGACCTCAAGGAGATTTATAGAACTCAAGTTATGGTCCTTACAAGTTACAGGTCATCTGGGGTGTCTGAATTTTTGTCTGTGAAAGTGACTTGACTTCCAAGCTAGTTTTGCCCCTCAAGGAGATTTCAAATGAATTCTTGGTCAACATAAGAATTGTTCCTCATTGTCTTAGCTTTCTAGAATGGTATGGTATGCCTTCATATGATGTGGAGAACTCAACTTATGGTCTTGACAAGCAAAGGGTATTTTGGGCATTTGTGAATTACAGGTCATTTTAACCTATGTCCAAAACTCATACAAGGAGGCCTCAAATGGAAAAACTTACAACATCAAACTTGCTCCAAATGGGATTTTAAGTCTAGAAAGAAGGTCACAAATTATTGGAGAAGCTCATAGCATGGAGTTGCATGATTGGTCAAAATATGAACTAAAAAGGCTTATAAAGTGAATAATTTCAAGTTGAAAAATGGTTTGGGAGATTTACAAGTCCAAATGGAGACTTCCAATATATGATTTTGAATGGAAAAACAATTCTAAGAACAATGGTTCACACACTTTTTTTGAGTTTAGAAGGAAAAAATGAAGTTATCCATGGTTGCTTATCATTTAAGAAACATAATCAAAAATGAGCCAAAGTTTGAAAACAAGGGAATGTGCAAGATGGATCTAGAATGTTCATTTGGGGTCTATATATTCATGAAAGGAGAATTTGGCAAGGGTTGGCCTCATTTGCACCAAGAATTTCACAAGATTTCTCATTCTTTTCATTGAAGTTTCATTGCAATTCTCACAAATTCTTCACCAAATCTTCATCATAATCAACCTTCTCATACTGATTCATCATCATATAGTATAATTCAATCAAGAACAAGGTGGTTATCATCCATTTTCGAGCACTTTTTTCAAGAGCATCAAGATTGAAGTTGCAAGTGGATAGCATAATTCTGGCCAAATCTCATCCAAAGCTTGCATACAGAATCAAGTTCATCAAGGATTGATCAAGATCCAAGTCTCAAAAGCCTCAAATCATCAATCTCCATAGCTGTTTGCAAGATTTTGCACAAGGTAAGTTTTCATTCAAACTGCTTGATCCAGTTAGTTAGGCATGATTTTGTTAGTGTAGAATTGATCTAGGTGGTTAGGAGATTAAGTTAGATGAATTTGGAGAGATTTGGTGATGGTTAGTGACAGGTGCCATAATCTGTTGGTGCTTATATCTCTTAGATTAGTGTGTTATAATTGTGGCTTGATAGCATATGTTAATCTCCATTAGATGTAGTTTAATTTAGGCTAAGTTTGGGGAAGATTGGTGATGGTCCATATCAGTGCATTTCAATGGAGGCCGGATGTTGATCCAATCGTGTTTGTTGTTATGTTGAGTTTCAAGGTGATCTAATGCCCTAAGCTTGTAGAGGGAAGAATTTGGAGTGGTTTTCATGTTCACGTCGTGTAGATTGGTTGCGTGTAGATGGAGAACAGAGAGGTGGAACGTAGGTCGTGCATGGCTGCCATGGTGGTTTGAAACCCTAAGTTTCAGGCCAATTGAAGAAGATGAAATCGTGGCCCTTCGTTTGGAGTAGGACCTTTGACTACCATAGCGATCCAATGGCTAGCGTTTGATCTGAGATTTGGAGGGAATGACTTTGGCTCTAAACGCACCGTTTCATTAATTGAAACGGGCGGGCCTGAGTCTCTTTTGTTATCCCCACCCCCGAGTTAGGCCCAATTCCAATTTACAACGCGTTTTGGTTACTTCTCTCACCCCCTGGCATTTCTTCCTATGTTTTTTGTTGCTGACTCAAGCTGGGCCTTGGTAAAACTGCTACGCGCACCCCCATTATGTGGCCCATCCTGGTTCTGAACTGGGGCGAATTTCTTTTCATACCCCCTCTGGCTCATTTAATTCATTTTATTTGTCTTAATTCCATTTTAATTTTTACCAATTCTCATAAAATCATAAATAATTCATAAAAAATGCTTTTTAATCCATTCTTTTTACCATATTTTCATTAAAATGTCTAGAATATTATAGGAAAATAAATTTTCATTTTTAGTTTTATTTCATATTTTTTACATATTTTCTAAATAAATGTCATATTAAATAGATTCATTTCATGCATTTTTTTTGTGATTTTTGTTCTCTCACATGCTTTGATATTTTTTTATCATTCTTTTCATATTGTTTAGATGAGATATTAAGCTTGTAGAAATATTTTAGTTCCCATTTTTAGGAGTTAATTTTAGGTGATTAATAGATGCTTGAATATCATGAACAAAACTAGGGTTTAGGTGACAACTTAGGAGTTTGATTTCATTTCCCTTAGGACTTAGGGTTTGAATAGATTAGTTATGGGACTATAGGGGCTATGGGTAGTTATTAGATCCCTTAGAAAAGTTAGGATTCCCCTACTGCTATTATTACTGTCTGTATATCTGTTGTCTGGTGTGGTGTGCCCTCTGGGGTTTACTGATTGTTTGTATGGGTATTGGGTTTGTCTGGGGCCCTGGGGAAGCTGAAGATTTGTGGAGATGAAGCTATTGGAGATTCAAATGCTGAAGATCAACTGTCAGAGTTGAGGAGGAGTTTCCTGCTATCAGTTGCTGAGGAGACTAGGGTTTAGGAGCTAGGCAGAGCTCTAGATTAGAATGATTATTTCTCAAACATGGATTGCCTTGTCTGCATCCATTCTTCTCTGTGATTCAGAGTCTCTCTAAGACACTCACCCCCTTCCTTTGGAAGGCTTGGTGATAGTGTCTATGAGATAGAACTCTTGAGAGAAAATGTCTCTTGTGTTAGAAGCAGTCTGTTCACCACCTTTGGTAGTCAGCTGATTGCTTAACACTCAATTCACTCTTGTGACTGATCCCTCATCCTGGAGGTTTGAGTTTGAAGAAAAGCCAGTGCAGATGGAAGACTGATGATCAAAACCCTTGCCTGAAGGTCATGCAGATGGAGATTGATGCTTGTTGAAGCTTGTGAATGATTGGAGATTGCTTGAAGTCAGTTGTTGACTCAGAGCTGCTGATGCTGTTTGTTTTATTGTTGTATTTTATTGCTGATGTATTGATTGGTTTTCTGAACTGTATTGTTTGCTGTTTACCTTGCTGGGTTGAAAGTGAAGCCTGTTCACTTTTGCCTATTGTTTTCTAGGTTCGAGGTTGAGTGGGACTCCCTTGCCTCGCTTGTATTGCTGCATCCATGCATTTTACTGTTTTGCTGTATATATCTGATATTGTTTCTGTTTCTGCCTATCCCGTAGGATCTCTGTCTCTCTCTGTGCAAGAGAGGAGCATGATAGACACTAGGTCTTAATCCATGCATGATAACATTAGGTTAGTTTGTTTCCCTTCGCAACCGTAGGTTAGAGTTCTGTCTCTTTCTTTCTCAAAACAAACAGAAAAACACATAAAGATTTCAAACACAATAAAAGACACTTCTTTCGTAAAAGAATGTGAACTCATCAAAACGTCATTTTTTGTCCTCTTGGACTGTTAATAAAAAAAAAACCCTTTTTCAGAAGGAATAAAATCAATCAAGGACAGACTTATGTCGTACGTGGCCCGAACTACGTTTGCTCTGATCTTCCATGCTGTGTGGAAGTACGTAGGCATAGGATGCGATATCCTAGCGAGCAACCTTCCCCTCCTTTCCCGTAGGTAGGCGAACTACGTTGACTCTGATTTCTCGTTTCAGACGGGAATACGTAGGCATAAAGTGCGATACTTTGCCGAGTCATTTTATTTTCATTTTATTTTCTTTTTCACCCTTGACCTTTAGAGTAGATAGAATAACAATCCATACCTGAAAACAAGCGTGGATCCCGTCGAGTACGACGGACGTGAGGGGTGCTAATACCTTCCCCTTGCGTAACCGACTCCCGAATCCAGGTTTTGGTTGCGACGACCATACCTTTCCCGTGTTGTGCGAGGTTTACTCTGAGCGTTTCCTTTCCCTCCCGTGGGATAAATAACGCACGGTGGCGACTCTTCTGTTCAGCCGGCGCCGATTTTCGCAGTAGCGACAGCTGGCGACTCTGCTGGGGACCCAACGTCCCCTGGCTGCTAAGGACTGCGATGGTTCTTATGCATTTGGGATCCAACGTCCCTTGAGAGAGTCAATCCTAACGCTTGTTTTCCCGTCGAGGATTTTGTATGGAGTTATTGTATATTTCTAACCCTGTATTTTTCAGCTTTATATATATTGTTTATTATTGCTGTATCTGGGGTGTGACGGGTGTTCTGATATTGAGAGATAAGCCGGACCTGGGCTTGAGTGCACCTAGAATTAGAGTAGAAATTAGTGGGCGCCCGCTTGCTTTGCTTGCTTTGGTGTCCCATGAAATCTACACTCAGACGAGGTTCCTCTGGTTGGCCTCCTGCCCCTTCCTTTGGTTGGCGTGGGTTGCTGGTTAGTTGGATTGTCGACTCTGGGGACCGATCATTTGGAAGTTGGCTGAGTGAGGCCTCTTCAGGATTTGATGATGCCACTCCTTCTGGGAATCGTATCATCAACCCTGAAAGTCTGTGACGCCGACGACCGCATAGGATGCCGTACCTTGTGCCAGTTATAGGGCCACCCACCTGTGAGGGGATTCAGGGTTATGCAGGTAACTAGACCTTCAGACTACCGGTTATTTCTTGATCAGAGATCCTGGTTATTTATGGAGAGTTATGAGGTCTGTCAGAGACCATTTGAAGATATGTTCTGAGGTCTGTCAAAGACCAGTTGGAGAGTCATGAGGTCTGTCAGAGACCAATTATGGAGGTGATTTGAGGGCTATCAGAGACCAGGTGGAGTTATGGTTTGAGGTCTGTCAGAGACCAGTGTTGGAGTTTTATTTTAGGTCTATCTGAGACCAGGGTTTGATGACTTCTGGACGGTCTATTTGAGACCTTTCTTGATTGGGTTTAGGCCATTCATCTGCAGCTTTGGTCCCTGTTGAATGTTACTTGCATTGCATCCCTGCATATACATTATCATTTGCATTTCACTAACGTGTGTCTGTGCTGCAGGTGCATTTGCATTTCCCTAGTTCTAGTGCCCAGACTTCTGAGTATTTGATCATGACTAGCCTACGGAGAACGGTTGCTTACAAATTGCCTACGCCTGATATTGTTCCTTTACTGGGGTTGATCTCTCTTGCTGATGAGGGTGTTCGTAGGAGTTTCCGGATGAGTTATGGTAGATTATTGAGATTGGTGTGCAAACCTACAGAGGTAGAGTTAGATGGGCTGTATGCTTTGATGCAATTCTATGACCCTGCTTTGAGGTGTTTCACGTTCTCTGACTTTATTATGGGACCAACCTTGGAGGAATACGCTGAGTATGTGGAGCTGCCTGTGCAGAACCAGGTTCCATTCATTCATTGTGATGCCAAACCCAAGCCGGAGGAATTGGCAAAAGCCTTGCATGTTGATGCTTCTGAACTTGTGACTACTGTTTCCCGTGGAGTTCCAGGCTTCTCATTTCAGTTCTTAGTTGGTAAAGCCCAAGAGTACGCCAAGAATGGGTGCTGGGTTGCTTTCAATGCTGTGTTGGCCTTGTGCATTTATGGCATAGTACTGTTCCCCAATATACCGGATTTTGTGGACTTCGATGCTTTCTACTTGTTTGCCGCTGGTAATCCTGTGCCTACTTTACTCGGAGATCTCTACCATTCACTGCATTACAAGAATGAGAAGGGAAGAGGGAAGAATGTTCATCTGTGTGTGCCCTTATTGAGTATGTGGTTTGAGAGTCATCTTCCTAAGAGAGGATCTGCTGCAGAGACTACAATTCCAGTTGGTTGGCCAGAACGCTTGATGAGGCTATCGTCGGAAGATATGGAGTGGTTTGATAGAGATTTGTTGGGATCTGAGCTCATCTTTAGCTGTGCTGGGTACCCTAATGTGCCATTAATAGGAAGAAAAGGGTGTATCAATTACAACCCTTCTCTATTCATTCGCCAGTTCGGATATGCGCTGAAGAATCCACCTCAAGAGGAAGAAGTACAGGAATCTCTGTACTTCACCGGTGACGTGAAGGGGGAGTTATTAGCCAAGTTGCGACATGCTTGGACGAGTATTAACCACAAAGGGAAGCCGTTGTTAGGAAAGAATGACTGTCAGGCCTATGCACCTTATAGAGCTTGGATTCAGGAGAGGGCTAGTCAGTTGAAGATGCCGTTTCCAGAGGCACCAATTCTTGATCCTATTCCGGTAGAAGAGCCGACCACTGTTTCTAGGGAAGTCTATGAACAAGTTGTGAGGGAGAAAGAAGCCTTAATGAAGATTAATGAAGGGTTAGAGCAAGAGCTAGCCCAGGCACGCAGTGAGAAGAACAAGGCCGTATATGCTTTCCAACAACAGATTGAGCTGGTAAACAGGTTAGGAGACGAGTTGACCGAGGAAAAGAAGAAGCGCGAACGTCTGGGGCAAGAGTTCAGAAGTTCCCATGACATGCTGGAAGCCAAAAAGAAGGCGCTCGACGCAGCACACCGAGAGATATCTTCTTGCAACAAGACTTGGAATGCTACACTCACCAACAACAAGCAGAGGGAAGATAAGCTAAAGCAGCAAATTTCCGACCTCGAGGAGAAGTTGAAGTCTAGCATCAAGAAATGTGAGGAGGAAGTGATGAACCGGTATAGTGTCCAGCATGCACTGAACAAGGCAATCAAATCCAGAGATGAAGCAGTGTCCCAGAAGCGAAAGTTAGAAGATTGCTTCGGAGAAGCAGCATGGGAAGAAACTGCTGAAGACGTACGCCGTGTCCTTAAGAGGAGAAACCTGCTTGTTGAAGGGCTGCTTGATCGGCCAAGCCATCCGGAGACCAAGAAGTTGATAGAGGAGTACCAGACTTTTGGGAGGATCTGATCATTCCATTATTTGTATGCTTTATTTGCATAGTGCTGACCATCACCAGGATTGTTGGTTGAGGTCATGCCATCTTTGTACTCTCAGTGATATTGTACCCTGGGCTTATTGATTCTCTCTGCAATATATGAGGCTTTCTATGATCCAGCTCCGATATTCTTATTGTCAACACTGTCACCGCACCGGCATCTTCGCACTAGAACTGGGGGAATGAACTTCCCTAATGCACAGACACATTGCATTGCATTCACATTCATCTTGCATAACAGGTAATATATGAATGGTGTCTTATCTCCTGCTTTGATTCAGGTACTTAACAGGATTCCAGATCAACATCCGCACCGCTATTCTACACGATCCAACTGTCGGAAAGTCATGGACCAGATTCAGAATGAAATGCAGGATGTACGCGAGAAGCTCGCCCTCTTCATGCAGACCATGGAGGCTATAGCAAAAGGGCAAGAGAACTTGCAGGCCATGGTCCAGCCTCTGTTGGCTCGCAACGCTGGTCATGGTAACGAAGATCATCAGTCTGTCCGGGTTGATACTGCTCATGGAGACGGCACTCCCACGCCAGTGGCTCCGCCTGTCGTCAATATACCCGCTGCTAACGTCAACAACGCTACCGCTGCTGTGAATGGTAACGTCGGAGTTGGTAATGAAACTGCTGTCCATAACGCTGGGCTGGGTGATGTCAATTTGGGAGATAATCTCGGAGGCAATGGCTTTGTCAACGCTGGGTTCGGATTCAACGATCAGGGATTCGACAATACTGGCAAGTATGGCTTTAATGCTCAAGGCTTTGGGCAAGATGGTTATGGTATGGTCAATCAGGGCTACGGAGGTTTTGGAAACGGAAACGGTGCTGGTTTTATGGCTGGTGGTCCTGCTGGAGGTGTTCAAGGGTATGGCAACAGAGGCCGAGTGCCGGGGATGAATCAGGTCAGAGCTGGACGTAATAATGCATATGATGGATATGGGGCTGGAAACGGTATGTGGCAAGAGGATCAGCAGGAAGACGCCTTCTCTGGAGGGGGTTTTGAAGGGCCGATGGATGATTCTCAAAAGATTAGAATGCTGGAAGAGCAAATGAAGGGAGTCCTAAACCAGAGTGCTGTGGGTCTGGACATGGCAACTATGGGCTTGGTACCTGGCTTGAGGGTGCCGATCAAGTTCAAAGCGCCTGCGTTCGATAAGTACAAAGGAGATACATGCCCGAAAGTGCATGTACGAGCTTATTACAGAAAGATGTCTGCATACTCCACTGACGAAAGAATGCTCATGCATTTCTTTCAGGATAGCCTATCGGGTCCTTCCTTAGAGTGGTACATGGGGTTGGAGCCCACTGATATCAAGACTTGGAAGCAATTAGCGGAGGCGTTCGTAGCCCATTACAAATATAACAGTGACCTGGCACCCAATCGGGTCCAGTTGGCCGGGCTTTCGCAGAAGAAGGGGGAGAGTTTTAAAGAATACGCGCAAAGGTGGCGCGATATGGCTGCCAGGGTTCGTCCTCCTGTCGAAGATAAAGAAATGAACGATATGTTTGTCGGCACATTCACCGGGCTGTTTCATGATATGTTGTTTCATACGTCTCTGGCTAGTTTTTCAGATCTGATTTTGATGGGTGAAAAGATTGAGCGGAACATTAAGCAAGGAAAGTTCCAAGTTGACGAGTCAGCTGCATCCGGCAGTAATAGGAAAGCTTATGGTGGGCGCCGTCAGGGCGAAGCTAGCGCGGTGTTTGGAGGCCGAGGCCGAGGCCGAGGCAGGGGAAGAAATCAATATCGTCAGCCGCAGCAAGTGTCGAGTGTGACTATTCCTTACCAACAGCAACCAATCCAGCTACAACAACAGGTTCAGCAGCAACCAATGCCACAGCAGCAGCAGCCTCAGCAGGGGGCACAGCAAGCTCAGAGAAAATTCCAGGGTGGTAAGCCGAGAAGGGTGTTCGAGAAGCCTCCCTCTAACTATGCTGATTTATTGCAGACCTTGTTGGGATTGAATCTGGTGGAGAAAAGAACCTTGGCACCGATAACGGGAGCTCCCCCGTTCGGCTATGATGCAAATAGGCGCTGCGAGTTTCATTCTGGGGCCCCGGGCCATGATATAGAAGGTTGTCATGCTTTTAAGCACGTTGTGCAGGATCTCTTGGACAACAAGTCTATCAACTTCGGAACGACCGGTGCGAATATAGTCCAGAAACCCATGCCTAATCATGGGGCGAATGCCGTACTGACTGAGGAAGGTCTGAATCTGATTATGAATGTTGAGGATTTAAAGACGCCGCTGAGCGAAATAAAAAGCCGACTGTTGCAGGGAGGTGTTTACCCGGGTTGTAATGAGTACTGCTTAGATTGTTGGGCCCTGTCTGGGGGGTGTGAGGATTTGAAGAAAGGCATCCAGGCCTTAATTGATGATGGTATATTGCAGTTTGATAGAACAGCAACTGAGGAGCCGGCAGGGGCAGTAATGGATAATCAGAGTGATGTTGCCACAGTGACAATTCCTAGGAAGACGATCACTATTTCAGCACCAGCTCAGCGACCACCGATTACCATAACTAAAGCCGGGCCAATCCCGTATGAGAACACGAAAGCAGTCCCATGGTCATATGGGCTAGAGGTGTATTGTGACGGGATTAAAATCGATGTTAACAAGCAGTCAGCGGAGGTTGTGGATAATGTTGTTGGCTCAGGAGGCATGACGAGGAGCGGCAGGATCTTTATATCTCCTGAAGTGGAGGCTGAAAGGCTAGCGAAAGGAAAGGGGAAAGCGGTGGAAAATGTTCCGGTTCAAGCCAACGAAAAAGAAGCAGCGTCTAAGGATGTAGAGGAATTCATGCGCTTAATTCGGAAAAGTGATTATAAAATCGTGGAGCATCTGCAGCAAACGCCGTCCAAAATATCCATTCTGTCATTGCTGTTGTGTTCAGAGGCTCACCGAAATGCTTTGCTGAAAGTCCTGGACACTTCTTTTGTACCACAGGATGTCTCCGTGAACCAGCTAGAAGGGGTATTGGCACATGTAAATGCGGGCCACAGTCTGGGCTTTACTGATTTTGACTTGACTCCGAAAGGAAGGGATCATAATATGGCATTACATGTATCTGTTGAGTGCAGAGGGTCGACAATGTCGCACGTATTGGTTGACACCGGGTCGTCTTTGAATGTGCTGCCTAAGAAGGCTATGATGAAGCTGGATGTTCGAGGAATTTTGTGCACACCAAGTGATTTGGTAGTCAGAGCGTTTGACGGCACGCGGAGAACAGTCTTCGGATCGATCACCTTGCCTCTGCAAGTGGGGCCGGAAGTGTTTGCAACAGAGTTTTATATCATGGATATACAGCCTGCGTACAGCTGCTTGCTGGGAAGACCTTGGATTCACGGTGCAGGGGCAGTCACGTCAACCCTGCATCAGAAGTTAAAGTATATGGTCGGAGACAGTGTAGTCACCGTGTGCGGAGAAGAAGACATCCTGGTCAGCCATCTTTCTTCATTTAAATATGTGGAAGTCGACGGGGAGATCCACGAGACGCCATGCCAGGCATTCGAAGGTTTGCGCATAAAGGACAAGGGTCCCGGGCCAAGCAAAGTGCCAGAGATAGCTGTTTCTTCGTATAAAGAGGCTCAAGCGCTAGTGAAGGCAGGAGAAGCCAAGGGCTGGGGCAAAGTATTGGACATTCCGGTAAAAATGGACCGGTTCGGACTGGGGTACCGACCGTCGTCATCTACTCCTTCTGTGGGGGCCCCTCATTTCAGAAAGTCAATCACCATCTCTGCCAGTGGAGTATGCCATGAATCTGTCAATGCTGCTTCAGAGTCCGATGAAGGGGACAGCGACTGTGATATGGATGCCTGGATTCAGCCAAGCACGCCAGGACAAGGACTGTGCAACTGGTCCATTCAGGAGCTTGTTCTTGTGACTTTTAAACAGTAATGCTTTGCTTTATTAATTGTTGAATAATCTGATGTCTTGCCCGGGGCATCAGGATTTGCTTAGGGCTGCGTTGTTATAAACATTGCTTTGTTAATCATTAAATAAATGGCGTTTTTTTTCATGTGTAAATACCGTAATCCCTGTCTTTCTTGTTTTGTATTTTTCAATAAAATGGCAACGTGGTTATCCGCTTTATACGCATTTTGAAGCACTTAACCCTTTCTTTTGCAGGATAACATTTTCAGATGACATCTTTGAGCCACCTATGACTCGTCCCGACTTCGAGCACCCGGTATTCCAGACCGAAGAAGAGGTTGTTGAAGATAGCGACGTTCCTGAAGAACTGTCTTGGTTGGTGAAGCAAGAGGAAAGAGCCATTCTGCCTCACGACGAGGTTATCGAAATTATCAATTTGGGGTCGGAAGGGGTTGAGAAAAATATTCGTATCGGAGCCGCACTACAGAGTGATATCAAGCGAAAACTGGTTGAAATGCTCCGAGAGTATAATGATGTATTCGCTTGGTCGTATCAAGATATGCCAGGGCTCGATACTGATATGGTTGTGCATCGTCTGCCACTGAAAGAAGACTGCCCGCCTGTCAAACAAAAACTTCGCAGAACTCGTCCAGATATGGCAATGAAGATCAAAGAGGAGGTTCAGAAACAGTGGGACGCTGGGTTCCTGGCTGTGACGAAGTATCCCTCATGGGTTGCTAACATCGTACCAGTGCCAAAGAAAGATGGCAAGGTTCGAATGTGCGTGGATTATAGAGATTTGAATAAAGCAAGCCCAAAAGACGATTTTCCACTTCCTCACATTGATGTGTTAGTTGATAATACTGCTCAGTACTCCGTATTCTCCTTCATGGATGGCTTTTCAGGCTATAATCAAATTAAAATGGCGCCAGAGGATATGGAGAAGACTACTTTCATAACGCCTTGGGGAACATTTTGCTATAAAGTGATGCCCTTTGGTTTGAAAAATGCTGGGGCAACATATCAGCGTGCGATGACGACTCTCTTTCATGACATGATGCATAAAGAGATCGAAGTTTATGTTGACGATATGATTGCCAAATCCCAGACAGAGGAAGAGCATCTGGTGAATCTGTTGAAGTTGTTTAAAAGGCTTAGGAAGTTCAGGCTGAGGCTGAACCCTAACAAATGCACCTTCGGGGTGAGATCGGGTAAGCTCCTGGGGTTCATAGTAAGCGAAAGAGGAATAGAGGTCGATCCTGCTAAAATAAAAGCGATTCAAGAAATGCCGACGCCTAAAACAGAAAAAGAGGTGCGCGGGTTTTTAGGGAGATTGAACTACATTGCCCGGTTCATATCTCACCTAACGGCCACGTGTGAACCATTATTCAAGCTGCTAAAGAAAGATCAAGCTGTAACGTGGAACGATAATTGTCAAAAGGCGTTCGATAAAATAAAGAAGTATCTGCAGGAGCCTCCTATTTTGATACCCCCAGTGGCAGGGAGACCCTTGATAATGTATTTGACGGTTCTTGAGGGGAGTATGGGTTGCGTTCTCGGTCAACACGACGAGACGGGGAGAAAAGAGCATGCAATTTACTATTTGAGTAAGAAATTTACGGACTGTGAATCTCGATATTCAATGCTGGAGAAAACTTGTTGCGCGTTAGCCTGGGCCGCCAAGCGTCTGAGGCAGTACATGCTGAATCATACAACCATGCTCATCTCGAAGATGGATCCGATCAAATATATATTCGAAAAGCAGGCGTTGTCAGGTAGAATTGCCCGGTGGCAGATGATCTTGACTGAATACGATATTCAATACGTCTCGCAAAAGGCAATAAAGGGGAGTGTGTTGTCTGAGTATCTGGCGGAGCAGCCTATTGAAGAGTATCAATCGATGAGATTTGACTTTCCTGACGAGGATATCATGTATCTCAAGATGAAGGATTGTGAAGAGCCGTTACCAGACGAAGGACCATAGCCGGGGTCCAAATGGCAGATGATATTTGACGGAGCTGTGAATGCTTACGGTAGCGGAATAGGGGCAATTATCACTACGCCGCACGGATCGCACATCCCGTTTACTGCCCGATTGACCTTTGCTGTTACCAACAATGAGGCCGAATACGAAGCTTGTATAATGGGGCTTGAAGAAGCCATTGATTTGCGAATCAAACATTTAGACGTATACGGAGACTCAGCTCTGGTAGTGAATCAGATCAAAGGGGAATGGGAGACACGTCAGCCCAATTTGATACATTATATGAATTATGCAAGGAGATTGTTGCCTTTCTTCGACAAAGTTGAATTGCATCACGTACCACGGGCAGAAAATCAAATGGCTGATGCCCTTGCCACTTTGTCTTCCATGTACAAGGTCAATTTCTGGAACGAAGCTCCCCAAATCACTATCTCTCGGTTGGACAGGCCAGCTTATGTATTTGCTATTGATGAAGCGTCTGATGGCAAACCGTGGTATTTTGATATCCTTAATTTCCTGAAGAATAAAGAGTATCCGGCTGGGGCATCCAGTCAAGATCAGAAGACTCTCAGGAGATTAGCGGGTAATTTCTATTTGAACCCGGATGGCGTCTTGTACAGAAGAAACCACGACTTGGTGTTGTTGCGTTGTGTAGACGAGAAAGAGGCAAAGCTTCTCATGGAGGAAATTCACGAAGGTGCATTCGGTACGCATGCTGGTGGGCATGCTATGACGAGAAAACTGCTGCGGGCAGGTTACTTTTGGCTGACGATGGAAACTGATTGTTTCAAGTTCGCAAGGAAGTGCCACAAGTGCCAAATTTATGCTGACAAAATACATGTGCCTCCGAGTCCTCTAAATGTGATGTCATCTCCATGGCCATTCTCAATGTGGGGAATCGATATGATTGGAAAGATTGAGCCGACGGCTTCTAACGGGCATCGGTTCATCCTCGTAGCAATCGATTATTTCACCAAGTGGGTGGAAGCAGCGTCTTACGCAAACGTAACGAAGCAAGTGGTGGCTAGATTCATCAAGAGAGATATCATTTGCCGATATGGGATTCCCGAGCGGATAATCACGGATAATGGTTCTAATCTGAACAACAAAATGATGAAGGAGCTCTGTCAGAATTTCAAGATTGAACATCACAACTCCTCCCCTTACCGACCCAAGATGAATGGCGCTGTCGAAGCGGCCAATAAGAATATAAAGAAGATTGTCCAGAAAATGGTGGTGACTTACAAGGATTGGCATGAAATGCTACCTTTCGCTTTGCACGGTTATCGTACGACGGTACGCACGTCAACCGGGGCAACGCCGTTCTCGTTGGTATACGGAATGGAAGCGGTATTACCATTGGAAGTTGAGATCCCTTCTCTGAGGGTATTGCGAGACGTTCAGCTGGACGAGGCAGAATGGGTAACGAATAGATTGAACCAACTGAGTTTGATGGATGAGAAGAGGCTAGCTTCTCTGGCATACGGTCGTTTGTACCAAAGACGAATGAAGAAAGCGTACGACAAGAAGATACTTCCGCGAAGCTTTCAGACGGGCGACCTTGTGCTGAAAAGGATTCTCCCGCCGCAAGCAGATCACAGGGGCAAGTGGACCCCCAACTACGAAGGGCCATACGTTGTCAGTAAGGTCTTTTCAGGAGGAGCTTTATTGTTGTCCACCATGGACGGGGAAGACTTTGCGTCACCTGTGAATTCGGACGCAGTTAAAAAATACTTTGCTTAAAATAGACCCGCTGGACAGAAAAAAGAGAGTCCAGGCAAAAATGGGGCATCCTGGCGAACCAAAAACAGAATGAAAGGTTCGGGCAAAAGTTAGGGATAAAATTGAAAAAATGTACACCCGCGAAGTTGAAAACCTACACTGGGCGGCTTCGGCAAAAAGGGGTATCCCGGTGAACTGAAAACCCGTAAAGGGCGGTTCACGCAAAAGTTAGGGATGAGAAAAGCAAATGACTGCGGGCCGAATTTGGTATTCAATGAGCATCAGTGCGGGAGAATATATTTGAGGAATTAGTTATCGGATACAACCTCTTCAGAAGACGGATACCGGGAAAGCATTAGAGTCGGACGAGTCATGGGAGGATCAGTTCGTGATGTTCATCTGCATCCAGTTGCCGACATGTGTACAAAATTTAATTTGTCAATATTTATGCTTCTTGTGAATACTTGCATACTTGTATATTTGCTTTGTGTAGCTTCCTCTTTTCAGGAGTTACATCCCGTGTACAAAAACTCCGCCCATTCAGGGGCCCAATCAATGAAAATGTGTTATTCAGTACTTGATGCCTGTTCTTTACTGTTTTGCGCATGATAAAACGCCTAAGTTTATTGAAACTAGCATGAGTATAACATCACTGGCCCTTGCCAACAATCGTTAAAGCTTTGAATTAACTGAGTGTAACGTCACTAACCTGAATTGATTCGATTGCATAGGCTTGTCGTGCTTTGAAGGTGATCAAAAGATTGCAATAGTGAAAGGCTTGATCCTCACGCAGGTCATGCATGTTCTTCCTGAAGAAGGATAGAATTCCCCAGCTAGCCGTAGCTTATCCAAAGGACGTGCTCCAGAGAAGTTACTCGTCCTCAGCAGAGTTTAGTGATTCTGAGATCGTAAGGCTGTATTCAGACAGGTTCATCTCCCCCCGCAGGGTCCTGCATTCTCCCCCGGCGGAGTCAGTTAATTTTCCCCAAGAGAATCCAGCCATCCCCAGCGGAGTTCTCTTTTCAGCAAGTGTTCTTTCCTTCCAGTGGAATCCGAAGATCAAGACTCTCCCCAGCAGGGTTGATGGGGGGTCCTGTCATTTATTTTGTCAGAGATACCGGTGATATCAGTTCACGTTCCAGCAGAAAGATCAATCATACCAGGTGCATCTGCCATTCCCCAGCAGAGTTATATTCCCTGGCAGGGGGTTACTTCAACAAGACGTGTGGTTTGAGTTCCCAAATTCCCAGCAGGGTCGACTTCACTCTTCCGGCATTTATTTTGCCGGAATAATTTTGTAGCATCAGGCTATCCCCGGCGGGTCGGCATTATCCTTCCAGCATTTATTTTGCTGAAGCAGTTTTTGTATTCTAGCAGTTCAGGTGGAAAGAGCTCTTGCTCAAATAAATCACCAAACAGTCAAGATCTCGGCAGGAGATATTCAATGATAATGTCAGTTTCGGCGGTATTCCCCACAGAGTTATCGTGATAAAACTCTCTTTGTCTCTAGCAGAGTCATTTATGCAAATGTATCTTATTTTCCCCAGCCAGAGTGGCCAGGATAAGAATCTCCTTATTCCCAAGCAGAGTTTGTTTGTCATCAACGAGTCGTATGAATCAGAATTTCGAAGCAGGTGTCCGATAGTTGGTTTTCAGACATCCCCAGTAGAGTTCATCTCGAAGTCGCTGTCACGTCAGTGCTGAGCAGTTTGTGGGTAAGGATCATTGAAGAATTAAGTCCTGACGTAGACCATTTACTCCTAGAATGACGGGATTTCTTCAGACGTGGGCGTCCTAACGTGGACAGGTTTGTTTTACCGGATTGGTAAGGTGTGTTAATCCTGACGTGGATAGATTCGGTCTCTCGAAATTTGGAGAAAGGGAGGTCATGACGTTGACAAAAGATTGGTTATTCTTCGTGTTGGTGTCCTGACGTGGATCATTTTGTTTCCAGCAGATATCTTTATTCGTAATGGTGAAATGTGCGTCCTGACGTGGACAAGTTTGTATTTCTTTGTGATGACAAGATACAAGAATCCGGACGTGGACAAATTTATCCTTCTTCGTGTTGTTGGCAAAGGGTAAGTCCTGACGCGGATATTTCCCCAGCAAGTCGAAGACGTGTGAGTCCTTACGTGGACAAGTTATTTCCTCAGCGAGTCGAAGATGTCTGAGTCCTAACGTGGACGAATCAAGACGAGATCAGTGTCCTAACGCGGACAGATCAAAGAGATTATTATTCCTAACATGGAAAGATGTGGTCCTTACGCGGACATATCAACAGAAGTGATTCCTAACGTGGAAAGACGGAGATTCCTAACGCGGGAAAGAGGTAGTCCTTACGCGGACGTATCAGAAGATAGTTTCCTTACGCGGAAATGACAGTATTCCTAACGGGGAAAGAGCAGAGTCCTTACGTGGACAGATTAAGATGATTCCTTACGTGGAAAAAGATGGTTTCCTTACGTGGAAAAATGAGTCCTGACGCGGACAGATCGAAGAAGATGTTCCTAACGTGGAAGAAGAAGATTATTCCTGACGTGGAAGAAATTGAGGTCCTTACGTGGACAGATTCAAGAAAAGTGGAGTTCCTTACGTGGAAAGATCGGAGTCCTGACGCGGACATGTCAAATGGCATTGGAGTCCTTACGTGGACAGATTGATGCAGTTCTCCTTATGTGGAAAGAAGATTGCTTCCTAACGTGGAAAGATAAGAGCGTTACTCCTAACATGGAAGAGTGTTATTCCTAACGTGGGCGATTCAGTTTACGGAAATGCAGATGAAGTATCCCCAGCGGAGTTGCCGAGATTTTTTCTGGGTTGACAGCAAGTGGAGTCCTGACGTGGACAGGTTCTAGTTGAGAGTTCTTCGTATTGACAACAGACAGAGTCCTAACGTGGACAAGCAAGCAATCTGTTATGACAGAATCCTCTTCAGAACGATGAAGACAATCCCCAGCACGGTCGTGCGAGATCAGTGGGTTGCTCTAGCAGTCAGATTCAGCTGACGAATGTCATTTCGCAAGCAGGAGCGCAGTTTATTTCTGCGGTTGGCAAATTTCTGGTTTCACTAGTATTCAACCGTCTCGTACCGCGAATGTCTGAAGGCTCCGGGCTCTTCATCCAATCGGGTCCAAGTCGCTTGAATAGGGGCAGCTGTTGCACCCTAAAATTTGCTCAACCTTACTCCTTGAATTTATGTTTCATTACCATTAGCATTTGCATATAGAGTCATGTACATAGACTAACCATCTGCATAGCATAAGCATAGTAAATCATTCAACAGGGGACCAATCATTATTTTCATCTCTAGAGGCCTAGCAAGAGGTTATTATCCTAATTCCATCCTACTCAAGTCATCAGGAAAGAATTTGAAAGCAAAGAGTTTAGCAGATCAAGCCTTGAGTCCATCTCCTAGCTGAGGGTATCTGAGGATCAACAAGAGGGTTATGAGCCGTGAAATGAAAGCATGGAGAGCATCTAGACATCTTGAGAGACTTATAAAGTCATTTGGAGAAGAAAACAAGTCATTGATGAAAGCACAAGAGCTACAGTTGAAGACAGTCAACTAGGGTTTCATCTGGGTCAGCCCTAGGTCAACCCTAGGTCAATTGACTGACTTAAGAGGGCATTCAAGGCTATTGGAGAGATGTGGGGATCATCATTGAACATATGAAGAAGGATATGGAGATATGACAAGGAGAATTCAAGAGAAATCAAGGAGAAGAGGAGTTACTAAATTAGGGTTTCTCTGTAAAATCCCCTAGTTTAGGTCAAATTTCCAAGCAAGATAAGTCAAAATGCTAGCTTCAAATGGCTTCTTGGCCAACATGAAACTTGTAGAGGATCTCAAGACCTTTAATTTGAGTGGTGGAAGACCTCAAGGAGATTTATAGAACTCAAGTTATGGTCCTTACAAGTTACAGGTCATCTGGGGTGTCTGAATTTTTGTCTGTGAAAGTGACTTGACTTCCAAGCTAGTTTTGCCCCTCAAGGAGATTTCAAATGAATTCTTGGTCAACATAAGAATTGTTCCTCATTGTCTTAGCTTTCTAGAATGGTATGGTATGCCTTCATATGATGTGGAGAACTCAACTTATGGTCTTGACAAGCAAAGGGTATTTTGGGCATTTGTGAATTACAGGTCATTTTAACCTATGTCCAAAACTCATACAAGGAGGCCTCAAATGGAAAAACTTACAACATCAAACTTGCTCCAAATGGGATTTTAAGTCTAGAAAGAAGGTCACAAATTATTGGAGAAGCTCATAGCATGGAGTTGCATGATTGGTCAAAATATGAACTAAAAAGGCTTATAAAGTGAATAATTTCAAGTTGAAAAATGGTTTGGGAGATTTACAAGTCCAAATGGAGACTTCCAATATATGATTTTGAATGGAAAAACAATTCTAAGAACAATGGTTCACACACTTTTTTTGAGTTTAGAAGGAAAAAATGAAGTTATCCATGGTTGCTTATCATTTAAGAAACATAATCAAAAATGAGCCAAAGTTTGAAAACAAGGGAATGTGCAAGATGGATCTAGAATGTTCATTTGGGGTCTATATATTCATGAAAGGAGAATTTGGCAAGGGTTGGCCTCATTTGCACCAAGAATTTCACAAGATTTCTCATTCTTTTCATTGAAGTTTCATTGCAATTCTCACAAATTCTTCACCAAATCTTCATCATAATCAACCTTCTCATACTGATTCATCATCATATAGTATAATTCAATCAAGAACAAGGTGGTTATCATCCATTTTCGAGCACTTTTTTCAAGAGCATCAAGATTGAAGTTGCAAGTGGATAGCATAATTCTGGCCAAATCTCATCCAAAGCTTGCATACAGAATCAAGTTCATCAAGGATTGATCAAGATCCAAGTCTCAAAAGCCTCAAATCATCAATCTCCATAGCTGTTTGCAAGATTTTGCACAAGGTAAGTTTTCATTCAAACTGCTTGATCCAGTTAGTTAGGCATGATTTTGTTAGTGTAGAATTGATCTAGGTGGTTAGGAGATTAAGTTAGATGAATTTGGAGAGATTTGGTGATGGTTAGTGACAGGTGCCATAATCTGTTGGTGCTTATATCTCTTAGATTAGTGTGTTATAATTGTGGCTTGATAGCATATGTTAATCTCCATTAGATGTAGTTTAATTTAGGCTAAGTTTGGGGAAGATTGGTGATGGTCCATATCAGTGCATTTCAATGGAGGCCGGATGTTGATCCAATCGTGTTTGTTGTTATGTTGAGTTTCAAGGTGATCTAATGCCCTAAGCTTGTAGAGGGAAGAATTTGGAGTGGTTTTCATGTTCACGTCGTGTAGATTGGTTGCGTGTAGATGGAGAACAGAGAGGTGGAACGTAGGTCGTGCATGGCTGCCATGGTGGTTTGAAACCCTAAGTTTCAGGCCAATTGAAGAAGATGAAATCGTGGCCCTTCGTTTGGAGTAGGACCTTTGACTACCATAGCGATCCAATGGCTAGCGTTTGATCTGAGATTTGGAGGGAATGACTTTGGCTCTAAACGCACCGTTTCATTAATTGAAACGGGCGGGCCTGAGTCTCTTTTGTTATCCCCACCCCCGAGTTAGGCCCAATTCCAATTTACAACGCGTTTTGGTTACTTCTCTCACCCCCTGGCATTTCTTCCTATGTTTTTTGTTGCTGACTCAAGCTGGGCCTTGGTAAAACTGCTACGCGCACCCCCATTATGTGGCCCATCCTGGTTCTGAACTGGGGCGAATTTCTTTTCATACCCCCTCTGGCTCATTTAATTCATTTTATTTGTCTTAATTCCATTTTAATTTTTACCAATTCTCATAAAATCATAAATAATTCATAAAAAATGCTTTTTAATCCATTCTTTTTACCATATTTTCATTAAAATGTCTAGAATATTATAGGAAAATAAATTTTCATTTTTAGTTTTATTTCATATTTTTTACATATTTTCTAAATAAATGTCATATTAAATAGATTCATTTCATGCATTTTTTTTTGTGATTTTTGTTCTCTCACATGCTTTGATATTTTTTTATCATTCTTTTCATATTGTTTAGATGAGATATTAAGCTTGTAGAAATATTTTAGTTCCCATTTTTAGGAGTTAATTTTAGGTGATTAATAGATGCTTGAATATCATGAACAAAACTAGGGTTTAGGTGACAACTTAGGAGTTTGATTTCATTTCCCTTAGGACTTAGGGTTTGAATAGATTAGTTATGGGACTATAGGGGCTATGGGTAGTTATTAGATCCCTTAGAAAAGTTAGGATTCCCCTACTGCTATTATTACTGTCTGTATATCTGTTGTCTGGTGTGGTGTGCCCTCTGGGGTTTACTGATTGTTTGTATGGGTATTGGGTTTGTCTGGGGCCCTGGGGAAGCTGAAGATTTGTGGAGATGAAGCTATTGGAGATTCAAATGCTGAAGATCAACTGTCAGAGTTGAGGAGGAGTTTCCTGCTATCAGTTGCTGAGGAGACTAGGGTTTAGGAGCTAGGCAGAGCTCTAGATTAGAATGATTATTTCTCAAACATGGATTGCCTTGTCTGCATCCATTCTTCTCTGTGATTCAGAGTCTCTCTAAGACACTCACCCCCTTCCTTTGGAAGGCTTGGTGATAGTGTCTATGAGATAGAACTCTTGAGAGAAAATGTCTCTTGTGTTAGAAGCAGTCTGTTCACCACCTTTGGTAGTCAGCTGATTGCTTAACACTCAATTCACTCTTGTGACTGATCCCTCATCCTGGAGGTTTGAGTTTGAAGAAAAGCCAGTGCAGATGGAAGACTGATGATCAAAACCCTTGCCTGAAGGTCATGCAGATGGAGATTGATGCTTGTTGAAGCTTGTGAATGATTGGAGATTGCTTGAAGTCAGTTGTTGACTCAGAGCTGCTGATGCTGTTTGTTTTATTGTTGTATTTTATTGCTGATGTATTGATTGGTTTTCTGAACTGTATTGTTTGCTGTTTACCTTGCTGGGTTGAAAGTGAAGCCTGTTCACTTTTGCCTATTGTTTTCTAGGTTCGAGGTTGAGTGGGACTCCCTTGCCTCGCTTGTATTGCTGCATCCATGCATTTTACTGTTTTGCTGTATATATCTGATATTGTTTCTGTTTCTGCCTATCCCGTAGGATCTCTGTCTCTCTCTGTGCAAGAGAGGAGCATGATAGACACTAGGTCTTAATCCATGCATGATAACATTAGGTTAGTTTGTTTCCCTTCGCAACCGTAGGTTAGAGTTCTGTCTCTTTCTTTCTCAAAACAAACAGAAAAACACATAAAGATTTCAAACACAATAAAAGACACTTCTTTCGTAAAAGAATGTGAACTCATCAAAACGTCATTTTTTGTCCTCTTGGACTGTTAATAAAAAAAAAACCCTTTTTCAGAAGGAATAAAATCAATCAAGGACAGACTTATGTCGTACGTGGCCCGAACTACGTTTGCTCTGATCTTCCATGCTGTGTGGAAGTACGTAGGCATAGGATGCGATATCCTAGCGAGCAACCTTCCCCTCCTTTCCCGTAGGTAGGCGAACTACGTTGACTCTGATTTCTCGTTTCAGACGGGAATACGTAGGCATAAAGTGCGATACTTTGCCGAGTCATTTTATTTTCATTTTATTTTCTTTTTCACCCTTGACCTTTAGAGTAGATAGAATAACAATCCATACCTGAAAACAAGCGTGGATCCCGTCGAGTACGACGGACGTGAGGGGTGCTAATACCTTCCCCTTGCGTAACCGACTCCCGAATCCAGGTTTTGGTTGCGACGACCATACCTTTCCCGTGTTGTGCGAGGTTTACTCTGAGCGTTTCCTTTCCCTCCCGTGGGATAAATAACGCACGGTGGCGACTCTTCTGTTCAGCCGGCGCCGATTTTCGCAGTAGCGACACTGTTCAGGCCATTGTTTGTCTTCTCTAGTAGGAGAGAGTATTGAATTGTTGTTTCTATACTTCCCTATCGGAGTCCGTATTTCCAGGAAGATTCTATCTGTGAAGGTTGTGCAGTTTCTTACTGCGATAGACATCGTTTCCTCAGCAATTCGTGGTTCGTGCGCCCAGTTGAGCAAGTACAGGTTCTCGTAGAACTTTGTTTCCCAGTGGAAAGTCTTCTGAGGTTCGTTTCCCAGGCTAAGTCCAATTGATATTGTGTGATTTCTTCTCCTCAGCAGGATGATTCCTTCTCCCCATCAGGATGGTTCTTTCTCCTTGACAGGAGGATTTTCTCTTCAGCATTTATTTTGATGACTTGGTTCCGTAGCATTTTGCATGATTGCATAGCATCTACCCTAAACACGTAGCATTTCCATCGTATGGAGCATTACACCATTGCCAAACATATGCATGTGAAACATGAGCTAGGTCGTTACCGTTCTTGTGTGCAGGTGTTCCTCAATAGAGTTGTTTGTTCAGGATGATTCTTGAATTCCTCAGTAGAGTTTATTCGTCCAGGATGATTCCTGAATCCCCAAAGAAGAGTTACTTGATAGTTTTCCAGAATCCCCAGCGGAGATGTGTCATCCCCAGCAGGTTTCAAATAGAGAAGTTAAAATTTCCCTTGAAGACTTGATGATTGAAGTCCGGCAGCAGTGCCAAAATCCCCTGACTTAAGGATTCTATTTTCGACTTAATGACGAAGTCCGGCTGACGCCCGAGAATTCCCTTGAATGCCCGAAGGCATAATTGAATTGATTTTCCAAACGTTCCTAATGACCTGATGAGTCCAGAGAATTCTTCTGCTGTGATGCAGAATGCCTGACGACAAAATCAGCTATGTGTTACCAGTTATGAAGTAACTATTGATCCCTTGATGACGAAGTTCTACAGCGAAATCAGATGATAATCCTGACGGAGATTTGAAGTTAATCATTCACCAACAAGTTGTCGTGCAACTGTTATTTCAGTTTCCAAAGATTTTCCTACCAATCAGAGTATCGCGTACTTGTGCGGTTGGAAAATTTCCGGGTTTATTGGTATTCAACCGTCTTTTACCTTGATTGTTTGAGAGTCGTTCGCTTCTCACCCAGTCAGGTCCAAGCCGTTTGAATAGGAGCATCTGTTGCACCCCAAAATTTTCCTAACGTTTTTCTTTACCTAGCTTGTGTTTCATTGCATTCATTTTAGCATTATCATCTGCATTACGTTGACATGTGTGCAGGAGATCAAGGGGTATGACTACCAACAAAAGGCTACCAAGGTTATGAAGCTATCTAAGAGTCCTTATTCAAGTATTCAAGGGTTGATATCCTCGTCAAAGAAGTCAAAGATCCTGAGAGAAGTGGCTGGAGCCCAAATGTGCACATCTCCTAACTTGAAGGTCGTGGGAGGCCATCAGATGATTTTAAATCCATGGAGTTGGACTTGAATCCTTGAGAGAGCTCATGAGAAGTATTGAAAGTCATTTTGAAGCCTAGACAGGTCATCATGTGAAGGATAACAAGCTAATACCAAGATTGGTACAACTAGGGTTTCATCTGGTCAACCCTAGGTCAACAGATGATTTGAAGAAGGTTGAGACCTAATTTAAAGGCCATGTGATCATGGATTGATGTGTTGAGACACACAAGGGATGACTCCAAGACTAACTTATCATAAATCAAGAGTGTGAGGAGTTCTTAGGCTAGGGTTTCTAAGCTTGACAATGTAAAATCCCCTAGTTTAGTGCCTAACTTTAAGACCACATAACCTAAGATGTGATTTTCATCTCACCTTGACCCTAACATGATTGTTGTAGAGCATGATCATAGCTTTAATTCGAGTACTATAAGTCCTTGATAGGGTTTATAGAACTCAAGTTATGAAGCAGACAAGTTACAGGTCATCAGATGAATGTGATTTTGGTACTTGAAAGTCAACCAACTTCCATGCCATATTTGACCTAAAAGGAAGCTTCTCCTCAACTTCAGACCAACATGAATGTTGTTCCTTATCTTCTTAGCTTTCCAAAGAGTACTAGAAGTCCATGATTGGATATGTAGAACTCAAGATATGAGCTTTGCAAGGCAAGGGTATTTTGGGAAGTTGAGATTATAGGCCATTTTTGATTATGGGTCAATTTCACCATCTTACACACCTCAAATGGAATTTTGTTCAACTTTAAAGTTGCTCAAAATGGGATTATTTACTCCACCAAGCATCAAGAGTTCATTGATATGGATTAGAATGAGAGTTGGTTGAAGAAAATTTGACAAAAAGAGATTTAAAGGCATTAAAATGAGAAAAATCCAAAATAATTCACATTGGCTCAAAATATTACAAGTAGGTGCATATTTTAAGTGCATTGGATATTTGGAAAACTTTGGCATTTTTAGATTTCCAAATTTAAGCATATTTCATGGTCAAATTTGAAGTTACTTCAAGAGGAAGTTACATGATCAAGATCATCCAATGATTGGAATTAAGGAGTGAATCTTAGCCCTTCATCCTCCTTTCAATACCAGAAGTGAATTTGAGGATTTTTGGAGGGCAAACAAAGCCATTTTCATGGACTGTTACAAGTGAGTTTTGGAGGAAAATGTGAAAATGGAATTGGATCATAGAGTCAAGTTTGGGCCTCCATTTCAGCCCAGAAAGTTTCTATATAAGCTCATGAGTGAATTCAGATCAAGGTTGGTGATGGATTGAGCTAGCACAGGTAAGACACAGTTGAAAAAGTTAGTTAGAATTGAAATTCGAGTTTCACCATTGGAGCCATTTCTGAAGAAATTGAAGGTCCAAGAAGCATCTACTATCATCACTGAGTGATTTTGCACAGCTTTGGTCAAGGATTGGTGGCTAAATCATCCACTGTTGAAGCATTTATCAGGTTTTCTTCTTTTCACAATTACTCTCAATTAATGATGAATTAGAGAAGTTTTTGTATGTGGTTAGGTAGTACTTAGGTCCTAGATGGATTTAGGATTGATCTCGGAACCATTTGTGAGATTTCTTGAGGGTGAGCAAAAACTTTGATGGATCGGTTATGGTTGTTTCTTGGTTGATATCAAGATTTGAACCTAGATTTATGATCAGTGTGATGTGTAGAAGAGATTAGTAGAAAGAATTTAGAGTTTGGAGATGATTCTTGGAAGTGTGCATTTTCTGTTAGGCTTCGTGTAGGCCTGATCTTTGAGTAAGATGAAAAAAGAACCATGGCAGATTGACCTACATGGAGAAACGAGGAGATTTGTACCATTTTTATTGAGTTTGGTGATGATTGGTGTTCTGGTTATTTTCCCCTCGCCGGAGAAGACGATCGGAGTCTTCTCCGGCCACCACGAGAGCTCTCTCCCTTTTGCTTCAGTTTAAATGAAGAAGATAACCTGATGGCCGTTAGAGAAATTTGACTAGGAAGACTTTGTAATTAAATCCAACGCGCGTGATTCAGTCGGAGTTGAGTTGACTAGGGTTTCATGAGGTGGCATGCTCTTGGCTGTTGGATATGACTACTTTTTGAATGAATGTGTGAGATCAAGACGTAGGGTGATACGTAGTCAACCAAAACACACAGGATATTGAATGAAACACACCGTTTCATTTAATCCTCTCAGCGCATGCGTGGAAAGTTCAGAGCCTTAGGATAGGTTGACTGGTAGTATAATCTTGTGGTTGTGACTTTTTTCTTGCAGTTTTTATTTCTTTTATTCATTTTTGGATTTCTTTTATTCATTTAATCATTTTTAATGCATTAAAAATAGTAGAAATTGTTAGAAAATTATGGAAAAAATCATGAATGATCCCTGACATGTTTAGCATTTTTCCATACCATTTAATTGCATTTTTGGTTGATTTTTCATTTATTGCTATTTTTTAATTTTAATTAGATGATTAAAAATGTCAAAAATGCATGATTGGCTTGCTAATTTCTGTACTAGATCATGGTTATGATTTAGGATTTTTTGCATGATTGCTTTAGACATCTTGATAGAGTTGTAGGATTTTTCTTTGGTTTTTTAGAAACTTTTAGGTATAGGTTTGAGATAGATTTCTAGGACATTTCCCTTGTGGATTCCCTTAAGCATACCTTTAAGTGTAGAATTTGTTTAGAACCTTTAAACTTAGAGTTTGGCTCTGGATTTTTTACCATGATTTCTCAATACCCTTAGGAAGCTTTAGTATTTTTCCTAGAATTTTTAGGAGTGACCTCCCATTTTTCCCATATTTTAGATAATGATTGTTTTTAGGATGACCCTAACTTAGCACATCAACTAGTTTGGTTCCAAAGGTGATCTTTAGCCAATTTAAGATTCCTCAATCCTTCTTGCTAGTATAGAGAATAGGTTGGTACCTTTGTTTAAGAATTTCAATGCTTGATGATGTTCATAGATCCCTTAGGATAGATATCCTCTAGTGCTTATATATTAGGGTTTCTTAGAAGTTTCTGTGATGACTTCTTTCCCCTGTGTGGTTTCTTTGCTTGGATTTGCCCTATCTTGCTTCCCCAAGTCCTGACGAGGATCCCTCTTGGGAGAGCCTAATCCTTCCTTTGGTTGGATTCTGTGCATTCCTCAAAAGGTTGAGCCTTGGATTGACATTCATTAGCATAATACATTCCTTTGGTTTGCACTATCTTCCTCCTCCAAGTCCTGATGAGGATTCCTCTTGGGAGAGCCTAATCCTTCCTTTAGTTGGATTATGTGCATTCCTCAAGAGGTTAAGCCTTGGATAGACATCCAATGGAATAGTATATTCCTTTGGTTTATACTATCTTCTTTCTCCAAGTCCCTTTCTTAGGATCCCTCTTGGGAGAGCCTAATCCTTCCTTTGGTTGGATTATGTGCATTCCTCAACAGGTTGAGCCTTAGATGGACATTCTGTGTTAATACACCTTAACCAGATACCTTAGATTGACATCTAGGACCAACACTCAGTTTCTCTATCCTACTAATATGGGATCCCTCTTGGGAGAGCCGAATCCTTCCTTTGGTTGGATTCTGTGCATTCCTCAAGAGGTTGAGCCCATGATGGACTCTTGTGTTGATACACATCCAGCCTGAGGGAGCCTGGGATGATTTCCCTATTGCTCATCTTGATTGCACTTCTCCTCCCTGTTTGATAGATTTGCTTGTTGCATTAGGATATATTTGCATGAGTAGAGACTTTTGTTTAGGTGCATGACTGCATTGAAAGGTTGAGCCAGTCTCCCTTTGCTTGTTTGCATGAAAGGTTGAGGTGGTCCTCCCTTTGCTTGGTTGCTTATTTGTTTCATACTTGCCTCTGATGTTTGCATTAAAGGTTGAGGTGATCCTTCCTTTCTTGTGTGTTCTTTTTCTTTTATGTTTGCATTAGAAGTTGAGGTTTCCTCCTTCTTCTTGTGATGATGCATTGCATATCCATCCATGCTCTTATTTCAGTAGCTTGATAGCTGTATTCATCTGCTTAATGATTTTTGTTGTTTCTGTTTCCCCTTTATCCCTTAGGATCTCTAACCTCTCTTCTTCAAGAAAGGTTATGATAGACTTTAGGATGAATCCATGCATGATAACATTAGGGTAAGTTCCCTTTCAAACTCAACAATAGGATGAATCAATTGCACGACAATAGTAGGATGCTTGATAGTTTCCCCTGTAGAGTTCTTTCTCCTTCTCATCTCCAAAACAACAGTAAAATACGTAATAAAGGCAAATTCATACCGTACGTTACGAGCTTTAAGCCACTTGGGAAATGATAATTGAGCGGTCTCCTCTCAATCGTCTAGAGTGTTTAGTATACGTCCTTTGGACGATATGCGACGCATTCGTTCCTAAGTCATAGTCTCTAGTGCAGTACGAACTACAAACGCTCATAAAAAAAACACTTCTTTTATAAAAGACTCAAAAACAGACGTTCAAACTCTTCTTTTTCCCTTTGGGGCCTTAACTCAAGGAAAACCTTTTCCGACGAAAAGAGTGCTGTTAAACTTCCGTTCTACCACAAACAGGCATTGTCCCTAACTGTTGGAACTATTGTTTAACTTTACTCGGGAAAAACAGATGAATCAATCCGTGTTTCGTTATTCCGAACTACGTTCGCTCTGATTTCTCTGATGAGAATACGTAGGCACAAGATGCGATATCTTGGCGAATAACCTTCCCCTTTACTCGTAGTTAGCCGAACTACGTTGACTCTGATTTCTCTGACGAGAATACGTAGGCACGAAGCGTGATGCTTTGCCGAGTCAAATTTCTTTTCTTTTTGAGCCATCCTTGATAGGTAGATAGTTAAACCAACCCGTCAGATAAACACAACAAGCATGGATCCCATTGAGTACAACGGACATGAGGGGTGCTAATACCTTCCCCTTGCGTAACCGACTCCCGAACCCAGACTTGGTTTTGATGACCTTGTCTTATACCTTTTCGCTAGGTTTATTCTGATCGTTTCCTTTCCCTACCCGTGGGATAAATAACGAAAGGTGGCGACTCTTCTGTCTGTGGCGACACCTTTTTTTGCAGTAGCGACAAAGGGTTAATTAAATAACACTTGGGAAATCGGGATCTAGAAAAAAAATCCTCAACTTTGGGTATTATTAGCCATCCATCACCCAAGACACCAAAGGTTATGTGAAGAAGTGCGACCAGTGCCAAAGACACTGACATGTTCATAATGTTCCTCTATCTGAGTTACATGTGTTGAAATCACCATGGTATTTCTCATAACAGAGCATTGACATCCTCGGTCCATTTCTTTTAGATCTTTTCCAGTTAAAGTTTCTAGTTGTGGCATTAGATTACTTTATAAAGTGAGTTGAAACAAAGGCTTTGCTAAAGTTCACAGGCACCAACATTTTAAAGTTCTTCAAAAGAAACATCTTGGCAATGTACGAAATTCCTCAATCCATTATGACGAACAAAGGGACAAAGTTCGCAGATAAAAACATAAGGAAACTACTGAAGAACCTTAAGATTATGAAACATTTCATGTAGTTTGAACACCCTCGGTCCAAAGGGAAAATAAAAGTGGCAAAGTAGGTTCTATTGAGGATCAAAGAAAATGCTTAAAGCATCTAAGTCAAATTGTGTAAAGAAGCTATCATATGTTCTTTGGGCTTATATGACTACTCCATATTCAAAAACGGGAAGGACACCCTTTCTACTCACCTACACGAGTGAAGTTGTCGTCCATGTTGAAATAAGAGAATAGGACTGGAGAAGAAAACTTTCGCTGCCAAAAGGAGATAATTGCAAGCTATCAGAGAGGAGGTAGACCTTCTAAAAAAATCAAGAAACACATCCATTCTCATGAGCATCATCATAAAGCAAGCAACTTTTTCCAAATACAACATGAAAATTAGACCTCGAGAGTTTTAGCCTAAAGACCTTGTATGAGACAAGCCGTGTAGAAGAGAAGAATTGTAGAGGAGGAAATCTCACTGCCAATTGGGAGGGTTCGCACACGTTCAAGCCTATCAAGATAAAGTTATATTATAACCTAGCGACTCTTCTGGGAGAATCAATCCTAAAGGCATTGAACATTGTCGAGTTCAAACAATATTTTAGTTCAATTTATGTAAATTATGTAAACATGAAGTGGAAATGACCAACTAATGCAATACTTTATACACACACACACACACACACACACACACACACTAAATACAACATTTTTTATTGGAATTGCATGATTTTATTTCATAACAAAAGAACATGATATGGGATGAATAAGGAACACAAATTCGTTGTTGCACACTCCTTTTGGTAGCTAGCCACTCCAGAGTGTAGGTTATGGAGCCACAGATACGTCGGCCTCAGACCATGTTTCACCTAGGGTAGGGAAGAGGAACTGAACCTTGGTTGGGCGTGGTCCCTAGAGATGTCAAAGCATAATCTGGCTTACAACCCGAACACAAGCACGGTGAAACAAAATCATGAAAGATTGCATGATGAAATAAAATCATGAAAGATTAAATGATGAAACAAAATCATGGAAAATTATATGATGAAATAAAATCATATAAGATTACACGATGAAATAAAATCTTGGAAAATAAAATGATGAAATAAAATCATAGAATATCACATGATGAAATAAAAATATGAAAGATTATGCAGCGAATAAAATGAACAAAGTTAAGCAAAACAAAGGAAAGTGAGCAATTAGTTTAGCCAT
Source organism: Lathyrus sativus (assembly GCA_963859935.3). Taxonomy (NCBI): domain Eukaryota; kingdom Viridiplantae; phylum Streptophyta; class Magnoliopsida; order Fabales; family Fabaceae; genus Lathyrus; species Lathyrus sativus. The sequence continues at coordinate 434,433,946 of OZ012739.1, read as the reverse complement.
GTAACAAAGGTATAAATTCATTATAGAGAGAAATCATGAGTGTTATTACAATTGTATAATTGGAAAAAATTTACAAGCATTAATCAAAATAGCCACAAGGCTTGTTCATCATCATTCACTAGTTCCCCATCCACAACCACATTTTTTAGGTTTAAAGACTCTTGAGGGATCTTTAGGTAGGAAAATAACATCTCCACCTGGTCAAAAGAATTCTGAAAATTAGTGTGAAAGGCATTGATGCCATCATTGACAAAGACAATAAGCTCATCATTCACCTCGTCCAAGCTATCTTCGTGATCCTTTACTTCTTTTTACTGATACTCGCTATCCTTCTGAAGGGTTTACTCGACCCATTGACCTGGAAGATAATGCTTCTTGTGTATTCTCATAGTTTTTCAAATAAGTCTATACTTCTCCAAGGACTATATCATTCTTAGCCATGATTCTTTAAGGGAATAGATTGTTATAGGATGCCTATAAAGGACATTGTAGGCCTCCATGTCCCTTTCAAGACCAACAAGTTTTTCCTGGAGTTGGTTCCACTCGTGAAGATCAAGGTCACATTTAATTTTCAATAGCTCTCCATCCTTAAAAGGATTACTAGGCCCAAACACCTCACCACAGTCAGCAAACACCAAGGACAACAAGGAAGCACCCCAATATATGTTGAAGGTCATCTAACCATTAGCTCAATCTTTTTTGTATCAGAGAGGTTCCAAATGTAATTGTAGTCCTATTTTGGGATGAAAATTTTCACCTTTTTGGCAGTATGAGGCCCTTGTGATATGAAAATGTTTGGAAGTTTATAGGCAGAAAGAGCAAATGGATCATCGCCTAAGGTGACATTTTTAGAGACATGTATTAATGGCTTAGATGTTTTAGAAGGGTTTACCTTTACATCTTGTCTTTTTCCACGGTCTCTCCTGGAGGTTTCACCTCTAGCAGGTGAAAATTTATCATGAAGTTTCTTGCTCATGCTTTCAGATGTTCGGTGCATGGGTTTGGCATGTTCTCTTACCCAATTTGGGCTACCTGTGTATGTCCAATCGACGGAGTCTCATTTTCTCCCGCGACCATATTTTTTCCCGTTTCAACCAAGAACAAAGTATGATTTAAGGAAGCAGATAGAAGAGCGTCCTTTTCCAGGTAGACATTCTTACTCTTAAAGATATTCCCAATCACACCCATGTTTTCTACAAAACGAAATAAAGATGACAGTTAGCAGACATAAAGATAGTCCTCTCTCTTCACCAAAAGATTTTTTCTCTCGAAAGCAGTGTATGTTTCGACAACCAATTATGGGTTAATATAACACCTTTTATGATGGTGGTACATCTAAAGGTATGACTCCCTCTTTATAACCTAAAATGTCATAAAAGGCAACTAAGTCTTCTTTGAGTGACTCTTGCTCCAAGGTCAATGAGTCAGAAGCAAAGCATACATTTTTAGGGCATAGAAAAATGGGTTTGGGCCTAACATGTACAAATCATCTCTTTACATTTCACCAGCTCCAAACAAAGGGGTCTAGAAAAGGAAGGAATGCCTTTGTAGATATGCAAAACAAAGAGTGAGCCTCTTGATTATGTGGGGAGGGGTCCCTAGAAAATAACGGACCTTTAATTTTTTCTAACTCTCAAGATAAACATCAAACATCCTCAATGTCTTGGAAACAAGAGTAGCCATTGCCCCGATCCATGTTGGTCAAAGTGCATGTCACTTTGAAGAGATGGAATAGTAACCTAAAGGTCGACACCTTTCTCCATTACTCACACTAATACTAGAATACTTTGACAAAGGCCCAAGTTATTAGGTTTAGTTTAGACATAGCAATTATCAAGTAGTTCAACACCGCCTCCTCGAAACTATTGAGGTCAACTTGAATCTCAACATCGAGAAAAGAAATTCATAGAAAGGCATGAAACATCCACCAAAAGATCTGTATATCCTTTGGTCGAGGTCAACATGGGAAACATACCAATCAAATTACCACCTCACGTTTCTATAAGCACCATCCAAATTATGAGTGATAGTGAAGAAGGAAATCGTCCCTATTATTCCTCCTCCACCTAGTGGTACCGAGAAGCTTAAGCATGCATGACAAGGCCTTGGAGATCCTTTAAAACCATTTCCTCCCAAATTTATGAATAAAGATAATGTCTTTCATTAATTAGGGAATGAATCCAAAAATTGAATTAAAACCGAACATTTTTATCACTAGTTTCTCGACCATTTACTGGCCTATATAAGTTAATAAAAAGATGGGTTCCTAGTTTATCCCGTTGAGCCTTAACAGGTTTTGGATCCTCCATATGTTGGGCAAGAGAAGAAGGGAAAACATCAGTATCGCTAGTAACATGACAAAGAAAATCATTTGTATTTCCTCCAAGATGGAATCTCGAGGGTTCATTGTCGTATTCAATAGAACTCGCATGAGAACGAGGATTATCATTGAGAAGTATAATGTTAGCAATGGGTCAATTAGCTTGTAAAAATGGACTTTGCCTATCATGGGTCTATTATTTGAGTGTGATAAGAAGTGTCACTTGCATAATAGCCACTAGAAATGTATAGAATTGTTTACTGTGAATTTTGGTAAATAACGGCTGGTCTATCAATTTAGGGTAAAATTGAGTAACTTGTAGGATCGACCATACTAAATCCCAGGACATGTGCTAACTATGTAAAAAGACCCTAATCTGAACTCCATGTTTGACTATGAAATCTTTGTAAAGTATAAGTGACTTGAAGATTAAAGGCGATATGTAAAAGTGCAATAATTGGAAGTAAATGTAGAAAGTAAATGCAGTAGTGTAAATGACTTTGAAAGTAAATGACTTTGACAATAAAGGTGCAAAAGACTCTAATCTGAACTCTATGTTCGACTATGAGATCTTTGAAAAGTAAATGTGCAAAAGACTCTAATCTAAACTCCACGTTTGACTATGATATCTTTGAAAGTAAATGTGCAAAACGTTAAATTTGCAGGTTAAGGTAAAGTGCAGAACGTTAAATGGCATGAAACGTAACTGAAAATAAAGTTGCAAAAAAGAGTTTGAAAAGGCAGTTTAAACGTAAAGGATGAAGGTTAAAACACAAAATAAGTAACAGCGCATCAATGGTAAAGACAAGTAAATTGCATTAATGAAAAGGAGCTGGTGTTGTATCACGTACATTCTCGCTAACTCGTTTCTCTACACGCGGGTACTTTAAGTGATTTGGAGTGACTAGTACAAGATGAATGAATACCCTTATTACATGAAAATAACAACTATTTATAATGCTAGTAAGTAACTACTACATGACGGTTATGGCTTCACCACGTGTCCTTTTGGCGCTTTTTTACAACTTCAACTGCTCCCACGTTCACCCACTATCAATTTGAAACTTAGACACTAAGAATTCCCTCCATCCTTCATGGTAACTTCCCTGCGTTCCTTCTAGCATGATCTTGGTCGAAAAATTCTCCAATACTTAGCATTTTTCTAGAAATCCTATCAACCTCTCTTCGCTTTAGGTTTCCTCAAGGTTGTGTCGAAACCTTCATATGTTTTTTGAATAACATTCTGACTTAGGATAATTCTGATTTTGCTGTCGTCAAAAATGAGAGCTAACAAATTGCCCCCAAGAAATGTCCTTTCGTCAGCCTTGGTAGGAAGGTCATTTTTTCCAACCGTTTCGACGCGTGTGAATTTGCATGGCCTTGACTGAACAATCCACTACTTATTTCGTGGCTAACTGTTCACTTTCTTTTATCCCACGCTTATACATCATGCCATCATGATAAATCCTTAAACGTCTTTACAACCGTATTTATCATTACTTTGTCTTGAAAACATATGTTTTGCAGTCTGACCATAACTGCCAACACTCATCATTTCTCAACATCAAACACGCGTCCCACTATCTGATTAACTTCAACAGTGGATTCGGGCCTTCAGGATTTCCAAACACCCACAAATACCTTCTTTCACCATTTTGTGAAATTTTTACACTTTCCAGAATCTCAAGCATCCTGTCTCTTCTTTTCTTCAGTTTTCTTTACCAAACTTAGAGAAAACCATCTTCTTTCACTTCCTTCAACAATGGCGTCTTCCCAATCCGACGTTCCTGAGAAGAAAACCCAGAAGGGTAGAGTTAATCAGTTCAAGCAAACCATCCCTCCTTTTGCAAATATTTCTGGCCCTCAACTAGTGGAAAATCTCCACTGTGTGCCAGAACCTACCACTGAAGCGGCACAAAGCATCTACCAATCTTAGGCAATGATCCCTTTAATTGTTTCAGATAACCCTACGCACTTTCTGGTCCTTTAGCCCAGGTTGGCATTTCTGATGAGAAGCTAAGTGAGTTTCTTCCCTCTTACTGGAGATCCAGGCCGTTAGGGCAAAAAAGCTTTTCCAGACTAACCAATACTGTTGTTGAAGAACCCTCATTTCCTAAGATTGTTCTGAAGTACCTTATTGATGGTACTAGATTAGTGAGAGCCGTCAGTCCCTTTAAGGACTTTGATCTTTGGACGGAGAAGCTGGAGAAGGTTAAAGCTGATCATTGGAAATCCATAGGGATCTATGACCTCTTGATGTTGTCGAAGACCAACATACCCTACTGTCTGAACTTGCTGGCAGTGTCTTTATACTTCTAAGATAACACTCACTACACCTTCCATCTGCCATGTGGGATGGTTACACCGACCCTTTTCGACATAGTTGCTATTACAGGGCTTCGCCCAGATGACATCCCCTATCACCCAAACGTAGATGCTGAAGCACTATCAACATTTAGAGCTCCAAACTCACATACACCCTTTTTATCAAACACCACTTCAAACAAAACCAAGAAGATGTTTCTGACGAAGAGCATATAACGTTTCTCTCCGTATGGTTGTCGAGATACGTTTTTTGCACCAAATCCTTGCAAGTAGCTAAGAAGTACTTGCCTCTTGCTAACCAGCTTCATCACAACAAAGGGGCCTGCTTGAGTGAACTCATTTTGGCAAACCTCTATGAGTCTCTCAGTGAAGGAGCTTCTCGACTGAAGCATCTAGAGGCCCACAGTTCTGTACATTTGAGTGGTCCTCTCTGGCTGCTTCAGTTGTGGCTCAATGCAACTTTTGAAGCTAGCCTTCCCAGAAAAGGGCTAGTCGATGAAACCTCTGCTGGGATCATAGGGAGGAGCATCGAAGGACCCCGTTTGGTCCAGTTGACTCCCAACAATGATGGGGAAACTCTTAGAGGAGCCTTCACCAGTTATATCATGATGTTTGCCAAGCGCCATGAGTTTACTCCAAGCATGACACCCTTTGCTGAAAGAAAATATGGCCCTGTGTGGTTCCCGAGGCCATTTCCCAATTCTCATAGGGAGTTTGACAATGAATCTGTTGCTATATGGGAAGCCTTTTTAATTCCAAGATTTATTGTCGACATGCTAAACTTAGGAAGAGGTCTAGCAGCCTTGATTACATATCAATCAAACCTCATTTCTCGACAGTTTGGGTTGGCTCAAAGTTTTCCAAAATGTTTATATGAAAAGAAAGGCCAAGTCATTCTTCACACTGCCAGCTTTGATGAAGAGTCGGTCACCGCTGTTCTCGACGACTGGAATGAGAAGAATGAAGTCCTTTTGCCTATGTTCTTTGAACCTTCTTTCCTATGCACTTCCTCATTCCACCATTGGTGTTCAAAGCATTACACTAAACATTTTCTTAATGTGACCACCTTTTCTTCATTACTTGACCAAGCTTTCCTTGATGTGCAGGACAAGACGAAGAAGAGTAAGCTCGCTCATATCCAAGAATTTCAAGCTTTTTATAAATACTTTGAAACTGTCTATCGACCAGATAATCTTAGTCGAACCATTCACGAGGCTGTCGTTACTTTAAAAAGAAACTTTCTGCAAAAACTAGGTCAATTAAAAATCCCTTCCAACGTTCCTCGTGAGAAACATTATGAGGTAGCTTTTAAACTTTCCCTTCAAAGTTCCCTCGCCTACCTACTACTGATTTTGGAGTGGCACTTGCCTACTACTGATTTTGGAGTGGCACTTGCCCCTCCATTTCCAGATTGGTTCATCTGTGGCGAAGATCTTAAACTCCTTTGACAACAGTCTCAACCAAAGGCTCGACGAGTGGTTCCGACTAAGCATACTTTAGACAGTTTCAAAGGACACCTTCATATAGGGATTCAGGATGTTCGTGTCGAATCTGACATATATGAAGGTTTGGTGCCCTGTACTTATGGTTTTATTACCATTTATACAATATTTAACTTGTAATCATCTCCTGTCTTCCAGCTGTGCCTAGAAAAGCCCCTTCTACTGGGGCTGCTACTTCACAGAGTGGCAAAAAACCAGAAGGAAAACATGTATATTTCACATCTTTGTCTATTTTATAACTATGTGATCCTTTTTTCATCCTTGTATTGCTTCTCTTTATTTTCTAGGCTGGGCGAAAACCTTCAACTCCTTCCAAGAAAGGCAAGAAGGACGCTCCAATTGTTGTTGCCTCAGATGTTGATGAATCTCCTAAGGAGGTTCTTACAAAAAAGAGAAGAAAACCTGCAAAGGCATCTGGACCTACTGGCCCACCTCCCTCAAAGGTGGCCAAAATTCTCGAGAAGACACCCACTACAAGTGGTGTCGAAAGACAACCTTCCATGGCGATTTCAAAGCCAACTTCTGGTGACCATGGGGGTGACAAATCCAATCTTGGTGCTGCACTGGCTCAGGTATGCGCACCAAATTTCATTATGTTTATATCTTTTCCTCGACCTTCTTAACCTTATTTCCTTTACTTATGTTACCAGGCTGATACAAACATCTCCAACCCTCCACCAGCTTCAGGCAATTCTTTCACCATCCTCCTCAATAGCTAAGGTGAGCCAACTTATCATCCTTCATCTGATGTTGGCTCTGGTTTGAGTGAGGTAAATAAACCTGATTTCCCTTCCACAGGAAACATTCCTACTTTGGTTCAAACCACTACGCAACATGCTCAAGCTGATGGCTCCAATTTTGGGGATGATGATGCCTCAAGTCCCCCACCTCTTAACCAAGTTGAACCCATGGTTACTGATGAGGTGGTTGTCGAACAATCAGATATTCCTACAGACCAGCCAACCCATGACAATCCAAATCAAGTTGTTCATGAGGAACCAAAGGAACTGCATCCTGAATCAGGTGATAACCATGATGACCATCCATCCGCCAGTGATATAAGTGAGGCAGTTAGAATTGAAGAAGTAGAGGAAGAAGACAAAGAAGAAGAAGAAGAAGAAGAAGAAGAAGGAGAGGATGCAGAACAAGATGAAGGGGAAGAGGAAGAAGGGGAGGAAGAGGAAACCCAAGAAGGTCCTGAACTCCATCAGACTTCACCTGTGGTAAAGAAAGCTCTAGTTCCTATCTTAACTCGTAAGGATCCTTTGGCAGCTCTTAAGTGGTCGAACCTTAGGGAGTATGCCAAGCAAATCCTTTGGCCGAAATGTGGTTTTTCTTCCAGCTCTTCGACCTCTTCTAGTCATCTAGCCTCAGATGACTTCGTTGGTCCTATTCTCCAGTCTATCAAGAAGAAATTCTTCAGAGGAGATATTCACAATGTCCTGGATTCAGACCCAACAACCCGTCTCTTTTTGAAGGACCAACTCAAGAAACTTGACCTTACCACTCTTAATCTAGAAATTTATGGTTTCTTGATTGATTTGACTGTTGTGGTGGATGACTTGTCCTCAGAGATCAAATGGATCCCCTCTATCCAAAAAAATATTGTGGCCGCTGCAGGTCGTGAGAGTGCAGCTTGGACTGGTGCACAAGAATCAGAAGCAAAAGTCGAACAGTTGGAGGTTGCTCAAAAGCAGCAACAAGAAGAGATAACCTCCAATCAGAAAGACATTGAGGCATGGAAGCAGCAACTCAAGGAGCTTCAAACAGAAATTTCTAATGCTGAAAAACGCAACCTTAAGTTGCAGCGTTTCGACGATCCTGAAATGGGCCAAGAGATGAAGAGCGCCATCGACTTCATTGATGCAGCTCAAAGGTTTGAGAAAGAGCTTGCAGCAGCCAGGCTCGACAAATCCTTGTGTGAGGCTCACCTCAGTCATCATATGAAGACTTTTGATTAGATGAAGTTAAAGCTTCCTTTCTGATGTCTCACTGACCTCTGTTATAGTATCGTTTAATCATCATTTATTTCTTGGTCTTTCCAAGCCTTCTATGTAATGACAATTTCCTGCTTTCGGATATTCTTGAATTAATTATTTGTGCCATATCACATTTTTTGACACGTATTTTATTTGACACATATTTTATTTGACACGTATTTTATGGCATATATATGAGGTATGTTATCCATGGCCTTAATTTTGAGTCAACTTTGCATTTAAAGCCTTCTATCTCTTTTCTGGAAAACATCATATTTCTAGTTCCACGTAATGCTCCAACGACATAAGACTCTAGCTTTACCATAGCATTTAAAGCGTATCCTTCTTAGGCATACTCCTCCAACCAATCTTTGTGTCTCCACCGTTTAACTGGCCACTCCCAACTAAACCTTGCTTTTATAAAATCTCCCTTCAAGGACTACGTCTTATACCCACCACAACAAGCATGAGTAATCCTTCAGGAAAACCAACCATTAAGGAGGAGGTTAAAGAAACAAAGACGCCTGACGTTCCTAAGAAGGCTCAAGAGGAGAAGAAGCCTAAAGCCTCTGCTGGAGCAACTTCTCACGCCAAGAAGAGTGAAACCAGGATGAAACTTCCCAAGAAGGGGTGTTCCAACACCAGCAATTTTGATGATGAAGCTGATGAAGACTACATGGAGTTCCTCAAATCCCTTGATTGGAGAGATTATGAGTAGTTTTCTGTTTGATTTTCCAGATTGTTGTGTTGATTCGCCACTTCTTTGTATGCCATGTTAGCCTTTTTGGCCCATTTATGCTTTTGTGCCTCTTAATGAAATTTACGTTTTGATATGAACCTCTTGCGAGATAGGCCTATATTTTTTCAAATACTTGCCATTTAATTTCAAGATTCTTTTATCTTTATCTAATTCTTCAATCTCATAGGCCCATTGGAGAACACTTGTATAATCTGAAATGGCCATTCCCATTTAGGAGACCATTTGCCTAAAGTTCTATCCTTTTGATCTATAGGCAAGATTACTTTATAAACTAGATCCCCACATAAAAAGGATTTTGACTTAACTCTCTTGTTATAGGATTCTTCGACACTCTTCTTTTGTCTCCTTAATAACTCTAAGGATCTAAGCCTTTCTTCATCCAAATCCACTAGTTCGTCCATCATCATTTCCCAGTAGGATTCAGCAGGGATCTCATGATGTCTCTGGATTCTTACAGATTGCACACATATCTCCACAGGCAATACTGCATCATGACCAAAAGTAATTCGAAATGGAGTAGTATTAGTAGCCTCCTTGGGGGAAGTTCTACATGCCCACATGATTTGGTGTAACGTCTTATGCCAATTTCTAGGCTTCTTTCCCACATGCTTCTTAATTAGTCCAATCACCACCTTGTTAGCAGCTTCAACTTGCCCATTCGCCTGAGCATAATAAGGCGTGGAAGTTAAAAGTCTGAAACCTATTTCTTTGGCAAACTCCCGTATCTTTCTACCTGTAAAAACTGACCCTTGATCTATGGTAATTGTTTATGGAATCCCAATCTATAAATGATGTGATTTTGGATGAATTCGATAACATCTTCTTGACCTACATTTGTTAATGGTATTGCTTCAATCCATTTGGTGAAATAGTCAATGCCAACCAAGATGTATCTTCGGTTCTTTAATGACGCTGGTTGAATCTCTCCCACTATATCCAAAGCCTATGGTTTCACTATAGAGTGCAACTCACTCGCAGGAATATGTTGTATGCCAACGTGGATCTGACATTCTTGGCACCCCTTGGCGAACTCTATGCAATCCTTCAGCATAGTAGGCCAATACATGCCTTGTCGAAATAACAACCATTTCATTTCATGGCAAACATGGTGTGCTCCACAAGCCCCACTATGAACTGCCGAAAGCGCCAAATACGCCTTTGTCTTATTAAGGCATTTTAATAAGACTCCCTCAGGGGTCTTCTTAAACAATCCATTACCTATAAGTACATAACTTAAGGCTTGACACCTGAATTTTTGTTCTGTCGAAGCTGTTGGATCCTGCAGGTATTCAACTATAGGCCTTCTCCAATCTTCACCCATTAGACCGTCTATAGCAAAAATTTTCAAAATTTTTGCCATTCATGCACCCAAGCTTAATTATTTCCAAATCTGAAGGGCACAATCCAACAGCTACCACTTTCCCTCTTACTTCAATTACTTTCTGGAGGTTTCCTTCGACACTTTGTATCCAGAAGCAATCTGAGCCAAGTCATTAGCAATCTGATTTTCTATTCTGGGTATGTGTTGGATGGCCACTACAAATTTCTTCAATAGCCTATTTGATATCACAAAATACATAATTATATTTTCTTTAACACATTTGTATTCCTTTGTGATTTGCTTTATCACCAACTCTGAGTCTCCCATTATTTCGACTCTAGTTGTCCCTAATTCTAACAAAATTTCAAGGTCAGGAATCAGTGCCTCATATTCAGCCTCATTGTTAGAGCAAGGCCCTTTGATTCTGAATTTAAATTTTGTTGTAATTTGCTCAGGAGAAATAATGAATATACCTACTCCTGTTCCTTTTTTATGGTTCGATCCATCAAAGTATAATTTCCAGGATTTCAACTCAACATAATTTAAATCTTTTTCATTGACAGAATGGTCAACTATAAAGTCTATCACTATTTGCCTTTCACAGCCTTTAGGGGTTGATATGTTAAAGAATATTCTGTTAGTGCTAATGCCCACTTGCCAATTCAACTATGCAAGATAGGTTTAGATAACATATGTTTTATAACATCAAAATGAGACGAAACATACACATCAACAGGCTTTATATATTGCTTTAATTTAGTACGAGAGAAATACAAGCATAAACATAACTTTTCAATCATGTTATACCTAGTTTCTGCATCATATAAAACTCTACTAAGATAATAAATGGCTCTTTCGACTCCATTCTTATCCTCTTGAGCTAGCATGCTCCCTAAAGTTTTATCAGATGCAGCTCTATACAATCTCATACTTTTATTTCTACAAGGTGTTGACAATATTGGAGGGTGACTTAGGTAATCCTTGAGCTTGTCGAATGCTTCCTGTTGTAGGTGCCCCTATTCAAAACCATCTTTGTTGAAACCGAGCAATGGCGAAAGCGCTTGTGTCTTGCCACTTGGGTTGGATATAAACCTTCTTAAGAAATTAATCTTGCCTAAGAGTGACTGTAACTCCTTCTTGGTAGATGGCGCTTTCGCTTCCATTATGGCTTTGGTCTTATTTTGATTTATTTCGATCCCTTTCTTGTGGACCACAAAGCCTAGAAAATCTCCTGCCTGCACACAGAAAGCACATTTGAGAGGATTCATTTTGAGGCCAAACTTTCTCATCCTTAAAAAGGACTGTCGAATATGGTCAATATGGGCCTTCCCAAAAATAGATTTTATAACAATATCATCAATGTAAATTTGGTGAACGTATCTATAAAATCATGGAAGATTGAGTTCTTTGCCCTCTGGTACGTGGCACCAGAATTTTTAAGGCCAAAAGGCATTACTACCCATTCGTAGGTGCCTAAAGCCCCAGGACATCAAATAGCAGTTTTAGGAACATCTTCCTCAGCAATGAATATTTGGTTGTAACCAGAATATCCATCTAACATGCTAAGATATTCATGTCCTGCTGCAGAATCCACTAACATTTCTGCTACTGGCATTGAATATTCGTCCTTAGGAGTTGCATCATTTAAATCTCTAAAATCTATGTAAACCCTTAAAGAACCATTCTTTTTAATATCAAGAACTATATTAGCCAACCATTCCACATACCTTGATGTGCGAATGAATTTGCAACGAAGCAGTCTTTCGACCTCCTTTTTAATCTTTGACAGTATTTCTGGTGCAAACCGTCTTGGGCCTTGCTTGACTGGTTTTTTCCCAGGTGTCATAGGCAACCTATGTTCAACCAACTCCCTACTTAAACTTGGAATTTCATCATAATCCCAGGCGAAGCAGTCTTTGAACTCCTTCAATAACTGGACCACTTTGACCTTTAGTTGGGGGTTCAAATTGGCGCTGATGTATGTGGGCCTTTTGAATACCCCCTCACTGAGGTCAATTTCTTCTAACGGATCTTTTTCTAGCATCTTAACATTGTTTGCTAGCGGATCTTTTTCGAACCCCAGAGGCTCATCTTCATAAATGGCGTCGAGCCTCTGGCTTTGTTCTCCAGATTTTGGGTCAAAGTCTTTACCAGGACATTCTTGGTGAAATTTAGGATTGGCTTTATCAGCCATGTTGTTGCTAGCAGCTTCCAAAGCCGCTTGTAATTTTGTTTCAGCCACATAGGCCGAAATTCTCTTCAACGCTTCAAATTCAGTCATGATCACTAAACTCACTTCCCCACCCTGTGGGGACTATTGAAGGCTTGCTTAAGCATGGGAGCCTTCCTCCTGGAATCTTCTTGTCCCATCTAAAACCTTCGACAAGATGTAAGTATAATGAATATAATATGTCTTCGTCTGGTGTGAACTCAAGATCTGCTGGAGGACATGGAGCAATGTTTGCAAGGTGCTTATCAAATTGCTTCATGTCAACCTGATTGATAGGGGCTTCAAAGTACCCTTGGTCTGCTTCAATATTTTCCACTATGTCATCTGGCCTCCAAATGGTAATTCTCTGATGCATGGAAGAAGGTACAACTCCTACACCATGGATCCATTCTCTTCCCAGGAGCAGGTTGTAGTGGTTTTAGTTTCAACCACCATAAAAACTATGGGTCTAGTAATTGTTCCCACGGTGAGATCAACTTGAATTACTCCTATAGTAGAGCCAACTTTCCCCTCATAGTTCGACAGAACCATGTTGTGGGGTTTGGTATCATCGTCACACTTCCCAATTTTCCTTAGTAAGAACCGGGGCATCATGTTCACCGTTTCGCCACAATCTACCAGTATCTTGTTCACAGGCAAGTTCTCCACTTTTCCAATGATGTAAAGAGCCTTTAAGTGACCTTTCATAGCCTCTGTAGGGCGTTCAAAGAAAGCGTTTTGCTCCTCTACACACCCATTGTTCATTATGTAATAACACACAGGCTTGTGTGCCAACATTTCCATCTCAGTGTTCTGATCCACATCTTCTACTTCTATAATCTGGCCAAACTCTTTGGGAATAACAGATACAACATTTACTATAATGTCAAGGGAAGCTGCAGACTCGTTGTCGAAGTTATCAGTCATGTTATCATCCTCTTCGACTTTCCTTTATGGATAGTCCTGCGGAACACCAAATAGCTTTCGCCTTATGGGCATCTTCTAAACTTTTCCACTTGGATTGTCGATATTGGTACTCGACTCTCCCTGTCTTGGTACCTGAGCGTCTCTGATAGCCTTTCGCCTGAGCTGTTCTCTTCGCCACTGTGACCTGGTCATAAGGTTTTTATCCTTGTAGTTTTGAGAAACATACGTTGACTTATTAGTTGTATAACTTTCTTTTAGATATTCAAATGAGGAACCTCTCTCTACGTCAAATTTCTGCCATTTCTTCTGTCCTCTCCCTTCGACGGGCTTCATCCAGCTTCCTGTTGACATATTCCCAGCTGGTTTAAATGTGCTAGGCCTAGCTGGCATTTTTATCCCTACCAAGGGTCTTCTGGGATCCATGTTTTTTGGGCCCAAGTTTTTCTGCCCCCAGTCTCCATTGACTCCCTTGACTCCCTCTAACTCGTGAGCAGCTTTTTCATCAAAAATGGCGCTACATCTGGGACATAGCATTACTCCTGATCCTTTCTTCTGGCAACGATGCAAGAAATTAACAATGGTTTCTTCCTGCTTGGGGTAAGCTATTTTATTACATTCCACTTGTTTGTTCGTCTCCCGTACTTCTTCGACCTTTTGATCTGTGATCTCAATCATGTTCACATCGATATTTTCTTCCAATTGCATCTTGAAAAAATGAGCTTCAAGTTTTTTAGTGTGTTGCTCCATGCACTTATTGTCTGCCTCTTGCGCTACCTTCTCCCAAGTGGCATCTTCAGCATGGAATCTCTCGACATTAGGAGACGTTTTGAAATATTGTTCTGCTGTCATGCATATCCATTTTTCTAACACGCTGCTGTCCATTTCTGTCATCTCTCCTACCAATAACATGTTGTTCTCTAACTCTCTGATGACTTCGACCCTGGGACCATTTCCGCCCATAGCCTCCTTGGTGTGGACGCTATCTGCATTAGCCTCAGATTCTTCACTTTGTTCGACCATGTTGATGCTCTCAGTAGAATTTCCTCCCAGCCTCTTTTCTGCCACATCCAATTCCTTAGCAGCTTTATCTATCTGAACAAACTCATCAGTAGTCTTTTTGGTCACCAGCATTAGACTACTACTATTAGTTTTTCTTGGGCTCGTTGATGCTGCGTTACAACCTTCAGTTACTTTGGCTGTTTCAGATTTTGTGGCAAAATTCTCAGTGATTTCCACCATGTTGACTGGAGAGTTAACCTTTTCAATAGCTTCGACCATCTGAACCTCTTCAGGCTCTGCATAGTTAGCTTCTATAGTTTGTAATGGGTCAGAGTCAATCTTCATTTGAGTTTTCCTCTTGTCCCCAAACTTCAACCTTCCTTCTTGGATAGCATTTTGCACCAAATCCCTGAAAACAAAACATTGAGAAGTTTTATGACCCAAGAAATTGTGGTACTTACAAAAGCCTCTTTTCTTTCTTTGTTCTAAAGGAGGTACTTTAGCACCAGCAGGCACTATTATTTGCCCATCCTTAACTAACAAATCAAATATTTCGTCACATTTAGTAACGTCGAAAGTATATGTTTTCTTAGGAAATTTGTCATTAGACTCAGGGGGATTTTTCTCATTTGAAGGAGCTAAGAGTTTACAAGCATAAGGTGGACCTTGCTTTAACTCAACAACATGAACCTCATGTTCATCAAAATAAGATGTTTCATCATAGAGATTCTCTACATCCTCATTACATTCGAGAAAGGCTACTTTTTTTACCCTTGCTGAACTTAGCTTTCTCTTCTCTTAGCCTCTCTAGCCGTCGAACTCTATCAGCTAGATACGCCATATCTCTGAGATATTGGGTGTCTAACTTCTTCCTAATGGCATAATCAAGACCCCCAGCAGCCATCTCGACCAACTTGTGTTTTGGCACCTGTGTAAAACATCTGGCTTTAAGAAGTCGAAATCTATTCAGGTAATCATCAATTGGCTCAGTGACTTTTCGTTTGAACTAGCCAATTATTTCAAGTTGATCTTAGTTTGTCCCATGTAGAATTGTTCGTGAAACAAACGTTCTAGTTGAGCCCAATTATAAGCTGAATTAGGAGGCAATGTGGTAAACCATGTGAAAGCATTTTTGTGAGAGAACTTGGGAAGTACTTGATCCTAAGGCTTTCATCACCTGTTATCTCTCCTGCTTCAATAATATACCTAGCCACATGTTCAACGGTTGATTCAGTAGTATCTCCTGTAAACTTACTGAACTTTAGAACCTTCGTCCTATGGGGTAATTCAGCTTGAAGAATATAATCCACTATGGGTGAAGTATAATTTGGCCTCGTGAAACCAAAGTTTGCACCGTTTCTGGTCATTATCCTTTCGACCATGGCTGCAAGATTGTTTTCTTCTGCTGCACCTCAGTGTCGAACTTGTCTAAGTATTTAGTCAGCATTTTGATTCCTGTTCACCATGACTACTCCTAGTTCTTCCTCCATATGAGCTGGTACTTGGTTCCTTTATGGTTCGAATCTGAAAGATTCGCCCATCTCCTGGCCTTCTAGGTTCGCCTCAGGTACGTTCTGTGGCTGACACCGTGGAATATTTTTGCCAGTTGTTGGTCTTCGATCAAATGCTGGTACTCAAATCGGCCATACGGGCTAATTATGTTGCCAGTTGTTGATTAGTTTGAGCAGTATTCTAAATCAAAGGTTGAAAAACTTCTCCCATTGTCTGAGACAGTGTGTGCACCATTTGCATATTACTTTCATCTATTTGCTACCTCAAACAGTTTATGGATGTATTTGTAAGACTGGGTGCTTGAACAGAATAACCAACACCTATGTTTTGGTTGTTTCGACCACCTGATCCAGATCCTTGTACTGGCAAAGACACTATATTTTCTGAAAATATAGGTGGAGCATTTTGTAGATTTTGCATCATCGACGTAGGCATACCATAAGATGAGTTCCTTGGTACCGGATGTGAGAACCTTGAAGGAGGAAAAGACCGGTGTATTGAACTTCCCGGAGGTGTTGGTGGATTAGAAATTTACAGTCCTATATATTCCAACACAGGTTGAGTGTATGTTCGTACATATGTTGATCCTGGAATGGCCATGGGCTGCATTTGTTCAGATACAACTAATGGTGGTGGCGTCTGTCCTCCCATTGAAGAAACTGGATATGGAGCACTACTTGACTGAGTATTTGAAACACTTCCTTGAGAACCAACATGTTGATTAGCACTTGTTGCCATTCTCTTAGTATATCTTCTCTTTGGTACTTCTTCGTGTGTCGTGGCTAACTTCCCACTCCTTAATAACATACAACGAAGTATGGCGCCAAAAGATGAACTTGGTTAACGTAAAATTTAGAATGTTTAGCATTGGGTCCCATCGGGTGTGCCAATTTGTTTACTCTGAATTTTGGTAAACAATCGTTGGTCTATCAATTTAGGGTAAAATTGAGTAACTTGCAAGATCGACCATACTAAATCCTAGGACATGTGCTAAGTATGTAAAAAAAAACCTAATCTGAACTCCACGTCCGACTATGAAATCTTTGTAAAGTAAAAGTGACTTGAAGATTAAAGTCAATATGTAAAAGTGCAATAATTGGAAGTAAATGTTGAAAGTAAATGCAGTAGTGTAAATGACTTTGAAAGTAAATGACACTGACAATAAAGGTGCAAAAGACTCCAATCTGAACTCCATGTTCGACTATGAGATCTTTGAAAATTAAATATGCAAAAGACTCTAATCTGAACTCCACGTTCGACTATGAGATCCTTGAAAGTAAATGTGCAAAACGTTAAATTTGCAGGTTAAGGTAAAGTGCAGAACGTTAAATGGCATGAAACGTAACTGAAATAAAGTTGCAAAAAAGGGCTTGAAAAGACAGTTTAAATGTAAAGGATGAAGGTTAAACCGCATAATAAGTAACAGTGCATAAATGGTAAAGACAAGTAAATTTCATTAATGAAAAGGAGTTGGTGTTGTATCACATACATTCTCGCTAACTCGTTTCTCTACACGCGGGTACTTTGAGTGATTTGGAGTGACTAGTACAAGATGAATGAACACCCTTATTACATGAAAATAGCAACTATTTATAATGCTAGTAAGTAACTACTACATGACGGTTATGGCTTCACCACGTGTCCTTTTGGCGCTTTTTTACAACTTCAACTGCTCCCACATTCGCCCACTATCAATTTGAAACTTAGACACTAAGAATTCCCTCCATCCTTCATGGTAAATGCCATGCGTTCCTTCTAGCATGATCTTGGTCGAAAACTTCTCCAATACTTAGCATTTTTCTAGAAATCCTGTCAACCTCTCTTCGCTTCAGGTTTCCTCAAAGTTGTGTCGAAACCTTCATATGTTTTTTGAATAACATTATGACTTAGGATAATTCTGATTTTGCTGGCATCGAAAATGAGAGCTAACAATAATATATGCATCGTCATCTCCCATATTAGCCATGAATAAAACAAGGAAGGAAAAACAACAAGCTACAAGCAAAGAGAGGAATGGTACTTCAAATAGCTTAAGGTTGAAGAACTGATTAAAACAATAGATATTTTTGCAGGTGTGGTGAATTGATAATATTCTGAACCTAAATAAACAACAAACACATATAGAATAGATATCAGCAGAGCTCAAAGGAAAGAAATCGGAGTTCGTCAAAGAAGAAAAAGATTATGATTTGTGTAAAGAGTGGAAATGTGGTTAGGAAGGTGAAGTAACCTTTATATATGAAGGCGAGGAAGGTAAATCAATGGTCCCAAATAAAAGAAAATGGGTAAATGAAAAACAACGATTGGATTTGCCTCAACATTGTAACGACACTCGAGTACACTTTAGCATCGTGTAGGGAAACACCACACCCTGGTCTAAGGAACTAGGCTATTTGTGAGAATATTCTAATGAAACATTTAAATGATGAGACAGTATTTAATACGATTGTTTCTGAGATCACTAACGTCGACTCCCAAATTTCTCTCTCTTGTCCAATAAGTGAATGATGTATGAATAAGTTTAGTTCTACATATATACCTTTATGTTTTTATGATAAAAATGTATATAAAATAGTTTTGTATTATGGCTATATGTGTTTAGTGAGCAGATAAAAGAAAACAGATTCCAACTTTGAAGAAGTTAAATCTGAATATAGACGAATTCTGGAGAAATCTGCTAAGAAGATTATCAACTGAGGACACACTCTGAGCATAAAAGAAGAAATACACAAGAACGTCTATGTTGCACCCTAAAATTTGCCCAACCTTATTCCTTGGTTTATGTTTCATTATCATTAGCATTTGCATATAGAGTCATGTACATAGACTAACCATCTGCATAGCATAAGCATAGCAAGTCATTCAACAGGGGACCAATCATTGTTCTTATCTCTAGAGGCCTATCAAGAGGCTATTATTCCAATTCAACCTCATTCAAGTCATCAGGAAAGAATTTGAAAACAAAGAGTGCAGCAGATCAAGCCTTGAGTCCATCTCCTAGCTGAGGGCATCTGAGGGTCAACAAGAGGATTGTGAGCTGTGAGTTGAAGGCATGGAGAGTATCTAGACATTATGAGAGGCTTAGAAAGTCATTTGAAGAAGGAGACAAGTCATTGATGAGAGCACAAGAGCTATAACTGAAGGCAGTCAACTAGGGTTTCATCTGGGTCAACCCTAGGTCAACCCTAGATCAATTGACTGATTTAAGGGGCATTCAAGTCTAGTGGAGAGATGTGGAGTTCATCATTTGACATATAAAGAAGGATATGGAGATATGCCAAGGAGAATTCAAGAGAAATCAAGGAGAAGAGGAGTTTCTAAATTAGGGTTTCTGTGTAAAATCCCCTAGTTTAGGTCAAATTTCCAAGCAAGATAAGTCAAAATGCTAGCTTCAAATGGCTTCTTGGCCAACATGAAACTTGTAGAGGATCTCAAGACCTTTAATTTGAGTGGTGGAAGACATCAAGGAGATTTATAGAACTCAAGTTATGGTCCTTGCAAGTTACAGGTCATCTGAGGTATCTGAAATTTTGTCTGTGAAAGTGACTTGACTTCCAAGCAATTTTTACCCCTCAAGGAGATTTCAAATGAATTTCTGGTCAACATAAGAATTGTTCCTCATGGTATTAGCTTTCTATAATGGTATGGCATGCCTTCATATGATGTGTGGAACTCAACTTATGGTCTTGGCAAGCAAAGGGTATTTTGGGCATTTGTGAATTACAGGTCATTTTAACCTATGTCCAAAACTCATACAAGGAGGCCTCAAATGGAAAAACTTACAACATCAAACTTGCTCCAAATGTGATTTTAAGTCTAGAAAGAAGGTCACAAATTGTTGGAAAAGCTCATAACATGAAGTAGCATGATTGGTCCAAATTTGAACTAAAATGGCTTATAACTTGAATAAAGTCAAAGTGAAAAATGGTTTGGGAGATTTATAAGTCCAAATGGAGACTTCCAATATATGATTTTGAATGGAAAAGACATTCTAAGAACAATGGTTCAAGCACTTTTTTGAGTTTAGTGGAAGATTTCAAAGTTTTCTTTGGTTACTTGCATTTGAAGAAACATTTCAAAAATGGATCAAAGTTGGAAGGCAAGGGAATGTGTAAGAGGGATCTAGAAGTTACCATTGAACACTATATATTCATGAAATGAAGATTGATCAAGGGTTGGATTCATTTTTCACAAAAATCTCACAAATTCTCTCATTCTTTCTCATTGCAATTTCACTTCAATCTCTCAAAATCCTCATCAATTTTCATCAACATTGATCCTCCTGCATTCAATCATCATCCTGGATCAGAATTGAATCAAAGATTTGGTGGTTAGAGTTCAATTTCGTGCACTTTCTTCAAGAACATACAAGCTGCAAATTCAGTTGTAGATCAAGATCCAAGCCAAGTTTCATCCAAATATTGCAAACAGAATCAAGTACATCAAGAATGGATCAAGATTGAAGCATACAAGAGCCTGGATCCACGTGATTACTCAGCCTCCATTAAAGCTTGCTCAAGGTGCAAATCTTTCTAACTTACTCAATTTAGGGAGATTTAGGTAGTTTTACTAGTATATTCATGGTCTATGATGTTAGGAGGTTAGTTTAGATGAATTTGAGGCTGAATAGAGGCAATTGTTAGCAGGTGTACCAAACTGTTAGGACCTAGAACTCGTGGCTTAGTGCATTAGAATCTTAGGTTGTTAGCGCAGGATAATCACCATTAGTCATAGATTAGATTAGTATAAGTTTGATGGAGAATTATGCTGATGAGTTGCAGAGTGTTTTCATGGAGCCAGAGATTGTTGCACTCGGGTTCATTGATTTGTTGAGTTTCAAAGCAATCTAATGCCATAGGCTTGTAGAGGGAGAGTTTCTGAATATTTTTCATGTTTGTATCGTGATGTGTTGTGGACTGGAGAGGGAGAACTGAGAGCTGGAAGTGGCGCGTGCATGGAGCTTCATGGATTGCAAACCCTAATTCTCAGATCCAATGAGGAAGACACAATCGTATCCGTCCATTTCGTGTTGGACCCTTGACTCAGAGAGCAATCCTGTGGCTCTCATTTGATTCTGATTTGGAGGGAAAGGAGTTGGTGCCCTAAACGCACCGTTTCATTAATTGAAACGGGCGGGCCTAAGAGCGAGTGATATCCCCACCCCCCAGTTACCAAGCCCAATCAATTTGAACGTGATTCTATTCCTATTTTCACCCCCTGCGCTGTTTCTAGTTTTATTAATTCTGAAATGGTTTTGGGCTTAAGCCAGATTTGCTACGCGCACCCCCCATTGTTGGCCCATCCTGGATATAACTGGAGCGTGTTTTCTATTCAAACCCCCCTCCCTTTATTTCATTATTTTCTTTTATATTCTTTAATTCTTTTTATGCATTTTCATTAATTCATAATAAATACATAAAAAATCATTTTTAATCCATTCTTTTTACATCATTTTCATTAGGATGTGTAGAAAATTGTCATTAAATAAAATTGCATTTTTATTTTTATTTGCTATTTTTTCCATATTTTCTCAATAAATGTCATTTTAAATAGCTTCATTTCATGCATGATTTTACTAATTTTTGTTCTATTAAATGCTTTCATATTTTTTGTTCATTCTTTTTAGGGTGTTTAGATGAGACATTAAACTTGTAGAAACAATTTAGTTCCCCTTTTTAGGAATTAATTTTAGGTGATTAATGTAGGCTTGAACAACATGAACAAATTAGGGTTTTTTTAGGTGATGACTTAGGAAGTTTGATTCTTTCCCTTAGGACTTAGGGTTTGACTAGTTTAGTTATGGGACTATAGGGGCTATGGGTAGTTATTAGATCCCTTAGAAAAAGTTAGGATTCCCCTACTGCTATTAACTCTGTGTATATCTGATTGACTGGTGTGGTGTGCCCTCTGGGGATTTATTGCTTGCTTGTTTGGGTATTGGGTTTGTCTGGGGCCTTAGGAGAGCTGAAGACTTGAGAAGATGAAGACCATTGGAGATCCAGAGATTGAAAATCAACTTCCAGAGTTGAAGAGAAGATTCTTGCTAGCAGATGCTGAGGAACTAGGGTTTAGGAGCTAGGCAGAGCTCTAGGTTAGAAAGTTTGTTTCTCAAACATGGATTGCCTTGTCTGCAGCCATTCTTCTCTGTGATTCAGAGTCTCTCTAAGACACTCACCCCCTTCCTTTGGAAGGCTTGGTGATAGTGTCTAAGAGATAGAACTCTTGAGAGAAAATGTCTCTTGTGTTAGAAGCAGTCTGTTCACCACCTTTGGTAGTCAACTGATTGCTTAACACCCAATTCACTCTTGTGACTGATCCCTCATCCTGGAGGTTTGAGCTTGAAGAAAAGCCATTGCTTATAGAAGACTGATGATCCAAGCCCTTGCCTGAAGGCCATGAAGATGGAGATTGATGCTTGTTGAAGCCTGTAGCTGATTGGAGATTACTTGAAGCTAGATGTTGATTCAGAGCTGCTGATGCTGTTTCTTTTGCTGTTGTATTTCATTTCTGATGTATTGATTGGTTTTCCTGACTGTATTGTTTGCTGTTTACCCTGCTGGGTTGAAAGTGAAGCCTGTTCACTTTTGCCTATTGTTTTCCAGGTTCGAGGTTGAGTGGGACTCCCTTGCCTCGCTTGTACTGTTGCATCCATGCATTTTACTGTTTTTACTGTATATATATCTGATATTGTTTCTGTTGCTGCCTATCCCGTAGGATCTCTGTTTCTCTCTGTGCAAGAGAGGAGCATGATAGACACTAGGTCTTAACCCATGCATGATAACATTAGGTTAGTTTGTTTCCCTTCGCAACCGTAGGTTAGAGTTCTGTCTCTTTCTCTCTCAAAACAAACAGAAAAACACATAAAGATTTCAAACACAATAAAAGACACTTCTTTCGTAAAAGAATGTGAACTCATCAAGACGTCATTTTTGTCCGCCGGGACTGCTAATCAAGAAACCCTTTTTCAGAAGGAGTAAAATCAACCAAGACAGACTTATGTCGTACGTGGCCCGAACTACGTTTGCTCTGATCTTCCATGCTGTGTGGAAGTACGTAGGCATAGGATGCGATATCCTAGCGAGCAACCTTCCCCTCCTTTCCCGTAGGTAGGCGAACTACGTTGACTCTGATTTCTCATTCCAGACGAGAATACGTAGGCATAAAGTGCGATACTTTGCCGAGTCATTTTCTTTTCTTTTAACCCCAGACCTTTAGCGTAGATAGAATAACAATCCATACCCGAAAACAAGCGTGGATCCCGTCGAGTACTACGGACGTGAGGGGTGCTAATACCTTCCCCTTGCGTAACCGACTCCCGAACCCAGGTTTTGGTTGCGATGACCATACCTTTCCCGTCTTTGCGAGGTTTACTCTGAGCGTTTCCTTTCCCTCCCGTGGGATAAATAACGCACGGTGGCGACTCTTCTGTTCAGCCGGCGCCGATTTTCACAGTAGCGACAGCTGGCGACTCTGCTGGGGATCCAACGTCCCCTGGCTGCTAAGGACTGCGATAGTTCTTATGCATTTGGGATCCAACGTCCCTTTGAGCGAGTCAATCCTAGCGCTTGTTTTCCCGTCGAGGATTTTGTATGGAGTTATTGTATATTGCTAACCTTGTATTTTCAGCTTTATATATTGATTATTGTTGCTGTATCTGGGGTGTGACGGGTGTTCTGATATTGAGAGATAAGCCGGACCTGGGCTTGAGTGCACCTAGAATTAGAGTAGAAATTAGTGGGCGCCCGCTTGCTTTGCTTGCTTCGGTGTCCCATGAAATCTACACTCAGACGAGGTTCCTCTGGTTGGCCTCCTGCCCCTTCCTTTGGTTGGTGTGGGTTGCTGGTTAGTTGGATTGTCGACTCTGGGGACCGATCATTTGGAAGTTGGCTAAGTGAGGCCTCTTCAGGAATTGATGATGCCACTCCTTCTGGGAATCGTATCATCAACCCTGAAAGTCTGTGACGCCGACGACCGCATAGGATGCCGTACCTTGTGCCAGTTATAGGGCCACCCACCTGTGAGGGGATTCAGGGTTATGCAGGTAACTAGACCTTCAGACCACCGGTTTGTTGATCAGGATCTTGGATATTTATGGAGGGTTCTAAGGTCTGTCAGAGACCAGTTGGTGTGTTCCGAGGTCTGTCAGAGACCGTTTGGAGATGTGTTTTGAGGTCTGTCAGAGACCAGTTGGAGAGTTCTGAGGTCTGTCAGAGGCCAATTAGAGATATGATTTGAGGTCTATCAGAGACCAGTTGGAGTTATGGTTTGAGGTCTGTCAGAGACCAGTGTTGGAGTGTTATTTTAGGTCTATCTGAGACCAGGGTTGATGACTGCTGGATGGTCTATCTGAGACCTTTCTTGATTGGGTTCAGGCTATTCAGCTACAGCTTTGGTCCCTGTTGCATGTTACTTGCATTGCATTGCCTGCATATCCATTACCATTTGCATTTCACTAACGTGTGTCTGTGCTGCAGGTGCATTTGCATTTCCCTAGTACTAGTGCCCCGACTTCTGAGTGTTTGATCATGACTAGCTTAAGGAGGACAGTTGCTTACAAATTGCCTACTCCTGATATTGTTCCTCTACTTGGGTTGATCTCTCTGGCTGATGAGAATGTCCGAAGGAGCTTCCGGATGAGCTATGGTAGACTACTGAGATTGGTGTACAAACCTACAGAGGTCGAGTTAGATGGGTTGTATGCTTTGATGCAATTCTACGACCCTGCTTTGAGGTGCTTTACGTTCTCTGACTTTATTATGGGACCAACCCTGGAGGAATACGCTGAGTATGTTGAGCTGCCCGTGCAGAACCAGGTTCCATTCATTCATTATGACGCCAAGCCCAAGCCGGAGGATTTGGCAAAAGCCTTGCATATTGATGCTTCTGAACTTGTGACTACTGTTTCCCGTGGAGTTCCAGGCTTCTCACTCCAATTCTTAGTTGGTAAAGCCCAAGAGTATGCCAAGAGCGGGTGCTGGGTTGCTTTCAATGCTGTGTTGGCCTTGTGCATTTATGGCATGGTACTGTTCCCCAATATACCGGATTTTGTGGACTTCGACGCCTTCTACTTGTTTGCCGCTGGTAATCCTGTACCTACCTTACTCGGAGATCTCTACCACTCACTGCATTACAAGAATGAGAAGGGAAGAGGGAAGAACGTTCATCTTTGTGTACCCTTGTTGAGTATGTGGTTTGAGAGCCACCTTCCTAAGAGAAGATCTGCTGCAGAGACCACAGTTCCAGCTGGTTGGCCAGAGCGCCTGATGAGGCTATCGTCGGAAGACATGGAGTGGTTTGATAGAGATCTGCTGGGATCCGAGCTTATCTTCAGCTGTTCTGGGTACCCTAATGTGTCGTTGATCGGAAGAAAAGGGTGTATCAACTACAACCCTTCTCTATTCATTCGCCAGTTCGGATACGCACTGAAGAATCCACCTCAGGAGGAAGAAGTACAGGAATCTCTGTACTTCACCGGTGACGTGAAAGGGGAGTTATTAGCCAAGTTGCAACATGCCTGGACACGTATTAACCGCAAAGGGAAGCCGCTGTTAGGTAAGAACGATTGCCAGGCCTATGCACCTTATAGAGTTTGGATTCAGGAGAGAGCAAGTCAGTTGAGGATGCCGTTTCCAGATGCACCAATTCTTGTTCCCGTTCCGGTAGCAGAGCCGACTACTGTTCCTAGAGAAGTCTATGAACAGGTGGTGAAGGAAAAAGAAGCCTTGATGAAGATTAACAAAGGGTTAGAGCAAGAGTTAGCCCAAGTACGCAGTGAGAAAAACAAGGCCGTATATGCTTTCCAACAACAGATCGAGCTAGTAAACAGACTAGGGGCTGAGTTGACTGAAGAAAAGAAGAAGCGCGAACGTCTGGGGCAAGAGTTCAGAAGTTCCCATGACATGCTTGAATCCAAGAAGAAGGCGCTTGACATCGCTCACCGAGAAATCTCCTCTTGCAATAAGACTTGGAATGCTACTCTCACCAACAATAAGATGAGGGAAGATAAGCTGAAGCAGCAAATCTCCGACCTCGAAGAGAAGTTGAAGTCGAGCATCAAGAAGTGCGAGGAATAAGTGATGACCCGGTATAGTGTCCAGCATGCACTGAACAAGGCAATCAAATCCAGAGATGAAGCAGTGTCTCAGAAGCGAAAGTTAGAAGACTGCTTCGGAGAAGTAACATGGGAAGAAACTGCTGAAGACGTACGCCGTGTCCTTAAGAGGAGAAACCAGCTTGTTGAAGGGCTGCTTGATCGACCAAGCCATCCGGAGACCAGGAAGTTGATAGAGGAGTACCAGACTTTTGGGAGGATTTGATCGTTTCATGTAGTAACTTGTATGCTTTATTTGCATAGTGCTGATCATCACCAGGATTGTTGGTTGAGGTCATGCCTTCTTTGTACTCTCAGTGGTATTGTACCCTGGGCTTATTGGTTCTCCCTGCAATATATGAGGCTTTCTATGATTCAGCTCCGATATTCCTATTGTCAGCACTGTCACTGCACCGGCACCTTCGCACTAGAACTGGGGGAATGAACTTCCCTAATGCACAGACACATTGCATTGCATTCATATTCATATTGCATTACAGGTAATCTTTGGATGGTGTCTTATCTCCTGCTCTGTATCAGGTACCTTTCAGGATTGCAGATCAGCATTCGCACCGCTATTCTACACGCTCCAATTGTCGAAAAATCATGGACCAAATGCAGAACGAGATGCAAGATGTGCGCGAGAAGCTCGCCCTCTTCATGCAGACCATGGAAGCTATAGCAAAAGGGCAGGAGAATTTGCAGGCCATGGTCCAGCCTCTGTTGGCCCGAAACGCTGGTCATGGTAATGAAGATCATCAGTCTGTCCGGGTTGATACTGCTCATGGAGACGGCACTCCCACGCCAGTGGCTCCGCCCATAGTCAATATACCTGCTGCTAATGTCAACAACGCTACCGCTGCTGTGAATGGTAACGTCGGAGTGGGGAATGAAACTGTTGTCCATAATGCTGGGCTGGGGGATGTCAATTTGGGAGATAATCTAGGAGGCAATGGCTTTGTCAATACTGGGTTCGGATTCAACGATCAGGGATTCGATAACACTGGGAAGTATGGCTTTAATGCTCAAGGCTTTGGGCAAGATGGTTATGGTATGGTCAATCAGGGTTACGGAGGCTTTGGAAACGGAAACGGTACTGGATTTATGGCTTTTGGTCCTGCTGGAGGTGTTCAAGGGTACGGCAACAGAGGTCGAGGTCCGGGGATGAATCAGATCAGAGCTGGACGTAATAATGCGTATGACGGGTACGGAGCTGGAAACGGTCTGTGGCAAGAAGATCAGCAGGAGGACGCCTTCTCCGGAGGAGGTTTTGAAGGGCCGATGGATGATTCCCAAAAGATTAGAATGCTGGAAGAGCAGATGAAGGGAGTCTTAAATCAAAGTGTTGTGGGATTGGACATGGCAACCATGGGCTTGGTATCTGGCCTGAGGGTGACAATTAAATTCAAAGCTCCTGCGTTCGATAAGTATAAAGGAGACACATGTCCGAAAGTGCATGTACGAGCTTATTACAGAAAGATGTCTGCATACTCAACTGATGAAAGAATGCTAATGCATTTCTTTCAGGATAGTCTGTCGGGCCCTTCCCTAGAGTGGTACATGGGGTTGGAGCCAACTGATATCAAGACTTGGAAGCAATTGGCGGAGGCGTTTGTAGCCCATTACAAGTATAACAGCGACCTGGCGCCCAATCGGGTCCAGTTGGCCGGGCTTTCGCAAAAGAAGGGGGAGAGTTTTAAAGAGTACGCGCAAAGGTGGCGCGATATGGCTGCCAGGGTCCGTCCTCCTGTAGAGGATAAGGAAATGAATGATATGTTTGTCGGCACATTCACCGGGCTGTTTCATGATATGCTGTTTCATACGTCTCTGGCCAGTTTTTCAGACCTGATTCTGATGGGGGAAAAGATTGAACGTAATATTAAGCAAGGAAAGTTCCAAGTCGAGGAATCAACTGCATCTGGCAGTAATAGGAAAGCTTATGGTGGGCGCCGTCAGGGCGAGGCAAGCGCGGTATTTGGAGGCCGAGGCCGAGGCCGAGGCAGGGGACGAGTTCAATATCGCCAGCCGCAGCAGGTGTCGAGTGTTACTATTCCCTATCAACAACCACTCCAGCAACAACAACCGGTTCAGCAACAGCCAATGCCACAGCAGCAGCAACCTCAGCAGGGGGCACAGCAGGCTCAACGAAGATTCCAGGGCAGTAAGCCGAGAAGAATGTTTGAGAAGCCTCCCTCTACCTATGCTGATTTATTGCAGACATTGTTGGGATTAAATCTGGTAGAGAAAAGAACCCTGGCACCGATAACGGGAACTCCCCCGTTTGGTTATGATGCAAGCAGGCACTGTGAGTTTCATTCTGGGGCCCCGGGTCACGATATAGAAGGTTGCCATGCTTTTAAGCACGTTGTGCAGGATCTTTTAGATAACAAGACTATCAATTTCGGAACGGCAGGTCCGAATATAGTCCAGAAACCCATGCCCAATCATGGGGCGAACGCCGTTCTGATTGAGGAAGGTCTGAATCTGATTATGAATGTTGAAGATTTAAAGACGCCGCTGAGCGAGGTAAAGAGCCGACTGTTACAAGGAGGTGTTTACCCAGGATGTAACGAGTATTGCTTAGACTGTTGGACCCTAACTGGGGGGTGTGATGATTTGAAGAAAGGCATTCAGGCTTTAATTGATGAAGGTATATTGCAGTTTGATCGAGCGGCAACTGACGAGCCTGCAGGGGCAGTAGTGGATAATCAGAGTGATGTGGCCACGGTAACGATTCCTCGGAAGACGATCACTATTGCAGCACCAGCTCAGCGACCACCGATTACCATAACTAAAGCCGGGCCAATTCCGTATGAGAACACGAAAGCAGTCCCATGGTCATATGGGTTAGAGGTGTATTGTGATGGGATAAAGATTGATGTTAACAAGCAGCCAGCAGAGATTGTGGATAATGTTGTTGGTTCAGGAGGCATGACGAGGAGCGGCAGGATCTTTATATCTCCTGAAGTGGAGGCTGAAAGACTAGCGAAAGGAAAAGGGAAAGTGGTTGAAAATGTTCCGGTACAAGCAAGTGAAAAAGAAGCAGCATCGAAGGATGTAGAAGAGTTCATGCGCTTGATTCGAAAAAGTGATTATAAGATTGTGGAGCATCTGCAGCAGACACCGTCCAAAATATCTATCTTGTCATTGCTGTTGTGTTCGGAAGCTCACAGAAATGCTTTGCTGAAAGTCCTGGACACTTCTTTTGTACCCCAGGACGTCTCCGTGAATCAGCTGGAAGGAGTGCTGGCACATGTGAATGCAGGCCACAGTCTGGGTTTCACCGATTTCGACTTGACTCCGAAAGGGAGAGATCATAATATGGCATTACACGTATCTGTTGAGTGTAGAGGATCGGTAATGTCGCACGTATTGGTTGACACCGGATCATCTTTGAACGTGCTGCCCAAGAAGGCGATGATGAAGCTGGATGTTCGAGGAATTTTGTGTACACCCAGTGATTTGGTAGTCAGAGCGTTTGACGGCACGCGGAGAACAGTCTTCGGATCGATTACTTTGCCTCTGCAAGTGGGGCCGGAAGTGTTTGCAACTGAGTTTTATATCATGGATATACAGCCTGCGTATAGCTGCTTGCTTGGAAGACCCTGGATTCATGGGGCAGGCGCAGTCACGTCCACCCTGCATCAGAAGTTAAAATATATGGTCGGAGACAGCGTAGTCACCGTGTGCGGAGAAGAAGACATCCTGGTCAGCCATCTATCTTCGTTTAAATATGTGGAAGTCGACGGGGAGATCCACGAGACACCATGTCAGGCATTCGAAGGTTTGCGCATCAAGGACAAAGGTCCCGGGCCGAGCAAAGTGCCAGAGATAGCTGTCTCATCGTATAAGGAAGCTCAAGCTCTAGTAGAAGCAGGAGAAGCCAAAGGCTGGGGCAAAGTGCTGGACATTCCTGTGAAGATGGACCGGTTCGGGCTGGGGTACCGACCGTCGTCATCAACTCCTTCCGTGGGGGCCCCCCGTTTTAGAAAGCCAATTACTATCTCTGCCAGTGGAGTATGTCATGAAACTGTCAATGCTGCTTCAGAGTCTGATGAAGGAGACAGCGACTGTGATATGGATGCCTGGATTCAGCCAAGCACGCCAGGACAAGGACTGTGCAACTGGTCTATTCAGGAGCTTGTTCCTGTGACTTTTAAACAGTAATGCTTTGCTTTATTAATTGTTGAATAATCTGATGTCTTGCCCGGGGCATCAGGATTTGCTTAGGGTTGTGTTGTTATAAACATTGCGTGTTAATCATTAAATAAATGGCGTTTTTTCATGTGCAAATACCGTAATCTCTGTCTTTCTTATTTTGCATTTTTAATAAAATGGCAACGTGGTTATTCGCTTTATACGCATTTTGAAGCACTTAACCATTCCTTTTGCAGGATAACATTTTCAGATGACATCCTTGAATCACCTATGACTCGTCCCGACTTCGATCACCCGGTGTTTCAGGCTGAAGAAGAGGTTGTCGAAGATAGCGACGTTCCTGAAGAACTGTCTTGGTTAGTGAAGCAAGAGGAAAGAGCCATTCTGCCTCACGACGAGGTTATCGAAATTATCAACTTGGGGTCGAAAGGGGTTGAGAAGAATATTCGTATCGGAGCCGCATTGCAGAGTGATATCAAGCGAAGACTGGTTGAAATGCTCCGAGAGTATAATGATGTATTCGCTTGGTCATATGAGGACATGCCAGGGCTCGATACAGATATGGTTGTGCATCGCCTGCCACTGAAAGAAGATTGCCCGCCGGTCAAACAAAAGCTTCGCAGAACGCGACCGGATATGGCAATGAAGATCAAAGAGGAGGTGCAGAAACAGTGGGACGCTGGTTTCCTGGCTGTGACAAAGTATCCCTCATGGGTTGCCAACATCGTACCAGTGCCAAAGAAAGATGGCAAGGTTCGAATGTGCGTGGATTATAGAGATTTGAATAAAGCAAGCCCAAAAGACGATTTTCCACTGCCTCACATTGACGTGTTAGTTGATAATACTGCTCAGTACTCTGTATTTTCCTTCATGGATGGCTTTTCAGGCTACAATCAAATTAAAATGGCGCCAGAGGATATGGAGAAGACTACTTTCATAACGCCTTGGGGAACATTTTGCTACAAAGTGATGCCCTTTGGTTTGAAAAATGCTGGGGCAACATATCAGCGTGCGATGACGACTCTCTTTCATGACATGATGCATAAAGAGATCGAAGTTTATGTTGACGATATGATTGCCAAGTCCCAGACGGAGGAAGAGCATCTGGTGAATCTGCTGAAGTTATTTAAAAGACTTAGGAAGTTCAGGCTGAGGCTGAACCCTAACAAATGCACCTTCGGGGTGAGATCGGGTAAACTGCTGGGGTTTATCGTAAGCGAAAGAGGAATAGAGGTCGATCCTGCTAAAATAAAAGCGATTCAAGAAATGCCGACGCCTAAAACAGAGAAAGAGGTACGCGGGTTTTTAGGGAGATTGAACTACATTGCCCGGTTCATATCTCACCTAACGGCTACGTGTGAACCATTATTCAAGCTGTTGAAGAAAGATCAAGCTGTAACGTGGAACGAAAATTGTCAAAAGGCGTTCGATAAAATAAAGAAGTATCTGCAGGAGCCTCCTATTTTGATACCCCCAGTGGCAGGGAGACCCTTGATAATGTATTTGACGGTTCTTGAGGGAAGCATGGGTTGTGTTCTCGGTCAACACGACGAGACAGGGAGAAAAGAGCATGCAATCTATTACTTGAGTAAGAAATTTACAGATTGTGAATCTCGGTACTCAATGCTGGAGAAAACTTGTTGCGCGCTAGCCTGGGCCGCCAAGCGCTTGAGGCAGTACATGCTGAATCATACAACCATGCTCATCTCGAAGATGGATCCTATCAAATATGTATTCGAAAAGCAGGCGTTGTCAGGTAGAATTGCCCGTTGGCAGATGGTCTTGACTGAATATGATATCCAATACGTCTCGCAAAAGGCTATAAAGGGGAGTGTGCTGTCTGAGTATCTGGCGGAGCAGCCTATTGAAGAGTACCAATCGATGAGATTTGATTTTCCTGACGAGGATATCATGTACTTAAAGATGAAGGATTGCGAAGAGCCGTTGCCAGACGAGGGACCAGAGTTAGGTTCCAAATGGAAGATGATTTTTGACGGAGCTGTGAATGCTTACGGTAGCGGAATAGGGGCAATCATCACTACGCCACACGGGTCGCACATCCCGTTTACTGCCCGATTGACCTTTGCCGTTACCAACAATGAGGCCGAATACGAAGCTTGTATAATGGGGCTTGAAGAAGCCATTGATTTGCGAATCAAACATCTAGACGTATACGGAGACTCAGCTCTGGTGGTGAATCAGATCAAAGGGGAATGGGAGACACGGCAGCCTAATTTGATACATTACATGAATTATGCAAGGAGATTGTTGCCTTTCTTTGACAAGGTTGAATTGCATCACGTACCGCGGGCAGAGAATCAAATGGCTGACGCCCTCGCCACTTTGTCTTCCATGTACAAGGTCAACTTCTGGAACGAAGCTCCCCAAATCACTATCTCTCGGTTGGACAGGCCAGCTTATGTATTTGCTATCGATGAAGCGTCTGATGACAAACCGTGGTATTTCGATATCCTTAATTTCCTGAAGAATAAAGAGTATCCGGCTGGGGCATCCAGTCAAGATCAGAAGACTCTCAGGAGATTAGCGGGAAATTTCTATTTGAACCCGGATGGCGTCTTATACAGAAGGAACCACGACTTGGTGTTGTTGCGTTGTGTAGACGAGAAAGAGGCAAAGCTTCTCATGGAGGAAATTCACGAAGGTGCCTTTGGTACGCATGCTGGTGGGCATGCTATGACGAGAAAACTGCTGCGGGCAGGTTATTTTTGGCTGACAATGGAAACTGATTGTTTCAAGTTCGCAAGGAAGTGCCACAAGTGCCAAATATATGCTGACAAGATACACGTGCCTCCGAGTCCTTTAAATGTGATGTCATCTCCATGGCCATTCTCGATGTGGGGAATCGATATGATCGGAAAGATCGAGCCGACGGCTTCTAACGGGCATCGGTTCATCCTAGTAGCAATCGATTATTTCACCAAGTGGGTGGAAGCGGCGTCTTACGCGAATGTAACGAAGCAAGTGGTGGCCAGATTCATCAAGAGAGATATCATTTGCCGATATGGGATTCCCGAGCGGATAATCACGGATAATGGCTCAAATCTGAACAACAAAATGATGAAGGAGCTCTGTCAGAATTTCAAGATCGAACATCACAACTCCTCCCCTTACCGACCCAAGATGAATGGCGCTGTCGAAGCGGCCAATAAGAATATCAAGAAGATCGTCCAGAAAATGGTGGTGACCTATAAGGATTGGCACGAGATGCTACCTTTTGCTTTGCACGGTTATCGTACGACGGTACGCACATCAACCGGGGCAACTCCGTTCTCGTTGGTATACGGAATGGAAGCGGTACTACCATTGGAAGTTGAGATCCCTTCTCTGAGGGTATTGCGAGACGTTCAGCTGGACGAGGCAGAATGGGTAACGAATAGACTGAACCAACTGAGTTTGATGGATGAGAAGAGGCTAGCTTCTCTAGCATACGGTCGTTTGTACCAAAGACGAATGAAGAAAGCGTACGACAAGAAGATACTTCCGCGAAGCTTTCAGACGGGCGACCTTGTGCTGAAAAGGATTCTCCCGCCGCAAGCAGATCACAGGGGCAAGTGGACCCCCAACTACGAAGGGCCATACGTTGTCAGAAAAGTCTTCTCAGGAGGAGCTTTATTGTTGTCCACCATGGACGGAGAAGACTTTGCGTCACCTGTGAATTCGGACGCAGTTAAAAAATACTTTGCTTGAAATAGACCCGCTGGACAGAAAAAAAAGAGTCCAGGCAAAAATGGGGCATCCTGGCGAACCAAAAACAGAATGAAAGGTTCGGGCAAAAATTAGGGATAAAATTGAAAAAATGTGCACCCGCGAAGTTGAAAACCTACACTGGGCGGCTTCGGCAAAAAAGGGTATCCCGGTGAACTGAAAACCCGCAAAGGGCGGTTCACGCAAAAGTTAGGGATTTGAAAAGCAAATGACTGCGGTCTGAATTTGATATTGCAATGAGCATCGATGCGGGAGAATACGTTTGAGGAGTCAGTTATCGGATACAATCTCTTCAGAGGTGGGGATACCGGGAAAGCATTAGAGTCGGACGAGTCATGGGAGGATCAGTTCGTGGTGTTCATCTGCATCCCGTTGCCGACATGTATACAAAATCTAATTTGTCAAAATATTCATGCTTCTTGTGCATACTTATGTATTTGCTTTGCGTAGCTTCCTCTTTTCAGGAGTTACATCCCGTGTACAAAACTCCGCCCATTCAGGGGCCCAATCAATGGAAATATGTTATTCAGTACTTGATGCTGTTCTTTACTGCTTTGTGCATGATTAACGCCTAAGTTTGATGAAACTAGCATGAGTATAACATCACTGGCCCTTGCCGACAATTGTTAAAGCTTTGAATTAACTGAGTGTAACGTCACTAACCTGAATTGATTTGATTGCATAGGCTTGTCGTGGCTTGTTTGTGTTGTTGCAGGTTTCATAACCATACGAGGAAGATGATCAAAAGATCGCAATAACGAAAGACTCAGTCTTCACGCAGGTCATGCATGTTCCTCCCGAAGAAGGATAGAATTCCCTAGCTAGCCGTAGCTTACTCAAAGGGAGCAGAAAAGTTATTCGTCCTCAACAGAGTTTGGCGATTCCAAGATCGTAAGGCTGTATTCAGACAGGTTCATCTTCCCCCGCAGGGTCATGCACTCTCCCCCAGTGGAGTCAGTTAATTTTCCCCAAGAGAATCATCCCATCCCCAGCGGAATTCTCTTTGCAAGTGTTTTCATTCCTTCCAGTGGAACTCGAAGATCAAGACTCTCCGAAGCAAAGTTGATGGTGGGTCCTGTCATTTATTTTGTCAGGGATACTGTGTAATATCAGTTCACGTTCCAGCAGCAAGTCCGATCATACTGTGCACATCTGCTATTCCCCAGCAAGGTTATATTCCCCAGCAGGGGGTTACCTCAATAGGGTGTGTGGTTTGAGTTCCCAATTTCCCAGCAGGGTCGACTTCACCCTTCCAGCATTTATTTTGCTGGAATAATTCTGTAGCATCTGGCTATCCCCGGCGGAGTCGGCATTATCCTACCAGCATTTATTTTGCTGAAGCAGTTTCTGTACTCTAGCAGTTCAGGAGGGGAGAATTCTTGCTCAAATGAATTACCAAACAAGATCTCGGCATGAGATATCCAAGGATAATGTCAGTTTCGGCTGTATTCCCCACAGAGTTATCAGGATAAGTGTCTCTTTGTTCCCAGGCAGAATCAGTCGTCATCAAGGGTTCCATGAATCAGGATCGCAGAGGCCACCGCCGGTTATCAGAGCAGGCGTCCGATAGTTTGGTTTCCAGACATCCTCAGTAGAGTTCATCTCAAAGTCGCTGTCACGTCAGTACTAAGAAGTTTGTGGGTGTGGATCATTGGAGAATTAAGTCCTGACGCGGACAATTTACTCCCAGATTGACGGGATTTCTTCAGAAGTGGGCGTCCTAACGTGGACAGGTTTATTTCCCTGGATTGGTGAGGTGTGTTAGTCCTATCATGGACAGATTCGAGTTCTCGAAATTAGTGGAGTGGGAGGTCATGACATTGACAAAAGTGATTACTCTTTGTGTTGGTGTCCTGACGTGGACCAGTTCCT
Organism: Lathyrus sativus; assembly: GCA_963859935.3. Taxonomy (NCBI): domain Eukaryota; kingdom Viridiplantae; phylum Streptophyta; class Magnoliopsida; order Fabales; family Fabaceae; genus Lathyrus; species Lathyrus sativus. The sequence continues at coordinate 434,398,246 of OZ012739.1, read as the reverse complement.
CTCAGCAGTTATCTTTCTTTGCGTTGGCAAATCATGGGTCCTGACGTGGACAGATCAGACCAGTGTGTGAGTCCTTACGTGGACAAGTCTTATTTCCTCAGCGGGTCGAAGACGCCTGAGTCCTAACGTGGACAAATCGAGACGAGATCAGTGTCCTGACGTGGACAAATCAAAGAAATTATTATTCCCAACGGGGAGAAGTGGGTCCTAACGTGGACGATGTAGTCCTTACGCGGACATATCAAAAGAAGTGATTCCTAACGTGGAAAGAGGAGAGTCCTTACGTGGACAGATTAAGATTGTGTTCCTGACGGGGAAAGATGGAGATTCCTTACGCGGAAAAGATTGAGTCCATACGCGGACATATCAGAAGAGGATTCCTTACGCGGAAAAAGATAGTTTCCTTACGTGGAAATGACAGCATTCCTGACGTGGAAAGAGGAGAGTCCTTACGTGGACAGATTAAGAGTGTATTCCTGACGTGGAAGAGTTTAGTCCTGACGTGGACAGATTCAAGAAATGGATTCCTGACGTGGAAGAATGATGTACTCCTTACGTGGAAAGACGAGTTTATTCCTTACGTGGAAAGATTGAGTCCTCACGCGGGCGTATCAAGGTTGATTCCTTACGTGGAAAGATTGGAGTCCTGACGCGGACATGTCACGTGGTATTGGAGTCCTTACGTGGACAGATTGATATAGTTCTCCTTATGTGGAAAGAAGATTGCTTCCTGACGTGGAAAGATGAAAGGGTTAGTCCTGACGTGGACAGATACAGAAGAAATGATTCCTAACGTGGACAGGTGTTACTCCTAGCGTGAAAGAATTTTATTCCTAACGTGGACGATTCAGGTTATGGAAATGCAGACGAATTATCCCCAGCAGAGTTGCCGAGATTTTTCTGGGTGAACAGCAAGTGGAGTCCTAACGTGGACAGGTTCTAGTTGAGAGTTCTTCGTATTGATGACGGACAGAGTCCTAACGTGGACAAGCAAGCAATCTGTTATGATAGAATCCTCTTCAGAACGATGCAGACATCCCCAGCACAGTCGCACGAGATTAGTGGGTTACTGTAACAGTCAGATTCAGCTGATGAATGTCGTTCCTCAAGCAGGAGCGCAATTTATTTCTGCGGTTGGCAAATTTCTGGTTTCACTAGTATTCAACCGTCTCGTACCGCGAATGTCTGAAGGCTCCGGGCTCTTCACCCAATCGGGTCCAAGTCGCTTGAATAGGGGCAGCTGTTGCACCCTAAAATTTGCCCAACCTTATTCCTTGGTTTATGTTTCATTATCATTAGCATTTGCATATAGAGTCATGTACATAGACTAACCATCTGCATAGCATAAGCATAGCAAGTCATTCAACAGGGGACCAATCATTGTTCTTATCTCTAGAGGCCTATCAAGAGGCTATTATTCCAATTCAACCTCATTCAAGTCATCAGGAAAGAATTTGAAAACAAAGAGTGCAGCAGATCAAGCCTTGAGTCCATCTCCTAGCTGAGGGCATCTGAGGGTCAACAAGAGGATTGTGAGCTGTGAGTTGAAGGCATGGAGAGTATCTAGACATTATGAGAGGCTTAGAAAGTCATTTGAAGAAGGAGACAAGTCATTGATGAGAGCACAAGAGCTATAACTGAAGGCAGTCAACTAGGGTTTCATCTGGGTCAACCCTAGGTCAACCCTAGATCAATTGACTGATTTAAGGGGCATTCAAGTCTAGTGGAGAGATGTGGAGTTCATCATTTGACATATAAAGAAGGATATGGAGATATGCCAAGGAGAATTCAAGAGAAATCAAGGAGAAGAGGAGTTTCTAAATTAGGGTTTCTGTGTAAAATCCCCTAGTTTAGGTCAAATTTCCAAGCAAGATAAGTCAAAATGCTAGCTTCAAATGGCTTCTTTGCCAACATGAAACTTGTAGAGGATCTCAAGACCTTTAATTTGAGTGGTGGAAGACATCAAGGAGATTTATATAACTCAAGTTATGGTCCTTGCAAGTTACAGGTCATCTGAGGTATCTGAAATTTTGTCTGTGAAAGTGACTTGACTTCCAAGCAATTTTTACCCCTCAAGGAGATTTCAAATGAATTTCTGGTCAACATAAGAATTGTTCCTCATGGTCTTAGCTTTCTAGAATGGTATGGCATGCCTTCATATGATGTGTGGAACTCAACTTATGGTCTTGGCAAGCAAAGGGTATTTTGGGCATTTGTGAATTACAGGTCATTTTAACCTATGTCCAAAACTCATACAAGGAGGCCTCAAATGGAAAAACTTACAACATCAAACTTGCTCCAAATGTGATTTTAAGTCTAGAAAGAAGGTCACAAATTGTTGGAAAAGCTCATAACATGAAGTAGCATGATTGGTCCAAATTTGAACTAAAATGGCTTATAACTTGAATAAAGTCAAAGTGAAAAATGGTTTGGGAGATTTATAAGTCCAAATGGAGACTTCCAATATATGATTTTGAATGGAAAAGACATTCTAAGAACAATGGTTCAAGCACTTTTTTGAGTTTAGTGGAAGATTTCAAAGTTTTCTTTGGTTACTTGCATTTGAAGAAACATTTCAAAAATGGATCAAAGTTGGAAGGCAAGGGAATGTGTAAGAGGGATCTAGAAGTTACCATTGAACACCATATATTCATGAAATGAAGATTGATCAAGGGTTGGATTCATTTTTCACAAAAATCTCACAAATTCTCTCATTCTTTCTCATTGCAATTTCACTTCAATCTCTCAAAATCCTCATCAATTTTCATCAACATTGATCCTCCTGCATTCAATCATCATCCTGGATCAGAATTGAATCAAAGATTTGGTGGTTAGAGTTCAATTTCGTGCACTTTCTTCAAGAACATACAAGCTGCAAATTCAGTTGTAGATCAAGATCCAAGCCAAGTTTCATCCAAATATTGCAAACAGAATCAAGTACATCAAGAATGGATCAAGATTGAAGCATACAAGAGCCTGGATCCACGTGATTACTCAGCCTCCATTAAAGCTTGCTCAAGGTGCAAATCTTTCTAACTTACTCAATTTAGGGAGATTTAGGTAGTTTTACTAGTATATTCATGGTCTATGATGTTAGGAGGTTAGTTTAGATGAATTTGAGGCTGAATAGAGGCAATTGTTAGCAGGTGTACCAAACTGTTAGGACCTAGAACTCGTGGCTTAGTGCATTAGAATCTTAGGTTGTTAGCGCAGGATAATCACCATTAGTCATAGATTAGATTAGTATAAGTTTGATGGAGAATTATGCTGATGAGTTGCAGAGTGTTTTCATGGAGCCAGAGATTGTTGCACTCGGGTTCATTGATTTGTTGAGTTTCAAAGCAATCTAATGCCATAGGCTTGTAGAGGGAGAGTTTCTGAATATTTTTCATGTTTGTATCGTGATGTGTTGTGGACTGGAGAGGGAGAACTGAGAGCTGGAAGTGGCGCGTGCATGGAGCTTCATGGATTGCAAACCCTAATTCTCAGATCCAATGAGGAAGACACAATCGTATCCGTCCATTTCGTGTTGGACCCTTGACTCAGAGAGCAATCCTGTGGCTCTCATTTGATTCTGATTTGGAGGGAAAGGAGTTGGTGCCCTAAACGCACCGTTTCATTAATTGAAACGGGCGGGCCTAAGAGCGAGTGATATCCCCACCCCCCAGTTACCAAGCCCAATCAATTTGAACGTGATTCTATTCCTATTTTCACCCCCTGCGCTGTTTCTAGTTTTATTAATTCTGAAATGGTTTTGGGCTTAAGCCAGATTTGCTACGCGCACCCCCCATTGTTGGCCCATCCTGGATATAACTGGAGCGTGTTTTCTATTCAAACCCCCCTCCCTTTATTTCATTATTTTCTTTTATATTCTTTAATTCTTTTTATGCATTTTCATTAATTCATAATAAATACATAAAAAATCATTTTTAATCCATTCTTTTTACATCATTTTCATTAGGATGTGTAGAAAATTGTCATTAAATAAAATTGCATTTTTATTTTTATTTGCTATTTTTTCCATATTTTCTAAATAAATGTCATTTTAAATAGCTTCATTTCATGCATGATTTTACTAATTTTTGTTCTATTAAATGCTTTCATATTTTTTGTTCATTCTTTTTAGGGTGTTTAGATGAGACATTAAACTTGTAGAAACAATTTAGTTCCCCTTTTTAGGAATTAATTTTAGGTGATTAATGTAGGCTTGAACAACATGAACAAATTAGGGTTTTTTTAGGTGATGACTTAGGAAGTTTGATTCTTTCCCTTAGGACTTAGGGTTTGACTAGTTTAGTTATGGGACTATAGGGGCTATGGGTAGTTATTAGATCCCTTAGAAAAAGTTAGGATTCCCCTACTGCTATTAACTCTGTGTATATCTGATTGACTGGTGTGGTGTGCCCTCTGGGGATTTATTGCTTGCTTGTTTGGGTATTGGGTTTGTCTGGGGCCTTAGGAGAGCTGAAGACTTGAGAAGATGAAGACCATTGGAGATCCAGAGATTGAAAATCAACTTCCAGAGTTGAAGAGAAGATTCTTGCTAGCAGATGCTGAGGAACTAGGGTTTAGGAGCTAGGCAGAGCTCTAGGTTAGAAAGTTTGTTTCTCAAACATGGATTGCCTTGTCTGCAGCCATTCTTCTCTGTGATTCAGAGTCTCTCTAAGACACTCACCCCCTTCCTTTGGAAGGCTTGGTGATAGTGTCTAAGAGATAGAACTCTTGAGAGAAAATGTCTCTTGTGTTAGAAGCAGTCTGTTCACCACCTTTGGTAGTCAACTGATTGCTTAACACCCAATTCACTCTTGTGACTGATCCCTCATCCTGGAGGTTTGAGCTTGAAGAAAAGCCATTGCTTATAGAAGACTGATGATCCAAGCCCTTGCCTGAAGGCCATGAAGATGGAGATTGATGCTTGTTGAAGCCTGTAGCTGATTGGAGATTACTTGAAGCTAGATGTTGATTCAGAGCTGCTGATGCTGTTTCTTTTGCTGTTGTATTTCATTTCTGATGTATTGATTGGTTTTCCTGACTGTATTGTTTGCTGTTTACCCTGCTGGGTTGAAAGTGAAGCCTGTTCACTTTTGCCTATTATTTTCCAGGTTCGAGGTTGAGTGGGACTCCCTTGCCTCGCTTGTACTGTTTCATCCATGCATTTTACTGTTTTTACTGTATATATATCTGATATTGTTTCTGTTGCTGCCTATCCCGTAGGATCCCTGTTTCTCTCTGTGCAAGAGAGGAGCATGATAGACACTAGGTCTTAACCCATGCATGATAACATTAGGTTAGTTTGTTTCCCTTCGCAACCGTAGGTTAGAGTTCTGTCTCTTTCTCTCTCAAAACAAACAGAAAAACACATAAAGATTTCAAACACAATAAAAGACACTTCTTTCGTAAAAGAATGTGAACTCATCAAGACGTCATTTTTGTCCGCCGGGACTGCTAATCAAGAAACCCTTTTTCAGAAGGAGTAAAATCAACCAAGACAGACTTATGTCGTACGTGGCCCGAACTACGTTTGCTCTGATCTTCCATGCTGTGTGGAAGTACGTAGGCATAGGATGCGATATCCTAGCGAGCAACCTTCCCCTCCTTTCCCGTAGGTAGGCGAACTACGTTGACTCTGATTTCTCATTCCAGACGAGAATACGTAGGCATAAAGTGCGATACTTTGCCGAGTCATTTTCTTTTCTTTTAACCCCAGACCTTTAGCGTAGATAGAATAACAATCCATACCCGAAAACAAGCGTGGATCCCGTCGAGTACGACGGACGTGAGGGGTGCTAATACCTTCCCCTTGCGTAACCGACTCCCGAACCCAGGTTTTGGTTGCGATGACCATACCTTTCCCGTCTTTGCGAGGTTTACTCTGAGCGTTTCCTTTCCCTCCCGTGGGATAAATAACGCACGGTGGCGACTCTTCTGTTCAGCCGGCGCCGATTTTCGCAGTAGCGACAGTCTAATGTATGGTCAAGCTTCATAATTATATAAGTTAACTCTGATGCTCTCAAGACTCTAAAGAAAAGAAGATCATGACAAAGCAAAACTAATCAATGAAGGATCAAGGCATTACAAGACTTTGAAGAGCAACCTAAGATTTAAAATAGAAATCAATATGAATTACTGGGGTATGATGATCCAAGAGAGATTCTGAAGTATGGACATTGTCAGAATCTGAATCATTAATATTTCTAAAAGAAGTTCTGAAGATATTTCTATACTTTGGTTGTTGCCAGTAAACGCTTCTGAAGAAGGCACCTCTGATATATTTTGCGTCTTCCTAACCTTATCAAGTCCTCTAATCTTCATAGGTTATGAATTCCAATTTTTTTATCACGTTTTGTCAACATTATCTTGGAATATTTTAATGGAAGAAGATTTACTATGCAATACGCTAATCAAATATCAAATCAAGATGGTACTGTTCCAAATGGCTAAAAAAAGATCTACCAACTCAATATTTTTTGTTGTACCTACCTACTATACTAAATCAGTGTTTTTTGAAGAAAGATCCAATCCTTATCTATGTATCTATTCTTCATCATTGATAATAACTTTCTCTATCTATAAAAAAAGGACATGGAAGATTAGATTGGAGTGTGTGAGCTAAAAATAAAAACTATGACGCCTAAGGTTGGAAGTACAAGAGAAATGAGTGAGAAAATGAAAGTGTTCTCAAACAGTACACGCGCACACACACACACACACACACACACACTTATAGTGGTCTCAAATCAATGGATAGATACAGGATATGTTCTCAACTCATTTAAATAATGAGAAACACACTTCAAAATATCTGAAGCTACAACAGAAGAGTTCTAATACATTGAAATATCAAATGTAAAAGTACACAAAAGAAGAACATTTATGCAAAGGCAAGAGAAAAGACAAATGAAGTACTTAAAAGCTGAACATTTCATATCTAGCTTAAGTTTACACTCTGATTGTAAACTTGTGTAATATGTTTAACTAAGAAGCATACTTATAAACATAAAACTCTTACGACCCAGTCTAATTATATCTTCAAGCGACCATGTTTGTCAGGCTCTTGAGAAGTCAGTGATGGGTAGTCATTGAGGGAGAAATCTTCTTAAGCAACCAAGTAGGTCAGGTCTTAAGGAGTCAATGACCATCGGGATTTCTCAAGTGATCGGGTAGGTAAAGCTCTCGAGGTAATTAGCAATAGATTGTCACTTCTTTGTAATCATGAGTTGATTATTGGGTTAAATCCTTATCTAAGGAAAATAACATGATGGGTGGGCTGAAGGCAGTATAGTTAATGGAAAACCATGATAAAAATTTGTATGTCCATGTGTATGTCTTTATCGTTGATGCTTAATAGATTGGGTGATGAAATGTTTTTCAAGTTGTAAACCCAATTCAAAACCCACATTCTTATGTTTCCTACACCTTCAATTGGTATTGTTGCAACTGCAAAAAGAACCGGCGAAAACAAACAGAAGAGTATCCACTGAACTTTATTTATACCAAAGGAGGGAAAGGAAACAATCTAAGAAACCCTAAGAGAAAGGAGAAGACAAGGTCATTGCAACCAAATATTGGGTTTGGGAGTCAGTTACGCAAGGGGAAGGTATTAGCACCCCTTACGTCTGTTGTACTCAACGGGATTCGTGCTTGTTGTCTAATCAAAGGGTGAGTTATCTAAAAGCTACTGCTAAATGAAAACGGGAGAGGGAAACGAAAAAGGAGACTCGATAGGATATCGCCGCCCTATGCCTACGTATTCCCTCTTGCAATGGGAAAGTTAGAGTCAACGTAGTTCAGAAAACTACGGGTGATGGGGGGAAGGTTGCTCGCCAAGACTTCGCCTTCTTGTGCCTACGTATTCTCATCTGGTATGAGAAATCATAGCAAATGTAGTTCAGGCAACTACGGATAAATAGGGAAAAGGGTGTTTGCCAAGACTTCGCCGTCTTGTGTTTACGTATTCTCATATGGTATGAGAAATCAGAGCAAACATAGTTCGGGAGACTAAAGCACAGGTTGGTTAAGTGTTTTTTATGAGTGACGCTAAGTTCCCATTCCAGCAGTTAGGGACGATGCATGTTTGCGATAGAACGAAAAAGTAACGTACTCTTTTCTGAAAATGATTTTGAAACAAATCGCGAAGGATAAAAAGGTTTGAATTTGGTTTAAGAGTTTTAGAGAAGTGAATTGAATTTGTTTGAGATTCACGTTGCACTAAAGACTATGATATAGGAGCAAATATGTCACATATCGCCCAAGGGGCATACACTAAACACTCTAGACAAGTGAGGAGAAACTCCCACTCATCATTTCCCATATGCTTAAGGCTCATGGCGCACAACATTCATCATTATTTATTAAGTGTCTTAGAATTGTTTGAGATGAAAAGAGAAGACTCAAAAGAAAACACTAAAGGGAACTAAAAACCCTAATGTTATCATACAAAATGGTCTTAAAGTTAGGATGAAAGGGGATTCAACATAATGTTATCATACAAATGATGGACCTAAAGTTGAGGTCAAGAAAGGAATATCCTAATTGTTATCATGCAAAGGATTGAAAGCCTAATGTATCTCCTACTCCCGCCTTAATTAGAAATCAAGTAGGACTAGGAATCCTAAGGGATCATGTGAGTAAGCAAAAGTAAACATTATCCAAATCAATCACAAAAGGTAAACATACTCATGTAAACAAAGACTCAAAGACACAAGTGTTCATTCATCACCATGCTTTTAAAATTGACACAAAAGAGAGATTTAAAGTACCAAACTAGTTTCTAACTTTAAGGTAAACACCTAAGCGTCTTTTCAAAACTTCACAACATCTAAGAACCAAATACGATACGCAAACAGAGCCTACTTCGAGGTAGGACTTAAGATGTACACAATATACTTCTAACATGGATAAAATCCTAGAATGAGGCATGAAAGAGAAATATCATTGAGATCATAGTGGTACCTAACGGAGAAGGTTCGTTGCCTCTTCAATGCGTACAAAAAGCTTAGGAACATTTGTAGAAGCATCATGTACACCAAGAATTGATTCAAACAATATCAGGGACTAGGCACGATTTGCATCAAGAGATCTCATCAATCTAAACAAAGTTATATAAAAAATATTCTACACAAAACTTCCATAAGATTAGTCAAAACTTGTGACAAGAAAAACAAATCAAAAGTCTAAACAAAATTCAATCTACTTATTCAAAAATTAACTACATGATAAAAATTAAAAGTTTTAAACTAACAACACAAGCTAATGAAAATAAATAAATTAAAGATATCAAGTCACCAACTCTACTAGTATTAATTCTATAAAAAAATGTTAAGATAAGATTAATTCTAAAAATTAGCACAAAATTCTGGAAATGCTAAAAATAATTAACACTAATTAAAATCTAAATTAGAGTTGCTAAGTAAAATATTAATTCTAAATTAAACTGTCACCTAAAATAAATTATAAAAAAAAACAGTTATAAAACAAATATTTAAAGAACATTGAGACTTACTGGGGAATGAAGATGTCCTTCATATATTTCCACAAGTCAAAGCAACTTTATATTTTTTTCAAAAGCGTTTTCAAAAACTGTTTTAAGTTTAAAACTTTTCACTTTCAAAATTTTATTAACAAATAACAATTTGAATAACAAGAATGAAAATAGAGATATCATAGAATGGAAAAATAATTGAATAACAAAAGGTTTAATTTTATTGAAGAATGGTAGCTTGCTAAGGGTAAGGCTCCATGGAAAATTACAATTGAATTTGGCAATAGAGAAAGGTTACATTGAATCCAACGATCTCTACTGACCCTAATAATTAAGAATACCCAAAATCATGCTTCTGACAAGAGTGAGTTGGATTGGAGTTGATCTTCTGTAAAGGGTTCTTCGATGATCGGCGTCATCTGATGCAGGGAAATGCCTTTGTCCCTAATTTTTTCCTGGATCGTCCTTTTGGGTTTTCAACCCACTGAGACGCTCATTTTTGCCTAAGCTGCCTTTTCAGGTTTTCAACTTAGCGAGCTATTATTCTTTTGTACTTTTATCCCTTATTTTTGCCTGGATCTCCTTCATAGGTTATGATCCACTGGGATACCCATTGTTTCCTAAGTCGCCTTTCCAGGTTTTCGACTTAGCGGGTTCTTTTAGGCATAATATTTTCTGACTGCATCAGAGTTCACAGGATGTGCAAGCTCTTCACCGTCCATTGTTGTCAGAAAACTGTCTTCACAAAAAATGGGCCTTCGTAATTGGGCATCCATTTCCCACGCGTGTCTTTGTGAACAGGCAAGATTTTCTTAAGTATGAGCTCTCCCTGATGGAATTCACGGATTTAGACTTTCTTGTCAAAGGCTCTCTTCATCTGTTTCTGATCTAATTGAGCGTGGCACATAGCTGTCATGCGCTTCTCGTCAATGAGATTCAGCTGATCAAATCTGTCTTGAACCTATTCAGCTTCATCTAGCTTGGTTTCCATCAATACCCTTAAGGAAGGTACCTCAACTTCGATGGGGAGGACGGCGTCCATTCCATATACCAATGAGAAAGGGGTTGCCCCTGTTGAAGTTCGCACTGAAGTTCTGTATCCGTGCAAGGTAAATGGTAGCATTTCATGCCAATCTTTGTAAGTCTTGACCATCTTTTGCAGGATTTTCTTGATGTTTTAGTTTTTTAGCTTCGATAACTCCATTCATTTTAGGACGGTAAGGAGAAGAATTGTGATGCGCAATCTTGCAACTTTCGCACAACTCCTTCATGGTTCTGTTGTTCAGATTGGTACCGTTGTCTGTTATGATCCGACTTGGAATTCCATAACGGCAGATAATATCTTTCTTGATGAAGCGGGCAACCACTTGCTTGGTCACATTGGTGTAGGAAGAAACTTCTACCCATTTGGTGAAGTAATCGATAGCAACTAGAATGAATCGGTGACAGTTGGAAGCTTTCGTTCAATTGCCCCAATCATATCAATGCCCCACATTGAGAAAGGCCACAGTGAAGATAAAACATTCAGCAGTGTTAGAGGTACGTGGACCTTGTCAGCATAAATTTGGCACTTATGGCATTTCCTGGCATATTGGATGCAAGCGGATTCCATGGTTAACCAGTAATATCCAGCTCTCAGAATCTTCTTGGACATAGCATAACCGTTGGCATGAGTTCCAAAAGTCCCTTCATGAATCTCTTGAAGTAACATGTCTGCTTCACGTTTGTCAACACATCTAAGCATAACCATGCGTAATTTCTCTTGTATAGCACATCGTTGCTGATGAAGAACTTGGATGTCAATCTTCTCACAGTCTTTTTGTCAAGATTAGTAGCATCGGCTGGATACTCTTACTTGAGTAGGTAATTTTTAATGTCATGAAACCAAGGCTTATCATCAGTTTCTTCAACCATCTGACAATAGGCAGGCTCAGTCTTGCGTTCAATTCGAATGAGAGTATCATCATTGGAATATCTGACTCTCCACATTGAGGCTAACATGGCTAGAGCATCGGCAATGTGATTTTCAGATCTCGGAACATGCTTGAAAGTGATCTCATCAAAGTACTCGATCATTTCAACAATGTAGGCTCTGTATGGGATTAAATTCTCATGTCTGGTTTCCCATTCACCTTTAACTTGATAAATAACCAAAGTTGAATCTCCACTCACTTCAAGAGTTTTGATTCTGAGGTCAATAGCTGCTTCAAGGCCACGAATGCATGCTTCATATTCGGCGATATTGTTGGTACATTCAAAGTCTAACCTTGTTGTAAATGGGGTATAACCACCTTCTGGATTCATCAGAACGACGCTTATGCCATGCCCACTGTAATTGGGGGAACCATCAAACATCATCTTCCAACAAAGACCCGACTCAGGACCTTCATCAGGACTTGGCTCCTTATAGTCTTTCACTAACATAATGTCTTCGTCAGGAAAGTCAAACTTGAGAGGCTCATAGTCTTCAACTGGTTGGTCTGCGAGATAATCTAATAAGATACTTCCTTTGATAGCTTTCTGAGTCACATACTGGATGTCATATTCGGATAACAACATGTGCCAACGGGCAAGTCTTCCAGTCTGAGCAGGCTTTTCAAAAATGTACTTTATTGGATCCATTTTCGAAATCAACAAAGTAGTGTGACAAATCATATATTGCATGAGACGCCTAGCAGCCCATGCTAGCGCACAATAAGTCTTATCCAAAAGTGAATATCTGCTCTCACAATCAGTAAACTTCTTGCTCAAGTAGTAGATGGCATGCTCTTTTCGTTCAGTCTCATCGTGTTGACCCAGTACGTAACCCATACTCTTCTCAATAATAGTAGGATACATGAAGAGTGGTCTTCCCAGAACAGGAGGAATCAAGATAGGAGGCTCTTGCAAATAACCCTTGATCTTCTCAAATGCTTACTGATAATCAGAATTCCAATCAATAACCCAACCTTTGCAAAGTAACTTGAAGATTGGCTCACAGGTAGCAGTCATATTGGAGATGAATATGGAGATGTAGTTCAGTCGTCCAAGAAAACACCTGACTTGTGTTTCAGTTGCGGAGTTGGCATGTCCTGAATGGCTCGAACTTTATCAGAATCTACTTCAATTCCTCGTTGGATGACGATAAAACCAAGTAGTTTTCCAGATCTAACACCAAAGGTACACTTAGCAGGATTCAATTTTAATTGGTACTCCTTGAGTCGTTCAAACAGTTTTAGCAAATGATCCAAATGGTCCTCTTCATCTTGAGATTTGGCAATCATATCGTCAACATAAACTTCGATCTCTTTATGCATCATGTCATGAAAGAGAGTGACCATAGCTCTTTGATATGTTGCCCCTGCGTTCTTCAAACCGAAGGGCATAACTTTGTAGCAGTAGGTTCCCCAAGGAGTAATGAATGTATTCTTTTCTCTGTCAGCATGATCTATCTTGATCTGATTGTAACTGGAGAAACCATCCATAAAAGAGAAAATTGCAAAACTGGCTGTATTATCCACAAGTGTAACAATATGTGGCAGAGGGAAATCATCTTTTGGGCTTGCTTTGTTCAAATCCCTGTAGTCTACACACATTATGACTTTACCGTCCTTTTTGGGTACTGGCACAATGTTGGCTACCCAATCAGGATACTTTGCAACTGTAAGGAAACCTGCATCAAGTTGTGTCTTAACCTCATCTCGAATCTTCAAAGCCATGTCAGGTTTTGTTCTTCGAAGTTTCTGCTTGATAGGTGGACATTCTGGCTTAAGTGGCAGCTTTTGGACAACAATATCAATGTCTAAACCGGACATATCTTGATACGACCATGCAAACACATTAGAATATTCCTCTAGAAGCTTGACCAATCTCTGCTTAATCTCGGCCCCGAGTGTTGTACCAATATTGACCTCTTTCTTGTCTTTATCAGTGCCAAAATTAATCAAATATACTTGCTCTTTGTACGGTTGAAGCTCAGTGTACTCATACTCAACCAATTTTTCCAGTTCAGCAGGTACCTCGAAATCTTCATCACCCTCATCTTCAACTTGATAAATGGGTGAATCCCAGTCAGGAGTGAAAGTAGGGCCATTGGATTCAACATGGTTTTGGATAGCACTGCATATTGAAAGGCTTATTTTATTAAAATGCACAAGATGGATTACTCTGGCCCACTATTTCTTTAACTTCCAATAGGACAAAATTGGCGACCTCAAGTACTTGGAAAGAAGTTTCCAAAGTGTTTTCATTGGCCTCTATATAACGGAAAGAAGATAGGTTGTTGACCATTAGATCCTCTTCACCATGTATGATAACCAGCTTTTCGTCGACCACAAACTTCATCTTCTGATGCAGAGTTGAAGTTACAGCTCCAGCGGTGTGGATCCAAGGTCTTCCAAGTAAACAGTTGTAGTTAGGATTGATGTCCATTACTTGGAATGTGATATTGAAACTATGGGGTCCAATCAATATCAGCAGCTCCACTTCTCCAATCACGACTCTGCGAGAACCATCGAAAGCTTTGACGATCAACGAGGTAGGCTTCATCACAGTCTCTTTGCAAGCTAACTTGGTAAGAACTTTCTTGGGTAGGACGTTCAAATATGAATCGGTATCCACAAGCACCCTTGATAAGTTATCCTCCTGATATTTCACCGATATATGTAAGGCACGATTGTGATTCTGACCTTCTCTTGCTAGCTCTTTGTTGCTGAAGCTAAGAGTGTTGCAGGCAGTAATGTTGGTAATCACACTATCAAATTGACCGGTAGTAATTTCTTGAGTAGCATGAGCTTGAGCTAATAGCTTCTGTAAAGCAGTTCTATGAGCAGGTGAACTCATCAGCAGAGATAAGATTGAAATCTTGGAAGGAGTCTGATGAAGTTGATCGATAACTTTGTAGTCACTCTTGTCGCATCGATGCGAAGAGGGGCCGGCAAGGACAAAATATTTGCCACCGTTCGTTATTTATCCCAAAAGGGAGAAGGGAAACGATCATAGAAAACATACGAAAAAGGGAAAAGACAGGTCATCATAACCATATCTCGGGTTCGGGAGTCGGTTACGCAAGGGGAAGGTATGAGCACCCCTCACGTCCCTCGTACTTGATGGGATCCACGCTTGTTATATATCTAAAGGGTGTTGAACTATCTAAACTACAGGCCACAGGGACAAAAGAAAATAAAAGAGACTCGATAGAGCATCGCCGCTCTATGCCTATGTACTCCCTCGTGCAATGGGAAAGTCAGAGTCAACGTAGTTCGGAAAAATACGGGTGAAAGGAGGAAGGTTGCTCGCCAAGACATCGTCGTCTTGTGCCTATGTATCCTCATCTGGTATGAGAAGTTAGAGCAAATATAGTTCGGGCTAACAAGACCACAGGTTGGTTCAAATGTTTTACCCGAGTAGGGTTAAAACTTAGTTCTAGCAGTTAGATGTATGCAGCTCGACCATTAGAGACTTAGGCGTTACCTGTTTGCGATAGAACCAAGAGTTAACAAAAATCTCCTTATGAAAAAGGTTTTCCAAATTAAGATCTTGAAGGATAAAAATATTTGAAGTTTGTTTTTGTGTTTTTTAGACAAGAAGTGAATTGAGTTATGATTTGAAACTCTTGTTGCACTAAATACTATGACCTATGAGCGAATGCGTCGCATATCGTCCAAAGGACATACGCTAAACACTCTAGACAATTGAGAGGAGCCCCCTCAATCATCATTCCCCAAGTACTTAAGGCTCGTAGCGTACAACATTCATTATCCATTATTAAGTGTCTTGAAGAAATTTGAAGATGAGAAGAGAGACATAACTCTAAAGGGAGACTAAACTCAACCTAATGTTCTCATGCAAAGTACACCTATGATAAGGATGAAAAGGGAATGCTACCTAATTTTATCATGCATGGGTTCAAGCCTAAGGTCTATCATAATCAATCTTGAACAAGAGAGATTAGAGGTCCTAAGGGAACATGGCAAAGAAGAAAGAAGAAGGAAGCATAAGATGAAAGGAGAAATAAGATGCAAACATGTAATGCACAAACAAAGATGAAGAAAAGAGGGAGGAACAAAGTGTGGGGCAGTAGCCTCCACAATCACATCTCAACCTCAAGCATGCAAATGAGAGATGCAAGAACCAAAAGAAAATGCACACAAAAGCACATAAGCAAATTCAAACCAAAGTGAGATAAAGTGAGAAAAATGGAATTCTTATAATCATTTATGTATCAATTACTAGCTCAACCACAATCATCATCAAGATCAAACAAGAGAAAACATACCAAAAGTCCTCAAAAGGAATCACCATTCATGATGTGTTCAAAGTACCTCCAAAGGAGGGACTAAACCATCTCAAATGGGATTCTATGATCCTTGGAAAGAGGTAAGAGCAAGGGAAGAAGATGCAAAAAGCAAGAAAGAACACACATCAAAGAGATTGAAAGATTAGGCATGGCAAAAGACTTAGGTCTTAAACACTTTCAACATTTGAAACCAAATGGAAAGCCTAAAAAGAATGCAACACAAAACCAAAACCAAAACCAAAACACTTTATGACCTAAACATTTGCATTCAACAACTTCAACATGTTATGAAGGTGAATCAAGAATATTTAGGAGCATTTGAAGTTCATAAGAGTCATTTTCCATCCAAACTAGGTCAAGTATGTGTGTGAACCACCCTTAGGGATAACTTGACTTGCAAGCTACTCAAAAAATAGGAAAATGGCTCAATTAAACCAAAATGAAATATCAAAAGCACATAAATGAGTTAGCAACCAGAGGCCAAAAGCAAACAACCCAAGTCACTTCAAAGCATCACCATAGAAATTGATTCACTTGGGTGCTTCACTTTGAAGGAGGGTTATCGATGGTCAAAAGAAATGACTTAAAAGTCAAACAAAAATAAACCAAACCAGGGCCAAAATCATCCTATAGACTCTTTAATTCATCATTCATATGAGAAAAAAGTCTAAATCCTTAGAGGTAAAAATTGGTCAAGGAACAAGCATGAAACAAAAAGGAATAAGAGAAAATTCAATTAAAAACACCTCTAAATATTTAATTCCCTTTTAATTGAAAAATAAACCAAAAATGAAAATAAAAATATCAAAAATTTAGTTGACACCATAAGGTGTCCTAAAAATATTTTTTTGGAATTTTAACATCATTGGAGGTATTTTTAAATGAATTAAATCAAAACAGAAATAAAATAAAAAAAGAAAAACCAATAAAATTGCACACGGTGCAAACAACAATGGATTAAGTTCAAATCTATTGGGCTCAATTGAAAGGGGGCGCCAAAAGCAATCCAAACCCAAGATCTCAACTGCTCAAAGCGTATCGTTTCATTAAAGTGATGTGGCAATTCAGATTACACGCAGGCTGGGTCAATGCAATCTCATCCGTCCATCAACCAAGGTCAATGAGTCAAACATAGCCAACTCAGCCTCACCTGACTTCCAAACCAGACGACGGAGTCAGTGTTCCGATCATCTTCTCCGGCAAGGTGGCCGGAGATCAGATCTGGAAATCTCACCAAACCTTGACAAATCTTATACCAAAATGAACATCTAGTTACATAGGTCACGAATCCGTGGTTAAAATTCATTTATCATGGGTGAATTAAGAGAATCAAGCAATGGAAAATTTGAGCACAAAACTGAAATTGCATCAAACATCACAAATAAGCAACCAGAATTTGCCTACAAGCTGTAGGACTTCAGATGCAACAACAATGGCATGGATTCAATGCATATCATGAGAGAATTTTGAGAAAGAAGATTACCTAACAGAGTCTCTACGTTGGAGCTTCAAATGTGCTTGAGCTTGAGCCAAACTATGCAGAATCACTCTATGAAGTTCAAGGAAGATGATGATCACTACAATTTTGCCTGAAATGGCCTGGATATAGATTTGAGATTTTGAATTTGCTCTTCAATTTTCATATCTGGTTTCTGCTCTTCCTCCACGAAATACCCATTGTGAGAGCTCCAAAATGATTATGAGCTTTTATACAATGGATTTGGATTGAAATGGAGGCCCAATGCAGCTCTAATTAGTTGAATTAAGAAAATGCCCAAATTGGAAAGTAGCTTCAGGCACACGTGGTTTTGGATCCAAACACACTTGAATTTTTCTTCATTCTTCAGCTGGGCATGTGAGTATTTCATGTAGATTGCCAATGGGCCTTAATTTGATCCAATTGTGAGATTTGAATTGAATCTTCTTCTTGGAGTAACCTTGAAAAACACGTGTATTTGCTAGCATGACCCAAACTTTGTTGGTTCATTTTACTTATTGGACAAATGTGGATCATTTTTAGTACAAATATGGCATGAAAAAGTTCAAGAACCAATTCAATTGAATTCACCATGTTAATGTCATTTTTCCATTGAATTTCTTCACCACTCTCCATATCCAAGCATAATTCATGATAATATTGTGTTCCATGAGTAAATTAAAGTCAATTGAGAAAGTTTCATGTTGGAGAAAGTTTCATTTGAAGTGCACATAGGTGTGAACAAGACCTATAATGAAAATGACCCAGAATCTTACTTTCCCAAAATACCCCTACCTTGAAAACTTCATAACTTGAGTTCCACAAATGGAATGAAGGACTTCTAGGACTTTTTGGAAAGCTAATATCATAAGGAACAACTTTCATGTTCATCAAAAGTTTAGGAGAAACATGATTCTAGGTCAAACGTGTCTTGTAAGTTGGTTGACTCTTGTTGACTGAAAAATATGTTCATCTGAGACCTCTAACTTGCCAACATCATACCTTGAGTTCCATAAACCCAATGGATGAGTTCTAGTACTCAAAAGAAATATAAGAACATGCTCTACAAGTCTCATGTTTGCATCAAAGTGAGATTACACTTGTATCTTAAGGTATGTGGTCTTGAAGTCAGGCACTAAATAGGGGGTTTTACACTGACAAACCTCTGAAACCCTAATTTAGTAACTTCTCACACTCTTGATTCTCCTTGATTTTATCTTGAAATAACATCTTATATGCCTTAACACAATTATCCATGACCAAGTCTAAATCTCCTTCAAGTCCTCAATTGACTTTGCACTAGGCAGATGAAATCCTATGTGTATAATCCTTGACTGCAACCTCTTGCACATGATGTAATCACTTAGATGAGCTCCACAATGGCTTCAAAAGCACTCCATGAGCTCTTCATCATATTCTATCCATATCAATAAGCTTGTGATTCTCTGATGATCCTCAGTTGACCTCCAAGATAGGAAATAAGCAACACACATCTATCCTCTTCCTCAAAGAGCTTTGACTCCTTCATGATGATAATAATCACTTGATAACTTGAGTAAACACTCTTGCTTGAGCTTGGAACCCTTGATACTCTTCTCTTGAGAGGCACACCTCTCTTAATCCCCTGCAAAGAACAATGATATGCGTATGCAAATGCTAGAAACATAAAATGAAACACAAGTCAAGCCAAGAAAAAGGTTGGGCAAATTTTAGGGTACAACAACTCTTCTTAATGATCCTAAAAATTCAGCATCTTCATCATTTATAACTGCTTCTTTACCCTATCTTTGAAAGGCATGATAGTAGCAGTTGTTTCCTTCGGCGGAGCCTCATTGAAATGGGGAGTATAAATACGACCATTGCGTGTCATCCTGCTTGCCCTAGCTACATTTATCACACTTTCAATATCAGTCTTCAATTCTTCCCTCAGAATAACTTTCCCAGATTGTTTGTCAATCATGGTCACATCATACTTCCAGGGTACAAATTTAGGATTACTAAAACAAAATGGACTCGGCTTCTGAATAATTACCAGCCTTGGCTGATTTGCCATAGGAGTAACTGGCTTCGATATGTTGAACACAGGCTTTGCAGAATTTGATCTTGGCAAATTAAACACTGGCACTTTAACATTTGGTTCTGGTAAGTTGAAGACGGGCTCAATCACGGCAACTTCATCCTTCTTCACTTTGTTAACCACTTGTAAGAAACCATCATTGATCAACTTCTGAACATCATTCTAAACCAATAAACAGTCCTTAGCACTGACATTACAACTTGCACAGTCAACATGAGAAGTAGATACTAAACCGGCTTCAAAGAATTTGGCATGAAAAACCCGGAGAGGAGTCTTGATCTGAGCAACATCAAGGATAAGGCTTTCATCGGATATATCATCAATAGCATTAACGACCCCATGAGTAGGTAGAGGATTGATTTTGACATTCGGATAAGGATCATCAAAAGACAAGATCTTATTTTCCATCAAATCCCTGATAAGGTTCTTGAGAGCATAATAGCTTTCGAGATCGTGACCAGGCACACCCTCATTAAATAAACAATGAGCGGAGGCGTTGTAATTTGATGGCAGAGGATTTGGAGGCGGACCTAAAGCTCTGGTAGTAATAAGACCTTGTTGCACTAATGAAGGGTACAACTCGGTGAAATTCATCGAAATCGGAGGACAAGGCTTGTACTGTCTCCTGTTGGGACCATTCTGGCGAGGTGCCTGATTCTTTTGCTGTTGATAAGCAGGAGCGTTGGGCACTCGTTGACAGTTGGATGGAGCTTGTGCAGGCTGGTAACCAGGAGGTTATTGATAGACTGGAGGCTGATAAACAGGAGCTGGTTGCACAGGATGATAAGTAGGAACTTGTTGATTGAATGTAGAAGTAACGGCAGCCACATATGGTTGTTAAGCATACTGAACAGAATAACCTTGTTGTTAAACATAATTCTGTGGATGTTGATAAGGTTGATTTTTGCGTCTACTTGCAGATACAACATTAGTTTCACCCTATTTCTTCTTCTGAGAACTGAATGAAGGTTTCTTGGCATGATCTTTGGAGCTTGAACTACCAGCAGTACTTGACATTTTACCACTCTTCAGACCCAACTCAACTTTTACACCAACAACAACGATGTTAGAAAAATTTGCAGTCACAGTACCAACCATTCTCTCATAGAATTTTGGACGAACAGTGTCAACGAACCAATCGGCTAATTATTTCTCGGTCAAATGAGGTTCTACTTGTGAAGAAATCTCTCTCCACCTATGAGCATACTGTTTGAATGATTCTGAGCTCTTCTATGACATACTCAACAATTGTCTTTGATCAGGAGCCAGATCCATATTATATTTGTAGTGTTTGGTGAAGGCATCAGATAAATCTTGGAAACACTTGATACGAGACTGATCCAAAGTTAGATACCACTTTGAGGAAGCACCCTTCAGACTGTCCTGGAAACAATGTATCATCAGTTTGTCATTCTCAACATGAGCCATTTTACGGTAATACATAATCAAGTGGCACTTTGGACAAGTAGCACCTTCATAATGGTCGAAGCTCGGAGTCATGAACTTCGAAGGAATAACCAACCCAGATACGAAACAGACGTCTTTGGCAGCAACACCAAACATTTGGTCACCTTCCATCATTCTCAGCCTTTTATCAATAATTTCAACATTCTCACACAACTTTTCATGTCACTCGTCTTCGTCTTCCTTCATGTCAGGAATATCATAAACCGGCTCATTTAAATAAGGTTGCACACGAGTTTGAACAACAACTGGTGCAAAAGTCAGAATTACTAGAGGAGCTTCAGAAGCTAGAGGAACAGCTTGAGGAACCGGTTGAGCAATAGAAACCATAGCAGGAGGAGACACAAAACCAAATGGAAGACCATAGGTAGGTACACTCGCAGTAGTAACAGAAGGTTAAGGATCCATAACAGTGTTGGTAATCTCAGAAACAACAGTAGGCTGAGTATCCATCCTTGCATTAGTGACCTGAAGCATCTCCATAATTTGTCCAACACTTCCCCGAAGATCTTCGAGTTCGTTACTGACACAGTCAAGCTCTTGATTTTGTTCAACCATCTTTTTCGAGCTCGGGCTCTGGTGTTGTACTGGTGCAGAGGACTCAGGGTGACAGAACTGGAAGCGAGAGAACCGAGAATGAGAAATCGGAAGGAAAATGTAAATTCAAAAACCGGATGCCAATGCAATGCAATGGTTTCAACGATGGATTGTAAATATTTTCTAGGAAAAGCTGAAAAAGTTTTAGATTTGGAATTCAAGATTTTTGAATTTGCAAAGGACAGTTGGATTCCTTGAAACCAGGAATGATATGATGCGGGATGCAATGCACAAGCACACAAAGCAAACAAAGGTCCTAGGTTAGAGGGACATGAGCGAAGCCAAGGTCTACCCATCCCGAAAGGTAAGTACTATGGGTTAATTGTACCTGCAGAACAAGGTTCTAAAGAGGTGCCCAAAGTCATTAGTCCGTCTTTCGGATATTATCAATTTCCCGACTACTCGGTGGTTAATAATATTATCAAGAGAATCTATTTTGAGTGTAGTATCGCGTAGCAACTATTTTAGGAATACTCCCTCATAGTCCTTGCACTACGTCCTAGATAAGGCCAAAGTTGTGTTTAGGTAACTACGGTCCTTAGTATCACAGGCTCCAATAAAAAATAGTGAATGTTTTCATGATTATCAAGTCATCTTGGTCGGGATTCAACTCCCTATAAGTCTCGTTGAATATATCACCTTCCTATAAAAATTGCGCTCAAGTTCGGGTGTAGGACTTATCTCACAACAATGATACCCCAGTGAAGTCGCCATTTTCTGTTGCGGTGAGAATAGGATATCAAATTATTTATTAATTTGAATTACAACTGGTCTTTGATTTATCTGAAGGAAAGTTTAAAGAAAGGAAAAACCTATTTTGCATCGTAAATGCAATGCGGGGAAAGATCTAGGGTTCGGGAGTTGGTTAAGCTTAGGGAAGGTATTAGCATCCTAAACTTCTGTAGTACTCTACATGAACCTCTTGTTTAAATGTGTTATTGCTATGGTTATCTTCTTAAGGGGTAATGATAATGGTTAAAGGTTAAGAGACAGACCTAAGGGGTTAGTCCTAAGTTTACTCGCCAAGATTCGAATCTTGTGCCTGCGTATCCGAGGTAGAGGATGAAATTAGAGTAATCGTAGTTCCCCTTGAAAGGGGGGAATAGGAACTTCTTGACTGTGGTCAAGGTTCTCGGGGGATGTAAACGTCCATACGGAATCGTTTATTTGGAGTGAGGAGACTCATATTCTACGTTGTAGAGTTGAATTGAAAAGGGTGAAGTAAGTATCCCACGGCGGTAACTTACATTGAGTGCGGAGACTCCTAATCCTAAGGCTAGGATAAAGGGGTGAATATCCACGGCGGGATGCCTAAGCATGAGTACGGCGATTCAAAGTCTTAAGGTTGGGAAAAGGTGAGGTGTGTCCACGGCGGGATGCCTAAGCACGAGTATGACGACTCAGATCCTAAGGCTAGGACGGGCGAGGGTTAAGGACTATTGACACGGCGGTCAAATGGTTAACCCTTTCCTTCAGAGGGGATTAAACGGTAAATTAAGCTGAAAACAAGAAAAATGCAAGCAATGGGTATAACTTATAAGTGTGGATCATAATTAATGAACGTAATGTGATATGAGATAGCAAAATACGAGTGATAAGATAACAATGTAATTATATGAACATGATTAGAGATGAAGATGCATAATTGGGAGGTTAAATGGTGAAGTTGCTTTTAATTTAAGGAATTACAAATTATGGTTAATTGTTTTTGAGAAATTAGTAAGAATTAGAAATTGAGTTGAGCGGTGAAATTGTCTTGTTAAGAAGTTAGAAATTAGTTGTTTTTATTTATTTTGAGATTTTGTTAAGTGAAAAAATTAAGCAAGAGTTAGAACTAATTAAGTCGTGTTAGGACCTTTCTCTGAAATTTTAATAAGAAATAGGAATTAATTATTTTTGATCACTTTGAGAAATTACGAATTAAGTTAAAGGAGGTGCTAGGCTAAATGATTTTTAATTTTAAAAAAAGTTAATTACTTTAAAAACCTCTAAAAGAAAAATAATTTAGAATAAACTAAGGCAATTAGATTAGCAAACTATTTTTGCTTTTAACATGAATATTTATTTTTTATTGATTTGTTATTTGTTAAGAAAAATTGAAATTAAATTAAACCACTAAAATAAACATTTTTGGAATTTTATTATATTGAAACAAATGAACCAAATTTTAATTTAACTAAATGCATTTTGTCCTTTTTTTATTGTTATTACAAAATTTTAAATAAAAAAACAAGTCAATTTTATTATTTTTATTATTAAATTTTGTTTTTTATTTATTTTTAATATTAAATATTTTCTCAGACTTTTTTTAAAAGGTTAGTGGTTAGTTGTTAATGGTTAGTTTGTTTAATATTAATAAATAATAAATAATAAATAATAAAATAAAAAAACTAAAAAAGAATAAAACAAAAAAAAATAAAAAAGTAAAAAGAAAACCGGGCGGGCTGGGTCATCAAGTCTCAGACCCGATCTGTTATGAATAAAAGGGAAGAGGTGGATGGTAAAAACCCTAATCTTCTTAGAGGGTCAGCGGCGAATCCCCTTGTGTGGGTTTCCCTGCACTTTTCTTCTTCTTTCAAAATCTCTCTCCTCTCCTCTCCTTCTCCTATCTTGGCCGTGATTTCCATCTTCTTCCATCTTGATATTCTTATCTTCTTCTTATTTTCTGCACAAAAACAACAACGAGAAAAATATAAAAACGGTTAATGGTTGCTTATGATTTGACGATTTTTTGTTGGATTTAAAGGTTTGGATCGGCCGATGATGAAGCTCTTCTAAGGCTTTTGAGGTTTCCGGATCCATTGAGATTCTCAAAAGAGGATCTTCGGATTCCGTCGAGACAGCTTGTGTATGGTTGTGGGTGACAGTTTGCTTGTGTTTTGCGGTTGACTTTTGTGTTGGTTACGGTGTTTTTTCGTGATGTTTTTGATGGTTGGAGGGCGATGATGTTTTTAAATGAGCCTCTGTTTCAGATTTCGTGGATGAAGTTGGTTTGTTTATTCACGATTTACTTGTGATTTTCGGATTTTGGGATCAGATCTGTAAGAAACTCTTGTGTTATTATTTTCGGTGGTGACTTTTGTGACGATTTTTTAGGCTGGCTTTTTTTTTGCGTCTGGAGTTTATGATTTCCGGCCCCCTTTAATTTTCGTTCTTCCCTTCTTCTTATACTATTCTTCTCTTGGAACGGATTGAAGGAGTTTTTAAAGACATTTCCTTTTTCAAAAGGACATGTTTTGACATGTTTGTTTCTTTCCCTCTTTGGATTTGCTGTTTGATATCCTTGCTTGCTGAGATCTAATTTCAGATTTGGATTTTTTCGTGATACTTTCCATTTACAGTTTGTAGCTTTGATGGAACAAATCTCTTTTTCGTTTGAGCTATTTGATGATGATGGTACTGTCAGATTTGTTATGATTACGGTGGAAATCCTTGTCATTTTCGGAATTTGGATCATTGATGATGATATCTTACTGTTCCTGGATCTGTTTTGTGGAATTAATTTATTGATGATTTTCTGTTAGACTTTGTTGCCATTTTCGGATTTTCCATTTAATGGTGATGAATCCGGATTCTGATTTTCGAATTTGGATTTGTTCAATGATATTGGTGGGATTTTTTTAAGGCCTGTTTGGATGAAAATCATTTTTCCCAAAGAACTCTTTTTCTTTCTCTCAAAGAACAGAACTACTGGATTGTTGCTAAGGTCGGAAACTTCTCCGTCCTTGACGTTGAGCTGTATCTTCAATCTGTCAGTCTATCTACGAAACTCGTCTTTCCTTCCTTTGTTGGCAGTTAATGCAGCGTTTCACTGATCATTGAACTTAGATATTTCCAAGTATGCCTTATCCAGTTCTTTCTTCTTATGCTTAAGGATACTATCAGTGCTCTTCAAATATTGACCGACCCATCCCCGCACTCGAATCTCCTCAACTAACTCTTTTTCCATCTTAGCCAAAACTTCTGTCTTCGTCTTTTCTAAGTAAGCAGCTTCGTTCTTATCACTCTTTAACTGACTGATTTCTTTTTTTAACTCTTCGTTCTCCTTACACAATTCTTCTTTTTCGGCACACAGCTTATTGTATCTTTGAATATCAACCGTCATAGGCTCTTCAACGACTAAAGGATATAAAGGCTCCCTGATAGGGAAAGGTAGCAACACTCTCTCCACCCTCTTCTGGATTCAATCCAAATAAGGGCCATAAGATCTGTAGTTACCCTTGCCCAACGAAAGTTTCCCTTTTCTATGAACTCTTCCCCAGGCTTCCTTTATCCTGGACACAATATCAAAATCAGTTGTACATGTGAAATACAGAGATTCATGTACTTCCTCCTCCTTTGGGGGCCCCTTCAAGGCATAACCAAACTGTTTGATAGCAAGAGAAGGGTTGTAGTTAATTTCACCTCTTCTTCCTATCAGAGGTACATTAGGAAAACTCCCACAGCTAAAAATGATCTCCATGCCAAGCAGATCTCAACTAAACCAGATAATATTCTTAGATGTCAAGCCCATAAGCCTTTCTGACCATTCAGAATGTATCCCTCGTATCAACAAAAGCTCTGATGCGAGGAAGATGATCCATAAACCACTTATGGAGAAATGGTGCACATCAAGAAGCATTTTTCCCTCTCCTATTTTCATTTTTATAATGCACTGAATGATATAAATCTCCCAGAAGAGTAGGAATAGGATTTTTAGAAGCAAAGATGTGAAAAGTGTCCATATCAACAAAATCTGGTATGTTGGAAAATAGAACAAAACTGTATATGCACAATGCCAGAATAGCGTTCAATACTACCCAACATCCTTCCTTAGCAAAATATTGAGCCTTACCCACCAAGAAGGACAAAGAGAAACCAGAAGCTAAATTCCTACAGGCCACGTTACCCTCCAATTCATATTTGCTCAAATAAAGAGCGTTGGCTAACTTTGTAAGGTCAGGTTCCTCCTCGGAATGAAAGAAAAGCATTTCTTCTAGGACCAAAACTCCTACCAGAAAAAAAACTCCTCTAAGGTAGGAACTAGGACATAATCAGGGAATGTAAAACAACGCAACTGAGGATCATAGAACTGTAGTAGAGTGTGGATAGCTCCTTGTTCGTAGCTTATGACTTTGTGGATGAAGCTCAGAATCTTCCCATAGTCTTTTTTGAAGTCCTCGATGACACCGAAACCAGCCATTGAAATAAGACCAAATAAAGGTCTTAACTCTGGTAGCGGGAACTTGTAGATGATAGTCTTCTTCAATTCAGGCTTCATGTTGATAGCATATTAGATTAACAAAATCAAAGGGAAAACGAGAACCTGAGATCACACATACATGCAAATAAAGATGCAAATGCAAACATGGGATCAAGACATCCAAAACTGTTGTGTCGTTGACTGAGTCGAACCAGAACTTTACTCTAATAAGAAACCCAGAATACCAGAACACTATGGACTAAAAATCTGCTTTGACAGAAGACCGGGTCGGTTGAAAGTCAAGGTTTCCTGCAAAAACCTTCCCACTCACAGGCAGGACCTAGTCTCTAAAAAGGTACGGCATCCTATGCAGGTCGTCAGTATCACGGAATCTCAGGTCGAGAAACGATGATACGTTCACCATTTCTGGTTTGGCATCATAGTCAATCAAGGAGGTCTCAATTTACATCCCAATGAACGGTCTCCAGAGTCGTTACAAAAAAAAGAAACAAAGGTTAAGGAGAAAAAGGGTGCGGAGGTGGATGAGTGGTGCAAAAAACAGTGGGATGCCTGGGCCCAAGCCTCTAGGCCTAACGATCCAAACACAAGCCAGAAAAAAGGGGTGCAGCGGGTTTGATAGTGTGAACAGAAAAAAACGAGTGGGCTCAAGGGTCCAGTTCACAACACCGCAAAAAAAGGGGGTGTGAGGTGAAGAAAACAGAGTTTGGGGCCTAAGCCCAACCCGTTCGCAGGGATAAAAAAGGCAAAGGAACTCAGTTTTAAAATAACCCTAATTCTCAACCGCCACACCCCTTATCTCTTCTTCTTCAAACACTCAGCCTCTCTCTCACTATTTCTCCCATGGCTTCAAACCCCTCCCTTATCTTCTTCCTCCTGAAACTTCAACGAGCACTCCTTCTGCATACACAAACCTCTTCAACACGCAGAAACGGAGACGGAAGCCTCCCCATGACACATCGCCGAAACAACTCAACAAACCGTCAACAAACGAAACTCAACTTCCTACTCGAACGACACAAACAAATAAAGAAGATAAACACGCAGCAAAGCCAAACAAAAGTCTTATTGCGAGTACAAAATCATAAACAAGATTCAAAACGAGAGTACCGTAAAGTGGCGAAAGCAACAATGATACTAAGGTTCAGGTGCGATTACTCGGACTCCTCTGCTCTTTTCTACCACGAATCAAGATTCTCCTTCTTCCTTGCGACTAAAGAAAACCTAAAAGAACGGGAAAAGACAAGGTCATCGCAACCAAATCTTAGTTTCGGGAGTCGGTTACGCAAGGGGAAGGTATGAGCACCACTCACGCTCGTTATACTCAACGAGATCCACGCTTGTTGTCTAATTTATGGGTGAGTTTATCTAAAAGCTACTTCTAAACGAGGGTGAAGAGAAAGAACAAAAGAGACTCGATAGGACATCGTCGCCCTATGCCTACGTATTCTTGTCGTGCAATGGGAAAGTTAGAGTCAACGTAGTTCAGAAAACTACGGGTGATGGGGGGAAGGTTGCCCGCTAAGACATCGTCGTCTTGTGCCTACATATCCTCATCTGGTATGAGAAATCAGAGCAAACGTACTTCGGGTGACTACACCACTGGTTGGTTAAGTATTTTTTCTATGAGAAACATTACGTCTCCATTCCAGCAGTTAGGGACGATGCCTATTTGCGGTAGAATAGAAAAGTAACGCACTCTTTTCTGAAAATGATATTTAAAAAGCAAATGAAGGATAAAAGGTTTGAGTTTTGTTTGTGAGTTTTAGTGAAGCAGATTGAGTTAGTTTGAGACTTATGTCGCACTAAATACTATGACGCGAGAGCGAATGCGTCGCATATCGCCCAAAGGGCATACACTAAACACTCTAGACAAGTGAGGAGAAACCCCCCCCCCCCACTCATCATTCCCCATGTACTTAAGGTTCGTAACGTACGACATTTATCATTCTTTATTAAGTGTCTTAAAGAAATTTGAGATGAGAAAAGAGAGACGCACAGAAGATCTAGGGAAAACTGAACCCTAACTGTTATCATACAAAATGGCCCTAAAATCAGGATTATGAGGGTGATCTACCTAATGTTTTCATGTTTGGATTAAAAGCCTAATGTCTCTCCTACCTCTAACTTAATCGAAAATTAAGTCGAGCTAGGAATCCTAGAGGATCATGTGAATACAGGGGGTAAACAACAAGTAAACACGAAGCAACGCAATCACAAACAACGTCAAGTATTAAACTCAAATTTAGAATTTTTGGAAAATATTTACAAGAGTCAATGATGAAAAGTACTCACAAACGCACTCGAATAAAAATCAAAACCAAGAAAAGAATTAGTCAAAGATTGAAAATTATCTAGGTCAAAATTGAGTCAAAGTCTAGTTAACTAAAATCTAATTGAAAGTTAATCCTAAGATAATCAAAATTAATTTCTAAAAATAAACTAAAATTATTTCTAAATAAATTAAAATCTAACTAATAATAGAATTAAAACAAAATAAAAAGGATTAAAAATTATCTAAAGAAAAAAAAGAAATAACATTAACTTAAATTAGAAATCTAATTCTATGTTAATATCTAAACCTAAAAACAAACATTAGTTAATTATAGATTAAATCCTAAAAGACTAAATATAATATCTAAATCTAAAAGTTAAACCAAAATAAATTTAAATCTCTAGGATTAAACCTTAATTCTAAAACTATATAAATCCAAACTTAACTATAACAAAACAAGCTTAAATAACAAAAAAAAAACAAAGGTTAAGGAGAAAAGGGGTGCAGAGGTGGATGGGTGGTGGAAAAAATAGCGGGATGCCTGGGCCCAAGCCTCTAGGCCTAACGATCCAAACACAAGCCAGAAAAAAGGAGTTCAGCAGGTTTGATGGTGTGAACAGAAAAAACGAGTGGGCTCAAGGTCTCAGTTCACAACACCGCAAAAAAAGGAGGTGTGAGGTTAAGAAAACAGAGTTTGGGGCCTAAGCCTGATCCGTTCGCAGGGATAAAAAAGGCAAAGGAACTCAGTTTTAAAATAACCCTAATTCTCAACCGCCGCACCCCTAATCTCTTCTTCTTCAAACACTCAACCTCTCTCTCACTATTTCTCCCATGGCTTCAAACCCCTCCCTTATCTTCTTCCTCCCGAAACTTCAACGAGCACTCCTTCTGCATACACAAACCTCTTCAACACGCAGAAACGGAGACGGAAGCCTCCCCATGACACATCACCGCAACAACTCAACAAACCATCAACAAACGAAACTCAATTTCCTACTCGAATGACACAAACGACTAAATAAGATAAACACGCAGAAAATCCAAAAAAAGTCTTATTGCGAGTAAAAAATCATAAACAAGATTCAAAATGAGAGTACCGTAAAGTGGCGACGGCAACAATGATACTAAGGTTCAGGTGCGATTACTCGGACTCCTCTGCTCTTTTCTACCGCGAATCCAGATTCTCCTTCTTCCTTGCGATTATAAGATCGCGTCTTGTTGTTGATGGTTCTACGAAGCCACTTGCTCAAACTTGTGTAGTAAACTCGTCCTGGAATTCTTGCAGGTTGTTCATGATTGAAGGTTGATGCAGAAGATTGACACAGTAATTCGAATTTGTGTGATGTCGCGAGTATGGTATTTGTTCCACCCCAAATTTTGACCCCTATATATTCATCATCATTCTAGGAGCATCATCATTTACTTATCTAACCATAACCTATTTCAAGTTTGTCTTTGTCAAGATACAGGTGAATTAGGGTTTCATAGGGTCAAGAATCGAGGTTTCGATGGTTTGATCAGTCAATGTCTTGGATTGATTCTCCATGAAATAAGTCTCTACACCATAAAAGATACAAAATTGGATCAAGTATGGATCCAATTTGAGGTTGTCACCCAAAGGAGAAGAGCAGTGCAGTCCAGGACCCCCGATTAGGGTTTCTGATAGGAAAAAGTCAATTGTAGTTTGACTTTTGATTTAAAAGGCATTCCAATGATGTAATCATGGTTCATAAAGCTTATATGACTTATTGAAGTCCACCCAAGAAGTTTCAAGACCTCAGAAGACCCAGAACACCAACAGTCGATTCAGGGGTTTTCGATCAATCGGTCCGTTTGACTGAAAAGTCAACTCTTTCACCAAAAGGAATTTGACCTCAAAGTTGGAAGAAAATATGTACCTAATTTCATATTACATCTAGTCATGAATTTTTGTGACCATTGGATCAAGGATTGAGGAGTAATAAAAAAAAGTCGGGAATTAGGGTTTTGAAAAGGACAAGACCGTAACTTTTTAACCACACATTCAAATGAGGTGGTTCAAAGCTTGTTGGAAAGGTCTTGGCAAGTCCTACAAATTTTCACAATGGTCCCTTTATAAAAAATGAATGGATTTGGAGTTATAGTCAAAATCATCACAAGAGGAGAAAAACACTTAGTGAAATTCTAAGTTTTTGGCACTTTTAAGACATGTTTTCAGTCAACTTCATGAGGTTTTTTGACCTAGTTCCACTTGGAATTTGAAAATCCCAAAATAATGAAAGTTGTAGAGCATAATGAGGGATTTCCAAAAAGTACAAGAACTCTTCTATAGCCCTTATGAGCTGAGAGTTTTGAAGGGGACAGGTTGGCTTCAAACACTTGATTGTCATCATGTCCAAACTCTGCACAAACTTGAATTCCAACTATCCACTTGATTTATAACTATGGATTGAAATCTGATATGATGTTTTAGAGTGTGTATTGAACTAAATCAGAAGATATTTCAAGCATGGCCAAAGTTTTGTTTAAAGGACCATTGTTTAAAGTGAAAAAGTACAAAAGTACACCATGAGAGAGAGTGTTTGTGGCTGCAGCATGGAATATCTGCCCTTGCTCTCCTTATGACACTTTTCTACAGCTCAAGGATATCTGGTTTTTGAGGCCAAGTAACATTGAAAACAAGCAAAAGATCTGCAGAGCAAGTTACAATGGGATTTGCTAAGATTTTCTTCCAAAAATCACAACTTGCAAGGCATGTTTCACTACCTGTTCTCATCTTGCTTTACCTATAAAATAGGTTTCCTATATGACATTAGACACACCATAGCACTCTAAACCCAAGAGAAAATCAAGCTCTCTCACTCTTGCCTTGCTTTACTTGTAAGTGAAGAAAAAGCATCCAAAACCACCAAAAACGACTTTGTGCAAACTTCATACCAGCATCCTTTCTAGTCATTCAACCACCTTAAAAATCATCCACACAACCTCAAAATCATTATTAGGAGGTGTTCCAACCATTAATTTGATCAAAAACACCACAAAACCAAAACTCAACCTTCTACACCTTAAAGTTTGGCTTTTCTGCATAAAATTGAGAAACTTACTGCCTAGATCAGGTTAAACCTCTTTGACACCTTGAACACCTTCCATTTATGTTGTACCAACTGTCTAATACTTTGAACAAACAATTGGAACCTCATTCGCTAGATCTGTCCTCAAGGATCACTTGTTTCTTCAAGAAGAAGTAATCTCAAGCTTGCATGAAGGGAGGGATATCTTATTCACTAAAGGTTGCTAGCTTACTTTGGAAAGTTTACAAGAGGTGTGTGATTTCAAACCATATCATTGATATGCATCATGTGTTAAAATTATTTATGCTTGCTTAATGAGTTGTAACTCTCATGTAAAAATATGATTGATCTTGGCGTTATCATGTAAGGTTTGCATCAGTTTTGTTGAAGTTTGTTTTCATAATAAGATTTGTTATACCTGATGTCATGAGGTTGTGACCTTGCATTTGAGGTATGTAATGAGTTGACTGTTAGATGTATCAACATTGTCATTTTTAAGGTTGCATTAGTTCTGTTAGAGTTATCTTTGGTTTGAGTTTGCCAACTCATGTTTGCTGTCATAGAATAACAATTCTTATTTGAAGCGTGTTTGAATGGATCATTGGTATTGTTATGTCCAAAAGATTGTTGTTGCTTCTATTTAGATGTTGTGCCAAAAGTTTTGTTAACCATGTTTAGGCATACTAGCTTGTAAGCTATTGTCTAGATCATTCTTAATGCAAATGTGTGTTTTGTCTTTTTTAAGGCACTATGGAAATGATTCATCATATATAAATGTTTTTGAAACATATACTGATCTATGATTATTGACATTGTTATGTTAAGTTTGTGTCTATTGCTGTTAAGACTTGGTTCTCATGCTAAAATTTGTTTGTGTTTATTATCATGGAGTTTGTAACTTTCATTGGAAGCATTAATTTGATATTGTTATGTCAAGCCTGCTTTTGGATGTACAACGTTGTCATGTTGAAATTGCAAGTTGTTTCTGTTTATTTGTTGTGCTAGAAGTTTTTGTTGCGAAACTGTTAGTTCTGGTTCAGGCATACAAGTGTTGTTAGGCTACAATTAGGTCCATATGTGTATGTGTTGCTTTTTGTGAAAGCATTGTTGCTAAAACCTTTGATTTATGTTGTTGAAATATGATACATCAGCTGGTTATCATGAGGTTATGTTTGTTACATGAGATCTCTAAATGAGTTGATGTTTGACATTGCCATATTAAATTGTTTGGACGGATTTTGTGCTGAAAGTTAGTTTTTGTTTGCTTGCTGAATTGAACCTTATTGGATGTTGGCATTGTGAGAACCTTGTTGCTGCTGTCTAGATTAGTTGAGTCTTGGTTATATGTTTGCTGCCATATGAAGCACGATGCATTGATCTACTGTCTAGTTTCTGTTTAAGGTTTGTCAACCTATTGATCCATCAATTTCTGCATGAATCTTTTAAAATCATTGTTTGTCTGAGGATGTGCTATGTTAAAGCTTAAGTGCATGACATTGATGATGTGGTGAATGGTATTGGATCCATAATAACTGCTTCTTTGATAGCACCACTCTCAAGTCATGTATCCTTGTTGCTACTCATGTGTGACCTGCTGACTTGACTTGAATTTAGATCTTCTTAACATCTTGAATTCAATGAACATCATATTTGGAGCAGGTGTAAGCTTTCAATCAGTTTTTAAACTTGACCATTTGGACCTCCAACATTGATATGTATCATAACTGTTTTGTTCTTTCAACATCATTTCAATAACTTGCAACATGGGGGGTCATATTTTGATTCAGTGAGAAATTGAGATATTTCTTTGGATATAATCCATAAGCAATGTATTGGAAACATGTGCATACCTTTCATTGATCATGTTTGCATCTGTTTTGGAACTTGACTTCAAAAATGCATTTCAAAACCCTCACTTGCACTTCCATTCGTATTTTAATTTGTGTGTGTTGTTTTAAAAATTGGTTGTTACCATCATGATCCTCTTCAGATTTCAAGTGGATTAGATTTTAATTTTGTGAAAATTGGTGTTGTTTTGGTTAAGATTGAGTTGAAACCGTTTCCATGGAATCTTGCCTTGAGGTGGCTTTGATTTTCCCAGAATATAATAACTTGGAGGGTTATATATTATTGGGGTGGCTTGATATAATGGATGTATCGCCACCCCAGTGGTTATGCCTTGCGTTTCATGTACTTACCTTGCTCAATGTCTTAGGTTCGATCTGTGTTGATCAATTCTTTTTTCTATTTGTTGCATTTTTCCATGTTTTAGTATTTTATCTCTCTCTTCCATTGTTGATCACATGTGCGCATTGGTTGAAATGGTAATATTTTGGTTTGTAATCCATAGGTCACGAGTTCAAACCTTGGATAAGACACTTCTTTCTTTTTTAATGACTATTTTCTTTGATTTTTCATCAAAATTCAAATCAATATAACTTTATCATTTTTCATCATTTTTAAATGATTATTTTTCCAAATGTCTTGTAATCTTTCCTATTTTCATATGGTAATTAAAGAATTCAAGAACTTGAATTCTAGAAACACTTTATACCATGAGAAAGTCTTGCACTATTTTAGGGTTTTTACCCTCCTCTCTTTCAATCTTTTTCAAAACTTTTGATTCAATTCATTGAGATTGATTGGCATTTAATGCGAACTCTGTCTGTTAATTTCTTTGTGTGTTTGAGTATGTCACTTGAACCAAAACCTATTTACATTCCAATCTTTACTTGTAAGCATCTACTTGATTGTCATTCTGAACCATGTTTATGAACCATACTATCTCTTGATGTTGTGACCTCTTTAGTACACTTTTCATGTGATCCCTACTTCTAGAAGTCTTGTTAGAACTCTAATATAATAGGATTTGTTTCATTCTTTGTTGTTACCTTGAATTTGTATGTTTTCTTCATGAAAATTCTTACTTGCATTGTTGTAACATTGTTTGTATACTTATATGTACTTGATTGTCATCAATGCATAATTTTTGGTCTTATGTGGTTACATTTGACATTCTTTAACCTATGACACGTTTGCCTCAAGTTGTTACTTTCTTCCATTAAAACTTGTTTGCATTTAAACATGTGGTTATTACCTCATTTCCCTTCATCTTTGTTAAGATGTTTCAAGTGGTTTTTACCTCTTATGTTGGTCTTGTAAGAACCTCTACCATGTCCTTCTAGATATTGTGATATCTTTGGGTATTATGGTTGTAACCATTTAACTTAATTGTAATTTTTGCTTGTTGTTGTCATATACTTGCATCTCTTCTTTGGTTGTTACCATACTCTTTTATATGTTCATCATGTTTAAATGAATGCTTATGTGTTCTTTGTTAAGTTATTCCTCAAGTGATGGAACTTGTTAGTTCTCATCTAGTTGCCTCTTTTCCCCATTCCAAAGGAAAATTTCTCTATTCACTTCACAGTCATAAATAATAACTCATTACCCTACTTCTCTGACTTTGTCAAGTCACCTTGAACCATAACTTGTTAAGTTAGAACCCATAGCCATTATACTTTGCTTTAAGTCTAGAAGACCTACCCCTTGTTAGTAGTATTCCTCAACTAGAACTTTAAGATAGAGTTTGTTAACTCTATGTAAGAATCATAGTGATGATTACTTACTCCCCCTTGACTTTTGTTAAAGTCATTTCTCATGAGTGTACAATTTAGAATAGAGTGTTTTGTTAAACTCTACACAAGCATTGTTATGTTTGTTTCCCTAGAGTCCTGACCATAGTCAAGTACTTTTTAACCCCCAATAAGGTGAACTACGATTGCTCTGATTCTATCCTAGTTAGGATACGTAGGCAGAGGACGCGATGTCTTTGCGAGCAAACTTAGAAACTATCCTTACATCTCCACCTATCACCCTTTACTTTTTACCCAATCCTAAACCAAAGCAAACATTTAGCAAGTATTAGCATACAAACATACAAAAGGTTCCTGTAGAGTACTACAGATGTTTAGGATGTGAAATACCTACCCTAGGCATAACCAACCCCCGATCCCCGATCTCTTAGCGTTGTTGTTACATCGCGCAAAAGAGTTTTTCTTTCTTTAACCTTTCCTTTGGATAAATCAAAGTTCGGTTGTGAATTTAATGAATTAATATTCAAGTTAATCAATAGCTTGGTATCACAATTCTCACTGCAACAGGGTTGTTGTGGATTTTTTAGGCTTATTGAATGCTGTTGGGAAACCGAATTAGAATGAATCTGAAATGTTCTTGCGGTTTTTTTTTTTGCTGAGATATTGGAATGTTTTTTCTTATGGTGAATAAAAAATGTGGTTGGTTTTTTTTTATGGTGAATAACAGATGTGGTTGGTTTTTTTTTTGTTGTGCTATGTTCACCGTTGTCATCTTTATATCAGAATGAAGGAGGGATAGGATAGGATGGAGTTTTCACTAAAACTGCTATGGCTGAGTTGGTTGCTTATACGATTCGGGTTTGTAGCAGGTTTTAGGGGCTAAAGGTGTTTTTCGACGTGCTGTTAGTTTTGTGCGTCCTTAGGAGTGCATATGAGAAAAGATGGGAGACAAACAAATTTCTGGTGTAACAGATGCAGTTCTCCCTGAATGAAGGTTTGTACCTCCTCTTTAAATTCAAAATCTCCTCTCCCTCTTTCTTTAAAAATTTGTTAGGGAACTTTCATGATACATTTCATTTTTTGCCTTATTGTTGTGATATGTCCCTTTTGATGCAGGAATCGTACAGGGATTGTCTGGTGTGGAGAATGAGGTTTACAGTTCTGGTGGGTGCGTCGTGCGTAAGTACAGCTTGGCTGGGGCAGAAGTAGCGGAAATTTTGTCCTCTATTGTTGTGTATCAGTTGTATGATTGCAAGCTGGCAGGAAATAGTTTTTTTGTAAAAGATTATTTATGAATTTAATGATAAATTTCTTGTAATGAACTTTCTGCTATGTAATAATTTTTTTTATTGCAATGCTTTTTTCAATTCCCTACTGTTAAAAAACCTTTTTTACTGAATTTCTCTTCCTAAATACAAAACCTTGCATTATTTGTATCTGACACTGTGAGAATGGACTACCACCATCCAGAAAGATACCAGCACTTGGGTTGGTGGTATTACTGCCAATAGCACGAAATTCGAAGGAAACAACATTTACACTTGATTCTGTCGTGAGTTATTTGACCAGAAACCATGAACATTGTCCTTTTGCTACATAATAAACATTAGACCTTGATAACACCACATCGCTATCTACCAACCAAGACATAACATTCATAGCTTTTGATTCTAATCCCGCACACCTTCCAATTATAACAACTTACATTTCCAAATCTTGCCAATTCTAATCTCAAAAGAACACAAATTAGTAGCAATTTACCCTTGTAATTTGTACTAATTATGACTTCAAGTGAACACATCCTTATTGTTTGGAAATTAAATTGACTCGTGCATCCATATGTGTTTTGAATTCCATCACCTCGCAAATGTTTGAGTCCTATTTTGCAATTATCAATTTGGAATGCTTATGCCATGAATCCACAAATTAAA
The DNA here is from genome assembly GCA_963859935.3 of Lathyrus sativus. Classification (NCBI taxonomy): domain Eukaryota; kingdom Viridiplantae; phylum Streptophyta; class Magnoliopsida; order Fabales; family Fabaceae; genus Lathyrus; species Lathyrus sativus. Next base: position 434,360,821 of record OZ012739.1, on the reverse strand, counting down.
CTCAATTTCATCAGCTTTGCGCTCGCGACACATCCATCCACCTATGTTGCAAGTAACAAAACGTAACTCACACCTAGGATTATACCCCCATGTTTTCTCGGATCATATCTTGCATTATGGCTCAATCTATTAGCAATTTGGGTCACAAGTCCTTGACTTAATAGCCAGTGATCTTTACACAAAATAAATGATTTGAGGAATCCTTGAAGACGTTCAGGATTTGTCATGAAAACCTTAACCAATCTCAATGCCGAAGAAAAGACCTCATGGTGATAAGAGAAACTTGAGATATCCATAAGATCAAACCCTAATCTTTGGCCTCGAAGAAGAAGACCCAGAGACTTGATGTTGATAAAAATAGAAAGGCCTTGAATGATAAGATTCACTGATGAATAAGCTTCAAAAGGAAACTCTCTTAGGTACCACATAATTAGAGAAATAAATGGTAACTCGTGATTTGAGACGCCCTTCAATAAAACAAAGCTCAACGCAAAGCTCAACCATAACCTTGAAGACCTTAAAACTTGACATATCGTGAGGAATAATGATACACAAGTCCTTGATACCTGATGATCTTTGATATGCACTTACCACCGCAAGAATTCAAACCTCGCAAAACTTGAATGAAAGTACCTCAAGGCAAATGGAAACCCTGGCCCAGAGAAACTCTTGATCCCATGTCTTAGAAGATCAATGCAAAGTATGATTATGAATTCTGAACTAATGATGATGCAAATGAGCACGAAGCAAAAGCCAACCAAAGTTAGAAAAAGCTAGGGCAAATTTTGGGGTGCAACAATGTTCATAAATAAAAAAATGAAAAAAGAAAAACCCACTAAATCAAAACCTATGAAGGAGATTTAGGCAAAATTGGGGCATTCCGCTGGACTTCAAAGGTCAAATCCAAAAGACTCTGTCCAAGCAAAAGTTAGGGAAAACAAAAAATGCAAAAAGCAAAAAAAAAAAAGAAGGTCAATTCTAAAATCCAATTGTCGTTGGTATCTAAAGGCCGGTTGATACTAGCATTGTTTGCTGAAGTTGTCACTGGAGTTCTTGTTTAAATATGCTCAATAAATAACAAAGTCATGTGATCAGACACCAAAAACAAAAAGGTAGGTGACTTCCATGTCCAAAGCCTTAGTGTTGTACAACATATTGTCGCAACTGTGGAAAGAATCGGCGGAAAAAAATAGAAGAGTCACCATCGAATGTTATTTATCCCAATGCAGGGAAAGGAAACGATCGAAGAAAACCTACAATAAAGGAGAAGACAAGGTCATCACAACTAAATCTTGGGTTCGGGAGTCAGTTATGTAAGGGGAAGATATGAGCACCCCTCACGTCCGTTGTACTCAACGGGATCCACGCTTGTGTGTCTAACCAAAGAGTGTGTTATCTAAAAGCTATTGCTAAATGGAAATGGGAAAGGGAAAAGAAAAATGAGACTCGATAGGATATCGTCACCCTATGCCTATGTATTCTCTCGTGCAATGGTAAAGTCGGAGTCAACGTAGCTCAGAAAACTACGGGTGATGGGGGGAAGGTTGCTCGCCAAGACATCGTCGTCTTGTGCCTACGTATCCTCATTTGGTATGATAAATCAGAGCAAACGTAGTTTAGAAAACCTAGACCACAGGTTGGAAGTGTTTTTTATGAGCGACATTAAGTTCTCATTCCAGCAGTTAAGGTCGATGCCTGTTTGCGATAAAACGACAAAGTAACATACTCTTTCCTGAAAAAATATTTTTGAAAGAACAATCCCGAAGGATAAAAAAGGTTTGAATTTTGTTTATGAGTTTTAATGAAGTGAATTGAATTTGTTTGAGATTCACGTTGCACTAAAGACTATGACATAGGAGCGAATGTGTTGTATATCGCCCAAGGGGCATACACTAAACACTCTAAACAAGTGAGGAGAAACCCCTCCACTTATCATTTCTCACATACTTAAGGCTTGTGGCGCAAAATGTTCATCATTCTTTATTAAGTGTCTTAGAGTTGTTTGAGATGAGAAGAGAAGACACAAAAGAAAACACTAAAGGGAAACTAAAAACCCTAATGTTAACATACATAATGGTCATAAGGTTGAGATGAAAAGGAAGTCTACCTAATGTCATCGTACAAATGATAAACCTAAAGCTGAGGTCAAAAAGGGACTATCCTAATTGTTATCATACAAAAGGATCGAAAGCCTAACGTCTCTCCTACTCCCATCTTAATCAAAGATTAAGAGGGACTAGGAATCCTAAGGGATCATGTGAGTAAACACAAGTAAACACCATCCAATTCAATCACAAATGAAAACAAAGATGAAACTTAAACAAGTTCCAAAAAAAGAAGAAAGATGAAGAAGAAAGAAGAAGAAAGAGAAATGCAAGATGAAGAACATATCTGAAAGTTCAAAGGCAAAACATTAAGCAAACATCAATCAATGATCATACATATCAAAAACATGTCAAAGTAATAAGAATAGGCTCACATGCCAAACTGAACTCAAGGATGAGAGTCAAAACAAAATGGCAAAACAAAATACCCAAACACACACAAGTGACTCAAAGTCCAACAAGGTGGAATGAAATTAAATGAGATGGAAAAAAAGACGGGGAAGTAGTAACATCATATCATGTCAACTCCATTCAAAGACCAAAGAAAGAAACACAAAGAGTGTCAAGCATGCATCTCATCAATGTCCAAACAACTAGCTCATACAAAACACAATTCAAATGATCAAACATGTGACATTAGGGTGTATAACCAAGTAGGGGCAGCAACACAAACATGAACATCATTTCAAATATCAACTCATGGATAACAAGAAGAAACAACAATGGTCAAGTTCAAACATGCATCAAAACTAGGTAAGTCCATACCATGATCATCTTCAAATGAAAACATGTACTCAAGTAAGGTACAAAGTGAAAATTGATCAAGTAATGCACATCATATCATGAAGGTCGGAAGCAAACTCAAATTATTTAATTCATATCCAAAACCAAAACATCAAGCAAGTCAAAGAAATATCAAGTTCAAATCATGCTCAAAGAAACACCTAAACCAACCATACAAGAGAACATGTGAATAGAGGAGTGGGAAATGATCATATAAAGGACACATAACATGAAGATCAGAACCTTAATCAAGTCATTTTAATTACACAAGAATCATGAACCACAAATAAAATCTATTCATGAAACAAGTCCTAAAACTAGGTCAAGCATTAGGCAAGTTCATATTCAAACATCATCACATTGAAAAATCAATTTGAAGAAAACAACAAGTTAAAACAATCAAGAATAAGCATACAAGAGATCTCAACAAGTGTTGCATGAATGCACCATCAAAAGAAAACAACAAGTTAAAACTTGTTATGAATCGAGCATGAATCGAGGACTAAACAAAACCAAGTGGGAAACATCCAAGGAATGTTCATCAAAGCATCAAAACCACATCCAAATATTCATCAATCAAGTGTCTAAGCATTTGAGAAAATTTGGTTCAAGAAGGTGATCAAAAGACATCAAACAACAAACCCTAATTCAAGGGTAAATATGGAAAAGCACTCCTCAAAGAAATTCCAAATAAAATAGAAAAATAAATGGAAAATAAAAATAAAAATAATGAAAAATACCTTGAGACATTAAATGAACAGAAACATATTTTTGTGTATTTTTAAAATGGTTTTAACTATTAAAAATAAAATCAAATGAAAAAAAAAGAATAAAAATAAATGAAGAAATGAAAGGAGAGGGGTGCAATAGCAAATCAGAAACAAAAGGAAAGTAGTTCATGGCGCGTTGGGCCCAAGTCAGGGTGTGTGAATAGCATAAAAATCAAAGCCCAAACCAACAAAAACCAACAAAAACCTTTTCTAAATGAAACGCATTGTATCATTAAAGGAGGTGGCATGCCACCTCACCTTTCAACGCACCACACAGGCAAGTCAGCTGTCAAATCACTAACCACCTCAACTTAACACCTCAGACACCAGAGCCCTAGCTCCAGTCGTCTTCCCCGGTGAGCCTCACTGGTGTTCTCTACAAATCTCAATAAAAATCAAAACCTACCACATCATCTTGAAGAGGAACTCATGTAGGACACAAATATGATCATGGATTTTCAAAAAGGTGCCTAAAACAAGGTGTAATTAGTGCTTCAAATTTTGTGTCACAAACTGAAAACGAGCCAAATTAAAACAAATCACGTCCAAGCATTGCCTCCACCATGGATGGACTTCAGATGCACCGGTATGAGCTTAAACAAATGCCTAAAATGAGAGGTTCGAAAGTGGAAAAATACCTAAACGAAGCTACTCCGTTGATACTACAAACCTTGCTTGAGCTTCCAAAAAGGGTCAGCAATGGACTCCTGAGCTTCTTATAAACAATATGGAAGCAATAGATGGAATAAATTTCCAATGAAATTATCTATTCAAAGAGAGATAAAAATGGAGTAAGCTTGAGTTATTCTGACCTTCTCTTGCAGTGAATGACCTCTTTCTCTCACTCTAGGGTTTACATTGCTTAAATATGATAGGTTAGGACTTTTTTGGAAGGCCCATGAGGTGCAAATTGTTTTTTTTTAAACTTTGACAAAAATTTGAAATTCATGTGCACACGGGTTATGGGATGGCTTTCATACAAATTGAGTCAGCATCAAAGGCAAATAAGGGTGAGAAAAGGAATAATGATGATTTGGATTAAAAGAAATGGACTAATGAGGTGGTTTTGTTATTTCTCAATTTTAGCATAAATTTAAATTTTTCACATGAAAGAAGAATGTGCGTTTTCTGACTTTGGGCAAAAATTGGATGTCATGTAATGGTGGTATGAAAGAAGAATGTATGATTGTGACTTGAAAGGCAAGAAAGTCTAATTAGGTCATACATCTATGTATTCAGGTTCATCATGCTTTAACATGCACCATAACACATCAAACCGAATGAAATTTTAGGTCATGATAAAGGCAAGACCTTGAGACACAACTTTCATGTTGTAAGTAACTTGATTTGAAACTTTGAAGTTCATGAATTTTGACCTTGAAGTGAATGATCCAAAACTAGGTCATCCAAAATGGCCTTGACTTGGAATGGTCATAACTTGAGTTATACACATGGAAATGATGAGTTCTTGAACTTTTTGGAAAACTTAGGTGATGAAGAAAAACTCTTATGTTTGAAGAAAGTTGAGAAAAAGCTCGGATCCATGTGAAAGTTGTCTTAGAAATGCGTTGCCCTTGGGTGCCTATAAATCCTTTCCACTTTGTAAAACCAACTTGAAGACATCATAACTTGAGGTGTGTAGATCCAATAAGGGATTTTTTGTACTCAAACAAAATCTTGGAGAACAAGGAACAAGTATCATGTTTGATGAAAAATGAGATGGAGCTTGTATCATAGGGAAACTTATCATGGATGTTAGGTGCTAAAAGAGAGGATTTTACACTTAGAATCCTCTAAAACCCTAATTTAGAAACCTCTTAATTTTATGATCTTTTTTATTATTCTTGATTAAGCTTCAACATAGTACTTTTGATAACTTAAGATGACCTCTCATGACCTAAATGATCAAAAGTCATGCCTTAAACCTCTTCAGATTCATAGTTGACTTTTGTTGACCAGTTGAAACCCTAGGACCATCTCCATTGATTGAAGCTCTTGTGATTGCTTGTGATGACACATAATCCATTTAGAGGACCCTTAAGGGGTGTGTTGGGCTTTAGAATCATGTATTGCCCTAAGAACTAGCGATAAATCTCCTTTGAACCAAAACCTTAACCAGTTATCCACAAGATAAGAGGAGGAGGTCAATGCATGAATCCTTAATTCAAATGGTTGTGGGACATGTCTTGATGAGGAGGAGGACTTTGTGATTTGAGAACACCATAAGGTTGAGCATGAAACCCTTGCTTAAGCTTTAAAGATGAAACTCTTCTCTTGAGTGTTGAATAAGATACCTTGATCTCGTGCCTAAGATCAATGCTATGCACAAATACCAATGCAAAATGATATGAAACATAAGCCAAAATATGAGAAAAAGGGTGGGAAAATTATGGGGTGCTATTGCTGCCCCTATTCAAACAACTTGGGCCTAAAGGGATGAAGAGCGGTCGCTTTCAAACATTCAAGGTAAAAGGTGATTGAATACCAAAAGAACCCAGAAATTTGCAACCTGCGGGAATGTTCTTGTAAAAGGGTTGCCAGTCAAAGGTGGACTTAAAAGTAGTGGGTACCAACCAAAAGTTAGGATAACCGAAGGACACAAGATGCCAACCAAAGGTTAGGATAAAATGCTACTAACCAAAAGTTAGGATCACCAGTGAGTAATTACCAAAAGTTGTGAGAAAGAGGCTACTAACCAAAAGTTAGGATCACCAAAGAGTAATAACCAAAAGTTGTGAGAAAGATGCTACTAACCAAAAGTTAGGATCACCCAAACTCCGACCGAAAATGAATACACAAACAAAGAAGACTACCAACCAAAATTTGGGATCGTCATAAATATTACCAACCAAAAGTTGGGAGGAAGGCTACTAACCAAAAGTTAGGACCACCCAAACACCGACCGAAGGCGAATACACAAACAAAGAAGACTACCAACCAAAAGTTGGGATTGTCCTAAAGATTACCAACCAAAAGAAAGGAGGAAGGCTACTAACCAAAATTTAGGATCGTCGAAACACCGACCGAAGGCAAGCACACAGAAAGAAGACTACCAACCAAAATTTGAGATACCGACTTCACATGGGAGCATATAGAGGACTACCAACCAAAAGTTGGGATAACATCCAAGAAACAATGGACTACAAACCAAAAGTTGAGATAACATCTAAGAAACAACGGGCTACCAACCAAAAGTTGGGCCAACAAAAGAACAAACAGCGGACTACCAACCAAAAGTTGGGATAAAATCCAACAAAAGAACGGACTACCAACCGAAAGTTGGGATAACATGCAACAAACAGTGAACTACCAACCAAAAGTTGGGATGACATCCAAGGAAAGTTGGGATAAACTGGGTATACAGGAAGTAGAATCAAACGACTTACTACCCGAAAAGAAGAACTCCTCTAGGGGAAATGAGAAATTTAAATAAACAAACTTTGTCGGGGAGTAAAAGTAAGACGGACACATCTATCAATGATTCTTATTGGGGGTAAAGATAATGAAATCTTGAGTTATGCCATTATCTGCTAGAGAGATGTCTGGCAACAAAGATATCAAATTCGGCTTATGCTTCGGATGCATATGTTTGAGTATGGCGTAATGCTCCATACGAAATGAAAATGCTATGCGTTTGTGAGGATGCAATGCAAATGATATGCAAAAGAAAACCACTAGGAGAAGTGCCGAAAAGAGAATCAACAAACAAACTCTGCTTAGGAAAACACCCTAAATGACCTTCATGAATAAAACTCTTATGGGAAAAATCCACTTTTCTGGGAATTAAGAGTAACATTTGATAGGAAATTGTCCCAAAACTTTGATTTTGAAGAATGCCAATAACCATTGGACTTTGCTGGGGATATCAACCACCACTGAGTTACCTGTCAAGGAGATCAACATCAAACTCTTCTTGGGGAATGACCTTCATCCTTAACCTTTTGGGGATAAGTGTACGTCGTTGTTGGCGATAATACCTTCTGATCTGAAAATTATAATCTATGGGGAAACAAAAACCTCTGTTGCGGGAAGATATAAAATCTTCTACTAAATGAATGCTTGACTGGATAACGACACCCTGGCTAATATAGTCAACCTTTGAATACTCACTGGGGAGCACAAAATCAAACCGGCTGAGGAATGCAAAACTTGAATTCCTACTGAGGGAGGAATGGTTTACCATGTTTTGCAGATACTGCTAGAACTTCACCATTATGGAGATAAGCTCTACTGGGGAAAGGATTATGTCATCCTGTAAATAATCAAAAAATAAATAGAATGTCCTATATGCAAAATGGTTATCTCGGTTACCATTCATGATACTATTCAAGCAAATTCATTATTTTCAATATTCTTTGTAAAGCCCCCAATGTTTTCACATGTAAAGTTTATCAAAAATATCGGACGCCCTTTTTTTGTGAATAAAACAGTAAAAGTAAAAACAGGAAACAAAAAGCTCTTTGAGTGAATAATACTTTATCGATTGAAATGACTTGTAAATAGGCAAGTTTCAATTTGAGGCAATCCCTGAAAAGAGGTAATTATGCAAAAAGTACAACAAGAAATATACAAATGTCGGAAATATGGAAACAAACAACCACCATGTGTTAATTCGGCTATGACTTGTATGTCTTCAATGTTTCACCAATGCTCCGCCTTCTGAAGAGACTGATTGGACTAATTTTTATTCTTCGGGACCTCCATGTGTCAAGATGAGTTCACAGATCGAACGCATACTGCAGTCATTTGCTTTTAAACCCCTAACTTTTGCCTAGATCGCCCTTTCGGGTTTTCAATCTACCAGGATACCCATTTTTGCCAAAGTCGTCTTTTCAGATTTTTCAACTTTACGGGTTTATTCTTTTTCTTTTATCCCTAATTTTTTCCTGAACCTTTTCCTTTTATGGTTCGCCAGGATGCCCCATTTTTGCATGAACTTTCTTTTTCTATCCAGCGGGTCTATTTTAAGCAAAGTACTTTTTACTATGTCTGTGTTCATAGGGGACGTAAAATCTTCACCATCCATAGTAGACAGTAATAAGGCTCCGCTACAGAAAACATTTTTTACCATATATAGACCTTCATAGTTGGGAGTCTATTTTCCCCTGTGATCTGTCTGAGGAGGAAGGATCCTTTTCAAAACGAAATCCCCTATTTGGAAGCACCGAGGGCGCACCTTCTGATCAAAAGCCTTCTTCATTTTGCTCAGGTACAACCAGCTATGGCGAATGGTTGTCAATCTCTTCTCATCAATAAGACTTAGCTTATTAAACCTGGCTTGCACCCATTCAGCTTCGTCGAGTTTCACATCAGACAATACCCTTAAAGAAGGGATCTCAACTTATAATAGTAAGACTGCTTCTATACTATACACCAGTGAGAAAGGAGTTGCCCCAGTCGATGTATGCACCGAAGTACGATAACCATGTAAAGCAAAGGGCAACATCTCATGCCAATCTTTATAAGTCACCACCATCTTCTATACGATCTTCTTGATGTTTTTGTTTGGTGCCTCAACAATACCATTCATCTTCAGACAGTGTGGAAAAGAATTATAATTTTCAATTTTGAAGCTCTGGCACAGCTCCTTCATCATATTGTTATTCAAATTTGAACCATTATCAGTAATAATTCGCTCTGGTGTTCCACAACGACAGATGATGTCAAATTTCAAGATTATCATGTTAGAGCCCATTACATTCATGAAAGGTTCTATAAAAAAAATCAAAGTTTGCAACAAAAGAACAAAGAAAAGTAAAGCCCATTACATGATTTCCACAAGCCATTACCATTACAACTACAAAAAAAATACAAGGCCCATGACACTTTTTGGTATTACATTTCCTCATTGTAAAAAAAAAGCCCAATTCATTATTTTACACAAAAAAGTACAACACTTCAAAACCAATTTTCAACCAGTTGCTCTATACATTGCCTTCAGCTACCATACGATGCAACCATACAAGCCTTTATACACGCACATAATTTTCAGCCACGTCAACTTCAAGCCACTTGACAAATTTCCCAGCAAGCCAAGTCTACACAACATTTTCAAACCAAGACAAACTTCCTCCAAGCCAATTCCACTTCCTAAGCCGCTACGCATCATTCCACACCAGCTCCAAACTACTTAAACGAGAATCACGCACAAAATATGTCCAAGCCAACCAATCTGCAACAATACATAATCTACAGCTTCACGTTTCAAACCAATAAAAACTAAAATACAAGCCAAACTTATTCCAGCCATCCAAACAAACTTTCCACAACCTTTAACATGACCCCACAAAGACGAATCCAAAACACCGGTGAACACGTCCACAATTCCAAAACGACCCCATGACGCACAAAAATGGCAGCAACATCATTTATTTCCTTTCAATTCCATTCCCAATCTAACCTTCATTCTCCTATAAATTGACCCACATTCTCACGATTTTGGAAAGCTTTTGAGAAGCCAATAAAACTCTGCAAGAATTCCTCCAAACTAATAACTCACAAAACTCCGTTCTTCTTCATTCAACCCTCAACCTCACAATCTTCAACCTCCATAAACTCATCTTAAAATCACTAACCTCACAACCTAAATCTACCTGCAAAAAGAACACCATAACCCAAAAATCGCAACAACCTTCAACATAAATCAAAACAACCACACTTCACAGCATACAATTAGCAACAATAACCCGATCTAAAACAGAGACGAAGAAGATGCGAGATTGAAAGATAGAAAGCAGAGAGAAGCGATTGGCGAGAAATATTGAAAGAGAAGTATAGCTGAGCTTGTGTTTTATTTTGAAAGAGTAGAAGAAACATGTGAACCTTCAACACTAATTCCCTCTTTCATGACCTTGATCTTTGTTTTTTTAATTTGAAGAATCTGATGATTGCCATAAGCGTTTTATTTGGTTTGTTTAAGCCTGATGTGGATTTTTTTTAAAAAGAGAAACATTTCTTATTTGTTTCATGGACTTGTAAACCTGTATATCCCTCAAACCACCAATCTTGTGCCTAACCCCTTCCCTTCATATTTCTTTTGTTTTTCTTTTTCTTTCTTCTTTTTTTGTTTTTGTATTTCATCTTCGTTTTTTTTTTCTAAAGTTTTTTTTATCTTTTGATTGGATCTCTCTTGATCTATTATTTCATTATTATTTTTATTTTCATTTCATCTAATTTTTAATATATTTTTTGGTCAATGAAGTCTGGATATCATAGAATGTTGGTTATTGAAATTGTTTAACCTTCATTATTTAAAATCTATGGGTGAATGATCATTTGGATCATTCTTTATACTTTGGGAAGATGATAGGTTACCTTTGATTAATCGATGGAAGTTCTTGATAAAGATGAGACCGATCTCTTTTTCTCTTCGTGTAGCACGATTTTAGGAGAATGATCTACATATCATTTCTCTATTGTGTTTTAACACAAACATTGTTATTGAGCGACCTCCCATATTATGATCTTCCTCATAGATTGTGCTACGATTGCTTAATATATCGCTAAAGTGGTCCTGATGCAATAAAATGATCATCCAATCAATAACAATTAACAACTAACATATAACTTTTACATTTCCGCTATTTATCTTTCTTGCTATTTTTTTCCGTCATTTACTTTTCTGCAACTTATATCATTGTTCATTTATTTCATTTGTTCATATATCGTCATATTCATCTTCGTTCATCTCATTAAGAAAAACACAAAAACATGATAAAAAGATCGAAAACCCTAAAAAACTTCAAAGCTTGGACTATGGTTACTATCCCTTGCATCATGGAGATTTAGACCTTGTAATTAAACCCTACCAAAAGAGCTTCGGGTGAGACTTCTCTATCTTTTATTGCTTTTTCTTAGGACACCAATATTGCACATCATTCATATCTTACTCTTGGGCTTTCTTACAATGAGACTTATTCGATCAATTACTTCTAGTTTTTTTGTCTAAAACACTAACCCACTTTGCTAGCACACATGTAGTTTATTGCTTAGGTTGTATGCTTATTCCATCCTCATCTAGAAAAATGTATCCACACACCCATGACGTGTAATAACTTTACTACTTTTTCCTTGCTTGTTAGTTGCTTAGGTTTCCTTAATGTAAGAATACAATCAATCACACTTTTCAAAAGAGAATAAATAAGCTTGATCCTACGTCAAACATTTTCATAATAAACCAATTCAATAGGTTTCCTATCACCATCAAACCCTAACCAATAACATTCCACTTTGCATTCACCCTTGTAAGTCAATTTCCTTATGCATCTCCATCAACCTACCCATCGACCAAAACATTTTCATAATCAACCAAACAAACCCTTGATCCAACATCAAACAGATTATTCTAAAAAAAATTTAAAATATAATAAGATACGATAAAGATTGCTACCACGATGCTTAAGTGGTGGAGAAGGAGTGGGAATGGAGATTTCCTACACTCATTTTTATGATTTTGACACAAGACGTTTGGCTTAGTTGCTCAAAATGATCAACTCTACCCATAGTCTTTATTGCAATATTAATCAAGAAAAATCTCTTCATAAAAAAACAACATCAACTCATCAAACTCTTTTTGCGCCTTAGGGCCTCACTCTGAAAATCCTTTTTCAAGGTAAAATCAACCAACAAACACTAATTTTTTAGGCTGAACTACGAAGATTTGAACTCCTCATTGCACCATGAGGGTACGTAGGCACGAGGCCAACGTCAAGGCGAGAACCCTAATAAAAAACATCCATTTCCCTTTAGTAGATATACATTTACATAAACGACACCCTTTCATGCATAAACAACCTAGATATTTTCTGTTAAGTACAACAGATGTAGGGGGTGCTAATACATTCCCTCTGCATAACCTACTTCCGAACCCCGACATCGGTTGTGACGACCATGTTTTATCCATTTCAGTTCTACGAGTTTTATTGATATTTTCCCTTTCCCTCTTTTGGGAATAAATCAAGTTCGGTGGCGACTCTTCTGTCAGTCTAATTCGTAAGCTTTCCTTGCCAGGTCGTGTTCTCTTTTCTGAGATGCGACAGATTGACGACTTTACTAGGGATTGGTTCTCCTCTAAGCAAGTCAAGCCTAGTCTAGGCCTTCTTTGCATGTTTGGGTGTTTATCTTTTTGCTTTATCTACATTATTTATTGCCTTTTACTGTAAATATTTTGTATCTTATCTGTTGTGGTATGGATTGGATACTCGTGTTGCAAACCTTGAGAGAAAAGCTCTCTACCCGAGTCTAGAGTGCAAAAACATAATATAGGTGAGGTTGAGTCGTATGGGGCACCGAGGAGCTTTCCTTGTGTAGTTCGATACAAGAACCTCACTTAGAGTATATTCTATTGAGGATGTTGATGACCTTCAAGCTTTTGGCATGGACGATCAATGTTTTCCTTGGAATCCATGACTCTGAGGGCCTTTATAGAACCTTGAACCATTGGCCAAACTAGGATTGATGGTCACGTAGTATGGGGCACCAAGGAGCTTTCCTTTTGTCGTTCTATACGAAGATCTCATTCAGAATAGATTTCCTTGGTGGAGTCTTTGCCTGGAAATGACCGACATACGCAATAAACAGTCAAGGAAGTCCATGACTCTGAAACCCTTGTTTAGAACCCAATGTCGACAATCACGTAGTATGGGGAACCTAAGAGCTTTCCTCGTGTAGTTCGATACGAAGACCTCACCCATAAGACATTCATATGATGGAGTCATCAACCGACATGCTTATGTTGTGTCTAATGAGCAGTCATGTGGATTCATGACTTTAGGGTTCCTGTTAACTCTAGATCCTACCTAGCGATATCCTTGTTAGGAGAGCAGTCAACCTTATCCTCCATTCGTACCTCGGACTTATGAGACTATATACTTGTGATCCTAGAATCTTGCATTGCATTCATACATGTCATGGCATAGAATTTTTATAAAAAAAATTGCATTGCATATGCATTAATTGTGCATCTTGCATTTCATTCTAAAAAAATAGAAAACTCATTTCACCTTCCTTCGTCTTCAGTAAATCAAGTTGATTCCTCGACACAAGTACGCTACTCGCACCAATACTAGACGAATGATGGATCATATTCAACAAGAGCAAGCTGCCTTCAGAGAAGAGATGAACTCTGTCAAAAGCAAGAACGATCAAATTTTTAAGACCATAACTGCTTTGGCCATAAGAGAAGATGAATTGCGTGACGCCGCTGTTGCAAATAATAATGTTTTTGTGCAAGGATATGCTTCTCACTCAAGGCCTTCAGTTCCTATTCCTAATCCTATAATCTATGGGATGCCTTTGAACTTCACTCCTATAGTTGAAGGAGTCATCGCCCAACTAATACCTACATATGGAGTTACTGTTGGAGCTATCCCACAAGTTCAACTTGTTGTTATTCAGATTTCCATTCCTCATGTTGAAGAACAGTTACAAGATGAGTATGAGATGAAAAACTATCATACTGTTGTTCCAATTGCCAATCCTACTGCTTCTCAGAATTCTGAAGCTATTAAAATGTGTCGTGATTTAGCTGAAAAGCTCAGAGTTATAGAAGGGCATAACTCAACTTCTTTGAGTGCCTTGGAAATGTGCTTGGTGCCAGATGTTGTGATTCCACCTAAGTTCAAGGTGCCCAAATTCCCAAAGTATAAGAGCCTCAGTTGTCCCAACATTCATCTGAAGATGTATTGCCGAAAGATGGTTGCCTATGCCAGGGATGAAAAGCATATGATTCATTGTTTCCAAGACAGCCTGTCTGGGGAATCTCAATAATGGTACACGTAACTGGAGCGTAGCAGTGTGCATACTTGGGCTGAGTTGGCTAAAGCATTTGTTAAGCAATACAAATACAACACTAATTTGGCTCCGAACCGTACTCAACTCCAGAGCATGACTCACACGGATAATGAATCCTTTAAGGAGTACGTGCAACATTGGAGGGACTTAGCTGCAAGAGTGCATCTGCCACTGGTTGACAGTGAATTGATTGGCATCTTCATGGGTACCTTGCAAGAGAAATACTATGAGAAGCTGATCAATAGTGTGTTTTCAGAATTCTCTGACATGGTGATCGTCGGTGAGAGAATTGAAGAGGGTTTGAAAAGTGAAAATATTAAAGGAGGTTTTAGTAGGCAGGCTAGAATAAATAAACCTTTCAATGGGTACAAGAAAAATAAGAGTGAAACAAATTATATCTCTTCTCAGATAGGGAAGGCACCAGAGGTCACCTACTCTAATTCCTTACATTCAATACCCATATGTTGCAGTTGCGCAATATACTCTTATACCTTACCATAAAACTGTGCTAACTCCAATTGCTACTCGGATACCTCAGCAACACGCTCCTCAGTAATGCGCATTTTAGCAACATGCTCCACAGCAATGTAAACCTAGCCAACCAAGGATGAGGAGGCAAAAAAGACATTTTGATCCTCTGTCTGTGTCGTATGCCCATATCTTTTCTTATCTGCTAAAGGATTGGTCGATTACCTTTAGAGATCTAGCTTCTTCAACCGTTATCCCTTCAGACTATGATGTCAGTGCTCACTGCGAGTATCATAAGGGCGCCCCAAGGCACACAATTTAGAATTGTAGAGCTTCCAAGCACAAGGTTTAAGACTTGATTGATTCTAAGGCTCTCACATTCACCCTTAGGACTCCAAATGTCACAACAAACTCCACACCACCACCAAGCTATTTCAGTAGCAAATCAAGAAAGGAGGAGTTCATTTCCTCGAAGAAGGTAGCCATTATGCCATACCATCATTTTGCATTCTTGTATTTTGTTCTTGTTTGTTTAAGTATTATTTGCTTTAAACATTGTTATTTGTAGTTGGTTTTATTAATGAAGTGATTATGCATGTTTTAAATTAGTCTTGTTGTATTCACTCATTTTTCCTATTTATTGCAAAGCACAAATACATACTTCTCCACTTCACTTTCTTTATCAAACTGTTTTTTTTTAAAAGATTGGAGGGGGGATGACAAAAATGAAATACTCATAATTAAGAATGGTATGATTTCAGATAAATTCCTACCGATGATGTACAAGTATTATTTTAAATCCCCAAATACTAGAGATATAAGGAGTTAATCCCTAATTAGCCACTTCGATCCTAGAAGTATGAGTTTTTTTTGGATCTACAAACCCTTACGCTTAACCTGGGGCAGGGTAATGTTCAGTTAATATGATTACACACTCAAATTACAAGAGGAAACATCTTGTTTGGGGATCAACCACACATTCTGAAGTGTCGAAAGAACCATACAAAATCCAAAAGTTATGGCTTTTGTTCTTCAATGATCAATGACTTGGCGGTCACAGTCCTTCAGCAAAATCAAAAAGAAAAGAAAAAATCCACTAAGTCAAAGAAATGACTTAGGCAAAAATTAGGGCAATCCCGATGGACTTGAAAAACAAAATCAGTCAAGGTAAAGATTAGGGATCAAAAACAAAATACAATCAAAAGAGGTCCTCAAATCCTCAAGAAAAAATAAAATAAGATTCAGTAACCACAATATCAAAATCAAAGGGTCACTGACATCCACGAAAAACAAAATAAGGTGACTTCCATTTCAAGCGAATCCCCATCTTCACTCTTACACCTTCAAACTCAAGATGAATGTGTGTAGAGCTTACTGAACGTAGGACTGGAGTTCAACACGAAGAAGGGGTGGGTACAAACCAAGATTTGAGTCTTATATCCTTTGTTTCAATAACCATGAACCAGACCATGTTACAACCCTCAAAATACCTAATTGAGGCAGGTTTATTTTGAAAGCATACTACAACAAGGTTGCATAAACTGACTCCTGGAGATTTGTTAATCTTCAGTATTGGTGTCATATTCTCGCCGCATCTTTCACACACTAGCTAAATCAGCACTGCACTTAGACTAATGGTTCACTCGTCTCACATTACCACATCATTCTAATAAAATGACTTCTTAAAACTTGCATAAGCATCACATTAAAATTACCATTTATGAATGAACAATTTTAAGTGAAAATCAGTGCTTGATATCAAGGAAATTCCAACTAGGGGCAATCGAAGAGGAACTTGAACTTTCGTTGGAGTTGACCCGAACCAAGACTACCTCAAATGTTGAATCCATGGAAAATCCCTCAAAAGCTCAATCAAGGGCAAATCATCTCAGGAGCACATCAGAGCTCAACTTCAAAAGATTAGACCATTTTGTGAATAATTTAACTAGGGGCAAACTATTACCATATTCAGACACTGGGGTAAAGCATATCATTGTAATTCCTAAAAACTTTCGTTCAAGGAGAATTCTTTAAGAACCCTACACACTAGGGAAAAACAAGTCGCAAAGGGGCAGGTCCTCTTTGTATCTTCAAGTTGGATAAGTAGATCTAGTCATACGCTAACAATCATTGGGTTCAAAGAAAAATCACAATCTTCATGTGTTGATCACATCGCTACGCTAATTTTCAAGAAATCCTGACCCTCACACATTAAAGTTATGGTTCTATCAGAAACAAACACATAACCTATCAACATGTGATCAAACTTGGGGCACTAAGAGCACATGTGCTTGCTTTGATCAGGGCATCATCAGAGACTAGGTGTTAGGGAATCAATCTTTTCTCTATCTTATTTTTAGCATGGATATCAATTTGTGTGACCTCTTATATCTTGATCTTCGTCATAGATCGAGCTACGACGGTTTAGCGCTACATTTTGCCCCGATTCACAAATCAACTAACGACTAACTTTACTTTCCGTCAATATACAATTGTTTTACTTTAAGTCAATTATATCTCAATTATATTATCTTGTTCATATTATTATGGATATTATCTTGATTATATTGTTATGTATCTTGCTATATTATTCACATTATTCATATTGTTCATATTCACATCATATTCATATTGTTCATCTCATATTCATACATATTTGAAAACACATAACAACTATCGAAATAATAAAATCCTAAATTGGTGGACTGTTGGATTATTGGACTTTGTCATAAACCCTAGCTTTGAGTTTTGTCTGAATTTTACTCAAGGCTTAGTTAGGACACTTTCCACACACGGGGCTTCCTCTTGGGCTACCTGATAATGAACCCTTTTATTCCGTGCAATCCCGTCTAACTTACATGTACCCCTCTCTCATTCCGATGTACGCATTTGTATTTTTCTTTGATTGTGTTTTATCTTCTAAGAGCACCCTTAGGGACTAGCATAGATCAAATCGTTTTCAAACTAATTCTCGATTCATCATCGAGCCATTTCCAAACACCCTCCGTAAGTCGAGTGCTTGTCTACATTCGCCATCAACCTACCACACACACTTTCATATTTCATCATGGTTTTGTTATTAGGAGCACCCTCAGGGACTAGTATCGTTTCTCACAACCTAACCCTTGATTCTTTGTCAAGCCAGTTCCATTTCAACCAAATCCTCGACTCGTCGTTGAGCCATTTTCAAACCAACTTCCATTCCATCATGGTTTTGCATGCAAATATAAGTCAAACCCTTGATCCAACGTTAAGTGGATTTTCTCAATCAAACTATCAATATAATTAACAAATATTTAATTCTTTTCAAGGGAAAAGAGGGGGTTGAGCCTTTGATCTCCCTCCAGTTGTTTGGATGCGAGTTATCTTACTCGTGTGTGAGCAATTGACGCCTCTATAACATTTCCAACTTGATAAACGCTCAATTATCTCCTAAACACTCATCATTCAACACCATTCAAACACAACCTCTTTTCAAGATGAAATAGAGAGAGTCAAGTCTTTGACTCACTCTTCTGATTACTTTGGGCCCGAGGAGCCTTTCTTAAGCTTCGAGTAATCATCATCCGTACCAAACTTCAAGTCAATTAACCCCTCTCTTTTCGTGGTCGTCTCCATGAACTACAGACACTCTGATTCTTCATTCTCATCTGAATGTAAGATACGTAGGCACAAGATTGTGATGATCTTAGCGAGCACA
This sequence comes from Lathyrus sativus, assembly GCA_963859935.3. Classification (NCBI taxonomy): domain Eukaryota; kingdom Viridiplantae; phylum Streptophyta; class Magnoliopsida; order Fabales; family Fabaceae; genus Lathyrus; species Lathyrus sativus. The sequence goes on along the minus strand of OZ012739.1, from coordinate 434,342,204 downwards.
ATTTTACATTCTATCCATCTTCCATTTCCCCTATCCTTTCCCATAGTCGAACTACGACAAATCTGATTTCTCATTCTTGTCTGAATGAGCATACGTAGGCACAAGGGTCTCAATCCTTGTTAAGCACCCTGTCCTATAACCATCCATTTCTCCTTAGCATCCTTATCCTTTTATCTTATCATTTCGCATCTGTTATTGAGAAGAAAACAAATAAGCTTAGCTAACATTCATCACAATTCGTATTAAGAGGTTCACATTGAGTACAACGAACGTGAGAGGTGCTAATACCTTCCCCTTGTGTAACCGACTCCCAAACCCGGAACATAGGTTGCAACGCTCGTGTTCTTGTCCTTTCATTTTAAAAGGTTTTCTCGATATTTCCATTTCCGTTTTTGGGATAAATAAAGTTCGGTGGCAACTCTGTCAAACCGCATTTCTGTGCCTTTAGCGCGAGGGTTGTATTCCTGAATTATCTCTACGAGATTTTTTGAGGTGCGACAGCTGGAGACTATTGCTTCATGCAAGAGAGATTTGAGCCTATCTTAGTTCGAATTGTGATTGTGTTAGCTTCGCTTAGTTGTTTTCTTCTCGTTTACTCATTTATTATTTGCTCTCCTATCCTTATCTTTGTTGCTTTTGATTGTTGTGACATTGTTGGGTTGCTCTGCTTATGGGTACTTTGTGAGATGGATCTACACCCGAGTCCGCGTAAAACCCTAGGTTTAGGATGGTGGTTGTGTAGTGGAACTTGTGTGGGTTCTTCCACGTAAGGCCGAAGCGAAAACCCCGCTTGGAGAAGATTCCCTTGGAGATGTTATTGTTGTGGTGAGTCTTTGCCATAACAATAATGTTTTCAAGCCTAAATCGTTGATCCCAAGGACCATTAACACGTTTTATCCATGGTGGTTGGTAGTGTTAACTCCTTTTGGATTAATACGAACACCCCAATCAGATGAGATCCCTTGAACGCATTTCTTCCCGTCAGTAATATTTTCAACCTCGATCTATGACTCTGAGAACCTATTCTAGAACCCGTGTGTCGATGGTTGTGTAGTTGACACCTCCGAGAAGTCTTTATCGTATGGAAAATACGAAAACCTCACCTAGAGGAGATCCTTTCGAGGATATTATTGTTGTGATGAGGCTTTGTCATGGCTATAATATCTTTGAAAGATATCCATGACTCTCGGCAATTACCCGTTTTAGAATCCTACTTGTGGGGTTTCTTTGAGCAGTGACTTTAGTTCTTGACCCTTTCTTCCGGCCAGCCTCATAACTGTTCAAATCTGTGATTATGCGATCATGGATTTTGCATCTTGCATACATATCATTGTATTGCATTGCATTAGTTGTGCATCTTGTATTTTCTTTCCTCCAGCGAAATCTCAATTCTCCATCTTTCATCTCCAGTAAATCAAGTTGATTCCTCGACACCAGTATGCAACCAGAGCTAATACAAGACGAATGATGGAGCAGATTCAACAAGAACAAGTTGCTTTCAAAGAAGAGCTAGATTCCCTCAAAGGAAAGATTGATCAGATCCTCGAAGCCATCACTACAGCCAGGAAGGAGGAAGAGCTGTGAGAAGCTGCTGTCGTCAACAACAATGGTCAGGTGCAAGGATCTACCTCAAGACTCCCCACTCATATCCCCAACCCCTATGGGATGCCAATGAACTTCACTACTGCAGCTGAAGGAACCACTTCTCAACCAATCCCATCGCCTAGAGTTACTATTGGAGCTATCCTACAAGCCCAACCTACTGTTGTTCAGATCCTCGTTCATCATGCTAAAGAGAAACTGTTGGACCAGTATGACGATGTTCAAAACTATCATGTCGCTATCCCCATTGCAAGTCTTGTTGCTGCTCAGGATTCAGAAGTCATCAAAATGTGTCGTGATCTAGCTGAGAAACTCTGAGTCATGGAGGGGCATCATTCAAGTTCTCTCAGTGCTCTGGAATTCTGTTTGGTGCCTGATGTTGTCATTCCGCCCAAGTTCAAAGCGCCTGAATTCTCGAAGTACAAAGGCCTCAGTTGGCCTAACATTCATCTGAAAATGTACTATCACAAAATGGAAGCCTTTGCCCGAGACGAAAAGCTGATGATTCATTGCTTCCAAGACAACTTGTATGGGACATCAATTGAGTGATATATGCATCTAGAGCATAGCAGTGTGCGCACTTGGGCTGAGCTAGCTGATGCATTTGTCAAGCAGTACAAATACAACACCGACCTTGCTCCTAACCGTACTTAACTTCAGAGCATGGCTCAGAAGGACAGCGAATCCTTCAAGGAGTACTCACAATGATAGAGAGAGCTAGCTACAAGGGTGCATCCATCTGTGGTTGACCGTGAACTGGTTGACATCTTAATGGGGACCTTGCAAGGCCAATATTACGAGAAGCTGATCGGTAGTGTCTTTGCTGGGTTTTCTGACTTAGTGATTGTCGATGAGAGGATTCAAGAGGGCCTGAAAAGTGGAAAGATCCTAGGAGGTTCTAGCATCTAGGCTGGTGCCAAGAAGCCTTTCAACGGATACAAGAAGAAAGAGGGCAAAACAAAGGCCATATCTACGCAGAAAGGGAAAACTCCTCAACAAGCTGTTCAAGCTCAAATGCCTCAGCAACAGGCTCCTCAACAACAGTCATACAATCAGCAGGGGTATCAGTACCCTCCTCAGCAGCAACAACTACAAGCTGCTCAACAATAACAAGTTGCTCGACAACAGCGTCAGCCTAATCCGTAAAGGACATGGAAGCCAGATGGAGTCTTTGATCGTCTGCCAATGCCATATGCTCAGATCTTTGCTCAATTATTGGAGAAAAATGCCATTCTTTGAGAGTTTTAGCTCCCCCAACTGTCATGCTTGCCGACTATGATGGAAAGGCCCAACGTGAGTTTCATAAGGGCGCTACAGGGCATACAATCAAGAACTGCAGGGCTTTCAAGCACAAAATTCAGGACATGATTGACAGGAATGCTATCAACTTCAATGGGAAGACTCCAACGTCATCAACAACCCTATGCCACCGCCGAGCTAGCACCAGTATCAGATCAAGTCAAATCAAGTTCATTTCCCTGAATAAGGCGGTCAGGTTGCCATTTCATCTTTTACATTCTTGTATTTTGTCTTTATTTGTTTAAGTACTGTATGCTTTGAACATTGCCATTCATATTTGGTTTTCATTAATGTATTGTTTGTGCATGTTTTAAATTAGTTATGTCGTATTCACTCACTTATCACAAATCACAGACACATATTTTTGTCCACTTCACACTCTTTATCAACTGTTGTTTAGCATGATTGGAGGGAGGATGACGAAAACGAAATGCTCATAATTGTAAACTGTATGCTTTCAGACAGAATCTCGTCAATGATGTAAATGCATTGTCTCAATTCCCCAAACACTAGAGAGACAAAGAGTTAATCCCTAGTAAACCACTTCGAGCCTAGAAGTAGCAGTTTCTTTCGAATATTCAAACCTTTACACTCAACCTGGGGCGGGGAAGTAAATCCAATTACGCACTCGAATCCCAACAAGCAAAATCCAAAAGAAATGACAGTTTTTCATCAATGACCCATGATTTGGCAGTCACAACCCTCCAACAAAAAATAAAAAAAATCAAAAGCATGTTAAGTTGAGCACCTCAAAGGAGACTTTGGAAAAATCAAGGCAATCCCGATGGACTCGACAAGCAAAATCAATCCATGCAAAAGTTAGGGATAAAAAAATCAAAAGAGGTCCTCAAACCCTCAACAAAAACAAAATAAGATTCAGTGGCTACCAAATCGAAATCAAAAGGGCACTGGCATCCATCAAAATCCAAATAATGTGACTGCCACTTCGAGCAAACCTTGAATCATCAGGCTTACATCATCAACACACCATATGCAGAATTAACTAAACGAAGGACTGGAGTTCATCGCGAAGAAGGGGTGGGTACAAATCATACTTAGAGCCTAATATCTTTTGTTTCATAAATCGTGAACCATACCACGTTATAACCCTCGAAATACCTAATTGAGGCGAGGTTTGTTCTGAAAGCATACTATTGCAAGGTTGCGTAAACTGACTCCTCACATATATGTTAATCATCAGCATTGGTGTCATTTTCCTTGCTATATCTTTCACACACTAGCAAATTAGCATAACGTCTTGATTAACAATTCATTCGTCTCACACTATCACGACACTTTAATAAACGACACTTTTTCAAAACTTGCATGAACTTCACATTAATATTACCATTTGTGAATGTACAATTTTAACTGCAAATCAGTGCTAGACATCAAAGACACTCCAACAAGGGGCAATCAAAGAGGAACTTGAATTTTCAGTGGCTAACACGAAGCAAGACTACCTTAAAATCCACAGGCTGGGGCAAATTCTTCAACAACTCAATCAGGGGCAAGTTATCTCAAAGCATTAAAGTTCAGCTTCAAACTTCAAAACTGGTTAATCAGAGGCAGACCATTACCATGTTCAGACCGGGGCAAGACCAGGTCACCCTGACCATCAAACAAAGTTGGGATCTTCTCTTAAGCAAGTTCACGACAAACTATCAAGTAACCAGGCTTAGAGCATCCAAGAGCATCCTCATCTGCTTCAATTATGACATCTTCAACAAACTGCGTGTCAAGGAAATCAAGCCCTCCCACCACCCAAAGTCCAATCCGCATTGGCAACTACTAAAATTCCACCACGCTGGCACCTTCATCCCAGCATATCCAATCACCTATTTGCAATCATATGCATCATATGCATCATACGTATCATACGCATCACATTCGATATCATAAGCATTATCTTACATCATATGCACACAAAACCTATCATACTTCCCCAACACTTGCATCTTCGCGCGTCCGTATTTGTATTTGCATTTCCATTCGATATGGAACATCATTTTCAACATCAAGCATTCGTATATGTAAGTCAAGGTCCAGGATCAATCTCGAGATTTCCAAGACCGTTTTCAGCCTAGTCAGGGGCAGTTTATTCAAGACCACGGGAGTTCCCCCACGAAGTTATTTCAACCTGAGGGTTGATCAGTTTTCAAGGTAATTTTCAGCCCATCCAGGGGCATCTTCTTCAAAAGCGTGGGCATTCCCCCATGAAGTTATTTCAACTTTTTGGTTAATCAAGTTGCAAGATGACATCCAGCCCAGCCAGGGGCATGTTATTCAAGACTGTGAATGTTCCTTACGAAGTTGATCAACCTTTTGTTGTTCAAGATTTAAGAATTTCAAAAGCAAGATTCAGCCCAGCCAGGGGCATTTAATTCAAGACTTGGGGCTTTCCCTACAAAGTTGTGTTAACCTTTTGTTGATCAATATTTCAGAGCAACATTCAGCCCAGGCAGGGGCAACTTCTTCAAATCCGTGGGCGTTCCTCACGAAGTTATTCAACCTTTTATTAAGCAAGGCAAGATATCAAAGCAAAACTCAGCCCAGCCAGGGGCATCTTCTTCAGATTCATGGGCGTTCCTCATGAAGTTATTTCAATCTTTTATGGTCAAAGTTGTGATCTCCAAGCAAGTCAGTGGGTGTTCCTTATTGAGTTGTGTTCTCAAGCTTTTATTGTTGAAGTCGGCGTCCCCAACTCAACAAGTTGCATCTTTTCTCCGAGTCAGTGGGCATTCCTCGTTGATTTGTTTTAGTCTAACCTTCCTCTTGGTCGTTCCCCAATGAGTTGTCTCCTTTCAACCTTTAGTTGACAAGGATAGCATTCCTCAGTGACTTCTTTGCTTCAACTTTTTGTTGACGCCTCAAATAAGCCTCACTCATCATATCTCCAACAAACTTGACCTTTTGTCAATTACCTTGCTATCATCTTTTTTGGTGATAGCCAAACCTCGTCGGTTCAACCTAGCCTGCATGCTTTTTGTGTGCGTGTGTTGATCCATCATCCTTTTGGTGATGGGTCTGTCATCCTTTTGGTGCCAGATTGTGCGAGTGTTCCCTACATCCTTTTGGTGGTAGTAACTTGTGTGCGTGTGCTGCTCCATCATCCTTTTGGTGATGGGTCTGTCATCCTTTTGGTGTCAGATTTTGCAAGTGTTCCTTACATCCTTTTGGTGTCAGGGCTATGTGTGTGAGTTCGCCCTATCATCCTTTTGGTGATGGGTCTATCATCCTTTTTGTGCCAGATTGTGCGAGTGTTCCCTACATCCTTTTGGTGTCGGGGTTGTGTGTATGAGTTCGCTCTATCATCTTTTTGGTGATGGGTATGTCATCCTTTTGGTGCCAGATTGTGCGAGTGTTCTCCATTATCCTTTTGGTAATGGACCCATACATCCTTTTGGTGTCAAGTTTATGTGTGTGAGTTTGCTCTATCATTCTTTTGGTGATGGGTCTGTCATACTTTTAGTTCCAGATTATGCGAGTGTTCTCCATTATCCTTTTGGTAATGGACCCCTACATCCTTTTAGTGTCAAGGTTGTCTGTGTGAGTTCGCTCTATCATCCTTTTGGTGATGTGTATGTCATCCTTTTGGTGCCAGATTGTGCGAGTGTTCTCCATTATCATTTTGGTAATGGATCCTTGCATCCTTTTGGTGTCAGGGTTGTGTGTGTGAGTTCTCTCTATCATCCTTTTGGTGCCAAATTATGCGAGTGTTCTCCATTATCCTTTTGGTAATGGACCCTTGCATCCTATTGGTGTCGGGTTGTGGGTGTGTGTCGCTGTATCATCCTTTTGGTGATAGGTCTGTCATCTTTTTTGGTGTCGGGTTATTTCTGTTATCATCCTTTTGGCGGTAACGACCTTCATGAACTATCTAATATTTCACTCCCCAAACACTTTCTTTCTTTTCAAACAAATTTGGAGTCTTCTTCATATCTAATTGACTTCTACCTGGAAATAATGAATATCATATCAGTTCATCTTACTAGGTTTAAACCAATTAGATAGAGGCATATGTCATACCCCAAATTTATCCTATCCTTATATAGCTTCCATTTTGTACATCCATCCATTGATCATTATTCAAGAAAGTCCATAATTATATGTTGCTTGTGTTTGGGGTTTAAATTTAGGGTTTTGCAAGTTCGGAACGAGTCAAGTCAGACTCGGTTGAGATTTATTCAGTTCAGGGTGCATTAATTCAGATGATGTGTGGCTAAGGATTAATTTAAGGTTGTGTATCAGGTCTACATAGTTGTGTAGGGATCAAGACATCAAGTGCTTCAAAGTGAAAGAGTTATCAAAATTATGGATATCTTTCAACTAGGGTTTTATGTAGTGGTTTGAGGCGGCTTGTTTAATTCAATGTGAAATTTGTTTTATCAAGTGTGAATGGCAAAATCCAAAGATTAATTCAATGGTGGATTCATTTTAAGAAGAGATTCTGATTCACTTCACATTCAAGAGAGATTTATGTGTCGTTTCATTTTTCAAAGATTGGGATGAGTTATCTCATTATCAAGCGAAGAAGGCAAGACTTTCGGAATATTAAGTTCTAATGAATTTAATGGAATTCAAAGTTTAGTATGGGAGTATGCTTGAAGCAAAAAAATACAATGATAAAGCCCATGTTAGAATGTTTGCAAAACAAAAAAAATCCAATTCATAGAAAATGAATCCAAAGTCCATGTCACGTTACAATTTGAAGCCCGTTACTCTTTTTTTTTATCACAAGCTTTTATTGACATACAAAAAACAACAACGTTGTTTTAAATACCAAGGATTTCATAAGTCCAAACTATATGACAAAACAAAAAAAAATCTCATGAAGAATCAAAATAAGCCACAAGCTTCACCCTTCACAAAATAGTACCATGCCATATCACTGTGAGCCAAAACACCTCATTTGCAAGCATTTGTACAACAACAAGACACCAACACCTTTGCCACGACCATTATACAACAACATTTCCAAATGATCCGCAAACCATAACCTACAACACACAACCAATAACAAGTCACGAAATTCACACTAACCAAGCCAACAAGTCCATATCAAAACCACACAATACATGTGTAAGTAAAACAAAGTAATTGTGTTGTAAAAGCAAAAACAAGTGATCTTCCACAAAACAACGAACAAATTAACGCACATCTACAACAAGGCCGGTTTTGGTAAACCGTTTCACACATCCAAGACCGGCATGATTCCACGCATCACATACAAAAAACAAAAGCAACAACACTCAAATCCTGCAAAACGTCATACCATACACAAAATTGAAAAACGCGACGAAACCGCTCCAAATAATTCGTACATGATTCACACTATCATACACAATAACAACCTGTAAAAGAACACGGGCCTCCACAATAAACGATTCACTCGTACACACAGACCTCGCATGAAATTTCCCAAAACACATCATCAATTCTTCCTATTTTGCCCTCAATCCCCTTTATAAACACCACCTTGCCTTCACTAAAAAAAAGAGAAGATAGCCACAGAGCCATCCCGATGTTGCTCTTGGTCTAATATTCTTCTACTAAAACCCACAAGTTTCGAATCTGCCCTTTCCAACAAACAGTAACCCATCAACCAAATATTTACCCCAAACTCCCAAATTAGTATAACCCAAATGACACCCAGAGAACGTTTGAGATGAGGAGAAAAAGGTTAAACAAATTGGAACGAAATCATTAAATATACCTGAACAGTCCACACGCGAGTCACATGAATTTGAAGACGACGAGAGGGATTGGAAGAACATTTCGAAGGCTGTCTTTGATATCATTTTCCCTTTTCATAACATTTTCGCTTGATCAAGGAGCAATGAAAAAGACGAATTCCTTTGAGCTTGTCTTTGCATTTGATTTAACTTGTTGATTTTCGTAGCCGTGACTCTTTCAACCTGGTTGAACTTCTCTTCACATCTAATGTTGTTGTTGCTACTTCGCATCGTGTGGAAGGAGTTTCTGTTGTTGCTTTGAATTGTGGCCCTGATGATTGAATTCACACTACCCTTTTATTGTTTATTTATTCATTTTCAACTGTGTTTTGCTGTAAAGATAATGGGGGTTCATTGGTTTACCAGGACCTTGTTTTAATGGGTTAATGGCCCATCTCTTTTTATTGTCCCATGACTTCCTTTTTGAGGCGATGGGCTTTGAGCCCATGTGATCCTCACCATCATTTCCACACCCCCATCATGGCTTGTATCCCCCGCCTGCTTATGGGAATGATGGACTTGACATATAGCCCGTGTGATTTACTAACACACCCCTATTTTTATTTTAAACCCTCGCCTAGTTTTTACTTTTAGTTTATTTTGTTTTAATTTTTTTAAAAAATAGTTATTAGTATTTTGAAATTAGGTTCATGTCTCTTTTTTGTGTTTTTTTTCCTTTGAATTTAGTTACATATTAATTTCAATTTTATTTCTAATTTTCTTTCAATTCTCATTATTGATTTTCTATCTCAATTCTTGGTCAATGAAGAAATCAAAAATCATTATTGTCAATTTATTGACAAAATAGTGATTAAGACGAGACCACCACCGATTTGTCTTTTCATTTTCTTCTCCATCCTTTTCATCTCTATTTTATTTTAATTTTTGATCGATGTAGTCTCTAGATTCATAAATATTTATTTTTGAGGTTGTTTAACCTTCATTATTTCAAATCCGTAGAAAATGACCATTGGGATCATTTTCTATACTTTGGGATCGTGAGAGGTTACCTTCAATTAATCGACACGAGTTTGTGATTAAGACGAGATCACTCGTTTTTCCGGTTCGTGCGACACGATTACATTGGAGAATGATCCTCAATATCATTTCTCTATCTTGTTTTTAGCACGGATATCAATTTGCACAACCTCCTATAGCTTGATCTTCGTCATAGATCGAGCTACGACGGTTTAGCGCTGCATTTTGTCCCGATTCATAAATCAACTAACGACTAACTTTACTTTCCGTCAATATACAATTATTTCATTTTCAATCAATTATATATCGATTATATTATCTTGTTCATATTATTATGGATATTATATTGATTATATTGTTATGTATCTTGCTATATTATTCACACTATTCATATTGTTCATATTCAAATCATATTCATTTTGTTCATCTCTTATTCACACATATCTGAAAACACATAACAACTATCTAAACAATCAAATCCTAAATTGGTGGACTGTTGGATTATTGGACTTTTTCATAAACCATAGCTTGGAGTTTTCTCTGACTTTTGTTCAAGGCTTAGTTAGGACACTTTGCATACACACGACTTCCTCTTGGCTACCTAACAATGAACCCTTTTATTTTGTGCAATCCCGTGTAACTTACATGTACCCCTCTCCCATTCCGATGTACACATTTGTATTTTGCTTTGATTATGGTTTATCTTCTAGGAGCACCCTTAGGGACTAACGTAGATCAAACTATTTTCAAACTAATTCTCGGTTCGTCATCGAGCCATTTTCAAACACCCTCCGTAAGTCGAGTGCTCGTCTGTATTCGCCATCAACCTACTACACACACTTTCACATTTCATCGTGGTTTCGTTATTAGGAGCACCCTCAGGGACTAGTATCGTTTCTCACAACCTAACCCTTGATTCGTCATCAAGGCGGTTTCCATTTTCAACCAAATCCTCGACTCGTCGTTGAGCCATTTTCAAACCAACTTCCATTCCACCATGGTTTTGCATGCAAATATAAGTCAAACCCTTGATCCAACGTCAAGTGGATTTTCTCAATCAAACTATCAATACGGTTAACAACTATTTAATTATTTTCAAGGTGAAAAAAAGGGGATTGAGCCTTTGATCTCCCTCCAGTTGTTTGGGTGCGAGTTATCTTACTCGTGTGTGAGCAAATGACGCCTCTATAACATTTCCAACTCGATAAACATTCAAATATCTTCCAAACACTCATCATTCAACACCATTCAAACACAACCTCTTTTCAAGATGAAAAAGAGAGAGAGAGTGAAGTCCTTGACTCACTCTCACGATTACTTTGGGCCCGAGGAGCGTTTCTTAAGCTTCGAGTAATCGTCATCTGTACCAAACTTCAGGCCAATTAACCCCTCTCTTTTCATGGTCGTTTCCACGAACTACGAACACTTTGATTCATCATTCTCATCTGAATGTAAGATACGTAAACACAAGATTACGATGATCTTGGCGAGCACAATTTTACCTTTTATCCATCTTCTATTTCCCATATCCTTTCCTTTAGTCGAGCTACGATAGCTCTGATTTCTATTTCTCATCCAAATGAGCATATGTAGGCACAAGGGCCCCAATCCTTATCGAGCAACCTATCCTATAACCATTCATTTCTCCTTAGCATCCTTATCCTTTTATCTTATCGTTTCGCATATGTTATTGAGAAGAAAACAAATAAGCTTAGCTAACGTTCATCACAATTCGTATTGAGGTTCCCGTTGAGTACAACGGACGTGAGGGGTGCTAATACCTTCCCCTTGTGTAACCGACTCCCAAACCCGAAACATCGGTTGCGACGGCCGTGTTCCTGTCCTTTTGTTTTAAAAGGTTTACTTGATATTTCCCTTTCCCTTTTTAGGATAAATAAAGTTCGGTGGCGACTCTGTCGAACTGCATTTCCGTGCCTTTAGCGCGAGGGTCATGTTCCCGAATTATCTCAACGATATTTTTCAAGGTGCGGCACATAGGAAGCAACCAAATATTGAACAATAAAAAAAGACACAAAGTTGTCAGGCTCGCTGTGCAAGCACTAGGCGAAGTCCCTTCGCTTTTAGTTTTTTGTGTGAGCTATGGGCGAGGCATGACAAATAATGGTAGTGGAAGAAGGGCACAATGGTCGTTGTGCGAGCCCTAGGCGAATGCCTACCTTCACCTTGACTTCAGCTCACAGTGCGAGCATGACAGACTGTCATGTTCGCCTTTAGCTTGTAGTGTGAGCCCTGTGAATTTTCCAGCGGTGAGCCCTGCAAAATTTCCAGAATCTAAGAAATAATATGGATAGTTCCAAAGGAGTTTTCAATTCCACTCCTCACAAGTTCACTATACACCAAAACAACATTATATATAACACTAGAACAACACCCAAGACATGATTTACCATACAACCACAAGTTTTCCATGGATTTCATAATATTAAGACTCACACATATCTAAACCTAACATTTTCCATTTCTATCTAACTCAAGTTTCTACCTAGAACCCATCTCTAGATGATGATGGAGAAGTTGTTGATGATGAAGATGAGGTGATTTAATGATGAATGATGAAGTTTTCTCTTCTACTAGGGTTTCTTCTTCTTTCTCTCTACTTTCTCTTCTTCCTCTCTTTTATTTTTTTCCTTTCCTCTTACTATCTTTTCTTTTATTCTTCTTCTTACTACATTTCCAACAAAATAGGAAACAAGAGACACATGGAAGCAACAAGGAAAGTTAGTAATACTAACTTGGTAAAAGTCCAAATTAAGGGTATCCAAAATGTCTCTAAAGCACCAATTAATAAAAACTCAGAGTTGGATAATATTAATTAAATCAACTATGAGCTTATAAGTTACTCTAATTATCTCAATATATAACTCTCAGAGCACACCGGAACCTAGTTGATCCCAACTAATATTATTTAGAATATTTATTAAATACGGGGTATTACATCCTCCCCCCTTAAATAAAATTTGCCTTCGAATTTAAATATTACCTGAAAAAGGTGAGGGTAAGCATCCCGCATCTCAGACTCAAGCTCCTAAGTAGCATCACCCGGATGTGTTTCGTCCCATTAAACCTTAACAAGAGGAATTTCTTTGTTCATCAATACCTTAGTTTCTCTTCCCACAACCAGGCTTGGTAGAGGTTCGAAAGTCAAATTTGCTTCTATGTCAATTGTATCTAGTAGAACTGGATGATGAGGATCAGGAATAAACTTCTGGAGTTGAGACATGTGAAAAACATCATGCATCTTAGATAGAGGAGGTGGTAAGGCTAATATGTAAGTGTCGCAACTGCGAAAAACAATCGGCGAAAAAAACAAAAGAGTCGCCACCGAATGTTATTTTCCCACAGAGAGGGAAAGGAAATGATCAAAGAAAACCTAAAAGGAAAGGAGAAGATAAGGTCATCACAACCAAATCTTGGGTTCGGGAGTCGGTTACACAAAGGGAAGGTATTAGAACCCCTCATGTCCGTTGTACTCAATGGGATTCACGCTTGTTGTCTAATCAAAAGGGTGTGTTATCTAAAAGCTACTGTTAAATGGGGTTTGGGAAAGGAAAAAGGAGACTCGATAGGATATCGTTGCCCTATGCCTACGTATTCCCTCGTGCAATGGGAAAGTCAGAGTCAACGTAGTTCGGAAAATTACGGGTGATGGGGGGAAGGTTGCTCTCCAAGACATCGTCGTCTTGTGTCTATGTATCCTCATATAGTATGAGAAATTATAGCAAATGTAGTTCGGGTAAACTAGACCACTGGTTGGTTAAGTGTTTTTTTATAAGTGATGTTAAATTACCATTCCAGCAGTTTAGTTTGATGTCTGTTTGCGATAGAACGGAAAAGTAACGTACTCTTTCTAAAAATGATTTTGAGAATAACCCCTAAGGATAAAATGTTTGAATTTGATTTGTGAGTTTTAGAGAAGTGAGTTGAATTTGTTTGAGATTCACGTTGCACTAAAGACTATGACATAGGAGCGAATGCGTCGCATATCGCCCAAAGGGTATACACTAAACACTCTAGACGAGTGAGGAGAAATCCCCCACTCATCATTTCTCATATGCTTAAGGCTCGTGGTACACAATGTTCATCATTCTTTATTAAATGTCTTAGAGTTGTTTGAAATGAGAAGAAAAGACACAAAAGAAAACACTAAAGAGAAGCTGAAAATCCTAATGTTATCATGCAAAGTGGTCCTAAGGTTAGGATGAAAAGGAAGTCTAGCTAATGTTATCATACAAATGATGGACCTAAAATTGATGTAAAAGAGACTATCCTACTTGTCATCATGCAAAGGATTGAAAGTGTAATGTCTCTCCTACTCCCATCTTTAACAAAGGGACTAGGAATCCTAAGAGATCATTTAAGCAAGCACAAGTAAACATTAATCAATTCAATCACAAATAAAAACAGGAATGAAACTTTAAAAAGTTTCAAAAAAGAGATGAAAGATGAAAAAGGAAGAAGAGTGAAGAATGGAAAAATAAGAAGTCATTATCAAACCAAGATGAAGACAACAAGCACATTCATTTAGATCTCAAATAAAGTAAGTATCATCATCAATATCAAACAAACATTCATCATTATAGAGCAAGATGAGATAATGTCAAATGGCACAAGAAACATGGTAGGGCAGCAAACACATCATATCATACCCAAGTCATATCAATGATCAAAGTAAGGGCATACAAGAAAACAATCATGCATCCCATCCATATACAAGGCAACACCAAATCATACAAGCATGCATATAAAGCATCCCAAAAGGGAAAAGCATGAGAACATGGTATGAAAATAAAGTGAAGCCACATATCAACATGATCAACAAGTTTACATTCAAATATGAACATGCAAAAGAGATCATACAAGTGGAATCACACAAGTGGGAAACAAAAATAAGCCTTAAGAAGAATCGAAGATAAAATCACCCCAAATGGAAAACAATACTTAAAAAAACATCAAGAAGTCAAGGGACTTGAGGAAGGGCAAAATATCACCCAAGAATGGATTAAAACAAGATCACATCAATTTTGCAATTTAAAATCAAATAAAAAAACAAAATAAAAAGGCAAATAAAATCTAAAAGAGCATAGAAATCAATTAAATCACAAACAAAAATCCAAAAACATCACCATAAGTCATAAACCATCATAGGATCATATGCTAATTTCCTCATAATTTTAAATGGCTCAAAAATAATTTTAAACCAATTAAAATTAAACAAATATATCCAAAAATGCATGAAAAATATGAAGACCATAAATAAAAGTCCCATAAAATCACCATACGTTCAAAACCATCATAGGATCATATAATATTTTTCTCTTAATTTTAAATGGCTCAAAAATAATTTTAAACCAATTAAACTTAACCAAATAAATCCAAAAATGCATGAAAAATATCAAAACCAGAAATAAAAATCTCATAAAATCACCATAGGTTCAAAACCATCATAGGATCATAAAATATTTTTCTCATAATTTCAAAATGTATAAAAACAATTTTAAACTAATTAAAATTGGCTCAAACAAATTAAAATTCAAGAAAAATAGAAAATGGAAAAATAAAAATGCATAAAAATAAAAATCAGAAAGATAAAAATAAAAGGAAATTTTAGATAATATTTTGGTATTTTTCTGATTAAAAACAAATTTTCTATGAATTACTGAAAATAAAATAAATTTAAAAACAAAATAGAAAAAGAAAATAAAACAGAAAAAATAAGATGCGTTGGATCTAGTTTCATTAAATGACGTGGCTGAACCAATGATCTAAAAGCATGCATCCATGATAGATCCAAGTCAACTCAACCACACGGAGCCAACAAAAGTCAAAGGCACAAGATTAAAACAATTGTCAGGCATGGGCGGTCAGATGATGTCAGCTCATCATCTTCAACCTCCAGCCATTTCAAATCCAAAGGAATTTGCAGAAAATCGTGGATCCATCAAACCATAACCATTGGAGCTTATGATGGTTTCATTTGATGCGTCATTTCAAGACGATCTCAACCATATCATCGCGCCATATCTCTTTAAACCATAATTCACTCGATTTAAAAAAAAACCAGAAAGAAAAGAAAACACGAATTTGAAAATTGAACATCAAAACTCAACCAAAACTAAAATGTAACAATCCTAACAACATCATTACATCAAGGACTACATCTTAGCAACAAATTTGAGTTGAAATGGTTAAGAATTGTAGCTGTTGAAATTCAACTTCAGAGCTCTAAAAATGGAGTCCTCAAGCTTGATTCAGGACACAATCCTTCAAGTTTTTGAGCTGGTTAGCTTCACGGAATATTGGTGAAGCTAACTGAATGGAGAATTTGAGTGAATAAGGTGTGGAAATGAAAATTCGAAGTTCAAGCTTAAGAGTTCAAATGGGGTCTCAGCAGGGTGATTCTGGCTATCAAAGCTTGTCAAAATGAGTGGAACGAGTCCCTTATTTTTTGAATGAATAGGGAGGGTGAATGATGTGAATTGAGGTGAATTCATGCACACCTGCAGCATGAGCAAAGTGTGACTTGAAAACTGCCAAAACTCACTAAAAACGTGTGTTTCAAGGCTCTAATCAACCTAGGCAAGTTAGTTAATCATGTTTAGATTGAATTCGTGGCTTAATTTGATGACTAGAGGCTAATTCAAACAAAAACAATTCTGACTTGAAGTGGATTTTCAACTTTGAAATTCAATTTTTGCCACCATGGTTTTCACAATGTATAAGGCTTTTTGAGATGATTCTTCTTGCATTGGATAGAGGATGATGCAATATTTGCAATGTGAAAAGAAAGTATTTATTTGGAAATCTAAGTTGAGAGATATGATCCTTCAAAGTATCCTCCATGAAAAGATCCAAAATTGCAAAACACTTAGAAAAATTTCAAGTCTTTTTAGGGACCAAAATGCCCTATAATATTTTGATAAAAACCAAGGCCTTCCATGGGTTTTTTTTCTCTTCCTCATTAAGTAAAAATTTTATAGGACATCTTTAAGTTCATTTTAGAAAAATAATGGGTTCCAAATGATAAAAATTGACCAAGTTATGACATTTTGAAGTTGACTAGAAAATCCTTCCAAAATCCAAAATGACCTATAATGTCTTCCAACTTTAGATGACCTTCCAAGCATAATTGGGTCTTTCCTTGCAAAGAGAACTTGTAAGGTATGATGAGAAGAGTTCATTAGAAAAATAACCACCTCTAAATGTTGAAAATTGAATGAGTTATTCCCATTTGATCCTAGCCTCCACACATTGCTAAATTAGGTCAACCACCTTGAAACAACTTTAAGTCTCTTGATCATTTCTTGAAAACCAAGACATGATGAACCACATGTGACCTTGAAATGATGTTGCCTTGAATCACACTTGATGATGAGATACATTTGGGGTTAATAATGCCACAAAGTCAAGTAGAAAACCTTACTTGAGGTTGAAGAAACAAGTCACTCTTCATTGAGAAACAAACCATGATACCTTGATCCCTTGTCTTAGCATAATGCTTGCAAGAATTAGAATGAGAATGCAATGAGACATAATCCAAATACAAGAAGAAAGATGGGCAAATTTTGGGGTGCTATAGTAAGCTACCTCCATAATCCTCTCCAAGATCTGATATGGTCCCATGTATCTCAAACTTAACTTTCACGACTTAATTTGTACTTTTAATCTCAATCTTGGAGTAACTTTCAAGAATACATGATCACCTTCAAATTCCAGCACTCTCCTTCAGTTATTCGCATAACTCTTTTGACAGTCTTATGCTTTCTTAACCTTGTCACAAATCATTCTAATCTATTATGTGATTTCTTGAATCACCTATGGTCCCAAAATCATCTTTTCACCAACTTTCGTCCAACATAAATGTGTCTTACAATTCCTCCTATACAAAGCCTCGTATGGGGCCATACCAATACTCGCATGGTGACTATTATTGTAAGAAAACTCAATCAACGGTAAAATCTCTTTCCAATTTCTTCCACTTTCAAGCATACAAGCTCTTAACATGTCTTCTAAAGTTTATATCGTCTGTTTTGTCTAACCATCCATTTGAGGATGATTTGACGTACTCAAACACAACTTAAATCCCATAGCTTATTGAAAAGCTCTCCAAAACCTTAAAGTAAACTTCGGATCTCTATCAAATACAATGTTGGAGGGAACACCATGAAATCTCACAACTTCCGAAATAAACAACCTCGGGAGATGACTTACCTTGTAAGTGGTCTTCACGGCCAAGAAATATGTTGACTTTGTCAACCAATCTAAAATCAGCCAAATAGAATCATAACCATCTTGTGTTCGAGGTAACCCAACCGCAAAGTCCATTGAAATACTATCCCATTTCCACACCAGAATCTTTAACAATTGCAACAAACCACTCGGTCTTCGATGTTCGATCTTCACTTATTGGCATACCGTACATTCCGACACATACACCGCAATATCTCTCTTCATTCTGGGCCACCAATAGTCCTTTTTAAAATTTTGGCACATCTTCGAGGAATCAGGATGTATAAAAAAACACCCTTATGATAATCCTCTAAAATCTTCCTTTTTAATACTACATCATCCGAGACATAAATCATTTGATTAAATACAATATCTATATATACGCCTCGTGTGAAACCTGGTTGGGCCAAAACATATTGTAACTTTATATTTAGTACTTGCTTTTGTCGGGTTTAATTTATTAAGGTAGAATTAACATTCAAGTTTCCCATTATCACACCATCTGGAGTCCAAACAAATTGAAGATTAAGATCTCAAAACTTTTCCAATAATGCATACTCACACATCATTAGCTCAGCTTTATGTACTTCCTTCCGACTTAACGCATCCGCCACCTTATTCATTTTACCGGGATGGTACTTCATTTCAAAGTCAAAGTCCTTCAAATACTCCATCCACCTTCTTTGATGCATATTCAATTATTTCTGATTAAACAAATACTTTAAACTATTATGATCACTAAACATCTCGAAATGTACCCCTTACAAGTAATGACGCCACACCTTTAGTATAAAAACAACATCCACTAACTTCAAATCATGAGTCAAATAATTCTCTTCATGAACCTTCAATTGACGAGAAACATAAGCCGCAACCTGTCCCTTCTGCATTAACACACCTTCTAATCCCTTCTTTGAAGCATCACAAAATACTTCATACGACTTGTTAGGATCAGGAATAATCAAAACAGGGGCAGCCGTCAATCGTTCTTTCAAACTCACAAAACTTTGGTCACATCTCAAATCCCAACTATAGGGAAACTCCTTATGGGTAAGTCTAGTCATTGGTAGAGCTAAATGAGATAAGGCTTTGATGAATATTCTATAGTAACCTGTCAATCCTAAGAAACTTCTGACCTCTGAAGCGTTCTTCAGTCTTTCCCAATTAATCACCGCTTTGACTTTTGATGGATCTAATGTCGCTCCTCCTTGAGATATAACATGATCAAGAAATCTAAATTTTGTCATCCAAAACTCACACTTACTTAACTTGGAAAAAAGTTGTCTCTCTTGTAAGATCGATAGAATAATCTTTAAATGTTCTCCGTGCTCTTGTGGACTACGAGAATAAATGAGAATGTCATCAATAAAAATCACCACAAAATTGTCCAAGTAAGTTTTGAATATTCGGTTCATGTAATCCATAAAAATAGATGGAGAATTCATCACACCAAAAGGCATCACAAGGAACTCATAATGGTCATAACATGTTCTAAATGCGGTCTTTGGTGCATCTGAACTTTTCACACATATTTGATGATAACCCGACTGTAAATCAATCTTTGAGAACATACAAGCTCCTTTCAACTAATCTAACAGGTCGTCTATCCTGGATAAGGGGTACTTCTTCTTGATGGTTACTTTATTCAACTGGCGGTAATCAACATACAACCGCATTCCTCCATCCTTCTTCTTTACTAGTAAAACTGAAGCTCCCCGGGGTGAGACACTAGGTCGAACAAAATGTTTAGCTAACAATTCTTCCATTTGCTCCTTTAATTCTCTTAACTTAAAAGGTGCCATCAGATACAAAGAAACATATATAGGAGTCGTTCCCAGTACCAGGTCAACAGAGAACTCCACTTCCCTCTCTGGAGGAAGGGAAGTGACATCCTCGGGGAAAACTTCTGGAAACTCACGGATTACAGGGATTTGAAAAACCTTCAAGTCATTACTTACTTCCTTAGTGATAACCAACTTTTCCTTCTCAAATAAGAAACTAATCATGCCAATCGTACCTTCCAAAATAGTAGTTAAAGCATCCTTCGGAGTAGCTTCCTTGGATGGAACAATGATTAACTTTTTCTTACAGCCAAAATATTGAATTAGAAGAGAGCCAATCCATCCCTAAGACTATATAAACCTTCTTTAGCGGCAAAAAAATAAGGTTAATCTGAAAAACTCTACCATCCACTGATAATACACAGTTTTCACAAATCAAAGGTGTCTCGACCATCTCCTCCATGGCGGTAGTAACCACCATGGGATGAGACAAAGGAATAGTTTGCAACCCAAGTTGCTTCATACATTGCATTGGTACAAAAGAGTGTGTTGCTCCACAATTAAAAAATACAAAACAAGGATGTCCATTCACGAAACACGTACCCGCAATCAAAGAGTTGTCAGCCTTGGCCTTCTTTACATCCAAGGTATAAACTCAACCAGTGTTTCTCCCTTGAATTTGATTCTTATTCTGAGGACAATCTTTTGTCACATGACCCATTCTTTGGCACTGATGTCACTTCACACTTTCGAGGTTACACCTTTCGTAATGCATCTTACCACAAGCACGACACACAAGAGGAGTATTATGTATAACACTTTATACTTGTTTTCCTCTGAAGGGTGGTGGTCTAAGCCTAAATTGTTGAACTGGTCTTCCTTGGTCCCTTTGACCCATCCTACTCACATATCTCTTTTCTTGAACTATCTTCAAACTATTCTCATCCACATAACACTGCCTTAGCAACTTAGCATAAGTAGCAAACTCTCTTTGAGACACACTATGAGAGATCTCAGCTTTCAATCCAAAAAGGAACTGGTCAGTCTTCCATTTCTCATCCGGAGTATACACGACCTGCCTAAAGTAAGCAGCCATGTCCTCAAAATTCTTATCATAAGCAGCTATTGTCATATTACCTTGTTTCAACGGTTGGAATTCAAACTCCTTATGAGTCCTCAAAGAACTAGAAAAATACTTATTCTTAAAAGTAGTCTTGAATTGTTCCCACACCTTAGGTACACCTTGGATAGTCATTAGAGCTGAAGTACTTTCCCATCACCTCATAGCAAGACCCTTCAACATGTGGGAAGCAAATACCACTTTATCCACCTCACTACGTTGCACAGTCTGAAAGATTCTCTCCATACCAGACACCCATTCACGAGCCTTCACAGGATCTAGTTCACCATGAAATTCTGGGGGATTCACGCGGAAGAAATCCTGGAAGCTTCCACCTACAGCTTTTAGAGTAACCACTAGAGGATGAAGACCCCCATTCAACTGATGCATCATATGCTGCATGAATTGGTTATCTTGATGCTACATCTGTTGCACAAACTGGGGCCATGGAACATTCCAACTACCGCCTAGAGGATTCGAGTCAGATGTCGGAGTTGCGGGCTTACCACGTCTTCTGCGTCCATCAACCATGTCCCTAAACATTATACAAATAGAATCAAGTTGATCATGTTTAATACTATGAATATAACATCCAGAACGATGATGTTTGTACATATATGAAGCAGAAAGAAACACTTATAATATTTCATGGTTAGGTCGAGGATACGACCTACTCTGATACCAATTGTAACACCCATATATAAATACATATGTATAGAAAATACACATCACACATGTTTGCTAGTTTGGTACTGGAATACAAATAAGTTTCTAGTAGCACATTATATATATTACATGCCAAAACACAAAATCTAAAAACAATGACATAATATACACTAGATGTCCAAAGACTAGGAACTAGATCATGTCAAATGATCTCAAAACATAATTTTCGCACCAGAAACAATGCCATCCAAAATGCTAAGACAAGTAAGGACATCAAACAACTTTGTCCTTACTCTTCTTGGAACCTGAACCACCTGAAATATAATCAATAACATGGGGTGAGATAAAATACTAATGAGTTCCCTATCTTATGGATTCTCTCGATATTACAAGGTTCTAACCAATCCTAACTCAAGTTAACAAGGAAGGGAAAAGACTTGGTTTCACAATTCCATACTATATAGAAACATGTTGCTCGAGTTCAACAACTCAAACTACCACTAATCGGAAACCTTACCAAGGCATCCCTTTTTCCTGTCCTCTCATACGTCTAAGCATTTGAGCGTTAGGCGCGGGTCATGGATCCTTACAAACCTTGACATATGAAATGGATTCAGATTCAAGGGAAACATAGTCCACATGAACCGTCACTTCTCATGGGTCATACCCCATTACAAGTCTTTTTACCTGTAGGATCCATTCGTACAACGAGAATCAAATCTGTTAAGGTAATAGTGCATACATTATAGAGGAGCTATCTATATAAGCCTCCACTATTGGAATGGAACATCTCAAGGGATTGGTTCTGACTAC
Organism: Lathyrus sativus; assembly: GCA_963859935.3. Taxonomy (NCBI): domain Eukaryota; kingdom Viridiplantae; phylum Streptophyta; class Magnoliopsida; order Fabales; family Fabaceae; genus Lathyrus; species Lathyrus sativus. The sequence goes on along the minus strand of OZ012739.1, from coordinate 434,319,963 downwards.
GTGACCTCATACACAAGCGTGATTGTATTCGATAATCACAAGGCCACATACATCTTATTTACAAAGAAATGCAAGGATTAACACATGTTCCATATGATGTCTCACCTTACCGCTAGACAACTACTTGTCGAGGATGCACACCTAGGCATCAAATGCATAAGCATTGTCATATAAGTCATCTATCACATACTAGTCACCCTACTAGATCACATTATTAACATCCATTAAGGGTTTTCCTCACATTCCTTTATAATTCCCAATATATTTATATTGTTCCCGGTTCACCAATGATTCATGGTAAACATATATAATAATCATAATAATTAAGATAGAATAAGTCATGATATAAATAGACATGCATAGGAAGCAACCAAGTATTGAACAATAAAAAAGGACACAAAATTTCCAAGGTCGTTGTGCAAGCTCTAGGCGAGGTCCCCTCGCTTTGAGTTTGTTATGCGAGCCCTGGGCGAGGAAGGAAAAATAATGGTAGTGGCAAAAGAGCTTAGTGGTCGTTGTGCGAGCCCTGGCGAATGCTCAGCTTCAACTTGCAATACAAGCTTTGCGAATTTTCTAGAATCTCAGCAATAGTATGGACAGTTCCAAAGGGGTTTCCAACCCCACTCTTTACAAGTTCACTATACACCAAAACAACAACAGATACAACATCCAAGACATGATTTACCATACAACCATAAGCTTTCCATGGATTTCATAATATTAAGACCCACACATATCTAAACCTAACATTTTCCATTTCTATCTAACTCAAGTTTCTACCTATTACCCACCTCTAGATGATGATGAAGAAGTTGTTGATGATGAAGATGAGATGATTTGATAATGAATGGTGAAGTTTCCTCTTCTACTAGGATTTCTTCTTCTTCTTCATCTCTATTTTCTCTTTGTTCTCTCTTTTCTGCTTTTCCTTCCCTCTTACTATCTTTTCTTTTATTCTTCTTCTTACTACATTCCCAACAAAATAGGAAACAAGAGGCACATGGAAGCAACAAAGAAAGTTAGTAAGGCTATTTTGCGAAAAGTATAAATTAAGGGTATCCAAAATGTCTCTAAAATACCAATTAATAAAACCTCAGAGTCAGATAATATTAATTAAATCAATTCTGAACTCATCAGTTACTCTAATCATCTCAACATATAACTCTCAGAGCACACCGGAAACTAGTTGATCTCAACTAATATTATTTAGAATATTTATTAAATATGTGGTATTACATTTACTTTCTATTCTCATATTGACTTGGGTGTTAGAGTGTCAACCTTATAGGCTCACCCCTACGTTGTTGTGTTAGAGATCTTATCCACCAACCGTCATATTAAGACTCTACTCCATCATTTCACCAAGTATTTGTGATTTCCTAACGGAACAATATTCAATAAAAAAGTCATTTAATATTTGTAAAATTATTCAATTAAAGTTATTTAACATTTAATTATGTTTTATTTTATTTATTATTAAAAATAATGTTTTTGGTAAGTTATGTAGTTGGCAGACCGTCATAAACCACCCATATGATGGGATGTCAAATGAATGTCTATGTTTAACTAGTATTCTTTTAAGATTATATTCCATCCATTTTAAAAAATTACTTTTTTATTAAAATAAAATAAAAAATAAAAAATTGTTTTAATTTTATGTTCTCAAAATATATACATTGTTTTTTTGTTAAGGTTAATATTGTGCGTTCTACTCCATCCATTATTTAATATAAACAAGAAATAGGAAAAATCAACCACGAGAGAGTGCATGAAAACTAGAGTGTTAGACTTATGTGGGTTATCAAATATGAGAGGATTGATATTGGATTAACACATGAATTAAAATGATAATAAAAAACAATCAATAAATTTTCAATTGGGACAACAACTACATGTTACGTCAATAATCTACTTGAAGATATTAGTGGCAAAGAAGTGAAGTGAATCTTTTAAAGATGCGGAAAGTAATAGATGTTTACATTGCGAAAAAATAAATAAGATGGGAAAGGTATTTTGCTTCGTCATGTTTGTAGAAGTAAAAAATGAGAATTGGACATAAGACTAACTTAAAGATACAAAGATGAAAATTCAGCAAAAGATCCATCTAAAGTTTGAAAACAACGGTGATTAAAGTTGGCGGTAATATCTTTCAACCTTAATAATGGTGATCTAACCAAAGAAATATATCACGCCTCATTAATAAAATGAGACTCCATATAAAAGTGCTTATATGATCTACAACAATCTAGCAAAGAATCTTGAAGCCTCAGACAAGGTATGAAAGCTCATCAAGTCATGTCTGTCTGAGTGACCCGAGTATTATAAAAGTAAGGAACTAGGTTATAATTAATAATACTACTCTCTTTCTCTTTCTCTTTCATACACACACACACACCTAAAAATAAATTTTCAAATGTTCTCATCTTGAATTTTTTTAATCCAAGAAAGTGATTAAAAAGTCGTCCAAACATTTTCCAAACTATTTTTGAACCAACCAATAAATTGGTAAGTAGTGTCAATCGATTTCCAAAATATTTATGAGCCAAACAATCGAATGGAGTAATAAGCCAATTAATTGGAGAAGAGATAATCAATTAACTAAGCAATTATAACAATACATTAGTGACTTGCAACAATTATGCATTAAATATTTCCTATTTGGGCTTACTAATAGATTAAAAATGAGTTAGCTGGAGCTTTGTGCCAATCAATTAGCTTATTAAATCAACCCATAGATCATTTCCTTTTTGGTGTTTTCAACCCCTATATAAAGGATACTCGCCTCCACTTACGTTCACACCACTTTTGAATGATTTACATTTTATTTGGAATTTATCTCTCTAAGTTTTCTCTCCCCCTCTATGTAATACCCCGTGTTTTCTTAAATACTCAAATTCATATTAGTTGAGATCAACTGAGTTCCTATGTACTCCGAAAGCTATCAGTGGGGATAAATAGAGTAACTAGTGAACTCAAATTGACTTTACTAATATTATTTAAGACCGACCTTTTATTAATTGGTACAAAAAGGTACATTTTGATAACATTAATAATTGGTCAATTACTCAAGTAGAATAAATATCAAGTGTAGTGCCACTTAATATACTTGTTACTACCTTTGTCATTTCTTCCATCCGCATGTTTTTCCACTTATTGTGTCCATATGTTCTACCACATACCTTACCAACTTCTTTGTACCACTTCCACTTTGCAATGTATCAGTAAAAAGGAAAACAAGGAGGAAACTTAAGAGAAAAAGAAGACAAGCTTGTGGAAAGAAGAAAGGAAGAACTTGAAGGAACTTAGCAAACTTGGAATCATCATCTCATCTCAACATCTTCAAAAAATCTCTCCATCTCTTACTAAGGTGGGTTCCAGTTAGAAAATTTGTGATTATTAAAAGTTAGGGTTTTATAGAAACATAGAATAGATATTGATGATTCATGAAATGTTGCTATATATTCTTCCCTAATCATGAAAATTTGTTATGATTGTTGAGTTTCAATATGATTGAGTGTGCTTGTGGTTAGAATAATGAATATTGGTGTGTTATATCATGTGAAACTTGTAATCTATGATTGGTTGTTGTTGGAAGTGTTTGGGTATGGTTAAGAATGGAAGGAAACATGTTTTAACATGTATTTTTAACAAAACTTACAGTGAAAATCGATTGTCACTGTCTTACAATCAATTACACCTTATAAATGCTAAAAAAGTTACATATATGAGGCAGTACAATCGATTGCACTAATACAACAATCTATTATTTCTCTGAAAAACAGAAACAGAGAGTTTTGGACATTGATGCAATTGATTGTGCCATTTGTGCAATCGACTGGATCCCTTGATTCTTTCAAAAATCATGTTTTCTAAGGTTCCTAAGCCAATCTAAGGGTCATGCAACTTTTCCTATGATGTGTGGGCATGGAATTATCATTGATTCGAATATATTTCATATATGATAGCATAATGAATATGTTATGACGTAAATGTTGCATGAATGTGATAATATGATTGAAAATTCATAATGATTGGTGAGTAAACCTTATAAGAAAACTAATTGAATGGATTAGGAAGATAATTAAGGTATGACAGATAACTTAGACGATGATGCTTAGACAATATGTTACGTAAGTGAGTATCATGGATGAGTGATCGCAATATTTGGGAATGATAAACAATGTATGAAACATGTGTTGTTGTTGTATTATTAGGGTGAATGTGATCACCTTGTGGTTGTCGAATACAATTACGTTGTTTTTCTATCTAGTCATGTAGTCGGAAACAACCCCTTTATTGTATTGTCCCAAATTGTGATGCTTATATAGAGTAAGAATTATGGTGTACGCACTGATACTTCACTTAATGGGTTGACGTCCAATAAAAGGTGGATCCCAAAATGGGTTAGAGTCTCATACAGGTAAAATGCTCGAAATGGGTTTAGAGTCCCACAGGGAGCGAAGATTCTTGAAGTGGATGTTATTACTTGGAATCTGAAGTCCACTTTGAATTATAATACAAGGATCTGTGACCCGTGTCAATAATCCTAGGCGCAAGGTTGGCCGGGGAAAGATACCTTGGTATGGTTTTCGATTAGTGATTGTTTGAGTTAGATGAACTCAAGAGGCATAAGGAGGATAAAAATAGACTGTCCAATATTAGTCTAAGGCCGAGAGAGAGAGAGAGAGAGAGAGAGAGAGAGAGAGAGAGAGAGAGAGAGAGAGAGAGAGAGAGTCAACTTAATCCAAGAGTAAGTTTTTTTTAGCTTAATCTAAATCATAGCTTTTGAATTGAATTTAACATAATGATTAATTAAGTAAAAACTAACTTAACCATTATATTAGATTCAATTCAAAGACTATAATTTGGAGTAAGTTAAAAAAACTTACTATTAGAGTAAGTTAATCCTCAATTATATATATATATATATATATATATATATATATATATATATATATATATATATATATATATATATATATATATATATATATATAATCTTATAGTTCTCTGATTAGTTTTATTTGTCTAAAACAACACACCAAGAATCCTAATGAAATTTATCATCTCCGTTAACAACGAGAATGAGAATCATTTTCAAAAGAATGATTTGGTGTCGAGAACAAAGATCTGACAGATTTGTTGGTAGTACCCTAATAACATTTATATTAAGCTCAATTGTGGTCGACCTTATAAAAGCTCAATGTCCATGGCCGATTGCAAAAGCTTATTCATAGATTCTATATTGTGATGCTTTCACTGCTTAAATGTGGGCGATGTTATATGGTCTAAAACTATCTTGATTAGAGCGTGTTGTAAATCTAGTGGCTGAGAATGACTCTAAAATCTTAATAGATATGACATATCAATATAGTGTAAATGACCAAAATTTTCCAACATTTTCAACTATACTTAGCGTGAAAACATCCGCTTAGTAGATTGGATAATAAATTATTTTCTTAATTTTTACAATAATGGGCTTACCAATGTTTTCATTCCTCCTAACAATCCGTTAAATATCTATTTTTTTTCTCTTAAACCATTATTTTTATTTATAAAAAAAATCCATCTTCAAATATAATCATAGTAATTTGGTTACTTTCACACTATTTTATTTAAATAATAGAAAAAGAAGACAATAAATTGATAGGTTTATGAGATGAATTGTCCACTTGTATTTGATTTTTATTGTATTCTTAAATTTTAAATACGCGTATATTTGATTATTCATTAAGGAGAATTAATTTTACAAAATTAATTCTGTTTAAAACTAAGTTGAATATAAAAAAAAATGTATGTTTGAATACATTTATATATAAATTAATTAAACAACAAATTTTAGTATAAAAATCATATTTAGATTAAAAAGTTAAAAATTATAATTTAAGTAAAATTAATTTTGAGACAAATTTTAAAAAGAACAAACAACTTAAAATTGTTCAACCCCGCTTTTGTTTTTTTTTCAAAAGCTAAATCAAACACACACTACTTAGTTAATTTTATCTCATCAAGTTGTTGTTTCAGTATGTTTCAGTATGGTGATAGACATGTATGTAATTTTACAAATGTGAATTGTCCAATTCAAAAAATTTAATCAAATATTTAGTTCTCTAATGAAAAACAAATGCATCAAAATTTTAAGGTAAGCAAACAGGAACGGTTGCTTGGAACCTTGCAGTATAGAAAAAGCAAAAAATCATTGTGCTAACATATTACGAATCAAATAACATCGGATATGATTTTCGCCAATGATGTAAAATGCTCATTCTTATCTCTTGTGCTTCAAATAATAACTAGTATAATTTGCCTACTTCACAAGCAAACTTAATACATAAGGTCAAAGGATAAACTCTTACATGTCACACCTCACAACAAAAAAAATATCATTATATTTAAAATCATACAATCGGGCTTGTTCAATTCAAATAGCTAGTAGTAAATTAAACAACACGCTGAGAAGTGCATAATCACTAATCATTATTACAATATATTCTAAAATTTGAATAAAGGTGCAAAGGGAATCATTTCCATATGCAGGCACAGTGAAGGTATCATCTTGAATCTAATTTTAATTATTTAGCCAGCAAACATAAAAAAAAAAGTCAATTTTAATTTAATTAGAATATTGTCCAAATCACCCTCGACCCCACCCCACCGAAAATTTGAATTTGCTTCAAATTACTTGAAAAATAAAAGGCACTATCGGCGGCAGATTCATTACTATTCAAGAGATAAAAACATTGATTGGAAAATTCAAAATAAGGGTCGTATATATAGATTAATACCTAAAAATGTAATCTTGGGATAGTAAATCTTGCCAAACTCCAAAATGTAATAAATTCATACTTAAAAAAACAACTAGAAGAAGAACATAAACTGGAGAGTGGGACCAGTCCTCCATGTACGACGGATAATAGAACACAAAGATCCCTTATTAATACAAATCCAAAATTTTCATTTCAAACCAACCAGAGTAGAGCCAGTTGTAGCCGTAAAAAATAAAAATTTCTTAATGAATTATAGTACTATAGTATACTTCAAAAATTACAATTTAAAAATAATAATTTTATATAGTGTGCATATTCATTATATTAAATATTAAATAAAATTAAAAAAAGAGGGTGTGGAGGGGACAAATGGCAGGTGGGTTGTGCATGCAATAATAGGGACAAATGTCTCTCCAACCACTGGACCATTCTTCCAGTTGTTCTCATAAACTGCTCACCCATTTATATTTATTTATTTTCATCCTCCAAAAAATACCAATACCATTTGATACTAGTAATAATAATAAAATTATTATTATTAAAATAAAAATGATTTTTAAATAGGGAGTGGCTTAATCTAGCTTGTGAAACCTTAATAAAAGCAGATTGTCTTCAACATTCTTTTCTCCAACTCCCTACTTCCCTTCCTCACAGCTACTAACTAATCTCTCTCTCTTTCTCTCTTGGCCTCTGAACATAGCAACTTTTGATTTATAATTATAACATCTCTACAAACATCTTTGCTCTCAATCTCAATGGCGAAACAACCACTCTGGTCTCCACCTGAGTTAGACGCCGCGTTCGGCTTCCCCTCCGAGTTCCCCTACGAGTTTGAAATATCTTCCCCGGCGGTGGAATCCGTTGCAGGTTCAAGTTCAACCGAGTCAACAGAGAGCAGCGACGAAGAAGAAAGCTTCTTCGCGGGGTTAACTCAACGACTCAGCCAGTCAACACTTAACGAAACCCGGAACAAGCTCGCCGCGGAGCCTATCAACACTTGGAACAAACCCCAAGCAACAGTTCATCATTCCGCCAAAACTCGTGACATGGCCGGGTCGCCTCAGTCCATTCTGAGCGGAATCGGTAGCTGGTCAAGCGGAAGTAACCGGTCAGGTAACGGTAGCCCAAACGGAAACTCTCGTGTTCCGTCTCCTGTAACGGCGCCGTTTACTGATCCGTGGGAAGTTATTTATGCTGCTGCAGGACAAGTTGCTAGGTTGAAAATGAACAACCTAGTGGGTCCCACACATGTTAACTTGGTGAGCGAGCTTGTTCAAACATCTAATCTATCTTAACTTTTTTTTTCTTCCAATTTTTTAATTAAAGCAAGTGTCTAATTTATTATTATTATTATTATTATTTTTGTTGTTGTTGTGAAGGTTCAGCAAGAAGTGAAAAAGAAGCAAGAGTGTAGTTCCGTTTGGGAAACGGATCCTAATTGGTTGGTTCATCAACGACAGTTACTGATTCAGAACAGAAAGCGTGAACTTGGTTACGAAACTGGAAGATGTAACGTTCCTATGTCTTTTCAACCTCATCCTCATAACCAACGGGTTCAACAATATGCTGGATCCGGGTTTCGGGTTCCGGTTTCTATTCCGGGTGGATCTTCTGTGAAAAAACCTTCTGGTGGAACCGGTGTATTTTTACCTCGTCATTATGATAATAATACTACTACCCCTTCAGCTTCTCACAAGAGAGCTGGTAAATATTATATTTCCTATTTTGCCCCTTTCCTCTCTTTTGGTTTTCGATATTGTGTCTCATTATGTATGTTGTGTTATGCTGTTGCTAGGGTGTGTGCCTGTAATGCAACCGGTTAAGACGGTAAACGGTTTGAACTCGAACATTGGTGACATGAATGTTGCTGCACAACATCGATTCACGAATTGTTTCACCAACGATTTCGGTAAGAGGAAAATATTTTTTGAAAGTACTATTTTGATATTTTTAGTTTTTAAACCAATTTTTTTTTTGTTTTTAGATTTATTGTTGGCTAGAAGAAACGCACTATTGAAGCAGCAAAGATTAATTGCCCTGCGGGAAGAAGCAGCAAGCTGTGAAATTCGTCTACCGCAAGAATGGACTTATTGACTTGTGTTCTCTAAACAAAGGATGACACATTTAATCTCCATGTTAAAGAAAGTAGCAGTAGGAACTTGTTGTTTGTGAAAGTTTTACATTATATTTTGTTTTAAATAGATAAAATTCAATGGTGTGGTAGTTAAGTTTAGTTGCAATAATAGCAAAGTCCAGTTCTTGAGTAAGAAAGATTTTAGCTTTTGGGATATGGTTTGATCTTGTTTTAGTTTAAGTCATGTAGTGAAAGAATAGCCGTGTAGGGAATTGCATTTAGCTAAATATATTTATTAATAATATAATAAATATTGTAATAATATAAGTTAATTCATTTTGTTCCTTTTTTTTAATGATTTTTTTTAATAATAATTTTGTAGTTTTTGAGAAATTATAAGAACTTATTTTTTGAGATTCACTTTAATGTGAATCATAGTTTTGGTTGTGATTGGATTTTGGTTGGTACTTTGGGTCCCTATCTCTGTACATACCCTAGTTGGTGGACCCCTTGCTGTATTTCTACCCTATCTTCCACTTTAATTTTTTCCTTAAAGAAGCAACTAACCAAGATACTTTGGAAGTTGCGATTTGATTTGGGGTTGGAGCCATTTTTCATTTGACTTGGTCAAACTTCTATCTATTGTATTTCTACCCCCACCCACTTCACTTTTATCTTTTAGGCTTTTTTATGAAGTACATTGGTTCGCTCCCTTATAATAATAGTAACAGTGATATTCTAGTATGTTGTTCGGTTTAGTGGTTGATGTTGTTTTTTTGGAGTTGACTAAGTGAGACACAGTCCTACCTCAAGTGTAAAAACATGGATTTTAAAATGAATTATGTAGTAAGTCTAATGACATAACCTTGTGTATTATTAAAAGTGGTAGTGGACAACAGGTATATAGTTGAAGGTGAGATGATTAATGGTACTCAAATAGGGAGCCATGTGATGGAAGTACACTCGTAGCTTCATTCATTTGGTTTATGCTATGATATGGATATGGAAACAAACTGAGTAGTACCAAGCAACATATCACATAACTTCTACACCCAACTCACGTGTCACTATCAGACAAAGATAATGTCTGATTTATCTTTTTCCTTAGATCCTCCTTAATAGGTTCAAGGGTAAGAAACCAAATGACTCATTTAATTTGTCTATGAAGTTTAGTCAACTACCAACCGATCATGTTTTAGTTTATTGAAAATTTCCATGGCTTTGGCTTAATTTGCGGTATTAATTTTTATTTTAAATTGTCAAATCCAAATTATCCAAATTATCAAAGCCGTGTAACTTGTTATAGCGGTATGAAAAAGGAATAGAAAAGCTTAAAATAGAAATTTTCAAAGATGCAATGCATAGTAAGTTGTTTTTTTATTAGTTGTAATCAGTTATAGATTTTGTGTAACGGATAATAAATAGTTATTTTCTATTATTTGTATCCCAATCCATTTGTATTTGTATATATATTTTGGAGGTATTATAAATGATAGTTAATACCATTTTTCATCTTATATTATAATCCATTTGATTCTCTCTCTCTCTCTCTCTCTCTCTCTCTCTCTCTCTCTCTCTCTCTCTCTTTCTCTTCACATTCAATCACTTTATTTTCATCAACAGAGTGATTCTAAGTTCTAACATTTGACATTAAGAGTTTGGTTCGATCAACCAAACACCTAGTGTGCAACATAAATTCTATCTCTAATGAAAGAATTCATGCAAACCTAAATATCCTTGATGCGAAGAACTACGATAAATGGTACAAACAAATTTAAGTGTTGTTTGTCTACTAATATGTTCTTGAAGTGATCAAGAACAATGTGAATCCTCTTGCCGAAGGTGCAACATATGCCCAACGAGCAATGGATAAGGAAGAAATGAAGAAAGATTTCAAGGCGTTGGTTTTGGTCTATCAATGTATGGATGTCAACAACTTCAAGAAAGTTGGTGATTGTGAATCAACGAAGCAAGCGTGAGAAATCTTGGAAAAGGCATATGCAGGGGTTGACAAGGCGTAGATGACGAGGTTACAAACTCACAAACGTTAACTCAAATTGATTCAAATGGCGGAGAAGGATACCATCAACGATTTCACAAGAGAATTACTCGATTGGTGAATCAAGTAAAAGCATGTGGAGAAACAGTCACAAAGCAGTTCGCAAAAATCTTGCATTCTTTAACACTAAGAATTAACAACGTGGTCGTTGCGACTGAGGAATCGAAAGATCTTGCGACAATGAGTAAAGATGAGTTGCAAAGCCCTTTTGAGACTCATGAATAAAGGATTGAAGAGAGGAATTGTGACAAAGAAAAGGCGGAGATCGCTTTTCAAGCTCGTTTCAATGAGAAAGAGAATAAGTTGAAAGTAAAATGACCCATGAAGAGTAAAGGGAATTTTCATAATTTTGGTGGAATAGAGTCTTGAAACTCCAAGAATTCGACTTGTCAAAAGGGTTAGAGCAGCTGCAACAAAAATGGTGGTAAATGAAAATTCAGAGATGATAGAAAAATGATTGACAAAAGCAAGATTGTTGAAGGTATATTAGGTGGGTAATAATTTTACCATCTACACAGGGATAGTAGTGATATCACTTGTCGTTCTATAGTTCAAAGAGTTTTAAGTAGAGTTTTCAAAAGTTGTTTGTTTGGTGTCATGAGTTGTCACGAGTTTTAGTAGCAAAGAGTAAATTCTAGAAAGATGTTTGCTTAACCAGACATATCAAGAATAGATTTCATCAACCTAACTTGCATATATTCTCTTAATCAAGCATGTAAACTTGTTTCCGATTAATATAATCACGTACCCTTTCAATACCGTTTATGTCTACAACGGTTTCGTGGGTATTATTGTATCTATCAATAGATGATGTCTCATGCTAACTATCAATACAACAATCTTTAAGATTGATACAAAGCAAATATCAACTCACAAATTTATGTCTAGAATTTGTTCATTGATAGATGAATATCTCAAGTTTGCAAAATCTATGTATAAAGTGATTCAAAACAAATGTATATCATAAAGAACAAAGATATTCACCATATATTAATCATCCATTTGTTCACATACAAAATATTAAAGAAAATGCATACAAGATCAAGGAAGACTGCATCTACCCTTGATATAAAGGATTTAGCTACCCATCACCAAGGTAGCTTGCTTCACAAGGAATGATAGAAGATGAATGTGTGTCCACAATGAAGAATTGATAATGAATGTGAATTCAACTTCTATTTGATAAAAATCACTTCTTGATGAAGAAATGAAGAAATGAAGAACTTAGGGTTTTAGAGCTCAAGGGAAATATTTTGGTGTAAGAGTTCTAAGTATATGAAAGAATGAATCCCAATAAAGCATATAAAGTAAAAAAAATATCTTTCACTTTCTACGCTAGCTCGCATAGTGAGCTCCACTTTTAGGCAATTCAAGTGCCTCTGAACAGTTAAACCGCCCTAGAAAAATATCTGAGCTCGCACTGCGAGATATCTTTCCCAGTCCTCGCACTTCGACCATTGAGGCCAAAAGCTACTTCCATAATTTTTTTCAGCTGGCTTTCACTTCATGCTTGTGCTGCACTGCGAGCTCGCCTTCCTTTCGCCGACAGCTTGCAAATCGACCCTTAGGATCAACATCTTTTCTGTCTTTCTTGTCCATTCTTTTGTATATTTTTTTCACTATGATCAAGCTTAATTCCTACACAATAACACACAAATCAAGAAATTCAAAGGTATATACAATTATATTGAAGGTTCACAAACTTTCATGAATTAATTCAATTGAAACTCAATCAAAGAGTTGAAAAGTGCCAAGAAAGATTATCAAAATTAAGTCATATTTGGCATTCAACAAAGATTCAATGTTTTATTTATCAAAGGTTCGATCATTTTGCAAAGAAGTTTAATGCGATTAAGAAGGAACCTCAAGTGGATGAAGGCAAAGTTGAAAGACAAGAGTTTAATGAGTAGAACATACCCAAGGGGAATGCAGTAGCAGCAAGCAACAGGGCAATAGCAGCAGGGTGCTGCACAGTAGCAACAATAGTTTTCGCAATGCTGTAGAAGCATGTTATATTTGGTTACATAAAAATTGTAACTAGCTACAAACAGAAGAAAACATAATGGTGATTGTGAGAGAATCAGTTCAAAGCATCGATCAATGGTATTTGGACTTCGGATGTTCTGCTCATATGACAGGGAGGAGGAGTTAGTTTATTAAAATCAATCGTGCCATGAAGAACAAAGTGAAGTTCGCGGATGATACCACTCTAGCGGCCGATGGGATAAATGATATTTTGATAATGAGAAGGGATGGCGAACATTCTCTGATCAAAGATGTGTTATAATTCCAGGAATCAACTGTAACCTTCTTAGTATTGGCTAATTGCCTAAGAAGGGCTACAATATTCACATGGAAAACAAGGGGCTACGCGTTATGGATGCAAAAATGGCTTTGGTCCTAAAAGCTCATTCGCAGTAACTGGTTACCGGTGTTATGAAATTGTTTTTATTTCAATTGTAATCAGTTATAGGCTCGGTGTAACTAGTTACAGGTAGTTATTTTCAGTTTTTAGACTTTGTTACTTGTATCCCAATCCACTTGTATTTGTATATATACCTTGGAGGTATTATGAATGATAGTTATTGCCATTTCTCACCATCTCTCTCTCTCTCTCTCTCTCTCTCTCTCTCTCTCTCTCTCTCTCTCTCTCTCTCTCTCTCTCTCTCTCTCTCTCTCTCTCCATATTTAATCACTTCATTTTCACCAACCGATTGATTTCAAGATCTAACAAAACTCACGAGTCTCACCTGTTATGAAAGAAAAATCACGTATTGTCGTTGTTTAAAATTAGGATAAATCGTCGATCCGATCAAAGCTATTGGATTACTGAGTTAGGTCGGCAAAACAATTTTTTTATCCAATTTATATAAATTAAAAATAAGAAATATTCATAAAATAATATTATTTATATAAATTTTATAATTATAAAATAAAAAAAAATCTTTAAAATTATTGATATTGATAAATTGAATAACAATCTTAAAAAAAAGTTTCAACCTTTAAACATAACAAGTGGGAAAAAAATTAAGTTCTAAATTTAGTCATTTTTTTTTAAATGTGAATTTTTATATATTTTTTAATCCCCATCTAAAACGACATTGTTTTTACATACTAAAAGTAAATATAAAAATATGAACACTCCAGTTGAAAAATCACATTAATTTACTAATTTGATTTAAGAATTAATTGGATCACACAAATTTTTATCAAATTAATTGAAATTATGATTCTACAACCTTATCGAACTACTTTATCTTCTTATTTTCAACTAGTCTGACTGGTTGATTTTTTTAAGAGCGTTAGAATATTAAGTATTAGAGAATTTTTGTAAGGCATCTTATGTATTTCTTAGACATCATGTAGATTTTCTATAATATTCTTAATTTTCGGAGATATATCTTTGAACGCACTCTTTTCACACTCAAGAAAGACAATTCTGGATGACTTCCCATGCATTTGCTAAAGGTTTATTTAAGAGATTAATCTCCGGAACAATTTGGAGGAAATATGAATATTAATCAATTCAGTGAAAATTTTGGAGATATATCTCCGGAAGATATGGGTGGCAATTTGAATTTTCTTATCACCTTTGCATGTCAAATTGTTCCAAAGATATATCTTCGGAAGTATCTGATATATTTTTTCAGCTGCATGATTAGTCTCCATTGTTGCCATACTTCTATTTCAACTTAAACCCTCACCCCTAAAAACCCTAAATTCTCAATCCCATTTTTCACTCCAAATCTCCATCCTTTTGGTTCAACATATCTTAGGGAGCAAAAGAAGATCAAATTTTCAGGTAAAGATTGTTCATTTCCATATACATTGTTTAGAATAATCATGAAAATTTCTGGAAAATATTTTACGCAGTGTTCGGAGATATATCTCCGGAATGTGTTGAGCATGAACTCTTTCGGAGATATATTTTCGGAATATTCTGTGTTTATTTTCCATCCTTTTCTGCAGCAGTAGATTAATTATTTTTACTGTTTTTATTGTTTTTAATAGATATGGTGCACACCGATAATATCTCAAAGTAAGTAGTTTCTTCGAACGAAGTTTATCCGAATGTTCAACGTGTTGTTGTTAAGGCGGTATATGTTTGCGACGAATTTAATAACAAGCAAGAGTTTGAAAATCGTGATAACATGCTCGAATGGATTCGTATGGTAGCATCTAGACTTGGATTTGATGTGGTTACAGAAGGTCGGATAATGACTTGGATAGAAGAAGCACCTTTGTGACTATGTTGTGCAAAAGAAGCGGGAAATATCGAACTCATCTCTGCAATTTTAAGAGAGAAGACACGGGGTAGTAGAAAATATGAGTGTCTGTTTAAGCTTCGTGGTTACATGTTGGCTAGCAAAAAATGGAGATTTAGTGTCATTTGTGGTGTGCATAACCATGAATTGTGCTTAAAATTAGCCGGACATCCTAATGTATGTCGACTCAAGCCGTTAGAGAAGGTATGTATTAGTGACATGACCTTGAATCTTGTCCAACCGAAAAATATACTTGCAACATTGAAACGGAAGCAAACCGATAATATATCAAACATCAAGCAAGTGTATAACATTCGGTACCTCACTAAGAAGGCGATTAGGGGAGATAGAACTGAGATGCAACAACTGTTGAAACTGTTGGACGATAACAGTTACGTGTCCCGGTACCAAACTTGGGACGATGAAGTTTCAGTTAGAGATATTTTTTAGACTCATCTAGATTCGATAAAGTTGTTCAAAACATTTCCGGCAGTGCTCATACTTGATTCTGCCTACAAGAACAACAAGTATAAACTTCCATTATTTGAGATGGTTGGTGTTATCTTAACTGAGAAGACATACTCCGTTGGTTTTTCATTTTTAGAGTGTGAAAAAGATGACAATTTTACTTGGGCATTAGAGGTGTGTCGGTCACTTTTGAAGGATCAAGGTGAGATGCCTAAAACTATTGTTACGGACCATGATACCGCATTGATTAATGCGGTTGCAAAGGTGTTTCCTTCTTCTTAGGCATTACTTTGTAAGTATCGCATAACAAAGAATGTGAGAAGTAGAGTAAAACCTGTGGTAGGGATGAAATAAGTAGAGTCCAAAGGTGGAAAATTGGTGAAGTCGGGTGTGATTATGGAGAAAATAGTGGATGCATGGAATTGCATAATAAATTCTTCCACAAAAGAATTATGTGTCGATTCCGTCGTTCATTTCTGGAAAGTGTGTGAAAAGTATTCGGCTTTGTTAAAATATGTTGAAAGCACCATTCTTGATCAGGTGAAGGAGAAAATAGTTTGCGCGTGAACTGATAATATTCGTTGATAATGGATGCATGGATGAAGGTAAATCAAATATTTCTATTTTGACCGAATGGGAAGCGATACAAGAGAGAGATTTTTGAAGGCTGATGACAACATAAAACTACACAACAAAGAACAAATAAGGAAGATATCCTATCCTAAAACCACTGATATGAAACCGCTCTCTCAACTGGCAAAAACAAAAGGTTCTCTGAAGAAAATGAATCCTACACCGAATGACAACTCGATTACACAGTCTCCTTCATACTTTGAACATGTTGACAAAGTATTTCCCGACTCATCGACTCCAAAATCTCAAAAAAGTGTTGTGAAAAGAACTAGAATTAGCAAACCACCTCCGACGTTGCTTCCACTGAAGATTTCATTGATTAAGGAGATGTTGGTTTTTATGCACAAATATATCGATCGTATCGTCAATGTTGAGGGGGACGGTAATTGCGGTTACCGAGCCGTTTCGGCTTTACTTGGTAAAGGAGAAGATAGTCATGTGCTAGTTCGTCATCAACTTATCCAAGTGTTGAAGACTCATAAGGAATCATACACGCGGTTGCACGAAGAAGAAAAAATTCGATGCAGTTTTATTAACCACTAGTTCCTTGCTTGAGCGGTCCGCCACCAGAGTCAAAATGAATGAGCTTCCCGGATATGGCTCACCTAATTGCATTTGCATATGATAGGGTGTGCATTGACCTGACACGCTACAGGTTTTTGGAAACCATTTTTCCACTGCGCACCATACCACCCCAAAATCTAAATGATTTCATCATGTTTATTGGATGACTTTTAAAATCAAGTCATTTTATTCAAGTTTACTTGAAATCGGGATGCCCCATGCCACCTACATCACTGGAATGGACGACTCATTCAACTGCAAATGCCGAGACGTGGCCGAATCATTTTACAGAAAGAATGTAAGAATTCGATAGATTGAACAACATTGAAAAGGAATCGAATGCACAAAAGTCCAAGGGAGTACCATCTATAGATTTATCCGGCGACACATGTTTTTATTTGTTTTGATTTCTTGTGTAATAGGACAAATAATTGTATATAAGCGTATCTCAATATAAATGAATTGTTATATATGCACTTATTATTCATATTTGGTGCATATTTGGTCTTTGTCAACTCTCTGTCATATGATTCTGTTTTAAAAATGTATCAGGAAAAGTTCCAGAGATACATCTCTAGAAAGTTCTTTTATTTACTTTGTTTTTGAATAGTTCAGGGAAAGCTCCAAAGATGCATCTCTAGAACAAGGTAATGTGGTGTTGTTTCGGAGATATATATCTAGAGTATGCATGACAGTCAATGAGTGGTCCTTATTGAACTAGATCTTCTATATATTTGTGTGTTCTTGTGTTATACTTCACACAAACTCAAAATGTCTCAAATGTGTGAAATAAACATCCGTTGGTATTGTCGCTTGCGCGAAAATAAGGTGCCGGCATGACAGAAGAGTCGCCACCTTTCGTTATTTATCCCTCAGAGCGGGAAAGGAAATGATCGGAAAAACCTGACGAATAAGGGTAAGACAAGGTCATCGCAACCATTGTCTGGGTTCGGGAGTCGGTTACGCAA
Source organism: Lathyrus sativus (assembly GCA_963859935.3). Classification (NCBI taxonomy): domain Eukaryota; kingdom Viridiplantae; phylum Streptophyta; class Magnoliopsida; order Fabales; family Fabaceae; genus Lathyrus; species Lathyrus sativus. Next base: position 434,302,165 of record OZ012739.1, on the reverse strand, counting down.
GGGGAAGGTATTAGCACCCCTCACGTCCGTCGTACTCGACGGGATCCTCGCTTGTTTGTTTACTTGGACGGGTTGGTTATAATCTATCTACCTATCAAGGCTGGCTGAAAAAGAAAAGAAAAATGACTCGGCAAAGCGTCGCGCTTTATGCCTACGTATTCTCATCAGAGAATGAGAAATCAGAGTCAACGTAGTTCGGCCTAACTACGGGTGAAGGTGGGGAAGGTTGCTCGCTAGGATATCGCATCCTATGCCTACGTACTTTCATCTGGTATGAAAGATCAGAGCAAACGTAGTTCGGCAAACTACGGGTTATCTCCTAAAAGAAGTGTTTTTTATTGTTTGCGATTTCAACCGCACTAGAGACTATGACCTGAGAGTGAACGCATCGCATGTCACCCAAAGGGTACCATACTAAACATCCATCCTCAGATGGCTTAAGGCTCGTAGCGTACGAAAGAAATCATTCATGATTACTGTATTTTAAACTGCTTCAAGATGAGAAGAGAACAGGCCCAACTAGGAGGGAGACTATCAAGTCCTACTGTTATCATGCCATGGATTCATCCTATGGTTGAGGTTTGAACAGGGAACTCCTAGATGTTGTCATGCATAGGTTTCAACCTAAAAGTCTATCATCAAATCCTCATCTGAGGAAATGAGAGTCCTAAGGGATCATGTCAATGATACACCAAAACAGACAAAAACATCAGCTTTAACAGTAAAATGCATGCAATGCAAGTGAGGGAGGAAATGTGTGTGGGGTTTCAGCCTCCACAAGCTCATCTCAACCTCAAGCCAGTCATGAAATAACAGTAATCATACTGAAAATAAGCAACATGCTATCAAGCCATAACAGATAAGGGAAATGAAGTGCCACCAGGCAAACAAACACACTTGAGAAAGAAAGAATCTACTCTCTAATCCTGACCCTAACACAGAATCTGACCAAATCTAAGCAAAGCCCTAAAGCAAAACCTAACCAAAAGAAATCAATCCCAGTCTTCAAGCTTCAGAACAAGCTTACCAAAGAAAGGGAGCTAAGCAAGCAGACTCATAGTGTCTTCCTCAGGAAAGCACTAGGAGGTGTATACTCAGGAGTCATACCCTATGTGGCTCAACCACTGTGATCAGTTTACGTTCCTCCTCAGGAGAAATTAAACTCACAAGCAGGCTCCAACATCACTGGATATTTAGGAAATCCTATTTGAACTAGTGGAACTAAGTGAATAGACCCATAGGACCTTCCTCAGGAAAGTACTAGGAGGCTTCCACTTAGGAGTTGTATCCTATGTGGCTCAACAACTGTGATCAGTTTACATTCCTCCTCAGGAGAAATTAAACTCACAAGTTGGCTCCAACATCATTGGATACTTAAGAAATCCTAGATACACTAAGGGAACTAAGTGAATAGACCTATAGGACCTTCCTCAGGAAAGTACTAGGAGGCTTCCACTTAGGAGTTGTATCCCATGTGGCTCAACAACATGTGATCAGTTTACATTCCTCCTCGGGAGAAATTAAACTCACAAGTTGGCTCCAACATCATTGGATACTTAAGAAAGAGGTGAGAAGAAAGAATGAAAGTCATTCATAGTGCCTTCCTCAGGAAAGTACCATAAACTTCCTTCAAACTTCAGGATCTCAAACCTCACAGACAGGGGACAAGCCAAGCTCTGGGTCTCTGAGTCTTGATCTACAATCTTCACTTCATCATGCTCTCCAACAAGGTCTTCAAGACAACACAAACCCCACAACAAATTCCCCAAAACAAACCCCAGAGGTGAACAGATAACCTCAGAACAGACAAAATCATCAGGCAACTTCAGAAAATACCTAAAAAATACTAAACCAATGGGGAAAAATCTAACAATTATTCACAAGGGTCTACAACATCTACCCCTAACATCTACATAGGCCTCTACCTAAAAATCAAGACAAAACTCAATCAAAGAAAGTGAATTTCCTCACCTATGCACAACCTAAACCCTAATTAGGATACCCTAGATCTACCCTAGTTAAACTAATCAAAATTTAATTCTAAAATTCTAGAATAAATCCTATGGGGAACTATGATTCATCATCTAATTGCACAAAAAAGAATGGATTAAAAAGACTAAAGGAAGGTCCTAAAACAATTCTTGCAAAATCATGTATCAACTAAAAGAAAGAAAATATACTATATTAAAGAAAATACCACTAAAAAATCTACATTAAAAATAAAATTCCATTTTTATTTTTATATTTTTCTACACAAAATTATCTAATCATAGAAAAAAGAATGGACAAAAAAGAGTTATTTTTCAATTTTTAATGAATTTTCTAAAACAAGAAAAATATTAAAAGAAAATAAAAGAATTTAAAACAAATAAGAGGGAGGGGGGTTGGAATAGCGAGGCGCGCTAGTTCAAATATTTGGGCCAGAATAAGGGGGGGGGATAGCGAATTAAGCCCATAGCGCGTTCCTAAACAAAACGCCGCGTTTCATTTTTTAAACTTTTCCCTCCATCTTCAGATTGAATTTGAGCCGTTGGATTAACATAAAAAGTCAAATATTCCAAACGAGTTGATGGTGAAGATTGCATCTTCAACCTCTGGCCTGCTAGGGTTTCGAAACAGCCTCCATGCGCCATACCTTCTCCTTCATCTAGCTCACTCAATTCTTTACCATTTTCCTCGATCCAAACAGCAAACTTATTCTACTCCTCTCCCTCTACACAATCACGGTGCTATATTCTTTTAAAACTCACTCTACAAAGAATTATGAAAGAAGGAAGTTTCGGGCACACTTGATTCACACTGATATGCATGGTAATGGAATGAATCCATACTAACCTAGAATGTTCTACGTGCTGAGGGGATCACACTAAGCTAAAAACCTAAGAATATAGCAGCCTAGAGTGCATGTTCTTGATCTCTAAAGCTTCATGGCTCTGTTATGGAACTCCATGGATCGTGCTATAACTCCTAGGGTTTCATCCTCTAACCTAATGCATCAATTCTATATCTATAAAACTAATTAAAACTGCATAAATTAGGAGAATTAGGGAGAGAAACCAACCTGTCAAGTAATGGTGGTAGGTGCTCGTGGAGGATGTTGCAAGCCTTGTAATTGCTTCAGGATGATCCTCCAATGGTGGAAATGATTCTGTTTGCACTGGTTTTGGAGAAGAAGCCTTGTAGTGAAAGGTTTCTTGGATTGCTTGAGCTTGAAGGAAGGACTTCAATGGCTATTTCTCTCTCTCTCTCTCTCTCTCCTGAAATCTCTCTCTATCACCAACCCTGAACTCTCTTCATGGCCTTCTTTTTATAATGATCATTAGACACTTCTAGATTCATCTAGATTATGGTGGAAAGTTCTTGAAAATCTCATGTGGGGACAAGTTGGATTTCTCTCATCTCATGCCTTATGCCTTACCATTTTGTGCCAAATTCTCCTTATGAGAGATATTGAGTGTGGATGAGTGAAAAACAAGCTCATCTTTGGCTTGTGTAAGGTTTTTCAACATTGCCTTCTTTTCCAAGTAACAAGTTTTCAAAGCATCACCCATTTTAAAGCTTCAAATCAAAATTCTAGCTAAACCAATGTTCTCAAAATGATGTTTCCAATCAAAATGATATATTGGATGACCTATTTTGGATTTGTGGATCTTCCAAACCAATTTCCAATTTCAACTTTTCAAACTTATATGCCATTTTTAGTTCATTTTTGACCAATCATGCAACTTCATGCTATGAGCTTTTCCAACAATTTGTGACCTTCTTTCTAGACTTAAATCACATTTTGAACAACTTTCATGTTTTGAGTTTCTCCATTTGAGGCTTGGAAATAGGAGTTTTAGGCATTGGCTAAAAATGACCTGTAACTGACAAATGACCAAAATACCCCTGTCTTGTTCAAACCATAAGTTGAGTTCCACAAATCCTATAAAGGACTTCTACCACTAAAATTAAAGCTAAGAAGATCCTCTTCAACATTCATGTTGACCAAGAAATCATAGGAATCACCCTACTAGGGCAAAAGTTGTCTGCAAGTTGGGTGACTTTCAAGGACCCAGATTCACACACCTCTGCTGACCTGTAATTTGTCAAAACCATAACTTGAGCTCTGTAACTCCTATCAAGGACTTCCACCACTCAAATTAAAGCTTAGAACAAGTTCTACAACATTCATGTTGTGGGGAAGGTGAGATATCAATAACATCTTGAGCTAAAACTGCCTGGAAGATAGGGATCAAATTAGGGGTTTTCACTGACAATCCTTGGGGATCCTGACTTGAAACTTCTCAAACTCCTCACTCATGATGAGTTGGCCTAGGAATCATCTTTATATCATCTCTATGCATCATTCCATGATCTCATGGCCCTTGGATTGGGTCTCAACCTTTCCCAAATCTTCAGTTATCCTAGGGTTGACCCAGTCAAAACCCTAATTCTATCATTCATGGTTGAATCTTCTGAACTCTTGCATAATGACTTCTCTGGGATTCATGAAGGCTATCAAGACATCTCATAGGCTTTCCCAAAACATCAAATTCATTCTCAAAGTCTCAGAACCATCTGAGGAGCACCCACAACTCTCAAGCTATGAAACACACAACCCTGGTTTCAACCCATTTCTTCTGAGGATCTCTTGAACTTTCTGATGAAGGTATCCACTTTCAAACACTCAATGAATAAATAATTGTTGGTCAAATTTTGGGGTGCAACAGGTATGTCGCAAGTGTCTCCTACTCTGGCGACTCTACATCGGGGAGGACGTTCGAGGTCATCGATCTCACTTCTCTCGACGATATCATAGACGAAATCCACTATCTTATACCTTATGGAGACACACAAAGGGTTGTCAAGCTTGAGTACCGTTCACCCTCGGTTGACAATGAAGGGAACATTGTGTTCAACAAATTTGAGCTTAAAACTCTAGCGGATGTTATGACGATGTGGCAAATGTTTTTTGGTTTTAAAGAGAAAGTTTCGCTCGATATGGAAGCGACACTACAAAGATCGGCCGAAGATATCTTGGAGATGTGCAAGCATCCACCGGAATATTAAAATGTAGTATTTAATTTTCTGTTGAAAACATCATTGTAATGCTCATTTTATGTTATAAATGCTCATTTTATGTTTGGAAAGTTTATTTTGTGTTGATTCTGCCTTTGGTTTTGTTCCAGAAATATAACTACGGTATGATTCTGGAGATGTATCTCCGGAATAAATCTTTAGCAAATTCATGGGTCGCCATCCATAATGGTCTTCCTTGAGTGTGAAGAAGGTATTTCCAGAGATATGTCTCAAATAACTAGGGACGTTGTAGGAAATCCACATGGTGTCTAAGAAACTTATGGGGTGTAATAAGAAATTCTCTAAGTATTATGGATTCTTGAAAGAATGTGAGTGCCATACAATCCTTGCTTTGTATTTATTTTTGTCACTGGGACACCTTAAAATCCTTTAATATTTTGAAAGTGAGGTTAAATTGAATACAACATGGATACTATTAAGATAAATATTTATATATTTTTTAAAAGATAAATATATCTTTTCTTCTAAGAGGAGTTCAAATTTAAATAAATCTATAAAAAATTAAAAATCACATAAAATCAAGTATTATTATACATATTTATTTTGTAAAACACTACTACAAATAATTCTATTTTACCTTGGGCACGAAAGAGATATAAATTCGGTTAAACAAGCGAGATAACAAAAGACGACATGAAAACTACCACTTTATCCCTCTCGATTTTTGAATAACTGAAGGAAAAAGTGGCACTGATCATGAGATTGATACTCGATAACTGTATTTTTTGAAATTTTAAAACTATACCACACTTTACTTCGGTTTTAAACAATAATCGAGAGATAAAGTCCTGTTTACAAAATTTTAGTTTTAACCTATTTTTTCTTTTTAATTTACAAAGCATTAATTTTTTTTCCACAAATTCTAAATTTTTCTCATCATAATCACCAACCACAACACCAATAACAAAAACAAAAACAAAAACAAAATCAAAATCAATAGAATCCTTAAACATTAAATCTTAATAATAACAACAAACATTAAATCTTAACAACAACAACTACGAGTGTACATGGATTGGGTCAACCCACAAAACCCAGTAAAATCCACCAAAAAAAATTAGAAAATGGATGGGTCGAGTAATTGGGTGGATATAAGTTTAAGAGAGTTTCTTAATCCACCCCTTGATACTCTTAGGCACCTCGTGAATTTTTTTTTATGCCCCCTACTTCCGGAGATACACATCCGGACACACCATTTTTTTCCTTACGCTGGATGCTTCCGGAGACACATCTACGGAAAAGTTCAGTAGATGTATCTCTGAAATCTTATAAGAACAGGTTTTATTTATTAAAAAAATCAAGTTTCGTTGGTCGCAGATGGAAAGTAACTGTTGCAGATGAATACAAGATAGCATACATCCGCAAATAATATAATATAATATATGTATGAGAAGTAATATGTCATAATCATAAAAAAATAGTACATAAATGTCATAAAAATATATACTTAAAAAAACACATCATAGTCACTACTATGTGTGCCTGACAACATCTGAATCCCCTCCTCTGCCTATACCTCTGCCACCTCATCTGTCTCTGCCACCTCCTCGATCGTCTGATCTGTGTCCTTGGCCATCGATCCCGCATGTCCTGGCGTGATGCCTACGATACATAAGTGTCCCCTGTGTCACTTCAATGATCTCATCCAATACACGTTTGTGGTTAGACCCCTCATGGAAGAAATCAACGATAATGTCTGCCCGCCCTATCTCCACAATCTAACGACAGCGAGACAGGACATTCTGAGTATGGTCCAACTGAAACTGCTGCTCCTCTAAGATCTCCTGATGAGCCGGTCTAGACGGTGGTTCTTCTCTAGTGGGCACCATGTATGGGTGTGAGACGGTGAAGAATCAAATGATGTAGCCATCAATGTATCTCCAGTCTCTCGACCCTCTGGTCACCCGAGACTCGTTCGGTACCATGTGCATATGGTAGTCAGCAAAGAACTTGTCTATCTACCTACGGGTTAAGCTGAGAGGAACGGAGACAGATGGGTGTCTGGGTATCGTCTGTGTGTACCTGAACTGCCGCATGACGCATTTTGGAAAATATGGAACAGTGATGGTCGAACTGTATGCCAACCATTCTGAGAATAGTGATATGTCGTTAAACGGGCACATCCCATGGTGATCAACATAGATTCTGTAAGGGTCGACCGCCTGGTTCCCTCTGAGTGGGATAAAGGTACGGGCACACGACATCTGCTCTGTGTAGTCAGGAACACTCCCCCACCCAAAAATCATGGAAAAGTGTTGGAATATCCAAGCCTGAAATGAAAGTTTAAAAAATCAGGATCAAGCATTATCACGAATATAGAATGAAAAGAAATGAAAAAAAGTTACAATAAGTAGTGACACGCTGCCTGCCATAGTCTTGGTCTTCCACAGGCATCCCTCTCCCATTCTCTAGTACGTGTAAGCAAGCGTAGCCATTCCCATTTGTACTCATGGATCCATGTGGAATCCAAAAAAGCATCTCAGGTAAGCGACATCAGTATATGTGGAAGAAGTGTCCACAAACAGCTGCGTACCGACTAAAAATAGAAAATAACACCTCAGCACACGCTGCATGTGTATCTAAACCTCAAATGGATCACCATCTTCCTGGCGTGCAGCAACGAGCGCCTCATAGAATCTACGTGTCAGAAAGGAGAACCGCACATGAGCCCCTATGGTCTTAACCACCTCCTCTAGCGTATCCACTAATCAACCCCAAGCTCATCGATCAACATCTCTCTCGCCTCCTCCTTCGTCATCCTACCGTGACAGAGGAGGATTCCCCTGATCGGTATATTCAACAGATAAGAGATGTCGTCTAGTGAAATAGTCAGCTCGTCGTGCGGTAGATGGAAGGAGAACGTCTCAGGGTGCCATCTCTCTGCAAATCCCATCAGTATCCTGTTATGGATCAGGTTGTAACTGATATCACAAAGGTCCTTCAAACCTGAGGCGGCAAGGACATCCTGGAACCAAGCCTTCTGTGGCTGCTCCAAAGATAATATCTTCCGTCCATGGTTGTAGAACTTCTGCGGCTAACGAGTCTGAAAAATTTCCATAAATAAGAAACAATGTTCTTAATCAACAAGGGTACAAATTATAAATTTCCAATGAAAAAAATAAACAAACTGAGTAATGTTACCTCTCCATCCCAAACATGTCTGGTAGTATGGTTAGCATACCCTGTCAGCAGGGAGATATTTGAGGGACCCCCTGGGAAACCCTCAGGGTCATCATCATCGCCGTGACCAGCATCCTTCGCTGGTGGGTTATCAGCCTCTGGAGGTGACACTGGAGCAACATCATCGGCAGGATGAGGAACATGAGTATCCGGACGAGGCCTGCGGGATGACGGGGCCTCTGATGAGCCCTCAACTGAATCCCGACGCCTCCGGGATGAAAAAGTCGATGATATGGTTAGATACGAGTTCGAGGGAGTGTCTTGGACATGTGATGAAGAAGGTTGTCCAGTAGGTTGTGCCTCGACTTTATCGGCTTGGGTAACAGTGGCCTGGCTCTGCTCGCGTCTCACAGATGCATGATGTGAAACCTGTCCAAGACACAATCTATCGTCTCTGTCTGCCATAATGTCTTTAACGGAATAATCAAGAAAAAAATTAGATACAAATAAATAAAAAAATAAAAAATAAAAAAATTAACATTTTCTACTTTCGGATATACAAACCCGGAACAAGTTCCATAGATGTATCTACGGAAGCACCCATAATTTACAACGTTTGGGTTGTTTCGGAGCTGCATCTGTGAAAGCGCCCTAAAATTAAATTGTTCTGTAGATGTAGATCTGGAACAACCTATAACTCAAAGGTTAGAGAAATGGCGTCCCCTATCCTTGCAAATGTGATTTTTGAAGCCCTGATCATCCGTTTCACCCAACAAACAATACCTACATTGTCTCTAAACTATGTTTCTAAAACTATCTAAGGATTTTTACCCTTAAAACTATATTCTAACTCGTTTACGGGAAATACTCAAAAATAACTTGGAAACTCGAAAACTTACCGATTATATCAAGCTTTGAATGTGTTGGTATTTCTTGATCGTTGAAATGAACGCTCCTTATCGAATTTGATTGAAAATAATGAAGTTTGGTGGAAAAAGATTTTTTGAGTTGAGAGAGTTTGGAGAGAGAGTTTGAGAATGAGAAGAAAAATGAAGAATGAGGGAGGAGAAAAGACTGCGTAAGTATTCTAATTTGTTCCGGAGCTGTATAAATGGAAACCTTCCGTAGATGTAGCCCCAGAAAAAACCAACATTGAGTAAAAAAAGGTACGTCCGGAGAGCAGGGGACATTTTTGAAAGCGCACATGGTGCGTAAGAACCCCAAGGGGTGGGGTAAGAAATCCTCTAAGTTTAAAAACTAAAAAACTCATTAAGAAAATTGGGTTTCAGGTAAAACCAGACTCAAAATCAAAAAACACACCGACCCACTAATCAAACATTTAGTATTATAATTATAATAATTTTGATGAATATGAATTTAATTGTGGTAATTTTAGTCTCTTGAACATTTATTATCTTAGTGAACCATGACTTAACTAATTTTGGATATTTCACTATTTTGTCATTTTGATGCTAATACAATTTTATGTCATGCAACTTTAGTTTAATGCTAGTATTTTATGATAAGTTTTATTCGTTGATGTTATCATTTATTATTTTATGATGCTAAAAAACAGTAAAAATTAGTTATATAATCTTTTTAAAAAGATAAAAATGTTGAATAATTTTTATAAAAAAATATGATGACTTGTCAATTAATCACTTAATATTAATAAAATAAAAACTATTTGAGCAACCCACAACCCAACCCAACCCAAAAAATTAGTGAGTTGGCCCAAACTGACCAATTGGTGTAGTGGGTGGTTATTTTACCTCACATAAAATGGAGTGTCCAATATGGATTGGGTATTGAGCTTGACCAAACTCAATCCGAACTGACCCATGTACATCCTAACAACAATAACATATAAACAAAATCAATAGAATCGTTAAATATTAAATTTCAACAACAACAACAACAACAAAAACATTAAAAAATTTATTTGATACAACTACAACTAACACTAATAAGTTACTTTTATACTTTTCTAACTAACATTAAGCATTTTTAACAAGGAATTACTTGAGAAAATATTACATTAAGAAACCAACCTTGAAATATTTTTCTGCACTTGATTTCATTATCATTGCTTTCAATATGTTAAGTTTAAATTTTAGGATTTTGCATCCAAGATGAATAGTTGTGGTATTCACGTTTTGATTGGGCAATGAGAGTTTCACGCAAATCACTAATATTTCATGCAGATTGATGAGTTGACAATATCTTGATCATTGTTACTTTATAAATGGACGATAAAGATTCATTGCTTAATTTTTCATCAAATTGGTCATAAATAAATAAAAACACACCACTTTACCCCTTGGTTTCTAGCAAAATCGATGTAATAGGTTACAAAATAAATTTTAAAAAAATTAAAAAGTGATGAAATATTGCTGTTGGGATTCGAAGGCGTGTTCTCTAAATATTTCACCCCTCGGTTTTCAGTTCAACTGAGGTATAGGTCATAACAAAAATAAAAAAGTTAAAAGATGCTACATTATAGTTGCTGGGATTCGAAGGTGCGTCCTTTAAATACTTTACCCCTAAACTTTCAGCCCAACTAAGGTAATAAGTCATAAAAAGATTTTAAAAAAACTTAAAAGTGCTAAAATGTAGTTGCTGAGATTCAAAGGCCACTACTACAAATAATTTATTTCATGACGAAGCTTTCACATCAGTTATTCAAAAATCAAGGTCAAACGACCTAGAACCCGCTATATATTATTTTTTAAGAAACTTTATCTTTAACCTTAATTTTCTAGAAAAACTGACGTAAAATGTTGTTCAGTGTTTGAGCTTCGATTTCTATCCTGCAATTCTATATTTTATTTACAACTAAAAAGGTGCCTTTATTTTTTTAATACATTTTACGTAGGATATTATCCCTCGGTTGTTGAAGAAAACTGAGATAAAAACTCTAAAGACAATTTTTATTCCTTCAAAATCATAATGTTTTGTCTCATTCACTTTTTGTGCCCTAGCGGACGAAAGGAATTCATTCTTCTCCAGCGAACGAAAGAGTTTCCCAATACTCAGAACCACTACCCTTCTTTTCCGAAGAGGAAGTAAGCTCAAATTCTTCTCCGTTGAGTCTCTCATCATATTTTTTGTATGTACAAATTCTCCATTACTGTTGTTTGTTGTTTATGTTGTTGATGTTATAATTGTAGGTTGTTGTTGTTGTTCCGTGTTGACGTTGTTTACATATGTGGTTGTTGATGTTGTTTATTATAGTATTGTTATCGTATTTGTTGTTGCTCTGGTAGTTATTGTTGGTTGTGTACTATTTTCATTTTATTTTCAGAAGTTGTATGTGATTATGGATCATAGTTGGACGAAAGCCAATATATTAAGTGAAGAGTATGAGAATGAAGTGATTCAATTTCTTGATTTTATGGAAAAAAAACCTTCCTAAGGCGAAGGGGATTTTTTGGTGTCTTTGTAAAATTTTGCTAAAATATGCACAAACATCTAAAGGATGAAATATTCAATCATTTAGGCTGTGATAAAATGATTCAAAATTACACGAAATGGGTATGGCATGTTGAAGTGACAAAAAAGACCTTTGTCATCTACATTTGAAGATGATGATGAATTTATGAATGATACTCTAGGATATATGATTCGTGATATTGGGATAAATGCTTTCAAGAATGCTAATGTGATAGATACTTTGTAAAAAGACATGGAAGAGTCGTTGTATCCGGGATTAAGATTGTCATTTGTGTTAAGACTATTTAATCTTAAGGCAAGAGTTGGGTGGATAGATAAAATTTTCACTGAGTTACTTGAATTATTGCAAGAAATGCTTCCAGTAACACACTGTCGAATCGTAGTTATGAGGTCAAAAAGATATTGTGTCCAATGGGTTTGGATTATGTCAAAATACATGCATGTCGTAATGATTGCATATTATATAGGAAAAATATGAAAACTTGAAGGAGTGCACGAGATGTAGGGAGTCACGCTAAAAGAAGAAGGCCAATGGTGTTGAAGACGATGATAATGTAACAAGAAAGGGTGTTTCTTCCAAGATGATGTGGTACCTACCGATAATTCAAAGGTTCAATGGGTTATTTTCTAATGGAAATGATGCAAATAATACTAGATGGCATGCAGATGAAAGAGTGTGTGATGGAAAAAATTGCCATATAGTTGATTCATTGCAATGGAAGAAAATTGATTCCCTGTTTCTAGATTTTGCATTAGAACTGAGGAACCTTAGGCCTAGACTTTCCACCGACGAAATGAACTCTTTTGGTAATTTGAGTACTAGCCATACATCATGGCATGCTCTTCTCATAATTTACAACATATATCCATGGTTGTGCATGAAGCACAAATATATGATGTTATCAATGATGATTTTGGGTCTAAAATAACCAGGGAACGACGTAGATGTTTATTCAACTCCATTGATTGACGATTTAAGACTTTTGTGGGAAGAAGACATTGATGTTGATGATGCGTATAGAGGTGATAACTTTAAGTCGCGTGCCATGTTATTTTGCACAATCAATGACTTTTTTTTGTATACGGTAATTTGTCTGGGTACACCATCAAGGGACATAAAGTGTGTCCTATTTGGAATTTGATACTTGCCACTGCCAATTACAAAATGGAAAAAAGACTGTTTATCTTGGGCATCAAAATTTTTTAAGACCTAATCATCAATATCATAGATTGCAGAAGTCTTTCAATGGAGAGCATAATTTTGATTTTGCTCCAAAGCCCTTAACCGGTAAGGAATTTTATAAAATAAAACAACACATTAAGGTTGTATTTGGAAAGAAACTAAAAGGTAAACAAAAAGGGCCCGTGGAGAAAAATAGTTGGAAAAATAGGTCGATATTCTTTGATCTTCCATATTGGTATAGTCTTGATGTGATGCATGTGGAGAAAAATATATGTGATAAATTGATTGGAACACTTCTCAAAATTAAAGGCAAGACAAAAGATACTAAGAAATCTCGTGAAGATATGGTGGTGATGAATATACGACAAGAGTTAGCCCCAAAAGAAATAGGAAATAGAATTATTTTTCCCCAACTTGCACACTATGTCTAAAAAAGAAAAAAAGTTTTTGTGATTGTTTGGAGGGTATCAAAGTTCCCTAAGGGTACTCATCAAATGTGAAGAAACTTGTGTCAGAGAATGATCACAAATTAGTTGGCTTAAAACTCATGATTTTCATGTATTGATACAACAACTTCTACTAGTGGATATCTGTGACATTTTAACAAGGAATGTAAGGGTAACTATAACCAGATTGTGCTTATTCTTAAATGTTATATGTAGTAAAGTCATTGATCCTGAAAATTTAGACGAGTTGGAACATGAGGTTACAATTATCTTGTGTCAATTAGAGATGTTTTTTCCTTCATCATTCTTTGACATTACGATTCACTTAGTTGTTCATCTAGTAAGGAAGATTATAATTTATGGCCCAGTTTATTTATAGTGGATGTATCCTGTAAAGCCTTACATGAAGATCTTCAAAGGGTATACAAAGAATCATCACCGTACAGAAGCTTCAATCGTTGAATGATACATCAAATAAGAAGCTATCGAGTTTTGTATAATGTATTTGACATAACCTACCTCTATAGGAATTCTAGAGTCTATTGATGAGGGAAGATATGATGGTATAGGTACTCAAGGTTTAAATGTTAAAACTTTTAGCCGAGATATAGTTCTTTAAGAATATTTGTATATATTGAATAACCTAACTGAAATTCAACCTTACTTGACCGCTCACAAAAGTACTATAAAGGAAAAATACCCTCAGATGAATGAAAAATGGTTGTTGACATATCATAACAAAACTTTCATAACTTGGTTTAATAAAAGTGTTTCTTAAGAGAGTACTTGTGCATTGGATACAATTAAATGGTTTTCACGTATGCCTAAGTTTAATGTAATTACTTGGAGTGCGTACGACATTACTAGATATTCGTTCTATACAAAGTCAAAGGATGATCGTAGTACTATGCAAAATAGTAGGGTTATTGTTGAAGCTAAATCCATGTACTTCTCTAGTGCCAAAGATAAATCATGTACTAGCATCTAGAGCGTACTTTGGGTTCATTGAGGAGATTATGAGGATTGATTATATTTATTTTAAAGTGTATTTACTTAAGTACAAGTGGATTGACAATAACACTGGTGTAGAAACCGATGAATTAAGATTCACACGGGTTGATCTTCAAAAGACAACTTATAAGAACGAACCATTCATCATGGCAACCCAAGCAAAACAAGTTTTTTATGTCACTGATCCTTATAACACTAGATGATCAATTATACTTCAAGGAAAACATCTTCCTAATGAAAATCAAATTTTGACTACGAAACCCCTTATTTCGTAACACATGTACGTCAATCATCTGAAGAAAATGATTCAGATGATGTGTATGCGATTCGTCATGATCATAAAGAGGGAAATGGGGAAACTAGCAAGTAAATGTTTTCTATCACTTAGTAATTTATAATTATTCATTTAAAACTTTTTTATTCCTTTTACTAAAGATTTAATATTTTTGTTAATTTTCTTAATTGGTTTAAATTGTTGTTCAAATTATAGGTGTTTAACTACCGGTGACAAATCTTAGCATAAAACTTTTGGGCAGTCTACGAGACTTCCCATTTTGGTAACTGTTTTTGTTGGTTAATTATTTGATTTAGTTTTGTTGTAAAATTATAAGGTTTGTCAGATTTTGGCTTAGCATTTGATGTAAACAATTGTTCTTCTGTGATATGGTTCTGTAATGTAGGTACAATATTTCTGTTTTAGAAATTTGCAAAATATGATCCTTGTATTCTATCATATGGTTCTATAGGTACAAACGAAAAAAATCCACCCTTCAATTTTTAAATAAAACGTACATAATAATATAGGGATATTACCTCGGTTTTTAAATAAAACCGAGATGTTATGTTGGGCACACCATCTAGCTTTGTAAAAAAGTTAAAATACATATGTTGGGGGTTCAAACTCATGATCAAATAACTTAACCCTCACTTTTTAATTAACCGAGGTGTTAAGTGGCACGTTTTCATATCACTCTTCGCTACGTCGTCTCGGTAATCGAGGTTACATCTCTTTCGCATGTGACGTTAAAAGCGTTATTTGTAGTAGTAGGTGTGTCCTCTAAATACTTTACCCATCGATTGTCAGCTCAATCGAGGAAATATATGGTATTTTAAAAAATTAATTAAAATGTGACAAAACTATGATTTATACCTCGACTTTTTGTTGGATGAGGTGAAAACTTTATCATAAAATGTAGTACCTCTGGTTTTTTTATTATTATTATAAGTTGATTTGGGAGAAAAAATTGTACCACAAAATAAGTCATTATCATTAATGTGATTTTTCCTATTATAATTATTTATTATTTTCTCTCCTTTCAATTATGTAAATTTTTCTTTTCAATACCATTAATAAAGGACAATTTTGTAAAACTTTTCATAATTTCTCTTTTCCATACTACAATTATTATATTTCTTAATACGTGTAAAAAGTAAAAAATAACTTATAAAAAACAGAGGGAGTATTATTTTTATTAGTGAAAATTGTCCACATCATTAAAATTTAAATTAAAATTTTAAAACTGAACTAAATTGCATAAATACATTTTAAATTTTTATTTTATATTAACATGATGTATTATATTAATCTATTATTATTAATTGATTTTTAATATTTTTAATACAATTTATTGATTCAATTTATTTTGTTTTCTGTTTTATATTCTTCATATATAATTGACAAATTTCATTCGATTATATCAAATTTATCATTTAAAAACATTACAATGAACACAAGTAAGAATAATTAATTTTATTTCAGTTAGAAAAATGATTTACCCCGATTTAATGATCGAGATAAAGAAGGGTGTCATGAAAAGTGTAACACCTTTTCTTTCGGCTGAATTGCCACTTGAGGAGAAAAATTGTAGTATTGTTCATGGATTCGATTTCCAACAACAACATTTTGTATATTTTCAAAATTTAAAAACTCGTCATTTTTCCCTCGGTTGGAATCAATATTCGAGGAGAAAAGTGAACTGTTATCCCGATTGGTAATAATATATGAGGTGAAACACCTTATTTTGATGATTTTCGTTTCAATATGCAAAACATTAAATTTGTAGACAAATTCTAAATCTTCCTCTTCCTGCTTCTTTCCCTCATCATTATCATCAACAATAATAAAAATAATTAATAGAACCGTTAAACATTAAATCTCAACATTAAGAACAACAACAACAAAAACAAAATGTGTAGAATCCTTACATATTAAATCTCAACAACAACATCAACAATCAACAACAAATAAACAAAATCAATAGAATCGTTAAAATTAAATATCAACAATAACAACATTAAACATTTTACTTGACACAACAACAACTAACAATGCTAAGTTACATACATATTTTTCTAACTAACATTCAACATTTTTAACAAGCAATTACAAGAGAAGAGATTACATTAAGGATTCAACCTTAAAACATTTTCCTGCTCTTGTAATCCATCCCCTAGAATGGTGTTGTACTTCACATAACTGTTTTCATTATATTAAGTATGCATTTCAACATTTTGCATCCAAGATGGAATGTTGTGGCATCCATGTTCTGATTGTCTGACGAGGGTTTCACGCAAATCACTGATGTTTCATGTGTATTGATGAGTTGACAGTGTTTTGAGTGTTGTTACTTTACAAATGTACAACCAAAAATTCGTTACTTAATTTTTGCATCAAGTTAGGCAGAAACTTTATTCTTAGTTGCTAGGTCAACTTAGGAAATAAGTCATAAATAAAAAATTAAAAATAAACAAAATGCGCTAAAATGCAGTTGTTGGAATTCAAAAGGGGGTTAATCAATATTTTTCCCTCGGTTGCCAGCTGAGCACAAATAAAAAAAGGTGCTAAAATGCAGTTGGAATTTGAATGTGTGTCCCTTGAATACTGTTTTCATCGGTTGACAGCTTAACTAAGATAATAGGTCATAAACAAAAATAAAAATAAAATAAAATTGATAAAATGCAATTGTTAGAATTTGAAGGCGTGTCTCCTGAATACTTTCTCTTCGGTTGACAACTGAATTGAGGTAATAGGTCATAAAAATATAATAAAAATCTAAAAATTGCTAAATGTAAATGTTGGGATTCGAAGGTGTGTTCCCAAAATACTTTTTTCCTTAACTTCCAGTTCAACCGAAAGAATAGATAGTATTTTAAAAAATATTAAATAGTGACGCGCCTATGATTTAGGTCTCAGTTGCTCTTCAACTCAGGTGAAAACTTTGTCATAGAATGCATTAATTGTAATAGTAAAGTAACAAAA
This sequence comes from Lathyrus sativus, assembly GCA_963859935.3. Taxonomy (NCBI): domain Eukaryota; kingdom Viridiplantae; phylum Streptophyta; class Magnoliopsida; order Fabales; family Fabaceae; genus Lathyrus; species Lathyrus sativus. The sequence goes on along the minus strand of OZ012739.1, from coordinate 434,284,611 downwards.
TGATTATGCTTGAGTGGAACTCGTTAGTCTCAAAAACCAACAAGCATGCTTTCTTCGGCCTAAAGTCATTAGGAAAACATGTTTTATTCCATACCACATTAGTTCTCTATTTGGAAAGCAATAAAAAGCAAAATTTCAAATGAGAATGATAAATCTAGATGACTTGTTGGTGATGCGAGGTCTAATAATCTTTTGCTTGATAACTAGTTAAGGGATGCTCTTTTGACTGATTCTGGCTCAATTCTTAATGATACAAACATTTATGTAGGAATATTTTTTCAGATTTTAAAAGAAGAAAATAAATTGGACATTTGTTATCAATTATATTATATCTAACGCCCCTTAGTGAAAGTTATACAAACATTTATGTTTCTCCTAACATGACAAAATTTGCGATTCTTATACAAACTTGCATTACTGTATTTGAAATTATTTCAAACATAATAAACTAGGTTTACCTTTATATATTTTTTTGATTTGATTATTTATGTTTGATTCGTTGTATTATCGATGCACTTTTTCCTACCAAGTTTTATCTTATTTGATTTTCCTTAGTAAGATTTTTAATGAGGTAGAGAGATTCTAATATCTTTTGTTTTAGTCTCCTCAAAGTTATTGTATATTTTTTATTTTATTTTTATTAATATATTGTTTGATTACGAGAGAGTCTGAGGATCATCACATCAGATATGAGTCTATCGATCTTCTCATTAATAAAGTTGTTAACATTTATTTTTTATCTGATATGAGACTCATATTTGCATTTGATATACCAACAATCTCTTTCAAGTCTCTCAAATGTGAATTCATCCATTCTTATGGATATACCCTCCTCAAATAAAAGTTTTTCATTCATGTCTACTTGCACTGCCGTTGCGGCACTCAACTGTACATGCGACTTGAACACCCTTGTAGAAAGATTTTTGATACAAAGAGTCCTGATTGAACCAAACTCTAATATCAATGTTGGATTAGGAGAAGGTTTGAAGATCATCACATCAAATTTAAAAACAATCACACAAGTGAGAGATACACTAATATTAACCCTGTTATGAATCGGATACCTTTAAACAAAGTATAAACGGTTTCTTAGCAAGAAACACACAAGGGTTAAGGTTAATAAAGAAGAAAACAACAAGGATTGGTTATTAAACTGTTATTCTTTCCTTTCTCTTTGAACAAGATTACAAGTATACAAGAATAACAAAATAACCTCTCTCCCTTGAAATTAAGATTTTATCTTCCTATTTTTCCTTATGCCAAGATTGAGAAACTAGCATCCTATTTATAATAAAATAGCACACTAACCTAATGGGCTTTTTAAAATCTCCACCTTGGACCTAACTCTATAACATCAAGAAACTAGCTTTCTTCATGCAAATTTATTAACTGCATACAGTGGAAAAACTTGCAACTGGGCAACGTCTTGGTGATCATATCAGCAGCATTATGATCTGTCGAAACCTTCAGGACTTGGACTTCTCCATGCTCGATTATCCCTCTGATGAAATGCAGCCTCACATCAATGTGCTTGGTTCGCTCATGATAGGCTGAATTCTTCGACAAGTATATTGCACTTTGACTATCACATTTAACAGTGATAACTTGACCTTGAAGTTTTAGCTCCTTTGCAAAACCTTCAAGCCACAATGCTTCCTTCACAGCTTCAGTTAGGGCAATATACTCCGCTTTAGTGGTTGATAAGGCAACAACCTTCTGAAGTGTTGCTTTCCAACTTATTGTTGTCCCAAACATAGTGAACACATATCCAGAGATAGATTTTCTGGAATCCATACAACCTGCATAATCAGAGTCGACATATCCTTCTATTGCTGCTTTACTATCTTCACCCAAGGCTCCACCATAACTTAGGACTCTATTCAGAGACCCATTTATGTACCTTAAAATCCACTTCAATGCTTGCCAGTGAGCCTTTCCAGGATTCCCCATGTACCTGCTTACAAGACTTACTGCATATGCTATGTCGGGTCTAGTACAGACCATATCATACATCAAAGAACCTACTATGTTAGCATATGGAATGCTATTCATATAAGTTCTTTCAACATCAGTGCTGGGACACTGATCTATACTCAACTTAAATTGAGGGTTTGTCGGAGTTACAACAGGCTTTGAATTCGACATACCAAACCTGGCTCCAGCAGGTTTCTTGATCAGTTCCCAAGTGTTGTTATCATGAAGAGATTTCATCTCATCATCCATGGCCTTCAACCGTTCAGTCTTCTTTCGACTCCTCATAACTTCCTTATAGTTTCTAGGTTCTTCATCTAGAACCTTACTAGCAGAGATTAAGGCATAAGCTATAAGATCTGCATACCCAAGTCTCTGAGGTGGCTTGATGACTATGCTCGACCTGTCTCTTGCTAGCAGGTAGTCATTATCAATCTCCTTATCTTCGACAACATCTTCCGCGTCTTCTTCGACTTCATCTGGGGTAAGCAATTCAGCATCAACATGCTCCACCTCAACAGGAATCTCTCCCTGTTCCAGCTCTTCGTCAGCATCATCATTTTTCTTGAAAGCCATCTCTGCTTTATTGAAAACTACATCTCGACTGGTGATACACCTCCTGTGACCTGGCTCTAGGCACCATAACCTATAAGCTTTGACTCCTTCAGGGTATCTCATGAACATGCATTTCAAAGCTCTAGGTTCGATCTTGTCTTGCCTAATATGAGCATAGGCCACACAGCCAAATACTCTCAGTTTGTCGAGACTAGGTGGTTGTCCCGACCAAACTTCTTCAGGTGTCTTCATTCCCAAGGCAGTCGAGGGACATCTACTTATCAGGTAAGCTGCTGTCGAAACAGCTTCCGCCCAAAACACCTTCTTCAATCCAGCACTAACCAACATGCATCTAACCCTTTCAAGGATTGTTCGATTGAATCTCTCAGCTAAGCCATTTTTTTGAGGAGTACCTGCTACAGTCTTATGCCTTGCAATCCCAGACTCAACACAGTAACTGTTGAACGCTTCGTTGCAGAATTCAAGGCCATTGTCGGTTCTCAACCTCTTAACCTTTCTTCCAGTTTGAGTTTCGACCAGAATCTTTCAACTTTTGAAATTCTCAAAAGTTTCATCCTTCGTCTTCTGAATGAATACCCATAGCTTTCTGGAATAGTCATCAACAATGGATAGAAAATACCTTGCACCTGAGTATGAGGGATTCCTTGCAGGCCCCCAAAGATCAGCATGAACGTAATCCAGGGATCCATGTTTTCTTTGCTTGCCTTTGTTAAACTTCGCCCTACAGGATTTACCAAATACACAAGATTCACAAAATTCCAACTTTTCGACTTTGTCACCTCCTAGCAGGTTCTGCTTCCCCAATTCGACCAGGCCTCTTTCGTTGACATGGCCCAATCTCATGTGCCATAATTTTGTCTTCGACATAGATTTCGTGGATGCAACATTTGTCGAACCACTTACAACCTCAGCCTCAAGGGTATACAAGCCTTGTTTCTTCATGCCTCTCAAGACTTTCTTCGACCCCTTCATGACTCTTAGGATACTTTTCTCTCCTTGAAAAATTTATCCTTTTCTGTCGAATTCACCAAGAGAAATCAAATTTCTCTTCAAGTCAGGTACGTACCTGACTTCAGTCAATAACCTTATTGACTCATCATGGAGCTTTAATCTCACAAATCCAATACCTGCAATTTTGCAAGATTTATTGTTTCCCAGCAGCACAGATCCACCATCTTGATCACATAGCTCCTCGAACAAATCTCTGTTTGGAGTCATGTGCCAAGTGCAACCTGAATCCATAATCCAATATTTCCTCGAGTCGCCACTTGAAACCACAAGAACATCAGATGAGTAGAAGTCATCTTGAACAATGGCTGCATTGCCATTACCTCCATGATCTTTCAGGCGTTCAGGGCACACCTTTCTTATGTGACCCTCCTTCTTACAGTGGTAACATCGAATACTATATGTTTCGCCACTATAAGACTTCTGCTGACTTTTACCTTTCTTCTTGTCGAACTTACCATCCTTTCGCAAGAATTTTCCCTTAACGGTCAAACCTTCGCCCACAGTCGAATGTTTATGCTCCTTTCGTTCATTCAAGTCCTTAGAATACAAGGCTGATTGAACTTCTTCAAAGGTCAGGGACTCCCTTCCATACAAGAGAGTTTCGTTGAAGTGAGCATGTGTTCTGGGCAAAGCACACAGCAACAACAGTGCTTGATCTTCATCATCGATCTTTACATCAATATTTTCAAGATCAAGAATCAGCTTGTTGAACATATCCAACTGCTCAGCCAACACTTTATCTTCACTCATCTTGAATGAATATAAAGCTTGCTTCAGGTAGAGTCGATTCACCAGAGATTTGGTCATGTACAAACTTTCAAGTTTCACCCATAATCCCAATGTTGTAGTCTCCTTTGATACCTATCGAAGAACCTTATCACCAAGGCTCAACAATATTGCGCTATGGGCTTTCTCGATCATGTCCATCTTTTCTTTTGCCGTTAACGCAGCGTCCATGGCTGCCTCACCCTTCAACGCTTCCAAACAACTCTGCTGAACCAATAGGGCTTTCATCTTCAAGCGCCACAGACCGAAGTCGTTCACTCCGGTGAACTTTTCAATCTCATACTTTGTTGAAGGCGTCTTCTCCACGCTCACCGCACCAATTTGTTATGAATCGGATACCTTTAAACAAAGTATAAATGATTTCTTAGCAAGAAACACACAAGGGTTAGGGTTAATAAAGAAGAAAACAACAAGGATTGGTTATTAAACTGCTATTCTTTCCTTTCTCTTTGAACAAGATTACAAGTATACAAGAATAACAAAATAACCTCTCTCCCTTGAAATTAGGATTTTATCTTCCTATTTTTCCTTATGCCAAGATTGAGAAACTAACATCCTATTTATAATAAAATAGCACACTAACCTAATGGGCTTTTTAACAATTACCCATTACAAGCCAACTTAGGGTACAAGCTAACTTAAACAATTGGGCTTACAAACAAGGCCCAATTCAACATGCTAACAAACCTAGCAATATTGACTAATGCATGTTAGAACAAACTTCGACTACAACACGCATTACTTGCGAACAGGTTTCGACAACACTAGAGTTCGATCCAACATCTCACAAACCCAAAATCTTAAGACATTCGATCAATAGGTCTTCTCACTTATAAAATGTGTAACATTTATTTTTTTATCCATGTGAGACTCATACTCCTACTTGATATACTAAATATATTTCATTAAAGGGTTACACTCATAGTATTAAATAATTTTATACTATCAGTTAATCATAACTATTGAATATTAAAAAAATTTAACTTTTATTTTAATCATTAATAAAGTAATACCAATAGATAATAATAATAAACTGATAATGTAAATTTTTTTATAGTAACGTTATATAGTAATTAATCTCAATACAAAAAGAGAAAACACAAAAGACCGTAAATAATTGATCTATTTTTAAAATAAACTATTTAAAACAATTTTTAACATTTAGTATACTTATTTTTGCCAAAATTATTTTTATTATCTTAATTAAAAATCATTAAATGTTATTAAAAATACAATTTTATCTAATTTCATATTAATCAACTAGTTTAATTGTTACTTCTACCCAAGTAATACAAATTGAATTCACTAGCATAGTCATCAGAAACTAACAATTAACTTATCAACTAGATATCAACTAACTTATCCTTATCTTTAAATAGAACCTAAAGTTTTGTGTCAATTTCACTCAAAATATAATATAGTTTCTTGTGCTTTGGTAGCAAGCAAGATATGAATTGAGCATGCCTGCAAAAATAATTGAAAGTAACAGTTAGAAGAGATGGGTTGTCAACACGTGGAGGGTCACAATGGTGTTATTATGAGTAGTTGCGGTGTCATTATGGTCACAGGGGTAACCTTTTATAAATCTCTTATCTTTGATTATATGTTCTATGCTTTTTTTTGTCTCCAATCCACATTAGATTTGATGGATTTATGGCTAAGACTTGTTTATTTTGTGGCCCATGTATGCCCGTCAATCATGTTTCTTATATGTCCATTCTTGATTCAGATTCTATTCCTTAGTCCATTGTATTTTTTTTTTTGGACATTTTATTAAATGTAATCATTGATTTTTATTCAATGGTATAAAAGTTTTACTCTCTTTTTCAAATTATAAGACGTTTTAAATATTTTATATAAATTAAAAAATTTAATTATTATATTTTATATAAAAGATAAATTATATATAACTTTATAATGATATTTTTCATAATTACACAGAAAAAAAAATTAAAAAAGTTGAAAAAATAAATAATAATAAAGACTTAAGAGAATATTAAAAAAATTATAAATGTTGCACTAGGGCTTATGACGATGCAAGTGTTGTGATGTCATAAGTTAAACCATTAAGGTTTGTGACGACAAGTAAAGGAATGTGATCAATCGTCAAAATTTAATATAATTTATTTTATTAACATAATTTAATAATAATAATAATAATAATAATAATAATAATAATAATAATAATAATAATAATAATAATAATAATAATATGACCTGTTATCACTGAGAGTGTTTATTATTATTGTCTTATGGTGAGTGGCTATGACCTTAATTTTTATTTTTGTTTGGATTTTAAATATGACCAATATGTCGTGCCTTTCTCGCTACCCTTTATATGTAATTTCTTTTCTCATCTCATTCTCTCGTATGTAAAACTAGTATTCTTTAATGTAATATAATGAAGGAAGAGAAGAAGACAATATTAAAGGATAATACCCATTGAGGTATGACTTGGAGAAACATAAAATCGTTCTTAGGTTTATCTTAGGTTCTCTCATTGGCTTGAAAGTACAATTGCGTTAAGGGTCATAACCCTATCATTTTATTATATGTATTTTAATGCACGTGAGAGACGATTTATACGATCAATAAGTCGGTGAGTTCAAATTAATTGCAAACTTTCTCAAAACAAATATTAAATTTAATTTTCCAATATTTAACATTCATCAAGACAGTTGGAATTAATCCAAAACTTTGAGAATTCCAAATCAATCTTGATGAACAAGATTCAATCAACTGATCGAAATCCCCTGTTCTTCACTTTTCACTCAAGTGAATCAATCACACATTGATTGCAAGACTGATTCTTCACAACAATTGTTAAAGGAAGAAGAAAGAAATATGAATAAGAAAAAAATTAGGGTTTGACAAAATTGGGAAAGAAGAAGATGATTTTGCAGAGTAACTCTCTACCCACAAACTGTGAAAAACTTGTTAATTTTGCAACTGCAAGTGAATACAAGATTATTCTGCTTTTTCTTACTCAAAATAGGGGTTACTCCCTCTATTTATAATTGAGCTAGCATGCTCCCTAAGCTAAAATCCAAAAACACAAAAGCTCAAAATTTCTATTTTAGTATAAGTTGAAATCCTGTGTCAAGGAACCTGCTTTGACACTTCGACATCTAATGCTAAACGACAGACACTACAAGTTTAAACATACCTTTTTTTTTATGTCGTGCACCATCTGCTTCGACACAAGGAATTACATTTTAACACATCACCTAATTCATTGTGTCTAAGCTATCCATATTCATAATAGATCTTAACCTTTTGAACACTTCGACTTGCACTTCTTTCGTCATGATATCAACAATCTAATTCTCAGTTCTGCAGTGTTCCAAGTTTATCTTCCCTTTTGCTACCTGCTCTCGAAGATAATGGAACCTCGTTTCAATGTTCTTGATTCATCCATGCGCTAGATTGATAGCAGACATGCTGTTGATCTTCATAGTAATTGCTCAATGACTCTTCATTGTAATCTCTTTGACCAGGTTCACCATCCATTTTGCTTGACATGCACAGAGAGAAACAACTATATACCCTGCTTCGCACGACAACAATGCCACTACTGGCTCCTTTCTCGAACTCTAAGTAACTGATGCACCACCTATCATAAACACATAGCCAGTTGTGGATTTTCTATCCTCAGCATCACTACACCAACTTAAGTATGTGTATCCCACTAACTTTTATTCTTTTCCTTCATCAGTTGCAGGAAACAAAATGCTGTAGTTGAATGTTCTTTTTAGATACCTTAGTATCCTTTTCGTCGTAGCTAGGTGTGATACCTTTGGCTTCTGCATGAATTTACTCACCATACGTACACTGTATGCTAGATCATGCCTTGTGTGACAAAGGTCTTGAAGTGTTGCACTTCACAAATTCATTCTCCCTTAGAAAACTATATATCTTCTTATTGCAAGATCTTGGAGCTTGCTTAAGTCCATACAGGGCTTTATGCAGCCTGTATACCTTGCATTCTTCGCCTTGTTACACAAACCCAGATAGTTGTGCAACATAAACTTTTTCATCTAAGGGGTCATTCAGGAAAGCACATTTCACACCCATTTGACATACCTCCCAATTGTTCATGTTTTCTAGACCAACAACCAACCTGATTGTTTCGATCCTAGCAACTGGTGCAAAAACATCGTCGAAGTCGATTCCTTCTTTTTGAAGAAATCCTTTCGCTACAAGTCTCGTCTCGTGCTTGTTACTTCTCTTTTGGGATTCAACTTCACCTTGTATACCCAATTCACATTAATTTCCTTCTTGTCTTGAGGCAATTCGATAAGTGACCAAATGTTGCTGACTTCAATGGACTTCAGTTCCTCATTTATTGCTTTCACCCACTTCGAATCTTTCAATGCCTCAACTGCAGTGACTGGTTCGGCATATGCATAAAAAGCATAGTGTACAAACTCATCTCCTTCATTGACCACATCATCTGATATAATCACACATTTTTGCAACCTTGTAGGCGTGTATCTTGTTCGTTGAGGTCTGCTTGGGCCTGCTTCACATCTGACTTCTTCTTCTCGAACTTCTCTTTTGACTTCACATAAGATTCTTACTGAATCCTTCTTAACATTCTCAGTCCAATCAAACTCCTTAAGATCGTCTATGATCACGTCCCTACTGATCACAACTTGCTTGTTCATTGGGTCGAACAACTTGTATCCTCCACTCGAATGATATCCTATTAGGATCATTTAACTCGACTAGTCATCAAGTTTTCTTCTCAACTGATTTGGCACATGTCTATGTGCTATAGATCCTAACACCTTCAAATGCCTTAGGCTAGCCTTTACACGAGACTAACATTCTTCTAGTGTAATTCCTTCTAGCTTCTCCGCTAGAAATCTATTCAAGATATATGTTGTAGTCGAAATAGCTTCTCCCATAATTCTTTGGGAAGATGCTTGCCTTTCAACATAATTCTCACCATATTCATGATGGTTTTATTTTTCCTTTCTGCAGTTCCATTCTGTTGTGGAGTGTAGGGTGGCACCATCTAATGCATAATCTCTTCTTTCTCACATAATGCATCAAAATCTTTCGACACATATTCTCCACCACCATTAATTCTCAGAATCTTTAGCTTTCGACCACTTTGTCTTTTGACCATAGATTTAAAATTTGGAAAATACCTCGAACACTTCACTTTTCTTCTTGGTCGGGTAAGTCCATAATTTTCAACTAAAATCATCTATGAAAGTGACAAAGTATCTGTTACCTCCAATCGAATCCACCTAGATGGGAACACATACATCAGAGTATATGAATTCAAGAATTGCCTTCGACTTGCTTCCTGTATCCTTGCTAAAATTATTCTTGTGTTGTTTAGCCTAAACACATTCTTAACACACTTTAGTTGGAATGTTGATTTTTGGTAATCCTGAAACCATATTTCTTCTCTTCAGATCTATGATGTATTTGAAATTGAGATGGCTAAGTCTATAATTCCATATCTATTCATCTCTGTTGGCTGAAGTTGTAAGGCACTTGTGCTCCATCACATTAAGTTCAATCTTGAAGGTTCTATTATGAGACATTGGCACCTTCAAGATTAACTTATCACCTGAATCGAGAACTCTCATCATCTTGTCTTTAATCGACACTTTGTAGTTCTTTTCAACCAACTGCCCTATTATGAGCAAATTGCTTTTCATGCCTGGTATGTACAATACATTGAAAATTATTGAACTCTTGCCATCTTTCCGCATAATCAGAACATCACCAACATCTTCAGCTGTTAGAGTATTGTCATTTGTAAATTTCACCATGTTCTTCATTGAGGATTATATGTTTATAAACCAATCCTTTCTTCCAGTCTTGTGTGATGAGCATCCTAAGTCCAAGTACCACTGGTCCTTGAATCTCTCTTCATCTTTTGTTGTAACCATCAATAACATATCTTCTTCTTCTTCTTCATGTTTCACTAGCTTTGCATCAATTTCTTGATTCTTCTTCTTTTCTTGACAATCACTAGAATAATGACCATACTTCTGACAATTGTAACACCGAATGTGACTTTTTTCAGGTTTTCGACCACCACATCTTCCTCTGCCTGCAGTAACACTTCTTTGGTTGAGTTGGTTCTAAGGTCTTCTTTGATTCGACCAGTTTCCTTCTTACTAATTTTGACCAGTCGAATTGTTGTAGCCGCCTATGCCTTTGTTTCCATTCCAACTTCCTTTGCCTTTCTTTTCTTTTGTCGATTGCACCTGCAAAGCCATATCACTCTCCAACTTGCCTGTAACTCTTTTAGCCATCATTTGTTCATGAGATTCAAGCGTCCATTGAAGCTCTTACTTTATCAATGTTGACCAATCTTTCGACTCTTCTATGGCTACTAGCATGTGGTCGAACTTTGGGGCCAATGACCTCAAGATTTTCACAACAACTGATCTTGATATCAACACTTCTCCACATGCCTCGATTTGATTCACAAATTTAGTAACCCTAGTGAAGAAATCAGTTATGCTTTCATTGTCCTCCATCTGAAGCAATTCATAGATTCTTTTGTGAGTTTGTAACATCACCTCTTTCACCTTTTATGCACCTCCAAACAATTTCTTTAGAATTTTCCATGCTTCTTTCGCTGATTCTACATCATTAACCTTTTCAAAATTAACTGGATCAATGCATTGATGAATTATAAAAAGAGTTTTATAATCTTTCTTCTTCAATTATTTGTGTGTATCCTTTTCTTCATCCGTCACGTTTTTTGCAAGCAGTGTTACTCCTTCCTTCACAAGATCCCAAAGATCTTGATAACAAAAAACCACCTTTATCTTTTTGCACCAATTCTCATAATTATTATTCTTGAGAATCGAAAGACTCTTTGAAAAATTTCGGTTTGGATGATTCATCGTCGTCACGTTTTGCTTCCATGAATCACTGATACCAGATGTTGAAATTAACCCAAGAATTTGAATATTCCAAATCAATCTTGATGAACAAGGTTCAATCAACAGATCAAAATCCCTTGTTTTTCACTCTTCACTCAAGGAACCAATCATACCTTGATTGCAAGAATGATTTTGCACAACAATTGTTAATGGAAGAAGAAAGAAAATTGAATAAGAAAGAAAATTAGGGTTTGACAAAAATGGGAAAGAAGAAGATGATTTTGCAGAGTAAGTCTCTGCCCACAAACTGTGGAGAACTTCTTAATTTTGCAACTGCAAGTGATTACAAGATTATTCTATTTCTTCTTACTCAAAATAAGGGTTACTCCCTCTATTGATAATTGAGCTAGCTTGCTCCCTAAGCTAAAACCAAAAACACAAAAGCCCAAAATTTATATTTTGGTCTAAGTCGAAATCTTGTATCAAGCAACCTGCTTCGACACTTAAATATCTAAAGCTACTCGATGCATAGTACAAGTCTAGACATATCATTATTTCTATCGAGCACTACCTGCTTCGACATAAGGAATTACATTTCAATAAAGACTAGTATAGAATAATGTAGGTTTTTCCCACCGCTAAGTTCATGTTCTATATTTATAAGATATGATGGGATAAATGTAATCTACAATTGCTAAAACTTTAGGTTGATCTTAACTGAAATAATTTTAATAAGATTATATACGTTTAGAAGTAAGAGTTTGGAACAATTGTGACACCCTAAATCTCAAAACAATATATTTGATATTTATAGACATTTGAAATGTTTAAAACTAATAAAATTACGAGTTTCAATTTTTTTTGAGATAAAGAACATCACTTCGTCCACTTACACATGAAAATTATTTTAAAAAAATCCATTGAAATAAAACAATTCATTTTTGCTTTAATGAATATTTATAATTTTTAATGCAGAAAGTAGACACACTTTAAGAATAATTTCCCGACCCGATGTCACCTATCAGAGCGGGGCTTCTCCCAAACTTGAACATCAAGACTTATTAACCTGTATTACAATTTCGCAAACACACTCAATCCAGACAAACACAAACATGAAATAATGAGTTTAAAAAACATATTACAATATATAATAATTGAGAAAAACAAGCAAATTATCAACACCATATCATATCAAATGACATTTAACACATACAATCAATATTTAACATCTATATAATTCCCAATTTCAATATATAAATATTCTCATATCAAAGCAGTCTAAATAAAAGCAATCAATATAGAATATTGATATAAATCACAACAATCATTAAGTTTAACCACAATTAAAGTTATGATATGCATGCCCTTAGACTCTAAAGTTCTTCTTTTTCTTTGATTTTTTTCTACTCTACATATGGACGTGCTTCTCTCTATGATATCACACTACGCTCATAATACAAATACAAACATACTTCTCTCAATTGATATTGCACTTGTGTAATAATTTCCTCAAGTGATATTGTATTACATCCTACGAGTCGATTTCAGGTGTGCTTCTCTCAAGTGATACTGCAGTTGTGAAATACTTCTATCAAGTGATATTGTATTACACCATACAATTTCATTTCTGGCGTGCTTCTCTCAAGCGATATTGCACTTATGTAATACTTCTCTCAAGTGATATTGTATTACATCCCATGATTCCATTTCAATTGTGCTTCTCTCAAGGAATATTGCATCATATCCTAATACTTCTCTTTATTTGATATGCATCATACCGACCTTATATGTCAATTATTTTTCTAATATCGATTTAGGATTGTGATACCCTACCTATTTGGTGACGAAATAACATACACGTCAAGACTCCTAATGTCTAGTCTATCCCCTCACTGACCTAGGTCACTCCTTAAAAAGTTGGGGTTTCCCTTTCAATAGAGAAGACCATCCTCATGGGAAATAATGGAAAGAAGCATAACAAAAAGTCTAACAAACATGAAAGTAAAGGAAAAGGAAAGGAAGTTTCCAGGTCCAAATTCGTTACTCATGCTTTGAAGCCTAACATAGATATAAGTAAGCAAAATACTTGCTTCTACTGCGGTAAGACCACAACCCCGACCCAAGGGGTAGGCCAGCTAGGCAATTGCCTAGGACCTCAAACCTTTTTTTTACCAATAAGTAATGCAATGTTAATACTTTTGTCTATGCTTTTAAACTTTTTTCACCTATCACTAGTATGGTGTTAGTGTTCACCTATTAATTATCTCTATTTTTTTTCCAAATGAATAACAATAAATGCTTATCTACGCATTATGTATGTGACTTTTAGTAAGTATTTTATTAAATTATTATTATACTCTAACTTTAATTCTCTAATAAATTTGCTCCATTCAATTAACATTCTTGTTTTGACCATACTTTATAAAGCTTTTCTTTTTAAATATAATTTATTCATCCTTTAGAATGTATTATTATTAATTTTATAAAAAAAATACAAGTAGAAAATGGTATACTAATTATTATATTTAATTAAATAAAGAGATATGATTTTTTAATCTATATTATTTATATATTATGTCAAAAAAAATTTAGTTGAAGTTGGTTAAATTTTATTTTAATATAAAAAATGCACAATAAAAATTAAATGAATTAATTTTATTATTGATTAAAAAAATATTAAATTGAATTGATTAAAATAATTCAATAAATATTTTGCATTTCAAACATTTATAAAATAAAATTTTAACTAAAAATATAATCAGTAGTTAAAAAAATTAATTCGCCTTAGGCCACAATATATCTTGGGTTGGCCCTGTAAGACCGTTAGAAGAGAAATTTTCCAAAGTACCTGGAAGCTAAAAAAATGAGTAGAGACTTCAAATTTATGTGTTTTTGTTATAGAAATGAATTTATCAACTTCTGCGTCATGGATGTTGGATATTGGATGTGATTCTCACATTTATACTAATGTGTAGGGGATAAAAAGGAATAGAGAACTGGAAAACTATGAAATGGATCTACGAGTTAGAAATGGAGTAAATGTTACTACTTTAGCTGTAGAAACTTATATATATTAATTTTACCTAGTAGTTTATTAATTTAGTTAAAGAACTTCTATTATGTATCTGCAGCTAGCAGAAATATTATTTTTGTTTCTTGTTTGGACAATTTTTCTTTTTCATTTATGATAAAGAACAATTGTTGCCCTATTTACTCAAATGGTATATTTTATGCTACTTCACAAATGAACAACGAATTATATGTCATTGATTCTGAAATGCCAATTTATAATATTAATACGAAAAATATGAAACTTAACGAGTTAAATCTAACTTACCTTTGACATTGTTGCTTAGATCACATAAATGAGAAACACATTCCATACTCCTTAAAGATGAACTCTTGGACACTTATGATTATGAATCATATGAGACATATAGATCTTAGTTACTTGGAAAGATGAAAAGTCCCCATTCACATAAAAAGGTGAAAGAGCTATTGATATTTTGGCCCTCATACATACTAATCTATGTGGAGCACTAAACATATCATTCAGATGATACTTTCAATATTTCATCACATTTACTAATTATTACATTAGATATGATTATGTGTATTTAATTAACATAAATCTGAGTCTTTTGAAAAATTCATTGAATTAAAAAATGAAGTATAAAAATAGTTAGGCCATAATATTAAAAACCTTTGATCAGATCGAGGTGGGATACTATCACCATGGAATGGTGTATTAGAGAGAAGAAAATATATCTTGTTAGACATACTCCGATCCATGACGAGTCACACTGATCTTCTAAAATCCTTTTGGGGAAATTCTCTATTGACATTAGTTTGTACACTTAACAATATTCCATTCAAAAAGGTTGAGAAGACACCATATGAGATATGGAGCGTTAATAGACCACATATGTCTTACATGAAGATTTGGGGTTGAGAATTTTACGTGAAACAACAAATTTCACAAAGCTTGAGCCATAATATTATTAATGTTTTTTTGTGATGTATCTTAAAGAAACTAGAGGTTATTAATTCTACAATCCTTCTAAGGGAAAAATGTTTGTTGCTCGAACTAGAGTATTCCTAAAAAAGGACTTTATTTCCAAAAGAATAATTTGGAGGAAATAGAGCTTGAATAAATACAAGAATCACAAAGTAGTGACACACCTATGGAGTAAATATAGTAGGAAATAAAATAAGTTATGTAAGAGAAATTTTCTCAAACCAAACAAGACCAACATAGGTCAAACATGATACATCACTAACCTGAGAGATATGGATATCTTGTAACATATTAAGGTGACGTTTTGCTAATGGATCAATATGAGCTTGTGACCTACCAAGAGGCTATCACTGGTCTTGAGTTTGAGAATGGCCTAAAGGCCATGAAATCTAAAATGGATTCCATGTAAACAAACTAGGTTTTAACCTTGGTAGAGCCTCCTCTTGGAGTTAATCATATATGATGCAATTAGGTCTTAAAAAAAGAAGAATTACATGGATGGTAAGGTACATACATATAAGTCATGACTGGTTGTTATGGGCTATAGAAAATTCATGGTGTAGACTATGATGAAACCTTTTAAACAGTTGTAATGCTCAGACTTGTTTAGATTTTACTTGATACCATTGCATATCTTGATTATTAAATATGGAAGATTGATGTCAAAACTACTTTCCTTAATGGAATTCTTCATGAGGATGTGTACATGCCACAAACGGAAGGATTCGACATACGAGAAGAGATCAAAATGATATGCCAGTTACAGCGATCAATCTAAGGATTAAAGTAAGCTTCTAGAAGTTGGAATATTCATATTGATGAAACAATAAAAAGTATGGGTTAATTTAAACAAACACGAGCCTTGTGTCTACAATAAGGTTAGTGGAAGCATGGTCGCTGTCGCGGTGAAATTTGGATATCAAACTATTGATTAGTTTGAATCTTTAATTCATTTTGCAACCGAACTTTGATTTGTCCAAAGGAAGGGATAAAGATCGAAATTCCCACAATGCAATGCAAATGCAAGCTAGAGAGTTATAGGTTCGGGGGTTGGTTAAACTTAGGGAAGGTACTAGCATCCTAAGTTTCTATAGTACTCTACAGGAACCTCTTGTTTTATATTTGTTTATTGCTATGGTTTATCTGCTTAAGGTTTAAAGACCTAGGGGTTTGTTTCTAAGTATACTCGATAAGATATCGCATCTCATGCCTACATATCCTTACGGGAGTGGAATCAGAGTATTTGTAGTTCCCATAAAGGGTTTGAGGAGTTCTTTGACTGTGGTCAAAGTTCCTACAGGTTTAGGGTAGTTGATTGATTGATTTTAGGAGACGAGATGTGTCTTCATTTTAAGAGAGATTTAACCGCCACAGGTTGTAGGAAAATAGTCTTTGCATCGTCTTAAGAAAAAGGCTTAAGTATTCGGATTATTTGACGAGTATGCCTTTATTTCTCTTAAGGCAAAGTCCCTACGGCTTGATTGTATTATTGTGGGGTGGAGATTCTATCTCGCTTAAGATGATTTGACATCTTTTCTCTATTGTGTTTGAATAATTGTTTTGAATTGATTGTTCAATGCTTGAAAATTGAGTTGATTGTTGGTTTGTATTGTGTTTATTTCTATGTTGTAGGAGAAAGGTCCTTCCTATGGGGGTAGGATCTATCTTAAAAGATCAACTTGAATGAGATCAAGGATCATGGGGGAGTACGATGCAAATGATGTGCAACTACACACAATTGTTGAATCATGTGTAGGATTTTCCTTTGGACGGAATGCGATGCAAAAAATAAATTGCGATAATGTAAATTACTGTAAAATAAATTGCGGAAATGATAAAGTCATACACATACGCATGAAAGCGCTGAAGTGTGTGAGAGTGAATGTGTCGTGAAGTGGGTGTGCATGATTAGATTAAATTTTACGATGTTGATTAATTTTAATTGATTGATTTTATGAGGAAATTGATTTTAAAAGAGTTATATTAATTTAGTTGAATTATAACTTAGTGGGATTGTAATTGATTCGAATTAGTGGAATGAGATAAAATTATAAATTAGTTGGATTTTAGGTTTTTTCTTTAATAAAAGGTCTTAATATTAAAAAAGTGATTTTTTATTTGTATATTAATTTAGATTTGAAATGGTTTAAAATTGTGGTGTTTTTAGTAAATAAACTGCAAAAAGGTTATTAGGTTGATTTAATTGGGATTTAAAGATAAAATAAATAATTATTAAATGAGGGTGAATTAGTTTACTTAATTATTTAAGTATTAGTAACAATTGATTTTTTTTTATTAAAAGTTAATTCAATTCATCCTATCAAAAAGATTTTAAATGTGAATTGATTTTAAATAAATGAATGTAAAAATAATTTTTTCAGATATTATCATAAAAGATAGAAGTTAATTTAGATTAAATAAAAGATTTATTATAATTTATCAAAAAAGATATTTTAAGTATGAAATAGATTAAAGTAAATAGATATACCCTTATTTATTTAGAAAAAAGAATTATTAGTTTATTTTTTCTAGAAAAAAGGGGGTTTTAATTTAAAAAGTGGGTTAACTAATTAAAAAAAAAATTAGCTTGATCTTATATACAAGAATTGATTTATTTTAATGAAAACTGACTAAGTGATGGTTAGGGGGTAATTAAGAAATAGTTAATTAGGTTAATTAGGTTAATTCCTGAATTGAAGGTTGTTGATCTCGTCTAAGGTTATTCAAAAACCTTCCTCTTTCACCTTATTATGTCGGGCACTGTTTTGGAAAGAAAGTAAAGTCACGACTCCATGTGATAATGGTACTTTCTACTTCAATCGAACATGTTTGTGTACGTTTCAAATGTGATGAATATTGTTGTGAAACATGCCGTTTTCAGATTGTCTGGGATTTAGTGTGTCATGAATGCTTCCTTGTTGTTGCACCCTAAAATTTGACCAACCGATTCTCCTATCTGACTCATGGTTTAATTTCATATTCACAGCTCAGATGTATGATTTTTGTGCACAAGCAGGGGATATCAGAGTTTACAGCTTGATTTTCATCTATCAGATATGGCAGACCCAGTCCAGATTATCGGGGTTTTATTTTCGGGAAATTGTGCGCTCCTCGGTGATTTTTCAGTGATTTTGGGGATATTCTGATGCCCGGGGATCTCCGTTCGATTCGATCTGGTCTCGTGCGCTTTTATGGGGGTCATTTGCATTCATCTGCATTTTTAGGATTTTTATAGACTTTTTGTGAATTTTTAACAGGCTTTATAGATTTTTCTGGAATTTAAATAGGTTTATAGAATATTTTAATAGCTTAATTCTCTTTTTAGGATTTTATAGATTTTTTAAATAGATTTTTAGAATATAAATAAGATTTTAAATGGTTTTATCTTTTTAGAATAATATAGCTTTTTCTTTTAATAATAGTTTAGAATTTTTCTATGGATTTTAAATAGGTTTAATAGTTTTTTAGACAATATAGAAAATAATATAGTTTTTTATTATTAATGATAGATTTTGATTGATATTAATTGATATTAGGATTTTAATAGAAATTAGTAGAAATATAGAATTAATTAGGTTCTTAATCTTTTTTTAGAGTTTAATTAGGTTAATTGTTTGTTTAGGTTTAATTAGATTAATATGAGTTTTAATCATTTTTAGAGTTGATTAGTCATTAGTTAATTGTTTTGATTAAATATAATTAGGTTTTATTGTTTTTTATTGTTTATTTTAATTCATTTTTTCCATTTTTTGTTCGTATGGGCCCAGATGGGGGTTCTGTTTGAGGCCCATTCATCTTTTGTCCAAAGAATTCAGCAAAGAGTCCAGAAAAATGGTCCAGGAAAGCGTCCAAATTTCCAGCGCACTCCAGAATCTTCTAGAGAATTCCACGCATTTCCAGGGTATAAAAGCGCCACGTGTAGCAAGCAGAACGGCCCCACGCGTTCCACAGGAATCACGCCACCACAGCTCAGAGAACTCTCCCTCTCTCTCCACGCCACCACACGTGGCACGCATGCAACCCTTCCCTGAGACACCTGCCTTCCTCTCATCCTCGCCGGAGCCCCCCACCGGCGGCCATGCAAACGCCCTAGCAACCAACCGCCGGCGACCTCAACTAACTCCGGCCACCACCTAACCAGAAAATCACCAGAAAATCATCTTCTCCCCCAGATCTCCTCCGTCACCTTCCTCTTCTCATCGCCGGAAAATTCAAAGGCACGCCGGAAACTTCAAAGAATCCCAGAACAACTTCATCCTCCTCCATCAAATTTCCCAGAAATACATCAATCTTCATCCTCAGCCAAAGATTTTCCAGAACGCCATCCTAAACATTCATCAACCTTCAAGCAGATTTCCAGAAGAACACTCAAACCTTCAACAATCCTCGTCAAGATTACTCAGAAACTTCAAACTGAGTTCAATCTTCAAACTCTTTCCAGAACGTCATCAATATTCCTCGTTCTTCAACAAAGCCACCAAGATTTGCAAATTTCAGATTGCGTCCCAAATCGTCTGGATCCATGAAGAACACAAGCGCCCTCATCTAGATCTCCAGATCCGTCGTTTGCTTCTAGGAGATTTCCAGATCCCTTCGCTCCAACCTTCATCTGTAACGTCTTCAGAAAAGACCTTCAAAGAAGGCGAACATATCCCCAGGTACGCTGGCTAAAACTCCTTGAGTGTTCTTCTTCAGATTAGATCGCGTTGCCTTCAACGATTAGGGTTTTAAATTGATGAATTGATTTGGTGTGTGGTTTAAGACTAGATCCTGGGTAATGATTTCTTGTGAGGGATTGAAGTGTTTGGGTGAGGATTTGCTTCGTTTAGAGTTTGTTTGATTGAGTTGCAGAGAGAAGATAGATTGAGGGAGACGAATGAGAGGGAGCGGCTAGGTTAGAGTGTGAACAGTACCCGAGCGTTTGAGGAGGGAGATGGTTTTGGTTTAGGATTAGTTTTGATTAGGGTTTGTGTGGATTGGGCTTAGGCCCAAGCGTAGTTGCTGAACGCCAACACCCCCTCAATTACTCAATTCACCCCTGGCCTTGTGAAATCTGGATGATGGAGTTGGGCCTTATGCCCAAAGTTACTAACAACACCCCCTGGGCGTAAGCCCATTATGATAGCAACTGAGAAATTACTAAGTCAGCACCCCCCATATGTTTTTGTTTTCTGTTTGTTTGATTTCAAATCTGGGCCCTGCGCCCAACTACTATTGGCACTCCCCAATCAGGGCCCAGCTAGATAATAACCTGAGTCCATTGCTGTTCAGACCTCCCATGTCATTTTCTTTTAGATTTTGATTTTCTTTTTATATTTTCATGTTAGAAATTCATAAATAAATGTAAATAATTGTTTTTTAATTCTTCTTTTTTCATCCATTTCATGAAAATGTTAAGAAAATTAAATAAAAATAAAAAATGCCATTTTATTTTTATTTCCTATTTTTGTGTATATTTTCCATTTAATTGATGTTTTTTAATATTTTCAATGCATGCATATCATTAGAAAATTCATAAAAAATGGTAGATTTAGTCAAATAATTCCGTTCTTTTTTCTGTATACTCGTGATTCAGTGTAGAATTTTATAATGCAAAAACATTGGCTTAATCATGCATTTTCATTTTAATTGCATTTTTTCACTGTTATTGATGTGGAATAAATTGGTCTGTGGATATGTCTGTGTTGCTGATTTTATTTCTTTCATCTGGTATTGAATTTTGTTCTGATTTTTCAGTATGTTACCCTAGAGCCATGTAGGTCTCCCATTAGATTTTTGATAGATTTTTGTAGGATGTCCTGATGTGATTTGTCTGAGCCTGAAGATAGGAGAAGTCTTGATGACTTCTGACTTTGAAGTTCAACTGTGGTTGAACTTCAGAGATAGTCTCTTGTGGTTTGTTGGCCTGTGGGTTCTTCTTGAAGGTGGGAGCTGATGGAGGTCCTGTTGGAGCTTGCAGAGATGCAGTGGATTGAGGCTTAGTCTAGAAGCTTGTTGTCTGTTTGTGAGGTTCGAGATCCTGAAGTTTGAAGGGAGTTTATGGTACTTTCCTGAGGAAGGCACTATGAATGACTTTCATCCTTCCTTCTCACCTCTTTCGTAAGTATCCAATGATGTCGGAGCCGACTTGTGAGTTTAATCTCTCCTGAGGAGGGATGTAAACTGATCACATGTTGTTGAGCCACATGGGATACGATTCCTAAGTGGAAGCCCCTTAGTACTTTCCTGAGGGGGGTCCTATGGGTCTATTCACTTAGTTCCATTAGTTTATCTAGGATTTCCAAGTATCCAGTGATGTTGGAGCCAACTTGTGAGTTTAATTTCTCCCGAGGAGAAATGTAAACTGATCACAGTTGTTGAGCCACGTAGGGTACGATTCCTAAGTGTCAGCCTCCTAGTACTTTCCTGAGGAAGGTCCTATGAGTCTGCTCACTTAGTTCCCATAGTGCATATAGGTATTTCTCAAGTATCCCGTGATGCCGGAGCCTTCATGTGAGTTTAATTTCTCCTGAGGAGGAATATAAACTGATCACAGTTGTCGAGCCGCATAGGATATGACTCCTGAGTAGTAACCTCCTGGTACTTTCCTGAGGAAGGCACTATGAGCTTGTCTGCTTAGCTTCCTTTCTCTGGTAAGCTTGTTCTGAAGCTTGGAGATTGGGATTGATCCCTCCTGCTTAGGGTTTTTTTGATTAGATTTGTTGCTTAGATCTTTGCTTAGGGTGTTGCATAGAGTTCTGTTTAGAGATAGGTTAGGAGAGTTGTCTCAGGTTTGTTAGAGGCCCTGCTTAGGGTTAGTCTCTTTGTGTTGTTTGATTTGTGTGATGTTGTGTTGCATTAGACTTAGGTGTTCATTTAGATAGTTCTGAGTAGGTGCATATTAGAAGTAGACTTTGTGTGCATGAGAAGTTGAGGTGGTCCTCCTTCTGCTTGTTTGTTATTGCGTGGCTTTGCTTGTTGGTATTCGGTAGAGCTGAGCTCCCTTGCCTCTGTGGTTTGCGGCCTTTGCGCCTTGTTTGTCTAGTTGTTGCATTCATGCATATTTTCAGTATTCCTTTACTTTGCAGTTTCTTGTTTGTGGTTTAATCCTGTTGCCATGATCCCTTAGGAGCTCTGACTTCTCCGCTGCGGAGTTGTTATGATAGACATTAGGATGGTCAACCAGGTGTGATAGCAGTAGGTAGATTCCCCTTTTCCAGCTATAGTTCTAGGGTTTCCCTTTCCTTTCTGTAGGAGCTTTTGAGTAGCTTGATCCGTAGTTAGCTGAACTACAGCTGCTCTGATTCTTCGTTCCAGACGAAGATATGTAGGCATAGGATGCGATATCCTAGCGAGCACACTAACGACTAACCTTTAGTTCTCTCGCGGCTGTGCGATCGAGACTTTCCCGCTAACGACTAATTGTTGTCCCTTTTCTCTTGCCCGAGCGCATTTGAGACCAGATCATAGTTGTAGGTTCCCGAGCCTTAGAGACCAGTTTGTTTTCTCACTGCTGTGTGAGAGCCCCTGTTTACCCGTAGTTAGCCGAACTACGTTTGCTCTGATCTTTCATTCCAGATGGAAGTACGTAGGCACAGGACGCGATGTCCTGGCGAGCAACTTTTCCCCCGTTTAGACGTAGGAAGTCGAACTACGTTGACTCTGACTTTCCCATTGCACGAGGGAATACGTAGGCCCAGAACACCGTATGTTCTGTCGAGTCCTGTCCTTTTATTTTCTTTTCAGACCAGCCATTAGCGTAGATAGATAATACACCCTTTTACCTATAAACACCAAGCGTGGATCCCATCGAGTACGATGGACGTGAGGGGTGCTAATACCTTCCCCTTGCGTAACCGACTCCCGAATCCAGGTTTTGGTTGCGATGACCATACCTTTTCCCGTCTTTGCGAGGTTTACTTCGAGCGTTTCCTTTCCCGCTCTGAGGGATAAATAACGCACGGTGGCGACTCTCCTGTCAAGCCGGCGCCGATTTTCGCAGTAGCGACAGCTGGCGACTCTGCTGGGGACTTATAGCATCTAGGGACTTTTCCCATCCCTTATGCTGGGACCGTTTCCCATCCCCTACGCGAGTCAATCCTAGCGCTTGGGTGTTTATTGGTTGGGTGTTGTGCATATTGTGTTTTACTTTTCTGCACTTTACTTTTCTGTACCTTTACCTTTCCGCATTTATTTTCCAGCATTATATCATTATGATTATTGCTGTGGGCAAAGGGAGGTTACTGTGAGTGAAAAGCCGGACCTGGGCTTGAGTGCACACCTAGATATAGTTGCGGAGAAGTAGTAGACGAACCTGTCTGCTGAGCAGGCACAGTTCCCTACGAAAATTTGCGCTCAGACGAGATTCTTGCAGAGGTGCTCCTTTCCGGTCCTGAGGATCTGAGGGGAGTCCAGACGTGAGGATTGTCGACTCTGGGGACCGATCATTTGGAAGTCAGCTAAGTGAGGCCTCTTCATGACTTGATGATGCCACTCCTTCTGGGAATCGTATTGTCACTCATGAATGTCTGTGACGCTGACAACCGCATAGGATGCCGTACCTTTGTCCGTGGATTAGGTTTATCCTACCTGTGAAAGGGACTGGGCTATTGCAGGAAAACGGGCCGTCAGAAACCATGATTCAGTATCTTTATCAGATGGTGTTCTTGATTCATCTCCAGGTGTTGTCTGGGTCAGATGGGTTTCTTATCTGAGGTTGAGTCTATTATCAGATGGTATTCTCGTCAGATACAGAGGTTCAGATGGTTTTCTTACCAGGGGATTGATATTTTGAGTATCAGATGATAGTTAGTGGCATGAGATTCTGATGACCGTGATTGGGTTTTCTGTTCTTGATCACAGAGATATCCCTCTTCAGGCTACAGCATAGCCCCTATGTTCGCAGATTGCATTATTTATCATATTGCATCATGGCATTACCATCTGCATTCAACTAACGTGTGTGTATTGCAGGTACATATTTTCCCTTCCAGTTCTGGTGTTTGTTCCTAGCAAGACATGGAGAACCTGAAGAGAGTATTGCCCTATAAGTTTCCGTCGCCGAATATCAGTCTATTGTTAGAATTGATGGCTATTGCTAAGAAGAGAGGAATGGGTGACTTCAGAAAGAGGTATGGGAGGATTCTGACCTACGTTTATCAGCCATCTGCCTACGAGACCAGCGGCATCTATACTCTGTTACAGTTCTACGACGCGGAGCTCAGGTGTTTTGTATTTCCCGACTTTGTTTTGGCTCCTACCCTGGAGGAGTACTCTGCACTTCTGGATATACCGATCCGTGAGCAGATGCCTTTTTATCGTACGGACACTGAGCCTAAGCTGGCTGAGCTTTCTGCCATCCTGTGCTTGAAAGAGTCTGAGCTGTCTGGGAAGATGATCAGAAGAGGAGACGTATGGGGATTTCCATTGGATGTCTTAGTGGAGAAGGCTCGAGAGTATGCCCAGAAGGGTAACTGGGGTGTCTTTGACGTCATTCTTGCTGTATGTGTGTATGGCATCGTGTTATTCCCGAACATTCCTGATTTTGTTGACTCAGATGCCTTCTATATTTTGGCTGCGGGAAACCCAGTTCCTACTTTGCTGGGAGATATCCACCATTCAACCCATTATCAGAATGAAAAGCGACGAGGAAGGAATGTGTCTTGTTGTGTCCCTCTCCTATGCAGGTGGTTCACCAATCATATGCCTAAGTCAGGCCCGTTTGTCACATCTATCAATTCTCTAGGATGGCCCGAGCGCTTAATGGGATTGACTGCTGAGAACGTGGTATGGGTCATTAAAGAAGTATTTGGAGCTGAAGTCATACTCAAAGGCGAAGGATTCCCGAATGTTCCGTTAATAGGAAGGAAAGGTTGTGTCAACTATAACCCTTCCTTATTGATCAAGCAATTTGGGTACATACCTCAAGGAGCGCCAAAGCCCGAGGAGATACAGGAATCTCTGTATCTCACCGGGGCAATTGGGAAAGAGATGCTGACCAAACTTGAAAAAGCCTGGAAAAACTTGCACAAGAGAGGGAAGCTTTCAGGTAACAGAGGGGATACTCGAGGTCCTAGCTCATATGTAGAATGGATTCGTGAGCGAGCTGTGAAGTTCCTTATGCCGTATCCAGCAGTTCAGCCATTGCATCCTCCTCCAGTAGAGGAGCCTACTACTGTGGACATTCAGGTTTACAAGCAGCTGATGGCGGAGAAAGAAGAGCTAGCCAGGGCTAAAGAGGCTTTAGAGCAGGAGAATGCCCAGCTTCGGCATGAAAATATTGAAACAGGATATATTTCCAAGCAACAGGCTGAAACTCTGAAACATCTGAAGACTACGCTATTGGAATTGACTGAAACCAAGAAGCGTCTGGAGTTAGATGTCGACTCCGTTAGTAGTGTGTTGGCCACTAAAAAGCAAGAGCTGGAAAGGGCCTACACAAAGCTAGCCAAGTTCAGAGAACACTGGGATCTCACTATGACCAAGCGCAAGGAGCGAGAAGGAGAGCTGAAGACACAGATTGCTCAGTCAGAAGAACAGGTCAAAGTGAAGAATGAAGAGCTTGAAGAAGAAGCCTGTCGCCGATATGAGGCCGAGCGCAAGTTGACAGATGCCATGAAGAATTTGGAAGATTTCCAGCATAGAGCAGATGCCAAGAGACCCAAACCTGGGGGCGGTGCCAATGATAAGGCTTGGGAAGACTTTGTCAGAGACATCCAGGGGACAGTCAGGAAGAGGGATCGACTGATAGAAGGTTTGATTTATCAACCAGATCACGCAGAGACAAAGAAGATGGTCGAGGACTTCCGCAACCGTACCCGTATTTGATTTCTCTTGTATTCTGTATGTTGAGATCACCACCAGGCATGTTGGCTGGGATCCTCTTTGTCATATCAGTTGTATGGAGCATAGTTATGTAATTTCTGGACAAGACTGTTATTCTAATCAATATATGAGGGTTTTTCCAAATATTGTCTCTATGGTTTATCTCGTCTTGCTATCACTGACACTGGAATTGGAGGGAAAATATCTCCAATGCACACATGCACGTTAGCATTTTTGTATTTCTGTTTGCATAAATCATACTGCATAGCATTTAGCAGGTCAGAGCACTTATCCAACCTTTGTTTCACCAGACAGTGATTCTCCGGGAATTGTTTGAGGCAAGAGTAGAGTGTTGAAGACGACCAAGGGGCTGAAGCAAATTTGAGCAGAATCAAGCAGCGTAATCAGTTACCGGTAATTGGTGGCTATGTCTGAAGGCAATTTCCAGGCTCCTAACACCCAGGCAGGGTTTACTGAGGCGTCCAACCATCAGTATGATTCTATGGAAGACTTCCCGCAAGCGAACAATCTTACTGCAGACCAAGTTGTACAGCCAACTTTTGAGAACAGAGATCGGCCTGAGCAGTTTCTTGCCCGAAATGAACGCTATCCTCCTGTTAGCAATCAATGTGTTGCTTTCCCTGTGATGAATCACCGGAGAGATATTCCAATGACCGGGTTAGTAGATCCAAGAGCTCTTGACTATGGTAGAAGAGTCCGCGTGTTGGAAGAGCAAATGAAAGCCTTGGAAGCGAAAGATGCCGTTAACCTGGATGCTGTAGCCATGTGCTTGGTCCCTGACCTCGTGTTGCCGTACAAGTTCAAAGTGCCGGAATTTGAGAAATACACGGGAGATAGCTGTCCGAAGTTGCATTTGATGATGTTCTGTCGAAGGATGACTTCGTTTGTGCGAAATGACAAACTAATGATCCATTGCTTTCAGTATAGCCTGACTGGGGCATCGTTGAGATGGTATGTGCAATTAGAAAGTAATCAGATTCGATCATGGGTGGATTTAGCCAGAGCTTTCATAAAGCAGTACGATTACAACCTGGATTTGACTCCTAGTCTCGTAGATCTGCAAGAATTGTCTCAGGCGGAGAATGAATCGTTCAGAGCGTATTTGCGAAGATGGAAAGAATTGGCTGCTAGTGTTCGACCACCGCTTCCGGAAAGAGAACTGGTTGACATCTTCTTGGGTACTCTGAAAGGCCATTATTTTGACAAATTGTTCAGTTGCACAAGCTTTGTGGGCCTGATGAGGCTGGGAGATATTGTTGAGCGAGGACTCAGGAGTGGAAAGTTTCGAGGTGTTCCTTACGTCCCAGTTAATAAGATTGAGTCAGTTGTCAGTTCTCAAGAGGAGTGGGAAGGAGATGACGCCACCTCAGAATCTCTAGCATCTCAGGATCAGTTTTCGGACACCTCAAGTCAACGATCATCCTATCGCCGATCGCGTCAGCATGCTCCACGAAGACCAAGGAAGCCTGAAAGGCAGTTTACTCAGCTACCAGTGTCGTACAGCCAGTTGTTGCCAGATCTGGTCAGAAGCGGATTGATAGTGCCGAAAGAGACTAAGCCGGTGATTCCACCATATCCTCCAGGTTTTGATGCCAGCGCCCGCTGTGAGTACCATGCTGGGGCACAGGGGCATCCAACGAATGATTGTAAGGTGCTTAGAAGTCAGATTCAGGATTTGTTAGACTCTAGCCGTATTTGCATCACGCCTCAGGGTTTCATTCAGATTAATGATTTTCCATCTTCCAGTTGTGGGGGTTCGTCAGTTAATGTCATGGAAGACTCCACAGGAAGTGTATGCTCTGAAGATTGCCAATCAGAAAGTTCAATTGTATGGGAGAAATTTCTAGAGGTTTTCGCGTCGGATGCCGCATCTGTTTTCTCTGCCTAACCCGTTTAGCTTTTGTGCATCAGTATTTGTCGACCACCACCAGGATTGTTGGCTGGGGTCGTTATATTCATACTCATTTGTGCTTACCTGCTGATTTTGTTGGTTGTACATGTATGGGAGATATTCGTCTGTGTGCTTATAGCTTGAGTTTCTCTTTATCTCGTTGTGAATATGTGTTTGCTTTCTGCGCTGCATTATTATTTAGCAGGTATATCTGAACCGTGGGCCTTATTTCCTCAATCATCCAGTTTTTTGCAGGAATTCCTTCAGAGATATGGAACAGAATCAGTTTGAATTGAGCGAAGTCCAAAGCCAGCTGGGGCAGATGATGAGAGACATGCAAGAGTTGCGTCTAGAGCAGAAGATTCTCAAAGAGGAGAACAGTCAGCTGAAGACCCAAGTGAGCTTGATCATGGAGGTAGTCAAGAATGTGCTTAGGAAAGAAGACGATCAGCTATTTGAAGCCGCAATGAAGAAGCTCGCGCCGTCTGTGTATGTGGAACCTGAGCAGCAACAGAGGATACATCCGGCTCAACAGAGGATCCAGGAAGGGAAGCCAAGGAGAATATTTGAGGCACCACCTATGACATATGCGGAGCTCTTGCAGATCTTACTGAGGTTTAATATGGTTGAGAAGAGAACGTTGACACCACCAACGAGAGTGTTTCCTCAAGGGTACGATGCCAATAAGCAATGTGAATTTCATTCCGGGGCATTCGGACATGACATCGAGGGTTGTCATGCTTTCAAGCACAATGTTCAAGACCTGATTGACTCGCACGATATTGAATTCACGCCGGGCGGCGTAGCTGTGCATATTGCTCCTGTCTCAGTCGAGATAGAATGGCAGATGTTTCTAAAGCTGCAGTGGGTCAGAAGCGTATCCTGGACTCCATGGTGTCAGAATCTCCAGGCCCACAATTGTTGCCTATTCCTGGGGCAGATCTGAGAAAGCAAATGGCTAAGCATAAGGAGAGCGTTAATCAGTACATCGAAGATCAAGAAGCCGATGTTGCATTTGATACGAAGGGTGCTCAAGGGTCAACCCGATACCGGCAGCAGCAGCCTCAGCAACAGAATAATCGGGGGTATAAAAGAGGTCAGAATCAAGGTCCTTTGGCAAGCCGTCATTTGGAAACTCCTCCTATACCATACGCACAGCTTCTGCAGACATTGCTTCAGCTCCAATTGGTTCATAAAAGGACATTGGCTCCCTTAACGGGACCACCACCACCGGGGTATGATGCTGACGCTACTTGCGAGTTCCATACCGGGGCACCAGGCCATACGGTTGAGAACTGTAAAGCATTTAAGCACAAAGTGCAGGATCTGCTTGATAGTGCAGCAATCAGCTTCGGACCGGAAGGTCCCCACATCATCTGAATGAAAGAGGAAGAGCTCTATGGTTTGGTTGAGTCGATTGAAAGCAGATCAGGACAGCATCGAATTGCCTCTAATAAAGATAGCTGGTTCAGCAGCAGGGCAGATATGAAAGCCCGGTTCTCGGAAGCTAGCATATTTTCTTTGTTTTAGCTTGTCATTTCTATACATTTGTAGTTGCTTTCCTGTTTGAATTTGTAAACTTGTTTGTAAAACTCGTTGTTTTCATTGATGATAATAAAATAAATATGCATGGTTTTGATTAAATCCAATCGTGTTCACTAACTGTTTTGCAAATATCCACTGCTTCGGTCAAGAAGAATTTGGGGAGGATGACGAAAATGACCGACATGCAAATTCCGATTGTATGCTTTTGAAATAAAACCTGCTGATGATGTACAGGCATTGTTTCAAATCCTTAAACACCGGAGATATAAGGAAGATAATCCCTTGTCAACCCCTTTGAGCCCTGTAGTAGGAGTTCTTTCTGAAAACGAAAAACCCTCAATCTTAACCTGGGGCAGGGTAGGTGTTAGCTAATTTGACCGAGCGTCCAAATTGCAAAAGGAGTGTCCGTTCGAGGATCGATCACACCCCTAGAGGTCGTGCCTAAAAGACCACAGTGGTTCAACCAAGAGTGGGACAGCCACATCATTCCCAAAGAGTCAAACAACCAGTGTCACACGACTTGTTCGAAAAAAAAAAAAATGAAAAAAGAATCAAAAGCCCGCTAAGTCAAGAAAACTTCAAAACAAATGACTTAGGCAAAAATGAGGGCATCCCGCTGGACTTAAAAAATCAAAAGAAACTCAAAAGGAGTCAGTCCAGGCAAAAGTTAGGGATATGAAAAGAGAAAGATGAAAAGGATCAAAAGAAAAATCCTCGATAGAAATACAAGTCGTGTGACCACAAATGTCAAAGACGAAAAATGAGTGGCTGTCACTCCAAAATCCAAAAGTTTCTCGAACTATCATTCCTATTTTTTCAGCCTCTGAGAGGTGAGCGCTAAGGTCAAATTAGCTGAACGTAGGATGGGAGAACATCAAGGAGAACGGGTGGGTTAAAGTAAACTTTGAGCCTTTATCCGTCCTTTCAAAACCATGAACCTGACCACATTACAACCTTCAAAAGTCCTAATTGAAGCAGGTTGTTTCGAAAGCATACTCCGGTAAAGGTCGCGTCGATTCTGACTCCTAAAAAGGTTCCTCTTACCATGTTGGTACTGCTGTTGATAAATGTTTTATGCATTATATGCTATAAACTGTTTTCCTTTTCCCAGTGAACAGATTGGATGTCAAAGCTGTCATATGTGTTGCATTAATACATCTTTTATGCATAACAACTTGTTTTACTTGCAAGTAAGCACTTGACAACAGAAAAGTTTCCTACAGTGGGAAGTGCGGTCAAGATAGAATGCAGAACGCCCGAATGTTCCGAGAGCAGGGGCAAGCTTTATTGTGATCCCCAGTCAGGTCAGTTTTTCAAAGTCAGTTATTCTGGGGCAATCAGGTTGAGGTTTGGTGAATACGGCGTAGCCAAGGGTACTACTTTGAATCAGATAATCAGGAGCAAGTTCATTGCGGTCAGGGGCAGATCATCTTGAGCACGCAAAGGATGTGCGAGAAGCATGTAAGATGAAGTGTCTCTCAGAAGTTCAGAACGCTGAGGCATGTTATATCAGACCATCAGGGCTCAGATTTGCAGATTTCCTTTCAAGGACTATCCCCACGGAGATCCCGTAGGCTGGGGCATATCAGAAGCAAAAGGATTGTTGTTCTCCGTACCTACAGGGTCATTCAGAGTTATTCGAGCAGATGCAGTCGATTTTCGAGAGCGAGATGATTGCGGGAAGTTGTGTTACTATCCCTTGACTCTTCACTAAAAGGCTGTGTATTCAGGAAGATTGTTTTCCAACGTCAGTTGTACCTGACCCATCACGGACAGCCTAAGAGTTCAAATCCATGTTTGCGATTACTGTGAAGACCATCCGTGTTGGCGCATCAATTTCCGGATCCGAGCTTCGTCAGTACGCGGGAAGACTCCCTCCATTTTCTACAGCAAAGTCAAAATTGCCATTGGTATGGGTAAGCTATTCCCAGAGGAGTCTAATCATATTCAGCACGTCTGCTATTTTACAACGGAGTTATATTCCCCAGCAGGGTATTACTTCGTCGAGGTGTTCGGTTAAGTCCCCAATATCCCCAGCGGAGTTGATTTCACTCTCCCAGCATTTATTTTGCTAGGACGATTCAGTGATATCTGGGTTTATCCCCCAGCAAAGTTGGCCTCGCCTTCAGCATTTATTTTGCCGAAGTGGTTCTGTACCCAGCTCTCTCCAACAGCTCGAGCATTAGCATATTGCATGCATCATACTTGCATCATACTTGCATATCATTGTCAGAATGCGTAGCATTTCTATCCAGAATGGAGCATTACGCTGTAGAAAGATTAAAGCATTTGCATATGCATACGAAGCATAAGTCAGGTTTTCTATCAGCTTCACATGACGCGTGAATTACTCTGTGATCAGTTCAGGGACATTTATCCAGCAACAGTATTCAGACAGTTCAGCAGATTATTTGTATCTCAGGTCATACAACGATTATGCTTTAAGCAAGCAGTCATCTGATGTTGACAAGCTTTTCTTCCCGTCAATTCATATTGACGATGTGTTCCTCCAATAAGTGGATTTCTCCGTCTATCATTAGACGTCTGGAGTACGAATGTGGTTTTCTTTCCGTCTATCCATAGACGATGTGAAGTTGCGGGTGATCGCAGTAAGATTTCAAGAAGGGGTTTCTCCCAGGATATGCTTTTCTTCCCGTCTATCAGTAGACGATGTGAAGTTTTGGTTGATTTTCAATGGGGTTCAAAATGGAGTTTCTCTAGCAAGTAGCTTTCCTTTCCGTCTATCAGTAGACGATGTGAAGTTTTGGTTACTGTTCAGCGGGTTTTCTTATTGCCAGATCATACATATGATGAGGTGTTTCTCCAGCGAGTCTTCTCCGGCTATCCTTAGTTGTTGAGGGGTTTCAAAATGATTTTGGATATTGGTTCTCTTTCTGGTTATTGGATATGATGACGTTTAAGAGGGATACTTTTCTGACTGTCAATCCTTATTGATGGCGAGGTTCTTCGAAGAATGTTCAGTTTGCGTGATCGTTGATTCTTGTTGACGACATGGTTCTTTAAAAAGTGGTTTTCTTCCCGTCGGTCCATACTGACGATGTGGCCCCTTCAAGGATGTTGATCTTTTTCATCAATTCCCGTAGACAGAAGGATTCTGAGATTCAAGGGATGGTGTGGAATTGCGTTATGGTGTCTTTCCGTCTACCCTTAGACGATGTGAATAATGATTCGTTCATCAATCAGGATGATCCCGTCTACCCTTAGACGATGTGAATAATGATTTGTCCATCAATCAGGATGATCCCGTCTACCCTTAGACGATGAGAATAATGATTTGTTCATCAATCAGGATGATGCCGTCTACCCCTAGACGATGTGAATAATGATTTGTTCATCAATCAGGATGATCCCGTCTACCCTTAGACGATGTGAATATTGATTTGTTTCATCAATCAGGATGATGCCGTCTACCCTTAGACGATGTGAATAATGATTTGTTCATCAATCAGGATGATGCCGTCTACCCTTAGACGATGTGAATAATGATTTGTTCAT
The DNA here is from genome assembly GCA_963859935.3 of Lathyrus sativus. Taxonomy (NCBI): domain Eukaryota; kingdom Viridiplantae; phylum Streptophyta; class Magnoliopsida; order Fabales; family Fabaceae; genus Lathyrus; species Lathyrus sativus. Next base: position 434,251,613 of record OZ012739.1, on the reverse strand, counting down.
CAATCAAGATGATCCCGTCTACCCCTAGACGATGTGAATAATGATTTGTTCATCGATCAGGATGTTCCCGTCTACCCTTAGACGATGAGAATATTGATTTGTTCATTAATCAGGATGATGCCGTCTACCCTTAGACGATGTGAATAATGATTTGTTCATCAATCAGGATGATCCCGTCTACCCTTAGACGATGTGAATATTGATTTGTTCATCAATCAGGATGATGCCGTCTATCCTTAGACGATGTGAATTTGGAGATTAACGTTGTCTTTCCGTCTATCATTAGATGAGGTGAGTATTCAATCAGGGTGTCTTCCCGTCCATCTTTGGGCGATGTGAGTATATTTCTCTTCCTGCCTATCAGTAGGCAATGTGAAAGAATCAGGTATTTTGTTGCAGCTCTCGGGTTTGTTACATGGGGTATCACAAGCAACGGGTATTCAAATCAGGAGTTCTTTATCAGATGATTAATCAGTTTGGTGCCGCAATAACTGGACTCGGTTTTCTGGACTTTATTCCCCAAGCAGTTTACAGTATATGCTCGCGGTTGGCAAATTTTCGGGTTTTATTTGTATTCAACCGTCTCGTACCTCTGAATGTTTGAAGGCTGAGTGCTCTTCAAACCCTTCAGGTCCAAGTCGCTTGAATAGGGGCAGCTGTTGCACCCTAAAATTTGACCAACCGATTCTCCTATCTGACTCATGGTTTAATTTCATATTCACAGCTCAGATGTATGATTTTTGTGCACAAGCAGGGGATATCAGAGTTTACAGCTTGATTTTCATCTATCAGATATGGCAGACCCAGTCCAGATTATCGGGGTTTTATTTTCGGGAAATTGTGCGCTCCTCGGTGATTTTTCAGTGATTTTGGGGATATTCTGATGCCCGGGGATCTCCGTTCGATTCGATCTGGTCTCGTGCGCTTTTATGGGGGTCATTTGCATTCATCTGCATTTTTAGGATTTTTATAGACTTTTTGTGAATTTTTAACAGGCTTTATAGATTTTTCTGGAATTTAAATAGGTTTATAGAATATTTTAATAGCTTAATTCTCTTTTTAGGATTTTATAGATTTTTTAAATAGATTTTTAGAATATAAATAAGATTTTAAATGGTTTTATCTTTTTAGAATAATATAGCTTTTTCTTTTAATAATAGTTTAGAATTTTTCTATGGATTTTAAATAGGTTTAATAGTTTTTTAGACAATATAGAAAATAATATAGTTTTTTATTATTAATGATAGATTTTGATTGATATTAATTGATATTAGGATTTTAATAGAAATTAGTAGAAATATAGAATTAATTAGGTTCTTAATCTTTTTTTAGAGTTTAATTAGGTTAATTGTTTGTTTAGGTTTAATTAGATTAATATGAGTTTTAATCATTTTTAGAGTTGATTAGTCATTAGTTAATTGTTTTGATTAAATATAATTAGGTTTTATTGTTTTTTATTGTTTATTTTAATTCAGTTTTTCCATTTTTTGTTCGTATGGGCCCAGATGGGGGTTCTGTTTGAGGCCCATTCATCTTTTGTCCAAAGAATTCAGCAAAGAGTCCAGAAAAATGGTCCAGGAAAGCGTCCAAATTTCCAGCGCACTCCAGAATCTTCTAGAGAATTCCACGCATTTCCAGGGTATAAAAGCGCCACGTGTAGCAAGCAGAACGGCCCCACGCGTTCCACAGGAATCACGCCACCACAGCTCAGAGAACTCTCCCTCTCTCTCCACGCCACCACACGTGGCACGCATGCAACCCTTCCCTGAGACACCTGCCTTCCTCTCATCCTCGCCGGAGCCCCCCACCGGCGGCCATGCAAACGCCCTAGCAACCAACCGCCGGCGACCTCAACTAACTCCGGCCACCACCTAACCAGAAAATCACCAGAAAATCATCTTCTCCCCCAGATCTCCTCCGTCACCTTCCTCTTCTCATCGCCGGAAAATTCAAAGGCACGCCGGAAACTTCAAAGAATCCCAGAACAACTTCATCCTCCTCCATCAAATTTCCCAGAAATACATCAATCTTCATCCTCAGCCAAAGATTTTCCAGAACGCCATCCTAAACATTCATCAACCTTCAAGCAGATTTCCAGAAGAACACTCAAACCTTCAACAATCCTCGTCAAGATTACTCAGAAACTTCAAACTGAGTTCAATCTTCAAACTCTTTCCAGAACGTCATCAATATTCCTCGTTCTTCAACAAAGCCACCAAGATTTGCAAATTTCAGATTGCGTCCCAAATCGTCTGGATCCATGAAGAACACAAGCGCCCTCATCTAGATCTCCAGATCCGTCGTTTGCTTCTAGGAGATTTCCAGATCCCTTCGCTCCAACCTTCATCTGTAACGTCTTCAGAAAAGACCTTCAAAGAAGGCGAACATATCCCCAGGTACGCTGGCTAAAACTCCTTGAGTGTTCTTCTTCAGATTAGATCGCGTTGCCTTCAACGATTAGGGTTTTAAATTGATGAATTGATTTGGTGTGTGGTTTAAGACTAGATCCTGGGTAATGATTTCTTGTGAGGGATTGAAGTGTTTGGGTGAGGATTTGCTTCGTTTAGAGTTTGTTTGATTGAGTTGCAGAGAGAAGATAGATTGAGGGAGACGAATGAGAGGGAGCGGCTAGGTTAGAGTGTGAACAGTACCCGAGCGTTTGAGGAGGGAGATGGTTTTGGTTTAGGATTAGTTTTGATTAGGGTTTGTGTGGATTGGGCTTAGGCCCAAGCGTAGTTGCTGAACGCCAACACCCCCTCAATTACTCAATTCACCCCTGGCCTTGTGAAATCTGGATGATGGAGTTGGGCCTTATGCCCAAAGTTACTAACAACACCCCCTGGGCGTAAGCCCATTATGATAGCAACTGAGAAATTACTAAGTCAGCACCCCCCATATGTTTTTGTTTTCTGTTTGTTTGATTTCAAATCTGGGCCCTGCGCCCAACTACTATTGGCACTCCCCAATCAGGGCCCAGCTAGATAATAACCTGAGTCCATTGCTGTTCAGACCTCCCATGTCATTTTCTTTTAGATTTTGATTTTCTTTTTATATTTTCATGTTAGAAATTCATAAATAAATGTAAATAATTGTTTTTTAATTCTTCTTTTTTCATCCATTTCATGAAAATGTTAAGAAAATTAAATAAAAATAAAAAATGCCATTTTATTTTTATTTCCTATTTTTGTGTATATTTTCCATTTAATTGATGTTTTTTAATATTTTCAATGCATGCATATCATTAGAAAATTCATAAAAAATGGTAGATTTAGTCAAATAATTCCGTTCTTTTTTCTGTATACTCGTGATTCAGTGTAGAATTTTATAATGCAAAAACATTGGCTTAATCATGCATTTTCATTTTAATTGCATTTTTTCACTGTTATTGATGTGGAATAAATTGGTCTGTGGATATGTCTGTGTTGCTGATTTTATTTCTTTCATCTGGTATTGAATTTTGTTCTGATTTTTCAGTATGTTACCCTAGAGCCATGTAGGTCTCCCATTAGATTTTTGATAGATTTTTGTAGGATGTCCTGATGTGATTTGTCTGAGCCTGAAGATAGGAGAAGTCTTGATGACTTCTGACTTTGAAGTTCAACTGTGGTTGAACTTCAGAGATAGTCTCTTGTGGTTTGTTGGCCTGTGGGTTCTTCTTGAAGGTGGGAGCTGATGGAGGTCCTGTTGGAGCTTGCAGAGATGCAGTGGATTGAGGCTTAGTCTAGAAGCTTGTTGTCTGTTTGTGAGGTTCGAGATCCTGAAGTTTGAAGGGAGTTTATGGTACTTTCCTGAGGAAGGCACTATGAATGACTTTCATCCTTCCTTCTCACCTCTTTCGTAAGTATCCAATGATGTCGGAGCCGACTTGTGAGTTTAATCTCTCCTGAGGAGGGATGTAAACTGATCACATGTTGTTGAGCCACATGGGATACGATTCCTAAGTGGAAGCCCCTTAGTACTTTCCTGAGGGGGGTCCTATGGGTCTATTCACTTAGTTCCATTAGTTTATCTAGGATTTCCAAGTATCCAGTGATGTTGGAGCCAACTTGTGAGTTTAATTTCTCCCGAGGAGAAATGTAAACTGATCACAGTTGTTGAGCCACGTAGGGTACGATTCCTAAGTGTCAGCCTCCTAGTACTTTCCTGAGGAAGGTCCTATGAGTCTGCTCACTTAGTTCCCATAGTGCATATAGGTATTTCTCAAGTATCCCGTGATGCCGGAGCCTTCATGTGAGTTTAATTTCTCCTGAGGAGGAATATAAACTGATCACAGTTGTCGAGCCGCATAGGATATGACTCCTGAGTAGTAACCTCCTGGTACTTTCCTGAGGAAGGCACTATGAGCTTGTCTGCTTAGCTTCCTTTCTCTGGTAAGCTTGTTCTGAAGCTTGGAGATTGGGATTGATCCCTCCTGCTTAGGGTTTTTTTGATTAGATTTGTTGCTTAGATCTTTGCTTAGGGTGTTGCATAGAGTTCTGTTTAGAGATAGGTTAGGAGAGTTGTCTCAGGTTTGTTAGAGGCCCTGCTTAGGGTTAGTCTCTTTGTGTTGTTTGATTTGTGTGATGTTGTGTTGCATTAGACTTAGGTGTTCATTTAGATAGTTCTGAGTAGGTGCATATTAGAAGTAGACTTTGTGTGCATGAGAAGTTGAGGTGGTCCTCCTTCTGCTTGTTTGTTATTGCGTGGCTTTGCTTGTTGGTATTCGGTAGAGCTGAGCTCCCTTGCCTCTGTGGTTTGCGGCCTTTGCGCCTTGTTTGTCTAGTTGTTGCATTCATGCATATTTTCAGTATTCCTTTACTTTGCAGTTTCTTGTTTGTGGTTTAATCCTGTTGCCATGATCCCTTAGGAGCTCTGACTTCTCCGCTGCGGAGTTGTTATGATAGACATTAGGATGGTCAACCAGGTGTGATAGCAGTAGGTAGATTCCCCTTTTCCAGCTATAGTTCTAGGGTTTCCCTTTCCTTTCTGTAGGAGCTTTTGAGTAGCTTGATCCGTAGTTAGCTGAACTACAGCTGCTCTGATTCTTCGTTCCAGACGAAGATATGTAGGCATAGGATGCGATATCCTAGCGAGCACACTAACGACTAACCTTTAGTTCTCTCGCGGCTGTGCGATCGAGACTTTCCCGCTAACGACTAATTGTTGTCCCTTTTCTCTTGCCCGAGCGCATTTGAGACCAGATCATAGTTGTAGGTTCCCGAGCCTTAGAGACCAGTTTGTTTTCTCACTGCTGTGTGAGAGCCCCTGTTTACCCGTAGTTAGCCGAACTACGTTTGCTCTGATCTTTCATTCCAGATGGAAGTACGTAGGCACAGGACGCGATGTCCTGGCGAGCAACTTTTCCCCCGTTTAGACGTAGGAAGTCGAACTACGTTGACTCTGACTTTCCCATTGCACGAGGGAATACGTAGGCCCAGAACACCGTATGTTCTGTCGAGTCCTGTCCTTTTATTTTCTTTTCAGACCAGCCATTAGCGTAGATAGATAATACACCCTTTTACCTATAAACACCAAGCGTGGATCCCATCGAGTACGATGGACGTGAGGGGTGCTAATACCTTCCCCTTGCGTAACCGACTCCCGAATCCAGGTTTTGGTTGCGATGACCATACCTTTTCCCGTCTTTGCGAGGTTTACTTCGAGCGTTTCCTTTCCCGCTCTGAGGGATAAATAACGCACGGTGGCGACTCTCCTGTCAAGCCGGCGCCGATTTTCGCAGTAGCGACACTTGTTTATCAACTTTTAATTTCGAAATTGAAAAAAAAGTCGGATGGTTTTTTCACACGGTTGCAGGTAGGTTGGGTTAATCTGCAGGTTAAATTTCCAATACGAAACTATGAAGATTGTCATATGGTTTGAGCTTCAGCTGTATTAAATTCTGGTTTAACTCACACTTTGGGTTGTGTGCAGAAGTTTGAGGATTTCTATGTTTACAACCTCCGAGTTGCTTGTAGTCAGTTGGTACCATCTAGGTTGTAATCTCCTTTTGCTCTTTGTTCGGTTACGAGTATCATGTTGAGTTGACAACCTATTCTATTTTACAGGTGAACTTAGGAGAGGCACATGAAACCTCGTTGTCTCTGGAGGCGCGCATCTCTTCATAGACTAGTAAGTGGTATTTAATTCTGATATCTTCTGCATGAGCACAGGTTTATGACATGGATTTTGTAAGTATTGCTATCTTGCAGGATCAACATGAGGTGGCGAGTATAATGTGAAACCGTAGATACGGGGTGGAGGATCTACAACAAAGATTGTGGTCTGCAGTAGGCGGGAGGAAGATATATTCACAATCGAGCTAGAGCAATGAACGTCCTTGCCCTGTAATACCCTGCTGATCTCGTTGCGTCAACTGTTACTTTATAGAAGGTATCTCATTTGACTTTATTGTTTCTTAGTCGAAACTCTTTTCTTAGGAGTCTGCTCTTTGGATTGTCACAACTTTGTCCTCTTCTCTTAATTTGATCTGTTAAACCAAACTGCAGGTTAACTTTGGCCTCGCAGCCGTATGCATAGTCCTTGGATTCTCACGGATTTGCGGTATGCCACAGTTGTACTATCGTTATCCTGTTTACTGTGATTGCTTCCTGCCTAAAAATTATAACCCAATTGATTTGTTGCTTTATGAATTGTGATGTCTGCTGGTGGTTGGAAAGTTATGGGCTTGGAAAGGCGGTGCGGCCAGCTTTTGATGCATAACAGTGATGGGGTCTTGCACTACATTGTATTTATCACTGGTAATTCTCGCCAAACTGTTTCGAAGATATTTGATCTCATGCTGCAGCTTATACTTCTTTTTCATAATTAATTGTGTTGGCTTGGTTTGCAAGTTGTTCTAATTAATCGATGTATGGCTTTGACAGGTACCATCTAATTCTGGCTACGCAATTTGGAAGTAGCTAACTGTCTTATAGAAGCAGGGTGTGTCCATGTTTATTGCCGACATTCCGACTCATTGGCTGGAAACAAGCAGATTCCCTTCTATTTGGTTATGTTGCAGCGTATTGATCGTGTGGTGTTGAAAAGGCAGCTGATGTTGTTATTGTTGCGCAATTGCGGTTGCATTTGATGATTGTGAAACCGGCGGCTCCATTTTATGTCCTTCCAATTTTAACTCAGTGGTAGGCATCAAACCCACAGTTGGTCTCACTAGTAGAGCAGGTGTAGTTCCAATTAGTCCAAGGCAAGACACTGTTGGGTAAGCCGATATACCGTCTATCTCCATTTCTATTTTGTCCTATTTATTGTGTGTCACTGCACTAAATTTGTGACATCAACTATGTGGTTTTGTATAGGCCAATTTGCAGGACTGTATTAGATGCTGCCTATGTTCTCGAAGCCATAGCAGGCATTGAAACTTTTGATAAGGAAACCATTGAAGCATCGAAGTATATACCAAAAGGTGGCTATGCTCAACCATTATGTGCATGCTACCATATTGTTCCTTCTTCTGTTGTCAAATGTGTGATTTGTTTGAAGGTATTTCCTGGTTTAATTGTGTTAATGTGAAGGCATTCTACAGTTCAGTCTCTGTCGTAGCGGCACCGCAACGGCCCTCCGCTGAATGGTAACATTGCCTGCACTCTTTTTATGATGAAAACTCGTGATATATGATGAAAAATCTGATAGTAAAAACAAATCTTCCATACTGGAGAGATGACTCCATAATAAATCTGGAGAGATGTCGTTTGGCGAAATAAATTTAAGTGAGTTTACAAAATACCATACTTGGAATCAACCAGTTTACAAAATCAGGAGTAGGACTCCATAGTAAAACGGGGAGGAAGCTCTTGCCGTATTTTCGCGTAAAACGCCCATCTCAATAGTGGCGGCATTTAGCATTTGAGGAACGCAGTCATAGGTCCAGACGGCAACGACTCATGAGTACCAGCTCACTTGTTAATAAGTTATGCGCTCGAAGACTAAATTCTGCAAACTTGGTGCTTCAATAGTTTTGCTATCAGATAGAGAAAAACTTGTGGCATGCCAACCGTCCTCTGTAGTGGTAGTTCTGTGAATCAACAGGATTTTGTGTAACCTGTTGCTTATTTTGTATTGTAAAGAAGGAGCATTTGTAAAACCAATACCATCTTTAAAGGCGTACAAAATCATGCCAATATGTGGGTTGTATGAAAGCTTCAATCATTCACATTATTATTTCTTTGTTTTCATTAATTTGCTCAATTATGCTTTCAACTGTTGTAAGAATGGCTTTGGGAGATAACTTCAATGTTGTTTGCAAGTTAAATTCAAATGTGGTAGTAACTGAATGCGTTAATAATTTTTCCCAACTGACATATTAAAAGAACTTTGAAATAATCTTCAGACTCCTTAGAGTTTTCTCCTAGTAACTCAACTCCTTCTTGAATGTTCTTATACTCATCATCGTTGATCTATACGAAATCGAACCATAAAAAAACCACAAACGGCCTTCTTTCTCTAGCTTGTCAACCAAATTAATCCAACCTACACGGAAAATTTGAACTAGAGCTGTGGATGTCTTGTATGACTTGATTCAAATCCAACCTCTAGTGATGACAAATGGAAATTTCAAACCCAATGGGTTGTACTTGGAATGACCCTTGACTTTTTCCGGCTTCTAATTACCACAAAAATAACAATATGCTCAAGAACAATGAATTCGTGATTTGGGCAGATGAGTGGCGCTTGAAGGGGCTTGAAGCATTCTTGTATCTGTAAACTCCTGAGTTGCTCAACCGAAACATCTGAGAAGTCTTTGAGAAAACAAACGAAAGAAAGATCCCTGGATCCTTGTAACCCAGCAGTCACACCTTGAAGTGCTTGACATCACTGTGTCTGCACACACTTGTTAGTCGCAATAAATATTAAATGTTAAATTAAAGTCAAATAACAGCAAGAAAGCGCAAAAGAAGAGGTGGGATCTTAAGGTCAAAAATTAGGGTGCAACAGATGCCCCTATTTAAGTTACTCCTCTTCGGAGATATGGAGATTGAAACCTTCGTCTCGACGAGATAGGAGGGACTTAAATACAAACATTGCACGAATTTTTGGTCGTAAGAAGCCACCGAATGCAAATGATATGCAATGATATGAAATGATATGAGATGCAAGACAGAGAGGTCCTGTGGAGAAATGGCGCCACAGGGGAAAAACCAGACACCACACACGGGAAGAACAGGCTCCACAAAACGAGTCTCCACGGGGAAGATTGATAATCATAAAGTGTCTGTAAATATGTTGTGAAGAACTTGGAAGAGAGATCCTCTTGAAGAACGTACTGCATAGGTCAAATGTAATCGATTCAAGACATCAACTGGAGAAGTCTACTGTCGGGACTTGTAACTGTAATTGAGAATACTTTTGCCAAAGTATGTACTGTGAAAACTTGTAAGGAATCTACTGCCGAGATTCTGTTTTGAAGTCTGTTGGAGAAATACTTATGACGAAGTCTTTTGGGAGTCTACTGCCGAGATTAACCAGGAGATGAAATGGAACTGCCTACTGCCGAGGTCTTCTGGGAATCTACTGCCGAGATTAACCAGGAACTACCTACTGCCGAGGTCTTCTGGGAATCTACTGCCGAGATTAACCAGGAACTACCTACTGCCGAGGTCTTCTGGGAATCTACTGCCGAGATTAACCAGGAACTGTAAGATGTTCGAATGATTGTCGTCGTAAACTGTAGTTTTCGTTCGTTGTGGAACTTGTAGATGTTGTTCGTTGTAGAACTTGTAGATGTTGTTGTCAATGTGAAGCTTCACCAGGGATCTTCGGAAGAGATGTGAGCCAGTTGTACGTCTTCTCAAATAAAGAGAGACTAAACTTCTTCGACTTCTTCGGGGAGATGTCACTTGGCAGAAGTAAACTTGTGTAATGAACTCGCTGGGGAATAAATTCCTGAGGAGTACCTCCGTTGTTGTAACAATATGTGAATTCTCAAGAGAAATGTCTGTAATTGTCTTCTCTGATGAATCAATAATGTTGAAGGACCCACTGAGGGTAACTGAACTGTCTTGTAGGAATCGTCGTTTGTCGTTTTGAATAAGATCTTGATCAAAACGAGTTGCCCAAATGTAGATGTTCGAGAAAAAATTGTTGAAGAAATGTCTGTCTTCATGAATATTCTTCCTGGGGAATATGGTGCAAAATAAATGCACATTTGATCCGTGTTCAGAAGGTTGGAGATGTCCACGATGTGATTATCAAGAACCGAAGTTCAATTCAGGAAATATCTGAAGAGAAACTGTCAAATGAGACTCGACCATTGAGGTATGAACTCAAATGGGATTTTAACTAAAACAACCGTCTTCCACGAGGATCGAACTTCATGGGGAAGATAAAACAAGATAAAACATTATGCTTTTTCTGCCTAGGGTCGACAAATCTAATTGGAGGGATAAGACGCACCCGAACACCTAGGGATAACTATAACCAAAGCGACAAAACACAAAGAGTGCAAACAAATGTATATGTCATGCTATCTACTTATATGCTATGCGTATGCCTATGCTGACAAAAACAGACAGAAAGAGGTGACTGGAGATGAAATAAACATCTCGAGACAAACATCTTGACCAATCTTCGCAGATAGATAGTACCACTGGGGATAGACGGAGAACCAAACATGGGATCACACTCCTGCTTCAGGTCTTGAAAACTTCTACTTGGGGATAAAACATCTTGATAAGTCTAAAAGATTATCCTGTTGAAGATGGGGATAAAGATCCACTAGGGATGGATCAAACTCATAACTGTAGAAACTTCATGGATAAAATAAATATCCGCTTTACTGGAGAGACTCATGCTGGAGAAGATCGACGTCGTAGAAGGTCCATTGAGGAGTAAAATATGTCCACTTCACTGGGGAGGTGAAGTTGGAGAAGATTCACTGAGGATTAAACATCAACCACTTCATCGGGGAAGTGAAGTTTAAGCAAATCACTGGGTGTCTTAGCATTGAAAAGCTGGAGAATTCTTGTGTTGAGAAGACTCGTCGGAGAAATGTCATGACCACCTGGAGTAAAAGTATTGTGGACATGAAGAAGGTTGTGAAACTTGAAAAATCGTGCTGAAGACTGCGTGGTAGTCGCCATTTGAACGATAGTTGTTGCATATGAACAAGATAATCTTCGTTTCTCAGGTGCCCTAAGTCACATGATTATGAGAAGAAGTCGCTCTAAGAGGATTTTATAGAAAACATGGCGTCCCATTATTTTCAAACTCTTCGAGAGATTCGCCGAATCTCGACGTAACCGGCTCTGATTGATGGTACTATGAATAAGTCTTCAGAAATAGATCTCTAGAAGAAGTCAAATTTGCATAGAATAACCACTTGGGAATAACTTGTCCCAGGTCAGCAGAGTCTTCAAACTTTAATAGAACATGCTTAATGTTGATACTTATGTGTAAACTTTTTATGACCTCGGCAAAGATCAACACGCATGAGATGTTAATTCTGAAATCGTTAATGCAACATATATGTTTGTCTTGAAGTTTTGAAAATAGATATCCCAATGACTGGTGACCGAACTCACTAGTTAAGATATAAATTAATTTTTATAAAGCCAACGAAAATCGAGTATAACTCAATAGGAGTCAGGAAACGTTATCTCACTGAGTATGCTTTCGAAGTAACCTTACTTCAATTAGGACTTTGAAAGGTATATTGTGGTTTAGTTTACGATTTGTAAAACAAAAGGAATAAGGGCCAAAACGTATTTGTACCCACCCATTTTGAAAGATGTTCACTATTTTGAAAGGTTTTAAGTGTTCAATCAAGCTGACTGAAAATTTCCTGCCCCAGGTTTAAAATGAGGTTGGAAAGGGTTAAAAAGGATTTAACTTCCTTATGTCTTTGGTGTTTAGGAGGTTTGAAAAGAATGCCTTACATCGTCAGTAGGTTTTTTTTCAAAAGCATACATCAAGAGATCTTGCGTTTTACTTCGTCATCCTCCCTCCAATTATTCACCAAAGTGAGAAATTTGGGTAAAGTTGGCATTATAAAAAAAATTATGAAGAACATTTTAAGAGTGAATACGAATGGACTTCTTCAAGACAAACACTTATTGCACTACTTTATTCAAAATAACTTGTTCTTACATGCCAATTATGCTTTTAATCAAAGAAATGAAAAGTAAACGTAAGCAAACACAATAAACAGCGTAACTGTATTTTCTGGAGTTTTCTGGGGTTTTCACTTATATCAGCGTAACGGTATTCCATTCACGGCTGGGCTTCCTCCTTTGAAAGTTAGTGTTTCATCATCCATCATTTCTTGAACCTTCTCTTGGAAAACTTTGCATTCTTCAATTGAATTCCCCAACACTCCATCATGAAATCCACAGTTGGTGTTCGAGTTGAACCACGGTGGATGTGACTTCATGATTCTAGTCTTTCTGGGTGTCATCACTGAGTTTCTGATGAAATAAGACCAAAGTTGACTGTAAGTCATTGGGACAAGGCCAAACCAACGAGTTTCCTCTTTCGGAGTATTCAGAGGTGTCTTTTGATTCTGAAACCGTCTTCGAACCTGTCGATTTTGATGTTGTTCTTGGGAATTCAACCTTCGCTTAGGAGGTAGTTGTTGTTTGCGTTGAGTAGGCGCCATATGTTGAGGATAAGGTACTGGAACTGGATTTGGCAGGATTTGAGAGGAATCCCAAGCTGCATTAACATCACCGCTTCTTTCCTCTGGGGAATCATCAACTGAAATTTTTTCATTAGCTTGATCATTCAAATTATCCTGAATTCTTCCACTTTTGAATGCATTCTTAATGTTTACTCCAACTTCCACTATTTTGGAGAAATCTAATGGTACAACGCCTACCATCCTAACATAATAAGAGTCTGGCAGTGTTCTTAGAAACATCTTAGTTAAATCTTTCTCTGGAAGTGGTGGACGAACTTGGGCTGCCAACTCTTTCCATCGCTAAACATATCCTCTAAAAGATTCATCATCATTCTTACTCATTCCTTCTAGTTGATCACTGTCTGGAGACATGTCCAAATTATAATTGTATTGCTTTACGAAAGCATCGGCTAAGTTTCTCCAAGACTGGATCCGATTCCTTTGTAGCTTCATGTACCATATCAAGGATGCCCCTGATAAGCTTTCTTGAAAACAATGAATCATCAATTCGTCATCGTCAACATAAGCGGCCATCTTGCGACAAAACATCGTCAAATGGTATCTTGGACAACTAACACCCTTGTACATTTCAAAGGCAGGCATCTTGAACTTCGGAGGAATAATTACGCCTGGAACCAGACATAGGTCACGAGCATCAAGATCAGATGCAGTAGCTTCTTTCATTATTTTCAATTGTTCTTTAAAATTGCATAATTCTTTTTCCATTGCTACAAATCTAGGATGATCCGTCTTCATCTTAGTACGAACATTCTGAGGATTAGGTACAGGCTGTGGAAACCGAGAAACTCTTTCATCAACTTGATCAACCAGGTTGTCTTGCACAGGCTGAGGTTGCTTATGAACATCCACTTGCTGAACATTGTCATCAGAGGGAAGATCAAATAACAGATTAGTCACAACTCTGAAGCTAGTCATGGGATCCATATCCTTCATTCTCTTTACTATCCTTCGGTAGTAATTCAAGCTTGGTCAAATGGTGGGGATGTCGGCTGAGAGACAAAGATAGAAGACCGAATGAGCCACAGAAGAGGAAAGACACATGCATATGCAAAAATGCAAGAATACGGAATGAAATGTTTCATGGAACTCAAGTTCTTATAAACATTACAGAATACCAAAGAAAATTCATTTGTTACTTTTTGATATCGATTACAGGTACATATTCCTTATAAGAGTCCCAACATAAAAGCTAAGTAAAGCCCTAAGGAAGTCCTTCATCCCACTTGTTGATTTGCTCTTCCACTTGGATTTTCTTGAATATAAGTTGTCCATAATTGCCTTCTAAGGAGTAATGTGATAGAGGAAAATAAATCCTCTATCTCTTGTTGGAAAATAAAGAAAGAAACCCTTGCTCACTTTTAATCTTTAATGTTGGTGGAAATATTTTGAATTTCTAATGACCTTCAATGATAAGTGAGACTTCTCGTATTTGCTTTTTGATTCTTCAATTAATGACCTTAAATTCCTTAGGTCATCTAAGTTAGGACTCTTTAAAAGAATATATCAAAATATTTTTTGTAATCCATATGGGTTTCTATAATGTTTATAAATAAACTAGGAATCCCATGAAACCAATGCAATATGATGCTATATGGATGCAACAAACACAAGTAAGCACATAAGGACACAAAGATAAACAAACAAGGGGACCCTAGGTTTACAACGAGCATGGAGCAAAGGGTATACCCATTCCCAAAGGATGTGGACTAAAGGTTGTTTGTACCTGCAGAACAAGGTTCTAAAGGGACTCAAAATCATCAGCCCATCTTTCGGATATTATCAATTTCTCAACTAACTCGAGGATTAATAATATCCTCAAGAGAACTTCTTTTGAGTGTAGCTTCGCGTAGCACTATTTCAGGAGTACTCCCTCATAGTCCCGCACTACGTCCTAATAAAGGCCAAAGTCGGGTTAAGGTAACTACGGTCCTCAATATCATAGGCTCCAAGGTCGAAAATAGTGAGTGTCTTCACGATTACTCGTTCAACAGTACTATTTCGAGAGGGCCTCAATTGAGCGGGATTCTCGATTTAACTTAGTCGGGATTCAACTCCCTATAAGCCTCCTCGAATATATCACCATCCTATCTTAATTTCTCTCAAAGTTCGGGTGTAGAACCTTATCTTACCTCTCAAGGACAATAATCCCAAAAGAATGAACACACGAGAAAATAAACATTTAGGCAGGTAAGCAGATATATAAAGCAATAAACAAGATAAAAAGATAGGGAAACCCACTAAGGATTCCCCAGTGAAGTCACCATTTCTATCGCGGTGAAATTTGGATATCAAACTATTGATTAGTTTGAATCTTTAATTCATTTTGCAACCGAACTTTGATTTGTCCAAAGGAAGGAATAAAGATCGAAATTCCCACAATGCAATGCAAATGCAAGCTAGAGAGTTATAGGTTCGGGGGTTGGTTAAACTTAGGGAAGGTACTAGCATCCTAAGTTTCTGTAGTACTCTACATGAACCTCTTGTTTTATATTTGTTTATTGCTATGGTTTATCTGCTTAAGGTTTAAAGACCTAGGGGTTTGTTTCTAAGTATACTCGATAAGATATCGCATCTCATGCCTACATATCCTTACGGGAGTGGAATCAGAGTATTTATAGTTCCCCTAAAGGGTTTGAGGAGTTCTTTAACTGTGGTCAAAGTTTCTACGGGTTTAGGGTAGTTGATTGATTTTAGGAGACGAGATGTGTCTTCATTTTAAGAGAGATTTAACCGCCACGGGTTGTAGGAAAATAGTCTTTGCATCGTCTTAAGAAAAAGGCTTAAGTACTCGGATTGTTTGATGAGTATGCCTTTATTTCTCTTAAGGCAAAGTCCCTACGGCTTGATTGTATTGTTGTGGGGTGGAGATTCTATCTCGCTTAAGATGATTTGACATCTTTTCTCTATTGTGTTTGAATAATTGTTTTGAATTGATTGTTGAATGCTTGAATATTGAGTTGATTGTTGGTTTGTATTGTGTTTATTTCTATGTTATAGGAGAAAGGTCCTTCCTATGGGGGTAGGATCTATCTTAAAAGATCAACTTGAATGAGATCAAGGATCATGGGGGAGTATGATGCAAATGATGTGCAACTACACACAATTGTTGAATCATGTGTAGGGTTTTTCTTTGGACGGAATGCGATGCAAAAAATAAATTGCGATAATGTAAATTACTGTAAAATAAATTGCGGAAATGATAAAGCCATACACATACGCATGAAAGCGCTGAAGTGTGTGAGAGTGAATGTGTCGTGAAGTGGGTGTGCATGATTAGATTAAATTTTACGATGTTGATTAATTTTAATCGATTGATTTTATGAGGAGATTGATTTTAAAAGAGTTATATTAATTTAGTTGAATTATAACTTAGTGGGATTGTAATTGATTCGAATTAGTGGAATGAGATAAAATTATAAATTAGTTGGATTTTAGGTTTTTTCTTTAATAAAAGGTCTTAATATTAAAAAAGTGATTTTTTATTTGTATATTAATTTAGATTTGAAATGGTTTAAAATTGTGGTGTTTTTAGTAAATAAACTGCAAAAAGTTTATTAGGTTGATTTAATTGGGATTTAAAGATAAAATAAATAATTATTAAATGAGGGTGAATTAGTTAAATTAATTATTTAAGTATTAGTAACAATTGATTTTTTTTATTAAAAGTTAATTCAATTCATCCTATCAAAAAGATTTTAAATGTGAATTGATTTTAAATAAATGAATGTAAAAATAATTTTTTCAGATATTATCATAAAAGATAGAAGTTAATTTAGATTAAATAAAAGATTTATTATAATTTATCAAAAAAGTTGTTTTAAGTATGAAATAGATTAAAGTAAATAGATATACCCTTATTTATTTAGAAAAAAGAATTATTAGTTTATTTTTTCTAGAAAAAAAGGGGGTTTTAATTAAAAAAGTGGGTTAACTAATTAAAAAAAAAATTAGCTTGATCTTATATACAAGAATTGATTTATTTTAATGAAAACTGACTAAGTGATGGTTAGGGGGTAATTAACAAATAGTTAATTAGGTTAATTCGTGTGATTGTGCGTGTGCGAGCTTATGAGGGTCTATGGTAGGCGGGCGATCGGGATCGTTGGATCTGATCTGTTGGGGATCGTGGTGATATGGCATAAGGTGCGTGGTAATTATTGTGTGTGTTCGCGTATGTGATTATTACAACAGAAATTACACAAGACCAAAAAATGGAAACGAAAACCCTAGTCTTCATTCGTTTCCCAATTCGTCCCCTTCGACGCGATCTCTGATCGTGGTTCTTCCGTTTCCTTCACCATTTTTTCTTCTTCCTCCTGAAATCACAGAGAGAAACACATCAAATAAGATAATAGATCTTACAAAATATCACTTACAGAGCGGCGGTGTTTTGTAGGTTTTCGGTTGGAGGAGTGAAGAACAAGGACGACAATGGTTCGCGAAGGTTTTTCGATGGACGCCCGACGATGGTTTTGGCAGCGAGAGATATTTGCGGTTGTTTCTCAGAGGCGGGCGGCGGATTTGAGTGTGTGGATGCGGTTCGCGAAGACGGCGACGATGGTGGAAAAGAGGGAGGTTCTCGGCGACTCTGTGAAGCGATGAGGGCTTTGAAGGTTTTGACAGTGGAAAAGATAAGTTTTCCTCCTTCTTAGATCTATAGGGTTTCAATTTTAGATTTTGTGTTTCGAAATTGTTGGTGGGCTCCTGATTTCTGCCCCCTTTTCAACTGTGTGGATGTGTATGTGGTTTTATAGTCTCAACTGATTAAAGTTTGATTTCCTGAATTGAAGGTTGTTGATATCGTCTAAGGTTATTCAAAAACCTTCCTCTTTCACCTTATTATGTCGGGCACTGTTTTGGAAAGAAAGTAAAGTCATGACTCCATGTGATAATGGTACTTTCTACTTCAATCGAACATGTTTGTGTACGTTTCAAATGTGATGAATATTGTTGTGAAACATGCCGTTTTCAGGTTGCCTGGGATTTAGTGTGTCATGAATGCTTCCTTGTTTATCAACTTTTAATTTCGAAATTGAAAAAAAAAGTCGGATGGTTTTTTCACACGGTTGCAGGTAGGTTGGGTTAATCTGCAGGTTAAATTTCCAATACGATACTATGAAGATTGTCATATGGTTTGAGCTTCAGCTGTATTGAATTCTGGTTTAACTCACACTTTGGGTTGTGTGTAGAAGTTTGAGGATTTCTATGTTTACAACCTCTGAGTTGCTTGTAGTCAGTTGGTACCTTCTAGGTTGTAATCTCCTTTTGCTCTTTGTTCGGTTACGAGTATCATGTTGAGTTGACAACCTATTCTATTTTACATGTGAACTTAGGAGAGGCACAGGAAACCTCGTTGTCTCCGGAGGCGCGCATCTCTTCATAGACTAGTAAGTGGTATTTAATTCTGATATCTTCTGCATGAGCACAGGTTTATGACATGGATTTTGTAAGTATTGCTATCTTGCAGGATCAACATGAGGTGGCGAGTATAATGCGAAACCGTAGATACGGGGTGGAGGATCTACAACAAAGATTGTGGTCTGCAGTAGGCGGGAGGAAGATAATTTCACAATCGAGCTAGAGCAATGAACGTCCTTGCCCTGTAATACCCTGCTGATCTCGTTGCGTCAACCGTTACTTTGTAGAAGGTATTGCATTTGACTTCATTGTTTCTTAGTCGAAACTCTTTTCTTAGGAGTCTGCTCTTTGGATTATCACAACTTTGTCCTCTTCTCTTAATTTGATCTGTTAAACCAAACTGCAGGTTAACTTTGGCCTCGCAGCCATATGCATAGTCCTTGGATTCTCACGGATTTGCGGTATGCCACAGTTGTACTATCGTTAGCCTGTTTACTGTGACTGCTTCCTGCCTAAAAATTATAACCCAATTGATTTGTTGCTTTATGAATTGTGATGTCTGCTTTAGGAGTCGGATGTCTGCTGGTGGTTGGAAAGTTACGGGCTTGGAAAGGCGGTGCGGCCAGCTTTTGATGCATAACAGCGATGGGGTCTTGCACTACATTGTATTTATCACTGGTAATTCTCGCCAAACTGTTTCGAAGATATTTGATCTCATGCTGCAGCTTATACTTCGTTTTCATAATTAATTGTGTTGGCTTGGTTTGCAAGTTGTTCTAATTAATCGATGTATGGCTTTGACAGGTACCATCTAATTCTGGCTACGCAATTTGGAAGTAGCTAACTGTCTTATAGAAGCAGGGTGTGTCCATGTTTACTACCGACATTCCGAATCATTGGCTGGTGTTGCACCCTAATTTTTGACCGTAAGATGCCACCTCTTTTTGCGTTTTTTTCCCTCTATTATTATTTAACTTTATATTTATATTATTTTTTGTGACTAATCAACTTGCGCAGATGCAGTAATTACAGATAGATAACATCCATTCCCAATCACAAAAGCGTGGTCATTTGAGCCTAACTCAGATTGATTACGGGGTTTTTCCTTCGATATCTCTTAAAGGTATGTACTCCTAAAGGAAATCAAGATCTCATCAAAAGGAATGCTTAAGACTTTCAGATCAAGGCAATTATTAAGACAGTTGGATCTCAAATTTACAAATCAGATTGAAACTCATTTGATTTGCACGAAGTGGATTCCAGAATCGATAGTCAAAGGCGTCATTCATGAGGATTTAAATGTTGGAATCTTTAATTTATATCTCCATTTTCAAGGTTTAAAGCAGTGACGTAGTTGCATTACTTCTTGTTTCAAAAGGGAGAGATAAACTCTACCAAGGACATTTGTTTCCACTCAGTCTCACAATACCGTGCCTACAAATTGGGAATAATCCAACTCTACGAGTGCCACTGTCACGCTACCCCAGTTCAAACATGGTCAAAATACCATGGGTACATAACTGTTTGGATTCGATATAAGAACTAATATAAAGCCACCATTCGAGAAGTTCTTCGTAGCTTCAGAAAATTCATGAACCTCGAACATAACATAATCTCATTTCTGAGGTTGCAAAAGTATCTGCAAGAGTTCAATTTAAGAAAGGCAAAGATGAATATACATAAGGTTTCATTATTCTTCAAATACAAGCGGGAACGCCTAAATGTTAGTATGTATATTCATATCGATATTGCAATATGATTTTGATATTTACAAGGATATATCTGTCTTATTCACAAGGGATACAAATTCTGAAACCATAAACATACAAGCAACATGCTAAAGCTATGCAATCTTGGATTCTCGCTTTCGAATACGGCTCAAAGCGGATATGCCAAGTATTCACCTCAGAAAAGAAGCACCTATGTACAACACTTCACAACTCCAGGCATTGCCAGACCCAGTATGCATGAGAAAGTATTCATGGTCAGTATAACCTGCTAGACCACTACTTGGTTCCCCAATTAAACGCATCGGGTCTCGTTACTTTGAGCCAAAGAAGCCTTCTAAGATCACAGTAAGTTGCGCCGAGTTTATGACGACACCATTCGTCCGTGACAATTCTCTGTCGTAGCTCCTGCATAAATTTAATGAAGTTCGGTTTCGTAAGTATCTCATTAACATCAACAAGTTCAAGCTCCGCTTCCCCGGTAAGATTTAAGTGCTCACCAACAAACAGAGGAGGCCTTCTTGTCAAGTTGAAATGATGGTATCGGCAAATGTAAGAGAATTCCGAGAACCTTGATCTTCATAAGGAAGCAGAATGCCGAAGAGCACAAAGCCATCATTATTGAACTGGATCCAGGCTGCTGCCAACAAGTCAAGTTCAATAATTAACCAAACAGTATATGAAAGAGCGGTTACGGGAACATGCTAGCAGCATTTGCTGCAGAAACAATACCAATCAAGATTGAGGCCACCAGGTATATGGATTCAAATGTGGACCCAAACATCACGACTTTGTCCAGCTTGAGAAAGGAAGAGAAGAACTGCAGTTCGTAGCAGCAGCCCCTGGTTGGAAGTTGAAAGCTACGACCTCATCACCTCAGAGGACGCCTCGACTCACTGTTTTCAAATCGAGGAAGTTCTTGCATCAATGATGGCATGGATGTCCTGGATTGGATTTCTAAGCAGCAACATCAGATATTCCTCGCCAAAACTCAAAAAACCTGCAACAACGATAAAGAACGGAATGGAGTTCAGTTATAGCTCAACCATAGACATTGCAAAAGCAACAAAAGAACTACATCTAACTTCAATTATCAAGTCCTTAAAACACAGTCAAAGTAAGAAACCAATTGCAGAAATTGAGTTACCATTCCAACCGGTTACGACAATGTAAAATCACAAGCAATGAAGAAATCACTTACTGAACCAAGGGATTTGAGTGGGACTTGCTCCAAACTTCTGCCAAAGCAGAGCCAGCACATTTACCACAGACCTGCTACAAACCTCACCCAATACCAAAGGCCCCGCAACAAGCCATGTTGCTCCAAAACTGCACTCACGCAGTCCACACCATAAATCTTCGTAAAAACCCACAGCAACAATAAAGGATACCATCAATTTATGACATAACTCAACAATTACAACTTTCAAAACTTTCCATGACCAAGGACCTACAATCGGCGGTATATCAAACTTAAAATCCCATTCTCGGTGCAAAGCAGAAGTTGTTTAAATCGAAGTCATAACTTTAAAACCTCAGAACCATGGGTATAAGTACTGACATCCTTGTCTCCTCGTACGAACTTATTGGAAGTCGACAACATGCCAACAAGCTACCAGAGTATCTCATGTTTTAAGTCTTCAAGACTTTAAGAATACAGTTCTTTTCTTGAGGCATCAAGACGGTTCCATAAAAGCTTCACACGAACCAAACTTATTCTCCAAAGTGAAGGCCAGGTGCTTCACCGCATTACTTCGTGACATAGCCGAAATCCTTCTCCCTGTGTTCCTGAGATAGTAACTATGAGATGTGTGGTTTCAACCTTGCCATTCTTTTTCCAATACTCAGCCTGCACCAATTAACACAAGAAAGGGTGGAGAGTTAATGACTTCCAAATGTGAACAACTTAAACAAGGAAAGTTTTCAAACATATGAATCCCGATTTTGGCAAGAATCGAAAATTGAAAGCATAATTAAACAGAAAGCAACAGGTTTTTGTTTTCACGACAATTACACAATCAAACAGAAATTGAACTTTCCAATTTGGTATTGACAAAGCCATAAACTCTTTCCAAAGCAAATTCTCAACATGTTCAGACGAATTCGGAAAGTATTCATAACGGTATTCATTCCGAAATCCAAGTTTGATTATAAAAGAAGAAGAATAGTTGAGAAGAAGGGGGCAGAAACCGACAACCACAAATATACGAAAAAACTCATAGCAGAAATACATAAACACCCACATGAAAAATCCCAAATCGTGAAAATAACCTAAAGTTGAAAAAAACGAGGAACTTATCTTGGAGCTTCATTGCCACAAATCCACTTTCAAACCCTCGCACCTTCGTCCACGGGTCACCCGCCATTGGAACCTTCAAGCCTACCGTCGTTAATCGTTGAAGAACCCCTGCAAAACAAAATCCATTTCGGAACCGTGAGTATTTCCACTAACATCTTAACTCTGTTTGTTTTTTGATTCATACAGGAGATAGAAGAGAAGAGGTTGTGAAGCGGAGAGAGACGAAATTAGAGAAGAAGAAAGAAGAGAGACGCGAGATCGAAGGAGAAAAGAAAAATGAAGGAGCAGAAAGAGAGAAAAGGAAGATCGAGAAAGCGATAGAAGGCGAGAGGGGATGAGAGATTGAAGACGGTGGATCGCGAGGGAGCCAGCGCCGATTTGGGAAAAAGGGGAACCTAGGGTTCCATTCTCCGTTTCTTGTTTTTTTATTGTTTTTGTTTGTTTATCTGTTAATCACACACCACTAAACACACATAACCCCCTAATCATCACCTTAATCTACCGATTAACCCACTTAACTCCAATTAAACCCTTTTTAAAAAAATCTGTTCTTAATTAACACAGTCATTTATTTGGTAATTTAATTAATTAATCATTCTTTTTAATTTATTTGACTAATAATTAAATTCTTTTAAAAAAAGCCTTTAATTAATCCTTTCTATTAATATAACTATTTACTTAATAATTTAACTAATGGACTTTAATTAAACTTTTAACAACTATCAAACTTTTTAAAGTTTATTCTATTCATTAAATTTTCTCTAAAAAACCTTGTCATATTTTAAAATAACTTTATACAATAAAATAAGTAAAAAAAAAAACTCAAACTATTTTATAATGTTTTTATGATAATTATTAAAACCGTTCTTCTATAAAATTTAATCTTAATAATAACTTTTTTACATAATAATGATAATAAAAAAACTAAGCTCACATTTTTTCCCCTAAGGTAATTTCTCAAAAAAATTAATCTTTTTAACCGACTAAAATCTTAAAATCAAATTCACTAAAATCAATCCAAATCGATCCAACTCGTTTCAAAACAATCCGCTTAAAATCAATTCAACATCTTCGATCCATCGTGCACAGTCACATTCACGACACTTGCACCTACACCTTAGCGCTTTCATGCATATATATATTGTCCTATCTTTATCGGCTTTCATTTTATTCACAATGCACACACTCACTTAGCACTTTCATGCGTTCGTGTATGTCCTTACATTTCCGCAATTTATTTATTGCAATTTACACTATCATTTACATTTCCGCATCGCATTCCGTCCAAAGGAAAAACCTACACATGATTCAACAATTGTGTGTAGTGCACATCACTTGCATCATACTCCCCCATGATCCTTGATCCCATTCAAGTTGATCTTTAGGATAGATCCTACCCTATAGGAAGGACTGTTCTTTATCTCTACAACTTAGACAAACAAACAACACTATACAACTTTTTCAAACACAATAGAGAATAGATGTTAATCATCTTTAGTGAGATATAATCTCCACCCCCACAATAATACAATCAAACATGTAAGAACTTTGCCTTAAGAGTGATAAAGGCATACTCGTCAAACAATCCGAGTACTTAAGCCCTTTTCTTAAGACGATGCAAAGACTATTTTCCTACAACCCCCTTTACACTTGTGGTGGTTACATCTCCTTAAAATGAAGACTCATCTCTTCTCCTAAACTCAATCAATCAACTACCCTAAACCCGTAGGAACTTTGACCACAGTCAAAGAATTCCTCTAACCCTTTAGGGTGAACTACAAAATACTCTGATTCCACTCCCGTAAGGATATGTAGGCATAAGATGCGATATCTTATCGAGTATACTTAGAAATAAACCCCTAGGTCTTTTAAACCATTAAGCAGATAAACACTTAGCAATAAACAAACATAAAACAATAGGTTCCTGTAGAGTACTACAGAAACTTAGGATGCTAGCACCTTCCCTAAGTTTAACCAACCCCCGAACCTATAACAATCTAAACCTTGCATTCGCATTGCATCGTGGATATTTCGATCTTTATCCCTTCCTTTGGACAAATCAAAGTTCGGTTGCAAAATGAATTAAAGATTCAAACTAATCAATAGTTTGGTATCCAAATTTCACCGCGACAGAAATGGCGACTTCACTGGGAAGATCCTTAGTGGGTTTCCCTAACTTGTTTGTTTTTACTTGCTTATTGTTATATTTGATTATCTGCTTATTTGTATAATTGTTTATCTATTTACTTTTGGGTTATCATCTTTGAGTGGTGAGACAAAGTCCTACACCCGGACTTGAGAGAAATTAAGATAGGATGGTGATATATTCGACGAGGCTTATAGGGAGTGAGTCCCGACTAAGTTAAATCGAGAATCCCGCTCAATTGAGGCCCTCTCGAAATAGTACTGTTGAACGAGTAATCGTGAAGACACTCACTATTTTCGACCTTGGAGCCCATGATATTGAGGACCGTAGTTACCTTAACCCAACTTTGGCCTTTATTAGGACGTAGTGCGGGACTATGAGGAAGTACTCCCAAAATAGTGCTACGCGATGCTACACTCAAAAGAAGTTCTCTTGAGAATATTATTAACCCCCGAGTTAGTTGGGAAGTTGACAATATCTGAAAGATGGGCTAATGACCTTGGGAACCTTTTAGAACCTTGTTCTGCAGGTACAATCAACCTTTAGTCCACAACCGCTGGGAATGGGTATACCTTTGCTCCATGCTCGTTGCAAACCTAGGATCCCCTTTCTTGTTTATCCTTGTTTATCTATGTGCCTACTTGTGTTTGTTGCATTCATATAGCATCATATTACATTGGTTTAATGGAATTCCTAGTTTATTTATAAACATTATAGAACCAATAGGGATTACATAAGAAAATATTTTGAAATGTTCTTTTAAGAGTCATAACTTGGGTGACCTAAGGAAATTAAAGGCGCTGAATCAAAAAACTCAGAAGGACAAATGCCAAAGACTTCCCTTATTATCAAAGAACAGATTAAGTTCAAAAGACTCTCACTAATATTAAAGGTCCGAGAACACAAGGGATTCATTCCACCCTTTCCAACAAGAACAAAAGAAGGGATGGAGGATTTATTTTCCTCTATCAATTTAATCTTTGGACGATCCAAGTGGTGGAACAAATCAACAGGCACAATGAAGGATTTCCTTAGGGCTTTATTTAGCTTTTATTTAGCTATTAGGTTGGGACTCTTATAAGAATATTCACTTGTAATCCAAATAATTTTATTTGGTAATTCAGTAATGTTTATAAGAACTTGAGTTCTATGAAACCTTTCATTTATGTATTAGCATCTAGCATCTTGCACATGCATGTGTCTCTTCTCCGTTGCGTCCTCATCCGTCTTTGTCAGCTGACATCTCGACCATCTGACCAAGCTCGAAGTATTACCGAAGGATATCAAAGAGAACAAAGATATGGATTCTATGACTGGCTTTAGAACAAGGACTAATCCGTTATTCGATCTACCCTCTGATAATGTTCAACAAGTGGATATTTCTACACAACCTCAGCCCGTGCAAGATAACTTGGTTGTTCAAGTTGATAAAAGAGTTTCCCAGTTTCCACAGCGTATACCGAATCCTCCAAATGTTCATGCTAAGATGAAGGTGGACGATCCTAGATTTATAGCAATGGATAAAGAACTTCGTGATCTCAAAGAGCAATTAAAGATGACAAAAGGAGCTGATACATCTGATTTTAATGCTCGTGAGTCATGTCTGGTTCCAGGTATAATCATTCCCCCGAAGTTTAAGATGCCTGTCTTTGAAGTGTACAAGGGTACTAGTTGTCCAAGAGATCATTTGACGATGTTCTGTCGGAAGATGGCTGCTTATATTGACAACGACGAGCTGATGATTCACTGCTTTCAAGAGAGTTTATCTGGGGCATCCTTGATATGGTATACGAAGCTACAAAGGAATCACATTCAGTCTTTGAAAGATTTAGCTGATGCTTTTATAAAGCAGTACATTTATAATTTGGACATGGCTCCAGACAGTGATCAATTGATGAACATGAGTAAGAATGACAATGAGTCTTTCAAGGAATATGCCCAACGATGGAAAGAGTTAGCATCTCAAGTTCAGCCACCACTTCCAGAGAAAGATTTAAGCAAGATGTTTCTAAGAACACTGCCAAACTCTTATTATGTTAGAATGGTAGGCGTTGTGCCATCAGATTTCTCCAAAATTGTAGAAGTTGGAGTAAACATCGAGAACGCACTCAAAAGTGGAAGAATTCAGGATGATTTGGATAACCGATCTAATGAAGATATTTCAGTTGATGATTCCCTAGAGGAAGGAAGTTTTGATGTCAATGCAATTCAGGACTCCCTTCAAATCCTATCAGACCCAGTTCCAGTACCTCAACATCAGCATGCAGCGACTGCTCAGCACAAGCAGCGACTACCTCATAAACGAAGGTTAATTTCTCCAAATCATCCTCAGCATCGACAAGTTCGGAGACGGTTTCAGAATCAGAAGACACCTCTGGATATTCCAAAAGAAGAAACTCGATGGTTTGATCTTATCCCAATGACTTACAGTCAGCTATGGTCTTATTTCATCCGAAACTCGATGATGACACCCAGAAAGACTAGAATCATGAAGTCTTATCCACTGTGGTTCAACTCGAACGCCAGCTGTGAATTCCATGATGGAGTGTTGGGGCATTCGATTGAAGAATGCAAAGTTTTCCAAGAGAAAGTACAAGAAATGATTGATGAGGAAGTGCTAACCTTCAGAGGAGAAATACCAGTTTTGAATGGAATACCATTGTGCCGATATGCGTGAAAACTCCAGAGCTCATCGAACTATTTATTTTCGTTCGCTTGTGTGTTTTATTTCTTTAATTAAAAACATAATTGGCATGTAAGAACATGTTACTTTGAATAATTAATGCAATAAGTGTTTGTCGTGAAGAAACCCATTCGTTTCACTCTTAAAATTTTCTTCATAATTTTATAATGCCAACTTTTACCCAATCTTTTTCACTTTGGTGAAGAATTGGAAGGAGGATGACGAAGTAAAACGTAAGATCCCCCTCGTGGTATGCTTTCGAATAAAACCTAATAATGATGTGAGGCATTGTTTCAAACCTCCTAAACACCAAAGACATAAGGAAGTTGAATCCTTTTTAACCCTTTTCAACCTCGTTTTAAACCTGGGGCAGGAAATTTTCAGTCAGCTCGATTGAACACTTAAAACCTTTCAAAATAGTAAACATCTTTCAAAATGGGTGGATGCAAATATACTTTGACCCTTATTTCCTTTGTTTCACAAACCTTGAACTAAGCCTTGATACAACCTTCAAAGTCCTAATTGAGGTAAGGTTTACTTCGAAAGCATACTCAGTGAGATAACGTTTCCTGACTCCTATGAGCGATGCTCAAAATTTTTGTTGGCTTTATAAAAATAAATTGATATCCTAACTAGTGATTTCGGTCACCAGTTATTGTGATATCTCTTTTCAAAACTTCAAGACAAATGCATGTTGCATTGATAATTTCAGAATTAACATTCCTGACTTGCTAACCTTGTTTGATATCTTAGAAAGATTATACATGAGCATCAATGATAAGTTTGTTCTATTGAAATTCGAAGATTTTGCTAGCCTGGGGCAGGTTATCTCCAAGAGGTTTGTTCTAATGCAGTTCGACTTCACCTAAAGAGCTACTTTTGAAGACCCGATCATAATACCATCAATCAGGGCCAGTTACGTCGAGATTCGACAAATCTCTAGAGAGTTTGAAAATAATGGGACGCCATGTTTTTCTGTAAAATCCTCTCAGAATGACTTCTTCTCATAACCATATGACTTGGGGCATTTGAGACGTAAAGATCATCTTGTCCATGTGCAACGACTATTATTCAAATGGCGACTATTACGCAGTTCATCAGTGCAAAGCTACTTTGTTCTTACAACTTTCTTCCTCATGTCCCCGATAAATTGTTAGTTTTGGTGGTTATGACAATTCTTCGATGAAGCTTTTCAATGCAAGAGTTCCTAGTGATTTGCTCAACTTCACTTCCCCAATGAAGTAGATAATATTTTAATCCTCGATGATTTACTTCACCAACTTCACACTCCCAGTGAAGTGGACGTGTCCTACTCCTCAATGGACCTTCTACAACGTCGATCTTCTCCAGCATGAGTCTCTCCAGTAAAGCGGATATTTATTTTATCCATGAAGTTTCTACCATTATGAGCTTGATCCGCCCCTAGTGGATCTTTTTTTCCCTCGTCTTCAACAGGATAATCTTTCAGACTTATCAAGAGGTTATATCCCCAAGCGGAATGATCTCCATTCCCCAAGAGAAGTTTTTGAAGCCTCGAAGCAGGATGGTGATCCCATATTCCAGTTCTCTGCCTATCCCCAAGTGGTACTTCTATCTTTAAAGATTGGTCGGATGTCTGCTCCGAGATGTTTATTTCATCTCCGTCACCTCTTTCTGTCTGTTTTGTCAGCATAAGCATACACATAGCATACAAGTAGACATCATGGCATGAGCATTTGTTTGCATTCTTCGTGTTCATTTTATTATGTCGCCTTGGCTGTAGTTATCCCTAGGTGTTTGGGTGCTTCTTATCCCTCCGATTAGATTTGTCAGCCCTAGGCAGAAAGAGCATAATATCTCTGTTTCCCCACGAAGATTGATCCTCGTGGAAGACGGTTGTTTCAGCATATCCCATTTGAGTTCATACCTCAATGGTCGATTCTTGCTTAATAGTTTCTCTTCAGATAGTTCCTGAATTGAACATCGGTCCTTGACAATCACATTGTGGACATCTCCAACTTTTGAGTTTGGATTAAGTGTGCATTTATTTTGCACTCAGTCCCCCAGGAAGGATCTCTATAAGGGTGCATTTCTCCAACAGCGTTATCAGAACTTCTCAACAATGTAAATCTGAATTGCAAGCAGTTCCTTATTCGAACAACTCATTTCAATCAGGTTTTTATCTCCACAAGACAGTTTGTCCATCCCTAGTGATTATCAACTCGGTAAATGGAAAAGCTTACATATATTTCTCTTTATTTGAGAATTCACACTTTTTACAACTACGATAAGGATGCTCCTCAGGAATGACTTCCCCAGTGAGTCTCATCACACAAGTTTACTCCCGTCGGCGACATCTCCCTGAAGAAGTCGAAGAAGTTTACCACATTAGTCCCTCTTTATTTGAGAAGACATACATTACAATTCAACCGGCTCACATTTTTCTGAAGATCCCTGGTAAACCTTTACAACTACAAATTACATCTACAAATTACATTTTACAGTTCTACAACAAGAGATTACATCTACAGATTACATCAACATTACAATTTACAAAATCCTACAATCTACAAAATTTTCAATAATTCGAGTAGAGACTGAGACCAGCTCATGATTCCCATATCATGACGCTCGGGGAGGTCCTACATCAGAAACTGAGACCAACTCATGATTCCCATATCATGACGCTCAGGGAGGTTCTACATTTACAACGACATTAACATCTACAACTTCAACAACATTTACAACTACAGTCTACAACAACAATCATTCGAACATCTTATAGTTCCTGGTTAATCTCGGCAGTAGATTCCCAGAAGATCTCGCCAGTAGATTCCCAGAAGATCTCGCCAGTAGATTCCCAGAAGACCTCGGCAGTAGGTAGACATCTTTTAGTTCCTGGTTAATCTCGGCAGTAGATTCCTAGAAGACCTCGGCAGTAGATTCCCAAAAGACTTCGTCAGAAGTACTTCTACAGCAGACTTCAACACAGAAGCTCGGCAGTAGATTCCTTACAGATTTTCAATGCATACTTTGGCAAAAGTATTCTCGGTTACAGTTACAAGTCTCGACAATAGACTTCTCCAGATGACATCTTGAAATCATTACATTAGACACATACAGTAGATTCTTCAAGAGGATTTCCCTTCCATGTTCTTCACAATATACTTACAAACATTGTGACTGTCAATCTTTCCCCGTGAAGTCTCGTTTCGTTGAGCCTGTTGTTGCGGTGGAAATAGGATCACAAACTATTAATGAGTTTGAATCGCAATTCAGTTCACAACCGCTCTTTGATTTATCCGAAGGAAAAGGTCAAAAGAGGGAAAACCTATTTTTGCATCGTAAACACAATGCGGGGAAAGATCTAGGGTTCGGGGGTTGGTTAAATTTAGGGAAGGTATTAGCACCCTAAACTTCTGTAGTACTCTACAGGAACCTTTTGTTCAGATGTTTACTATTTGCTTTATTCATTTGCTTAAGGTATATGTACAAGGGTTAAAAGTGAGAAAGGAGACCTAAGGGGTTAATTCTAAGTTTACTCGGCAAGACATCGCATCTTGTGCCTACGTATCCTTACGGGAGTGGAATCAGAGTAATCGTAGTTCCCCTCAAAAGGGAGGTTAGAGACTTCTTGACTGTGGTCAAGGCCTCAAGGGGAATAAACATGTCTTAAGGACATGCTTACGTGGAGTGTAGAAACTCCAAATCTCTACGTTGAAATGTTAAGTTGTAATCAGGGTTAAATTAGGTTAGGGATCCCACGGCGGGAAACCCTGAAATGAGCGCGGCGGCTCTTTGACCTAATGCTAGGGGTAAAATTGTAAACTTGCCTGCGGCGAGGCATTTGTGAAAATTAGGGTTTGAAAAGGTGAAAGGGTTTGAAATTGAGGACTATTGGCGCGGCGGCCAAAAGCTAGACCTAACCTTCGGATGTGTGTAGTGTGATTGGAATATTTATAAATGTGTGAGACAAATGAATTGTAAACAGGGAATGAAACAGAAGTTAAAGTCATGCAAACAGAAGTTTAAAGGCAGAAATTTAAAACGCGATTATTAGATTCGCGAGGTTACATATGAGAAGCAGTTACAATATGATAATGAACTTTGAGTGAGAAAATAAAGTGACATAAATAATGGGAAGCGTGATGAGCTGCAAAATGAACAAACGATGTTAGTGGGCAGAGTTAAGCGGCACTCAAATTAATTACGAACAATAAAGAAAGAGATGCAAATTTGAGATTGTTACAATTCTTAATATTGGCTTGCAAAAAAAGGATTTAATTTAAAAATATTTTACTCTTTTAAAAGGTTTTATTTTTTTATATTTTTAAGAAAAGTTTTTCTTATTTATTTTTTTAAAAAAAAAGAGTTTTATTTATTTTTAATATTTACATAAAAGTTTTAGTTTTATATAAAAAAAAATTTAATTTTTATTTAAAAAAGAGGTTTTTTTTTATTTTATTATGAAAAGATTTAGTTTATTTATAATATTTACACAAAAACTTTTTTTTTAAAACAAATATAAAACAATTCAAAAAAAACAAAAAAAACATAATTTAAAAACAAAATAAATAAAATAAAAAAAATAAACATAAGGGGTTGGGCCGGTCATCACCCCGGACCCAACCCAAACGGATCACAAATTGGAAGGGGATTAGGGTTCCCCCCCCAGAACCCTAACGGCGCACATCTTTTCTTTTCTTCTCATATTATTGTTCCCCTTCTCTTTCTTCTTCCTCGATGCTCTCTTCTTCCTCACGCCGTGACCTTCTCTGTTCCTGAAACGAACCACGAAACTATGTGAGATAATACGTTTTACCTTTGGTTTGGCCGATGATGCTGAAGCTGAGGCCGTGGAGTTGATCGCCCGTCGTTCTTTGTGAATGATGAAGGTGATCTCTCTGATGTTATGGATTCGCGTTCAGTGATGGTGATCTCTGAGCGATGATGACGATTGCTTCGTCTGAGCTCACGCTGTTTAGGGTTTTCTGCGTAATTCCTTCGCTAGGGTTTCTCCTCTCCTTTTGCATCAGGTTGTATTCCCCTATTTATAATTTCTTTTATCTCTCTTTTTGGGCCTTAAACTATTGTTATTCTGAGATTTGATTTTGTGGTGATATTATTTGATTTTGATTTTCCAGATTGAGTTCTAATGCGATGCTTTCTGAGACGATTGGGATCTTAATTCATTTTTCTGGTATGAATTTGACATTAGTTCGTTGATTGATTCGATTTGGTTGGATTTTTGCAGATGGATTGGATTGCCTTTGGATTTCTGTTGACCTGTTGGATATCTGAATTAATTCGAACTGATTTGCTTGATTGATTCAGATTGGGAATCAAAATCTTTCTATTGTTTTTCTGATATGATTTGCTTTCAGATTGGATTTGATTGATATCTGATTTTGATTCACAGAATTCCTTGGAGGATTCGTTTTTCTGCTCTGTTATCGATCTCGAACTGATTCACTTTGTTGATTGATTTGTTTCTTTGATGTAGCTCAGATTCTTTTCCTCTTTTTCTTTCAGAGAGAGCCTGATGTTGTGTTGGTCTTAGCCGCCGAGACGGGTACGCGGTAATGATGACGATGAGTCTGAACCATTTGGAGTAGTACGCTACAATCCTAGTTTTGCTTATGTTACTGCTTCTGATTGAATTGGTGGGGACGATTAGCTATTATGTTGAGCTGGGCCGTGTACTTGTTTGCTTGTGGCTACCCCTGTGATTTTGCCGTATATCTGTTTCGTCTGGATTTTTATTCTGATTCCATTTGAACCGCTTCGTGATAAACTGAATCATTCTTCTCAATTCTTCTGATAGGCGTTGTTGTAGCTCGCCTCACTTGCTACCTGTTTGTGACTGATATTGATTGTACCGCTGTTGGTGTTACTAATGGTTGCTCTTGAAATTGTTTGCAGATGCCAGTCGACTTGTTTTGCTTGCAATTGATACCTGCAGATGTTGAACTGGTGTTGCTCGCTGTGTTGCAGTCGGCGTTGTTTGCAACTGATATCTGTTGCTGCTATTGCTTATAGCTCAGAAATTGCTATTGTCGGGGGGAACTTGAAACGGTGATGATGATTCTTGAATCTGAACCGCTTCTTAGAGGCTATTGTTGCAATGTTGGTGCTTGCGAAGGATGCTTGCTCGTAGCTGATATTGTTGATGTGAAAAAAACTTGTTGTTGTTGCACTGTGATGCTTACAGCTGATACTACCCTGTTATTGCAGGTTGTAATTCGTGTTGCTTCTCTTGGTTTGCTGTAGTTGATATTGGTTCTATGATTTTGTTGCCTGTTTGTTGTGTGTCTCATTCTTCTGCACATGGTTCAGAACTGATGCAGCTTGATACCATATTTTGGTTTCTCTTGTTCTGCTGTGGACTTGATTTTCATTCTGTTTGGTACAGATTTGTTTCTTTTGGTGGCTATTCCTACCTGTATTGGCGCGAACCCCTTCCTAGTTTTGTCTTATGCTTTGAGTTCTGATGATGCTTATGTTTTTTCAGATATTGGAAGTTTTGAAATCAAAGTGACTCAGACCTGCCGGCATCCGGGTCTGAATCAAAACTTGCCTATGTTGCCTTATTCTCGTATCAGTCTGGAAATCCAATCGCGGCAAAACGAATCAGCCCCACTTCTTTTATTTTCTCTATCTCTCGGATGTCCCTTACGATAAGAACAATGACTACCTGATCTGACGCCGGTGGCTCAGATTGGTAACGGGAGTAGGATGCGGCTTTAGTCGTACCCTCCCGACACTCGATGATGATAATGTTCTGAGAGTGTCAAACAATCTTCTAACCTCTTTTCCTGTGGTTTGTTTTTGCTTTGATGTGCAGGTGATCAAGAGTCGCGTGAAGAACTCAAGGGAGGAAGATTATGAAGAACACTTAGAAGCTTAGGACTTAGAACTTTTTAGAATAGATAGCCAATGTAATGAATCTTTTTGTAAACCAGTGGGTATAAAGTTCAAAATTATTTATCCATTTCCATTGTAAACTAAATATTTATGAAATAAAGTTCAAAAATATTTATTCACTTCTTATTTGTAAATAATAATTCGAAAATTATTTAAATTCACTCCTTAGATGTAAATTGCAAATACTTATGAATAAAGCTTCAAAAATATTTAAACTCACCTCTTAGTTGTAAATTATAAATATTCACGAATAATATTCACAAATATCTAAACTCATTTCCCTTTTTGTATTGGACAATATTATGAATGAGATCCACTCTCTTTATATTAATTGACTGCTTACCGTAACCGGATTAAATCTGACCAAAACTCAAACTGAGTTCCTGCTTTCCAAATAACCTTAGCAGTATCTGCTTCCTCTCAGGAATACTGTCCCACTTGTCTCAAAATTACAGACTCCACGTGAAATGACCAAAATGCCCCTGTAGTAATTCCTGAAATAAAACGCACTCATATGATTGGTTAGTGATTAATGGATGCAAAATGAAATGCTATGTGAAATGAACTGACTAAATGTAAGGGTAAAATTTGGGGTATTACAGTTGCCCCTATTTAAATAGCTACACCGGATGATTTGAGTGACGGAGACTCGAGGAATCGTGGTGGAGAGATTTAAATATAGATAACCGAAAATTTTGCCCTTATATGCGATGATATGCAATGTTATGGACAAAACTGGAACTACTTAATGCAGATGATGCCCTGGACGTGATATGCTGCGTATGCTGGAATAATGAATGTGAAAATGCCGACGAACGTGACGACACTGGGACAGACGCCACGAGAAGAAACACACTGGGGAAAATGACGCGCTGAGACACAGTACATCACTGGGGAATTCTAAAAAAAATGATAGTCAACTGGTGCGAATGACCAATTGTCACTTTTTAGAAAAGGAACGAGATCCTCGAATGGGGATGGTACCTATGAGACGGCCTCCACTGGGGACTCCAAAAATAAAACTGGATCACGCACGATTGTAAGATCGATTACAAAATGCTGGAGCATGGAGCAAGGAATAACATCCAAGCTTATGTAAACTATCTCTCGTGACACGATCAGACGGACCTTTCGGAACTCCGTAGCAAATATACGGGGTAAAGACCGACTGTATGCCAAAATAAATGGACTTTGATGGGAATTGCCCTGATAAGCTTCTCGAGGGAGAACTGTCACTTATCGTTGGAAGGGACTTACATGCCAAAATGGATAAGCACTCAAATAAAGAGGCTGCTGCTTATCTGATAAATAAATCTTCTCGCATTCTAAGGTCGGCGCCTGGAATGCGATTCTGATTTTTCTCTTACTGAAGGATAAATAAACTGCTTCAAGATCGTGCTCTCTTGAATATGAAACGGGTAAACTGAACTTCCTCATACTTTCAGAATGAGACTGGCTGACTGAATTTACTCATACTTCAGAATCGTGCTCTTCTGAATATGAAACTGAATGACTGAAGATATTCATATTTCAGAATCGTGCTCTCCTGAATATGAAACTGGATGACTGAATATACTTCATATTTCAGAATCGTGCTCTCCTGAATACGAATTGGTTCGTACCTCAAGACGGCAGGTAAATGGAAGCCCAACTGCTCTATGGAGATGGCCATTTGCTGCGAGTCGTGACGAGGATATGATCGACTTCTTAGGTGAGAAATGTTGTATATTGATGCTGTAAGACGTAGGATTGTAATAATAAATTATCCAGGCATGAACTGGCGTGTACCTGTAAGAGATGGTAGTTGATTTTCTTGAAAGATAGTGCAAAATAAATGCACGTCCGGTTACAGTGATAAACTTCTCAAGCGAGATAGTCGCGTATCTGCCAATGTATGGTGAAAATTTTAGATGGTGCAAAATAAATGCACGTCCGGTTGGGATTGACGACCGACCAGACTGAGATTCAATCTAGGATCGAGCTAGAAAGAAGACTGGAAATCAAAACTCCATCGAGGGAATGATCTCGAAGGGTAAATATCTAATCCTGGCGAGGAAAGATAGCTGAAGTAACCGTCATCCACGAGGATCGAGCTCTGTGGGGAAACTGGAAACGCATATGTATTTTATGCTTAGGGCTGACAATCTATTTGGAGAGAATGGACGAACCCAGTTACTCGGTGGTAACAACCAAATGATGGTGCGATGCAATGATCCTGTGAATGCTAATGCGTATGTTAATGTGAATGTACGTTAATGTTTATGAAATGAGTATGTAATGAGTATGTAATGAATATGTAATGAATATGTAATGAATATGTAATGAATATATAACGAAATAGGCATGTGATGCTCATGCCCTTGCATATGCTGACGAAACAGACTAGAGACGGGACGAGAGATGAAATAAACATCTCGACGGAGATACCCTGCGTTCTCCGCAACCAACACGTCAATCATGGGTAAGAAAGATCAATGGTAGAACCAAGTCTGGTTTTAAAGTTCTGAATTCTCTGGGGAGAAGATAATCTGAGGGACACTTTTAAGTTACCCCAAGAAGAAGTTGTCAGCTTATAGTCTCTCTGGGGACTATCACTGGGCAATGGTTTGAAAGTGTTTCTGCAATAATGATATTTCCGGGGAATGAAGAGATCCTGTCGGAATTTCCACTAGTCAAAGTAATTTATTTTATTTCAATTTTGTTTTGTTTTTTTTGAAAAATAGTTTTGAAAAATCTACCATGCACCTTTCATTTTCAAATTTTAGGAATAAACGCATTTTGCATAACAAATAGAAAATAAAGAGCAATGCACCAAGGAATGTAAGTAACGAGATGGTATCTTTTATTAAAGGGTGGCTGCTTGCTGAAGGCATAGCTCCACAGATGATTACATTTTGAAATTGGCAACATGGGAAAAGGTTACATCGAATCCAATAACACCTACTGACACTAATAACTAAGACTAATCCAGAATCCTGCTTTGGGCCCGGATGAAAGAACGGAAACATGGCTCTCATGCGGAAAGTGTGTTCGAGATAATCAGTGTCTTCTGATGCAATGAAATGCCTTTGTCCCTAACTTTTGCCTGGACCGCCCTTTCGGGTTTTCAATCCACCGGGACGCTCTTTTTTGCCTAAGCCGCCCTTTCGGGTTTTCAACTTAGCGAGCTTTTTATTATCATTTCTTTTTCTTTTTCCAACCCTTACTTTTGCCTAAGTCGCCTTTTGCAGGTTTTCGACTTAGCGGGTTTTTAGGCATAATATTTTCGGACTGCATCAGAATTCACGGGATGTGCTAGTTCCTCACCGTCCATTGTCGTAAGTATTAGAGACCCTCCGGAGAAGACAGTCTTTACAACGAACGGGCCTTCATAATTGGGCATCCACTTTCCACGCATATCTTTATGTACTGGTAAGATCTTTTTGAGTACGAGCTCTCCTTGACGGAACTCACGGATACGAATCTTTTTATCAAACGCTCTTTTCATCCGTTTCTGATATAATTGCCCATGGCACATGGCTGTCAAACGCTTCTCGTCAATGAGATTCAACTGATCCAATCTGTCTTGAACCCACTCAGCTTCCTCAAGTTCAGCCTCCATTAACACTCTTAGCGAAGGTATCTCTACTTCGATGGGGAGCACGGCGTCCATTCCATACACCAATGAGAAAGGTGTTGCCCCTGTCGAAGTTCTCACTGAGGTTCTGTATCCATGCAAAGCAAACGGTAACATCTCATGCCAATCTTTGTAAGTCACAACCATCTTTTGCAAGATCTTCTTGATATTCTTATTCGCAGCTTCAACGGCCCCATTCATTTTAGGACGGTACGGAGAAGAATTGTGGTGAGTGATCTTGAAGTTGTCACACAGCTCTTTCATAGTCTTATTATTCAGATTGGTGCCATTGTCAGTTATTATCCGGCTTGGGACTCCATAGCGGCAGATGATTTCTTTCCTGATGAAGCGGGCGACCACTTGCTTGGTCACGTTGGTGTAGGAGGCAGCCTCTACCCATTTGGTGAAATAATCTATAGCAACGAGGATAAAACGATGTCCATTAGAAGCTTTCGGCTCAATTGCCCCAATCATGTCAATGCCCCACATAGAGAACGGCCATGGTGAAGACAAAACATTCAACGGTGACGGAGGTACATGCATTTTATCAGCATAAATTTGGCACTTATGGCATTTCCTAGCGTATTGGATGCAGTCAGCTTCCATGGTTAACCAGTAATACCCAGCCCTTAACATCTTCTTGGACATAGCATAACCATTGGCATGGGTTCCGAAGGTCCCCTCATGGATTTCCTGTAGTAACATGTCCGCTTCCCGTTTATCAACACATCTGAGCAGGACCATGTCGTGATTTCTCTTGTATAGCACACCGTTACTGATAAAGAATTTGGACGCCAGCCTTCTCAATGTCTTTTTGTCCAGCCCAGTAGCACCATCGGGATATTCCTGCTTGACGAGATAGTTCTTGATATCATGAAACCAAGGCTTTTCATCCACCTCGACTTCTTCGACCATCTGACAATAAGCGGGTTCAACTTTGCGCTCAATATGGATAAGGGGTGCTTCATTAACGAACTTAACTTTCCACATGGATGCTAACATGGCTAAAGCATCGGCTACGTGATTCTCGGATCTAGGAACATGCTCGAACTCTACCTCGTCGAAATACTTGATCAGCTCAATAATGTAGTCCTTATAAGGGATCAGCTTCTCATTCTTTGTTTCCCATTTGCCTTGTACTTGGTAAATAACCAAAGCTGAGTCACCACTTACTTTAAGAAGTTTGATTCGGAGGTGAATTGCTGCTTCGAGGCCGAGGATACACGCTTCATATTCTGCGACGTTATTAGTACACTCAAAGTCCAATCTTGCTGTAAATGGAGTGAATCCACCCTTTGGGTTCATCAAAACGGCGCCTATACCGTGCCCATTGAAATTTGAGGAACCATCAAACATCATCTTCCACCAAAGACCTGGTTCTGGACCTTCGCTCGGATCTGGCTCTTCGCAATCTCTTTTAATCAACAAAATATCTTCATCAGGAAAATCGAGCTTAAGAGGTTCATAATCTTCAACTGGCTGGTCTGCAAGATAATCAGATAAAATACTACCCTTAATCGCCTTCTGGGGTACATACTGGATGTCATATTCGGATAACAACATGTGCCAACGGGCTAGCCTCCCGGTTTGAGCAGGTTTTTCAAAAATGTACTTGATCGGATCCATTTTAGAAATCAATAACGTGGTATGACAGACCATATACTGCCGAAGGCGCTTAGCGGCCCATGCCAATGCACAACAAGTTTTCTCCAACGGTGAATACCTGTTTTCGCAATCGGTAAACTTCTTGCTCAGGTAATAAATCGCATGTTCCTTTTTCCCAGTCTCATCATGTTGTCCAAGCACACAACCCATAGACTTCTCGAGCACAGTAAGGTACATAAACAACGGCCTTCCAGGTACGGGCGGGATCAGAATAGGGGGATCTTGCAAATAACCTTTAATCTTCTCAAACGCTTTCTGACAATCTGGGTTCCACTCAACTGTCTGCCCCTTGCAAAGCAAACTTGAATATCGGCTCACAAGTAACGGTCATATTAAAGATAAACCTGGAAATGTAATTCAGACGTCCCAAAAAACCCCTAACTTGCGTCTCTGTTCGCGGAGCCGGCATATCTTGAATGGCTCGGACTTTGTCAGGATCCACCTCAATCCCTCGCTGGCTAACAATGAAACCAAGCAATTTTCCGGATCTGACACCGAAGGTACATTTTGCAGGATTCAATTTCAACTGATATTTCCTGAGTCGTTCAAACAGCTTCACCAAGTGGTCTAAATGCTCCTTTTCACTCTGAGATTTGGCTATCATATCGTCCACATACACCTCAATTTCTTTGTGCATCATATCATGAAAAAGAGTGGTCATAGCACGTTGATAAGTTGCCCCTGCATTCTTTAAACCAAAGGGCATGACTTTGTAGCAGAAGGTCCCCCAAGGAGTAATGAAAGTAGTCTTCTCTCGATCGTCGGGATCCATCTTGATCTGATTATAGCCAGAGAAACCATCCATAAATGAAAACAACGCAAAACTGGCTGTATTGTCTACAAGTGTATCAATATGTGGCAGAGGGAAGTCGTCTTTCGGACTTGCTTTGTTCAGATCCCTGTAGTCTACACACATCCTAACTTTACCGTCCTTCTTAGGTACTGGCACAATGTTGGCAACCCAATCTGGATATTTTGCGACTGCCAAGAAACCTGCATCCAACTGCTTTTTAACCTCATCTCGAATCTTCAAAGCCATGTCGGGTCTCGTTCTTCGAAGCTTTTGTTTGATAGGTGGACAATCTGGCTTAAGCGGCAACTTGTGAACAACAATATCCGTGTCTAGGCCCGGCATATCTTGATACGACCACGCAAACACATCAATATACTCTTTTAACAACTCAATCAACCTCGGCCTAATCTCCGTCCCAAGCATTGCACCAATCTTGACCTCTTTCTTGCTCTCATCTGTACCGAGATTAATTAGGTCCACCTGCTCTTTATGCGGTTGAAGCTCTGTGTACTCGTACTCAATCAATCTTGTCAGTTCCGCGGGTACTTCAAAATCTTCTTCACCCTCGTCCTCAGCTTGATTGATGGGTGCATCCCAGTCAGGAGTGTCAGTAAAGTCATTGGATCCAACAAGGTTTACGATATCTCTGCATGATGGAAGGCTTACTTAATTAAAATGCTCGAAGACATGTAAGAATGAAATGCTGTTTTTTCTTTTTTTATTTTTGGAAGAAAGGTTGCCAATTTCATTTTTAAAGGTGAAAACGGAAAACGCAGATGAACAAAGTGGAATCGAACAAAATACTTTTATTAATATCTTTTTATGAATGAAAGGTGGCCCGACAAAACGACCCTATAGCCTTGGGCAGAGCTACAGATTTTTATTTGAAAATGTAAATGAAACTAAAAAAAACAATTACTTTGACAAGGGAAAAATAACAGGAATCTCTACGGCCTCCCAGTTGCTCAAAACTGCATCACCCTTAAACACCAGGTTGCTCAGCTCTTCATTTTTCTCACATTCACTGATGGCATTGACTTGGAAGCCTCCGCTGACAAATACTTCTTGGATAACCTTCGGACGCCCTTCGACGGTCGTGGCAGCTCCATTCTGAGTTGGTTTGTAACCCAACCCAGAGCGATCAGTCTTGGTTTTGACGTCGATTACCTCTCCCCAACCTTCAGGAATGCCCCTGTCAATTGTTGCTTTGGTACTCTTCAGAGATGCAAAAGATGGATTACCCTGACCCACTGTCTCTTCGACTTCCAGCAGAACAGCATTGGCGATCTCAAGTGCTTGAAAGGAGATGTCTAAAGCATTCTCATCGGCCTCGATGTAACGGAAAGAAGACAGGTTACTGACCATCAGATCTTCCTCACCGTGTATAATAACCAATTTTCCCTCGATCACGAACTTCATCCTTTGATGTAACGTTGAGGTCACTGCCCCAGCGGCATGAATCCACGGCCTTCCGAGTAAACAACTGTAGTTGGGATTAATGTCCATGACTTGAAACGTGATATTAAAAATTTGCGGACCTATCAGGATAGGAAGCTCAACTTCCCCCATTACCGATCGACGGGAGCCATCGAAAGCCTTGACAACCAAAGGAGTAGGTTTCAACACAGTCTCTTTACAAGCCAACTTATCAAGAACCCTCTTGGGTAGCACATTCAGAGAAGACCCGGTGTCTACTAGCACTCTTGCTAAATTGTCCTCTTGACATTTTACCGATATATGTAAAGCACGATTATGGTTCGGACCCTCCTTAGGTAACTCTTCATTGCTGAAACTGAGAGTGTTACAGGCGGTCAAATTGGCAATCACACTATCAAACCGACTGGTGCTAATATCTTGATCCACATGTGCTTGAGTCAAAACCTTCTGCAAGGCCATCCTATGAGCGGGTGAATTCATTAACAGAGATAGAATTGAGATCTTGGAAGGAGTCTGATGAAGTTGGTCAATAACTTTATAGTCACTTTTCTTGATGATCCTCAAAAATTCGGCATCTTCATCATTCGTAACAGCTCCCTTACCCTTGTCTTTGGCAGGTACTGGGATATTAGTGATCTCCTTAGGTGGATCCTCATTAGAACGGGGAGTATACACGCGACCACTGCGAGTCATCCTGCTTACCTCTGCGATATTGGTCACTGTGCCCTTAACCTCTTCATTTGGAATAGTCTTCCCAGACTCCTTGTCGATCACCGTCACGTCATATTTCCAAGGCACGGCTTTAGGGTCACTGAAAGGAAACGGACCCGGTCTTCGAATAACTATAGGCTTAGGCTGATTCACTTCAGGGATATACGACCTTGGTATATCGAACACGAGGTTGGCGGAGCCTGCCCCTGATAAATTAAACACGGGTACCTTACCCTTTGATTCAGGCTTATGGAAAACAGGCTCAACCACAGCGACTACATCCTTCTTGGCTTGGCTTGTCACTTGTAAAACACCCTCATTAATCAGCCTCTGAACATCATTCTGAACTAACACACAACCCTTAGTACTGGCTTCACAACTTACGCATGCAACGTGGGAAGTATCTACTAAACCAGCTTCAAACAGTTTCGAATGGAACATCTTGAGAGGAGTCTTAATCTGTTCAACGTCACGGGCATAACCATCCCCCGAATCAATACTAACGGCATTGACACTCTCATGGTTAGGAAAAGGGTTCTTCTTAACATTTGGTTGAGGATCTTCAAATGACAAAATCTTCTTTTCCAATAGGTCCCTGACAATATTTTTGAGAGCATAACAATTCTCCAGATCATGACCAGGCGCGCCCTCATGAAATAAACAGTGAGCAGCGGCGTTGTAATTGGCGGGTAGAGGATTAGGAGGCGGACCCAAGGCCCGAGTGGTGATGAGACCCTGCTTGACCAAAGAGGGATACAACTCGGTAAAAGTCATCGGGATCGGCGGACAAGGTTTATACGTTCTTCTGTTCGGAACATTCTGGCGAGGAGCCGGATTCTTTGGCTGTTGAGGAGCAGGAGTATTGGGTGCCTGTAGATAGTTGACAGGAGGTGGATAAACAGGAGGTTGTTGCATAGGTTGATACATGGGAACCTGTTGATTGAAAGAAGGTGTAATAGCTGCCACATAGGGTTGTTGAGCATACTGGACTGGGTACCCTTGAGGTTGAGCATAACCTTGCGGATGCCGATAAAAGCGTTCCCTTGGTCTACCAGCGGATATAGCATTAGTCTCACTCTCCTTCTTTTTCTGGGAGCTATACGGAGGTTTCTTCGGCTGATCCTTAGAAGTACCATGATTATTTGTCATTTTACCACTTTTCACACCCAATTCAATCTTGACACCCACAGCAACGATGTCGGAGAAATTTGAAGTCACACTACCCACCATTCTTTCGTAAAATTCTGGACGGACCGTGTCGACAAACCAATCAGCTAACTCTTTCTCGGTCAAAGGAGGTTCTACCTGTGAAGCAGTCTCTCTCCACCTTTGAGCGTACTCTTTGAATGACTCAGAATTCTTTTGTGACATACTCAGCAATTGTCTTCTGTCAGGAGCCAGATCCATATTGTACTTGTAGTGTTTGATGAAAGCGTCAGATAAGTCTTGAAAGCTCTTAACGCGGGACTGGTCCAAAGTTAAATACCACTTGGAAGAAGCACCCCTCAAACTGTCTTGGAAGCAATGAATCATCAGTTTATCATTCTCAACATGGGCAGCCATTTTGCGATAATACATGATCAGATGACTCTTAGGACAGGTGGCACCTTCATAACGATCGAAGTTCGGAGTTTTGAACTTCGGGGGAATAACCAAACCTGAGACCAAACAAACATCTCTTGCAGCAGTCCCAAAAATTTGATCACCCTCTACCTTTTTCAATCTCTGGACGATAGTGTTTACTTCCTCACGAAGCTTATCATGTCTCTCATAACCCTCAACATTCTCATCAAGATCATCAAAAGCTGTCTCATTGAAGTACGGTTGCGCACGAGTGTGTACAACAGGTGGTGCAAAGATAGGAGCCCCCCTAGAAACTTCAGAAAACAAAGGCACGGCTTGCTGAACAGGTTGATTAATCGGGACAGTGGCTTGAGGAGGCACAAAACCTGGAGCAAGCCCATAAGGTGGGTCCTTTGCTACAGTCACACTTGGTGAAGGGTCCACAGTAATGCCGGTAATCTC
This sequence comes from Lathyrus sativus, assembly GCA_963859935.3. NCBI lineage: Eukaryota > Viridiplantae > Streptophyta > Magnoliopsida > Fabales > Fabaceae > Lathyrus > Lathyrus sativus. The sequence goes on along the minus strand of OZ012739.1, from coordinate 434,207,619 downwards.
AGAAACAACAGTGGGCTGGGTATCCATCTTAGCATTCATGACATGTAACAACTCCATCATACGCCCCATACCCCCTCGAAGGTCTTCAAGTTCATTGCTAAGGCGATCAATCTCTTTTGCCTGATCCTCCATTCTTTTCCGAGTTTGAGCTCTGGTGTTGTACTGGTGCCGAGAACTCAGGGTGACGAAACTGGAAGGTGAGAGAACCGAGCGTGAGAAATCGGGAGACACATGTAATGCCAAAGTATGATGCTAAATGTGAATGTAAATGAAGGTTTCATGGAATTCAACACATTTACGAATGTCGTGGTGTACCAAAGAAATCTTTTTCTTGTTTTTTCATTTTTATATATATTTTTTTATTTATGGTATCCCGCGATATCCATTAATGATGTTTGAACTCCATGAAATACAATGCAATGAGATGCTTTATGGATGCAATGCATGGAAACACACAAGGTCCTAGGTTAAAAGCTTGCATGAGGTTCAAAGGCAAGTACCCTCCCCTGAAGTTAGATGGTTCATCCTGTCCTACAAAAGTAACCAGGTTCTAAGGGATCTCAATATCATTGATCCTTCACAAGGGTGGTTGTTCAGGAAGCAACTTACTTGCCAACCAAAACCCTCCAAGTTTAAGATCTCAATGAGCGTAGTATCGAGTGTCAACCAACTTCAGTCTGCACCAAAGCCGGTTACCTCACTACTTTCTAAAGGCCAAGATGAGTTAACTAGGGTTCTAAAAGTCAGTTAGTGCATTGACAACATATGGCAGCCTCAATATTATCCTCAACTTGACTTAAGGAATATAAGCACCAACCAAGAAGTCGCACTAACTATGGCCACCAGATCAACCGTATCGATATACGTCGTACAGTTTCCTTGGTCTATTGCCATTTACCTAAGGTACACTAGATCCGGGTTAGGACCTATCTCACAGCACAAGGAACAGTCCCACAATCAAAGCGCAAATATATACATGCAAATGAATAATAACACAGATAGTAATAAATATGAACAAGTTAGGGATAACCCTCAAATGTTTAGAATTCCCCAGTGAAGTCGCCATTTTCTGTTGCGGTGGAAATAGGATCACAAACTATTAATGAGTTTGAATCGCAATTCAGTTCACAACCGCTCTTTGATTTATCCGAAGGAAAAGGTCAAAAGAGGGAAAACCTATTTTTGCATCGTAAACACAATGCGGGGAAAGATCTAGGGTTCGGGGGTTGGTTAAATTTAGGGAAGGTATTAGCACCCTAAACTTCTGTAGTACTCTACAGGAACCTTTTGTTCAGATGTTTACTATTTGCTTTATTCATTTGCTTAAGGTATATGTACAAGGGTTAAAAGTGAGAAAGGAGACCTAAGGGGTTAATTCTAAGTTTACTCGGCAAGACATCGCATCTTGTGCCTACGTATCCTTACGGGAGTGGAATCAGAGTAATCGTAGTTCCCCTCAAAAGGGAGGTTAGAGACTTCTTGACTGTGGTCAAGGCCTCAAGGGGAATAAACATGTCTTAAGGACATGCTTACGTGGAGTGTAGAAACTCCAAATCTCTACGTTGAAATGTTAAGTTGTAATCAGGGTTAAATTAGGTTAGGGATCCCACGGCGGGAAACCCTGAAATGAGCGCGGCGGCTCTTTGACCTAATGCTAGGGGTAAAATTGTAAACTTGCCTGCGGCGAGGCATTTGTGAAAATTAGGGTTTGAAAAGGTGAAAGGGTTTGAAATTGAGGACTATTGGCGCGGCGGCCAAAAGCTAGACCTAACCTTCGGATGTGTGTAGTGTGATTGGAATATTTATAAATGTGTGAGACAAATGAATTGTAAACAGGGAATGAAACAGAAGTTAAAGTCATGCAAACAGAAGTTTAAAGGCAGAAATTTAAAACGCGATTATTAGATTCGCGAGGTTACATATGAGAAGCAGTTACAATATGATAATGAACTTTGAGTGAGAAAATAAAGTGACATAAATAATGGGAAGCGTGATGAGCTGCAAAATGAACAAACGATGTTAGTGGGCAGAGTTAAGCGGCACTCAAATTAATTACGAACAATAAAGAAAGAGATGCAAATTTGAGATTGTTACAATTCTTAATATTGGCTTGCAAAAAAAGGATTTAATTTAAAAATATTTTACTCTTTTAAAAGGTTTTATTTTTTTATATTTTTAAGAAAAGTTTTTCTTATTTATTTTTTTAAAAAAAAAGAGTTTTATTTATTTTTAATATTTACATAAAAGTTTTAGTTTTATATAAAAAAAAATTTAATTTTTATTTAAAAAAGAGGTTTTTTTTTATTTTATTATGAAAAGATTTAGTTTATTTATAATATTTACACAAAAACTTTTTTTTTAAAACAAATATAAAACAATTCAAAAAAAACAAAAAAAACATAATTTAAAAACAAAATAAATAAAATAAAAAAAATAAACATAAGGGGTTGGGCCGGTCATCACCCCGGACCCAACCCAAACGGATCACAAATTGGAAGGGGATTAGGGTTCCCCCCCCAGAACCCTAACGGCGCACATCTTTTCTTTTCTTCTCATATTATCGTTCCCCTTCTCTTTCTTCTTCCTCGATGCTCTCTTCTTCCTCACGCCGTGACCTTCTCTGTTCCTGAAACGAACCACGAAACTATGTGAGATAATACGTTTTACCTTTGGTTTGGCCGATGATGCTGAAGCTGAGGCCGTGGAGTTGATCGCCCGTCGTTCTTTGTGAATGATGAAGGTGATCTCTCTGATGTTATGGATTCGCGTTCAGTGATGGTGATCTCTGAGCGATGATGACGATTGCTTCGTCTAAGCTCACGCTGTTTAGGGTTTTCTGCGTAATTCCTTCGCTAGGGTTTCTCCTCTCCTTTTGCATCAGGTTGTATTCCCCTATTTATAATTTCTTTTATCTCTCTTTTTGGGCCTTAAACTATTGTTATTCTGAGATTTGATTTTGTGGTGATATTATTTGATTTTGATTTTCCAGATTGAGTTCTAATGCGATGCTTTCTGAGACGATTGGGATCTTAATTCATTTTTCTGGTATGAATTTGACATTAGTTCGTTGATTGATTCGATTTGGTTGGATTTTTGCAGATGGATTGGATTGCCTTTGGATTTCTGTTGACCTGTTGGATATCTGAATTAATTCGAACTGATTTGCTTGATTGATTCAGATTGGGAATCAAAATCTTTCTATTGTTTTTCTGATATGATTTGCTTTCAGATTGGATTTGATTGATATCTGATTTTGATTCACAGAATTCCTTGGAGGATTCGTTTTTCTGCTCTGTTATCGATCTCGAACTGATTCACTTTGTTGATTGATTTGTTTCTTTGATGTAGCTCAGATTCTTTTCCTCTTTTTCTTTCAGAGAGAGCCTGATGTTGTGTTGGTCTTAGCCGCCGAGACGGGTACGCGGTAATGATGACGATGAGTCTGAACCATTTGGAGTAGTACGCTACAATCCTAGTTTTGCTTATGTTACTGCTTCTGATTGAATTGGTGGGGACGATTAGCTATTATGTTGAGCTGGGCCGTGTACTTGTTTGCTTGTGGCTACCCCTGTGATTTTGCCGTATATCTGTTTCGTCTGGATTTTTATTCTGATTCCATTTGAACCGCTTCGTGATAAACTGAATCATTCTTCTCAATTCTTCTGATAGGCGTTGTTGTAGCTCGCCTCACTTGCTACCTGTTTGTGACTGATATTGATTGTACCGCTGTTGGTGTTACTAATGGCTGCTCTTGAAATTGTTTGCAGATGCCAGTCGACTTGTTTTGCTTGCAATTGATACCTGCAGATGTTGAACTGGTGTTGCTCGCTGTGTTGCAGTCGGCGTTGTTTGCAACTGATATCTGTTGCTGCTATTGCTTATAGCTCAGAAATTGCTATTGTCGGGGGGAACTTGAAACGGTGATGATGATTCTTGAATCTGAACCGCTTCTTAGAGGCTATTGTTGCAATGTTGGTGCTTGCGAAGGATGCTTGCTCGTAGCTGATATTGTTGATGTGAAAAAAACTTGTTGTTGTTGCACTGTGATGCTTACAGCTGATACTACCCTGTTATTGCAGGTTGTAATTCGTGTTGCTTCTCTTGGTTTGCTGTAGTTGATATTGGTTCTATGATTTTGTTGCCTGTTTGTTGTGTGTCTCATTCTTCTGCACATGGTTCAGAACTGATGCAGCTTGATACCATATTTTGGTTTCTCTTGTTCTGCTGTGGACTTGATTTTCATTCTGTTTGGTACAGATTTGTTTCTTTTGGTGGCTATTCCTACCTGTATTGGCGCGAACCCCTTCCTAGTTTTGTCTTATGCTTTGAGTTCTGATGATGCTTATGTTTTTTCAGATATTGGAAGTTTTGAAATCAAAGTGACTCAGACCTGCCGGCATCCGGGTCTGAATCAAAACTTGCCTATGTTGCCTTATTCTCGTATCAGTCTGGAAATCCAATCGCGGCAAAACGAATCAGCCCCACTTCTTTTATTTTCTCTATCTCTCGGATGTCCCTTACGATAAGAACAATGACTACCTGATCTGACGCCGGTGGCTCAGATTGGTAACGGGAGTAGGATGCGGCTTTAGTCGTACCCTCCCGACACTCGATGATGATAATGTTCTGAGAGTGTCAAACAATCTTCTAACCTCTTTTCCTGTGGTTTGTTTTTGCTTTGATGTGCAGGTGATCAAGAGTCGCGTGAAGAACTCAAGGGAGGAAGATTATGAAGAACACTTAGAAGCTTAGGACTTAGAACTTTTTAGAATAGATAGCCAATGTAATGAATCTTTTTGTAAACCAGTGGGTATAAAGTTCAAAATTATTTATCCATTTCCATTGTAAACTAAATATTTATGAAATAAAGTTCAAAAATATTTATTCACTTCTTATTTGTAAATAATAATTCGAAAATTATTTAAATTCACTCCTTAGATGTAAATTGCAAATACTTATGAATAAAGCTTCAAAAATATTTAAACTCACCTCTTAGTTGTAAATTATAAATATTCACGAATAATATTCACAAATATCTAAACTCATTTCCCTTTTTGTATTGGACAATATTATGAATGAGATCCACTCTCTTTATATTAATTGACTGCTTACCGTAACCGGATTAAATCTGACCAAAACTCAAACTGAGTTCCTGCTTTCCAAATAACCTTAGCAGTATCTGCTTCCTCTCAGGAATACTGTCCCACTTGTCTCAAAATTACAGACTCCACGTGAAATGACCAAAATGCCCCTGTAGTAATTCCTGAAATAAAACGCACTCATATGATTGGTTAGTGATTAATGGATGCAAAATGAAATGCTATGTGAAATGAACTGACTAAATGTAAGGGTAAAATTTGGGGTATTACACCTGTTCTTCCCGTATGTCGTGTTTCTCCCCTGTGGCGCCATTTCTCCACAGGACCTTTCATCTTGCATTCTCATATCATTTCATATCATTTCATATCATTTGCATTCGGTGGTTTCTTATGGCAAAAATTCGTGCAATGTTTGTATTTAAGTCCCTCCTATCTCGTCGAGACGGAGATTTCAATCTCCATATCTCCGAACAGGAGTAACTTAAATAGGGGCATCTGTTGCACCCTAATTTTTAACCGTAAGATGCCACCTCTTTTTGCGTTTTTTTTCCTCTATTATTATTTGACTTTATATTTATATTATTTTTTGTGACTAATCAACTTGCGCAGATGCAGTAATTACAGATAGATAACATCCATTCCCAATCACAAAAGCGTGGTCATTTGAGCCTAACTCAGATTGATTACGGGGTTTTTCCTTCGATATCTCTTAAAGGTATGTACTCCTAAAGGAAATCAAGATCTCATCAAAAGGAATGCTTAAGACTTTCAGATCAAGGCAATTATTAAGACAGTTGGATCTCAAATTTACAAATCGGATTGAAACTCATTTGATTTGCACGAAGTGGATTCCAGAATCGATAGTCAAAGGCGTCATTCATGAGGATTTAAATGTTGGAATCTTTAATTTATATCTCCATTTTCAAGGTTTAAAGCAGTGACGTAGTTGCATTACTTCTTGTTTCAAAAGGGAGAGATAAACTCTACCAAGGACATTTGTTTCCACTCAGTCTCACAATACCATGCCTACAAATTGGGAATAATCCAACTCTACGAGTGCCACTGTCACGCTACCCCAGTTCAAACATGGTCAAAATGCCATGGGTACATAACTGTTTGGATTCGATATAAGAACTAATATAAAGCCACCATTCGAGAAGTTCTTCGTAGCTTCAGAAAATTCATGAACCTCGAACTTAACATAATCTCATTTCTGAGGTTGCAAAAGTATCTGCAAGAGTTCAATTTAAGAAAGGCAAAGATGAATATACATAAGGTTTCATTATTCTTCAAATACAAGCGGGAACTCCTAAATGTTAGTATGTATATTCATATCGATATTGCAATATGATTTTGATATTTACAAGGATATATCTGTCTTATTCACAAGGGATACAAATTCTGAAACCATAAACATACAAGCAACATGCTAAAGCTATGCAATCTTGGATTCTCGCTTTCGAATACGGCTCAAAGCGGATATGCCAAGTATTCACCTCAGAAAAGAAGCACCTATGTACAACACTTCACAACTCCAGGCATTGCCAGACCCAGTATGCATGAGAAAGTATTCATGGTCAGTATAACCTGCCAGACCACTACTTGGTTCCCCAATTAAACGCACCGGGTCTCGTTACTTTGAGCCAAAGAAGCTTTCTAAGATCACAGTAAGCTGCGCCGAGTTTATGACGACACCATTCGTCCGTGACAATTCTCTGCCGTAGCTCCTGCATAAATTTAATGAAGTTCGGTTTCATAAGTATCTCATTAGCAAAACATCAACAAGTTCAAGCTCCACTTCCCCGGTAAGATTTAAGTGCTCACCAACAAACAGAGGAGGCCTTCTTGTCAAGTTGAAATGACGGTATCGGCAAATGTAAGAGAATTCCGAGAACCTTGATCTTCAGAAGGAAGCAGAATGCCGAAGAGCACAAAACCATCATTATTGAACTGGATCCAGGCTGCTGCCAACAAGTCAAGTTCAATAATTAACCAAACAATATATGAAAGAGCGGTTACGGGAACATGCTAGCAGCATTTGCTGCAGAAACAATACCAATCAAGATTGAGGCCACCAAGCATATGGATTCAAATGTGGACCCAAACATCACGACTTTGTCCAGCTTGAGAAAGGAAGAGAAGAACTGCAGTTCGTAGCAGCAGCCCCTGGTTGGAAGTTGAAAGCTACGACCTCATCACCTCAGAGGACGCCTCGGCTCACTGTTTTCAAATCGAGGAAGTTCTTGCATCAATGATGGCATGGCTGTCTTGGATTGGATTTCTAAGCAGCAACATCAGATATTCCTTGCCAAAACTCAAAAAACCTGCAACAACGATAAAGAACGGAATGGAGTTCAGTTATAGCTCAACCATAGACATTGCAAAAGCAACAAAAGAACTACATCTAACTTCAATTATCAAGTCCTTAAAACACAGTCAAAGTAAGAAACCAATTGCAGAAATTGAGTTACCATTCCAACCGGTTACGACAATGTAAAATCACAAGCAATGAAGAAATCACTTACTGAACCAAGGGATTTGAGTGGGACTTGCTCCAAACTTCTGCCAAAGCAGAGCCAGTACATTTACCACAGACCTGCTACAAACCTCACCCAATACCAAAGGCCCCGCAACAAGCCATGTTGCTCCAAAACTGCACTCACGCAGTCCACACCATAAATCTTCGTAAAAACCCACAGCAACAATAAAGGATACCATCAATTTATGACATAACTCAACAATTACAGCTTTCAAAACTTTCCATGACCAAGGACCTACAATCGGCGGTATATCAAACTTAAAATCCCATTCTCGGTGCAAAGCAGAAGTTGTTTAAATCGAAGTCATAACTTTAAAACCTCAGAACCATGGGTATAAGTACCGACATCCTTGTCTCGTCGTACGAACTTATTGGAAGTCGACAACATGCCAACAAGCTACCAGAGTATCTCATGTTTTAAGTCTTCAAGACTTTAAGAATGCAGTTCTTTTCTTGAGGCATCAAGACGGTTCCATAAAAGCTTCACACGAACCAAACTTATTCTCCAAAGTGAAGGCCAGGTGCTTCACCGCATTACTTCGTGACATAGCCGAAATCCTTCTCCTTGTGTTCCTGAGATAGTAACTATGAGATGTGTGGTTTCAACCTTGCCATTCTTTTTCCAATACTCAGCCTGCGCCAATTAACACAAGAAAGGGTGGAGAGTTAATGACTTCCAAATGTGAACAACTTAAACAAGGAAAGTTTTCAAACATATGAATCCCGATTTTGGCAAGAATCGAAAATTGAAAGCATAATTAAACAGAAAGCAACAGGTTTTTGTTTTCACGGCAATTACACAATCAAACAGAAATTGAACTTTCCAATTTGGTATTGACAAAGCCATAAACTCTTTCCAAAGCAAATTCTCAACATGTTCAGACGAATTCGGAAAATATTCATAACGGTATTCATTCCGAAATCCAAGTTTGATTATAAAAGAAGAAGAATAGTTGAGAATAAGGGGGCAGAAATCGACAACCACAAATATACGAAAAAACTCATAGCATAAATACATAAACACCCACATGAAAAATCCCAAATCGTGAAAATAACCTAAAGTTGAAAAAAATGAGGAACTTATCTCGGAGCTTCATTGCCACAAATCCACTTTCAAACCCTCGCACCTTCGTCCACGGGTCACCCGCCATTGGAACCTTCAAGACAACCGCCATTAATCGTTGAAGAACCCCTGCAAAACAAAATCCATTTCGGAACCGTGAGTATTTCCACTAACATCTTAACTCTGTTTGTTTTTTGATTCATACAGGAGATAGAAGAGAAGAGGTTGTGAAGCGGAGAGAGACAAAATTAGAGAAGAAGAAAGAAGAGAGACGCGAGATCGAAGGAGAAAAGAAAAATGAAGGAGCAGAAAGAGAGAAAAGGAAGATCGAGAAAGCGATAGAAGGCGAGAGGGGATGAGAGATTGAAGACGGTGGATCGCGAGGGAGCCGGCGCCGATTTGGGAAAAAGGGGAACCTAGGGTTCCATTCTCCGTTTCTTGTTTTTTTTTATTGTTTTTCTTTGTTTATCTGTTAATCACACACCACTAAACACACATAACCCCCTAATCATCACCTTAATCTACCGATTAACCCACTTAACTCCAATTAAACCCTTTTTAAAAAAATCTGTTCTTAATTAACACAGTCATTTATTTGGTAATTTAATTAATTAATCATTCTTTTTAATTTATTTGACTAATAATTAAATTCTTTAAAAAAAACCTTTAATTAATCCTTTCTATTAATATAACTATTTACTTAATAATTTAACTAATGGACTTTAATTAAACTTTTAACAACTATCAAACTTTTTAAAGTTTATTCTATTCATCAAATTTTCTCTAAAAACCTTGTCATATTTTAAAATAACTTTATACAATAAAATAAGTAAAAAAAAACTCAAACTATTTTATAATGTTTTCATGATAATTATTAAAACCGTTCTTCTATAAAATTTAATCTTAATAATAACTTTTTTACATAATAATGATAATAAAAAAACTAAGCTCACATTTTTCCCCCTAAGGTAATTTCTCAAAAAAAATTAATCTTTTTAACCGACTAAAATCTTAAAATCAAATTCACTAAAATCAATCCAAATCGATCCAACTCGTCTCAAAACAATCCGCTTAAAATCAATTCAACATCCTCGATCCATCGTGCACAGTCACATTCACGACACTTGCACCTACACCTTAGCGCTTTCATGCGTATATATATTGTCCTATCTTTATCGGCTTTCATTTTATTCACAATGCACACACTCACTTAGCGCTTTCATGCGTTCGTGTATGTCCTTACATTTCCGCAATTTATTTATTGCAATTTACACTATCATTTACATTTCCGCATTGCATTCCGTCCAAAGGAAAAATCTACACATGATTCAACAATTGTGTGTAGTGCACATCACTTGCATCATACTCCCCCATGATCCTTGATCCCATTCAAGTTGATCTTTAGGATAGATCCTACCCTATAGGAATGACTGTTCTTTATCTCTACAACTTAGACAAACAAACAACACTATACAACTTTTTCAAACACAATAGAGAATAGATGTTAATCATCTTAAGTGAGATATAATCTCCACCCCACAATAATACAATCAAACATGTTGGAACTTTGCCTTAAGAGTGATAAAGGCATACTCGTCAAACAATCCGAGTACTTAAGCCCTTTTCTTAAGACGATGCAAAGACTATTTTCCTACAACCCCCTTTACACTTGTGGTGGTTACATCTCCCTTAAAATGAAGACTCATCTCTTCTCCTAAACTCAATCAATCAACTACCCTAAACCCGTAGGAACTTTGATCACAGTCAAAGAATTCCTCTAACCCTTTAGGGTGAACTACAAAATACTCTGATTCCACTCCCGTAAGGATATGTAGGCATAAGATGCGATATCTTATCGAGTATACTTAGAAATAAACCCCTAGGTCTTTTAAACCATTAAGCAGATAAACACTTAGCAATAAACAAACATAAAACAAGAGGTTCATGTAGAGTACTACAGAAACTTAGGATGCTAGCACCTTCCCTAAGTTTAACCAACCCCCGAACCTATAACAATCTAAACCTTGCATTCGCATTGCATCGTGGGTATTTCAATCTTTATCCCTTCCTTTGGACAAATCAAAGTTCGGTTGCAAAATGAATTAAAGATTCAAACTAATCAATAGTTTGGTATCCAAATTTCACCGCGACAGCTGGAAACAAGCAGATTCCCTTCTATTTGGTTATGTTGCAGCGTATTGATTGTGTGGTGTTGAAAAGGCAGTTGTTGTTGTTATTGTTGCGCAATTGCGATTGCATTTGATGATTGTGAAACCGGTGGCTCCATTTTATGTCCTTCCAGTTTTAACTCAGTGGTAGGCATCAAACCCACAGTTGGTCTCACTAGTAGAGCAGGTGTAGTTCCAATTAGTCCAAGGCAAGACACTGTTGGGTAAGCCGATATACCGTCTATCTCCATTTCTATTTTGTCCTATTTATTGTGTGTCACTGCACTAAATTTGTGACATCAACTATGTGGTTTTGTATAGGCCAATTTGCAGGACTGTATTAGATGCTGCCTATGTTCTCGAAGCCATAGCAGGCATTGACACTTTTGATAAGGAAACCATTGAAGCATCAAAGTATATACCAAAATGTGGCTATGCTCAACCATTATGTGCATGCTACCATATTGTTCCTTCTTCTGTCGTCAAATGTGTGATTTGTTTGAAGGTATTTCCTGGTTTAATTGTGTTAATGTGAAGGCATTCTACAGTTCAGTCTCTGTCGTAGCGGCACCGCAACGGCCCTCCGCTGAATGGTAACATTGCCTGCATTCTTTTTATGATGAAAACTCGTGATATATGATGAAAACTATGATAGTAAAAACAACTCTTCCATACTGGAGAGATGACTCCATAATAAATCTGGAGAGATGTCGTTTGGCGAAATAAATTTAAGTGAGTTTACAAAATACCATACTTGGAATCAACCAGTTTACAAAATCAGGAGTAGGACTCCATAGTAAAACGGGGAGGAAGCTTTTGCCGTATTTTCGCGTAAAACGCCCATATCAACAGTGGCGACATTTAGCATTTGAGGAACGCAATCATAGGTCCAGACGGCAACGACTCATGAGTACCAGCTCACTTGTTAATAAGTTATGCGCTCGAAGACAAAATTCTGCAAACTTGGTGCTTCAATAGTTTTGCTATCAGATAGAGAAAAACTTGCGGCATGCCAACCGTCCTCTGCAGTGGTAGTTCTGTGAATCTATAGGATTTTGTGTAACCTGTTGCTTATTTTGTATTTTAAAGAAGGAGCATTTGTAAAACCAATATCGTCTTTAAAGGCGTACAAAATCATGCCAATATGTGGGCTGTATGAAAGCTTCAATCATTCACATTATTCTTTCTTTGTTTTCATTAATTTGCTCAATTATGCTTTCAACTGTTGTAAGAATGGCTGTGGGAGATAACTTCAATGTTGTTTGCAAGTTAAATTCAAATGTGGTAGTAACTGAATGCGTTAATAATTTTTCCCAACTGACATATTAAAAGAACTTTGAAATAATCTTCAGACTCCTTAGAGTTTTCTCCTAATAACTCAACTCCTTCTTGAATGTTCTTATACTCATCATCGTTGATCTATACGAAATCGAACCATAAAAAAAACCACAAACGGCCTTCTTTCTCTAGCTTGTCAACCAAATTAATCCAACCTACACGGAAAATTCAAACTAGAGTTGTGGATGTCTTGATTCAAATCCAACCTCCAGTGATGACAAATGGAAATTTCAAACCCAATGGGTTGTACTTGGAATGACCCTTGACTTTTTCCGGCTTCTAATTACCACAAAAATAACAATATGCTCAAGAACAATGAATTCGTGATTTGGGCAGATGAGCGGCGCTTGAAGGGGCTTGAAGCATTCTTGTATCTGTAAACTCCTGAGTTGCTCAACCGAAACATCTGAGAAGTCTTTGAGAAAACAAACGAAAGAAAGATCCCTGGATCCTTGTAACCCAGCAGTCACACCTTGAAGTGCTTGACATCACTGTGTCTGCACACACTTGTTAGTCGCAATAAATATTAAATGTTAAATTAAAGTCAAATAACAGCAAGAAAGCGCAAAAGAAGAGGTGGGATCTTAAGGTCAAAAACAGTCGCCTTTCTAATATTATATGTATATGGCATATTACTCATTAAAAATGACGTCCCAACCTTGCTGCAAGTGAAAACTTTACTAGGGAAATTATTTTCTACGAAGGACTTATGTGAAGCAACCTATATATTGATAACCAAGATCTATAGAGATATATCACAAAAACTGCTTGACCTAAGTCATAGTACACACATAGAAAAGTGTCGAGATACTTTAACATACATGATTCTAAGAAAGGATTCATACCTAGGCAACATGGCTTATGTCTATAACAAACACAATCCCCTTTAACTAAGGATGAAAGTGCTAAAATTAAAAAGATCCCATATGCATCTGTAATAGGATCTATCATGTATGCCATGTTATATACTTGACTAGACATCTCATATGCTTTATGTGCAATGAGTAGGTTACTCTTAAGAATATCCTTAAGTAATTTAGGTCACACTATAGTTATGTGTTTTACTTAAATGTCATCACTGTAAGTTGGAAAAGTTCAAAGCAAGATACAATTGTTGATTTTACAATCGATGATGAGTATATTGTTACCTCAAATGCAACAAAGGATGTTTTTAGATCAAGTAGCTCATAAGTGATCTTGGCATAGTCCCTAGCATTGAGAATCCCATTGATCTTTATTATGATTACAATGGTGCCATCCTAAGAAGCCTAGATCTCACCAATGATCCAAGAACATACTTCGGTGATATCACCTCATCCGAGAGATGATAAATAATGGAGATTCGAAGATATAAAGAGTACTAACACTTGATAATTTATTGATCCACTGACAAAGCCTTTTACACATGAGAAGCATGATGGCCATACTAGATCTATGGATATTAAGTGTATGCATAATTGACTCTGGTGTTATGGGAGATCGTTGGTGTAAGTTCTGGAGGCCAATAGTTTTATTAGAAATTGGTACTTGTATAAAGTTATATATAAATAATAATAATAATAATAATAATAATAATAATAATAATAATAAGGATTTTCTTTGTCATGTTTGTTTTCCAAAGTAATGAAGTCCATATATAGTTAGTCTGTTTGATGAATAAATAAGTGGAAGTAAGTGCAAGCTCTTCGCGTTAACCCTACTCACAAAAAACTCAACAAGGGACCACACTGAGTACAGAAACCCCAGACTCACAAAAAACTCAACAAGGGACCACACTTACGACTCATCCCTAACAAGAAACGACTTCCCATCCACCATATCCTAGTTTTGGCAAAGTTTCTCTCGTGAAATGTGCAATTTGAGGATAGAAATTCTCCACCAACTGCAATGCATTCTCAAAAGATACATGTACAATAAAGAAACCATCTTTCACTGCCTTCATATACTCCTTAGTCAAAGAAAGGTTTTTAGACCGCATTTGCCAAAGGCCATCCTCAATTTTCTTCCAACCTTCTTGAGCTTCTTTTAAAAAAGACTCTAACTCCTCTACCGTATTACGAGAATCGTCCAATAACGTGTTGGCTTCATGGAGAGAGACAGAGAACTTGACCTAGGTCAATGTCGCCCGTTCAAGGGACAGAGCATCGTCATTTTTCTTCACCATCTGAATGAGCGACAACACCTTCTAGAATACTATGTTGGGATACTTGAATGGTTACACAATAAAACCTAACCATAAAAGTAATATATATTCCCCATGAAGCTTCTTTAGATACCAGTCTTGCTCTATCATAAGAGCTTTGATGCGTTCATGTATCATTTCCTTTTCCTTTTAAGAAGAGCAGGAAAAAATACTTTTCCCTTCCCAACAACACCAAATGCCAAAATGGTTGACACTCGACAGGTATGATATGTCAGATATGATAACTCCTTCTAACGAATGTTTTCATCCTTACTTGAGAAGTATGTGTATTTTTATTCATAAATAAAAGCTCGCAACGCCTCGATTATTCGTGTACCATGGTAGGCAAATAGTGAAGGGGGAACATCCAACAGATTCGAAGAAGTTCCTCTTATAGAGCCAAATTCCCCCATGTTCTACTCGAGCATCTGACACTGACAAATGAACGCCCTTTCCTCTTAAAGCACCTTGAGCTCATTACTAATGGTTGGAATCCTCCCAATCACAGACAATGCTGAATGCAAAGTCTCTTCCACTACAACTCGGTTGGGAGAATCACAGACCCGCACTTGCATCAGGATAGGTGAACAAAGAGTAACACCCCATTAGGAGGCACACAGTCTGAGCACTTTGTTAGGGTTTATTACATTTAATTTTGTTTGCAAGTCAATAATAGGCAGTTAGAAAATAAAACACCAAAAGGATATTCAAGAAAAAGGAGGCTTCTTTATGTTGCTTACAAAAATGTTCTGCCAAGCCTTTTTCGAACTGACATTCACTAGTAATGTCTCCATGTACTGTTTCCCTTGTTTATTTTTCGTTGTATTAGAGTGGACAACACTATTGATGTAGCCAATACCATCAAAGAAAGATACTTATTGCCTTTTCAGGTGAATATCCTCTTATGATAAATTTTTCTCTTGATAAACATATGATCCAGAATCCGATAAGAAATAACTCTGACACCAAAACTTGGAGAACTTGTCCGAACATCAGTAAGGCGACCTAGACTATATGGTACATATGTTGGAATGATCCACCTTGTTGAGGGGAGTAACCAAGATGTATCGATCTTTGAAGTGTTTCACACTCTTTGAAGTGTTTCACACTCTCTGAGATATAAGAATATCTTGTTACATCAGCCTAGCTACATTGAGTTTTAAAGAGATGTAAGAAAAGAGACATGTTCATCACATCCTTCCTGTATTCACACAAATTATATAATACCTTAATGTAATCCCAACTCACTGGATACAACTTCGAATGAGCGATTGATAAATGATTAAACACGTCAACCTTAAAGTCATTGAAGGGAAGCCAAAATCCTATCAAAGAGGATGAACATTCATGAAAGGGAATGACACACTCTTCGTATTTACTACATATCCTCTTGTCTTTTTCAAGGAGAATCACCCTCAAATCTTCATAAGGCCCCACTACCTCGTCCTTTCATTTCGATGTAAATTCGACGACCATTCTCCACCCTTCTTTGGTCTCGACTGTTACATCCATTATCCGCCCTCTTTGGCCTCTGGTGTTACACGATGTCCTCCATTATAAGGGATCCTATAAACAGATGAAAGAAGTGAATACAAATAACAACTCAGGACAAGTTTGAAGCTAAGTTTAATGTTCTTGCTAAAATGCACGGGAAATAAGCCACTAATTAACAACAATTTCCTCCATCAAACCTCATGACCTTCTTCTCCAAAAACCATAATAAAGAAAGTATGATTGAAAGAATAGGGAATATGGGAATTAACTTAAAAGAGGAAAATTTAGGAGCTCACATGCTGAAAGAATGGGTACAAATTAGTCGAGGATAAAGGTCTATACAAGAAATTGACAACAACAGAAGAAATCATAAACTAGGAAGAAGAATAAGAGTTTTTCAAAACCACAAGCAAGGAAAAAATATAAGATTCGTAGTTCAAGAACTTCATATATTCTCTTCCACAACACCGAGTTGTACAATCTATCACATTGAGAAGTGTGAATCACACCACCAACGATCAATATCTCATTAGGGACTACTTTATTCAGAGCGCTCGAGTATCCTAAGACAAAGGGGACATCATTACCATCAAATATATGGAGACGCGTCAAAGCCTCTCAGCGAAACGTCATTAATCAAGAGAAAGACATATAATGCATCTGTTCCCAATGCTTATGACGTCTCATCAAGACTCTTCACTTACTTCAGTTAAACGATCGACCTAAAGATGTACATTGCAAATCCCTCATTCTACATAATAGAGCAAGGGCTTAGGAAAAAATTATTCTGGACCATTCTGTTGAACCCCAAAATTTGACCAACAATTATTTATCCATCAAGTGTTTGAAAGTTGATATCTTCATCAGAAAGCTCAAGAGATCCTCAGAGGAATTGGGTGAAACCAAGGATGTGTGACTCATAGCTTGAGAGTTGTGGGAGCTCCTCAGATGATTCAGAGACTTTAAGAATGAACTTGATGCTTTGAGAAAGTTTATGAGATGTCTTGATAGCCATCATGAAGCCCAGAGAGGTCATTGTGCAAGAATTCAGAAGATTCAACCATGAATGGTAGAATTAGGGTTTTGACTGGGTCAACCCTAGATCAGCTGAAGATGTGGAGAAGGTTGAGACCTAATCCAAGGGCCATGAGATCATGGAATGATGCATAGAGATGTTATAAAGATGATTCCTAAACCAACTCATCATGATTGAAGAGTTTGAGAAGTTTTGAGTTAGGGTTTCTGAGGATTGTCAGTGAAAAAACCCTAATTTGATCCCTATCTTCCAGGCAGTTTTAGCTCTAGATGTGATTGATATCCCATCTCCCCCACAACATGAATGTTGTAGAGCTTGTTCTTAGCTTTAATTTGAGTGGTGGAAGTCCTTGATAGGAGTTGCAGAGCTCAAGTTATGGTTTTGACAAATTACAGGTCAGCTGAGGTGTGTGAATCTGGGTCCTTGAAAGTCACCCAACTTGCAGACAACTTTTGCCCTAGTAGGATGATTTCTATGATCTCTTGGTCAACATGAATGTTGAAGGGCATCTTCTTAGATTTCTATAGAGTACTAGAAGTCCTTTATAGGATTTGTAGAACTCAACTTATGGTTTGAACAAGACAGGGGTATTTTGGTCATTTGGCAGTTATAGGTCATTTTAAGCAAAGGCCATATCTCCTATTTCCAAGCCTCAAATGGAAAAACTCAAAACATGAAAGTTGTTCAAAATGGCATTTTAAGCCTAGAAAGAAGGTCATGAATTGTTGGAAAAGCTCATAGCATGGAATGACAAAGTTTGGTAAATTTGAACTAAAAATGGCTTATAAGTTAATTCAAGTCAAGTTAGAAATTGGTTTGGGAGATCTATGAGTCCAAAATAGGTCATCCAATATACCATTTTGAATTTAAATGACATTCTAAAAACTTTGGTTTAAACAGAATTTTGATTTGAGGCTCAAAAATGAAGGTTGCTTTGGAAAATTGTTGCTTGAATCATAAGGTAACTTGAGAAACCTTCACACAAGGCAAATATGAGCTAATTTTTTGTACATTCCTTCTCAATATCTCACATAAGGAGAATTTGACACAAAATTTACAAGGTTTAAGGCATGAGATATGAGATGTAGAACTTATCATCACATGAGATTTTCAAGCACTTTCTAGCTCATTCTAGAAGGATCTAGGAGCTTCCATTGATGGTTATATAAAGAGTGCATTGTGGTGAATCAAAGGGTTGGTGAAGAAGAGAGAATTCAGTGGAGAGAGTGAGGGAGAGAGTGAGGGTTTCAAGCTTTCTTCAAGATCAAGCAAGACTCGTGTGAGGCACTACAAGCTTTCTTCTTCAAAGCTTTTGCAAACAGAAAGATCCTCTCCATTAGAGGAGTGTTTGGCATCAATTGCAAGCTCTGCAACCACTCATAGCATCACTCACCATCACCATTCGACAGGTTCTTTCTTCCCCATATATCTCCTAATTTATATGCTTTCTGTTAGGCTTGTAGGTATAGAATGAACATGCTAGGTTAGTTGATTAGTTCCCTAGAGTCTTAGAGGGTTTTGTGAGGATTGATAGCAGGTGCAAGAATCTTTCATGATCAAGAATAAGCTGGATGTTAGGTTTTAATGCACGATTGATAGTTAATTGTGATGAGCATAACATGTAGAACAAGATTGGGCCATTAATTGAGAGTTTTGATAAGGTTGATCTCAGTGCAATCATGGTGGTACCAAGGTTTCGAGCACTCTGTTTGAGCATTATAGGAAGATTCAAGGGAAGCTGCGCATATGGTTGTAATCCTCATGTTTCGTGGAGCATTTTTGGCTTTGGAATTTTTAAAAACCATTGAGAGATGAGAGAGCAAGAGATGATGGAAGAATCGTGCATGGTGTTCATGGATGCTGAAACCCTAATTCATTTTGGGGACGATGGCTATCCATCGTTGGATCAAGCCAGGATGTTTAACCACAAGACCCATCTAACGGCCAGCATTCAAACTCAAAAACGGAGGGAACCCTAGCATCTAAACGCGGCATTTAGTTAAATGAGAAACCCTGGGCCTAGCTTCAGATTGCTATACACACACCCTACTAGGGCCCAATGTGAAAATGAACATAAATTTGTTGCTAACTACACCGCGCTTTTCATCTTTTTCTTTGTATTTTTTGTTTTAATTTCTGATTGAAACTTGGGCCTATCATTTTTGCTCTCTACACCCCCGCTTCCTGGCCCACAACAAATAACAACTGGGGCGCTCTTCTATTCACACCCCCTCCCCTTTATTTGATTTCTTTTATTTTTTTAATTCCATTTATATTTCTTGCATTTATAAAATTCATAAAAAATAGAAAATTAAATATTTTTTAATTCTTGTTTTTTCTATAGGTTAATGAATTTGTATATAAAAATATAAATAAATAAAATTTCCATTTTATTTTCTTTTCATATTTTTAGCATATTTTTTTCATTTAAATAGCTTTTTAATATGTTTAGTTTGATACTCAATTTTGTAGAATTTGTTTTAGGACTTTCCCTTAGTCTTTTTAACTCATTCTTTTTGGTGTGATTAGATATTGAATCATAGTTCCCCATAGGATTTAATTCTTGATTTTTAGATTAAAAATTTGATTAGTTTAATTAGGGTAGCATTAGGGTATCCTAATTAGGGTTTATGTTATGCCTAGGTAAGGAAATTCATTTTCTTTAGATAGTTTTGTCTTGATTTTTGGGTAAGGGCATATGTGGATGTTATGGGTAGATGTTGTAGACCCTTGTGAATAATTGATAGAGTTTCCCCCCTTGTTTTAGTATTTTTAGGTCTTTTCTCAAGTTGGCTGATGATTTGGCCTGTCCTGTGGTTATCTGTTCATCTCTGGGGTTTATTGTGGGGAATTTGTTGTAGGGCTTAGTTTGTTTTGAAGATCTTGTTGAAGAGCATGATGAAGGAGAAGATTGTAGATCAAGGCTCAGAGACCCAGAGCTTGGGGATTATTCCCTGTCTGTGAGGTTTGAGATCCTGAAGTTTGAAGGAAGTTCATGGTACTTTCCTGAGGAAGGCACTATGAATGACTTTCATTCTTTCTTCTCACCTCTTTCTTAAGTATCCAATGATGTTGGAGCCAACTTGTGAGTTTAATTTCTCCTGAGGAGGAATGTAAACTGATCACAGTTGTTGAGCCACATAGGATACAACTCCTAAGTGGAAGCCTCCTAGTACTTTCCTGAGGAAGGTCCTATGGGTCTATTCACTTAGTTCCATTAGTTTATCTAGGATTTCTTAAGTATCCAATGATGTAGGAGCCAACTTGTGAGTTTAATTTCTCCTGAGGAGGACTGTAAACTGATCACAGTTGTTGAGCCACATAGGATACAACTCCTAAGTGGAAGCCTCCTAGTACTTTCCTGAGGAAGGTCCTATGAGTCTGTTCATTTAGTTCCACTAGTTCAGATAGGATTTCCTAAGTATCCAGTGATGTTGGAGCCTGCTGGTGAGTTTAGTTTCTCCTGAGGAGGAATGTAAACTGATCACAGTGGTTGAGCCACATAGGATATGATTCCTGAGTACACACCTCCTAGTGCTTTCCTGAGGAAGACACTATGAGTCTGCTTACTTAGCTCCCTTTCTTTGGTAAGCTTGTTCTGAAGCTTGAAGACTGGGATTGATTTCTTTTGGTTAGGTTTTGCTTTAGGGCTTTGCTTAGATTTGATCAAGATTCTGTGTTAGGGTTAGGATTAGAGAGTAGATGATTCTTTCTCAAGCATGTGTTTTGTTTGCCTGATGGCACTTCATTTCTTTTATCTGTTATTGCTTGATAGCATGTTGTTTACGTTTCAGTATGATTACTGTTATTTCATGACTGGCTTGAGGTCGAGACGAGCTTGTGGAGGCTGAAGCCCCACACATATTTCCTCCCTCACTTGCATTGCATGCATTTTACTGTTAAGCTGATGCTTTGTCTGTTTTGGTGTATCATTGACATGATCCCTTAGGACTCTCATTTCCTTTGATAAGGATTTGATGATAGACTTTTAGGTTGAAACCTATGCATGACAACTTCTAGGAGTTCCCTGTTCAAACCTCAACCATAGGATGAATCCATGGCATGATAACAGTAGGACTTGATAGTCTCCCTCCTAGTTGGGCCTGTTCTCTTCTCATCTCAAAGGAGTTTAAGATACAGTAATCATGAATGATTTCTTTCGTATGTCACGAGCCTTAAGCTATCTGAGGATGGATGTTTAGTATGGTACCCTTTGGGTGACATGCGACGCATTCACTCTCAGGTCATAGTCTCTAGTGCGGTTGAGATTGCAAACACGATAAAAAAACACTTCTTTCAGGAGATAAACCGTAGTTTCCCGAACTACGTTTGCTCTGATCTTTCATGCTGTATGAAAGTACGTAGGCATAGGATGCGATATCCTAGCGAGCAACCTTCAACCTCTCCCCACCTTCACCCGTAGTAGGCCGAACTACGTTGACTCTGATTTCTCGTTCCTGATGAGAATACGTAGGCATAAAGCGCGATGCTTTGCCGAGTCATTTTTCTTTTCTTTTTCAGCCAGCCTTGATAGGTAGATAGATTATAACCAACCCGTCCAAGTAAACAAACAAGCGAGGATCCCGTCGAGTACGACGGACGTGAGGGGTGCTAATACCTTCCCCTTGCGTAACCGACTCCCGAACCCAGACAATGGTTGCGATGACCTTGTCTTACCCTTTTTCGTCAGGTTTTTCCGATCGTTTCCTTTCCCGCTCTGAGGGATAAATAACGAAAGGTGGCGACTCTTCTGTCATGCCGGCACCTTATTTTCGCGCAAGCGACAGCTGGCGACTCTGCTGGGGATATTTCCCTATGCATTTGGGATCCAATGCCCCTACGCGAGTCAGTCCTAACGCATGTATGTTTGCTTGTTGGGTTGCGTTTATTTATCGCATTTTTACTTCCCGCATTTTATTTCCCGCATTTTATTTCCAGTTTCATATGATTATCTGTGCTGCTGTGGGAGAGGGATGTTACTATGAGTGAGAAGCCGGACCTGGGCTTGAGCATACACCTAGATATAGTTGCGGAGAAGTAGTAGACGAACCTGTCTGCTGAGCAGGCACAGTTCCCTACGAAAATCTGCGCTCAGACGAGATTCTTGCAGAGGTGCTCCTTTCCGGTCCTGAGGATCTGAGGGGAGTCCAGACGTGAGGATTGTCGACTCTGGGGACCGATCATTTGGAAGTCAGCTAAGTGAGGCCTCTTCATGACTTGATGATGCCACTCCTTCTGGGAATCGTATCATCACTCGTGAAAGTCTGTGACACTGATGACCGCATAGGATGCCGTACCTTTGTCCGTGGATTAGGTCCATACCTGTGAGTGGGATTGGGTTATTGCAGGAAACTTATACCTTCAGACCACCTGGTTTTCTTGACAGCGAATCAGTTATGTTGGTATCAGGGTTCTCAGTTGCAGATTTGACTGTTCTTGACAGAGCGAGTTTTTGATCAAAGGATTTTATCATCGGGTGCATGTCTGTTCTTGATAGAGCAGGTTTCGATCAGAGTATTGTCTTCAGAGGTTTGTCCTGAATGGAGCAGATTTTTGAGTGGGGTCTGAAGATCTCATCAGCAGTTGTTGTTTGTTCTTGATAGGGCAGATTTTGAGTGGGGTCTGAAGATCTCGTCAGCAGCTGTACGTTTGTTCTTGAGAGGGCAGATTTTTGATTTGGGGTCTGAAGACTTCAGCAACAGATATTTCTTGACCGTGCACCCGGGGTCCTTATTATCAGGCACTTACTCTTGACAGAGCAGAATTTGGATCTCGATCCTATCAGATGGTTATTCTCAGCGGGTTGGATCAGTGGTTTTACACCGGGGTTTCCTTCTCATCAGTGACTGTTGATACCGAATCTCCACAGCAGCCACCTGGATATTGTTGCATGCCTGCATTTTGCATTAGTTTGCATAATCATTCGCATTCCATTGGCGTGTGTCTGTGACAGGTACCGTTTCCCCGATCCAGGATCTCTCACCTCTTATTGTATTACTATATCCTCTCTCAGAAAGACTGTTGCGTACGAGTTCTCGGTCCTTGATGTGTCGAATCTGACTATTGCTGATACTATGTGTGAGATTGCTGTTTCCATGATTGGGCCCAGATTCCCCTCCTTATTATTTGTCAGCACTAGTACTAAGGCGCCAGGATCGGGGGAAATCTCTCAAGCACACAGACACACGCATACATCTGCATAAAGCATTTTGCATGACATACATTTTGTTGCTTTTCCTAACCTTTAATGTTGACAGGTTTTTCAGGTTCCGAGTTGTCTCCGGTCTCCAGGATTGATCAAAGACTCATCCACCGCTACTCAACTCGCGCTAATCAGACAAGGATAATGGACCAGGTACAGTCAGATGTTCAAGAGCTCCGTGAACGGATGGATCGTTTTATGGAGTTGATGCAATTAGTCGCGAATGGTCAGGACCAGCTTCGCACTTTGGTTCAACCTCTGATCTCCAGGGTTGACAGTAATGGCATACTTCACGGCGGGGCCGTGCCTACTCCTCCTCCAGTGGACGCTCCACAGAATGTTGTTCCTGTTGCCGGGGGCAACGGCAGTGCTAACGGAAATCTGATGACTAATCTCGGACTCAATGCGGCAGGCGTCGGCAATGGTAGTTTGGGAGCCAATGTTAACATAGGGCCGATCAACGGCAATGCTGGTGCAGGAAATCTGTTAGTGCCTCAACCGTGGATGGAGGACCATCAGGATGACGTATTCTCTCAGAGAGGTGTAGAAGCAGAGTTGAATGCTGAAGCTCGACTCAGGTTCAAGGCGCTGGAAGACAAGATGAGAGACATCGAAAATCAGAACACATTGGGCGTTGATATGACCAAGCTAGGGTTGATTGCTGACTTTAAAGTACCTCACAAGTTCAAGGTGCCTACCTTTGAGAAGTATAAGGGTACTACTTGCCCCCGGGTCCACCTCCGATCTTATTATAGAAAGATGTCCGCCTATTCTGACGATGAAAAGCTGCTGATGCACTTCTTTCAGGATAGCCTTTCTGGTCCATCACTCGAATGGTATATGGGCCTGGAGCCCGCTACTGTGCGCACCTGGAAAGACCTCACAGAAGCGTTCGTCCTCCACTATCAATACAATAGCGACTTGGCTCCCAACCGAGTTCAGCTTCAGAATCTCTCACAGAGGAACAATGAAAGCTTTAAAGAATACGCCCAGCGGTGGCGTGAATTGGCTGCCCGGGTTCAACCGCCGATGGTTGAGCGTGAGCTAGTGCAAATGTTCGTGGCTACCCTTCCTGGAATCTACTATGAAAAGCTGGTCAGTGGCATGTCTGGGACATTCTCGGCTCTCATCACTATGGGCGAGCATGTTGAGAACGGTATAAAGATTGGAAAAATTCAGGGAGAATCATCCTCAGTTGGAGGAGGTAGCAAGAAACCCTATACTGGCAAGCATCGAGAGGGAGATGCAAGTGCTGTCACTAATGCTCGAAGAAAGGGCAAGGGCCCTCAGCCTCAGATTGCTAGCATAAATATCCCAGCTGCTCCACCGCAGCCGCAGCAGCAGCAGCCTCAGCAGCAGAATCAGCAGGGGTATAGAAGATATCAGAATCGGGCTCCTCTGACCAATCGTCATTTTGAAACTCCACCTATGTCGTATGCACAACTTCTGCAAACGTTGCTTCAGCTCCAATTAGTTCAAAAGAGGACAATGGCTCCCTTAACAAGGGCACCACCACCGGGGTATGACGCCAATGCTACTTGTGATTTCCATACTGGGGCACCTGGCCATACGATTGAGAATTGTAAAGCTTTTAAGCACAAAGTCCAGGACTTGGTGGACGCCAAGGTTATTAAATTTTCTGACAGTGTGCCCAACGTTACCAAGAACCCTATGCCTCATCATAAGGGAGGCGGAGTGAATGCTATTATCACTGAGGAGAGTGCGGACTTGCTGACTGATGTCCAAGATTTGAAAACGCCGCTTAGTTTTGTCAAGGCTAAGTTGCTGAAGAAGGGCTTCTTTCCTGGATGTGGAGAGTTATGTATGGCTTGTGCTACACTTCCTGATGGGTGTGAGCAGCTGGTCGAAGGTATCCAAAGTCTGATGTCTGAGGGTATTTTGCAGTTCAGCCGGAGCGTTGAAAGTGCATCAGGGGAAGTCGTGCTGAAGCAGGCAGATGAAGTTGCTACCATCACTATTCCTCGTCACCCTATCACTATTTCTGCGCCCCGTCCGCCTACTATCACTATCACCAGGGCCGGACCAATCCCATTCGAGAGTACTAATGCCGTCCCATGGCATTATGGCGCCGAAGTTTATTGCAATGGTCAGAAGATAGAGCTAGAGCCATTCGGATCAACTGTGCAGAATCTTACCGGAGTCAGTGGTATCACTCGAAGCGGTAGAGTGTTTGCGCCAGCAGAGGTTGCAGCAGAGAAGGTGGTCCGGGCTGACGCTGCTGATAAGGGTAAAGGTAAAGCTGTCGAAGAGATCCCTTCTGGGGCAGAGAAAGATTTGCTGGTTAAAGATGCTGAAGAGTTCATGCGACTAATCAAGAAGAGCGACTACAAGATTGTAGATCATCTTCATCAGACTCCGTCAAAGATCTCTATTCTTAACCTGTTGCTGTGTTCTGAAGCGCACCGCAACGCGTTACTGAAGGTATTGAACGCTGCATACGTGCCGCAGGAGATATCAGTAAATCAGCTGGAAGAAGTGGTAGCCCATGTCAATGCTGGTAATGGGCTGGGATTTACAGATTTAGAGCTGACTCCTAAAGGAAGAGATCACAACAGCGCCTTGCACGTCTCGATAGAGTGCAGGGGCACTATTATGTCGCATGTCCTGGTAGATACGGGTTCCTCGCTTAACGTGCTTCCAAAGAAGGCACTGATGAAGTTGGATACCCGTGGATTGCTTTGCACGCCCAGTGATCTGGTCGTGAAAGCCTTTGATGGAACTAAGCGCCACGTCTTCGGAGAGTTGACCCTGCCAATTCAAGTTGGTCCAGAGACGTTCAATACGGTTTTCTATATCATGGATATCATGCCCGCCTACAGTTGCCTCTTAGGTCGGCCATGGATCCATGTTGCTGGCGCCGTGACGTCCACGCTGCATCAGAAGCTTAAATATGCTGTCGGGGGCAGCATAGTAACCGTCTGTGGTGAGGAAGACATCATGGTGAGCCACCTGTCGTCCTTTAAATATGTTGAAATGGATGGCGAGATCCATGAAACCCTCTGCCAAGCATTTGAAACCGTCAAGGTGAAAGAGGTAGCTCCTGTCGTCGCAGAGAAGCAGGAGATGAATCTCTCCTCGTTTAAGGAAGCTCGGGCCGTTGTCGAAGTCGGTTCCACTCCAGGCTGGGGGCATGTCTTGGATATACCAATCAAGCAGGATAAGTTTGGATTGGGGTATTCTCCTGGAGCTGAAGCTTCATCTTCTTCTGGCAGCTCGTCTCGTGGGAAAGGGCCGATCCTATTCACCAAGGGGGGAGTAATTTTCGAGAGCATCAACGCTGCGTCGGAGGACAGCGGGGATAGTGATTGTGATCTTGACGCCTGGATTCAACCGAGCAAGCCGGGAGAGCGCCTCCACAATTGGACCATCAAGGAGATTATCAAGCTGACAAGTGAAGAGTAATGATTTGCTTTTTACAATCTTTGTACAACCCTATGTCCTGCCCGGGGCATAGTGGTTTTACTGTCAGGGCCTTGTTGGATTATGTACATGCATTTTGTTAATAAATAAAAGGCGTTTTCTTCGTACTCAAATATTGTGTTCGCTGTTATTCCTGTTTTATGTTTATTTCGAAAAAACAGCAAAATGGCAACGAGGTTTGTGCTAACCTGTATATTCTTGCTTTAAACTTAACCCTTGTTATTGCAGGATCCACATAACAGATGACATCGACTCTGGACCCTCTACGGCTCACTACGACTTCGATTGCCCGATCTATCAGGCCGAGGATGAGATTGATGAAGACGAAGACCTTCTGGAAGAATTGGCCCGCTTGTTGAGACAAGAGGAAAAGGTTATTCTGCCTCACGAGGAAGATATTGAGGTCGTAAATCTGGGTTCTGAGGAGCTCGTCAGAAATATTAGAGTAGGGGCTGCGCTGCAGAATGATGTCAAGCATAGACTGGTCGAGATGCTTCGAGAGTATAGTGACGTCTTTGCTTGGTCATACGAAGATATGCCCGGACTTGACACGGATATCGTGGTTCATCGCTTGCCGTTGCGAGAAGATTGCCCTCCAGTCAAGCAGAAGCTTAGGAGGACGAGACCAGACATGGCTGTAAAAATCAAAGAAGAGGTCCAGAAGCAGTTGGACGCAGGATTCCTAGCCGTTACCACCTACCCTTCGTGGGTCGCCAACATAGTGCCTGTACCGAAGAAGGACGGTAAGGTACGCATGTGCGTCGATTATCGGGATTTGAACAGGGCGAGCCCTAAGGATGATTTCCCGTTGCCTCATATCGATGTGTTGGTCGACAACACAGCCCAGTTTTCTGTGTTTTCGTTCATGGATGGCTTCTCCGGTTACAATCAGATTAAGATGGCACCGGAGGACATGGAGAAAACGACGTTCATCACCCCCTGGGGAACATTCTGCTATAAGGTAATGCCCTTCGGTTTGAAGAACGCAGGGGCCACTTACCAGCGAGCAATGGTAACTTTGTTTCATGATATGATTCATCATGAGATCGAGGTCTATGTTGATGACATGATTGCAAAGTCCCAAACGGAGGAAGAGCATCTGGTCAATTTGTTGAAGCTGTTTGAAAGGCTTAGGAAGTTCAGGCTGAGGCTGAATCCTAACAAGTGCACTTTCGGAGTGCGGTCCGGAAAGTTATTGGGGTTTATCGTTAGTGAAAGGGGTATTGAAGTTGATCCTGCAAAAATAAAAGCCATTCAAGAAATGCCAGCGCCGAGAACAGAAAGAGAAGTTCGTGGTTTCTTGGGCCGAATAAACTACATTGCGAGGTTCATCTCCCAGCTCACGGCCACTTGTGAACCGATGTTCAAGCTTTTAAAGAAAGATCAGGCGATTACTTGGAATGAGGATTGCCAGAAGGCATTCGACAAAATAAAGCAGTATCTTCAAGAACCTCCAATCTTGATACCCCCAGTGGCTGGACGGCCATTAATCATGTACCTGACGGTTCTGGAGAATAGTATGGGGTGTGTTCTCGGTCAGCACGACGAGACGGGCAGAAAAGAGCATGCCATTTATTATTTGAGTAAAAAGTTCACTGAGTGTGAATCTCGATACTCGATGCTGGAGAAGACGTGTTGTGCATTAGCTTGGGCCGCCAAACGTCTACGACAGTATATGCTCAATCACACCACTATGCTAATTTCGAAGATGGATCCGATCAAGTACGTCTTCGAGAAGCAGGCTCTTTCGGGCAGGATTTCCAGATGGCAAATGGTGTTAACGGAATATGATATTCAGTACGTCTCTCAGAAAGCCATTAAGGGAAGCGTATTGTCTGATTACATTGCCGAACAGCCAATCAAAGACTACCAGCCGATGAAGTTCGAATTCCCCGACGAGGATATTATGTTCCTCAAAGCGAAGGATTGCGATGAGCCATTGCCCGATGAGGGGCCAGATAGGAAGTCTCAGTGGAAGTTGATATTCGACGGAGCGGTTAATTCCTATGGAAGTGGTATCGGGGCTATCATCACGACTCCTCACGGATCCCACATCCCGTTTACTGCAAGACTGACGTTTCCAGTTACCAACAATGAAGCCGAGTATGAAGCATGTATTATGGGTCTAGAAGAGGCAATTGATTTGAGAATCAAGAATCTAGACATATATGGTGACTCAGCGCTTGTAATCAATTAGATTAAAGGGGAGTGGGAAACTCGTCAAGCGAATTTGGTGCCGTACATGAATTATGCCAGGAGGCTGCTTCCTTTCTTCGACCGAGTGGAACTTCATCATGTACCCAGGGCTGAAAATCAAATGGCTGATGCTTTAGCCACGCTGGCTTCAATGTATAAAGTCAATTATTGGAATGAGGCTCCAAGAATTGTGCTTTCGCGTCTTGATAGACCGGCATTTGTGTTTGCAATCGAGGATGCCAACGACGGCAAGCCATGGTTCCACGACATCCAGACCTTCCTTATGACTAAGGAGTATCCTGCAGGTGCGTCAACCCAGGATAAGAAGACTCTAAGGAGGCTATCTGGAAACTTTTATCTCAACCCTGATGGAGTGCTGTATAAAAGAAATCACGATCTTGTGCTGCTCAGATGTGTAGATGAGAAAGAGGCAAGTATGCTCATGGAAGAAGTCCATGAGGGCACATTTGGTACGCACGCCGGCGGGCATGCCATGACGAGAAAGATCCTGAGAGCAGGATATTACTGGTTGACTATGGAGTCGGATTGCTTCAGATTCGCGAAGAAATGTCATAAATGCCAGATTTATGCTGATAAAGTTCATGTGCCGCCGTGCCCATTGAATGTCATGTCCTCCCCTTGGCCGTTCTCCATGTGGGGCATCGACATGATAGGCAAGATCGAGCCCATTGCATCCAATGGTCATCGTTTCATTCTGGTAGCTATCGACTACTTCACCAAATGGGTGGAGGCAGCCTCGTACGCTAATGTGACCAAGCAGGTGGTAGCTAAATTCATAAAGAAGGACATCATCTGTCGCTATGGAATTCCCGAGCGGATCATTACTGATAATGGTTCGAATTTGAATAACAAGATGATGAAGGATCTGTGCCAGAGCTTCAAGATTGAACACCACAACTCATCTCCTTACCGGCCGAAGATGAATGGCGCCGTTGAAGCCGCCAACAAGAATATTAAGAGGATTATTCAGAAGATGGTTGTGACGTACAAAGATTGGCACGAGATGTTGCCGTTCGCCTTGCACGGTTATCGTACGACGGTGCGCACGTCGACCGGGGCAACTCCTTTCTCCTTGGTGTACGGTATGGAAGCTGTCCTGCCGTTAGAAGTGGAGATTCCTTCTTTGCGAGTTTTGGTTGATGTGAAACTCGACGAGGCAGAATGGATTACGAATCGTTTGAACCAACTCAGCCTGATGGACGAGAAAAGGTTAGCATCGATTGCATTTGGTCGCCTGTACCAAAGCCGAATGAAGAAAGCTTACGATAAGAAGGTGCGTCCTAGAAGCTTTCAGACGGGTGATCTCGTCCTGAAGAAGATCCTTCTGCCACACTCCGATCACCGGGGCAAATGGACTCCGAATTACGAAGGGCCGTATGTCGTCAGCAAGGTCTTCTCAGGAGGAGCTTTGTTGTTATCCACGATGGATGGTGAAGATTTTGCATCCCCGGTGAACGCGGACGCAGTTAAAAAATACTTTGCTTGAAAGAGACCCGCTGGACAAAAAAGAAAGAGTCCAGGCAAAAAAAGGGCATCCCGGCGAACCAAAAATAGAATAAAAGGTTTGGGCAAAAATTAGGGATATATTGAAAAAATGTACACCCGCGAAGTCGAAAACCTACACTGGGCGGCTTCGGCAAAAAAAGGTATCCCGGTGAACTGAAAACCCGTAAAGGGCGGTTCACGCAAAAGTTAGGGATTTGAATAAGCAAATGACTGCGTTCCGCGCATGGACTTTCATTGTTTTGTGGTTTGGAGGACCTGAGGGCCGTTTATCTGAATCAGTCTCTTCTGAAGCTGGAGCATCGGAGAAGTATCGAAGTCGAGTGGGTCTTAGAGGGATCAACTCATGGTGTTCGTCTACGCCTTGTTGCCGACATTTGTATATACTGATGTATATTTATGTTTTCCTTTTTGTGCGGCTTCCTCATTCCAGGAGCTTGCCTCTGTTGTAAAACATTTTTGCCCATTCAGGGGTTCATCATCAATAAAATGCACATTATTCAGCAATTCTGCTTGTCTGTTTAGCATTTATCTGTTTTGTTTGCGAATGAAAGCGCCGATGTTTTTTGATAAAATGCGCATACATAAACTTACGGGCCTAGGCCCATTGATTGTTGAAACAATTAATTAATTGAATATTGTCACGAGATAATAACCTGGATAGGCCCCTTTGAGGAGGGTATCTTGTCTGTTTGGTTGTGTTGCTGCAGGTGTAGCACTTTCCAGAAGATGTGTCGTGCGCATCCCCGAAGCAGGGCGAGCCCTCCTTCTCCAGCAGTGTTCAGTGGTCTCTCCACCGCAGAATCTGAACGCGAGAAAGCGAGCATTGATATGTCTCTCTATGCAGAGACGATTCTCTTCCCCAAGCAGACGCATCCTGAAGGAACGTCATCTCATCAGCTGAGTCAAGCACCGAAGAATGATGTCTTCTTCCCCCCCCAGCACCGGGTCACAAGTGCAGATTTCATAGGAATGTTAGGGTGCCGAAGCTCGTGTTTTCCCCAGTAAAGTCACCGAAGCAGGTGTCCCCCCCAGCACCGGGTCACA
This sequence comes from Lathyrus sativus, assembly GCA_963859935.3. NCBI lineage: Eukaryota > Viridiplantae > Streptophyta > Magnoliopsida > Fabales > Fabaceae > Lathyrus > Lathyrus sativus. The sequence goes on along the minus strand of OZ012739.1, from coordinate 434,176,290 downwards.
AGTGCAGATTTCATAAGAATGTTCGGGTGCCGAAGCTCGTGTTTTCCCCAGTAAAGTCACCGAAGCAGGTGTCTTCCCCAGCACCGGGTCACAAGCGCAGGTCTCGTAGGAAGCTGTTCGTATGCCGAAGGATGCAGTAACTGATGGTGCCAGACTGAAGCCTCCCGCGGAATTGAAATTCCTCACCAGAGTCGTTTTCTCTCCCGAAGTCGGATGATTCCCTCTTCCCCAGTAGAGTGTTGGAGCAGCTGATGTTGTATTCCCCTGCAGAATGGTACTCTCCCCCGAAGTCAGATGATTCTTTCTTCTCTAGCGAAATTGAAATTCCTCATCAGAGTCGTACTCTCCAATGAAGTAGAATGATTTCTCTCCCCGGCTGAGTCCACAAACCCCCAAGAGCCGAATCCTTGGAAGCAGTCGGGGCCATGAGTGGATTTTCCCTAGCAGAGTATTGAACAGCCGATGCGGTATCTCTCCAGAGTCGCACTCTCTCCAGCGAAGCAGGATGAATTCTCCTTCCCCAGCCGAGTTTGCAGATGCCCAAGAGAGCCGAGTCCTTGGAAGTTGATCAGATCATGTTTAGTTGTTCCCCCAGTGGAGTGTGGAGCAGCTGAAGTTGTTTCCCCACAGAGTGGTCATCCCCAGAAGAGTTAGCCGAGACGGCCGCGCAGTTCATTCTCGCGGTGGATATCAGCAGGTCCAGGTTCTCGTAGAGCTTCGTCCCCCTGCAGCAGATCAACTGAAGTTGTTTTCCCTGCAGTAGTCTGCGGAAGATCAGTTCCCCAGACGGAGTCCGATTGATATTGGCGTGTCCACGTTCTCCTCAGCAGGATGATTCCTCTACCTGAGTAGTTCTTTCTCCTTGACAGGAGAATTCCCCTTCGGCATTTATTTTGCTGACGGGATCGCATAGCATTGTGCATGATTGCATAGCATCGTGCATGATTGCATAACATCGGGCATGATTGCATAGCATTGTGCATGATTGCACAGCATTTAGCATATCATTCCCACCGTGTGGGGCATGGCGCAGAAGCATACGCATCATAAGCATGATCTAGGTTGTTATCATTCTTGTTTTACGGGTGTTCCACCAAAAGACCAGTTGCTCAGGACGATTCCTGATATTCTCCCCAACGAGGTTGTTTTCCTAAGATGATTCTTAAGACCCCGGTGTAATTCCCACGGTCGCTCGCTCAAGATGATTTTTGAGATCCCCAGCGAAGTCAGTTCAAGACGACCCTTGAATTCCTCAGCAGGGCCGTTTGCTTAAGATGATTCTTAAGACCTCAGCGCAGGTTCCCGAATGGTTTGCTCAGGATGATTCTTGAGTTCCCCAGTAGCGTCCCTAGCAAGAGTTGCCCAGGAAGATTCCTGGAATACCCAGCAGAATAAAGTCTCCAGAATAGTTATCGGTTCAGGATGATTCTTGAAGGTGTCCGATGGAACTGTTTGTTCAGGATGATTCTTGAAGTCCTTAGCAGCGTGATATGTCTGCTCCAACAGTGATGTCTAATCTGAAGATGGACTTCGTAAACGCCTGAAGGCGGTATCAGAGGTTCCTGTGAATTCAGATTTCCTGGTTGATGAATCAACGGGTGGCTGAAGACAAGGTTCCAGAGTTTGTAGATGCAACAGAGTGATCCGTGTTGGTCTGAAGACCAAGTCAGTTGTCCTGAGGTGGTGATTGATTGCGATCAAGTGAATAGTGTTTCTTCTGACTGAAGTCGAAGATGTTTCTCCAGCTGAAGCGGAGTTTTGCCTGAAGGCAAAGTGTTTGGATCCCCATAGAGTCATGAATGGCTCAGGATACCATTTCTTTGACTGAAGTCACAGATTTCCCAAGCTGAAGCGAAGGTGCCTAAGGGCAAGGTTATCCCCTAAGGTCATGAATGACCTAGGATTCATTTTTCGGACTGAAGGCCGAAGTATATCCCTGACTGAAGTCACAGATGCTCTATAGCAGAGGTGGAGTTGCCTGAAGGCAGATCCATGTATCCTTGAAGGCCAAGGACCATTTCTTCAGACTGAAGTCGAAGATACCTCCTGCAGAGTTGCCGACGGGCAAAGTTTACATCCTTGAAGGTCAAGGATGTTTATCTTCAGAAGTACTTGAAGATCTTTTCTAGCTGAAGCTGGAATCGCCGACGGGCAAGGTTTATATCCCTGAAGGCCAAGGATGCTTATCTTCAGAAGTACTTGAAGATTTTTCTAGATGAAGCTGGAAGTGGCCAGGGGCCAGGGTTTCAAATATCTTTAATGTTGAAGTTCTACGGCGGGCAGTGTGCAGTAGTATGCCGATGTTCGTTATGGTTCTGAGGGTGAACCCCAGATCAGAGTGTGCTCGGTTAGGTCTCTCATTCCCAGCGGAGTAGTTTCAAATACGCAAGTATACCTTTTGTTCCATTTACCAGGGGTGAACCCCAGGTTAGATTTGTTCAGATTATATTTTGTCCGGCGGCGAGGTTGGATGTTTGTCCGACGGCGAGGTTGGATGTTTGTTCGACGGCGAGGTTGAATGTTCGTTTTCATATTATATTTTTTCCGGCAGCGAGGTTGGATGTTTGTCCGGCGGCGAGGTTGGATGTTTGTTCGACGGCGAGGTTGAATGTTCGTTTTCAGATTATGATTGGTTCGACGGCGATGTTGGATTTGTTCGACGGCGAGGTTGAATGTTTGTTTGACGGCGAGGTCAGATTATGTTTGTTCGACGGCGAGGTTGAATGTTTGTTTGACGGCGAGGTCAGACTCTTTAAATCCCCAGTAGAGATGATGTTTGTACGACGGCAATGTCGAGTGTCTCTAAGAGGATGTTTGTTTCCGACGGCGATGTCAGATTCAGTTTTCCAGCGGCGATGTTGGGCATGTCAAGTTGATCCAGTCTTCTGACGGCGATGTTAGGTGATGCAGATCCTTTAGTTCTCCAGCAGCGATGCGGGGTGTTTTGATTGTCCGACGGCGATGTCAGATTTAGTTCTCCAGCGGCGATGCGGGGTATTTTGATTGTCCGACGGCGATGTCAGATTTAGTTCTCCAGCGGCGATGCGGGGTATTTTGATTGTCCGACGGCGATGTCAGATTTAGTTCTCCAGCGGCGATGCGGGGTACTTTGATTGTCCGACAGCGATGTCAGATTTAGTTCTCCAGCGGCGATGCGGGGTATTCTGGTTGTCCGACGGCGATGTCAGATTTAGTTCTCCAGCGGTGATGTTGGGTATCTTGATTGTTCGACGGCGATGTCAGGTTTAGTTCTCCGGCGGCGGTGTTGGATGCTTGTTTCCCCGAGTTATGGTTGTTCTTGACGGCGATGTCAGGGGATTTGGTGTTCCAGCGGCGATGTTGGGTGTTCCTCAGAATTTTGTCTGCTTCTGACGGCGATGTCAGGTGGTTTAGTCTTCCAGCGGCGATGTTGGGTGTTGTGGTTGTCTGAAGGCAATATCAGAAGAAGTTAAAGTGGATAACTGACGGCGATGTCAGATCAGTATTTCTCCAGCTAGTTGTCGTGCAGCTAGTATTCCAGTTTTCGAAGATGTGTTCCCTGCAGAGCATCGTGTGCTCGTGCAGTTGGCAAATTTTCGGGTTTACCGGTATTCAATCGTCTCGCACCTTGATTGGCTGAGAGCCGTTCGCTTCTCACCCAGTCAGGTTCAAGCCGTTTGAATAGGGGCAGCTGTTGCACCCCAAAATTTGACCAACAATTATTTATCCATCAAGTGTTTGAAAGTTGATATCTTCATCAGAAAGCTCAAGAGATCCTCAGAGGAATTGGGTGAAACCAAGGATGTGTGACTCATAGCTTGAGAGTTGTGGGAGCTCCTCAGATGATTCAGAGACTTTGAGAATGAACTTGATGCTTTGAGAAAGTTTATGAGATGTCTTGATAGCCATCATGAAGCCCAGAGAGGTCATTGTGCAAGAATTCAAAAGATTCAACCATGAATGGTAGAATTAGGGTTTTGACTGGGTCAACCCTAGATCAGCTGAAGATGTGGAGAAGGTTGAGACCTAATCCAAGGGCCATGAGATCATGGAATGATGCATAGAGATGTTATAAAGATGATTCCTAAACCAACTCATCATGATTGAAGAGTTTGAGAAGTTTTGAGTTAGGGTTTCTGAGGATTGTCAGTGAAAAAACCCTAATTTGATCCCTATCTTCCAGGCAGTTTTAGCTCTAGATGTGATTGATATCTCATCTCCCCCACAACATGAATGTTGTATAGCTTGTTCTTAGCTTTAATTTTAGTGGTGGAAGTCCTTGATAGGAGTTGCAGAGCTCAAGTTATGGTTTTGACAAATTACAGGTCAGCTGAGGTGTGTGAATCTGGGTCCTTGAAAGTCACCCAACTTGCAGACAACTTTTGCCCTAGTAGGATGATTCCTATGATCTCTTGGTCAACATGAATGTTGAAGGGCATCTTCTTAGATTTCTAGAGAGTACTAGAAGTCCTTGATAGGATTTGTAGAACTCAACTTATGGTTTGAACAAGACAGGGGTATTTTGGTCATTTGGCAATTATAGGTCATTTTAAGCAAAGGCCATATCTCCTATTTCCAAGCCTCAAATAGAAAAACTCAAAACATGAAAGTTGTTCAAAATGGCATTTTAAGCCTATAAAGAAGGTCATGAATTGTTGGAAAAGCTCATAGCATGGAATGACAAAGTTTGGTAAATTTGAACTAAAAATGGCTTATAAGTTAATTCAAGTCAAGTTGGAAATTGGTTTGGGAGATCTATGAGTCCAAAATAGGTCATCCAATATACCATTTTGAATGTAAATGACATTCTAAAAACTTTGGTTTAAACAGAATTTTGATTTGAGGCTCAAAAATGAAGGTTGCTTTGGAAAATTGTTGCTTGAATCATAAGGTAACTTGAGAAACCTTCACACAAGGCAAATATGAGCTAATTTTTTGTACATTCCTTCTCAATATCTCACATAAGGAGAATTTGACACAAAATTTACAAGGTTTAAGGCATGAGATATGAGATGTAGAACTTATCATCACATGAGATTTTCAAGCACTTTCTAGCTCATTCTAGAAGGATCTAGGAGCTTCCATTGATGGTTATATAAAGAGTGCATTGTGGTGAATCAAAGGGTTGGTGAAGAAGAGAGAATTCAGTGGAGAGAGTAAGGGAGAGAGTGAGGGTTTCAAGCTTTCTTCAAGATCAAGCAAGACTCGTGTGAGGCACTACAAGCTTTCTTCTTCAAAGCTTTTGCAAACAGAAAGATCCTTTCCATTAGAGGAGTGTTTGGCATCAATTGCAAGCTCTGCAACCACTCATAGCATCACTCACCATCACCATTCGACAGGTTCTTTCTTCCCCATATATCTCCTAATTTATATGCTTTCTGTTAGGCTTGTAGGTATAGAATGAACATGCTAGGTTAGTTGATTAGTTCCCTAGAGTCTCAGAGGGTTTTGTGAGGATTGATAGCAGGTGCAAGAATCTTTCATGATCAAGAATAAGCTGGATGTTAGGTTTTAATGCACGATTGATAGTTCATTGTGATGAGCATAACATGCAGAACAAGATTGGGCCATTAATTGAGAGTTTTGATAAGGTTGATCTCAGTGCAATCATGGTGGTACCAAGGTTTCGAGCACTCTGTTTGAGCATTATAGGAAGATTCAAGGGAAGCTGCGCATATGGTTGTAATCCTCATGTTTCGTGGAGCATTTTTGGCTTTGGAATTTTTAAAAACCATTGAGAGATGAGAGAGCAAGAGATGATGGAAGAATCGTGCATGGTGTTCATGGATGCTGAAACCCTAATTCATTTTGGGGACGATGGCTATCCATCGTTGGATCAAGCCAGGATGTTTAACCACAAGACCCATCTAACGGCCAACATTCAAACTCAAAAACGGAGGGAACCCTAGCATCTAAACGCGGCGTTTAGTTAAATGAGAAACCCTGGGCCTAGCTTCAGATTGCTATACACACACCCTACTGGGGCCCAATGTGAAAATGAACATAAATTTGTTGCTAACTACACCGCGCTTTTCATCTTTTTCTTTGTATTTTTTGTTTTAATTTCTGATTGAAACTTGGGCCTATCATTTTTGCTCTCCACACCCCCGCTTCCTGGCCCACAACAAATAACAACTGGGGCGCTCTTCTATTCACACCCCCTCCCCTTTATTTGATTTCTTTTATTTTTTTAATTCCATTTATATTTCTTGCATTTATAAAATTCATAAAAAAATAGAAAATTAAATATTTTTTAATTCTTGTTTTTTCTATAGGTTAATGAATTTGTCTATAAAAATATAAATAAATAAAATTTCCATTTTATTTTATTTTCATATTTTTAGCATATTTTTTTCATTTAAATAGCTTTTTAATATGTTTAGTTTGATACTCAATTTTGTAGAATTTGTTTTAGGACTTTCCCTTAGTCTTTTTAACTCATTCTTTTTGGTGTGATTAGATATTGAATCATAGTTCCCCATAGGATTTAATTCTTGATTTTTAGATTAAAAATTTGATTAGTTTAATTAGGGTAGCATTAGGGTATCCTAATTAGGGTTTATGTTATGCCTAGGTAAGGAAATTCATTTTCTTTAGATAGTTTTGTCTTGATTTTTGGGTAAGGGCATATGTGGATGTTATGGGTAGATGTTTTAGACCCTTGTGAATAATTGATAGAGTTTCCCCCCTTGTTTTAGTATTTTTAGGTCTTTTCTGAAGTTGGCTGATGATTTGGCCTGTCCTGTGGTTATCTGTTCATCTCTGGGGTTTATTGTGGGGAATTTGTTGTAGGGCTTAGTTTGTTTTGAAGATCTTGTTGAAGAGCATGATGAAGGAGAAGATTGTAGATCAAGGCTCATAGACCCAGAGCTTGGGGATTATTCCCTGTCTGTGAGGTTTGAGATCCTGAAGTTTGAAGGAAGTTCATGGTACTTTCCTGAGGAAGGCACTATGAATGACTTTCATTCTTTCTTCTCACCTCTTTCTTAAGTATCCAATGATGTTGGAGCCAACTTGTGAGTTTAATTTCTCCTGAGGAGGAATGTAAACTGATCACAATTGTTGAGCCACATAGGATACAACTCCTAAGTGGAAGCCTCCTAGTACTTTCCTGAGGAAGGTCCTATGGGTCTATTCACTTAGTTCCATTAGTTTATCTAGGATTTCTTAAGTATCCAATGATGTAGGAGCCAACTTGTGAGTTTAATTTCTCCTGAGGAGGACTGTAAACTGATCACAGTTGTTGAGCCACATAGGATACAACTCCTAAGTGGAAGCCTCCTAGTACTTTCCTGAGGAAGGTCCTATGAGTCTGTTCATTTAGTTCCACTAGTTCAGATAGGATTTCCTAAGTATCCAGTGATGTTGGAGCCTGCTGGTGAGTTTAGTTTCTCCTGAGGAGGAATGTAAACTGATCACAGTGGTTGAGCCACATAGGATATGATTCCTGAGTACACACCTCCTAGTGCTTTCCTGAGGAAGACACTATGAGTCTGCTTACTTAGCTCCCTTTCTTTGGTAAGCTTGTTCTGAAGCTTGAAGACTGGGATTGATTTCTTTTGGTTAGGTTTTGCTTTAGGGCTTTGCTTAGATTTGATCAAGATTCTGTGTTAGGGTTAGGATTAGAGAGTAGATGATTCTTTCTCAAGCATGTGTTTTGTTTGCCTGATGGCACTTCATTTCTTTTATCTGTTATTGCTTGATAGCATGTTGTTTACGTTTCAGTATGATTACTGTTATTTCATGACTGGCTTGAGGTCGAGACGAGCTTGTGGAGGCTGAAGCCCCACACATATTTCCTCCCTCACTTGCATTGCATGCATTTTACTGTTAAGCTGATGCTTTGTCTGTTTTGGTGTATCATTGACATGATCCCTTAGGACTCTCATTTCCTTTGATAAGGATTTGATGATAGACTTTTAGGTTGAAACCTATGCATGACAACTTCTAGGAGTTCCCTGTTCAAACCTCAACCATAGGATGAATCCATGGCATGATAACAGTAGGACTTGATAGTCTCCCTCCTAGTTGAGCCTGTTCTCTTCTCATCTCAAAGCAGTTTAAGATACAGTAATCATGAATGATTTCTTTCGTACGTCACGAGCCTTAAGCTATCTGAGGATGGATGTTTAGTATGGTACCCTTTGGGTGACATGCGACGCATTCACTCTCAGGTCATAGTCTCTAGTGCGGTTGAGATCGCAAACACGATAAAAAAACACTTCTTTCAGGAGATAAACCGTAGTTTCCCGAACTACGTTTGCTCTGATCTTTCATGCTGTATGAAAGTACGTAGGCATAGGATGCGATATCCTAGCGAGAAACCTTCAACCTCTCCCCACCTTCACCCGTAGTAGGCCGAACTACGTTGACTCTGATTTCTCGTTCCTGATGAGAATACGTAGGCATAAAGCGCGATGCTTTGCCGAGTCATTTTTCTTTTCTTTTTCAGCCAGCCTTGATAGGTAGATAGATTATAACCAACCCGTCCAAGTAAACAAACAAGCGAGGATCCCGTCGAGTACGACGGACGTGAGGGGTGCTAATACCTTCCCCTTGCGTAACCGACTCCCGAACCCAGACAATGGTTGCGATGACCTTGTCTTACCCTTTTTCGTCAGGTTTTTCCGATCGTTTCCTTTCCCGCTCTGAGGGATAAATAACGAAAGGTGGCGACTCTTCTGTCATGCCGGCACCTTATTTTCGCGCAAGCGACACATTCATAGGAACTATAGAAAAGACCCAAGAGCGAGCCTCAAGTTAAAAGGCATGCAGAGTAGATAGACATAATTCTGCCCTCCAACACATAAATCATCGTCCAATTCAATCTGACAGTTGTTCACACAACACACCACATCATATGTAAGCAATTTCAGCCACTCTTTATATATAAGGGTAAAACGCGTCATTTCAGATATTCAAATCCATCCGCATTCACACATTACTTTTGATTTTTCTCATTGACTTAAAGATTGAAGTGTTAGTCTTAAAGATCAGCACACTCTTCCCGAATAATCCACCACGACAAAACACAACTTTACAATGTCAAATATTCATTTCTACTTTCTAATTGAACAAAATTAAATTATGACATCAATTGATTAGTGAACAAATACCTTAAATAACCCTAGTTAGCTATACCCCTAATTAGCTGTAATGTATCACATGTACAAGCGACACACCCATTATACAGCTGTACCTAGAAGACACCTTTAAATGTTCCATCCTTACATTCCAAACGATTGTATCAAGATTTTCTATATATTCATGGTGTATAATTGGATTACACATTTACGATTTTTTCACGTACCTGCCCTTGTTTGAAAACTTTAATCCCACAATGCCCTTTCTGGAAACTTATTTACAAGGATGCCCTGGTTTAGTAGGAGTTCGTCCATTGATTGGACGAACTAGTGAAAGCAAAGAGGAAGTTCGTCCTTCCCATGGGCGAACGTGTGAAAGAGAATTTTCCATGCATAAGTTCACCCATCCAATGGGCGAACATGTGAAGGAGTTGGTTTTTTTTTTTGTTTTTTAATTTTTTTATTTTTTGTTAATTATATTTAAGATATATTTAAATAATATAATGTAAAAAATATTTAAATAAATTAATATAAAAACTTTTAAATAATTTAATATTAAAACTATTTATATTATTTAGTATAAAAACTATTTAAATAGTTTAATATAAAAACTATTTTATTAATTTAATTTAAAAACTATTTTTTTAATTTAATATAAAAACTATTTTATTAATTGAATAAATAATTTATAACAACAAAATGACAAGATTAAATTAGAAGATTAAATAATTTATATAGTTCGGTCACGGAATGACCGAACTCAGACTTAATTTTTTTGTATAAATAAGCGTATGCCAATTTACTATCATTTGTATCAAGTCATCCGATTTACAAAGATGTCTGTGCAAGCTCATGTTTTCTATGGACCTGAGAAAAAATTAAGTGTTTACCTAGATCCGCTGTGGAATTTTAGAACCGTGGTCGCAGCAATTAATAGTGGGTTTCGGCAGCTGGGCGGTCGTCGCGTGACGGTGAGAAAAATTGAGTATCGTTGTCCATATATAACGCTTACTGATGCTAGCCCGGAGGGGACGTACATGTACTACCTAGATCGCATAGAAAATGATGAAGATGTCCATTGCATGTTTTCAACACATAGTGGTGAAGTCAACAGAGGAGTCACAGATCCACTTGTGTTGGTCGCTGTTGTTTGTTAGAGTTTATGTTAGCTTCATGAGTTTTATGTTTGCGTTTGTGGATTCACGGATCCACTTTATGTTTGTAGTTCGCTGCTGTTGTTGTAATTTGAAAGTTGTGTTGAATTAAAAATAATTGATTGATCAAATACAAAAGTAGTACAGTATAATTATCTATTCGGTCGGTTTGACGGACCGGCAACATTGGGACATTTTCTACGCATATGACCTATTTCTCTACAAATCCCACACCGTCTCTTCTCTTTTTCTACGTCGTCCATCTCAGTTCGGATTCTACTACTTTTTGGACGCCCCTTTTTATTTCTTCTCATTGAATCGTCGTGGCAGAGAGTGAAACCTTCATATTTTGGCCAATTCTCCTCGTGCGGTAGTCCCAGGAAGCTTTCCTTGTAGACCTTGAATACGTTAAGTATTGTGAAGACCTCTGAAATGTGAATTACATAGTCTTGTCGTATGCTAGAACATGCCGCTATCACGTGGGAGCAAGGCAAGTGGAACGTTTGAAATTTTCCACAGTCACACCTACGATTCCTCAAGTCAACGCTGAAAGTACCCTTTGGACGACCATCGTTGTAATTAATCTTTTCTTGCACCATGAAACAGAATCTTTCCCGATCAAATTGCATGACATTGTATGTGTTAGCCTTGGCTACCTCCTCGGCCATCCCCTTGTTACAACCATCTGTGAAAACTTTGCCTGAAGATAGCATTTTTGTCCATTTGTGTCCTCGTTTACCAAACAGTGAACCCAATCGATAATATGTAGACTGGACTAATGCAGTGATGGGAAGGTTTCTTGTGGCCTTTAATACAGAGTTTATTGCTTCTGCTAAGTTAGATGTCATGTGTCCCCAACGTTGTCCTCCGTCAAATGCTCTAGCCCACTTCTCCCTAGGAATATTGTCTATCCAATTTAAAGCCTCAGCGTTGGATCTTCTGATTTCTCCGCGATAATAATGAAATGAGGCCTCCGTCAATGCGTAACCTGTATCCGTCAATGCGTTAGAAAAAATGAAAAAAAAGTGCTTATATAATTTAGATAATCGAAATTTTTTCCTTACCCATGTTAACTACTAATTTTCGTAGAACCTTGTCCTTAATCTCGCGCATGAAGTTCTGAGCGATGTGTCTTATGCAGTAGACATGCGAAGATGGAGGATTTTGCCAACCGTTTTCTGGATTGTTGTATGCACTTTTTATCGATTCATGCCTATCAGATATGAGACATACATTTGGCTGTGGTGTCACGTGTAATCTTAGGTTCCTCAGAAAAAAACTCCAGGCTTCCTTTGTTTCTCCTTCGACCAAAGCAAATGCCACTGGGAAAATATTTGCGTTGCCATCTTGTGCCACCGCCGTCAATAGAGTTCCTCTGTACTTGCCATACAACCAAGTTCCGTCTACCTGCACAATGGGCTTACAGTAGGCGAAACCATTTATACACGGACGAAATGCCCAAAACAGACGAAGGAAAGTTCTTTTTCCGGAGATCTGGGAACCATCACTTGATATGGCAGGTATGGTTTGCAAATCCATAACGGTTCCGGGAAGAAAGGTTTTCATTACCAGTAGCCACTGCGGTAGGTCGTTGTAAGATGTTTCCCAATTGCCGTAAAGCGACTCTACCGCCTTGCACTTAGCGATCCACGCCTTCCGGTAAGATATAATGTACCCGTATTTTTCTAGAATATGGGCAATGATCACTTTTACCTTAAGTGAAGCGTCGCTGTTTACAAGTTCTTTGATGCTATGGCTAACCATTTCTGAACTGAGCTTGCTATGGTCTTGTGCCATAGACGTTGTGGTGCATGTGTGAGACCCAGACAACTTACCAATCACCCATTTCGAGTTCCTTTGTCTAAATGAAGCTCTGCACTTGAACTTGCATTCTTCTTTCTTACACTTAATGACATATCGTTCATTGTCAGACTTACACACCCAATAGTCCACACAGTGTGTTATGTGCCAATGCTGCAGGGCGAGGATGCAGGCTTCCTTGTTTTCAAACTCCATACCTATATCAATTCCGTCACCTATATGGCTTTGAATAGCATTTCCAAAGACAGAGGTTGTGTCGTCATATTCGGCGCAAATATTTTGCATGTGTGTCGGCGGGTTATACAAACTTACGGGTTGTGCGCTGATCGGTTGCGTAGACGGGACAACTATGTCTTCATCTTCATTGTCTTCATCATCACTGTTACCAAAAATATCTTGCATTGTGATTTCCTCAAGAATATCGTCATCACTTGGTTCGCCCACCTCCTCATTGGGTATGAAAGGTAAATTATTTTGCGTTGGTTCGTCGTCGGATGTTCGGCTCATCCCGTACCAGTGTGACTGTGTTTCCTGCGTTGGAAATGTTTCGGGATTTTGTACTAGTCGGACATACACCTCAATTGTAGGTAATTGACCAAACATCATGTGGCACCGAAACATTGCCTTCACATCCTCGTTGGTTTTTATTGGCGTCATAATGTAGAATATCGTACAGTCGTTTTCATTTAGGGTGGGATGACGATAAATGATTTCCTCAACACAGCGTGCCAATTTGGTTTCCATTTTATCTTTAAAATGAAAAAAATCTGAATTGACATGAATTTTGAAGGCATATGTATCTGTATTGAAAAACGAGAATCCAATAGGAGTGTTTGTTGAAACAACACCGTTAAAATGGCATGTGGTAATTATGTTTCTCTGAGACATTTCGGATTGTAGGATTGAAGTTTTTTGAGAATGCTGAGAAGTTTAAATTTTTTTGTATTGCAAGATGGAGTGTTAATGAGTTTGAATGTAAGTAGGAATATTGGTATATAAGAGATGTTTGTAATACCATGCAAAGATACATTCAACGAATATAAGTGTGGAAGATTGGAAAATCTAGGTAGAATGAGTTCGTCCAAGACAAAAACGAACATGCTAGGTTGACCGTTGGTTCGTCCAATCCATGGGCGAACTTCCTCACGTGCAATGTACTAGTTCGTCCTTCCCATGGGCGAACATGTGAAGGAAATGCTGAGTTCGTCCTTCCCATGGGAGAACATGTGAAGGGGATGCTTGCTTCGTCCTTTGCATGGGCGAACATGTGAAGTCTGCAACAAAAAACTAGGGTTTCACGTGAAGTGAATGCATGCGTATTGTGTAAGAAGCTAGTGTCAAGCTAGTGTTGCATGCATGGTAGAAAACCCTAGTGCCATGCAATGGTCTTGTCACATTTTAATTTCCAAAATACTTAAAGTAAATATTAAATTTACATACAATCTACTATAAATTCGTTTTTACATTCTACAAAATTTACACACAGTTTTACATTCTCTCTACTATCTAGCAATTATCACATATATTTCTCTACTATCTTGCAATTTTACCCGACTAAAATGGCATTGTTATGGATGGGCGAAGACCACCGTGGTACTCAACAAAATATCAATAATAGTGTAAGTTCTATTGTTTTATATTGTTGTATATTGCTCTTTGTGAATTTATTTTTTCGACATAAAAATCGTGACTAATTAATGTTGGTTTAATATTGTTACAGATTAATGCTCCGAGGTTTAGGGTGCATTCACATTCTCCGGTTCAAGCGAATGCAAGAATAATGCCTTATCTTGAAATCGCAGGATTCGCAAACATTTCAAAAATAAACAGCTTGAAAATTGACTCAAGCTTAGTTCTGGCTCTGTTGGAGAAGTGGAGACCGGAAACGCACACTTTTCACTTGCCAACCGGTGAATGCACCATAACCCTAGAAGATACATGTATGTTACTAGGTCTGCGAGTTGATGGCAAAGCTATCAACGGTCCCACCGAGGTAACAAATTCTGTTTACATGGATTACTTGGGGAAGGAACCAACAGAAACAGATAAAATGAAAGGTTTTGTTAAAATAACTTGGATTGAGAGTGAATATGAAAATTTAAAAAACATAGATAGACCCACACAAGAAGATGTTTTATTAGAAGCTAAACTTTTTATTTTGCTCGTGATCGCAACGGTTTTGTTTCCTGACAAAACTCAAAACCTTTTGCATTCATCTTGGGTCCCTTTCGTGGGGGATCTCATTAAATGTGGAACATATAGTTGGGGTTCTGCATGCCTTGCAAAATTGTACAGAGAAATGTGCAAGGCAGTAGAAAAAGATGTTAGGAGCATGAGTGGTTGTGCTCTCCTACTAACATCTTGGGCATTCACACGCATCCCATTGTTCGCTCCTATCAATACTGTGGAACCATCGTTTCCATATGCACAAAGGTATTTTTGTAACACTCATATTTATGTACGTAATATATATATATATTTCTTATTCAACTATGTCTAACAATATTAATGTTTTTTTTGGGTTACACAAGGTGGACACAAAGGGGAATGAATTACCGTGCAACTCCTCGCTTCCATCTCCAAGGATATCGAAACGTGTTGGATCATATGCAAGAAAAAGATGTAAGTTTTAAACCAATTGAAAATAGTGGTCGGTTCTTCACATTTAAAGTTATCTTAATTTTATTTGTTATGTGACAGTTTATATGGAGGCCGTACATTCAGTACCCGGTGCCGCGTCTAGAAGATAGCCAAATCTGGAGTGCAACAACTTACCTTGTCTGTTTCTACATCATTGAGATGCATCAATCAGATAGGGTAACACTCCAGTTTGGATTTGACCAACAGATCCCTCCACTTCCTAGGTGCTTGAAGGAACATCACGCAATTACCATGCGAAAAGCGCAAAAAGTTCATTGGCAACAGTTACACAAGGACGAGGTGTGAGAATGGAAACATAGAAGAGATGTGATTTTGCAGGGGGGCGCTATATTTGGTGAACGCAAACCAAGTCAAGAGTATCTAACTTGGTTCCGCGCAATTCCTTATGTTCATGTTGCTCCGGATCAATTTCTAACCGACCCACGGACGCAACCATCATCATCGACACAACAAACTCCCGCATCAATGCATCAGCATGTCCCACCAACCCAAACCTCTCAATTTGGGGGGTACCCATCCTCTTCAGCTCAACCTAACTATAACTTCCCCCAGTTCTCCCAACAATATCAGCCCCAACCCTACCTCCGACCACCCAGACAGTTGACCCCATGCACAGCCCCCAACTTTCAGCAGAGCAACCCTTATGTCCAATATCCTACAAATCCTACCTTCAGCACTACCTTCTCTCAACCCGCCTTCACGCCCGATGACGTATACATCCCAACCATGCAACAACCCCAAGCCGATACATACCCACAACCACCACAACCATCACATTCATTTCAACATTTTTTACTGACAGAGGAGCAACTGACGCAAATGCCAGATTTTAACATCGAAGATATTCTAAATGATGATGAATCAGGACCCTCTTCAAGGCAGACAATCCCCCCGAGAACACATCATAATGAAGATTTGTCTTCAGACTCCTCTCAATCAGCTGCAAACGAGCGTTTGGGCAGAGGATACCGACAGCGAAGGCCCCCTAGGTGTGGAACTGGAGGTCATCTCCGATGAGATGTGTATTTATTTAATCATTTATATTGTTGTAATTTAATCTTCTAATTTTATTGTTGTAAATTATTTAATCAATTAGTAAAATTGTTTTTAAATTCAATTAATAAAATAGTTTTTAAATTCAATTAATAAAATAGTTTTTAAATTAAATTAATAAAATAGTTTTTATATTAAATTAAAAAAATAGTTTTTAAATTAAATTAATAAAATAGTTTTTATATTAAACTATTTAAATAGTTTTTATACTAAATAATATAAATAGTTTTAATATTAAATTATTTAAAAGTTTTTATATTAATTTATTTAAATATTTTTTACATTATATTATTTAAATATATCTTAAATATAATTAACAAAAAATAAAAAAATTAAAAAACAAAAAAAAAACCAACTCCTTCACATGTTCGCCCATTGGATGGGTGAACTTATGCATGGAAAATTCTCTTCACACGTTCGCCCATGGGAAGGACGAACTTCCTCTTTGCTTTCACTAGTTCGTCCAATCAATGGACGAACTCCTACTAAACCAGGGTATCCTTGTAATTAAGTTTTCAGAAAGGGCATTGTGGGATTAAAGTTTTCAAACAAGGGCAGGTACGTGAAAAAATCCATATTTACACTACATTAAAACTGCAACCGTACATACACAAATGTTGACAAGTATATCTGTTATAGCTTTTTTGTTCGACAAAGAATATTGTATCGATGCTTGATGCGCGGTTCATATCCATGTGGGACTATATGGTTGCGGTTATTTCAATTCATGAACAAGCTTTCTTTTTCTTTGAATTTAATTATAATAATTGACCTGAGTGATTTGCCACAACGAATAAGCTTTTAAATTTCAACGATTTGATATCTTAGCTAGCATGCATACTCGTTAGAACCAATCATGCACAAAGGTCCACGTAATAACGAATCTTGATTTATGGCTTTTTATGATTAGTTGCGTGGATTATGCATGCTTAACACACATTATTACTGAATTCCACTATGGTAATCATTTGCAGCTAGTAGTGCAAGTCAATTAAAAACACAATAAATGCAGCATGTCTATTGTCCAATGAGTCACTAGCTTATGATTACAACGATATAGATTGCATTCATTGGGTTTATTTGTTTAATAAATCACACGAAGATGTGGATTACTTGAAGGAGTGACAAAAGCGTGCACGGCTTGTTTAAGTCCGCAATGCAGCAAGCAATGCAGGACTAGAGGAACTTATTTGAGGGGACAATCGGAAGGACCTTAGTCAAATCAATAAAAAAGAACATATTAAACGAGTATGATTGGTACTCAGACTCGATTAAATGAGCATGATTATGTTTTGATGTAACGAAGAATTTCTTAGTGTTGTTGGTGGACAGTAGTCAATTTTAAGAGAAACCAACTTAACTTGGAAACAACTATAGTTATCAGAATCGTCTCAACTCTTACACCAATAACACCATCACTTTAAATCTCAATAAAACATGTTAAGTGTTAAACTCATACCATATTCTTATATCAATTGAATGTGTGAAAAGTACACAAAAAAGAGAGTTGAATTATGTTTCGCATTCTTTTTTAATTTCACTTCTGATCAGAGTTTTAGAATCAGAACGAATATTCAAATTCTGAGTTAATTCGTTTGACAGTGGATATAACAAAAGTAAATAAAATAACAGCAAAAGACACAAAAGATATATATTGGTTCCTCCCCTAACTGAGAGTAGTCTAGTCCCATTGCCTCAAAAGAAATTTTTATTATAGCTACTTCATGATTACAATCGCTTATGCTTCTGCATAAGACTTTTACAACTGCTCAGACCAACTGTTTGAGACTTCCATTACATAGAGCACATGTCTAAGACTTAACATTTGCTCACACCATCAGACTGAACCACCTGCTCTTCTGTCTTCTGGTTGAGACTTCCCTTTATTTAAAGCACATGTCTAAGACTTCCCTTTGCTCACATCCTCTGGCCGGGCCACCTGCTCTTTTGGCCATCCAAACTGAGACTTCCCTTACTCACGCAGCACTCGAAACTTCTTGCTCACGCCCCTCAGACAGAGACTTCCCCTTGCTCAATCAAACTAGCTGAATAAGACTTTCACAACTCAAACACTTAAGCAATGAGACTTAATTTAAACTACTGAAGGCTCAGCAAAATAGAGAACAAAGTGTACATGATAGTAGTATCAGAGTTACGGGAAATCACCATAACAAAGACCTAAAGCACTTAAGATTTATAATATATACAGAGGTAAGAAATCTTAAGGCTTTTACAATTACAACCTAAAACAGAAAATCTACATATTACATTAAAGTTGATAATTGCTTGATCTTGCTACTCATTCATTAGAAGAATCCTTGTTAAGATTCAAACTTTAATCTTCAGCCATATATATAGCCTTTTCAGAAACTAGTCGTTAAGGAAGTGACTTGATCAAATGTCTTTGCTTTTACTCCATAATATAAGAGATGTTGAAGATGGATGCTCAACAGATTCTGAATCCGGTGTGTAACACATTTAACCTTTAAGTCTTCAAGAGGTTTTGTACTGATAGCTGAGAGCAGACGTCCGTATAACATGTCAATCTTTCTTGAGCCTTACAATCTTGTAGGCTCTAGCTGGCAAGCTGATAAGACAATACAACTTGCTTTCTGCAGTACAAAAAATTCACAGCTTTATCACCAACTCTGAATGGTACCAGATGCTGATATACAATTACCAAGTGTAGTAACTCGTTTGAATGTTGAGGCCTTCAGCTCAGAGTCTGCACCAAGCCACACTAACAATTGTTCTTCAGACTCTACCACCATAAGCTAGCAATGAAGCAACTCCCAAGTGTGTCTAAGTAAAACAAATTCTGATTATTTATGTACAAGAATAAGAACATGCATAAATAAAACACACATCAAATAAACCATTGTTATTTTAATACTTTTGTTATCATCAAAACTAAAAGAGAAAATGTCAAGAACGAATCTTGTTCTAACAAAATTTTCCTCTGACTTTGTAAACAGTTACCACACCGTGGCCACACATTTTCCATATATCATCTTCTTTACCCACCATTCAACAACCTTCATAAAATTTTCATAACTAAAAAAAACCAAACATGCAACTCCATACATATACACCTATTGTTTTTTAGTTTCTATATAACTATATACATATACAATTATTCTTTCGATTACTTTAAGTTAATGTAAAAATTGTAACATAAATATAATAATATATTTGGTTACCGCTATTATTTTATTTTTTTTCTTATTGCATTGCGACTTTGAAGCTTAAATCCAATTTAGCTTTCAAAAATCGCTTAGACGTATAAATTTTGTGATTACTCGACTTCTTATAGAGCGATTTACTCATGAATCCCCTCTAAGTTAGTTTAGAGCTAAATTCAGTTGCCTTTAATTTCGGTTTATTTCTCGAGTCTCGTTGCTTACTCTTGGGTCTTCTTACAACGAGCTCTTTTATTTTTGTGTGTTTACATTTACTTATTTGACTGCTTTGTATTTTAATCACTTTCTTACTCCCCATTGACAAAATATACCCCCATTCCTTGTTTGCAATTTCTATTTGCTTTTCTTTCTTTTATTGCATTTAGATAAATCATTAACAAAAGATGAAAACAAAAATATAAAATCAACCATTTTTCATAAGGAATAAAAATAATAAACACTTGATCCAATGTCGAACCATTTTTCTTAAATCAAACCATTTCAATCCATTTCCACCATCCATTCCAAACCATTTCACTTTACATTCAAATAATTTTCAAACTTCCAATCACTTCAAACACCTTTCATAATCATGAATAAACCTCGATCAGCATCGAGTGCATTATTCCAATAAAATTTTAAAACATCTAATAAGGTCAAAACACTTTTTTAATAAAGATTAAAAGGGTGATGGTCTGAAGCCTTCGATTCCTCTCCTCAATTGTTTGGGTACAAGTTGTCTTACTCGATTAGTCAAAGAATTGTCATCTCTTAAGAAACTTATAATCTGATTCACCTTAAAAGCTTTTCATAATCAAATAAAAATCTATTTTCCTAATAATTTAGATGAAAAAGAAAGTGGTCTAGAGCCTCCTATTCCCTTTCTCGAATACTTGGATACGAGCTTCCTTACTCGACTATTCAAGTATTCGTCATCCACTTAAAAATGCTAAATATACTAAATCATTTCGCAATTAAGGATGAAAAGGGAGATGTTCTAGAGCCTTTGATTCCTCTCCTCGATTTTTTGGATACGAGTTGCCTTACTCGACCATATGAGTAATTGTCATTCAAACAAAACATCCAACCAATCAAACTCTTTTTTCTGGTCGCCGTGCGATCTCAAAAATCTTTTTATAAACGAAAGACATTTTGTCTTAAGATGATGCAAAACAATGCTTCATCCACAACCTTTGAGTTGAGAAAAGAGGAATTTTCCAGTGAATGTTGATTTATAAATCCATTCAATGTGATGCAAACACCCGTTTCTCACTTGTTTTGGGTAAAACAATGTTTTTGATTGATTAAAAGCGCAATTGACGTATGGAAGAATTTACAGCTTTGTTTTTCTCAAGGTGATGTTTTCCGCATTTCAGATATCCAAGAAGACTTGTATTAATTTCGTCAAGGTACTTTTGACGTTTCCAATTATTTTACTCAAAGGTCATGTGGGATGAATTAGAAATTATAGACCCATTCCTGAGTATTCTTGTGCTATCCCTTATTCGTATGGAGTTATAACTTTAGTTCGGAAATATCGTGAGCATGATTATGTCATCAGATTTCTCAAGGGGTTGAATGAGAAATTTGCACATACCAAGTCTCAAATCATGATGATGCATTCCCTAATAGATGTTGATAAAGCTTTTTCCCTAGTTATCCAACAAGAAAGAGAACTAAATTATGAAGGATCCATCGTGGCTCCAATTGCATCTCCAAGTGAAGAAGTGACTACTTTTTAGAATCACACATCTTTAGGCAATTTCACTGGTAAAACTGGTCAGACTTCTTTCAAAACTAAGTCACAAAGACATGGTGAGCTCGAGAGCACAATCGTGTTTGCACCCACTACGGAAGAACTAATCATACAATTGAAACTTGCTTCCTCAAACACGACTATCCACCTGGCTTCAAGGGTAAAGGTAAACCTCAAAATACCAACTCTTCATATCAGTCTGTTGCTTCTGTTCATGCAGGTTCTGATGAATCCTAACCAAGTTTTGGTTTTACTCAAGAGCAATACAACAACATTATAGAATTGCTTCAGCAGTTCAAACCCACACCCAAAGCCAATTCCATATCTACATATCCTTTTGTCTTGAACTCACATTCTTCTCATGATAATGATAAGAATCCTAATCATTGGATTCTTGATACAGGAGCAACTGACCATATATCTTATGACTTAGCTTCCTTTACTTTTTACAAAACCATTGTACATGTCTATGTTAGTTTACCTGATGGCTCTTAAGCTATTGCATCCATGTTTGGTAGCATTGCCATATCATATGTCCTAACCTTACACAATGTGCTTTACAATCCTACTTTTCATGTTAACTTGCTCTCTATTGCTAAACTTCTTAATAGCAATGATTGTCATGTTACCTTCACTGCTAATTCTTGCAAAATTCTGTAGAATCATTCCAAGGAAATGATTGGTATAGCTAACCTACAAAGAGGACTGTATGTGCTTGATGCTACAAATCACTCTCAAGTTCATCATTCTAGTTCTCAATCCTCTTGTAATATTTGGAATTTGAGATTAGGTTATATCTCTAATGATGGTTTAAAACATATTTCCAAAGCTTTTCCCTTTATTCCTTATGAACATAATACATTTCCTTGTGTTTCTTGTCATTTTGTTAAACAAAAGAAATTGCCATTTCCTCATAGCACAACTATTACTACTGTTCCATTTGAGATATTACATGTTGATTTGTGGGGGGCCCTTTTCTACTACTTCTATACTAGGTCATAGATAATTTTTGACTTTGGTAGATGACTATTCTAGATACACTTAGATTATATTTCTCAAATCCAAATCTCAAACTAAAAATAGCCTTATCCAGTTTGTAGATTACATTGCAAACCAATTCAAAACATCCCTAAAATGCCTAAGATCTGACAATGAGACTGAGTTTATTGCCCGTACTAAATTTTTTCTATCCAAAGGGATTGTTCATCAAAAATCTTGTGTTGAAACACCCCAATAAAATGGGGTAGTAGAGAGGAAACATCAGCACATATTGAATGTGGCTAGAACCCTTTTTCTTTCACTCTTCTATTCCCTTGAACACATGGAATTTTTTTATTCAACATGCCATACACCTTATTAATAGGCTTCCAAAACCTTTATTGAATCTCAAATGTCTCTATAAGCTTTTACATCAACAACCTCCCATTTTAATTCACTTGAAAGTCTTTGGTTGTTTAAGCTTTGCCTCTACTTTGTAGGCTCATAGAACTAAATTTGAACATAGAGCTAGAAAGGCTATTTTCCTTGGGTTTAAGGAGGGAACTAAAAGGTACATCTTATATGAATTACAAAACCACAACCTTTTATTTTTAGACATGTGATATTCTATGAAACACACTTTCCTTTTAAACCTCATGTGTCACCCTCAAATACAAAACCTGACCCTACTAATTTTCCCATATATGATGACCCTAATGAATTACATCCACCTTTTAGTTCTATTGATATTTCTCCTCCCACTGATAATACTAGTCCTCTTACTAGCTCATCTTTACAACCTGGTATTATTACTTCTCCTTTTAGCCCTATCACTTCACCTCTCACTTCATATACTAGTTTTATACCTACATTAAACACCTCTTAGCCTTATACCAATCATATACCTACATTGAACACCTCTTTGTTTAGCCCTGCATGTTACATAAGTACCAACCTTGTCTCAATCAAAACTCCCTCTAGTCCCCATCATACACCTTTACCTTTACCCAATGGAGATTTACAAGTTATCACAACTGGACCTGCCCTTCCTACTTCACCTACTATTGACAACACTTTATCTTCTCCTCCTTTAAGACAATCTACCCGTGTTTTACACCCTCTTAGTTACTTAGCAGATTATCACTGCTTCAATATCACACATAAGATTTCATCAACCAAACCCAAAAATCCTAATGTTGCTTATCCCCTATCATCTGTCATTTCTTATGAACATTGTTCACCATCTTACAAGCATTATTGCTATTCCATTTCATTTAATATTGAACCCAAAACCTTTAACCAAGCCATTAAACATGATTGCTGGAAAAAGGCCATGGATGTTGAACTACTTTCTCTTGAAGAAAACCATACTTGGGATGTGGTTGATCTACCTCATGGAAAAACTCCCATTGGATGTAGATGTGTCTATAAAATTAAACACAAGGTAGATGGTTCTATAGAGAGATACAAAGCTAGGTTGGTGGTAAAGGGTTATACACAAATGGAGGCATTGACTACTTTGATACCTTTTCACTTATAGCCAAAATCACTACAGCTCGTGTTCTTTTATCTCTAGCAGCTATTAAGGGGTGGCACTTGGAGCAGTTAGATGTTAACAATGCATTCTTCCATGGTGACTTACATGAAGAGGTATACATGACCCTTCCTCCAGGTTTATCTGGTTTTAGTGAATCTAAGGTGTGTAGGTTACAAAAGTCTCTATATAGCCTCAAACAAGCTAGTGGGCAATGGTATTCCAAGTTATCTTCATTCCTTATCTCTCTTGGCTATAATCAATCTCAGACTGACCACTTTTTGTATGTTAAAAATGCCAATCATAAATTTACTGCATTATTGGTATATGTAAATGATGTTGTCTTGGCATGTAATTCCATATCTAAGATCCATAAAGTTAAACACCTTCTGGATCAATAGTTCAAAATAAAAGATCTTGGTCAATTGAGATTTTTCTTAGGATTCGAGATTACTAGATCACAAGCTGGTATCTTCCTTAATCAAAGAAAATATACTCTTAAACTATTAGAGGATGCTGGTCTCCTTGCAGCAAAACCATATGTAGTGCCTTTCACTCCTATTACCAAGATTTCCATTGATGAAGGTCCTCTTTTGGAAGATCCTTCCTCATATAGAAGACTGGTTGGAAGATTGATCTATCTTACCAATTCAATGCCAGACATCTCCTTTACAGTGCAACACTTGAGCCAATATGTGTCTCAATGTAACACCCCTTTTTAACTATTTAGTCTCCTTGGCGTTATTTTTTATGTTGGTGTGTCCTTACGGAGGTGTGTCTGAGTGGCGTTGGTGGATGCCCTTAGACTGTAAGAATTATTAATAATGATTGGAGTTTAATATTAATATAATATAATTAATAATTGGTGATAATTTAATAATTAATAGTAATGTTATTATTATTATTATTACTACTACTACTACTATTATTATTATTATTATTATTATTATTATTATTATTATTATTATTATTATTATTATTATTATTATTATTATTATTATTATTATTATTAGTATTATTATTATTGGAGTAAATATAAAAAAGGGATTTTGGGAGAAAGAGGAAACACGTTAAAACTGCTCAGAACCAAAATCAAAGGAAAAAGAGATCGTGACCGAGAGAAGTTGAGAAGAGAAGAAGTAACCACCGGAGAGAATTCACGGTAGTTGCAGAAGAGTCGCCAGAGAGCTAACGGGAACCGGAAGCGTAGAGTTGACCTCAATTCCAAAGGTAAGGGTGGGGTTCAATTCTATAACCGTGGGTATGATCAATTTCATGTAGGGAATTGAATCATGGGGTTAGTTCCCGTAGGTTGAAGAAATATTAAGGGTTAATGTTTACCTGTACCTGAGAAATACTAAGGGTTAATGCCGGTCTGTGTATGAATGAGTGTGTTATGTCATTAGTTTTGGGGGAAATTGGGAAACGGTGCCGACACGTGCTATTTTCCCATTTATTAAGAAGGTGTTGTTATTATGTCCCTATTTAATTAAATTAGAAGTTGTAGTTATATTACCCGTATGAAAGTATATGAAAATGTGTTGAGTTCTTATTTGTAGTAATGATGTTGTTAGTTGTTCTCTGACATGAAAATGTTGTTGAGTTCTCAATTGTAGAGACGATGTTGTTTTTAATTGTTCTCTGCGAAAATGTGTTAGACTCTTATTCGTAGGAACTATACTATTGGTAGTTCTCTGATATGAACAGGTTGAAATGGCGAGTCCATAAAATATGCGAAATGTGATGTTCTGTTATGGATAATTGGTTGTAGGCTTGATGCCTTGTTGCACGGTTGTTGCACAGTTGTAGTTGTTGTGTTATAGTCCATAATAGTTGCATCTCATAGCATATCATTTGGCCTGGATTGGCGACGGTTGTGTCTTTAATGACAAAATAAAATGATTGTGGAGTGAGTCTCCCGAATAATTATGGAGTGAGTCTCCCGAATAATTATGGAGTGTTGTCTCCCAAAATGGTACCACATGCATATGCATAGTTGAGTCGCATTGAGTTGTGTTGCCCGTGATGGCGTGTTGATAAGATATCTTGATTTTTGGTAGTATATATATGAGCGATGAATCGGTGTAGTGGTTGTTTATGATATTTATAAAGCCGCGAGAATCTTAATTGTTGTGATATGATTCTAACATGACTTTTATCATGCCTTATGTTATGTTGTTGATATCTCACCCCTTTACATTGTATGTTACCGCCATTGGTGGTAATTTGCAGGTAACTCGGAATAAAGTGTCGCTTTATGTTTAAGGTCGTTGGTCGCTCTGATACGTAGCACTCTGGGGGGATGAACGATTGATGTTGTTATTTTTAGTTGAACTCCTTGTTGCTGAATTTTATTAAGTGCACTTCAAATAAATTGGTTGTTACTGATAATGCCAAGTATTGCTTGGTTGTATAGTTGTTTTTGTAAATTGATGCAAGATAATTACTTGTTGAATTTTAATGGAATTTAGTTGTTTATGAATTGTTGGAAGTGTATTATAACATGTCATTTTATGATTAAAGTGTTAAACAAATTATCGTTGGTTGTTCATCCGAATTTTGTGCTACGTATGTTAGTAAATGATTTGTTGCAGGTGTATGTGTTTTGGTTAAGTGTTGAAATGTGACACCTCTGATGCGTCCAAGATTTTGGGAGTGTGACGCTCGTCACCACTCCCTGACGCTCGTCATGACCGTCACGGTCGTGATAGACCTTTACGATCGTCATGAAACCTTTTTCTGCTGCACTATGAACTGTTCTTTCTGTTGTTTCTCTTATTTTTCCGTGAGAGTTTAGAGTGGGGTGTTACAATTGGTATCAGAGCAGGTCGGTCTGTCCGGCCAAGTTGTCTAATGTTGTGTATTCCCTGGTATGCGACATGTGTGTGAAAACACTGTCGGTACATGCTTTGTTGGGAACCTTTGTCTGCAGGAGTGAGAATGATTCAAGTGGGGGAGAAGCTTGTGCTTCTCCAGGATGCTGCAAGTATGGAGTTCTAGCTCGGTGTGTGGTTGAACGCTCTTATAGTTTGGTAAAGATGGTTGGTACCTTATCATGATTTTTTACTGTCTATTGACAAATTGAGGAACTGATCACCCTTAATCTCTTGTTGATAGTGGACGGAGTCATGTTAGATGGGATATACGTGTCTTGCAAGCTTGGATGGCGTGAGCAGTGAATTGTTTTTAGTTAAGCTAAGTACTTAAGAATGGTTTTGATGAGTCGGTGCAGGAGGGTGTGTTGCACCCCAAAATTTGCTCAACATCTTTTACCTGATTTATGTTTCATTGCATTATCATTTGCATAGTTCTATCATTTGCATATCATGGCATATCATTCATCCAACAGGGGATCAAGTGTGATTATTATCAAGAGAAGCCTAGCAAGAGGTCTCATTCAAGATTGAGAGTTATCAAAGTCATCAAAAGGTGGTTTGAGTGCCTAAGGGTTTAGATGTTTGAGTGTGAATCTTCTCCTAACTTGAGGATCAATTGAAGACCATCAGTGAGATGTGAAGCATGGATTGTGAATAGAAGATGTGTGTAGAGCTCATGGAGTTCCTAGAGGGCCATGTTGGAGCTCAATCAAGTCATTGATTCAAATGCAAGAGTCACAGTTGAAGTGCAGACAATTAGGGTTTCATCTGGATCAACCCTAGGTCAATTATGCAATTGGAGAGCATTCAAGCCTACTTTGAGGTCATGGAGTTCATGAAATGATGTGATAAGACATTTGTGGTGTTGTTCCAAGATCAAATCAAGAAGAATCAAGAATGTGGGAAGTTGCTAAATTAGGGTTTCAGTGCAAATTACCTTGTTTAGTGCCTAACTTCAAGGCCACATAAGTCAAGATACACGTTTCAAATGGATTTTTGGACAACATGAAACTTGTAGAGCATATCAATACCTTTAATTTGAGTACTAGAAGTCCTCCATTGGATTTATAGAACTCAAGATATGTCCCAGACAAGTTACAAGTCCTCAGAGGCCACTGAAATTTGTCTATGAAAATCATCTGATTTCAAGGCTATTTTTGACTTAGAAGGAGGTTTCACCTGAACTTTTGGTCAACATGAAAGTTGTTCCTCATGATCTTAGATTTCTAAATTGTATTATAAGTTTTCCATCTGATTTGTAGAACTCAAGTTATGAGGTTTACAAGTCAGGGGTATTTTGGGAAAGTGAGATTATAGGTCATTTTCAAGCATGGGCCAAAATCTCCAACTTGCAAGCTTCAAATGGAAATTTGTTCAACATGGAACTTGCTTAAAATGATGTTTTGAGTACAAACAAGTGGTCATGAGAGTTTGATTTGGCTCATATCAAAAAGTCACTTGAAATGGCTTGAAAAGGAAGAAAATTCAAATGATCAAAGGAGGGAAAATTGACTTTTTGTGCTAGATGACCAAAACCAAGCAAATGAGTACATTTTCTGATTGGAAATTTCATTTTGAACACTTTGGCACTTTTACATTTTTGATTTGAGGCATAATTCCATGACTTTCAATGTTGTTACTTCATGAACAAGTCACATGCAAAATCATACACAAGGCAATTCAGGCCAATTTCTCCATCCAAACTCATTCTAAATGACATGTGCAAGGTGTGAGAAACTTCTAGAACCAATGCAAAGCTTGCAATACACGACATATACATTGCCTTGGATGAAAAAAACAGAAAAGGCAAACTATTGTTTTGGGCTTCAATTTGGATCCAAAGGCCCATGAAACTCTTCTATATATTCATTAGAGTGAGTTCAGATCAATTTTGAGCTTCATTTCGCGCCAGAACCAGAAAGAGCAATTGAAATTTCACAGCTGCAACTTGAAATCGGATTCTGAGTTTGGAGCCAATTCAATCCAAATTGAGGTGTGCAATCTCTTCCTTGTGGATCATTGAAGCTATCTAGAGCATTTGGAAGCAAGCCACGAGCTCTAAGTACCTCTGTTTCAAGATCTATACCAGGTTTTCATTTCTCAAAATTCAGCATGATTTAGCATGAGATGATTAAATTTAGACTTGTGGTTAGGATCTACACATGACATAGATCGTTTTAGGCTTGATTTGGACTCAATTGGTGATGATTGAAGATGACATGCCATAACTGTTTGGACTTAAATCTCTTGATTCATAAGGTTTCAATGCTAGTTGTTTAGATCAGGTTGATGTACGCAACAAGATGAAGAGATCTATACCATTAATTTCAAGTTTAGTGAGAGTTGTGGATGATGCCATTTCTGAACTTTGATTCGTGTTTGCTTACTTGTTAAGAATTGGATGATTTTGAGTGGAGATTTGGAATGTACGTGAAAAACTGAGTTGATTTGGTATATAGTTTGTTATTTTTGGTTGCCTGAACCTGGACTCTCGCCGGAGAAGACGATCGGAGTCTTCTCCGGCCACCACTATAACACCCCACTTCCCAAAACAAATAAAATATAAACATTATAATTAAACATCAGAGTTTTCAGCATTTACAGTGGGATATCACATCACCAATAAGTCATCAAAATACTTTATTGATTATTTTCAAAATAATACAGCAGAAATTGTCAGTTAAACATTCTTGGCCATCTGCCAGATTTCATAAAATCTCTATTATTATAATTCACCAAAATGTGATACGTCACAGGATTACAACAAGTTTGACGCAAAACAATTAAAACACCCATATCCTGTGTTACGTATCAGAGCACCCTAAGACTCGACCTGTACACCGTTATCCAAGCTATCTATGTACCTGGATTATCTGTACTTCCGAGGAAGCACAGACCACAACAACAAACAACAAAGGGGTGAGAATCACGATCAAATAATAATGGTATAATAGTACATGAAATAAAAGGAAGAATCTATATAAATCATTTCACATACATATTATCCGGACTCACTGTCCCATCGTTCAATCACAATTACAATCACGCAACACGTGCGCGCATACACACCCCGAAACATACGGTATCGACTCATTCGTCCGTCAGATTCTCCTAGGAACCAAATATAACCATCGCATCAAGCGAGGTTCTGCAGATCCTACACGGGATCAAATATAACCATCGCTCCCACCCCACATGGGCACACGAGGTTCTGCAGATCCTACACGGGATCAATTATAACCATCGCATCAAGCGAGGTTCTGCAAATCCTACACGGGATCAATTATAACCATCGCATCAAGCAAGGTTCTGCAGATCCTACACGGGATCAAATATAACCATCGCATCAAGCGAGGTTCTGCAGATCCTACACGGGATCAAATATAACCATCGCATTACGCGAGGTTCTGCAGATCCTACACGGGATCAAATATAACCATCGCATCAAGCGAGGTTCTGCAGATCCTACACGGGATCAATTATAACCATCGCATCAAGCGAGGTTCTGCAGATCATACACGGGATCAATTATAACCATCGCATCAAGCGAGGTTCTGCAGATCCTACACGGGATCAATTATAACCATCGCATCAAGCGAGGTTCTGCAGATCCTACACGGGATCAAATATAACCATCGCATCAAGAGAGGTTCGGTAGATCCTACACGGGATCAAATATAACCATCGCATTACGCGAGGTTCTGAAGATCCTACACGGGATCAAATATAACCATCGCATCAAGCGAGGTTCTGCAGATCCTACACGGGATCAATTATAACCATCACATTACGCGAGGTTCTGCAGATCCTACACGGGATCAAATATAACCATCGCATCAAGTGAGGTTCTGCAGATCCTACACGGGATCAAATATAACCATCGCATTACGCGAGGTTCTGCAGATCCTACACGGGATCAAATATAACCATCGCATCAAGCGAG
This sequence comes from Lathyrus sativus, assembly GCA_963859935.3. NCBI lineage: Eukaryota > Viridiplantae > Streptophyta > Magnoliopsida > Fabales > Fabaceae > Lathyrus > Lathyrus sativus. Next base: position 434,146,273 of record OZ012739.1, on the reverse strand, counting down.
GTTCTGCAGATCCTACACGGGATCAATTATAACAGTCGCATCAAGCGAGGTTCTGCAGATCCTACACGAGATCAAATATAACCATCGCATTACGCGAGGTTCTGCAGATCCTACACGGGATCAATTATAACCATCGCATTACACGAGGTTCTGCAGATCCTACACGGGATCAAATATAACCATCGCATTACGCGAGGTTCTGCAGATCCTACACGGGATCAATTATAACCATCGCATTACGCGAGGTTCTGCAGATCCTACACGGGATCAATTATAACCATCGCATTACACGAGGTTCTGCAGATCCTACACGGGATCAATTATATACTAACATCATACACCGCAGTGTATACTACACGACACGCTCAACATTCATGCTAAATCGTTATGCATTTTTAATCGAATTAAACGATGCACGAAATTGCCCAAACGGCTACAATCCATAACCTAGGATTCACGCCTATCGGCTACCCACAATACATCACGAGCCATCACACCATCTTCTAAATCAAGGAAGGGTCGATCGCAATTGGAACCCCAAGTCACAACTGCACCCAACGGCAGAGAAGACTCATTCTGCTACGTTTGCTACACGCTCGCCTAGCGAGCTGCTAGCGAACGTTCGCCACCTTCTCACCTAGCGAACTCCTAGCGAGCAAGAACAGAAGCTACAGACTTTGTTTGCTACCTCGTTCGCTACAGGGAACCCCCAGCGAGCCATTCGCTACTCCATCCGCTGCCAGCGAAGGAGACCAAAACACCACTGTCCCAAGTCTGGGACCGTTCGCTACGCACTCGCCTAGCGAGCACTCGCGACCTGCTCGCCTAGCGAGCTGCTAGCGAGCGTCTGCGAACTGAACTTTCTCCCACTGTTCAGAATCCAAACACCCGATGAAATCTCCCGATAAATCCCAACTTGTTCCCAGTAGCCTTAGCCTAACATATATTGACTAATCTACGGTATCTAAACGTGATTCTAACCGATAAACATCAGTTCTACCGATTTAACTCATTTATGCCCTAAATGGAAAAATGAGGAAAACATTCCAACAACTAACACAATCCATACATAATCATAAACATTAATAAGATGATGATACTTCACACCCTTACCTGATTATTTGCAAGCTTTGGTCGATTCTTCCAGCCTCTAGGTTTTTCTCTTCTTTCTTCCCTCTTTCCCTTCTCTTCCTTTCTTTCTTTTCTTTTTCTTTCTAATCTTACTAACTTTCTTTCTCTTCTCTTTTTATCTCATCTTTCCATTATTTTCCTCTCATTTTCTTTCCCTCCACTAACTAATCAAATCTCATAAATTAACCACTTAACATTAAATAGGAAAATGTCTATAATATCCTCCAAAACTATTTTCTCAGAAAACTCCCAAATTCGGTTAAAATAGGATAATATGTAAACATAACATATTTTCATGCAAATTCCACCTCAAAATAATATTCGCCCAATTAAACAAAAAAGGACTCAACGAAAAAGGAATAATCGAAATCGGGGCGTTACAACCACCAACCACCAGCCTGAATCTCTACTCTGATGACCTGAGATTTGGAGAAGATGAGTTGTAGACCTTTGGATCATCACTTGACCTTTGACTACAGCCAAGATCCAACGCATGTGATTTAAAGTTGGTTTGGAATTTCTGATGGCAAAACGCAGGCGTTTCATTAAATTGCGTGGCATCACCAGCGCGCTTGGATGGCTTGACTTGTTGACTGATCTAATGGCTCATGTTTTATTTCAGCTTTTATTTGTTTTTATTTCATTTTGTTTTATTTTAATTGTTTGCTGATTCAAAAAAATCACATTAATTCCAATTTTGATCCAAAAATTATTTTAAAAATATCCTCATGATCCTTATGGAATTTGTGATTTTCTGGGATTAACAAAATACAATTTCATGCATTTTTCAATTTAATTTGATTTTTCTTATTTTGTTTAATTCTTTTAATTTTGCATAATTGACCATCTGTTTTGTTGAATTTAATTCTTCCAATTGGTGATGAATTTGGTTTTGACTTTTTAGTATGTGTTAGGTTAGACATATATGTTCCCTTAGAATTTTTGGTGGAGTTTTAGAACAACATTAGGTCCTGTTTTAGGTATTGAGATTAGGACCCTCCCAAACTTGTGGATTCCCTTGACCTATCTCAATGTAGGAATTGTTTAGTTGACTTAGAAGTTGATTTAGGCTTCAATCTTTTTACACTAGGTTGTTCAAAAATGTATGTTCCCCTAGGAATTTTATTATAATTTTGCAACTTGATTTTCTATTTTAGTTGTATTTTGCAATTGGCTTGTGTTTGTGGATTCCTCTCTTGAGTGCTTTGGATTGTTTGGTTTGGTTGGTTGCTTTGGAGCTGGTTTAAGCTTGAGTTATTTTTGGTGGAGCTTCTAGTTTCATTTAAGATGCTTGGGATTGAAGATTGGAGCTTGGATTTGAAGGCTTTTTCCTCTTGTGGAGCTTTTTTAGGAGCTTAGGAAATTAGGGTTTTAGGAAGTGCCTTAGACTTAGTTTTAATTCTTTCTCCAAACATAGAGTGCATTGTTTGCCTCTATTCCATCCAATGACATAAAGTCCTTCTTGGGAAGCTCCATCTCTCCTTAGGAGGGATGAGTGGTATGCCCAAGTGAGTAGAACTTTGAGGATACCTTTCATTTGTAATGTTGAGTTCTTAGTGATTTCCTTTGGTTGTCATTAAGTTTCTTAATATTATAACTTGATATTGATGATTAATCCTCCTCTTGGAGTGTGCTTGTTGGAGCTTGAAGATAGAAGCTTGCTTGAAGATGAAGCCTTTATTGTCAACTTTGTTGTCAATCCAACTTTGTTGTTCAGAGTTGTTGTTGCTGTTTGCTGTAGGAGTTTAGTTGTTGCTGCTTGGGATGCCTTCTCTGTATCTTTTGCTTTTCTCTGTATTGTTGTTTGCTTGTGTTGTTTACCTCTAGGTTTGAGGTGGAGCTTGTCTCCTCTTGCCTGTTGTCTTCCCCCTTGCCTCTCTGGTATTGCTGCATAGCATGCATTTTACTGTTTACTGTTTACTGTTTACTGCTTGCTGTCTTTTGCTGTTTATCCCCTAGGATCTCTGATTTCCTCTGTGCAAGAGGAAATTATGACAGACATTAGGTTTTGACCCATGCATGATAACTGTAGGTAGATTCCCCTTTCAACCATATTTTTAGGGTGTCTTTCTTTTCTCATCTCAACAATTCAAAAACACAGTAATAAGGATAACGCATGTTGTACGCTATGAGCCTTAAGCTATTTGAGAAAAGGTCGCTGGAGGGTCACTCTTCAGTAATCTGGCTGCTTAGTATGGACCCTTAGGGTGACATGCGACGTAGTCACTCTCAGATCACAAGTCTTTAGTGCAGTACAAGTTACAAACAGACTAAAAAACAGTTCTTTCGTAAAAACTGAAAACAAACTTCAAATGTCATTTTTGTCCGCTTGGACCCTTTAATCAGGAAAACCCTTTCTTAAGGAGATAAAAAACTGTCAGACAAACTTGTGTCTTCCGTAGCCCTAACTATGTTTGCTCTGATCTTTCATGTTATATGAAAGTACGTAGGCATAGGATGTGATATCCTAGCGAGCAACCTTCCCCCCATAACCCGTAGTTAGGCGAATTACGTTGACTCTGATTTCTCGTTCCAGACAGGAATACGTAGGCATAAAGTGCGATACTTTGCCGAGTCATTTTCTTTTCTTTTAACCCAGACCTGTAGAGTAGATAGAATAACACACCCTTAGATAGAAAACAAGCGTGGATCCCGTCGAGTACGACGGACGTGAGGGGTGCTAATACCTTCCCCTTGCGTAACCGACTCCCGAATCCAGGATTTGGTTGCGACGACCATTCCTTTCCCTCTTTGCGTTAGGTTTACTCTGAGCGTTTCCTTTCCCTCTTGTGGGATAAATAACGCACGGTGGCGACTCTTCTGTTATAGCCGGCGCCGATTTTCGCAGTAGAGACAGCTGGCGACTCTGCTGGGGACTCCAACGGTTCCCTATGCGAGTCAATCCTAGCGCTTGTTTGCCCGTCTGGGGGTTTTGTATGTATTTACCTTTCTGCCTTTATTTTCAGTTCTTTATTATTATTGCTGTGTTGGATAGAGGGTTAGATTGAGAGATAAGCCGGACCTGGGCTTGAGTTTGCACATAGACTTAGAAGTAGAGAGTAGTGGTTAACCTGCTTGCTTAGCTCGCACCAGCTAGCCGCGAAATCTGCGCTCGGACGAGATTCTCTTTGATGCTTCTTGCTTGGCCCTTAGGGCTCGACAAGTTGTCTGACCCGAGGATTATCGACTTTGGGGACCTATCAATTGGGATTCGACTAAGTGAGGCCGCTTCAAGGGATGATGATGCCACACCTTCTGGGTATCGTATCATCGCTCTTGAAAGTCTGTGACGTTGAACCCGCATAGGATGTCGTACCTCGTCTGCGAGTTAAGTACATACCTGTGAGGGGTAGGTAGGTCTGTTTGCAGGAAACCTTTGACCTCAGAGTACCTGGTTTATCTCTGTCAGTGAGATGTGGTTACAGGGTTCTTTTGAGTGGTTGGTTTGGTTTGAGGCGAAGATTTGACGGTTCTCAGGCTTCAGTACAGAGCAGCACAGTTCATCAGCATTGCACTTGATCTCCTGTTTGCATATGCATGTGCATTTTCATGTTTGCATTTCATTAACGTGTATTTATATTGCAGGTGTGATCATTCCCCTCTGATTCTAGTGTATCTTCTATCTAGACATGGAGTCCATGAAGAGGACAGTTGCTTACCGGTTGCATTCGCCAGATATCAGTTCCTTGCTGGGATTAGTTGCTCTAGCAGATGAAAGAGTGAGGGCTGAGTTCAGAGTATCTTATGGAAGATTGCTTAGTTTGTTGTACAGACCTTCAGCATTTGAGACGACTGGGGTGTATACTTTGATGCAGTTTTATGAGCTTCAGCTGAGATGCTTCATGTTCCCCGACTATATTCTGGCACCCACTTTGGAGGAGTATTCTGTTATGTTGGGAGTTCCTGTGTTAGACCAGATGCCCTTTATACATGTTGATGTTGAGCCTGAGTTGGCTACACTTACTGAGATTGTCAATTTAAACGCTTCTGAGTTCCCTAGAGGGTTGGTCAAGCTGAACGGAGCCTATGGTTTTCCCCTGTCTGTGCTGGTTGAGAAGGCTACACAGTGCGCGAAGAGTGGATGTTGGGTTGCCTTCAGTGCCATTCTAGCTGTCTGCATCTATGGGATTGTCTTGTTTCCCAATGTGCCAGATTTTGTTAACTCAGATGCTTTCTTGATTCTTGCCTCGAAGAATCCAGTTCCTACTCTCTTGGGCGATGTTTATCATTCTATTCACTATAAGAATGAGAAACGTCGTGGCAAGAATGTTTCCTGCTGTCTTCCTCTTTTGTACAGGTGGTTCCAGGGGCATCTTCCGAAGACAGGGCCTTTTTGTTGATGTTGTTAATACTTTGGATTGGTCTTCCCGGTTGATGGGGCTGTCTGCTGAGAACATCATTTGGTTTGATCGGAGCATGCTTGGCACTGATATTGTATATAGTTGCAGTGGCTTTCCGAATGTCCCTTTGATTGGACGGAAAGGTTGTATCAACTATAACCCTTCTCTGCTGGTGAGACAGTTTGGTTATGCCTTGAGAGATGCTCCTATTGAGGTTGAGATACAGGAATCTCTGTATCTCACGGGCTTATTAGATGAGGCTGTTTTGATCAGGTTGAGACATGCAATGGTTAACATTCATAGGAGAGGGAAAGATTTGCTTGGTAAGAGCAACAACAAAGCTTATGATCCTTATTTGGCTTGGATCCACGAGAGAGCTAGGATTTCCTTGATGCTATACCCTGCTGTGGAGCCTTCGTATCTTCCAGTGATTGAGGTACCTACTTCGGTAGAGATTGAGAAGTATAACAAATTGTTGGTTGAAAACGAATAATTGAAGAAAGCAAATGACGAGTTAGAGAAAGAGATCTTCCAGTTGCGTCATGAGAAGAATGAAGCTACCTTCACTGTAAAGGAACAGACTGAGTTGATTAATAGGTTGGGTTCAGATTTGACTGAAGAGACCAACAAGAGGGAAAAAGTGGGAGTAGCCTTGAACGGTGTTAGCAAGGTGCTTGCTTCCAAGAAGGAACTCTTAAACAAAGCTTATTCCCGACTCGGAAAGTGGGAAACATTATGGAATACCACGCTTACTAAGCGGAAGGAGCGTGAGGATGAGCTGAAGCTGTAGATTGCCACGCTAGAGGCGCAGATTAGAGCCCAGGATGCGAAGATTGCTGAAGAGACATCACTTAGGAGCGCTGTTGAGCTTAGAGTGAGTGACCTTGGCAAAGAGTTGAGAGGTTGTGAATTGAAAGCCAGCTCTAAGAGATGCAGACATGACGAGTGTTTTGGCGAAAGAACCTGTAAGGACGACGCCAAAAAGCTGAGATCCACTGCTGAGCGACATACATTACTGATACAGGAGCTAATCTCCAGACTAGGTCATTCGGAGACATTGAGGATATTGGAAGATGTCAGAGCGCTCCATTTGGCCTGATTTATCTTTGCTTTGCTTTTGTTATCTGTACTTGTATTTTGACCATCGTCAGGATTGTTGGCCGAGGTCTTTTCAGCTGTATTCAGTTGTACTCTTGTACTTTGCCTCTTGGCAGTTGTTTATGTATGAGGTTTTTCTGATTCCTTGCTTGCTTGATTAGGACTCCATTGTCGTGATGGCTTTCTCTCTGAAACTAGAATCTGGGGGAATATAACCTGTAGCATACTTATACATTTGCATTTGCATACTCATATTGCATGACCGAGTTTTTTTGAATCTGTATCTTATTTCCTGCATCTCCCAGGTTTCAGGATTGACAACCAGAGAACGCATCGTTATTCTACCAGGAACAAATGTAAGAGAATCATGGATCAAGTTCAAGTCGAGATGCAGGAAATTCGTGAGAAGTTGTGCACTTTTCATGCAATCAATGGAAACTGTGGTCAAGGGCCAGGAGAATCTCCAGACTCTGGTGCAACCGCTGCTGGTGCGGGCGAATGGAAATACTGATTATCACTCTGTTGGAACTCCTCACAGGGAGGATGGGATACCTACGGTGGTCGTTCCCATAAGTGGTGGAGTTGGTGCCGGTGATGGCAATGGCAATGGAAATACTGGTGCTGGTGCTGGTAATGGTAACACTGGTACTGGAAACGCTGGAAATGGTGATGGGAATGTTGTTAACGATACTGGCAATGCTGGAGATGCTAATCAAGGGTTCGGTGATAACACTGGTTTTGGAAACAATAACCAAGGGTTTGGCATTGGTAATCATGATGGTAATTTTGGTTTCAACAATCAAGGCTTTGGCCACGATGGCTATGGTAACAACAATCAATGGTATGGATACGGTGATGTTGGCTTTGGTAACATGAACAACAACGGTGCTGGGATGGTGCCTTTCAACACCGGTTACAGACTAGGTGGGGTCAACCAAGGATTCGGTAACAGAGGACGAGTCCTATTTTCAATCAACAGGGATATGGCCGTAACGCTAGTTACGAGGGATATGGCAATGAGAATTTTAATTGGGGCGAGGATCGCCAGGAAGATGCCTTCTCCGGACAAGGCGTGGGATTTGAAAGGCCTAATGATAATGATATAAGGTTCAAAATGCTGGAAGAGCATATCAAAGGGATAGCCAATCAGAACTCTGTTGGGTTAGATATGACTACCATGGGACTAGTGCCTGGGCTAAGGGTGCCTTTGAAATTCAAAGCTCCAACATTTGACAAGTATAAGGGGCATACATGCCCTAGAGTTCATGTACGTTCTTATTACCAAAGAATGTCTGCATACTCTGACGATGAGAAGATGCTTATGCATTTCTTTCAAGACAGTTTATTAGGACCATCACTGGAATGGTACATGGGACTGGATCCCACCCAAATTAGAAGCTGGAAAGAATTGGCTGATGCTTTTGTTAAACATTACCAGTATAATAGTGACTTGGCGCCAAACAGGGTTCAGCTGCAGAGTTTGTCTCAAAAGAATGGTGAGAGCTTCAAGGAGTATGCGCAACGCTGGCGTGATATTGCGGCTAGGGTGCATCCCCCTTTGGTTGAAAGAGAGTTGATTGATATGTTTATTGGAACATTCTCTGGAATGTATTACGACAAACTGCTTAATGTCTCGATGGGTAGTTTCTCCGACATGATTTTCATGGGAGAACGGATTGAAAACGGAAATAAGATTGGGAAGATTCAGGCAGGTGAATCCACCTTAGCTGGAGGTGCAAGGAAAGCCTTTGGTGGAAAGAGACAAGGCGACGCTGGTGCGGTATATGGTGGTCGAGGTCGTGGAAGAGGTAGGAATCAGTATCAGCCACAACAAGTTGCTAGTGTTACTATCTCGATACCTCAGCAAAAACAACCACAACAACAACAGCAATGGCAACAACAGCCGCAGCAACAGAGAGTGCACCCTGCTCAGCGTAGAATTTAAGAGGGTAGGCCGAAGAGAGTATTTGAAGCACCTCCTTCAACTTATGCCGAACTTCTTCAAACGCTGTTGGGTTTGAATTTGGTTGAAAAGAGAACGATGGCCCCGTTGACGGGCACTCCTCCATTTGGTTTCGACGCTGGTAAACATTGTGATTTTCATTCCGGGGTGCCCGGGCATGATATTGAAGGTTGCCATGCTTTCAAACATAAGGTTCAAGATTTGCTTGATAGTAAGGCCATTAACTTTGGTCAGGATGGTCCCAATATTGTACAACAACCCATGCCGAATCATGGGGTGAATGCTATCATAACGAAAGAGAGTTTGAACTTGGTTATGGATATGAACGAATTGAAGACACCGTTGAGTTGTGTTAAAAGTAGACTGTTGAAAGGGGGTGTATTCCCCGGATGTGACGAATATTGTCTGGATTGCTGGACCCAATCAGAAGGTTGTGTTGATTTGAAAAGAGGTATCCAAGCCATGATAGATGAGGGGATTTTGCAATTTGATCGGACTACTGTCGAGAAGCCTGTTGAGACATTGTTTGAAAAGCAGGATGAGATTGCAACTGTTACAATCCCAAGGAAGACAATTACGATATCGGCGCCTGCCAAGCGGCCGACTATCACAATAACAAAAGCAGGACCCGTTCCTTTTGAGAGTACAAAAGTTGTTCCATGGACATATGGGTTAGAAGCGTACTGTAATGGAGAAAAGATTGAGGTGAATAGCCGGCCGACAGGGGCAGTTGGCAATGTTGTTGGAACGGGAGGCATGACCCGTAGTGGAAGGATCTTCACCGCACCTGAAGTTGAAGCAGAGAGGATTGCTAAAGGCAAGGCCAAGGTGAATGAAAGAGGACCATCCCAGTTGAAAGAGAAAGACACGTCGCTCAAGGACGTAGAAGAGTTCATGAGGCTAATTCGCAAGAGCGATTATAAGATTGTTGAGCACTTACAACAGACACCCTCAAAATTTTCAATCCTATCTTTGTTGCTTTGTTCTGAGGCTCATCGAAACGCTTTGTTGAAGATATTGGACACGTCATTTGTACCTCAGGAGGTTTCTGTCAACCTGCTAGAGGGGGTACTGGCGCATGTCAATGCTGGACATAGTTTGGGTTTTATTGATTTTGATCTAACACCCAGAGGCCGAGAGCATAATATGGCTTTGCACATATCGGTGGAATGCCGGGGCACCGTAATGTCGCATGTTCTTGTGGATACCGGATCATCTCTGAATGTATTGCCTAAGAAGGCTATGATGAAGTTAGATATCCGGGGAATTATTTGCACGCCGTGATTTGGTTGTGAGGGAGTTTGATGGAACGAGAAGGTCGGTGTTTGGATCGATAACGTTGCTGTTGCAGGTCGGGCCGGAAATATTTGACACTGAATTTTATATCATGGATATTCATCCAGCTTATAGCTGTTTACTGGGGCGTCCATGGATACACTCTGCAGGGGCTGTAACGTCCATGCTGCATCAGAAGCTTAAGTTTGAAGCCGGTGGTGGCATCGTTACTATTTGTGGGGAAGAGGACATCTTGGTCAGTCATCTCTCATCATTCAAGTACGTTGAAGTGGATGGAGAAATCCACGAAACGCCCTGCCAAGCCTTTGAAGGGTTGCAAATCAAAGACAAGTCCAGTGTTCCCAGCAAAGGGCCAGAGGTTGCTGTGGCTTCGTACAAAGACGCTCAAGCGTTGGTTCAGACTGGTGAGACCAAGGGTTGGGGTCAAGTGTTGGAAATTTCTGTCAAGATGGACAAGTTTAGACTAGGGTACCGCCCAACATCAGCATCTTCTTCATAGAAAGCACCCAAGTTTAAAGGACCGGTGGTGATTACTCCAAAGGGATTCTGCTTTGAGACGATTAATGTTGTTTCCGACTCTGAAGACGGAGATAGTGATTGCGATATGGATGCGTGGATCAAGCCTAGCATTCCAGGACAAAGTCTCTGCAACTGGTCCATCCGAGAAATTGTCCCAGTGACTACAAAACAGTAATTATTTGTTTTCTTGATTATTGTATAATCATGTGTCCTAACCGGGGCATAATGATTTTGTTTTAGGGCCACTTGCTTGTGTGTATGCACTGTTTAATCATTGAATAAAGGCGTTTTTCTCATACAAATTTTGTGTTCCCTATTTTTCATGTTTTTATTTTAACAATAAATGGCAATGTGGTTATGATCTTTGTTTGCACTCATTTGAAGCATTTAACCATTTCCTTTGCAGGATTCATATTTCAGATGACACCGAACACGAACTTCCTATGACTCACTTTGACTTTGAGCACCCGGTATTTCAAGCTGAGGAAGAGATTGTTGAGGATAGCGACTTGCCAGAGGAGCTGACTCGACTGTTGAAATAGGAAGAAAGAGTCATTCTGCCTCATCAGGAAGAGATTGAGATTATCAACGTGGGGTCCGAGGGAGTTTTCAGGAACATCCGGATAGGGGCTGCGCTGCAAAGCGACATCAAGCAGGGTCTTATTGAGATGTTGCAAGAGTATAGTGATATCTTTGCTTGGTCGTACGAGGATATGCCAGGATTGGATACTGACATGGTTGTTCATCGTCTGCCATTGCAAGAAGAATGTCCGCCTGTTAAGCAGAAACTTAGAAAAACCAGACCAGATATGTCTATGAAGATTAAGGAGGAAGTTCAGAAACAGTGGGATGCTGGTTTCCTTGTTGTTACAACTTATCCCTCATGGGTCGCCAATATAGTACCGGTACCAAAGAAAGACGGTAAGGTACGGATGTGCATAGATTATCGTGATTTGAATAGGGTGATCCCAAAGGACGACTTTCCGCTTCCTCATATCGATGTGCTGGTCGATAACACTGCTCAATTCTCCGTGTTCTCCTTCATGGATGGCTTCTCGGGTTACAATCAGATAAAAATGGCGCCAGAAGACATGGAGAAAACAACCTTCATTACTCCCGGGGGAACATTTTGCTACAAAGTGATGCCCTTTGGTTTGAAGAATGTTGGGGCAACATATCAACGTGCTATGACGACGCTCTTTCATGACATGATGCATAAAGAGATCGAGGTTTATGTTGATGATATGATTGCCAAATCCCAGATGGAGGAGGAGCATTTGGTTAATCTGCTGAAATTGTTCAAGAGGCTTAGGAAATTCAGGCTAAGGCTGAATCCTAACAAGTGCACCTTCGGGGTGAGATCCGGTAAACTATTGGGGTTTATTGTGAGTGAAAAAGGAATTGAGGTTGATCCTGCTAAGATAAAAGCAATACAAGAAATGCCAACGCCTAAAACAGAAAAAGAAGTGTGTGGATTTTTAGGGAGGTTGAACTACATTGCTCGGTTCATATCTCACCTAACCGCTACATGCGAGCCATTATTCAAATTGTTGAAAAAGAATCATGCTGTGACCTGGAATGAAGATTGTCAAAGGGCGTTTGAAAAAATAAAAGAATATTTGCAGGAACCTCCAATATTGATACCCCCAGTATCTAGGAGACCATTGATTATGTATTTGACGGTTCTTGAGGAAAGTATGGGTTGTATTCTCGGTCAACATGACGAAACCGGACGTAAAGAGCATGTGATTTACTACTTGAGTAAAAAGTTCACAGATTGTGAATCCCGTTACTCAATGCTTGAAAAGACGTGTTGTGCGATAGCCTGGGCTGCCAAACGTTTAAGACAATACATGTTAAACCATACAACCAAGCTAATTTCAAAGATGGATCCGATCAAATACGTATTTGAAAAGCAAGCACTCTCCGGGAGGATTGCTCGATGGCAGATGGTGCTGATAGAATATGATATTCAATATGTTTCTCAAAAGGCTATCAAAGGTAGTGTTCTGTCAGAGTACCTAGCGGAGCAGCCGATTGAAGATTATCAACCAATGAGGTTTGATTTTCCTGACGAGGATATCATGTACCTGAAAATGAAAGATTGTGATGAGCCGTTGCCGGATGAAGGTCCAGAGTTGGGTTCCAAATGGCAGTTGATATTTGATGGCGCTGTTAACTCCTACGGTAGTGGAATAGGGGCAATTATCACTACTCCTCAAGGGACGCACATTCCCTTTACTGCCAGATTGACCTTTCCAGTTACCAATAATGAGGCTGAATATGAGGCGTGCATCATGGGTCTTGAGGAGGCTATCGATCTGAGAATCAAATATCTTGATGTATACGGGGACTCTGCTCTAGTGGTCAACCAGATTAAAGGAGAATGGGAGACTCGTCAGCCCAATCTGATACCTTATATGAATTATGCAAGGAGATTGTTGCCTTTCTTTGACAAAGTAGAATTGCATCACGTGCCACGAGCAGAAAATCAGATGGCAGACACTCTCGCGACTTTGTCTTCGATGTATAAAGTTAACTTCTGGAATGAGGCTCCCAGGATTGTTATCTCTCGCGTTGATAGGCCCGCCTTTATATTCGCCATTGAGGAAGCTTCCGATAGCAAACCGTGGTATTATGATATCCAGAATTTCCTGAAGAACCAAGAGTATCCGGCTGGGGCGTCCAGTCGAGATCAGAAGACTCTTAGGAGATTGGCTGGAAATTTTTATTTGAATCCGGATGGCGTCCTGTACAAGAGAAACCACGACTTGGTATTGTTGCGATGTGTGGACGAGAAAGAGGCTAAGTTGCTCATGGAAGAGATCCATGAAGGTACATTTGGAACGCATGCTGGTGGACATGCAATGACGAGAAAACTGTTGCGGGCAGGTTACTATTGGCTAACGATGGAAACAGATTGTTTCTAGTTCGCGAAGCGGTGCCATAAATGTCAAATTTATGCCGACAAAATTCATGTGCCTCCGAGCCCTTTGAATGTTATGTCATCACCGTGGCCTTTCTCCATGTGGGGAATTGATGTGATTGGAAAGATTGAGCCCACGACATCCAACGGACATCGTTTTATCTTGGTAGCTATTGATTACTTCACCAAATGGGTTGAGGCGGCATCGTATGCTAATGTTACCAAGCAGGTGGTAGCCAGATTTATCAAGAAAGATATTATCTACATATATGGAATCCCGGAGCGAATTATCACCGACAATGGTTCAAACTTGAATAACAATATGATGAAAGAGCTGTGTCAGAATTTCAAGATCGAGCATCACAACTCTTCTCCTTATCGGCCCAAGATGAATGGCGCTGTCGAAGCGGCCAATAAGAACATAAAGAAGATTGTTCAGAAGATGGTTGTGACTTACAGGACTGGCATGAGATGTTGCCTTTCGCTTTGCACGGTTATCGTACGATGATACGTACATCAACCGGGTCAACTCCTTTTTCACTTGTGTATGGCATGGAGGTTGTCCTACCATTGGAGGTTGAGATTCCTTCTTTGAGGGTTTTGCACGATGTCCAACTTGATGAGGCAGAATGGGTAAAAGATAGACTGAACCAGCTCAGTTTAATGGATGAAAAGAGACTGGCTTCTCTCGCATATGGTCGGTTGTATCAGATCCGGATGAAGAAAGCTTACGATAAGAAGGTATGCCCTCGAAGCTTTCAGACGGGCGATCTTGTGTTGAAAAAGATTCTCCCACCACAATCAGATCACAGGGGCAAATGGACTCCTAACTACGAGGGTCCATATGTCGTCAGAAAGGTTTTCTCTGGAGGAGCCTTGTTGTTATCCACCATGGATGGTGAGGACTTTACGTCTCCTGTGAATTTGGACGCAGTTAAAAAATACTTTGCTTAAAGTGACCCGCTGGACAGAAAAAGAGAGTCCAGGCAAAAATGGGGCATCCCGGTGAACCATAAAAAAGGAATAAAAGGTTTGGGAAAAAGTTAGGGATAAAATTGAAAAAATGTACACCCGCGAATTTGAAAACCTGAAAGGGGCAACTTCGGCAAAAAAAGGTATCCCGGTGAACTGAAAACCCGCAAAGGGCGGTTCACGTAAAAGTTAGGGATTTGAAAAAAGCAAATGACTGCGGTCCGAGTTGATACTGCATTGCTTAGTGGTTTGGGAGTACTTAAGGGTCGTATATCCAAAACAATCTCTTCCGAAAATCGAGTACCGAGAAAGCGCCAGAGTCGGGCGAGTCATAGGAGAATCAACTCATGGTGTTTGTCTGTACCACGTTGTCGACATGTATATCAAATTTGTTTTGTATCTTTCTTTGTGCTTCTTATGCATATAATGTATTTTGCTTGTGCGTAACTTCCTCTTTTCAGGAGTTACATCCAGTGTACAAAGATTTGCCTATTTACAGGACCATTTAATAAAGCATGTTATTCAGTACTTGATGCTTGTTCTTTACTGTTTTGTTTGTGAAAAACGCCGATGTTTTTGATGAACTTGCACGTGCATAAACTTGCTGGCCCTTGCCAATAATTGATAAAACTTCGAATTGACTGAATGAACGTCACAGATATTAACTCGGATAAATTTTGTTATGTAGATTTGTTTTGTCTCGTTTGTGTTTTGCAGGGTCCTTATCTTTGAAGCAAACGGTCAGGAATTGTATTCCCCAGCCAAAGTCTCTTGACATAGGGCCTGACTTCAGTTGATGTTGTGCCTTAGCAAGTCGTATCTTATCCCCAGAAAGTGGAGATGGCGCTTATTCCTACCAGATGTGGAATTGTCCTCCCCGAGAGAGTATCACCAGGAATGTCGCCTGAAGAGCATCCTCATGGAAATTGTCCATAGGATATCCCCAGCAGGTCGAAATCAATATCCCCGGCAGAGGACGCCTCCCCGGAGGATGGTTATTCCCTTTCCCCGTAGGTTGTCATTCTTTCGTCAGGATGATTTATCCTCAGCAGAGTTTGTAGCTCTGAATTTGTAGACCGTGCCCCGACAGTGTAGTTCTCCCCCAGAAGGGTCGTATCTTTCCCCAGAAGGGTCGCATCTTTCCCCAGCAGAGTTGGTTGTTGTTTCCGGCATTTATTTTGCCGGAATACTTTGTGATACCCGTTCATCCCTAGCGGAGTTGGTTTTGTTCTTAGACATTTCATACCAGAGTGTTTCTCGGCGGCTGGAGCCTGCATTAGCATTCGTATATATCATCATATTTGCATCTACCCAAACGCGTAGCATTTCCATGTCGAATGGAGCATTACGCCATTGTCAAACATACACATTTTGAAACATAAGCCAGGTTGGTTAACCTTCTGTTTCAAGTGTTGTTTTCCGTGCAGGTGGAGGGAGCTCTTGCTCAGACTAATTACCAGATAAGCAAGGTCTCGGCGTGAGACGTGTAATGATAATGTTCGTTTTGTCATTATTCCCCACAGAGTTGCTTGGTTAAGTTTCTCTTACCCCTCTAGTGGAGTATTTCTTCAAATTTTTTGTTATGACAGTATCAAAAGATTTCGTGAATCATTTTTGGAATTTGCCGCCTATGTCGAAGTAGGTGTCTGGCAGTCTGGATTCAGAAAATTCCCAGTAGAGTCCTTCTCAAGATTTGCTGCCATGTCTGCGTTAAAAGTTTGAAGATTGGACCAGTATTTTGTTACCCATTTGATTGATGGAGTTAGCTACTGCAAAGATAGGAAGAGAAGTTGTATTCAGAGTTATTTTCCCGTAGTGGTGACGGAGTTACTTTCCTGTATTTGGCAGAGTATTTTCCTGTATTTGGCAGAGTTATTTTCCCGTAGTGGTGACGGAGTTACTTTCCTGTATTTGGCAGAGTATTTTCCTGTATTTGGCAGTTATTTTCCCGTAGTGGTGACGGAGTTACTTTCCTGTATTTGGCAGAGTATTTTCCTGTATTTGGCAGAGTTAGTTCCTGTGTTGTTGGCAGAGTTATTTCTTATTTGTTGATAAAACTATTTCCTCAGTGGAAGTCGCCAGAGTTATTTTCCTGTATTAGGCAGAGATTGCGCCTGTGCTGATAGAGATGGTTACCTGTGTTGACAAAGATCGTACCCGTGATCGACGGAGTTGTCCCCAGTAAAGTTAACAATAATTGTTACCTATATTGACAGTGATTTCTACCCGTGTGGACGGAGTTATTATCCGTAATCAATGGATTATCCCTAGTGGAGTTGTTACCTGGGACTGACAAAGATCGTTATTCCAGTTATAGACGGAATTGTACTCATGTTGATGGAGTCCTTCCTCGTGTTGACGAAGTTTAGCCCCGTTGTGGACGGAATTGTTTCTCGTAAAGTTAATTCGATGCCTGTGGCGTCACACAGGGAGTTAATGTTGAAATCAAAAGTTGTATTAGAAGAGTGATCAGTTGTTGCCATAACAATTGGGTTCAGCACAACAGATGTTGTTCACCAAGCAGTTTTAGCTGAGTATTTCTGCGGTTGGAAAATTTTTGGGTTTCTTGGTATTCAACCGTCTTTTACCTCGATTGTTTGAAGCTCGTTCGCTCTTCACCCAGTCGGGTCCAAGCCGTTTGAATAGGGGCAGCTGTTGCACCCTAAAATTTGCTCAACATCTTTTACCTGGTTTATGTTTCATTGCATTATCATTTGCATAGTTCTATCATTTGCATATCATGGCATATCATTCATCCAACAGGGGATCAAGTGTGATTATTATCAAAAGAATCCTAGCAAGAGGTCTCATTCAAGATTGAGATTTATCAAAGTGATCAGAAGGTGGTTTGCGTGCCTAAGGGTTTAGATGTTTGAGTGTGAATCTTCTCCTAACTTGAGGATCAATTGAAGACCATCAATGAGATGTGAAGCATGGATTGTGAATAGAAGATATGTATAGAGCTCATGGAGTGCCTAGAGGTCCATGTTGGAGCTCAATCAAGTCATTGATTCAAATGCAAGAGCCATAGTTGAAGTGCAGACAATTAGGGTTTCATCTGGATCAACCCTAGGTCAATTATGCAATTGAAGAGCATTCAAGCCTACTTTGAGGTCATGGAGTTCATGAAATGATGTGATAAGACATTTGTGGTGTTGTGCCAAGATCAAATCAAGAAGAATCAAGAATGTGGGAAGTTGCTAAATTAGGGTTTCAATGCAAATTATCCTATTTAGTGCCTAACTTCAAGGCCACATAAGTCAATATACAAGTTTCAAATGGATTTTTGCCAACATGAAACTTGTAGAGAATCTCAATACCTTTAATTTGAGTACTAGAAGTCCTCCATTGGATTTATAGAACTCAAGTTATGGCCCAGACAAGTTACAAGTCCTTAGAGGCCACTGAAATTTGTCTGTGAAAATCATCTGACTTCAAGGCTATTTTTGACTTAGAAGGAGGTTTAACCTGAACTTTTGGTCAACATGAAAGTTGTTCCTCATGATCTTAGCTTTCTAAATTGTACTAGAGGTTTTCCATCTGATTTGTAGAACTCAAGTTATGAGGTTTACAAGTCAGGGGTATTTTGGGAAAGTGAGATTATAGGTCATTTTCAAGCATGGGCCAAAATCTCCAACTTGCAAGCTTCAAATGGAAATTTGTTCAACATGGAACTTGCTTAAAATGATGTTTTGAGTACAACCAAGTGGTCATGAGAGTTTGATTTGGCTCATATCAAAAAGTCACTTGAAATGGCTTGAAAAGGAAGAAAATTCAAATGATCAAAGGAGGGAAAATTGACTTTTTGTGCTAGATGACCAAAACCAAGCAAATGAGTACATTTTCTGATTGGAAATTTCATTTTGAACACTTTGGAACTTTTACATTTTTGATTTGAGGCATAATTCCATGACTTTCAATGTTGTTACTTCATGAACAAGTCACATATGCAAAATCATACACAAGGCAATTCAGGCCAATTTCTCCATCCAAACTCATTCTAAATGACATGTGCAAGGTGTGAGAAACTTCTAGAACAAATGCAAAGCTTGCAATACACGACTGATACATTGCCTTGGATGAAAAAATCAGAAAATGCAAACTACTGTTTTGGGCTTCAATTTGGATCCAAAGGCCCATGAAACTCTTCTATATATTCATTAGAGTGAGTTCAGATCAATTTTGAGCTTCATTTCGCGCCAGAACCAGAAAGAGCAATTGAAATTTCACAGCTGCAACTTGAAATTGGATTCTGAGTTTGGAGCCAATTCAAGCCAAATTGAGGTGTGCAATCTCTTCCTTGTGGATCATTGAAGCTATCTGGAGCATTTGGAAGCAAGCCACGAGCTCTAAGTACCTCTGTTTCAAGATCTATACCAGGTTTGCATTTCTCAAAATTCAGTATGATTTAGCATGATATGATTAGATTTAGACTTGTGGTTAGGATCTACACATGACATAGATCGTTTTAGGCTTGATTTGGACTCAATTGGTGATGATTGAAGATGACATGCCATAACTGTTTGGACTTGAATCTCTTGATTCATAAGGTTTCAATGCTAGTTGTTTAGATCAGATTGATGTACGCAACAAGATGAAGAGATCTATACCATTAATTTCAAGTTTAGTGAGAGTTGTGGATGATGCCATTTCTGAACTTTGATTCGTGTTTGCTTACTTGTTAAGAATTGGATGATTTTGAGTGGAGATTTGGAATGTACGTGAAAAACTGAGTTGATTTGGTATATAGTTTGTTATTTTTGGTTTCCTGAACCTGGACTCTCGCCGGAGAAGACGACCGGAGTCTTCTCCGGCCACCACCAACCACCAGCCTGAATCTCTACTCTGATGACCTGAGATTTGGAGAAGATGAGTTGTAGACCTTTGGATCATCACTTGACCTTTGACTACAGCCAAGATCCAACGCATGTGATTTAAAGTTGGTTTGGAATTTCTGATGGCAAAACGCAGGCGTTTCATTAAATTGCGTGGCATCACCAGCGCGCTTGGATGGCTTGACTTGTTGACTGATCTAATGGCTCATGTTTTATTTCAGCTTTTATTTGTTTTTATTTCATTTTGTTTTATTTTAATTGTTTGTTGATTCAAAAAAATCACATTAATTTCAATTTTGATCCAAAAGTTATTTTAAAAATATCCTCATGATCCTTATGGAATTTGTGATTTTCTAGGATTAACAAAATACAATTTCATGCATTTTTCAATTTAATTTGATTTTTCTTATTTTGTTTAATTCTTTTAATTTTGCATAATTGACCATCTGTTTTGTTGAATTTAGTTCTTCCAATTGGTGATGAGTTTGGTTTTGATTTTTTAGTATGTGTTAGGGTAGACATGTATGTTCCCTTAGAATTTTTGGTGTATTTTTAGAACAACATTAGGTCCTGTTTTAGGTATTGAGATTAGGACCCTCCCAAACTTGTGGATTCCCTTGACCTATCTCAATGTAGGAATTGTTTAGCTAACTTAGAAGTTGATTTAGGCTTCAATATTTTTACACTATGTTGTTCAAACGTGTATGTTCCCCTAGGAATTTTATTAGAATTTTGCAACTTGATTTTCTATTTTAGTTGTATTTTGCAATTGGCTTGTGTTTGTGGATTCCTCTCTTGAGTGCTTTGGATTGTTTGGTTTGGTTGGTTGCTTTGAAGCTGGTTTAAGCTTGAGTTCTTTTTGGTGGAGCTTTTGGTTTCATTGAAGATGCTTGGGATTAAAGATTGGAGCTTGGATTTGAAGGCTTTTTCCTCTTGTGGAGCTTTTTTAGGAGCTTAGAAAATTAGGGTTTTAGGAAGTGCCTTAGACTTAGTTTTGATTCTTTCTCCAAACATAGAGTGCATTGTTTGCCTCTATTCCATCCAATGACATAAATTCCTTCTTGGGAAGCTTCATCTCTCCTTAGGAGGGATGAGTGGTATGCCCAAGTGAGTAGAACTTTGAGGATACCTTTCATTTGCAATGTTGAGTTCTTAGTGATTTCCTTTGGTTGTCATTAAGTTTCTTAATATTATAACTTGATCTTGATGATTAATCCTCCTCTTGGAGTGTGCTTGTTAGAGCTTGAAGATAGAATCTTGCTTGAAGATGAAGCCTTTGTTGTCAACTTTGCTGTCAATCCAACTTTGCTGTTCAGAGCTGCTGTTGCTGTTTGCTGTAGGAGTTTAGTTGTTGCTGCTTGGGATGCCTTCTCTGTATCTTTTGCTTTTCTCTGTATTGTTGTTTGCTTGTGTTGTTTACCTCTAGGTTTGAGGTGGAGCTTGTCTCCTCTTGCTTGTTGTCTTCCCCCTTGCCTCTCTGGTATTGCTGCATAGCATGCATTTTACTGTTTACTGTTTACTGTTTACTGCTTGCTTTCTTTTGCTGTTTATCCCCTAGGATCTCTGATTTCCTCTGTGCAAGAGGAAATTATGACAGACATTAGGTTTTAACCCATGCATGATAACTGTAGGTAGATTCCCCTTTCAACCATAGTTTTAGGGTGTCTTTCTTTTCTCATCTCAAAACAATTCAAAAACACAGTAATAAGGATAACGCGTGTTGTACGCTACGAGCCTTAAGCTATTTGAGAAAAGGTCGCTGGAGGGTCACTCTTCAGTAATCTGGCTGCTTAGTATGGTACCCTTAGGGTGACATGCGACGTAGTCACTCTCAGATCACAAGTCTTTAGTGCAGTACAAGTTACAAACAGACTAAAAAACAGTTCTTTCGTAAAAAACTGAAAACAAACTTCAAATGTCATTTTTGTCCGCTTGGACCCTTTAATCAGGAAAACTCTTTCTTAAGGAGATAAAAAACTGTCAGACAAACTTGTGTCTTCCGTAGCCCGAACTACGTTTGCTCTGATCTTTCATGCTGTATGAAAGTACGTAGGCATAGGATGCGATATCCTAGCGAGCAACCTTCCCCCCATAACCCGTAGTTAGGCGAACTACGTTGACTCTGATTTCTCGTTCCAGACGGGAATACGTAGGCATAAAGTGTGATACTTTGCCGAGTCATTTTCTTTTCTTTTAACTCAGACCTGTAGAGTAGATAGAATAACACACCCTTAGATAGAAAACAAGCATGGATCCCGTCGAGTATGACGGACGTGAGGGGTGCTAATACCTTCCCCTTGCGTAACCGACTTTCGAATCCAGGATTTGGTTACGATGACCATTCCTTTCCCTCTTTGCGTTAGGTTTACTCTGAGCGTTTCCTTTCCCTCTTGTGGGATAAATAACACATGGTTGCGACTCTTCTGTCATAGCCGACGCTGATTTTCGCAGTAGCGACAGGGTGCTGAGGTGTTTAATTTTGATGGGAATTTTTGAATTATAATGAAAGCGGGAAGTTGGCGATTGCCGATTAATTGTGGTTGGCTGGAAGTTTTCTGAGGAGATAAGTGATGTACGGCCAGGATGTGAAGTGGAGTTGTGACCGACTTAGATACGGAAACTAGTCCGAGAGTGAGAGCTCCGTATTTTATGTCTGTTTGGATGGTCAATGGATTAAACCAATTAAGTAGTGTTGAGACTTGGGTCTGGCGTGTATGCTAAGGCAACAGAGTATGAGGTTGAGTATATAAAAGGTGGATAGTGACTTCTGATGATTAGTAAAGAAAGTAAGATGTGGAATGCAATATTAGTATAATTCAACCTTTAGATATTCCAAGAGTTGAAAATGTGTTGAATGACCTTCTAAGTGTGAAATTGTTGTTGTACGTCGAATTCCGAGATTGCAGCTTTTTACGGAATTGATGTTTCTACGGACAAAAGTCGAAATAGATTACGCAGTTGTGTCGGATAATGTTAGATCGTGATCGAGTATGCTTGTTTTATCGAATTTGATTGATTTTGTAAGTTTTTGCATTTTTGAAAAGTTGAGGATTTAAGATTCAGATTAAAATCGGAAGTCGTAGATTTTGCGTTTGATGGTTCTAAATCACTAATATATGTTTGGTACAAATGAGTATGTGGTTGTTTCGAAGAAAATGACTGAATCGGTCGGATTTTCGGGCGAAAATGCTCAAACCCGTAGCAGTCTTTATGCAGAAAAATTCTGTTCTAGAAAAACTTCGAAAATTCATAACTTTTGAACCGTATGTCAGTTTTGACCCCCGTTCGAAGCGCTGGAAAGCTAACGAGATGCTCCTTCTAGGAAAAATTGTTTCGAGGCCTGTACTTGGTTCAATTATAGCAGAAAATTGGAAACGTATCGTGTGCTGATTTTTGCCGAACCCGACATGACCATTTGTTGTGTTTTGTGATGCCTTGTTGATATGATTGGGAGATATGCTAAGTGAAACTTCAGCGAGTTTTGGTTATGCTTTAAGGGAACTTGAAGTACATAAGAGGAATCATCTGATAAGTGATTTAGAGTTGGTTGCTGTTGTGGTTGTGCCGGAGTTGGAAGCTTCAATTAGTTAGTTTGAGATTTGATATATTTGGTGACCTCAAGAGCTTAAGGTATTTATTTGATTTGGAAGAGTTGAATATGAGGCAGAGAAAATAATTGGGACTCCGGAATAGATTATGGTTTCGGATTGAATTACCATTCGGGGAAATCAAAATGTGGTAGCTTATGCATTGACTTGGAAATCCTTGCATATGCCGATGATGGTGGTGAAAAGAGTTAGGACTGATTGAGCAATTTTGTGGTATGAGTTGGTTTGTGAAGAGACTTCTTATGGAGTTAAGCTTAGTATGTTGCACCTTACTAGTGGTATTCTTGAAGAGATTCGATAAGGTCAGAACTCTGGTTTGAGTTGGTAGATTGGTTGAATCTGAGGAATTAAAGTCGAAGGGATGATTTTCAGATTAATGGAAATGGTATCATGAGATTTTGTGATAGAGTTTGTGTTCTAGATATTATTGAATGGAATAAGAGTATTGAGGTAGATGGAGTATCCATCCCGGTGCTATGAAGATGTAACCGGATTTGAGGAAATCATTTTGAAGGCTATATATGGAGATAAGTGGTTGAGTTTGTATATGCTGGTTAGACTTGTCAGAAATCGAAGAATAGACGTTAGAGACCGTTGGTTCTGATGGGAATCTGAGTTTTCATCGAGATTTTGGAAGAGTTTGCAGACGCTTGAGTATCATGTTGAAGTTGGACTCTGCCTATCATCCATGGACGGATGGACGGACAGAGAGAACTATCCAGTCTTTAGAGGATTTGTGGAGAGCTTGTGTGTTGGATCAAGGTGGATCGTGAGATAGTTAATTATCGTTGATTGAGTTACCTACAATAACAGTTATCATTCTAGTATCGGAACGACGCTGTATGAGGCTTTGTGTGATAGGAGGTGTAGGACTCCCTTGTGTTGGAATGAGTCGAGCAAGAGTGTTGTGCTCAGATTTGAGAATTGGAAAGCAGGGTGCGGGAAGCGTATCCGGAATTGTTTCCATCAGGTGATTTTCGAGGACGAAAATACTTAAAGTGGGGGAGAGTTATAACACCCCTTTTTAACTATTTAGTCTCCTTGGTGTTATTTTTTATGTTGGTGTGTCCTTACGGAGGTGTGTCTGAGTGGCATTGGTGGATGCCCTTAGACTGTAAGAATTATTATTAACGATTGGAGTTTAATATTAATATAATATAATTAATAATTGGTGATAATTTAATAATTAATAGTAATGTTATTGTTATTATTATTACTATTATTATTATTATTATTATTATTATTATTATTATTATTGGAGTAAATATAAAAGAGGGATTTTGGGAGAAAGAGGAAACACGTTAAAACTGCTCAGAACCAAAATCAAAGGAAAAAGAGATCGTGACCGAGAGAAGTTGAGAAAAGAAGAAGTAACCACCGGAGAGAATTCACGGTAGTTGCAGAAGAGTTGCCGGAGAGCTAACGGGAACCGGAAGCGTAGAGTTGACCTCAATTCCAAAGGTAAGAGTGGGGTTCAATTCTATAACCGTGGGTATGATCAATTTCATGTAGGGAATTGAATCATGGGGTTAGTTCCCGTAGGTTGAAGAAATATTAAGGGTTAATGTTTACGTATGAGAAATACTAAAGGTTTTGTGTATGAATGAGTGTGTTATGTCATTAGTTTTGGGGGAAATTGGGAAACGGTGTCGACACGCGCTATTTTCCCATTTATTAAGAAGGTGTTGTTTTTATGTCCCTATTTAATTAAATTAGAAGTTGTAGTTATATTACCCGTATGAAAGTATATGAAAATGCGTTGAGTTCTTATTTATAGTAATGATGTTGTTAGTTGTTCTCTGACATGAAAATGCTGTTGGGTTCTCAATTGTAGAGACAATGTTGTTTTTAATTGTTCTCTGTGAAAATGTGTTAGAGTCTTATTCGTAGGAACGATATTGTTGGTAGTTCTCTGATATGAACAGGTTGAAATGGTGAGTCCATAATATATGCGAAATGTGATGTTCTATTATGGATAATTGGTTGTAGGCTTGATGCCTTGTTGCACGGTTGTTGCACAGTTGTTGTTGTGTTATAGTCCATAATAGTTGCATCTCATAGCATATCATTTGGCCTGGATTGGCGACGGTTGTGTCTTTAATGACAAAATAAAATGATTGTGGAGTGAGTCTCCCGGATGATTATGGAGTGAGTCTCCTGGATGATTGTGGAGTGAGTCTCCCGGATAATTGTGGAGTGAGTCTCCCGAATAATTGTGGAGTGTTGTCTCCCAAAATGGTACCACATGCATATGCATAGTTGAGTCACATAGAGTCGCATTGTGTTGTGTTGCCCGTGATGGCGTGTTGATGAGATATCTTGATTTTTGGTAGTATATATATGAGCGATGAATCGGTGTAGTGGTTGTTTATGATATTTATAAAGCCGCGAGAATCTTAATTGCTGTGATATGATTCTAACATGACTTTTATCATGCCTTATGTTATGTTGTTGATATCTCACCCCTTTACATTGTATGTTACCGCCATTGGTGGTAATTTGCAGGTAACTCGGAATAAAGTGTCGCTTTATGTTTAAGGTCGTTGGTCGCTCTGATACGTAGCACTCTGGGGGGATGAACGATTGATGTTGTTGTTTTTAGTTGAACTCCTTGTTGCTGAATTTTATTAAGTACACTTCAAATAAATTGGTTGTTACTGATAATGCCAAGTGTTGCTTGGTTGCATAGTTGTTTTTTTTTAATTGATGCAAGATAATTACTTGTTGAATTTTAATGGAATTTAGTTGTTTATGAATTGTTGGAAGTGTATTATAACATGTCGTTTTATGATTAAAGTGTTAAAAAAATTATCGTTGGTTGTTCATCCGAATTTTGTGCTACGTATGTTAGTAAATGATCTGTTGCAGGTGTATGTGTTTTGGTTAAGTGTTGAAATGTGACACCTCTGATGCGTCCCAGGTTTTGGGAGTGTGACGGTCGTCACCACTCCCTGACGCTCGTCATGACCGTCACGGTCGTGATAGACCTTTACGATCGTCATGAAACCTTTTTCTACTGCACTCTGAATTGTTCTTTCTGTTGTTTCTCTTATTTTTCCACGAGAGTTTAGAGTGGGGTGTTACACTCAACCTCGTATTCCTCATTACCACGCTACAATACATGTTCTTAGGTACTTGAAATTTGTCCCTACTATAGGCATCATTTTCTCTTATTCTAGCAAGTTGCAACTTTTTGGTTTTGCTGATTCGGATTGGGCTAAGTGTCCTAATACCAGAAAATATATCACTGGTTATTATGTCATGTTAGGCTCATCTCTTTTATGTTGGGAGTCCAAGAAGCAGCACACGATTTCAAGATCTTCTAATGGGGCTGAATATCCTTCTTTGGCTTCTATCACTAGTGAAATTCAGTGGCTACAATACATATTTCATGACTTGTTAGTTCATTTTGATCATCCAGCATTTGTGTTTTGTAATAATAAATATGCTATTTACTTGGCTCACAATCCTACTTTTCATGAGTGTAGGAAGCACATCGAATTGGATTGTCATGTGGTGTGAGAAAAGATTAATTCCAAGCTTATCCACTTGCTACCTATCTCCACTCATGACCAGCTAGCTGACATGTTTACCAAACCTTTACACTCCCCATCTTTAAAAATCAATTTAGACAAGTTAAGTCTTTATAGCATCCAAGGCTCAACTTGAGAGGATATATATATATATATATATATATATATATATATATATATATATATATATATATATATATATATATATATATATATATATATATATATATATATATATATATATATATATATATATATATATATATATATATATATATATATATATATATATATATATATATATATATATATATATATATATATATATATATATATATATATATATATATATATATATATATATATATATATATATATATATATATATATATATATATATATATATATATATATATATATATATATATATATATATATATATATCAATCAATATATATATATATATATATATATATATATATATATATATATATATATATATATATATATATATATTGAGAGGATATATATATATATATATATATATATATATATATATATATATATATATATATATATATATATATATATATATATATATATATATATATATATATATATATATATATATATATATATATATATATATATATATATATATATATATATATATATATATATATATATATATATATATATATATATATATATATATATATATATATATATATTCTGTAATATTATAACACTGACACGTGTAATATTTTAGCTTCATGATAGCCATACAATCTATTATATATATTTATTTGAATATTGTGAATGATATGAAGAATTATCAGCTCCTATTCATATCTGTTTTTTTAACAAATTTTTTGTTTCATCTTTATCCCCAATGGATATTGAATTCATCTTTATCATCTTCACCAAAATATCTATTTTGGTTATTTCAACATTGACACATAATAATCAACTTTCTTTCATATATACTAAACAAACCAATTTTTATATAAAAAAAATTAGTTAAAACAACTGGTGTTTGCTTCTATATTTAATAGAGTGTGCCAATTGAATCATAGAGAAAGAGTCGTTAAGTGTTTAGAATAAGTCTTGGAGTTTGTTTTAGTCAATTAATAAAGTTCCTAGTTTGTAGGAGATAGAATAGGTCGTTCATTCTAATTTTGTTATGGCTTCTGTTATGCCAAGTTTTACGTTTCTTTCTGTTATGACTAAAGGCTATATATGAGCCTTAATATTTCGAATAAAAGGGCACGTTTATTCACTAAATATAGAGCTTTCGTCCTCTACATTTGGTATTAAAGCTATTCAACTAGGACTTGTGAGAGCAAGGCAGCAGCCTTTGAGAGATCAAACACAATGAGTGAAGATAAAACACTCACAAAGATTCCTCACTTTGATGGTCACTACGATCATTGGAGTGAATTGATGGAGAATTTACTAAAGGAAAAAAGTCTATGGAGCTTGGTAGAAGATGGATTTATAGAACCAAAAGAAGGAACCACGTTAACCGACGCAGAGAAGACTAAACTGGAAGATCAAAGAATCAAAGATCACCATGTGAAGCATTACCTTTACCAAGCCTTAGACAAAAATGTGTTTGGGCAAATCTTGGATAGGCGTACATCCAAGATTGTTTGAGATTCGATGAAAAAGAAGTTTGGCGGAAAAGAAAAGGTAAAAAAGTAAACACTTTGAGGATAGAATTTAAGGTGTTGGAGATGAAGAAAGGAGAAACCATCACTGATTACTTTGCAAGAGTAATGGTAGTTTCCAACAAGTTGCGAAGCAATGGCGAAAATATGCCAGACTCAAAAATTATGGAGAAGATCTTGCGAACCTTGACAGAACGGTTCACATATATGGTGGTCTCGATCGAGGAATCAAAGGACACTAATGAAATCTCAATTGATGAATCGCAAAGCTCTTTAGTGATGCATGAACAGAAGTTCAATAGAGTCAACAAGGAGGAGGACGACCATGTCCTTAAAGTGGAGGAAAGATCAAGAAAAGGAAGAGGAAGAGGATCACCGCGGGGACGTGGTGGTCGAGGCCGAGGAAGGAATTACTTTGGCAAAGCTACAGTCGAGTGCTACAAATGCCATGGCTTAGGACATTTTCAATATGAGTGTCCTAAGTGGAACAAAAAGGCAAATTATGCTGAGACAAGCGAAGAAGATGAGATGCTTCTGATGGCCTATAATGGTGTTCATGGAAAAGGGGTCACCTGGTTCATTGATTCTGGTTGTCCTAACCATATGTGCAACAATAAAGACATGTTCTCTAGTTTGGACATGACATTCTCCCACTCTGTCAAACTGGGGAATGATACTCGCATGGAGGTGGATGGAATAGGTGTCGTAAAATTGGTAATCGAAGGCACCGCTTATTCAATAAATGGTGTATATCTCGTACATGGGCTTCACAATAATCTCCTGAGTGTGGGTCAACTACAAGAGAAAAGATTGGTTGTATAGTTTGAAGGAGGAATGTGAAAGGTGTATCATCCTAAAAAGGGATTGATTATACAATCAATCATGAGTACAAATAGGTTATTCACTATTAGATCGGAAAGGCAGGAGGAGAAGTGTCTTCATACCACCACCACTGATGTGTCAAGGCTCTGGCATCAGCGGTATGGTCATCTTAGCTACAAAGGGTTGCGCACGTTGCAGTTCAAAGACATGGTACATGGGCTCCCAAAATTCCCTGCATCAACCACTACCCGTGTGGATTGTTTGAACGGCAAGCAGACTCGAAGTCCAATTCCTAAAAAAGTTTCATGGAGGGCAAATCAACCATTAGAGCTTATTTAATCAAACATTTGTGGACCCGTCACACCCATCTCAAACAGCGGTAAAAGGTATTTTTTGAGTTTCATTGATGATTACAGTAGAAAAGCATGGGTCTATTTGTTATCTGAAAAATCAGAAGCTCTAGAGTCTTTCAAAATCTTCAAGAAGACGGTTAAGGCAGAAGCAAACCTGAGCATAAAGTGCTTAAGAATAGACGGGGGAGGCGAGTATACTTCCACTGACTTCAACAACTTCTGTAGAGAAAATGGAATTAGAAAACAGTTAACTAATGCATATACATCCCAGCAAAACAATGTTGCCGAGAGGAAGAATAGAATGGTGATGAATATGGTGAGATCCATGTTATCAGTTAAGAAGATCCCAAAATTTTTCTGGCCAGAAACAATAAATTGGACATTTCATGTCCTAAATCGATCTCCGACTCTAGCAGTAAAAGATGTTACACCGTAGGAAGCATGGAGCGGAATCAAACCTTTAGTGAAGCACTTCAAATTCTGGGGATGCCTTGCACACGCCCACATACCAACTCAAAAGCGAGGTAAATTAGACAACAAAAGTTCCACTTGTATTTTCTTGGGGATTAGTGAGAACACAAAAGGTTATTGATTGTTTAATGTTGAAACAAACAAAGTAATTGTGAGTCGTGATGTAGGGTTTGAAGAAAATAAGCAGTGGGAATGGGGAAAAGATTATGAGGGACAATTAAATAGGGAATTAGAGTGGGAAGAACAGAAAACAAATGAGGGAGTTGAAGAAAGTGTGCAGAAAATTGGGGAAGAAAAGGAAACACCGAGATCAGAGAGTGAAGTCGAATGTGAGAAAACACGGGAAACACAAGATCACGAGGATGAAGAACACTCAGATCAAGAGGATGCAAAGCCACCTGAGAATCAGAGAGAAAGAGGACAAAGTTCAGTAAAAGGGAGAGATCGAAGGGTGCCTCAGTGGATGAATGATTATGTCAGTGGGGAAAATCTCTCAGATGATGAAGCACACATGGTGAAGGATGCTGAAGTAGAGGATCCTATTTGGTTTGAAGATTCCGTAAAGGAAGAAAAATGGAGACAAGCCATGGATAGAGAAATAGAATCCATAGAAAAGAATAACACATGGGCACTCATTGAATTACCAAAGGATGCTAAAAGGATTGGCGTCAAATGGGTTTTCAAGACAAAGAAAGATGAAGCTGGCAAGATTATAAAATGCAAAGCACACTTGGTAGCGAAGGGGTACTCTAAAAAGCATGGAATTGATTACTCTAAAGTTTTTGCTCCGGTAGCACGGCTGGATACAGTTAGAATGGTAATTGCATCGGCTGCGCAAAAGAGGTGGACAATTTTTCAACTCGACGTCAAATATGCCTTTTTACATGGGAAACTAATGGAAGAATTTTTTGTTGATCAACCTAAAGGCTACGAGAAGAAAGGGAATGAACACTTAGTGTATAAGCTGCACAAAGCACTGTACGGACCGAAACAAGCGCCACGGGCCTGGTTCAGTCGCATCAAAACTCACTTCATCAAGGAGGGATTTCAAAATTGTGACAGTGAACAAACACTTTTCATCAAGAGAAGAAATGAGGGCAAGATTATCATTATAAGTGTTTACATTGATGATTTAATATTTACAGGTGATGATGAGAAGTTAATGAGGGAATTCAAAGATTCCGTGATGAGAGAATTTGACATGTCAGACTTAGGGAGGATGAGTTATTTCTTAGGAATTGAAGTTGTGCAGCAAAAGAAAGGGATTTTCATTTGTCAAAGGCGGTACGCAGAGGAGGTCCTACGAAGATTCAACATGTTTGAGAGCAATTCAGTCAGCAACCCAATTGTGCCTGGAGTAAAGATCAGTAGCGATGCAGACGGAGTACGGGTGTGTTGCACCCTAAAAATTTGCCCAACCTTATTCACTTGGTTTATGTTTCAATTGCATTAGCATTTGCATATAGGGCCATGTACATAGGTTACTCATCTGCAGCTAACAGGGGACCAATCATTATTCTCATCTCTAGAGGCCTATCAAGAGGTTATTATCCTGATTCAACCTCATTCAAGTCATCAGAAAAGAATTTGGAAGCTATCAAGTCAATGGAGCAAGCAGTTCATCTATCTCCTAACTGAGGGTGTCTGAGGATCAACAAAGAAATGGTGAGCTGTGGGCTGAGCATGGGGAGTATCTAGACATCTTGGAGGACTTAGAAAGTCATTTGGAGAAGGAGACAAGTCATTGGTGAAGTCACAAGAATTACAGTTGAAGACAGTCAACTAGGGTTTCATCTGGGTCAACCCTGGGTCAACTCTAGGTCAATTGACTGATTGAAAGGCATTAAGGGCTATTGGAGATATGTGGGGTTCATCATTTGACATTAAGAATAAGGATATGTTGTTATGCTAAGAAGAATTCAAGAGAAATCAAGGAGAAGAGGAGTTTCTAAATTAGGGTTTCTGTGTAAAATTCCCTAGTTTAGGACAAACTTCCAAGCAAGATAAGTCAAAATGCAAGCTTCAAATGGATCCTTGGCAAACATGAAACTTGTAGAGGATCTCAAAAACTTTAATTTGAGTGGTGTAAGACATCAAGGAGATTTATAGAACTCAAGTTATAGTCCTTGCAAGTTACAGGTCATCTGAGGTATCTGAAGTTTTGTCTGTGAAAGTGACTTGACTTCCAAGCAATTTTTACCCCTCAAGGAGATTTCAAATGAATTTCTGGTCAACATAAGAATTGTTCCTAATTGTCTTAGCTTTCTAGAATGGTATGGTATGCCTTCATATGATTTGTGGAACTCTACTTATGATCTTGGCAAGCAAAGGGTATTTTGGTCATCTAGTGATTACAGGTCATTCTTAGCCTATACCTAAAACTCATACAAGGGAGCTTCAAATGAAAAACTTCCCAACATCAAAGTTGCTCAAAATGCCATTTTAAGTCAATAAAAGAAGTCATGAAAGTTTGGAAATGCATGGAACAAGACTTGATAAAAGTTGGTGAAAATGACTTAAAAAAGGCATATAACTTGAAAAAGTTCAAGTTGGAAAATGGTTTGAGAGATCTACAAGTCCAATATGGGTCATCCAATATACCAAATTAATTCCCAACATCATTTTAAAGACATTGGTTCAGCCACTTTTTTGAGTTAGGGTTTAAAAATTGGACTTTCTTTGTATTTTTGTTACTTGCATAATAAGGCAAGTATAGAAAACTTGGCACAAGATGAATTTTCAAGGCAAGGAGCTTACATACACTTCTCATATCTCATGTAAGGAGATTTTGACATAAGTTTGGAAAGGTGCAAGCATGAGATAAGAGATATTCAAAGTATCATGGCATGAGAAGTTCATGAAATTTCCACAACTTTCTAGAATCCTCCAAGATTATTCTAGAAACCTCTAAGTTTGTTAATCATCATCTATATATTGGATTGAGATCATTAAGAGTAAAGGTTGGTGATAGTTGATGTTGAATCCATTTTGCAAATCATATTGAATTTTTTCCATCATTTTCACATGTTTGAATTTCCATTTTTTTCAATCCTTTTTCTCTCCATTTTTTGATCCTTTCTCATTACCAATTAATTCAATATACTACATAGGATTTTTCCATCAATTTTTGAGAAGATTTTAGTGCAATTCCATGGTTGTATCAACATGAAAAAGTGAGCTCCAAGTGCAAAAGTGATTTTCATTTCCTCACCAATTCAAGCATTTTCTTTGATCCTAATACCTCTACCAAGAATTATTGAAGGTTTCTACACTTTTTTCCAAAGAAATTCGTGCTCCATTAAAGCTCCATAATTCATTTTTCCAAGGTATAAAGAATTCGACATAACTCATGATTTATGAGTCTTTCTTGCATTATTGTTGTTGCATCACATTGCTCTCATCCCCTACATGGATTCTAGTACAAAAAAGATGGTTTTTATGACAATTTTTGGTTCTTGAGTTTTTCTTGAGGTGCCACATTTTGGGAGTTAGAGAGAGTTTCAAGAAAATCTAAGACCATATTTGGATTCCTTGATTTTTTTCCTTCAAGTTTGACCAAAATTTTATGCGAAACGGATAATTATTGATGGAGTTATGGTGCTTCAAAGTAGCAAAAAACTCATGTTCATGGGGCTGCGGGTTACTGTTCACAAAGTTGAAAATTTTGATTTGGAGAAGAAGGTGTTAACACTGTCAGATGCATTTCCAAGTCAAGGTTTCTTCCATTCATCTAACGCCTCTCACTGCGCCACGTAATCGGCCACATAAACCTCATGCCACTTTTATTTATTCTCACTATTTCTCTTGTTTTCTCATATATTCATGTTCTTATCATGTTTCTTTTATTTTTTCTGTTTTATATGCTGACTTCAAATAATCATAAAAAATAGGAAAATTAGTATTTTTGATCCCCATTTTTTTTTGCTGAATCTTTAAGATGTCTAGGATTTAATAAAACTGGAATTATAATTTTACCATTTTTTGACATTTTCTTTGAATTGTTTACATTTGGGTCGTCATAAAAAGGCCAATGCTGGTGCTATCATTTTGTTGAATTTCTTTAACCTATCAAAACACAATTTAAATGTCAATCCTTTTGCAGGGATCTCATATACACGTTGAGGTATTGTGATATATTTTTGTGGGAATTTTATTGTACCATTTTAATTGGTTTTGGATGCTTTCTTTAACATGCTCCACTTTAATCTTTCCTTTGGTATACATGAGATATCTTGCAATGTTTTCATCTTGTTTGACCATTTATCTTTGGATATTTTTGTGGTATCTCTCACCCCTGGTTTGTGGCTTGATGTAGGGCATTGGAGATTTTTATTTGAATTTTTTAGCACCTTTTGCTATTTTTCTCATATTTTGTATTCGAACTTGTAATTTGGACTTCCGAACGGACTTTATTTTTGTTAAGGCTCCAACGGCCGATTTGTGTTTGCGTGGTGAATGCCGTGGTTTATATTTCTTATTATAGATAGGCTAGAGGTATTTGAAGACCCCTTAGGTGGCTGTTATTTGTATGTGTAGCTTGCCCGATTATCGACTTGTTTGCATGATAGCACGTTGCGATTCCAAATAGTGGATTACGCGTTTCATTCGGAGTTTTCACTCGATTCTTTGCATATGATCACTTGATATTTTCTTATTCCATCCATGAATGGGCTTGAGGTTGAGATGAACCTTCCTCCCTCCTTTGCATTGCATTTACCATTGCTATATTCATGTTCACTTGTATGCGGTTATTACTTGTATTTCCGTTTCTTCCTTTCGTTTCCTTTCCCGTAGGACTTCCATTCTTCCTTGTTCAAGGGAGGATTGTTGCACCCTAAAAATTTGCTCAACCTTATTCACTTGGTTTATGTGTCAATATCATTAGCATTTGCATATAGAGTCATGTACATAGCCTAACCATCTGCATAGCATAAGCATAACAAGGCATTCAACAGGGGACCAAGCATTATTCTCATCTTTAGAGGCCTATCCAGAGGTTATTATCCTAATTCAATCTCATTCAAGTCATCAGAAAAGAATTTGAAAGCTATCAAGTCAATGGGTCAAGCAGTGCATATATCTCCTGGCTAAGGGTATCTGGGGATCATCAAGGAGAGTATGAGCTATGAATTGAAGGCATGGGGAGTATCTAGACATCATGAGAGGTTTAGAAAGTCATTTTGGGGAAGAAAACAAGTTGTTGAGGTGATCACAAGAATTGCAGTTGAAGACAGTCAACTAGGGTTTCATCTGGGTCAACCCTTGGTCAACCCTAGGTCAATTGACTGATTGAAAGGCATAAAGGGCTATTGGAGAGATGTGGGGTTCATCATTTGACATGGAGAATAAGGATATGTTGTTGTGCTAAGAAGAATTCAAGAGAAATCAAGGAGAGGAGGAGTTTCTAAATTAGGGTTTCTCTGTAAAATCCCCTAGTTTAGGTCAGATTTCCAGGCAAAATAAGTCCAAATGCAAGCTTCAAATGGATCCTTTTCCAACATGAAACTTGTAGAGGATCTCAATACCTTTAATTTGAGTGGTGGAAGACATCAAGGAGGTTTATAGAACTCAAGTTATGGTCCTTGCAAGTTACAGGTCATCTGAGGTATCTGAAATTTTGTCTGTGAAAGTGACTTGACTTTCAAGCTATTTTTAACCCTCAAGGAGATTTCAAATGAATTTCTGGTGAACATAAGAATTGTTCTTCATTGTCTTAGCTTTCTAGAATGGTATAGTATGCCTTCATATGATGTGTGGAACTCAACTTGTGGTCTTGGCAAGCAAAGGGTATTTTGGTCATTTGTGAATTACAGGTCATTTTAACCTATGTCCAAAACTCATACAAGGAGGCCTCAAATGGAAAAACTTACAACATCAAACTTGCTCCAAATGACATTTTGAGTCTAGAAAAGTGACCATGAGAGATTGGAAATGTCCATAGCACAAGGTTTCAAAATTGGTGAATTTAATGAAGGAAAATGGCTTAAAAAATGGTATTTTTCATATCTTGGCCAAATGATGCAAAATTATAGGTCATTTTGAATGGAAAAGGCATTTTAAAAACATTGGCTAAAGTGGAATTTTGAGCTTAGGTCATAATTTGTGAGTTATCCATGGTTGCTTGAATTGAAAGTAACATAATCCAAATTGAAAGGGCAAAGTGTAAGGGAAATTTCTCCAATGTTCTAGGAGGTTCTAATGCAACCTATATATTCATGCAAGCTGATTCATGCAAGGGTTGGTGCTCCCATTTGTTCAAAGCTTCAATTTTCATCCATTTTCTCATTCTTGCATAAGCTTCTCAAACTCCATCAATTTCTCACCAAACTTCAACATTCTTGATTCAATCTTCATTATCATCTCACAAGGATCAGAATCCACACATTTGTTTGGCAAATTGAACAAGAAATCGTGCTATTCATCATCATCATTCAAGGTGCAAGAATCTTGGAACTAGGAGATTCAAAGCTTTGGAGCATCTTTGATTGCATACAGAAGGAATCACCAAGCCTACTGATCACATTCCCCTCATTACAAGCAGTTGATTTGAGGATCTTAGCACCTGTATCAAAGAATTACACCAGGTTGGTATTCTGTTCGAATTGCTTAATTTAGGTAGAATCTTAGGGTTTTGATATCATAGAACGGTTAAGCATAGGTAGATGACTAGTTGTGGTGATTTTAGAGAGGTTTCATGAAGTTTGAACATGAGGTGGTAATTCTGTTGAGGCTCTTAACTCTTGGATTAAGGCATGAAAGTGTTAGTAGAATAGCATGTTATGATCATGAGGAAGTGTAGATTAGCTTAGGGTGAGTTTTGTGAAGAATTGGAGAGGTTTCATGTCAGGCACTAATGGTGGTTTCCATCTGTTCCACCTATCGAATTGGCTGGTTGTTGGAGTTTTAATGGAAACTATGGGTAGAGACTTGTAGAGGGAAAGAAATGGATGAATTTTGCTTTTTATGTCGTGCGTTTTCGTGGCGTGTGGAGAGAGCATGAGGAGATGGAAGTATCGTGCATGGGGAGGGTTTCTGAAACCCTAGATGGCTGGAGGTAGAAGACGAACCAGGAGCCACACGATGAAGCCTTGACTCTTGACTGGGAATATCATCCAACGGTCCATGTTTAAAGCTGAGAACGGAGGGAAGATTCAAAAATTGGAACGCAGCGTTTCATTAATTGGGGGGATTGGGCTCAGAGAGCTATTCGCACCCCCCAGTTTAATAAGCCCAATGCGCTGAACGTGTTTTCCTTACTTTTCTCACCCCCTCCATCTTATTTCTTTGTATTTTCTTTTTATTTCTTTATATTTTTCATGCATCTTATAAAATTCATAATAAATTGAAAAATCATTATTTTTAATTCATTCTTTTTGCATATTTTTCTTTAGGATGTCAAGAAAATTATAAAAAATAAAAATTGCATTTTATTTTTCATTTGATATTTTTCCCATATTTTCTAAATAAATGACATTTTACATAATTCCATTTCATACATGATTTTGTTATTTTTTGTTCTATTAAATGCTTCAATATTTTTCATTCATTCTTTTTAGGTTGTTTAGGTTAGACATTAAACTTGTAGAAATAATTTAGTTTCCTTTTTTAGAAGTTAAATTTAGGTGCTTAGTGTAAGTGTGAATAACATGGATAAATTAGGGTTTTTAGGTGATAACTTAGGAGATTTGATCCTTTCCCCTTAGGACTTAGAGATTGAATAGGTTAGCTATGGGACTATAGGGGCTATGGGTAGTTATTAGATCCCCTTAGAAAAAGTCAGGCTTCCCCTACTGCTATTAATACTCTGTATATATCTGATTGACTGGTGTGGTGTGCCCTCTGGGGATTATTGCTTGCTTGCTTGGGTATTGGGATTGTCTGGGGATTTGGGAGAGCTGGAGACTTGAGGAGATGAAGACCATTGGAGAGCCAGAGATTGAAGATCAACTGCCAGAGTTGGAAAGGAGGTTCTTGCTAGCAGCTGCTGAGGAGACCAGGGTTTAGGAGCTAGGCAGAGCTCTAGATTAGAAAACTTACTTCTCAAACATAGATGGTTTTGTTTGCCTCTATCCTTTCTCTATGATTCAAAGTCTCTTTCAAATATCCACCTCCTTCCTTTGGAAGGATCAGTGAAAGTATTTGGAAGATAGAACTTTTGAGAGAAACCTGTCTGTATAATGTTAACAGTTGATGAGCCACCCTTGGTAGGCAATTTACTGTTTAACATTCCTCTCCTCTTGTTGACTAATGTTCATCCCTGAAGATTGGAGACTTGAAGAAAAGCCATTGCTTATAGAAGACAGATGATCAAAGCCCTTGCCTGAAGGCCATGAAGATGGAGATTAATGCTTGTTGAAGCCTGTAAATGATTGGAGATCACTTGAAGCCAGATGTTGATTCAGAGCTGCTGATGCTGTTTCTTTTGCTGTTGTATTTCATTGCTGATGTATTGATTGGTTTTCTGGACTGTATTGTTTGCTGTTTACCCTGTTGGGTTGAAAGTGAAGCCTGTTCACTTTTGCCTATTGTTTTCTAGGTTCGAGGTTGAGTGGGACTCCCTTGCCTCGCTTGTACTGTTGCATCCATGCATTTTACTGTATATATCTGATATTGTTTCTGTTTCCGTCTATTCCCTTAGGATCTCTGTTTCTCTCTGCGCAAGAGAGGAGCATGATAGACACTAGGTCTTAACCCATGCATGATAACATTAGGTTAGTTTGTTTCCCTTCGCAACCGTAGGTTAGAGTTCTGTCTCTTTCTTTCTCAAAACAAACAGAAAAACACATAAAGATTTCAAACACAATAAAAGACACTTCTTCCGTAAAAGAATGTGAACTCATCAAAGCGTCATTTTTGTCCGCTTGGACTGCTAATCAAGAAAACCTTTTTCAGAAGGAATAAAGTCAATCAAGACAAGCCTGTGTCTTCCGTGGCCCGAACTACGTTTGCTCTGATCTTTCATGCTGTATGAAAGTACGTAGGCATAGGATGAGATATCCTAGCGAGCAACCTTCCCCTCCTTTCCCGTAGGTAGGCGAACTACGTTGACTCTGATTTCTCGTTCCAGGCGAGAATACGTAGGCATAAAGTGCGATACTTTGCCGAGTCATTTTTTATTTTCGTTTTATTTTCTTTTTAACCCTGACCTTTAGAGTAGATAGAATAACAATCCATACCCGAAAACAAGCGTGGATCCCGTCGAGTACGACGGACGTGAGGGGTGCTAATACCTTCCCCTTGCGTAACCGACTCCCGAATCCAGGTTTTGGTTGCGACGACCATACCTTTCCCGTGTTGTGCGAGGTTTACTCTGAGCGTTTCCTTTCCCTCCCGTGGGATAAATAACGCGCGGTGGCGACTCTTCTGTTCAGCCGGCGCCGATTTTCGCAGTAGCGACAAGGATGTGATAGACATTAGGAGTTAACCCATGCATGATAACATTAGGGTAGATTTTATTCCCTTTTAAACCTAGGATTTGTAGAGTGTCATCTCTTCTTCCTTCAAAACAACAGAAAAACATTAATAAAGGTTATAACAGAGATTAATTCATTTCTTCCGTCAAAAGATTTGAACAGACATCAACCTTTTGCAATAAGAAAACCCTTGTTTAAGGTGAGATTTTTCATAAAAAACAACAGACAGACTTGTGTCGTACGTGGCCCGAGCTACGTTTGCTCTGATCTTTCATGCTGTATGAAAGTACGTAGGCATAGGATACGATATCCTAGCGAGCAACCTTCCCCTCCTTTCCCGTAGGTAGGCGAATTACGTTGACTCTGATTTCTCGTTCCAGGCGGGAATACGTAGGCATAAAGTGCGATACTTTGCCGAGTCATTTTTATTTTCATTTTATTTTCTTTTTAACCCTCGACCTATAGTTTAGATAGAATAACAATCCATACCCGAAAACAAGCGTGGATCCCGTCGAGTACGACGGACGTGAGGGGTGCTAATACCTTCCCCTTGCGTAACCGACTCCCGAATCCAGGTTTTGGTTGCGACGACCATACCTTTCCCATGTTGTGCGAGGTTTACTTTGAGCGTTTCCTTTCCCTCCCGTGGGATAAATAACGCACGGTGGCGACTCTTCTGTCAGCCGGCGCCGATTTTCGCAGTAGCGACAGCTGGCGACTCTGCTGGGGATCCAACGTCCCCTGGCTGCTAAGGACTGCGATAGTTCTTATGCATTTGGGATCCAACGTCCCTTAAGAGAGTCAATCCTAACGCTTGTTTTCCCGTCGAGGATTTTGTATGGATTTATATTTCTGACCTTTATTTTCAGCTTTGTATATATGGATTATTATTGCTGTATCTTGGGGTGTGACGGGTGTTCTGATATTGAGTGAGAAGCCGGACCTGGGCTTGAGTGCACCTAGAATTAGAGTAGAGATTAGTTGGCGCCCGCTTGCTTTGCTTGCTTTGGTGTCCCGCGAAATCTACACTCAGACGAGGTTCCTCTGGTTGGCCTCCTGCCCCTTCCTTTGGTTGGCGTGGGTTGCTGGTTAGTTGAATTGTCGACTCTGGGGACCGATCATTTGGAAGTTGGCTAAGTGAGGCCTCTTCAGGATTTGATGATGCCACTCCTTCTGGGAATCGTATCATCAACCCTGAAAGTCTGTGACGCCGACGACCGCATAGGATGCCATACCTTTGTCAGTTACTAGGACATCCACCTGTGAGAGGGTTTGGGGTTATGCAGGTAACTAGACCTTCAGATACCGGTTATTTCTTGATCAGAGATCCTGGGTATTTATGGAGGGTTATGAGGTCTGTCAGAGACCAGTTGGAGATGTGATTTGAGGTCTGCCAGAG
Organism: Lathyrus sativus; assembly: GCA_963859935.3. Lineage (NCBI taxonomy): Eukaryota > Viridiplantae > Streptophyta > Magnoliopsida > Fabales > Fabaceae > Lathyrus > Lathyrus sativus. The sequence continues at coordinate 434,105,924 of OZ012739.1, read as the reverse complement.
ACCAGTTGGAGTTATGGTTTGAGATCTGTCAGATACCATTATTGGAGCTTGATTTTAGGTCTATCTGAGGCCAGGGTTTGAGGACTTCTAGAGAATCTATCTGAGACTTCTTGATATGGTCCAGGCTATTCAGCTACGGCAGTTGGCCCCCGTTGCATGTTACTTGCATTGCATTCTGTTTGCATACTCATCATCATTGCATCCCACTAACGTGTGTCTGTGCTGCAGGTGCATTTGCATTTCCCTAGTTCTAGTGTCCGGATTCCTGAGTGATTGGTCATGGCCAGCTTAAGAAGGACAGTTGCTTACAAATTGCCTACTCCTGATGTTGTTCCCCTGCTTGGGTTGATCTCTCTGGCTGATGAGGAGGTTCGTAGGAGCTTCAGAATGAGCTATGAAAGACTATTGAGATTGGTGCGCAAACCCACGGAGACAGAGCTAGATAGGCTGTACGCTTTGATGCAATTCTATGATCCCGCATTGAGATGTTTTACGTTCGCTGATTTCATTATAGGGCCTACCATTGAGGAGTATGTGGAGTTTACTGAGTTACCCGTGCAGAACCAGGTTCCATTCATTCATTCGGGCATTAAGCCCAAGCCGGAAGACTTGGAAAAAGCCTTGCATGTGGATGCTTCTGAACTGTTGACTACTGTTTCCCGTGGAGTTCCAGGCTTCTCACTCCAGTTCTTGATCGGTAAAGCTCAAGAGTACGCTAAGAGCGGATGTTGGATTGCCTTCAATGCTGTGCTGGCTCTGTGCATTTACGGCATAATATTGTTTCCCAATGTACCAGATTTTGTGGACTTCGATGCCTTCTACTTGTTTGCCGCTGGTAATCCTGTACCGACCATGCTCGGAGATTTCTACCACTCACTGCATTACAAGAATGAGAAGGGAAGAGGAAAGAATGTTCATTTCTGTGTACCATTGTTGGATATGTGGTTTAAAAGCCACCTTCCCCTGAAGGGATCTTTTGTGAAGAGTGCAACCACAGCTAGCTGGTCAGAGCGCCTGATGAGGCTATCTTCTGAAGACGTTGAGTGGTTTGATCGAGACCTGCTAGGATCTGAGCTTATATTCAGTTGTTCTGGGTACCCTAATGTTCCGTTGATAGGGAGGAAAGGGTGTATCAACTACAACCCTTCTCTGTTCATTCGTCAGTTCGGATATGCGCTGAAGAACCCGCCAAAGGAAGAGGAGGTACAGGAATCTCTGTACTTTACCGGTGATTTAAAGGGGGAGTTATTGGCCAAGCTGCAGCATGCCTGGACGCGTATTAACCGAAGAGGGAAGCCGTTGTTAGGGAAGAACGACTGTCAGGCCTATGCACCATACAGAGAGTGGATCCAGGAGAGAGCCAGACAGTTGAGGATGCCATTTCCAGATGCACCAGTTCTTGTTCCCATTCCGGTAGCAGAGCCAACTACTGTTTCCATGGAAGCCTACGAGCAAGTTGTGAAGGAAAAAGAAGCCTTGATGAAGATCAATGAAGGGTTAGAGCAAGAGTTAGCCCAAGTACGCAGTGAGAAAAACAAGGCCGTGTATGCTTTCCAACAGCAGATTGAGCTAATGAACAGATTAGGGGATGAGTTGACTGAGGAGAGGAAGAAGCGCGAACGTCTGGGGCAAGAGTTCAGAAGCTCCCATGACATGCTTGAATCCAAGAAGAAAGCGCTTGACATCGCTCACCGAGAGATCTCTTCTTGCAATAAGACTTGGAATGCTACGCTCACCAACAATAAGAAGAGGGAAGATAAGTTGAAGCAGCAAATTTCCGACTTCGAAGAGCAGTTGAAGTCCAGCATCAAGAAGTGTGAAGAAGAAGTGATGACCCGGTACAGTCTCCAGAACACACTGAACAAGGCCATCAAAGGCAGAGATGAAGCCGTGTCTCAGAAGCGTAAACTAGAGGATCGCTTCGGAGACGGGGCATGGGAAGAAACTGCTGAAGACGTGCGTCGTGTTCTTAAGAAGAGAAACCAACTTGTTGAAGGGCTGCTTGATCGACCAAGTCATCCGGAGACCAAGAAATTGCTAGAAGAGTACCAGACTTCTGGGAGGATTTGATCACTTCATGTAGTAGCTTGTATGCTTTATTTGCATATTGCTGAGCATCACCAGGATTGTTGGTTGAGGTCATGCTTTCGTATTGTACTCTCAGTGACATTGTATTCCGGGCTTATTGGTTTTTCAGCAATATATGAGGCTTTCTGTGATTCAACTCCGATCTTTGTAATGCCTGCACCGGCACCTTCACACTAGAATCGAGGAATGAATTTCCCTAATGCACAGACACACATTGCATTGCATTCATATTCATATTGCATTACAGGTAATTATTAAACTGTAGCTCATCTCCTGTATCTCTCTGGTTGGCTTCTTTTTCTACCCTTTGGGTCGAAGGGGTTGTTGGTCATCTGAATTGTCGACTCCGGGAACCGATCATTTGGAAGTTGGCTAAGTGAGGCCTCTTCAGGATTTGATGATGCCACTCCTTCCGGGAATCGTATCATCAACCCTGAAAGTCTGTGACGCCGACGACCGCATAGGATGCCATACCTTTGTCAGTTACTAGGACATCCACCTGTGAGAGGGTTTGGGGTTATGCAGGTAACTAGACCTTCAGACTACCGGTTATTTCTTGATCGGAGATCCTGGGTATTTATGGAGAGTTCCGAGGTCTGTCGGAGACTAGTGGGAGGTATGTTCTGAGGTCTGTCAGAGACCAGTTGGAGAGTTCTGAGGTCTGTCAGAGACCAATTGAAGATGTGATTTGAGGTCTACCAGAGACCAGTGGGAGTTATGGTTTGAGGTCTGTCAGAGACCAGTGTTGGAGCTTTGTTTTAGGTCTATCCGAGACCAGGGTTTGATGACTTCTGGATGGTCTATCTGAGACCTTTCTTGATTGGGTTCAGGCTATTCAGCTACAGCTTTGGTCCCTGTTGCATGTTACTTGCATTGCATTGTCTGCATATCCATTACCACTTGCATTTCACTAACGTGTGTCTGTGCTGCAGGTGCATTTGCATATTCCCCGGTTCTAGTGCCCAGACTTCTGAGTATTGATTATGGCTGGTTTGAGGAAGACAGTTGCGTATAAGCTGCCTTCACCTGATATTACTTCTTTGCTTGGTCTGATATCTCTTGCTAATGAGGAGGTTAGGAGAAACTTCAGAAGGAGTCATGGGAGATTGCTGAGATTAGTCTGCAAGCCCACGGCTGATGAGATGAACGGGCTATACACCTTGATGCAGTTCTATGACCCCGCATTGAGATGCTTTACTTTTGCTGACTTCATTCTAGGACCTACCATTGAGGAGTATGTGGAGTTTACTGAGCTTCCCGTGCAGAACAAGGTTCCCTTTATTCACTCTGCTGCTGAGCCCAAGCTGGAGGACTTAGCCAAAGCCTTGCATATGAATGCTGCTGAGTTGTTGGTGACTTCTTGGCTCGGGGTTCCCGGTTTCTCTCTGGATTTTCTGGTTGGCAAGGCCCAAGAGTACGCCAAGAACGGTTGTTGGGTGGTTTTCAATGCTATTTTGGCTTTATGCATTTATGGAATTGTGCTGTTTCCTAACTTGCCCAACTTTGTGGACCTGGACGCTTTCTATCTGTTTGCTGCAGGCAACCCAGTGCCAACGTTGATCGGAGACTTCTACCATTCATTGCACTATAAGAACGAAAACCGAAGGGGAAAAGTTGTTTACTGCTGTGCTCCCCTATTAAGTATGTGGTTCAAAAGTCATCTCCCCATGAAGAGACCATTTGTAGACAGTGCAACCTCAGCCAGTTGGTCAGAGCGCCTGATGAGGCTATATTCCGAAGACGTTGTGTGGTTTGATCGAGACCTGTTGGGATCTGAGCTCATCTTCAGTTGTTCTGGGTACCCTAATGTGCCGCTGATAGGAAGAAAAGGGTGTATCAATTACAACCCTTCTCTATTCATTCGTCAGTTCGGATATGCACTGAAGAATCCACCTCAGGAGGAGGAAGTACAGGAATCTCTGTACTTCACCGGAGACGTGAAGGGGGAGTTATTAGCCAAGTTGCAACATGCCTGGACACGTATTAACCGCAAAGGGAAGCCACTGTTAGGTAAGAACGATTGCCAGACTTATGAACCTTACAAGGTTTGGATCCAGGAAAGAGCAAGTCAGTTGTTAATGCCATTTCCAGCTGCACCCGTCACTGTTCCCGTCCCGGCAGAAGAGCCAACTACTGTTTCTAGGGAGGCCTACGAGCAAGTTGTGAGGGAAAAGGAAGCCTTGTTAAAGATCAACGAAGGGTTAGAGCAAGAGCTAGCTCAAGTACGCAGTGAGAAAAACAAGGCCGTATATGCTTTCCAACAACAAATCGAGCTGTTAAACAGGTTAGGGGCTGAGTTGACTGAGGAAAAGAAAAAGCGTGAACGTCTGGGGCAAGAGTTCAGAAGCTCCCATGACATGCTGGAAGCCAAAAAGAAGGCGCTCGACGCAGCACACCGAGAAATCTCCTCTTGCAATAAGACTTGGAATGCCACGCTCACCAACAATAAGAAGAGGGAAGATAAGTTGAAGCAGCAAATTTCCGACCTCGAAGAAAAGTTGAAGTCTAGCATCAAGAAGTGTGAGGAAGAAGTGATGACCCGGTATGGTGTCCAGCATGCACTGAACAAGGCAATCAAATCCAGAGATGAAGCGGTGTCTCAGAAGCGAAAGCTAGAAGATTGCTTCGGAGAAGCAACATGGGAAGAAACTGCTGAAGACGTGCGCCGTGTTCTTAAGAAGAGAAACCAACTTGTTGAAGGGCTGCTTGATCGACCAAGTCATCCAGAGACCAAGAAGTTGATAGAAGAGTACCAGACTTTTGGGAGGATTTGATCATTTCATGTAGTAACTTGTAGTAACTTGTATGCTTTATTTGCATGAGTGCTGACCATCACCAGGATTGTTGGTTGAGGTCATGCCTTCTTATCGTACTCTCAGCGACATTGTATTCTGGGTTTTTTTAGCAATATATGAGGCTTTCTATGATTCAACTCCGATATTCCTATTGTCAGCACTGTCCCTGCACTGGCACCTTCACACTAGAACTGGGGGAATGAATTTCCCTAATGCGCAGACACATTGCATTGCATTCATATTCATATTGCATTACAGGTAATCTTTGAATAAGTGTCTTATTTCCTGCTCTGTACCAGGTACTTTCCAGGATTGCAGATCAACACCCGCACCGCTATTCTACCCGCACCAACTGTCGAAGAATCATGGATCAAATGCAGAACGAGATGCAAGATGTGCGCGAGAAGCTCGCTCTCTTTATGCAGACCATGGAAGCTATTGCGAAAGGACAGGAGAATTTGCAGGCCATGGTCCAGCCTCTGTTGGCTCGAAATGCTGGTCACGGTAATGAGGATCATCAGTCTGTACGGGTCGATACTGTTCATGGAGACGGCACTCCCACGCCAGTGGCTCCACCTGTAGTCAATACACCTGCTGCTAATGTCAACAACGCTACCGCTGCTGTGAATGGTAACGTCGGAGTTGGAAATGAGACTGCTGTCCATAATGTTGGGCTGGGTGATGTCAATTTGGGAGATAATCTAGGCGGCAACGGCTTCGTCAATACTGGATTCGGATTCAACGATCAGGGATTCGATAACACCGGGAAGTATGGCTTTAATGCCCAAGGCTTTGGGCAAGATGGTTATGGTGCGACCAATCAGGGTTACGGAGGTTTTGGAAATGGAAACGATACTGGATTTATGGCTTTTGGTCCTGCTGGAGGTGTTCAAGGGTATGGCAACAGAGGCCGAGGTTCGGGGATGAACCAGGTCAGAGCTGGACGTAATAATGGATACGATGGGTATGGGGCTGGAAATGGTATGTGGCAAGAAGATCAGCAGGAGGACGCTTTCTCCGGAGGAGGTTTCGAAGGGCCGATGGATGACTCCCAGAAGATCAGAATGCTGGAAGAGCAGATGAGGGGAGTCCTGAACCAAAGTGCTGTAGGTTTGGACATGGCAACAATGGGTTTGGTACCTGGCTTGAGGGTGCCAATTAAATTCAAAGCTCCTGCGTTTGACAAGTATAAAGGAGACACATGTCCAAAAGTGCATGTACGAGCTTATTACAGAAAGATGTCCGCATACTCAACTGATGAAAGAATGCTAATGCATTTCTTTCAAGATAGTTTGTCAGTCCCTTCCCTAGAGTGATACATGGGGTTGGAGCCAACTGATATCAAGACGTGGAAGCAATTAGCAGAGGCATTTGTAGCTCACTACAAGTATAACAGCGACTTGGCACCCAATCGGGTCCAGTTGGCCGGGCTGTCGCAAAAGAAGGGGGAGAGTTTTAAAGAGTACGCGCAAAGGTGGCGCGATATGGCTGCCAGGTTCCGTCCTCCTGTAGAAGATAAGGAAATGAATGACATGTTTGTCGGCACATTCACAGGTCTGTTTCACGATATGCTATTTCACACGTCTCTGGCCAGTTTTTCAGACCTGATTCTGATGGGAGAAAAGATTGAACGTAATATTAAGCAAGGAAAGTTCCAGGCTGAGGAATCAACTGCATCTGGCAGTAATAGGAAAGCTTATGGTGGGCGCCGTCAGGGCGAGGCAAGCGCAGTATTTGGAGGCCGAGGCCGAGGCCGAGGCAGGGGACGAGGTCAATATCGTCAACCGCAGCAGGTGGCGAGTGTTACTATCCCGTATCAGCAGCAGCCACTCCAGCAACAACAACCGGTTCAGCAACAGCCAATGCCACAGCAGCAGCAGCCTCAGCAGGGGACACAGCAGGCTCAATGAAGATTCCAGGGTAGTAAACCGAGAAGAGTGTTTGAGAAGCCTCCCTCAACCTACGCCGATTTGTTGCAGACATTGTTGGGATTAAACCTGGTAGAGAAAAGAACTCTGGCACCGATAACAGGAGCTCCCCCGTTTGGTTATGATGCAAGCAGGCACTGTGAGTTTCATTCTGGAGCCCCGGGCCACGATATAGAAGGTTGCCATGCTTTTAAGCATGTTGTGCAGGATCTTTTGGACAATAAGACTATCAATTTCGGAACGGCAGGTCCGAATATAGTGCAGAAACCCATGCCTAATCATGGGGCTAACGCCGTTCTGACTGAGGAAAGGTTGAATCTGATTGTGAATGTTGAAGATTTAAAGACGCCGCTGAGCGAGATAAAGAGCCGACTGTTGCGAGGGGGTGTTTACCCAGGATGTAACGAATATTGCTTAGACTGTTGGACCCTAGCTGGAGGGTGTGAGGATTTGAAGAAAGGCATTCAGGCTTTAATTAATGAGGGCATATTGCAGTTTGACCGAGCGGCAACTGAAGAGCCCGCGGGGGCAGTAGCATGTGATCAGACTGATGTGGCCACGGTAACGATTCCTCGGAAGACGATCACTATTGCAGCACCAGCTCAGCAACCACCGATCACCATAACTAAGGCCGGGCCAATCTCGTGCGAGAGCACAAAAGCAGTCCCATGGTCATATGGGTTGGAGGTATATTGTGACGGGATAAAAATTGATGTTGATAAGCAGACAGCCGAGACTGTGGATAATGTTGTTGGATCGGGAGGTATGACAAGGAGTGGTAGGATCTTTATATCCCCTGAAGTGGAGGCTGAAAGATTAGCAAAAGGAAAAGGGAAAGTGGTTGAAAATGTTCCGGTGCAAGCGAGTGAAAAAGAAGCAGCATCGAAGGATGTAGAAGAGTTCATGCGCTTGATTCAGAAAAGTGATTATAAGATTGTGGAGCATCTGCAGCAGACACCGCCCAAAATATCTATCCTGTCATTGCTGTTGTGTTCGGAAGCCCACAGAAATGCTTTGCTGAAAGTCCTCGATACTTCTTTTGTACCCCAAGACGTCTCCGTGAATCAGCTGGAAGGAGTGCTGGCACATGTGAATGCAGGCCACAGCTTGGGCTTTACTGATTTTGACTTGACCCCGAAAGGAAGAGATCATAATATGGCACTGCATGTGTCTGTTGAGTGTAGAGGATCAGTAATGTCACACGTATTGGTTGACACCGGATCGTCTTTGAATGTGCTACCCAAGAAAGCGATGATGAAGCTGGATGTTAGAGGAATTTTGTGTACGCCCAGTGATTTGGTAGTCAGAGCGTTTGACGGCACACGGAGAACAGTCTTTGGATCGATCACATTGCCTCTACAGGTGGGGCCGGAGGTGTTTGCAACTGAGTTTTATATCATGGATATACAGCCTGCGTACAGTTGCTTGCTTGGAAGACCCTGGATTCATGGGGCGGGGGCAGTCACGTCCACCTTGCACCAGAAGTTGAAATATATGGTCGGAGACAGCATAGTCACCGTGTGCGGAAAAGAGGACATCCTGGTCAGCCATCTGTCGTCATTTAAATATGTGGAGGTCGACGGAGAGATCCACGAAACGCCCTGCCAGGCGTTCGAAGGTTTGCACATCAAGGATAAGGGTCCCGGGCCGAGCAAAGTGCCAGAGATAGCCGTCTCATCGTATAAAGAAGCTCAAGCTCTAGTAGAAGCAGGAGAAGCAAAGGGCTGGGGCAAAGTGCTGGACATTCCTGTGAAGATGGACCGGTTCGGGCTGGGATACCAACCGTCGTCATCAACCCCTGCCGTGGGGGCGCCCCGTTTCAGAAAGCCCATCACCATCTCTGCCAGTGGAGTGTGTCATGAAACTGTCAATGCTGCTTCGGAGTCTGAGGAAGGAGACAGCGACTGTGATATGGATGCCTGGATTCAGCCAAGCACGCCAGGACAAGGATTGTGCAACTGGTCTATTCAGGAGCTTGTTCCTGTGACTTTTAAACAGTAATGCTTTGCTTTGTTAATTGTTGAATAATCTGATGTCTTGCCCGGGGCATCAGGATTTGCTTAGGGCTGTGTTGTTATGAACATCGCGTGTTAATCATTAAATAAATGGCGTTTTTCATGTGCAAATACTGTAATCCCTGCCTTTCTTGTTTTATATTTTTTTCAATAAAATGGCAACGGGGTTGTTCACTTTATACGCATTTTGAAGCACTTAACCGTTCCTTTTGCAGGATAACATTTTCAGACGACATCCTTGAACCACCTATGACTCGTCCCGACTTTGAGCACCCGGTATTTCAAGCCGAAGAAGAGGGTGTCGAAGATTGTGACGTTCCTGAAGAACTGTCTTGGTTAGTGAGGCAAGAGGAAAGATCCATTCTGCCTCACGACGAGGTCATCGAAGTTATCAACTTGGGGTCGGAAGGGGTTGAGAAGAATATTCGTATCGGAGCCGCGCTGCAGGGCGATATCAAGCGGAGACTGGTTGAAATGCTCCAAGAGTATAGTGATGTATTCGCTTGGTCGTATGAAGATATGCCAGGGCTCGATACAGACATGGTTGTGCATCGCCTGCCACTGAAAGAAGATTGCCCGCCAGTCAAGCAAAAGCTTCGCAGAACTCGGCCAGATATGGCAATGAAGATCAAAGAGGAAGTTCAGAAACAGTGGGACGCTGGTTTCCTGGCTGTGACAAAATATCCTTCATGGGTTGCCAACATCGTACCAGTGCCAAAGAAAGATGGCAAGGTTCGAATGTGCGTGGACTATCGAGATTTGAATAAAGCAAGCCCAAAAGACGATTTTCCACTTCCTCATATTGACGTGTTAGTTGATAATACTGCTCAATACTCTGTATTCTCCTTCATGGATGGCTTTTCAGGCTATAATCAAATTAAAATGGCGCCAGAGGATATGGAGAAGACCACTTTCATACCGCCTTGGGGAACATTTTGCTACAAAGTGATGCCCTTTGGTTTGAAAAATGCTGGGGCAACATATCAGCGTGCGATGACGACTCTTTTCCATGACATGATGCATAAAGAGATCGAAGTTTATGTTGACGATATGATTGCCAAATCCCAGACGGAGGAAGAGCATCTGGTGAATCTGCTGAAGTTGTTTAAAAGGCTTAGGAAGTTCAGGCTGAGGCTGAACCCTAATAAATGCACCTTCGGGGTGAGATCGGGTAAACTGCTGGGGTTTATCGTAAGCGAAAGAGGAATAGAGGTCGATCCTGCTAAAATAAAAGCAATTCAAGAAATGCCGACGCCTAAAACAGAGAAAGAGGTGCGTGGGTTTTTAGGGAGGTTGAACTACATCGCCCGGTTCATATCTCACCTAACGGCCACGTGTGAACCATTATTCAAGCTGTTGAAGAAGGATCAAACAGTAAAGTGGAACGAAAATTGCCAAAAGGCGTTCGATAAAATAAAGCAGTATTTGCAGGAACCTCCCATTCTGATACCCCCAGTGGCAGGTAGACCCTTGATAATGTATTTGACGGTTCTTGAGGGAAGCATGGGTTGTGTTCTCGGTCAGCACGACGAGACAGGGAGAAAAGAGCATGCGATCTATTACTTGAGTAAGAAATTTACAGACTGCGAATCTCGGTATTCAATGCTGGAGAAAACTTGTTGCGCGCTAGCCTGGGCCGCCAAGCGTTTGAGGCAGTACATGCTGAATCATACAACCATGCTCATCTCAAAGATGGATCCTATCAAATATGTATTTGAAAAGCAGGCGTTGTCAGGTAGAATTGCCCGTTGGCAGATGGTCTTGACCGAATATGATATTCAATACGTCTCGCAAAAGGCTATAAAGGGGAGTGTGTTGTCCGAGTATCTGGCGGAGAAGCCTATTGAAGAATACCAATCGATGAGGTTTGATTTTCCTGACGAGGATATCATGTACCTAAAGATGAAAGATTGTGAAGAGCCGTTGCCAGACGAAGGACCAGAGTTGGGTTCCAAATGGAAGATGATATTTGACGGAGCTGTGAATGCTTACGGTAGCGGAATAGGGGCAATCATCACTACGCCACACGGGTCGCACATCCCGTTTACTGCTCGACTGACCTTTGCCGTTACTAATAATGAGGCCGAATACGAAGCTTGTATAATGGGGCTTGAAGAAGCCATCGATTTGCGAATCAAGCATCTTGACGTATACGGAGACTCAGCTCTGGTGGTGAATCAGATAAAAGGGGAATGGGAGACACGTCAGCCCAATTTGATACATTACATGAATTATGCAAGGAGATTGTTGCCTTTCTTCGACAAGGTGGAATTGCATCACGTACCGCGGGCAGAGAATCAAATGGCTGACGCCCTGGCCACTTTGTCTTCCATGTACAAGGTCAACTTCTGGAACGAGGCTCCCCGAATCATTATCTCTCGGCTTGACAGGCCAGCTTACGTATTTGCTATTGATGAAGCATCTGATGACAAACCATGGTATTTCGATATCCTTAATTTCCTGAAGAATAATGAGTATCCGACTGGGGCATCCAGTCAAGATCAGAAGACTCTCAGGAGATTAGCAGGTAATTTCTACTTGAATCCGGATGGCGTCTTATACCGAAGAAACCACGATTTGGTGTTGTTGCGTTGTGTAGACGAAAGAGAGGCAAAGTTGCTCATGGAAGAAATACACGAAGGTACCTTTGGTACGCATGCTGGCGGACATGCTATGACGAGAAAACTGCTGCGGGCAGGTTATTTTTGGCTGACCATGGAAACTGATTGTTTCAAGTTTGCGAGGAAGTGCCACAAGTGCCAAATCTACGCTGATAAGATTCATGTGCCTCCGAGTCCTCTAAATGTGATGTCATCTCCTTGGCCATTCTCGATGTGGGGGATCGATATGATTGGAAAGATCGAGCCGACAGCTTCTAACGGGCACCGGTTCATTCTAGTAGCGATCGATTATTTCACCAAGTGGGTGGAAGCGGCGTCATACGCAAATGTAACGAAGCAAGTGGTGGCCAGATTCATCAAGAGAGATATCATTTGCCGATATGGGATCCCCGAGCGGATAATCACGGACAACGGTTCAAACCTGAACAACAAAATGATGAAGGAACTCTGTCAGAATTTCAAGATTGAACATCACAACTCCTCCCCTTACAGACCCAAGATGAATGGCGCTGTTGAGGCGGCCAATAAGAATATCAAGAAGATCGTTCAGAAAATGGTGGTGACCTATAAGGATTGGCATGAAATGCTACCTTTTGCTTTGCACGGTTATCGTACGACGGTACGCACATCAACCGGGGCAACTCCGTTCTCGTTGGTATACGGAATGGAAGCGGTATTACCATTGGAAGTTGAGATCCCCTCTCTGAGGGTATTGCGAGACGTTCAGCTAGACGAGGCAGAATGGGTAAAAAACAGATTGAACCAACTGAGCTTAATGGATGAGAAGAGGCTAGCTTCTCTAGCATATGGTCGCTTGTACCAGAGCCGAATGAAGAAAGCGTACGACAAGAAGATACATCCGCGAAGCTTTCAGACGGGCGACCTTGTGCTGAAAAGGATTCTCCCGCCGCAAGCAGATCACAGGGGCAAGTGGACCCCCAACTACGAAGGGCCATACGTTGTCAGGAAAGTATTTTCGGGAGGAGCGTTGTTGTTGTCCACCATGGACGGAGAAGACTTCACGTCGCCTGTGAATTCGGACGCAGTTAAAAAATACTTTGCTTAAAATAGACCCGCTGGACAGAAAAAAGAGAGTCCAGGCAAAAATGGGGCATCCTGGCGAACCAAAAACAGAATGAAAGGTTCGGGCAAAAATTAGGGATAAAATTGGGAAAATGTGCACCCGCGAAGGTGAAAACCTACACTGGGCGGCTTCGGCAAAAAAGGGTATCCCGGTGAACTGAAAACCCGTAAAGGGCAGTTCACGCAAAAGTTAGGGATTTGAAAAGCAAATGACTGCGGTCCGAATTTGATAATTGCAATAAGCATCAATGCGGGAGAATGCATTTGAGGAGCCAGTTATCGGATACAATCGCTTCAGAAGTGGGGATACCGGGAAAGCATTAGAGTCGGGAGAGTCATGGGAGGATCAGTTCGTGATGTTCATCTGCATCCCGTTGCCGACATGTGTACAAATTTAAGTTGTCAATATTTATGCTTCTTGTGCATACTTGTATACTGGTCTATTTGCTTTGTGTAGCTTCCTCATTTCAGGAGTTACATCCCGTGTACAAAACTCCGCCCATTCAGGGGCCAAGCAATAAAATACGTTATTCAGTATTTGACACTGTTCTTTACTGTTTTGCGCATGATTAACGCCTAAGTTTGATGAAACTAGCGTGTGTATAACATCACTGGCCCTTGCCAACAGTTGCTAAAGCTTTGAATTAACTGAAAATAACGTCACTAACCTGAATTGATTTGGTTGCATAGGCTTGTCTTGTCTTGTTTGTGTTGTTGCAGGTTTCATAACCGTACGAGGAAGATGATCAAAAGATTGCAATAACGAAAGACTCAGCCTTCACACGGGTCATGCAGTTTCTTCCTGAAGAAGGATCGAACTCTCCAGCTAGTCGTAGCTTGTGCAAAAAGGATTGACGATTCCAAGATCGTAAGGCTGTATTCAGACAGGTTCATCTTTCCCCGCAGGGTCATTCACTCTCCCCCAGCGGAGTCAGTGGATTTCCCCCGAGAGAATAGTCCCACCCCCAGCGGAGTCCTCTCCTTGCAGCAAATGTTCTTTCCTCCCAGTGGAACCCGGAGATCAAGACTTTCCCCAGCAGAGTTGGTGGTGGGTCCTGTCATTTATTTTGTCAGGGATACCGTGTAATATCAGTTCACTCTCCAGCAGAGAAGTCCAATCACACTTGGCATACCTGCTATTCCTCAGCAAAGTTATATTCCCCAGCAGGGGGTTACCTCAACAGGGTGTTTGGTTCGAGCTCCCAACTTCCCAGCATGGTTGACTTCACCCTTCCAGCATTTATTTTGCTGGAACAATTCTGTAGCATCTGGCTATTCCCGGCGGAGTCGGCATTATCTTCAGCATTTATTTTGCTGAAGCAGTTCTGTACTCTAGCAGTTCAGGTGGAGAGAACTCCTGCTCAAATGAACTACCAAACACTCAAGATCTCGGCATGAGATATTCAATGATAATGTCAGTTTCGGCCGTGTTCCCCACAGAGTTGTCAGGATAAGTTTCTCTTTATTTCCAAGCAGAGTTATTTATCATCAAAAGGGTTTCATGAATCAGAATTTCAGAAGTTGCCTCCGGTTACCAGAACAGGCATCCGGTAGTTTGGTTCCCAGATATCCCCAGTAGAGTCCGCCCCAAAGTCACTGTCACGTCGGTGCTAAGAAGTTTGTGGGTGGGGATCAATGGAGAACTAGGTCCCGGCGTGGACAATTTATCCCTATATTGACGGGATTTCTTCAGAAGTGGGCGTCCTAACGTGGACAGAGTTATTCCCCAGGGTTGACGAGATGTGGTAGTCCTAACGTGGGCAGATTCGGGTTCTCGAAATTGGTGAAATGGGAAGTCATGACGTTGACAAAAGTGATTACTCTTTGTGTTGGTGTCCTGACGTGGACCATTTCCTCTCAGCAGTTATCTTTCTTCGTGTTGGCAAAGCATGGGTCCTGACGTGGACAGATCAGACAAAGGTGTGAGTCCTGACGTGGACAAGTCTTATTTCCTCAGCAGGTCGAAGATGCCTGAGTCCTGACGTGGACAAATCAAGACGAAAGAGGGGTCCTGACGTGGACAAGTCTATTCCTTACATGGGAAAAGAGGTTTCAGTTCCTGACGTGGAAAGATGAAAAGTTTATCCCTTACGTGGAAGGAGATGCATTCCTGACATGGAAAAGAAGTTGATTCCTTACGCGGAAAGATTGGAGTCCTGACACGGACATGTCGAGTGGTATTGGAGTCCTTACGTGGACAGATTGATATAGAAAGAAGATTGATTCCTGACGTGGAAAGATGGAAAGTTTAGTCCTGACGTGGACAGATGCAGAAGAGATGATTCCTTACGTGGATGGTGTTATTCCTAACGTGGAAGAGTCTATTCCTAACGTGGACGATTTATTGGAATATCCCCCAGCGGAGTTGCCGAGATTTTTCTGGGTTAACAGCAAGCGGAGTCCTAACGTGGACATGTTCTAGTTGAGATTTCTTCGTATTGATGACAGACAGAGTCCTAATGTGGACAAGCAAGCAATCTGTTATCCCCAGCGTGGTCGTTAGGAGATCAGTGGGTTACTGTAACAGTCAGATTCAGCTGATGAATGTCATTCCTCAAGCAGGAGCGCAATTTAGTTTTGTGGTTGGCAAATTTCTGGTTTCACTGGTATTCAACCGTCTCGTACCTCGAATGTCTGAAGGTCGTTCGCTCTTCATCCAATAGGGTCCAAGTCGCTTGAATAGGGGCAGCTGTTGCACCCTAAAAATTTGCTTAACCTTATTCACTTGGTTTATGTGTCAATATCATTAGCATTTGCATATAGAGTCATGTACATAGCCTAACCATCTGCATAGCATAAGCATAACAAGGCATTCAACAGGGGACCAAGCATTATTCTCATCTTTAGAGGCCTATCCAGAGGTTATTATCCTAATTCAATCTCATTCAAGTCATCAGAAAAGAATTTGAAAGCTATCAAGTCAATGGGTCAAGCAGTGCATATATCTCCTGGCTAAGGGTATCTGGGGATCATCAAGGAGAGTATGAGCTATGAATTGAAGGCATGGGGAGTATCTAGACATCATGAGAGGTTTAGAAAGTCATTTGGGGGAAGAAAACAAGTTGTTGAGGTGATCACAAGAATTGCAGTTGAAGACAGTCAACTAGGGTTTCATCTGGGTCAACCCTAGGTCAACCCTAGGTCAATTGACTGATTGAAAGGCATAAAGGGCTATTGGAGAGATGTGGGGTTCATCATTTGACATGGAGAATAAGGATATGTTGTTGTGCTAAGAAGAATTCAAGAGAAATCAAGGAGAGGAGGAGTTTCTAAATTAGGGTTTCTCTGTAAAATCCCCTAGTTTAGGTCAGATTTCCAGGCAAAATAAGTCCAAATGCAAGCTTCAAATGGATCCTTTGCCAACATGAAACTTGTAGAGGATCTCAAGACCTTTAATTTGAGTGGTGGAAGACATCAAGGAGGTTTATAGAACTCAAGTTATGGTCCTTGCAAGTTACAGGTCATCTGAGGTATCTGAAATTTTGTCTGTGAAAGTGACTTGACTTTCAAGCTATTTTTAACCCTCAAGGAGATTTCAAATGAATTTCTGGTGAACATAAGAATTGTTCCTCAATGTCTTAGCTTTCTAGAATGGTATAGTATGCCTTCATATGATGTGTGGAACTCAACTTGTGGTCTTGGCAAGCAAAGGGTATTTTGGTCATTTGTGAATTACAGGTCATTTTAACCTATGTCCAAAACTCATACAAGGAGGCCTCAAATGGAAAAACTTACAACATCAAACTTGCTCCAAATGACATTTTGAGTCTAGAAAAGTGACCATGAGAGATTGGAAATGTCCATAGCACAAGGTTTCAAAATTGGTGAATTTAATGAAGGAAAATGGCTTAAAAAATGGTATTTTTCATATCTTGGCCAAATGATGCAAAATTATAGGTCATTTTGAATGGAAAAGGCATTTTAAAAACATTGGCTAAAGTGGAATTTTGAGCTTAGGTCATAATTTGTGAGTTATCCATGGTTGCTTGAATTGAAAGTAACATAATCCAAATTGAAAGGGCAAAGTGTAAGGGAAATTTCTCCAATGTTCTAGGAGGTTCTAATGCAACCTATATATTCATGCAAGCTGATTCATGCAAGGGTTGGTGCTCCCATTTGTTCAAAGCTTCAATTTTCATCCATTTTCTCATTCTTGCATAAGCTTCTCAAACTCCATCAATTTCTCACCAAACTTCAACATTCTTGATTCAATCTTCATTATCATCTCACAAGGATCAGAATCCACACATTTGTTTGGCAAATTGAACAAGAAATCGTGCTATTCATCATCATCATTCAAGGTGCAAGAATCTTGGAACTAGGAGATTCAAAGCTTTGGAGCATCTTTGATTGCATACAGAAGGAATCACCAAGCCTACTGATCACATTCCCCTCATTACAAGCAGTTGATTTGAGGATCTTAGCACCTGTATCAAAGAATTACACCAGGTTGGTATTCTGTTCGAATTGCTTAATTTAGGTAGAATCTTAGGGTTTTGATATCATAGAACGGTTAAGCATAGGTAGATGACTAGTTGTGGTGATTTTAGAGAGGTTTCATGAAGTTTGAACATGAGGTGGTAATTCTGTTGAGGCTCTTAACTCTTGGATTAAGGCATGAAAGTGTTAGTAGAATAGCATGTTATGATCATGAGGAAGTGTAGATTAGCTTAGGGTGAGTTTTGTGAAGAATTGGAGAGGTTTCATGTCAGGCACTAATGGTGGTTTCCATCTGTTCCACCTATCGAATTGGCTGGTTGTTGGAGTTTTAATGGAAACTATGGGTAGAGACTTGTAGAGGGAAAGAAATGGATGAATTTTGCTTTTTATGTCGTGCGTTTTCGTGGCGTGTGGAGAGAGCATGAGGAGATGGAAGTATCGTGCATGGGGAGGGTTTCTGAAACCCTAGATGGCTGGAGGTAGAAGACGAACCAGGAGCCACACGATGAAGCCTTGACTCTTGACTGGGAATATCATCCAACGGTCCATGTTTAAAGCTGAGAACGGAGGGAAGATTCAAAAATTGGAACGCAGCGTTTCATTAATTGGGGGGATTGGGCTCAGAGAGCTATTCGCACCCCCCAGTTTAATAAGCCCAATGCGCTGAACGTGTTTTCCTTACTTTTCTCACCCCCTCCATCTTATTTCTTTGTATTTTCTTTTTATTTCTTTATATTTTTCATGCATCTTATAAAATTCATAATAAATTGAAAAATCATTATTTTTAATTCATTCTTTTTGCATATTTTTCTTTAGGATGTCAAGAAAATTATAAAAAATAAAAATTGCATTTTATTTTTCATTTGATATTTTTCCCATATTTTCTAAATAAATGACATTTTACATAATTCCATTTCATACATGATTTTGTTATTTTTTGTTCTATTAAATGCTTCAATATTTTTCATTCATTCTTTTTAGGTTGTTTAGGTTAGACATTAAACTTGTAGAAATAATTTAGTTTCCTTTTTTAGAAGTTAAATTTAGGTGCTTAGTGTAAGTGTGAATAACATGGATAAATTAGGGTTTTTAGGTGATAACTTAGGAGATTTGATCCTTTCCCCTTAGGACTTAGAGATTGAATAGGTTAGCTATGGGACTATAGGGGCTATGGGTAGTTATTAGATCCCCTTAGAAAAAGTCAGGCTTCCCCTACTGCTATTAATACTCTGTATATATCTGATTGACTGGTGTGGTGTGCCCTCTGGGGATTATTGCTTGCTTGCTTGGGTATTGGGATTGTCTGGGGATTTGGGAGAGCTGGAGACTTGAGGAGATGAAGACCATTGGAGAGCCAGAGATTGAAGATCAACTGCCAGAGTTGGAAAGGAGGTTCTTGCTAGCAGCTGCTGAGGAGACCAGGGTTTAGGAGCTAGGCAGAGCTCTAGATTAGAAAACTTACTTCTCAAACATAGATGGTTTTGTTTGCCTCTATCCTTTCTCTATGATTCAAAGTCTCTTTCAAATATCCACCTCCTTCCTTTGGAAGGATCAGTGAAAGTATTTGGAAGATAGAACTTTTGAGAGAAACCTGTCTGTATAATGTTAACAGTTGATGAGCCACCCTTGGTAGGCAATTTACTGTTTAACATTCCTCTCCTCTTGTTGACTAATGTTCATCCCTGAAGATTGGAGACTTGAAGAAAAGCCATTGCTTATAGAAGACAGATGATCAAAGCCCTTGCCTGAAGGCCATGAAGATGGAGATTAATGCTTGTTGAAGCCTGTAAATGATTGGAGATCACTTGAAGCCAGATGTTGATTCAGAGCTGCTGATGCTGTTTCTTTTGCTGTTGTATTTCATTGCTGATGTATTGATTGGTTTTCTGGACTGTATTGTTTGCTGTTTACCCTGTTAGGTTGAAAGTGAAGCCTGTTCACTTTTGCCTATTGTTTTCTAGGTTCGAGGTTGAGTGGGACTCCCTTGCCTCGCTTGTACTGTTGCATCCATGCATTTTACTGTATATATCTGATATTGTTTCTGTTTCCGTCTATTCCCTTAGGATCTCTGTTTCTCTCTGCGCAAGAGAGGAGCATGATAGACACTAGGTCTTAACCCATGCATGATAACATTAGGTTAGTTTGTTTCCCTTCGCAACCGTAGGTTAGAGTTCTGTCTCTTTCTTTCTCAAAACAAACAGAAAAACACATAAATATTTCAAACACAATAAAAGACACTTCTTCCGTAAAAGAATGTGAACTCATCAAAGCGTCATTTTTGTCCGCTTGGACTGCTAATCAAGAAAACCTTTTTCAGAAGGAATAAAGTCAATCAAGACAAGCCTGTGTCTTCCGTGGCCCGAACTACGTTTGCTCTGAT
Organism: Lathyrus sativus; assembly: GCA_963859935.3. Classification (NCBI taxonomy): domain Eukaryota; kingdom Viridiplantae; phylum Streptophyta; class Magnoliopsida; order Fabales; family Fabaceae; genus Lathyrus; species Lathyrus sativus. The sequence continues at coordinate 434,086,574 of OZ012739.1, read as the reverse complement.
CTTTCATGCTGTATGAAAGTACGTAGGCATAGGATGAGATATCCTAGCGAGCAACCTTCCCCTCCTTTCCCGTAGGTAGGCGAACTACGTTGACTCTGATTTCTCGTTCCAGGCGAGAATACGTAGGCATAAAGTGCGATACTTTGCCGAGTCATTTTTTATTTTCGTTTTATTTTCTTTTTAACCCTGACCTTTAGAGTAGATAGAATAACAATCCATACCCGAAAACAAGCGTGGATCCCGTCGAGTACGACGGACGTGAGGGGTGCTAATACCTTCCCCTTGCGTAACCGACTCCCGAATCCAGGTTTTGGTTGCGACGACCATACCTTTCCCGTGTTGTGCGAGGTTTACTCTGAGCGTTTCCTTTCCCTCCCGTGGGATAAATAACGCGCGGTGGCGACTCTTCTGTTCAGCCGGCGCCGATTTTCGCAGTAGCGACAAGGATGTGATAGACATTAGGAGTTAACCCATGCATGATAACATTAGGGTAGATTTTATTCCCTTTTAAACCTAGGATTTGTAGAGTGTCATCTCTTCTTCCTTCAAAACAACAAAAAAACATTAATAAAGGTTATAACAGAGATTAATTCATTTCTTCCGTCAAAAGATTTGAACAGACATCAACCTTTTGCAATAAGAAAACCCTTGTTTAAGGTGAGATTTTTCATAAAAAACAACAGACAGACTTGTGTCGTACGTGGCCCGAACTACGTTTGCTCTGATCTTTCATGCTGTATGAAAGTACGTAGGCATAGGATACGATATCCTAGCGAGCAACCTTCCCCTCCTTTCCTGTAGGTAGGCGAATTACGTTGACTCTGATTTCTCGTTCCAGGCGGGAATACGTAGGCATAAAGTGCGATACTTTGCCGAGTCATTTTTATTTTCATTTTATTTTCTTTTTAACCCTCGACCTATAGTTTAGATAGAATAACAATCCATACCCGAAAACAAGCGTGGATCCCGTCGAGTACGACGGACGTGAGGGGTGCTAATACCTTCCCCTTGCGTAACCGACTCCCGAATCCAGGTTTTGGTTGCGACGACCATACCTTTCCCATGTTGTGCGAGGTTTACTTTGAGCGTTTCCTTTCCCTCCCGTGGGATAAATAACGCACGGTGGCGACTCTTCTGTCAGCCGGCGCCGATTTTCGCAGTAGCGACAGCTGGCGACTCTGCTGGGGATCCAACGTCCCCTGGCTGCTAAGGACTGCGATAGTTCTTATGCATTTGGGATCCAACGTCCCTTAAGAGAGTCAATCCTAACGCTTGTTTTCCCGTCGAGGATTTTGTATGGATTTATATTTCTGACCTTTATTTTCAGCTTTGTATATATGGATTATTATTGCTGTATCTTGGGGTGTGACGGGTGTTCTGATATTGAGTGAGAAGCCGGACCTGGGCTTGAGTGCACCTAGAATTAGAGTAGAGATTAGTTGGCGCCCGCTTGCTTTGCTTGCTTTGGTGTCCCGCGAAATCTACACTCAGACGAGGTTCCTCTGGTTGGCCTCCTGCCCCTTCCTTTGGTTGGCGTGGGTTGCTGGTTAGTTGAATTGTCGACTCTGGGGACCGATCATTTGGAAGTTGGCTAAGTGAGGCCTCTTCAGGATTTGATGATGCCACTCCTTCTGGGAATCGTATCATCAACCCTGAAAGTCTGTGACGCCGACGACCGCATAGGATGCCATACCTTTGTCAGTTACTAGGACATCCACCTGTGAGAGGGTTTGGGGTTATGCAGGTAACTAGACCTTCAGATACCGGTTATTTCTTGATCAGAGATCCTGGGTATTTATGGAGGGTTATGAGGTCTGTCAGAGACCAGTTGGAGATGTGATTTGAGGTCTGCCAGAGACCAGTTGGAGTTATGGTTTGAGATCTGTCAGATACCATTATTGGAGCTTAATTTTAGGTCTATCTGAGGCCAGGGTTTGAGGACTTCTAGAGAATCTATCTGAGACTTCTTGATATGGTCCAGGCTATTCAGCTACGGCAGTTGGCCCCCGTTGCATGTTACTTGCATTGCATTCTGTTTGCATACTCATCATCATTGCATCCCACTAACGTGTGTCTGTGCTGCAGGTGCATTTGCATTTCCCTAGTTCTAGTGTCCGGATTCCTGAGTGATTGGTCATGGCCAGCTTAAGAAGGACAGTTGCTTACAAATTGCCTACTCCTGATGTTGTTCCCCTGCTTGGGTTGATCTCTCTGGCTGATGAGGAGGTTCGTAGGAGCTTCAGAATGAGCTATGGAAGACTATTGAGATTGGTGCGCAAACCCACGGAGACAGAGCTAGATAGGCTGTACGCTTTGATGCAATTCTATGATCCCGCATTGAGATGTTTTACGTTCGCTAATTTCATTATAGGGCCTACCATTGAGGAGTATGTGGAGTTTACTGAGTTACCCGTGCAGAACCAGGTTCCATTCATTCATTCGGGCATTAAGCCCAAGCCGGAAGACTTGGAAAAAGCCTTGCATGTGGATGCTTCTGAACTGTTGACTACTGTTTCCCGTGGAGTTCCAGGCTTCTCACTCCAGTTCTTGATCGGTAAAGCTCAAGAGTACGCTAAGAGCGGATGTTGGATTGCCTTCAATGCTGTGCTGGCTCTGTGCATTTACGGCATAATATTGTTTCCCAATGTACCAGATTTTGTGGACTTCGATGCCTTCTACTTGTTTGCCGCTGGTAATCCTGTACCGACCATGCTCGGAGATTTCTACCACTCACTGCATTACAAGAATGAGAAGGGAAGAGGAAAGAATGTTCATTTTTGTGTACCATTGCTGGATATGTGGTTTAAAAGCCACCTTCCCCTGAAGGGATCTTTTGTGAAGAGTGCAACCACAGCTAGCTGGTCAGAGCGCCTGATGAGGCTATCTTCTGAAGACGTTGAGTGGTTTGATCGAGACCTGCTAGGATCTGAGCTTATATTCAGTTGTTCTGGGTACCCTAATGTTCCGTTGATAGGGAGGAAAGGGTGTATCAACTACAACCCTTCTCTGTTCATTCGTCAGTTCGGATATGCGCTGAAGAACCCGCCAAAGGAAGAGGAGGTACAGGAATCTCTGTACTTTACCGGTGATTTAAAGGGGGAGTTATTGGCCAAGCTGCAGCATGCCTGGACGCGTATTAACCGAAGAGGGAAGCCGTTGTTAGGGAAGAACGACTGTCAGGCCTATGCACCATACAGAGAGTGGATCCAGGAGAGAGCCAGTCAGTTGAGGATGCCATTTCCAGATGCACCAGTTCTTGTTCCCATTCCGGTAGCAGAGCCAACTACTGTTTCCATGGAAGCCTACGAGCAAGTTGTGAAGGAAAAAGAAGCCTTGATGAAGATCAATGAAGGGTTAGAGCAAGAGTTAGCCCAAGTACGCAGTGAGAAAAACAAGGTCGTGTATGCTTTCCAACAGCAGATTGAGCTAATGAACAGATTAGGGGATGAGTTGACTGAGGAGAGGAAGAAGCGCGAACGTCTGGGGCAAGAGTTCAGAAGCTCCCATGACATGCTTGAATCCAAGAAGAAAGCGCTTGACATCGCTCACCGAGAGATCTCTTCTTGCAATAAGACTTGGAATGCTACGCTCACCAACAATAAGAAGAGGGAAGATAAGTTGAAGCAGCAAATTTCCGACTTCGAAGAGCAGTTGAAGTCCAGCATCAAGAAGTGTGAAGAAGAAGTGATGACCCGGTACAGTCTCCAGAACACACTGAACAAGGCCATCAAAGGCAGAGATGAAGCCGTGTCTCAGAAGCGTAAACTAGAGGATCGCTTCGGAGACGGGGCATGGGAAGAAACTGCTGAAGACGTGCGTCGTGTTCTTAAGAAGAGAAACCAACTTGTTGAAGGGCTGCTTGATCGACCAAGTCATCCGAAGACCAAGAAATTGCTAGAAGAGTACCAGACTTCTGGGAGGATTTGATCACTTCATGTAGTAGCTTGTATGCTTTATTTGCATATTGCTGAGCATCACCAGGATTGTTGGTTGAGGTCATGCTTTCGTATTGTACTCTCAGTGACATTGTATTCCGGGCTTATTGGTTTTTCAGCAATATATGAGGCTTTCTGTGATTCAACTCCGATCTTTGTAATGCCTGCACCGGCACCTTCACACTAGAATCGAGGAATGAATTTCCCTAATGCACAGACACACATTGCATTGCATTCATATTCATATTGCATTACAGGTAATTATTAAACTGTAGCTCATCTCCTGTATCTCTCAGGTCCCCCAGGATTATCGACTGAAGAATTCCCTAGCATTCAACCAGAAGCAGCAGCAAGGAAGTCATGAGTCAGGATCCGACTGAGATGCAAGAGGTGCACGACAACATAATGCGGCTCATACAGGTAATGGAAGCCATGGCCGAGAGTCAGAAACAGTTGCAGAACATGGTGCATCCTCTGATTGCGTGGGCTGATGATAGGGCTGCCGACTTTGCTCAGCTAGAGAATCAAGGTTTTCTCCCAGGCCGCATACGCCAACTTATGGGGGTAGCCATCAAACAGGTTCAAGCAGAATTAACGGATGTTCGAGGCCAGCTGGGGCAGTTCACGAAAGATATGCAAGAGTTGCGCTCGAATCAAGAGACGCTAGAAGAAGAGAACTGCCGACTGAAGGCACAGATAGGGTTGATGGCTGAAGTATTAAGGAACGTACTCAGGAGAGAAGGAGGGCAAATGTTGGAAGACGCGGCTGGCTTATCTGTTCCTCAGGGGTCTGAAGAACCATTACCCACGCAGGATAGGCTTAAGAGACCCTCTCCACGGTTCGAAGCTCAGGAGTCTCCTCGTCAGCAGTCGCAATTGATTTTGCAGGATAACTCAAGGAGGTGGGGTAAGAGAATGAGGTTTTCTAACAGAGTATTTGATGAGATCCCTGTGGATTATGATCAGCTGGTGCAACTCTTGTTCCAACTTCAACTGGTTGAGCCCCGCATTTTGGTTCCACTGACAGGGCAGCCGCCACCAGACTATGACCTGAACGCCCATTGTGCCTTCCACTCCGGAGCACCGGGGCATAGCATTGCAAACTGCAAAGCTTTTAAGCATAAGATTCAAGATTTGCTGGATGAGAAAATAATTGAGTTTGTACCGGGGAGCATAAAAGTTGCAGGGACTGATATTCCTATTTCTCCGCCAGAGGTTGCAGATGAATCGAGGTATATCCCAGAGCCACTGGAAGCTAAGTCTCCATGTCCACAACAGTTGCCAATGCCAGGGTTGAACTTAAGGATGATAACGCGTGAGCCTAAGGAAACGTCCGAGCAAAGCCAGCAGCCTACAAGACGCCAGTATACGACTCAGCAAAGAATTCGGGAAAAAAAGCCAAGGAGGGTGTTTGAGAAGCCTCCCTCAACGTACGCAGATTTGTTACAGACACTACTAAGATTGAACTTGGTGGAGAAAAGAACTCTGGCGCCAATAACCGGCACTCTGCCGGATGGCTATGATGCGAGCAGGCACTGTGAATTCCACTCCGGGGCTCCCGGACATGATATTGAAGGTTGTCACGCGTTCAAGCATAACGTCCAAGATTTAATCGACAGCAGGGTCATTAACTTCTCCGATAGGGTCCCCAAGGTGGTGCAAAGCCATAGACAAGCAAAAGCCGGGGTGATGAAAAGGTTTCCCAGATTTGATCGGGCCGGTGAAAGAAGATCGAGACAGCAGTAGACTACCCCTGATGATAGCTTCTGAGAATGGTTGACTCGCCAATAAGTCAAAGTGTAGGAAGTCCAGTTCTGAGACACCGACATTTTTCATGTTATCTTGTTCATGTCCGCGCATTCGTAGTTTCTTTTCTGTGTAATTGCAAATTTCGCTCTTAAAACTTGTTGTTTTTCAATTGATATTAATAAACGAAATAAATATGCATGTTTTGAATTAATCCAGTCGTGTTCACTCTTTGTTTTGCTTTAATGCTTAATGCTTGTTTTAGCAGGAATCTGGGGAGGATGACGAAAACAGATGACGAATAATATTCCGATCGTATGCTTTTGGATAAAAAACTTGTTGATGAAATACAGGCATTGTTTCAATCCATAAACACTGGAGATATAAGGAAGGTAATCCCTTGATAACCCCTTTCGAGCCAGTAGTAGGAGGTTCTTTTCGAAAATGAAAAAACCCCAAATCTTAACCCGGGGCAGGGTAGGTGTCAGTTAGTTTGACCAAGCGTTCGAATCGTGGAAAGAGTGTCCGGTTGAGGATAAATCACACTTGTATAAGTCGTTCCTAAAGAACCGCAATGGTTAAACCTTGCCGACAAAGAGTGAAACAGTCACATTACTCCACAAGAAGTCAGACAAACCAGTGTCACACGACTTGTTCAAAAAAAAAGAGAACGAAAAGTGAAAAGAATCAAGAGCCCGCTAAGTAAAAACTTGAAAACAAATGACTTAGGCAAAAACAGGGGCATCCTGCTGGACTGGAAAATCAAAAGAATCTCAAAAGATACTCAGTCCAGGCAAAAGTTAGGGAACGAAAAAAAAACGAAAGACGAAAAGGATTGTCAAAGAAAAGAACAAATCCTCGAAAAGGACAAAAGTCGTGTGATTCTAGGCACCCAAAGACGAAAAGCAAATGACCGTCACTCAAAAAAGAAAAACGCGTGGTATCCTGAACCATCACTCCTATCATTCCACCTCTAATAGGTGAACGCTGAAGTCAGATTAGCTGAACATAGGATTGGAGAACATCACGAAGAATGGGTGGGTCGAAATAAATTTTGAGCCTATATCTTTCCTTGTTAACCGTGAACCTGACCACGTTACAACCCGCAAAAGTCCTAATTGAAACAGGTTTTGTCTGAGGGCATACGTCAGTAAAGATCTCGTCGATTCTGACTCCTAAAAGGGTTCCTCTTACCAACTTTCATATTGACATTTTGATAATTGATTCATTACATGTCACAAAATTTTTTAGTGAACAGACTTGGGTTTTGAAACTGTCATATGCATTGCGTTTAATATATCTTTTATGCAGAACAACTTGTGTTACCTGCGAGTAAGCGCATGCCGACAGGAAAGATTCCTACAGTGGAAGGTATGATCAGGATAAAATGCAGAATGCCCAAATATTTCGTGAACTGGGGCAAGCTATACCAATTAATTCAGGTAGAGTCGGTCATCCTAGAATCAGTAAATCCGGGGCAGTCAGGTCAAGATTTGGCAAATCTCTCATAGCTATGGGCAGTGCTCCACGACACAGTCGATCAGAGACAAAAGATTGTTGCGAGACCGGGGCATGTCACCCTAGAAGCACGGAAGTTATGTTCTTGAAACACCCCTTCGAGGTCCGAAATGTAGAAGCCGTCCATGTCTGGTCGTCAGGATACAAAGACTGTAGGGTCCATTCCAAAACTGTTGCAGATTCAGGGGCAGGCTGGGCATGTTAGTATCCCCGAAGCGGAGTTCTCTCCTTTCAGCAAGTGTTCTTTCCTCCCAGTAGAACTCGAAGATTAAGACTCTCCCCAGCAGAGTTGGTTGTGGGTCCTGGCATTTATTTTGTCAGGGATACTGTGTAATATCAGTTCACTCTCCAGCAGAAATCCAATCGTACTGTGCACATCTGCTATTCCGTAGCAGAGTTATATTCCCCAGCAGGATGCTACTTCAACAAGGTGTTTGGTTTAAGTTCCTAATTTCCCAGCTGAGTCGACTTCACTCTTACAACATTTATTTTGCTGGAATAATTCTGTAGCACCTGGCTATCCCCAGCGAAGTTGGCATTATCTTCAGCATTTATTTTGCTGAAGCGGTTCCTGTATCCCAGCAGGTGGGGAGAGCACTTGCTCAAATGAACTACCAAACACTCAAGATCTCGGCATGAGATATTCAATGATAATGTCAGTTTCGGCAGTATTCCCCACAGAGTTACCAGGATAAGTCTCTCTTTATTCTCAAGCAGAGTTATTTGTCATCAAAAGGTTTCATGAACCAGAATTTCAGAAGTGGCCTCCGGGCATCAGAACAGGCATCCGGTAGTTTGGTTTCCAGATATCTCCAGTAGAGTCCGCCTCAAAGTCGCTGTCACGTCAGTGCTAAGAAGTTTGTGGGTCGGGACCAATGAAGATGTGAGTCCTGACGTGGACAAGTTGTATTTCCCCAGCGGGTCGAAGATGCCTGAGTCCTGACGTGGACAAATCAAGACGAAACATGGGTCCTGACGTGGAACGAAGTTGTTTCCTTACGTGGAAAGATTGAGTCCTTACGTGGATATATCAAGCCAGAGTCCTTACATGGACAGATTGATAACGTATTCATTACGTGGAAAAAGATCATATTCCTTACGTGGAAAGATTGGAGTCCTTACGTGGACAGATTAAGATTGTGTTCCTAACATGGAAAGATGGAGATTCCTTACGTGGAAAGATTTGAGTCCTCACGCCGACATATCAAGATTGATTCCTTACGTGGAAAGATTAGAGTCCTTACGCGGACATATCAAGAGGAGGGTCCTAACGTGGAAAGAAGGTAGATTCCTTACGTGGAAAGTTTAGTCCTGACGTGGACAGATTCAGATCAAGATCATTCCTTACGTGGAAAGATTGGAGTCCTTACGTGGACAGATTAAGATGGTGTTCCTGACGTGGAAAGGTGGGTCTTAACGTGGACGATGTTCTCCTTACATGGAAAGACAATGTTTCCTTACGTGGAAAGAAGATGGTTTCCTTACGTGGAAAGACGAATTTATTCCTTACGTGGAAAGAAGTTGGTATTCCTTACGTGGAAAGATTTGAGTCCTCACGCGGACATATCAAGATTGATTCCTTACGTGGAAAGATTAGAGTCCTTACGCGGACATATCAAGAGGAGATTCCTAACGTTGAAAGAAGGTAGATTCCTTACGTGGAAAGTTTAGTCCTGACGTGGACAGATTCAGATCAAGATCATTCCTTACGTGGAAAGATTGGAGTCCTTACGTGGACAGATTAAGATGGTGTTCCTGACGTGGAAAGGTGGGTCCTAACGTGGACGATGTTCTCCTTACGTGGAAAGACAATGTTTCCTTACGTGGAAAGAAGTTGGTATTCCTTACGTGGAAAGATTGAGTCCTTACGCGGACATATCGAGATGGATTCCTTACGGGGAGACAAGTGCATTCCTAACATGGAAGAGTTTAGTCCTGACGCGGACAGATCCAGACGAAGTCTTATTCCTTACGTGGAAAAATGGTGATTCCTTACGTGGAAAAGAGATTGATTCCTTACGTGGAAAGTTTAGTCCTGACGCGGACAGATGGAAAAGAAGTTGATTCCTGACGTGGAAAGAGAAGGTGTTTCCTTACGTGGAAAAGTTTAGTCCTGACGTGGACAGATCAAGGTTTGATTCCTAACGTGGAAAGATCAGAGTCCTTACGTGGACATATCAAGAGCATTCCTTACGTGGAAGAAAAATGGTTTCCTTACGTGGAAAGACGAGTTTATTCCTTACGTGGAAAGATTGAGTCCTCACGCGGACATATCGAGATTGATTCCTGACGTGGAAAGAAAGAGATTATTCCTGACGTGGAAGAGTTTAGTCCTGACGCAGACAGATCAAAGAAGTTATTCCTAACATGGAAGAAGAAGATAGATTCCTTACGTGGAAAGTTTAGTCCTGACGTGGACGGAAAGAAGAAACGGTATTCCTTACGTGGAAAGAAGAAGCATTCCTAACGTGGAAAGAAAGATTGATATAGTATTCCTCACGTGGAAAGATTGGGGTTCCTTACGTGGAAAATTTGTGATTCCTAACGTGGAAAAAGAAAGAGTCCTTACATGGACAAAGCAAAAGAAGACGTATTCCTTACGTGGAAGAGTTTGACAAAGCAGAGAAAAGTCCCCCCTGACAGGGAAAAGCGATGTATTCCTTACGTGGAAAGGTGAGTCCTAACGTGGACAGTATTATTCCTAACGTGGAACGGTTATTCCTTACGTGGAAAGGTGAGTCCTAACGTGGACGGTGGTATTCCTAACGTGGAAGAGTTTATTCCTAACGTGGACGATTTATCTCTGACGAGAAGGCAGACGAGCCGTCCCCAGCAAAGTTGTTGAAGTTTTTTCCGAGTTGACAGCAGATAGAGTCCTGACGTGGACAAGCAAAGGACGAAGTTTCCGATGATTCAATCTTTTTCAGGATGATGAGAAGAATCCCCAGCACGGTCGCACGAGATCAGTGGGTTGCCGTAACAGTTAAATTCAGCTGATGAATGTCGTTCCCCAAGCAGTGGCGCAGTTTATTTCTGCGGTTGGCAAATTTCTGGGTTCCTAGTATTCAACCGTCTCGTACCGCGAATGTCTGAAGGCTCCGGGCTCTTCACCCAATCGGGTCCAAGCCGCTTGAATAGGGGCAGCTGTTGCACCCTAAAAATTTGCCCAACCTTATTCACTTGGTTTATGTTTCAATTGCATTAGCATTTGCATATAGGGCCATGTACATAGGTTACTCATCTGCATAGCATAAGCATAGCAAGTCAGCTAACAGGGGACCAATCATTATTCTCATATCTAGAGGCCTATCAAGAGGTTATTATCCTGATTCAACCTCATTCAAGTCATCAGAAAAGAATTTGGAAGCTATCAAGTCAATGGAGCAAACAGTTCATCTATCTCCTAACTGAGGGTGTCTGAGGATCAACAAAGAAATGGTGAGTTGTGGGCTGAGCATGGGGAGTATCTAGACATCTTGGAGGACTTAGAAAGTCATTTGTAGAAGGAGACAAGTCATTGGTGAAGTCACAAGAATTACAGTTGAAGACAGTCAACTAAGGTTTCATCTGGGTCAACCCTGGGTCAACTCTAGGTCAATTGACTGATTGAAAGGCATTAAGGGCTATTGGAGAGATGTGGGGTTCATCATTTGACATGAAGAATAAGGATATGTTGTTATGCTAAGAAGAATTCAAGAGAAATCAAGGAGAAGAGGAGTTTCTAAATTAGGGTTTCTGTGTAAAATTCCCTAGTTTAGGAAAAACTTCCAAGCAAGATAAGTCAAAATGCAAGCTTCAAATGGATCCTTGGCCAACATGAAACTTGTAGAGGATCTCAAAACCTTTAATTTGAGTGGTGTAAGACATCAAGGAGATTTATATAACTCAAGTTATGGTCCTTGCAAGTTACAGGTCATCTGAGGTATCTGAAGTTTTGTCTGTGAAAGTGACTTGACTTCCAAGCAATTTTTACCCCTCAAGGAGATTTCAAATGAATTTCTGGTAAACATAATAATTGTTCCTCATTGTCTTAGATTTCTAGAATGGTATGGTATGCCTTCATATGATTTGTGGAACTCTACGTATGGTCTTGTCAAGCAAAGGGTATTTTGGTCATCTGGTGATTACAGGTCATTCTTAGCCTATACCTAAAACTCATACAAGGGATCTTCAAATGAAAAACTTCCCAACATCAAAGTTGCTCAAAATTCCATTTTAAGTCAAGAAAAGAAGTCATGAAAGTTTGGAAATGCATGGAACAAGACTTGATAAAAGTTGGTGAAAAATGACTTAAAAAAGGCATATAACTTGAAAAAGTTCAAGTTGGAAAATGGTTTGAGAGATCTACAAGTCCAATATGGGTCATCCAATATACCAAATTGATTCCCAACATCATTTTAAAGACATTGGTTCAGCCACTTTTTTGAGTTAGGGTTTAAAAATTGGACTTGCTTTGTATTTTTGTTACTTGCATAATAAGGCAAGTATAGAAAACTTGGCACAAGATGAATTTTCAAGGCAAGGAGCTTACATACACTTCCCATATCTCATGTAAGGAGATTTTGACATAAGTTTGGAAAGGTGCAAGCATGAGATAAGAGATATTCAAAGTATCATGGCATGAGAAGTTCATGAAATTTCCACAACTTTCTAGAATCCTCCAAGATTATTCTAGAAACCTCTAAGTTTGTTAATCATCATCTATATATTGGATTGAGATCATTAAGAGTAAAGGTTGGTGATAGTTGATGTTGAATCCATTTTGCAAATCATATTGAATTTTTTCCATCATTTTCACATGTTTGAATTTCCATTTTTTTCAATCCTTTTTCTCTCCATTTTTTGATCCTTTCTCATTACCAATTAATTCAATATACTACATAGGATTTTTCCATCAATTTTTGAGAAGATTTTAGTGCAATTCCATGGTTGTATCAACATGAAAAAGTGAGCTCCAAGTGCAAAAGTGATTTTCATTTCCTCACCAATTCAAGCATTTTCTTTGATCCTAATACCTCTACCAAGAATTATTGAAGGTTTCTACACTTTTTTCCAAAGAAATTCGTGCTCCATTAAAGCTCCATAATTCATTTTTCCAAGGTATAAAGAATTCGACATAACTCATGATTTATGAGTCTTTCTTGCATTATTGTTGTTGCATCACATTGCTCTCATCCCCTACATGGATTCTAGTACAAAAAAGATGGTTTTTATGACAATTTTTGGTTCTTGAGTTTTTCTTGAGGTGCCACATTTTGGGAGTTAGAGAGAGTTTCAAGAAAATCTAAGACCATATTTGGATTCCTTGATTTTTTCCCTTCAAGTTTGACCAAAATTTTGTGCGAAACGGATAATTATTGATGGAGTTATGGTGCTTCAAAGTAGCAAAAAACTCATGTTCATGGGGCTGCGGGTTACTATTCACAAAGTTGAAAATTTTGATTTGGAGAAGAAGGTGTTAACACCGTCAGATGCATTTCCAAGTCAAGGTTTCTTCCATTCATCCAACGCCTCTCACTGCGCCACGTAATCGGCCACATAAGCCTCATGCCACTTTTATTTATTCTCACTATTTCTCTTGTTTTCTCATATATTCATGTTCTTATCATGTTTCTTTTATTTTTTCTGTTTTATATGCTGACTTCAAATAATCATAAAAAATAGGAAAATTAGTCTTTTTGATCCCCATTTTTTGTGCTGAATCTTTAAGATGTCTAGGATTTAATAAAATTGGAATTATAATTTTACCATTTTTTGACATTTTCTTTGAATTTTTTACATTTGGGTCGTCATAAAAAGGCCAATGCTGGTGCTATCATTTTGTTGAATTTCTTTAACCTATCAAAACACAATTTAAATGTCAATCCTTTTGCAGGGATCTCATACACACGTTGAGGTATTGTGATATATTTTTGTGGGAATTTTATTGTACCATTTTAATTGGTTTTGGATGCTTTCTTTAACATGCTCCACTTTAATCTTTCCTTTGGTATACATGAGATATCTTGCAATGTTTTCATCTTGTTTGACCATTTATCTTTGGATATTTTTGTGGTATATCTCACCCCTGGTTTGTGGCTTGATGTAGGGCATTGGAGATTTTTATTTGAATTTTTTAGCACCTTTTGCTATTTTTCTCATATTTTGTATTCGAACTTGTAATTTGGACTTCCGAACGGACTTTATTTTTGTTAAGGCTCCAACGGCCGATTTGTGTTTGCGTGGTGAATGCCGTGGTTTATATTTCTTATTATAGATAGGCTAGAGGTATTTGAATACCCCTTAGGTGGCTGTTATTTGTATGTGTAGCTTGCCCGATTATCGACTTGTTTGCATGATAGCACGTTGCGATTCCAAATAGTGGATTACGCGTTTCATTCGGAGTTTTCACTCGATTCTTTGCATATGATCACTTGATATTTTCTTATTCCATCCATGAATGAGCTTGAGGTTGAGATGAACCTTCCTCCCTCCTTTGCATTACATTTACCATTGCTATATTCATGTTCACTTGTATGCGGTTATTACTTGTATTTCCGTTTCTTCCTTTCGTTTCCTTTCCCGTAGGACTTCCATTCTTCCTTGTTCAAGGGAGGATGTGATAGACATTAGGAGTTAACCCATGCATGATAACATTAGGGTAGATTTTATTCCCTTTTAAACCTAGGATTTGTAGAGTGTCATCTCTTCTTCCTTCAAAACAACAGAAAAACATTAATAAAGGTTATAACAGAGATTAATTCATTTCTTCCGTCAAAAGATTTGAATAGACATCAACCTTTTGCAATAAGAAAACCCTTGTTTAAGGTGAGATTTTTCATAAAAAACAACAGACAGACTTGTGTCATACGTGGCCCGAACTACGTTTGCTTTGATCTTTCATGCTGTATGAAAGTACGTAGGCATAGGATACGATATCCTAGCGAGCAACCTTCCCCTCCTTTCCCGTAGGTAGATTTCTCGTTCCAGGCGGGAATACGTAGGCATAAAGTGCGATACTTTGCCGAGTCATTTTTATTTTCATTTTATTTTCTTTTTAACCCTCGACCTATAGTTTAGATAGAATAACAATCCATACCCGAAAACAAGCGTGGATCCCGTCGAGTACGACGGACGTGAGGGGTGCTAATACCTTCCCCTTGCGTAACCGACTCCCGAATCCAGGTTTTGGTTGCGACGACCATACCTTTCCCATGTTGTGTGAGGTTTACTTTGAGCGTTTCCTTTCCCTCCTGTGGGATAAATAACGCACGGTGGCGACTCTTCTGTCAGCCGGCGCCGATTTTCGCAGTAGCGACAGGGTGGATGAGACTTATTACAAGCAGATTGTGGGCAGCCTCATGTACCTTACTTCAACCCGGCCAGATTTGATGTTTGCAACAAGCTTAATCAGCAGGTATATGTTGAAACCTACTAAGCTTCACTTATAAATTGCAAAGAGAATCCTTAGAAACTTGAAAGGAACTATGGACTTTGGAATCTTTTACAAGAAAGATGGTCAAAATCTTGAAGCTTACACAGATAGTGACTACGTCGGTGATATTGAAGATAGGAAAAGTACTAGCGGATATACTTTCCTACTCAGTTCAGGAGCTGTGGCATGGAGCTCAAGAAAACAACCTATAGTCACACTGTCTACGACAGAAGCCGAGTTTGTTGCGGCTGCCGTTTGTGCCTGTCAAGTCGTATGGATGAGAAGAATTCTCAAAGAGCTATACTATGAAGGAGAAGAATGCACCAGCATCAAGTGTGATAATAGCTCCACAATCAAACTGTCAAAAACCCGGTAATGCACGGACGCAACAAGCATATAGACATTCATTATCATTTTCTAAGAAATCTGTCAGAAGAAGGAACTATTACTTTGACGTACTGTACTAGTGCTGATCAAGTAGCCGACATCATGACCAAGCCATTAAAAGTCAATGTTTTTCAAAAACTTCGGAGATCATTGGGAATGTGTGATATTACAGAGATAAGCTAAGTATTAGTTTAAAGGTACTTAGCTTAAAGGAGAGATTAAAAGAGTCGTTAAGTGTTTAGAATAAGTCTTAGAGTTTGTTTTAGTCAATTAATAAAGTTCCTAATTTGTAGGAGATAGAATAGGTCATTCATTCTAATTTTGTTATGGCTTTTGTTATGCCAAATTTTACGTTTTTTTCTGTTAGGACTAAAGGCTATATATGAGCCTTAGAGCATAAATATCAGTCAAATATTCATGTTTCTACACAGTTTACAAAGTGTTGCATATCAGTATTAATGGATATTTGATAAAATATTAAAGTTCTACATGTGCCAACGTTGGCTGGTTTGCTAACGTTCTACAAGTGCCATGATGGACAAGAATAATAAATGCTGGACAATAATAATAAATGTTGGACAAGAATAATAAATGTTAGACAAGAATAATAAATGTAACGGTAATATTTTCTTTTGATGGAATAATTCAACGGTAATATTTCAATTGCATGCCAATATTAAATTAAAATATTTTAATATTAAATTGAAATACTTTGTAACGGTAATATTTTAGTAAATAATTTAATAATTTAAATAATTCAACGGTAATATTTTAGTAAATAATTTAATATTAAATTGAAATATTAAATTGTAACGGCTATAAATTAAATTAATCACTATATTATTTATATTTTAGTAAATAATGGCAATATTTATCTCATAAATAGGTTATTAATTTATTAATATTTTAAATTAACCACTATATTATCTATAAATTAATCACTATATTATTTATATTTTAATTTATTAATAAACTAACGGTAATATTTTTCATTCTTATAAATAGGTTATTAATTTTACTACAATTTTTATTTACAACTAGTCTAACTTTGAAGTATTGAATTTATCTCATCTTAAATTTTTTCTTCTACACATTTATTTGTCAATGGATCCCAATCAACATAACCCTTGGTCTAATTTTATGCAAAATAGTGGTAGCCCTCCTTCTATTCCAAATCAACAAAGTAATCCATATTTTAGAAATACACCTTTTATCTCAAATCCACACCATAATCCAAATTTTCAAAACTCACCTTTTATCCTAAATCCACAAAATAATCCACACTTTGGAAATTACTCATATCATCCACCACCTTATCCATATCAATATCAACAATTTACGTCCCAATCAACTAACCCCATTATGCCTCATGGGGCTCAAATAGGTAGTAGTGATGCGCAACCAAATGATCAAGAAGATGAAACACCACAATTTTGCACTCAAGGTAGCTTAGAAACAGTTAACCTTGGTGAAGAAGTTGCATCCATACGTGTTGTGAATACGCATAAACAAAGGTTCCAACAAAAAGAGGATGAAATTCTCATTCAATCATGGCTCAACGTTTCAAAAGATTCAATTGTTGGGGTTGATCAAAAAGGAGATAGTTTTTGGAAGCGAATCGGTGAAACTTACAACAAGCATCGTGACATTAACTACAAAGAGAGGAAACCGACGCAACTAAAATGTCGATGGCATAAAACCAATCCATCTGTTCAAAAGTTTGTTGGATGCTACAAATAAGCTGTGTCTGCACAACAAAGTGGGAGTTCCGAGAGCAATATCATGCAAGCTGCATATAAAATTTATTTCCAAGATGAAGGTGAAAAGTTTACTTTTAAAGCTGCATGGAGATTATTGAAAGATGAACCTAAATGGCTCGCAGGTTCATCAGAAGCTTCTACAAAAAGAACAAAGAATTCAACTTCAGGAGCATATTCTTCATCTTCTAATCCACAAATGAGCAGCGAACACGATCCATCATCACCTACTTTGTCTCGCCGTCCAATCGGTCAAAAGGCAGCCAAAAGGAAGGAGAAAGAAAAGCTTATGGAAATGTCTTCTACTCCCAATGTCAAATATGACTCTTTGAAATATGACTTTAAAAAAAATTTTGATCTGATGTCAATGTTTGCACGGGACTATGCACGCATTGAGGGTGAAAAATTTGAGATAGAGAGAAAAAAAGGTTGATGCAAAGATTAAGAAGGCTGGGGGTGCTGAGGAGAGATTGAAGATGAATGATCTGCAAATACTCTCAAAAGATACATCAAATATGGATACAAGACAACTACAAGCTCATGATATGTTGTGCGGCATGATTAGAGAAAAATATGGACTTAATTAGTATGATTATGTATTTTAGGCTTAATTAGTAAGATTATGTATTTTGGACTTAATTAGTAAGATTATGTATTTTAGGCTTAATTAGTAAGATTGTGTATTTTGGGCTTAATTAGTAAGATTATGTATTTTGGGATTAATTAGTAAGATTATGTATTTTGGAATTAATTAATATGGACTTAATTAGTATGATTACATATTCAAAATCAAATTAGCCGTTATTCAAACTAGCCGTTATTCAAAGTCAAACTAGCCGTTATTCAAAGTCCAACTAGCCGTTATTCAAACTAGTTGTTATTCAAAGTAGTCTTATAAATAGTATTAACATTTTGCATTTTTTACAATTTCTTATCATCTTCTATTAAATATCAAACTTTTTTTCACATGGATCCTTCCAATCCTTCCCACATTGCAAAAATGTTTATGGATTATATGAATGATGACATGGATGAAGAACTTGTGAGGTTCTTTATGGAAGAAGAAGCCCCGAGCTCTAGAAGGCCTAGGCGTCAAAGAAGGAATATAGAGAGGAATCGTGAAGAGGGACATGAACGATTGTTCAAAGATTATTTTTCAGAAACTCCGGTATACACAAATGAGCAGTTTCGTAGAAGGTACCGAATGCATAAACATGTGTTCCTTCGTATTGTTGAAGCTCTAGGTCAACATGATGAGTATTTTCGAATGATGGTTGATGCAACAGGTAGGGCAAGTCTTTCACCATTACAAAAATGCACTGTTGTTATCCGTATGTTGGCATATGGAACATCTGCTGATAGTGTGGATGACTATTTGAGAATTGGTGAAACCACGACACTAAAATGTGTTGATAAGTTTACACGAGGAGTAATCAACATCTTTGGTGCACAATATTTGCGAAGGCCAAACGCCGAAGACATTGAACGCTTAATGCAAATGGGAGAGGCACGAGGATTTCTAGGTATGTTAGGGAGCATTGACTGCATGCATTGGGAATGGAAAAATTGTCCTGTTGCATTAAAAGGACAATATGTTCGAGGCGATAATGGGAAACCAACTGTTATGCTTGAAGCAGTGGCTTCACATGACTTATGGATTTGGCATGCATTCTTTGGGGTAGCGGGTTCAAACAACGATATTAATGTGTTGAACCAATCCAATGTCTTCAACGATGTTCTGCAAGGACGAGCTCCTGAGGTTCATTATACAATCAATCGTACTGAATACAACAAGGGCTATTATCTATCAGATGGTATTTATCCTGAATGGGCAACGTTTGTAAAAAGTATCCTGATGCCACAAGGGGATAAGAGAAAATTGTTTGCCCAACATCAAGAAGGGGCATGAAAGGATATTGAACGAGCATTTGGAGTTCTTCAATCCCGATTTGCGATCATACGCAATCCAGCACGATCTTGGCACTTAGACACACTCCAGCGCATAATGAATACATGCATCATATTACACAATATGATTGTTGAAGATGAACGTGCAACATATGGTGGAAATTTTGATTTTTCTTATGATCATTTGAGTAATGATGCGACAATATTGTCGAATGATTCTAATATTGATTTTCAAGAGTTCATGCGTAGAAGATTTGATATTCGTGATAAACAAGGTCATCGACACCTTCAACAAGACTTGATAGAACATATATGGCAACGTTATGGACATGAGAATAACAACAATTGAAAAATATTTTAAATATATATTTTTATTGTATTTTGTGCTAGTAACTTATTTTAATAATGTATTTTTTAATTAATTATTTGTGTGATGTATTGTGTTTTTTAATATATATATATATATATATATATATATATATATATATATATATATATATATATATATATATATATATATATATATATATATATATATATATATATATATATATATATATATATATATATATATATATATATATATATATATATAAAATTTTATTTTAAATATATAATTTTTTAATGTATTTTGATATATTTGAATTAAATTATTTCAATTATTTATTTATATAATTAAAATGTTGGATATATTGTGAGATTTGGTGGAACCCATTTTAGAGTTTTTGATGGGTTGTATAGATATTTGAAAAATATAGTTGAGTTGTTTAGAAAATATTGAAGTGAAATATAATATAAAAAATTGCGTAGATCCTATTTAAAAAATCAAAGTGGAGATAATGAATATGGATACTCTTAGTATCTTGAATAAAAGAGCACGTTGATTCACTAAATATAGAGCTTTCATCCTCTACACATAGTCAATGTATTTTTTAATTTTATTTTGTGTTTTATGGAAATTTTCCTTCAAATTTAATGTTCATATTTGATGTTTTTAAAGATTTTCTTACTTAGCATTATGCCTACAAAAATTGGATAGCTTAGAATATACGAGGAAAAATTGATTATTTTAAAATTTAAGTTAGAGAAGACAGATATTGTGCTAAAAAAATCACGTAGAAAATCATGCCATAGTTGTATATAAATATATTCGTAAAAATAAAAAAAATTAAAGTATTAAGTATTTGATTCGTTATTGATAAACTTCTCAAAATAAATGAATGCACAGCATACTTACATGATTAGACATGTTTAAAAGAAAAATATCATTGTTCATGAAAATACAATTCACCTCAACACATTAACAAGAAAAAGAAGTCTCAATTATTGATATTAATATTAAAAATTGGAACATTATTTTTAAGTTGTTTAGTGTTTCACATTTACCTTATTAAAGACGAACCAATAAAATATTATAAATTCAAACTTGTACTTTTTTATATATATATATATATATATATATATATATATATATATATATATATATATATATATATATATATATATATATATATATATATATATATATATATATATATATATATATATATATATATATATATATATATATATATATATATATATATATATATATATATATATATATATATATATATATATGATGTTTTTATATAATTATCAACTGATTTATTTTAATGAGACAAATTATAAGATTTTTTTAATTTTTCAAAATATTTCAAGTAAAATATCAAACTAGAAAAAAAAAATTTAGTCATCAACATATTCAATTCTATTGTTGCAAATATTCACTAAAAACAAATTAACTATTAGAGTATCAAATTGTATACTATAATATATTCACTAATTTGTTTTTGTATAGATAGCTATTACTAATTTCTTTTAGTGTTTTTATATATATTTTTTCTTGCGACAGAAAAAGGAATTAATATTTGTTTTCCACTGATTGCGCCTAACAACTTTACTACTACATGACTTCCATGTCTAAAGGATGGTTTGTAGCTTTTATTCAAGGGACAGCATACTCAATTTGAAACAACAACGGTTAGATTGAAAAGTACAAATAAATTATTTATACAACATTTTAAGTGTGGTCAAATTAAATATATCATTATTTAATTAGTTTTTGAAAGAAGTAAAATGAACAAAATGGAGACACGTGTATAATTTAGAGTTTTGTAAAGTTGACTTATTGGAACAGGCAATATTCACAAATCTAATTTCTCTCATTTTTTATCTCCTCTATTTTATTCACTACTAATGTTATTTTTGTATGATAATTTAATGATTAAATTTTATCTAATAAAAATAAATAAATAAAATTTTATCTAATAAAATAAATAAATTTAATTAGACACTATTAAAAACTAAATATGTTATTATTTTTTAGAATAAATTTGTGAAAAATCAAAATTATTTAAATTTAATATATTGAATACCCCTAACTAATCAAACCCGCAAACATACTAAAATTACAAAACACATTTATATTATTTTTGTTTTTAATGTTTTTCAAAACATTCAAAATACAACTAAACGATTTATTTTTGGAAAATCCAAAACAATTTTATTCTGAATGTCGGTCCTCTTAAATGGGTTATCATTTAGCAAGTACAACTTTTTTATAAAATTTAACTGAGCCCGAAGAGCCAGAATAAAGCCCAAAATGTACTGGCTGAATAATTAGGAGAATTCTACCTATCACCCCACAAATAAATCTCACATTCCCCAACTTGTATGAAAAGATTAAAGTATTTTTGAAAAACATTTTTTTTTAAATTTCAAATTTGCAGTTAAAAAGCGGATTTTTCAAATTTATTGAACAATATCAAAAAAATTTAAAATAATTATTGGAAATTTCAAAAACAAGTTAGTTTTTATCGGAAATTTCATTATTTACGGTATTTTTTACTTGAAATTTCATAATTTTCGATAATGTTTACCCAAAATGTTAAAATTTTCGATAATGTTTACCCAAAATGTTAAATTTTCAAATTTTCTGATATTTTTGAAAATCTTGTTTTGTACAGAAAATTTTAAAATTTTCGGTAGGTATAAAAATTTAGTTTCATATCAAAAATTTCAAAATTTCTGGTAGTTGTTGCCATTGTTTTTTTTCTAATATTTTTTTCATCTTTTGAAGTGAAATTCAAAGGCAAAGATGGTACTATCTCAAGGAGGGTTGCGGGTCGAGCATCAGATCAGGGTAGGGCTGTCAAGGGTGTTGATGTTGAGTTTTCTCAGCTACGAGTGATCCCCACCGGTTCACATCAGAAGCGGATGGCAGAGCATGGTCAGTTCCGGGCACCTCGTGCCATTCGACGTCGTGGAGATCGATCAGTAGTGCAGGATACAAATGAGGTGCTGACAGGCATTCCTGTAGTTGATTCTGTCGGTGAGCCGGTAATTGAGTCGGTGGTTGCTCAAATAGTTGAGCTGGTGGTCGTTCAGGAGGTTGTCGAGGAGGTTGCCTAGAAGACTATTGAGAAGGTACAACTAGATGTTGTTGTTGATAAGTCAGGCTCATCGGCCACAGTTGACACAGAGGTTACGGCTCCTTCAAATGAGCTATATGTGCACACGGATGAGGGATTTCCAAGAACACCCATCAGCCAGTCTATGCTTATAAAGTATGATGAACATGTAGCCTTACAATTATGGCAGGGCGAGTTATATGTCTTTTACGTTTAATTTTAATTTTTGTTTATGTTTAATAAAGTATCAACTAATTTGTTTATATTTTGTTGTCACAGGAGCGACCCACACTGAAGGTCACATCTCAGTCGGATTATTCGGGACTCTCAGCTGCTTCATTTCGCGCACTACTCATTCACCATGATAGACACTCCTTTTCTTAGTGCCTTTGTTGAGAGGTATCATAAGGAGACATCATCATTCCATTTTCCATTCGGGGAGATGACTGTCACTCTGGATGATGTCTCTGCATTGTTCCATCTCCCTATCGGCTCCGATTCTGGACAACAGTGTGAGGATGGTTACTTGGAGTGGTACCTCACTGTATCACACCCTCACATCACCCCACCTCTAGCTGATGATGGGCCTTCTGATGATCAGACACCTATCGATAACGTGACGCCGCCGCCTCCTCCAGTAGATCACGCCGATGACCAGCAACGCTTACATAGGGTTGTAGTTATTATGGATAACCTCATGGGTTTGGTAAATCCAGATGGTGACGTTTATACAAGAATAGCTCGTGTTGCACACATATTTAGATATTTTTGTATTATATGTATATTATTCAAACATCTTTATCATAACACTTTATTAGATAATATTAATGATCTTCCTTAAATTGCAATGTGAACGTTAACTAAAAATTGACAATGGTTTTTATAACCTAAATAGAAAACACTTAACATTACAATATAATTAATAAATAAGAAAAACCTAAACACTATCAGACGCTTCTGGACGTTTCAGCATCTCCATTATATCCTCAAAGGATCTTGACAACTTCGCATCTAACTCGTAATAGTATTTAGCAAGGTGTAGAAATATAGTTGGGTGGTGTGGTTAGAAGTGTAAAAAAAATCATATATAACAAAGCTTAATAATTAGACCCGTATTTGAAACATTATTTTAAACCATTATTAAATAAATAGTTTTGGACTCTATATTCGGTTAAATGCATTTTTAATTCTATTAGATTTTTAATATTAAACCTCTTATATATTTTTTTTGTTAAATGTATTTTTGGTCTTCCTAGACCTTGCTTAAATGCACTTTTGATCTTCTAAGTTGATGATTTTTAAGTTTTAGTCTCTTAAATTTAAAAAATAGTTTTTTTATCCTTCAACTTAATATTTATTGAAATTTTGTTGATCCTCTTAGATGTGGCAGTGATGATGATAGCATGCAGATACAAAAGTCCATAAGAAACAGAAGAAAGCTCAAATGATTTGAGGACTGCATTCAATATCAGGAGGAGGTGTATTAGAAATTTTATCTATTTTAATTAAATGTTTTATGTCTTATTTTCAAATGGTTCAAGTTATTTTATGTTTGTCTTCTTTTAGTATCTTAAATATGATTGTTATCCTAACTAAATCTATCATTAGTGCTTTCAATCCTTGAATTCATGACTCCCCCCAAACTCAACAACCCTTCTATTAGAGAAATTGTAGAAGAAGTTGTGCAAACTGCACACATCCATCTTGACAATGCTATGAACCAAACTCAACAACAAATGGATGAGTGATTTGATAAAACAAATGTAGATCTAGAGCAAATTCAAACTAGATTAATACAAACGTTTGTTAGGACTTCCACTATTTTACAAATTAATACAAACATTTTTTATACAACGGATAATCAAAAAAACACTGAACACTCAAAGCCAAAAATGCTAATCAAACACAAGCCTGAATCTAGATTTCTCTTCTGTTGTGAGCAAAACATTAAACTATTAAGTCTTCAAGATCTCCACTCGATCTTGATCTAGCCTCCTTCCCATAACCAAAGTTTTCTCCTAAATTTCGTTCGCAACAGTATTCACTCAACTCTAGTGGAATTCCTTTGTCCGAGCCTTTGTTATACTGAATAATCTTAGAAACTCCAAAACTTTGTACGCAACGGTCTCACTCGACCCTACCAAAGTTTCCTTGGAGAAGAAATTGATCTTTTTTGTTGGAAGTCAGTATCCAGACACCATATTCGCTAAGTGATTCTTCAATCTGACACACACACAAAAAGCTTCACAAGAAACATTAGATCCCTAATGAACCCTGCAACTACCAGCCACACTCAATCTTTAGAGTTAAGCACCACAATAATGGGATTTTGGCTCAAGGTTGAAAATGATTGGTTATTAAAAGAATCTAACAAAACTCATGAAATCAATACTCTATGAAGTTTTTCTTTTAGCTTAACTTGAGAGAGAGAGAGAGAGAGAGAGAGAGAGAGAGAGAGAGAGAGAGAGAGAGAGAGAGAGAGAGAGAGAGAGAGAGAGAGAGAGAGAGAGAGAGAGAGAGAGTGTGTGTGTGTTTGTGAATGAAAGAACACTATAGATTTTCATGTTTTGTGAGAAATGTGGATTCATACCCATGTGTGTATGTCGAGAATGATAAAAATGATTTATATATGTTCTAAAGATAAGACCCAAAATAAGTGAAAAATTAAGCGATTGATTCGAGTCAGATCTTATAAATATGTTTTGAATCAAATGAACGAGTGACTTGAATTAAGATGATAAAATTTTAAAATAGTTTGTTTGATTCAGATCATGATTTATATCATGTGATTCGAATCAACAATTACATGATTTGAATCGCACAACCAAAGGTCATTTACAAAAGAATTCAGTTAGTAGTGATTCGAATCAACCATATCTCTAATTCACATCAATGTTTCTTTGATTCAAATTAGACAGAACCTTGATTCGAATAACACTCACAATTCTAGATTTTAAATTTCACTTTTACTCTTGATTCGAATCGGGAAAAATTATGTGTCAAATCAAACTTAAAAACACACCTTGTTTTAAGACTTTAACTTGTGATTCAAGTCATACATATTTAACTTTTGACCTTAAATTAAAAAAAAAAAAACATTTTAGTGGTTTGAATCTAACTAAGTGTAATGAATAGTCAAAGATACAATATTATAATAAACAGTTAATTGAAATTTTACGAGAAAAATCGATCAATTTAAAATTATAATATATAATTAAAAAATATTACAGAACATTAAATTACACTATTATTAACGATAAATTTTATTTAATAAATTTTATTTTTCAATGATGTAATCACTATAACCAGTAACAAGTACACATATAAGAGTTTGGAGCATATTCCCTCACAAGAAAATAGAAATTTATTGTAGGTTTAATATTATTTTTAGTCTTGTATCTTAACTTCGAGGTTTATTTTGATCCCTTAACTAAAAAATTCAATGTTGATCCATTGACTCTTCAAAACGTTTCATATTAGTCGTTTTTGTCTAATTAGCGACTGATTTTAAATTTTTTCGTCACTAATGGAACAAAACAAACTAATATGAAATATTTTGAAGAGTTACGAGACCAATATAGACCATTTTTAAGTTAAGAGATCAAAATAAACTCTAAAGTTAAGATACATGACTAAAAAAAAATATTAAACATTTATTGTAATACTACTATTAAATATATTTTCAACTTCAATGAAATTATTTATGTCTAATAACTCATACTTCTTTACTCACAATAAATGATTGACTTTGCTCACATATTTCTTTGTTCACAACAAATTATTTATCATTTTTTTTCAATATTTAAAGTTTAGATATTTTTATTTCAACTTATTTAACAATTGTTTTTTAGCTATTAGTACATTCACTCTCAACTATTATTTATCATTAGTTTAAATTTTAAAAAAAAAACTCAACTAGTATTTAGAGATTTTTTTACTTAATCAAAATTATTTTGGTTTCCTATTTTTCTCAAACAATTATAAATATATAAAATTATTTTGTGTTAAGTGTTTCATTTGAAAAACATATTAAATATTTAATTATTTTTGTAGCAAATTAAATCAAAATATCTCCACTAATAAAATTTTTTAGATACACTCTAAGTATAATAATTTTTAAAAATCCTTAAGCTTACAACTAAATATTATATTACAGAGAGTCATGATATGTAACTTGTGCCTTAAGAGAATTCTAGCGTCTAGAAAGACATTTGCGTGTACGTCCAACCTTTCTAAAAAAGAGCAAGAAGAACCACCTAATCCCAAATAAACCTTAGCTTCTTCCTTCAATTTCAAAGCTGTATCTCTAATCTCTTTCCCTTCAATATCTTCTTCCATCAATTTTTTAACAGTCCTCTCTATTTCACCTCTCTCCATTCCATTCTCTAATTGCAATCCAACCTTCCAAACATGACTCACATGCCTAATATTTACCTTTTGGTCAGTAAAACAAGGCATGCATATCATAGGAACTCCTTCACAAATACTCTCCAACGTTGAATTCCAACCATTATGTGTCCAAAACAAACCAATAGCTTCATGAGCTAGGATTTCTTGTTGTGGTGCCCATACTATTCCTAGGACAAGAGCTTGCAACTTTGAAGTTATATTAATATATTGTTCCAAGTCATAAATATCTTTTTGAGATCTCTTAAATTATTTATAAAGTGCAAGTTGGGTTTTAACTTTTTCTTTTGGGATATCGGTTCTCTAAATTTCTTTAAAGTGTGACAAGTTGAATTTTTCTTCTAACCTATATATCAACTTCTGTACCATACCATTTCTCATTCCACTATTCATTATTAATATTTATTATATTTATTTGGTTTCTCTCACTATACATCAATCAACTATTATAGAAAGGTTTCAAATTCTCGAGTCATCCGATTCATTTTAAAGTTTATGATCGAATTTTGGTTCATTTTTTAAATCCACGCATCACATTGATTGGAGATAAAATTAAAAAAAAATATATATTTCCTCTGTTTTAAAATGAGTATCATTTAAATTTTTTACATACAAAATAAGAAATGTAATGTCATAATATATTATACTTTTACTAAATTAATCTTATAAATGTACATAATAATATTTAAATAACATTATTAAAAAAATAACGATTATTTCTACATTAAAAAATAAAAATGACATTTATTTTAAAATAACTTTTATTTATTAAAACGACAATAATTTTAAAATGGAGAAAAGATATTAATTGACACCCTTACTTTATAGACAATTTTGTATTTTATAAGAATGAAGTAGGTCAAAGTTTAACTTTATATATATATATATATATATATATATATATATATATATATATATATATATATATATATATATATATATATATATATATATATATATATATATATATATATATATATATATATATATATATATATATATATATATATATATATATATATATATATATATATATATATATATATATATATATATATATATATATATATATATAAGTGAATTAGAAAAAAACCATTAAACTAATAACTAAATTAAATTGAAATAAAATTGATTATTTATGGCTCGGTTTTAAAATTGAACTGAACCAATAAAAATCATTGTGGTTTGGTTCGATTCTCAGTTTTAGTTTTTAGGAACCATCAAACCAATTAACTGAACCACTAAATATAATTACGCTATAAATTTTTTATCCCACCCATCATTAAGCTTAAATTTTGTATCGATCTAACCGTTATCCATTTTTGTTTACACTTTATTCCTTTCAGCAAAACACTCATCTATAACCAAACTCCAAAACATAGAAAAGTAGAAAGCATAATTCACAAAAATTTGTTTTCACTGAACTACTGCTCTCGTTGCCCGTCATAATTATTTCTTTCTCTACCGTCGTTCTACTATGTTATAGTCGTCTTCTTTGTGTTCAAGTTCTCTTCGTTAATTTTCATATTTTTTTTTACCTTTTTTGTTTCTTCTTCTTCAACAAAATTTCTTCCAGTTTTGTTACAAAATAGTTTTTATGTGTGTTTTAGACGTGAAACATTTTAATTGATGTGTATTTTATTGTGTTCTATTTGTTAAGCTTTCAAATCCCTTTCCAACCTTTTAATGCTAAGTGTCATGTTTTATATTTGATCCTGAACTTATTTCTTGATGGAATGGAAATCATGTCACTCTTTCGTATGGATTAAGAGAAAGTTCTAATTTGTTTGAAAAAATAGAGCATTAAATAAGAATTACATGAAATGTAATATTAAAAAAAATATAAAATATACCAAAAAATACGATAGTGGAGGATATACGGATGAATATAATGTTTAAAAAAATAACATTGTAAATCGATGAACCGAACCAAACCGATTAATTTGGTTCGATTCTATTTATGAAAAATGTTAAAAACCGAACCAAAGCAAACTGATGAAGATATCATCGTTTGAACCTTTTTTTTTACTAAAAACCGATGTAAAGTAACCGATTACACCCCTAAACACTGTATCGCCAAATACCTTAAACATGCATGCCTTAGTGTAGTTACAAAAGAGAGAAAGAATGATTATAAAAACCACAATTGTATATGCGTACGATGTGGGACATCTAAAATGATGTCAAATTCACGTTTCTGTTATTTGGTGGATGTCTAACTTTTAAATCTTTTCACATTCATTCGATATAAAGATGCAACTCCTAGCACTCAATGACTCATACTCTTACTTATATTATTCATTATTTCATAATTTTGTGATTTATTATATTAGGGTTTAGTGGTTTATTATATTAGGTCTTGATATTATGGTAAATGACACTCTTATGACCTATAAATTTGAGTCATGAAACATTGTAAAGTGATAGATTAAGAGAATAATACAAAGTTCTTTTTTTTCTCTTTCACACTGTTGGAATTACACCAAACTTATGGAGAATTCTGAATCAATCTTGATGAATAAGAATCAAACTTTCTAATTTATTACTCCTCTTATTTTTCACTCGAGCGAAACAATCTACCTCGATTACAAGATGATTCCGCTACACAATGATTATTGAAGAAGAAAAGAAAAGAGCAAGAAGAGAAAATAATTCTGCAGAGTTTCTCTCTAGTTTCAAACTGATATTATTCAACTTTTCTCTTATGCAATTGCATTTAATCAATGATAGGGTTTTCCCCTATTTATAGACTAAGGATGCTTGCACACTAAGCAAACTCTAACTAACTCAGTTAAAACAAAAAAATAAAGATAAGTCACAATTATGTCGATACACACTTCGACATTTTGACATCTACACAATTTCAACCTTAACATGCATTTTGACATTTCCTTGCTTCTGTCGAGCAACATGCTTCAACACAAGGAATTACATGCTCAACACACCAGCTAATTCATTATGTCTAAGTGATAACACTTAAACTTATCGCATTTTCCGACTCGACACACATGCATGTTTTATCCATTTTACACCCACTTTATGTTTATATGTAGTGTTACATTGGTGTTTTGTTTGTGTTACAAAGACTTCCCATTTGGAGTTGGCATGAGATAAAATGAAGCAAAATTGGCCCAAAAGGGGAGAAAAGGATACATAATCATGAAGCATTCAAAAGTGGGTGTTTTTATCTTGTGGCATTCGCCACAGGGGCATGGCGTTCGCCATGCCCCCCTAACTTGCTACGTCACCCCACGTTGAATTCATGGCTAGCGTTATGGACTTCGTGCCCAAATTTTGTGCAGCTGCATAATTGAGTTTTCTCCCACTCACACACCTTTTCCTCAATTGACTTCCACACGAATTTGACATCACTTCAGCAATTACAACACTATATATAAGTTTAGTTTTTAGGTTCTTAATGTCCAAGTTTTTAGAGTTAAGTAGGCAGAAAATTCACACTGTAAAAGTACTCAATTGTTCACACCAGATAATTGGTACACCAGTATTTTGCGAGTTCTGAAGTCATCTGCTTGTACTGGGATCAACAGTTATTTAATCTTGCCGTCATTTTCATTCAGAAATTTTTTCGTTCAATTTTTCAGATTTATTTTTCCGCATTGCATTATTTTCTGTAAGCGTTTACATTTTTTAATTTTCTACACTTGTTTATTTTAATTCTTAATATGAAAATTGTTATTTTTAATTATTTGAGCCACTCCTATTGTTATTGTTTTTGATTTCTAAGTATTATATATCATTATCATCTACTAGTATTATATGTTTGGATTAATTTTGCCACGTACTGTGTGTGTGTGTGTGTGTGTGAGTGTGTGTGTGTGTGTGTGTGTGTGTGGTGTGTGTGTGTGTGTGATGATAATAATAATAATAATAATAATAATAATAATAATAATAGTAACACTAATAATAACAATAATAATAATAATAATATGAGTTTTGTGTCCGTTATGTTCAGCTAAATTCTTAGAGTACAGATGTGAGGACCGTCGTCCCGACGAGACTCGTTAAATCAAATTGGCGTATAATTTTTATACTAATTTATTTTATCTGATTCTGATTTTTAGTTTTAAAGTCAATTTTTTTTGCGCGAAAGCGAAAATACTCAGGTCCTGGTCAACGGCGCGACAGTGTGAGACCAGTCACCCGATCGTAAAAATTGGATTTAATTTCTAAAAACAGCGACAACGTTTTAGCGATTAATTAGGATTTATTAGTTTTCAAAAATTATTTCAAAATTGTAACCTGTGGAGCGATAATAAAGAATTTACGGTTTCGAAACATAACACGGGCTGCGCGAAAGTGAATAGTATTTTTAAGTTAATATTTTCTTCCAAAAAATATTTTAAAAATCAAAACAAACGCCAAAGATTTATTGAGTCCTAAAGGAGCGACTAGAAATTACATTCCAGTCTCGCTTTTATTAATTATTCTAAAAACAAACTTTAGTTTTATTTACCTTCTCATAAATAATCAAAAAAACTTACCAACTAGCCTTAGATTTATATAGTGATAATATATAACGATATGATTGACTATTGGTCTCTGTGGGTTCGACATCTTTTGTATTACTTTGATAAAGTCCATGCACTTGCAGATAAGTTACCACACGAAGCACATCACTAAACTATCTATATTCATCATAGATATTAATTTCTTGAACACTTCGACCTGCGCACCTTTCGTCATGATCTATGCAATATGATTCTCAGTTATGCATTGTTCCAAGTTCAGCTTCCCATTTTTTATATGTTGTCGGAGATAATGGAACCTCATTTCAATGCGATTGCTTCTTCCATGTGCTATTAGATTCTTTGCCAGATTGATAGTTGACATGTTGTTGATCTTCATGGTAATTACTCCATGATCCTTCCCTGTAATTTCTTCGACCAAATTGACCATCCACGTTACTTGATATGCACATAGAAACAAATATGTACTCTGCTTCACATGACGACAGTCTCACTATTGGTTCTTTTCTTGAGTTCCAAGCAATTAGTGCACAACCTAATATAAACACATAGCTAGATATGGATTTTCTATCATCAGCATCACTACAACAACTTGAGTTAGTGTATCCCATTAGTTTTAATTCTTTTCTGTCATCAGCGGCAGGAAACAAAATGCCATAGTAGAGCGTTCCTTTCATATACCTTAGTAGCCTCTTCATCGCTGTTAGGTGTGATACATTTGGCTTTTGCATGAATCTACTCACCATACCTACATTGTATGCTAGATCAGACCTTGTGTGACAAAGATATCTTAATAACTCAATAAGTCTTCTATACTATGTTGGGTCGACATCATATTCACCCGAGGTTTTCGACAATTGTAGTCTTTGTTCAGTAGGTGTCGAAGTCATATTGCAGTCTTCCATCCCAAATCTCTTGAGTATCTCGCTTGCATATCTTCTTTGATGTATCATCAATCCTTTACAATTCTTTTATAGTTCAATGCCAAGGAAGTATGAAATGTCTCCCAGATCAGACATTTTGAATTCCTTGCTAAAATCACCTTTGAAGTCTTCGATCACTTTCTTGCAGCTACCTACTATTAACAAGTCATCGACACAGAGATATAGTATAAGCAATTCACTCTTGCTTCTTCTTACATATACTCCATGTCCAGTTGTGCACTTCAGAAAATTCTTCTCCCTTAGAAAGCTATTTATCTTCTTATTCCAAGCTCTTGGAGCTTGCTTAAGTCCATATGAGTTTATGCAACTTGTATACCTTGTTTTCTTTGCTTTGTTTCACAAACTCAGTTAGTTATGTAACATAAACTTCTTCATCTGAGGGGTTATTAAGGAATGCACATTTCACATCAATCTGACACATATGCCAGTTTTTCATGTTTTTTAGACCAACAACCAACCTGATAGTTTTGATCCTAGCA
Organism: Lathyrus sativus; assembly: GCA_963859935.3. Lineage (NCBI taxonomy): Eukaryota > Viridiplantae > Streptophyta > Magnoliopsida > Fabales > Fabaceae > Lathyrus > Lathyrus sativus. The sequence goes on along the minus strand of OZ012739.1, from coordinate 434,054,140 downwards.
AGTGGTGCAAAAACTTTGTTGACGTTGATTCCTGATTTCTGAAGAAATCCTTTCGCCACAAGTCTTACCTTATGTCAAGTTACTTCTCCTTTGGGATTCAACTTCATCTTGTATACTCACTTCACATTGTTTTCCTTCTTGCATTTAGGCAATTCGACAAGTGACCAAGTTTTGTTGACTTTGATTCCTCATTTATCACTTTCTTCCACTTAGCCTTTAATATCCTACATTCATCATATCATACATCGTTCTAATGCATATCGAGCATGTGGGTTACAAGGTAAGGATTGGGTCAATTCGTTGTTTTCCATTTCAAATAAGAGAAATTTCCTATCATGGGCTACATTGAAGAAAGGTTCATCATCTAAGGTTTGATTCAAGTTGAAGAGTCTACTCATGTAAATTTATTCAAGGAGAAGTTACTTGAAAAATATTAGGATATTCAAGATCAATATTCCTAATGAATATGAAGTGCAAAGCCTAATTCAAGATTTCTTCATCCAATTTTGTTTCAAATTCTATGTTCAAGTGGAATTTAAACTTGCAAGACATGAGTCAAGATTACAAGTTCATAATTCAAGACTTCATCCATTTCAAATTCAATGGAATAAGAGAGATCCATCATTCCAAATTCAAGATTCATGAATTCAAGATTAAATTCAAGAATATCACAAAGGGAAATTTCATGACATTGCAAGAATGTAACATTTGTTACAAAGCTTCCAACTCTAAGTAATGCTTAGAAAGTTAAGCTACTTCTAATATTAATTCAAGTTTCTAATCAACTTCATGCTATGGTACTCTTCATGCCTCATTAAGTCTACGTGTTCCACATTATGCCTTTACATGATTCATAACCAAATAAGCCTACAAACATCCAAGGAAAATAATCAAGGTTTAATTCAACATTGGTACATTTCAAAATCAAGGCCATTTGTGCTTATCCATGGGCAATTTCAAGACATTTTCAAGTTAGTCCAAAATAGCCACATGCATGTCTCAAGCAAGAAATGACAAATTATCTCATAACCAAACAATTCATGTCACAAAACCAAATGAATGAACTCATAATGATGCATCTAAATATCAGAATTTTGAAATGCTGTCAAAGGTAGAAACTTGGACCACAAGGGAAGTTCAAGTACAAGCAAACAAATGGGTTCAGGTTTGGGAACAAGACAAATGCAGCAGAAAAAACAGGCAAGGCAAGTGTAGCAGAAAAAATACAGCAAAGCAGAATTCATGGAAATGGAAAGAATTGGTCTTGGCATCAAGAAAGTGATGAGAAGCATATCCCAATGAAAAGATTCTGCAGCAAACAAGTGAAAGAAACGATATTGTTTGACTATAAGGAGGGGAGCAGTAGTAAGCGGAGGGGAGATTGAGAACAAGAGAGATGGAGAAAACCAGAAAAATAAGAGAGAAAAGTGACATTGAGAACAAGAGGGTTTGAGAAATAAAAACAGAAAAAAGGAGAGGTAGAAACATAGAGTGTCAAAGAAGAAAATACATCCAACAAAACAACAGCGGTGATTAGAAGGAGAGTAGCAACTCTTGGGTATCCATTTCTTTGAATCTTACTCTCTTTATATTTCATTGTATATACTTTTGTATGATTGCATTGTTGTTGCACACTTTATCATTGTTGTTAGTTAGGATAGTATTTGTGGATACATATGTGTGTAATGAGGGCTCAAGAGTGATTGGATATTGTAGAAAAAACAAGAGTGAGCTTTGTAGAGAGAGAGAGAGAGAGAGAGAGATGAGAACACTTAAAAAAAAAACACCCAAAATGTTGTCATGTTCGCTGGCAAGTTCGCACAGCGAACTTTGGCACCTTTCGCCTCTGTTTTTGTGAAAAATGCATATTCTGGGTAAATTCAACATGAAGTTTGCACAACGAACTTCTTGATGTTTTTTCTAGGCAGATTCGCTGGCAAGTTCACACAGTAAACTTTGGCCCCTTTCGCCTCTGTTTGTGAATAATGTGTATTCGCTAGGAAGTTCACACAGCGAACTTAGTGATATTTTTCTGGGAAAATTCGGCATGAAGTCCGCACAACTAACTTCTTGCCCTTTTTTCATCTTTTTTTTGTTGCTTTTATGCTTTATTTTTTCTATTTTCTTGTTTTCCTTAAGGTTTTTTTTTGTGTTTCAAATCCTTTTAGGTGAAAAGATAAAAAAAATGATAATAGAAAAAAAATAGTTTATTGTCACACCCTAATTTTTGACCGCAAGATCCCACATCTTTTTGCGCATTTTCTGTTGTTATTCGACTTTAATTTAATATTTTATGTTTTGCGGCTAACCAACTCATGCAAGTGCAGTAGTGTCAGGGTATAGATTCTTACAGCCAAACATCACAAAGACGTGACTAGCTCAGTTGGGGTTCAAAAGTTCACTATTCAAGAATTCAAGCCTAATTTAAGAAGATTTTACAGGACCATGAGTTGATTTCCTCACTTCACACAAATTCTATCAAATAGCCAGAAGACCTCCGGTTACGACAATGAACGAGTCTTTACAATCCAAGGCCCATTGTATTCTGAAGCCCTTCTGGGTATGGAAAAAGAAATCCAATCTGAAGATTAAAGTCTTAATCTCTATTTCAAAATATCATGGGCATAAACGCATAAAGGTTGGAAATTGGTGATAATGCAACTACATGAAGAAAGTTAGTATTTGAGTTGAATCAAGTGGATACTCTATTAATTAGGAAGTTATTCATTCAGAATATCATACATATTTGCTCCAGGCCAAGCAAGTAAATTGTTGCAAATTAAAGCCTGCGTGCCAAGTACACATCCATGGCAATTTAAGATTACATCTTGATCCAAATATTATTACAGCAGTTGACTATTTAACTATTTTCAAAGGACCCATGGAGAGAAACCGACGGCTTGCATAGAGTGATGGCCTTGAATCTCCAACGCCTTTGAGCACTTGTGATTCTAGAGGATGACCTAAAATCCTAGTTAGCCTTTAGTATGGATATACAGCCCCACCTTGAACTCCCCAAACCGACTCCGTCATCAAGTTGAAAGCACAAGCTGAAACCGATTTTCGTCGTTGGATAAAGGCCGACTGGTACGTATCACCTGGAACCTGAAGCAGAACACAAATGGTCAGCATGAGAACATAATCATCAACATTAAATTACCCATAACCATTATCAAATACATCATCATTCCACAGTTTTTCTACAAAAAGATAAGTTTCCATATAACCATCAAGTTCATATGTGCTGACAGAGGTATTGGTCCTGCTGGTGAAATGCCAAAAGATTGTGGCCTTTTCTCCATTGAAGCTGAAGTGGGATCTGAGTATTTGGATAACTCTGGTAATAAAAACGCTCCAATTGAAACTTGTCATGTTGAAGCCTGCATATAGGATCAGTAGTTTTAAACACAGCAGAATCAAATACTATAGTCATTGAAACAAAAGTTTGAGCGTGATTTTCAGCAGATGCATTTGTTGACAGGACCAGTGCCGGTTGTAAATCTGGAGAAGTACACTCTCAGCAACACAATGACTTGTTTCCCAGTCTTGATTAGTTGGAAGCTGAACTTCAACAACTTTATTCCAGAAATCGTGATATCACTCAAGAAATTGTAAAGTCAGCCTGTGTTATCTGCAAAATCAGTTGCACAATGAAAAAGTCTTCAAAGAAAATTGGAGAAGACGGTTATAGATATTACCTCCGAATTGAATGAAAAAACGACAGCAGCAGCAGGATTCTGCTATGTACAGGCAAAAGCTGGTCCATCCCTAAGCAACTGGTCACAGTTTTAATTGCTACAGATGTTATTATAACCTTTACCAGATTTCAGTTTGAGGGTCATGTGGAGGAACTTACTGAGAAGCTTCATTCTGCTTGCAGACAAGTTGATATGCTTTGTGAAAAGAATCTTGATTGAATGCCTGTCTTTGTAGAGAATTGAATTACATGGGAGAAAATATGACATTGTCTACGAGTCTTGACTACCTAAAGTCTGAGTTAGCAGTGTACCTGCAACTAATCCCCAACAATTGTTAAGCGCAGACATTACCAAGGAAACCATGCTCACACAGGAAACATAACGGATCTTTGAAGATAAATTGAAGCTCACTCAGTTGTTTGAGACCGTGACATAACTTTGTGATTGCAAAAGTTATTCAGACAACAAAACCAGAAGATAAAACTCTTAAAAGTTGAGTGACGCTTTGTCAATGGAGTGTTCCAAGTGTAGAGTGTTGACACGCCTTTGTCAACATGAAGCAATTCATTCGACCCTGTCAAGGAAAAAGGAATAATTTCAGATGTCAAAATCTGTGAGAAATCCACTAAGTCATATTGCAGAAACTAATGATGAGGTAAAATCAAATGAGATATCAAAGACATAGCAATCACAAACCAGCTTCAACACAAGGTTTAGTTCCAACAAAACATGTCTGAAGTTTGTTTTAGGAATGCCCAATAACTTTCCATCTGGTCAGCACGATTCATCATCCTAGCACAAAAAAGAACAGAGTTAGCAAGCTTTGAATCCACGTGAAGAAGTTTGCATACTCAGGGCTGTTACCAACGATTGAATTTTGGACTCACCAAATCCCTTTGCACCAGTTACCTGAATTCACCCTGGGCTGTCCATCTTCTGGCCCAAATCCTTCGCTATCTTAACCTGCCAAGTTGCCGAATCCAAGTTAGTAATTAGTTGAAGAATATACCGGGTTAGGGGAAAAAGATTCGATTCAAACAGCTAGCAGATTTTCAGAACAATGAATCTGGACAGACAAGAGCATTAAACGTGATTGATCCAAGTATCACAGATTGAGATTCTCATCAACAGATATCATTACAATCAGACGAAAAGGGAAAGATTTCAAATATTTGCCTAGACTAAAATGGAAAATCCAATCAGGCATTCAATTCTTTTAATCAGGTTTAACACGAGGGATCTCAGATTGGAGCCTATAAAAGGGAGACCTGAGAGATGAGGAAGGAGATCGAGAATCATCACAAAAAAAACCTAATTTCGTAAACCTAAGAGATTGAGAAAAAGGAGAACTTATCTGTTCCAGTCGACGAAACTATCTCCAGCCGCCGCGAGTCCAAATCGACGAAGCATCCATTTCGTCACCTCAAACGCCGCCGTCACTAACCTTCGGTAAAAATTCATTCTTGTCAAAGATTATCGAACCTATTGATTGTTTTGCTGTGTTTCAGGTTTAAAAAGAACAAAAGCTATGAAAAGATGAAGGAGAATGGATCCATGAAGGAGACGATCGGGAAAGGGAGGGAGAAAACCGAGCGATTTTGGGGGCGAAGGAAATTTTGGGGATTAGGGTTTACCGTCATTTTTCTTTGTTTCTGCTTTTTGTTTATGTTTGTGATCATGTATCTGTACACAATACACTCACCCACCGTGCACCCTCACACGATCACCGCACCCCTCACCAAACCGTTATCACACACACGCACACAATACGCTCACCCACGGTACACCTCCACTGCCTCACCACACAGGATCGCTCGCGCCTTAATTAGCCACCCTAATCACCCTAATCAACCTTTAATCTGTCATTTACTTAACCTCTAAACTAATTTTGATTTAATCAATAATTAATCTTTTTTAAATAAACTAATAACCCTTTTTTTAATTAACCATAATCAATTTTTAATTTAATTATATAGTTAATTCATCTTTTATTAACTCACTTTATTTAATAAATTATTTATTTCACCTTTTGTTTAATGATTTCAATTTAATCAACCTTTATAGCTTTTTTTTATCTTAATAACTAAAAACTCTTTTTTTTTAATCCTATTAATTCACATTAAAAATCTTTTTGCTAATTAAATTAGATTAACCTTTTTTTTAAAACCAACTTAATAACATTTTAATTAAATATATATTTATTCAATAAAAACCTTTTATAAATAATTTACATCCAATTGCCAATTTATTAATAATAAAACCTATTTGGTATTTTAGAAACAAATAATAAGAACGACCTTTTTATAATCAATGCAATAATAGCCATAATTTTATAAAATAAATCATTTCATTTAAGTTAATATTTTAAGATAGATAATAAAATTAAGATCATTTAGTATATTAGAACATTTTATTTAAAACCTCTCCTGTTAGAATCTAACTTATATTAACCTCGCTTAAAATCAACCCAGCTAAAATCAACTTTTCGCTTAAAATCAGTCAACTAAAAGCAACTCACATCGTAAAATGCAATCAGTCGAGCACGCTTACACCTCACACTCACAATTCACTCCCACACACTTCAACGCTTTCATGCGTCCGTGTGTGCCTTATTTATCTGCCTTTACTTTATTCGCAACTTCATATTTTCGCATTTATGTTATTGCATCACATTCCGTCCAAAGGAAGAACCTACACATGACTTAACAATCGTGCGTATGCATCTACATGTGCATCATAATCCCCTTGATCCTTGATCCCATTCAAGTCGATCTTCTAAGATAGATCCTACCCCATAGGAGGACCTTTGTCTTTACTTTACAACATAGAAAAAACAAAACAACTCAAACAAATTATTCAAACATTAGAGAAGTAGATGTTAGTCATCTTAAGCGAGATAGAATCTCCACCCCATAACAATACAATCTCTTACACTTGTGGCGGTTAAATCTCCCTTAAAATGACAACCCATCTTTTCTCCTAAACTCAATCAACCAACTATCCTAATCCTGTAGGAACTTTGACCACAGTCAAAGAATTCCTCAAACCCTTTAGGGGAACTACAGATACTCTGATTCCACTCCCGTAAGGATATGTAGGCATAAGATGCGATATCTTATCGAGTATACTTAGAAATAAACTCCTAGGTCTTTTATACCTTAAGCAGATAAACCTTAGCAATAAACAACATAAAACAAGAGGTTTCTGTAGAGTACTACAGAAACTTAGGATGCTAGCACCTTCCCTAAGTTTAACCAACCCCCGAACCTATAACTCTCTAGCTTGCATTTGCATTGCAATGTGGGAATTTCGATCTTTATCCCTTTCTTTGGACAAATCAAAGTTCGGTTGCAAATGAATTAAAGATTCAAACTAATCAATAGTTTGGTATCCAAATTTCACCGCGACATTTATTATTTATATTTATTAATTAAAATATTAATTAATTAAATATTCATGCTTAGTTTAAATTAATAATTTGAAGGAAAAACTTTGTGAAATTTAACTTGTGTCCTCAAACCAACTAACTTGACCTTGTTTCACATTTCATTGTATGTATATATTAATAATGTTATCCCGACTTTTGCTTCCGAAAAACTTTTCTTTTAAAATAAACTCTCGATTCTTATCGAGCCATTTTTGACCTTGTAAGTCGATTGCCTTGTGCATCGCCATCAACCTTGTTCGCATTACCTCAAACTTTTTAACAAGCAATAAAACCCTTGATCCAACATCAAGTGGTATTTTTCTCATAAAAAATACAAAACACAATAAAGATACGATTAGGGTTACATGCCACGAGATTTAAAGTGGTGGAGAAGGAATGAGAATGGAACCACTCCTACACTCGTTCCGAATATTTTGAATACAAGGCGCTCGACTTGGATATTCGAGATATTCATCTCTACCCAAAGTCTTTAGTATGATCATAATCAAGAACTTCCTTTCAAAACCATAAAATAACATCAACTCATCAAACTTCTTTTTCGCCTTAGGGCATCACCCGAAACCCCTTTTTTAAGGTATAAAATCAACCAACACACAATCATTTCTCAAGTGGCCGAACTATGGCTGCTCTGATTTCTCATACCTGTTGAGAATACGTAGGCATAGGATTGCAATGATCCTAGCAAGCACTCTTCTTTCTTTTCCACCTTTAGTCCTCCATTCCTCGTCACCCGAAAAGGACATGTTACGTCTGTTCTACCACAAACATGTAACAGATAAGACTCCACGAGCGAGCTGCAATACACCTAACTGCTAGAACGCGCTTTTTAAGCATCGTCCACCCAAACATCCCATTTTTCACCGTAGTCCTGTGAACTACGAATGCTCTGATTCTTCACTTCTTACAAGTGAATATACGTGGGCACAAGAGCCCAAATCCTTGGCGAACACTCTAATAAAAAACCAATCCCTCTTTTCTTTTAAGCAAAAAAACTATTAGATTAAAACACCCATTCAAGCTAGACAACTTAGAAGGTTCCTATCGAATACGACGGATGTGAGGGATGATAATACCTTCCCTTCACATAACCGACTCCCGAACCCTAAAACTTGGTTGCGATGACCATGCTCTTTTCTTAAAGGTTTTATCATTATTTCCCTTTCCCTCCTTGGGATAAATAAAATCCAGTGGCGACTCTGTGTCATTTTTCGCGTAGTGACACACATCCATTTGACACATATGCCAGTTTTTCATGTTTTTTAGACCAACAACCAACCTGATAGTTTCGATCCTAGAAAGAGGTGCAAAAACTTTGTTGACGTTGATTCCTTCTTTATGAAGAAATCCGTTCGCCACAAGTCTTGCCTTATGTCAAGTTACTTCTCCTTTGGGATTCAGCTTCATCTTGTATACTCACTTCACATTGTTTTCCTTCTTGCATTAAGGCAATTTGATAAGTGACCAAGTTTTGTTGACTTCGATTCCTCATTTATCGCTTTCTTTCACTTTGAATCCTTCAATGTCTCAGATGCATTGACTAGTTCGAAATTTGCATAGAAAGCATAGTGTACCAGCTCACCTTCACCATCGACCACATCATCTGATGTAATTATACATTCTTGCAACCTTGCAGACATGTGTCTTGTTCTTTGAGGTCTTCTCGTGCTTGCTTTACATCTGACTTCTTGTCAAACTTCTCTTTCGACTTCACTTGTTGGTTTTTCACATAAGATTCTCACTGAATCTTTCATTATATTTTCAGTCCAATCTCATTCCTTAAGGTTATCTATGATCATGTCCCTAGTGATCACTAATTTCTTGTTCATCGGGTTGAATAATTTGTATCCTCCAATCGAATGATATCCTATTAGGATCATTTAACTCAACTTGTCATCAAGGTTTCTTCTCAACAGATCAGGCACATGCCTATGTGATATAGATCCAAATTTTTCCATATGGCTCAATCTAGGCTTGCCACCGTACCAACATTCTTCTAGCATGATTCCTTCTAGCCTTTTTGTCAAACATCTGTTTATTATATATGTTTCAGTCAACACTGCTTATCCCTATAATTCTTTAGGTAAATTCTTGCCTTTCAACATACTTCTCACCATGTCTATGATGGTTCTATTCTTCCTTTCTGTAGTTCCATTTTGCTGTGAAGTGTAGAATGGCACCACCTATTTTACAAACCATTCTTTCTCAGATAATGTGTCGAAGTCTTTCGACGCATATTCTCCATGATAATTAGTCCTCAGAATCTCGAGCTTTCGACCATTTTTTCTTTCAACCATAGATTTAGACTTGGAAAATACTTCGATCACTTCACTTTTCTTCTTGATCGGGTAAGTCCATAGTTTTCGACTAAAATCATCTACGAATGTGACAAAGTATGTGTTACCTCTAATTGAATCCATCTGGATAGGACCCCACACATCATAGTATATGACTTCAAGAATTTCCTTCGACATATTTCCTGCATCCTTGCTGAAGTTGTTCTTATGCAACTTCGCCTACATACATTCCTCACACACTTCATTTTGAATGTCGATTTTTGGTAACCCTGAAACCATATTTCTTTTTTCATATCTCTGATGTCTTTTAAGTTGATATGGCCAAGTCTATAGTGCCATATCCATTCATTCCTGCTAGCTGTAGTTGTAAGGCACTTGTGCTCTATCATATTAAGTTCAATCTTAAAGGTTCTATTCTAAGACATGGGAGCCTTCAAGATTAACCTTCCACTTGAGTCAAGAAATATCATCATCTTATCTTTCATTGAAACTTTGTAGTTCTTTTTGACCAACTGTCTTATGTTGAGCAAATTAATCTTCATCTCTGGTATATACAATACATTGGAAATTACTAACCTTTTGCCATCATTCCTCATAATCAGAACATCGCCAACACCTTCAGCTGCTAGAGTATTGTCATTTGCAAATTTCACCATGTTTTTCATTGATGGTTTATGTTGACAAACTAATCCTTCCTACCAGTCATGTGTGATGAGCATCTTGAGTCCAAGTATCATTGGTACTTGAATATTTATTCATCTCTTGTTGTGACCATCACCAACATCTCTTCTTCTTCATGTTTTTCTAGCTTTTCATCATTATCATGATTCATTTGTTTTTTTAGGAAAATCACTAGAGTAGTGACCATACTTATGACAATTGAAGCACCGAATATGACTTTTGTCAAGTTTTTGACTACCACCTTTTTCTCTACCTCCGACATCACCTCTATGATTGTTTTGGTATGAGGGTCTTCCCTAGTTTGACGCATTTCCTTCTTGCTGGTTTTCTTTACCATCCGAATTATTGTAGCCTCCTTAACCTTTATTGTCGAACCACTTCCATTTGCATTTCTTTTCTGTTACTAATTATGCCTGCAAAGCCACATCACTCTTTGAATTGTTTACAGCTCTTTCATCCATCCTTTGCTCATGAGAATCAAGTGTCCCTTAAAGCTCTTCCTTTATCAATGTTGACAATTCTTTCGACTCTTCTATGGCTACTACCACGTGGTCTAACTTTGGATTCAATGATCTTAAGATCTTTTCAACAACTGATCTTGATGTCAACACTTTACCGCATACCTTGATTTGATTCACCTGTTTCATAACCCTAGTGAAAAAATCAGTTATGCTTTCACTTTCTTCCCCCTGAAGCAATTTGTACGCTCTTATGTAAGTTTGTAACCTCACCTCTTTCACCTTTTCAGCGCCTCCAAACAATTTCTCCAGGATTTCTCATGCTTCTTTCGCTGATTCTTTATCACTGACATTTTCAAAATTGTTCGGGTCAACACATTGATGAATTATAAAGAAAGATTTGTAATATTTCTTCTTCAATTCTTTGCATGCAACATTTTCTTCATCTGTTGCATTTTCTGCAAGCGATGTTACTCATTCTTTCACAAGGTCCAAAAGATCTTGATAACAAAAAAAAAACAATCTTCATCTACTTGCATGAATTCTCGTAATTCTGATTCTTCAGAATTGGGAGACTCGTTAGAAAATGCTCATTCAGATGATTCATCATGCTATGCTTCCCAAGAATCACACATCCAATGCTCTCATACCATATTTTGGAATTACACAAAATTTATGGAGAATTTCGAATCAATATTGATGAACAAGAATCAATATTTATGATTTATTACTCCTCTTGTTGTTCACTCTTCACTAGAGTGAAACAATCAACCTTGATTGCAAGATGACTCCGGATAGATCCCAAGTTAAAAAAGAACTTAAAAAATTTATTTTGAAAAATTTAACGGCTTGCAACAATGACCTGGATCGCATCGTCTAAACCGAACTGCTATAAAAAATCTCAGATATGCATGTATGAAAACCAATTGATGATAATGATAAAAAAAAAAATCAATCAATATGGTTTTAACAACAATCACTTGAATGCTACGCAAAATTAAAGTCTATTTCCAATAATAAATTTCATAAAAACACAATTGAGGCAAATTATCAAACACCTTTTATGCAATCTATCTCTGGTTTTGTTGATTTAAAAAAGCAACTACAATCTAATAGATTGTAATCAGCACAACAAAATTGATTTCTAAATGTTATCAACAAAAGTTTAACCAAATGTATTGATCTCACAACCTATGAATTTAACAATTTGCAAATAAAAAGTAACATATATATATATATATATATATATATATATATATATATATATATATATATATATATATATATATATATATATATATATATATATATATATATATATATATATATATATATATATATAGAGAGAGAGAGAGAGAGAGAGAGAGAGAGAGAGAGAGAGAGAGAGAGAGAGAGAGAGAGAGAGAGAGAGAGAGAGAGAGAGAGAGAGAGAGAGAGAGAGAGAGAGAGAGAGAGAGAGAGAGTACACAAGGATTTGTTTAGGCAATTTTTCAATCGGCTTTGTTTATATCTCATTATGTTGGTTACAAGCATTTGGTTCATGGCGTCCCAATATCGACAAAAATTTCCTTTACTGTTTCCCAACTAATTATTTAGTGTAGCATGTGCAATTTCCACTAAATTAGTTGTTATATTGCTAAAGTGTCTAACCTGATTGGTCCAGGCACAAATAATATTCTCATTCACATGGTCCAAAATAGTACTCTCAACATATTTCAGGAAATTTGGATATCTCGCATACACCGTTCTAAAATGTATTGTAGATTCGGCATATAACTATTTCATGGAAGAATTTAGTATTCTATTCCATGCATCCATTATCTTTTCCAAAACCACACTAGGTTTGGCCATTTTCTATCTTCATATTTGATTTTTTTTGTGCCTAATGCACATTTTAATCGACTTTTCACTTTTTTAGTTATGTGATACTTACAAAGTAATGCGTACAATGTAGGAAACGTTGTTACAACCGAATTTATCAATGTGGTGTCACAATCAGTGACAATTACATTTGAAATGTTTTCTTGATCCTTCAATATAGTTTTCCACATTTCCAAATCCCATGTAACATTATCCTCTTTTCAAATTCTGAAAATGCAAAATCGACTAAAAAAGTCATCTGCATAGAAGTAACACCTAAATTTCCAAGAGTGGAAGTCTGTATTTGTTTGCTTTGTATGTTAAATAAATTATGAGCATAGTGGAAAATATGTTGAACAACTTAGTGGAATCAGATGTGTCCAAAATGTATCTTAAACTATGACTTTATCCTTACAAACTCTATACCTAGAAACATATTGGTCATTCTCTTAAAGCTTTAATAGTTGTTGCATTTTAGATTTTGGACCTTTTACCGCATTGTTCTTTCGGACACGCACGTTGTATACTTACTTGATATTTGAAACATTTTGAGGTATTTTGCGTTTCATAGTTACAAATATGTTTTTTGGTACCACGTGTTTAATGTCATGTCTGAAACAAGTTCCTTCTCCTCTGAAATAAGGCGACATACAATGGGAAGACCTTCTAGCTTGTCACTCAAGGAATAGTTATATATACTAGAAACCACATTACATTTTCATGTATCATTTGCCTTATGGTATCTGCGCAATTTAAACAAACACTTACATTTTCTCGATTCGATGTCATCATGTTTCAACTTCCTAATCGATGGTTTGTACGTGCCACTTCTTTCGCACCTCATTGTTACAAATGTTTGTCTTCAATTAAAATCATTGTCAGACCTTCCAATTACAATGCTAAACCCCAATTTCTCGATCTCCATGCGAACCCATTATAACATATATTTACAAACAATAAAATCTTGTTTTTCTATAAATTGTTCACGAACATATACCTCGACAACAACTGGTCTAGCATCCGGTTTAACATCATCCAATTTAACTTTATCTTTCACTTCATCTGGTTTAACATCATCCTTCACTTTGTTCGGTTTAACATCCATCCTCATAGTAACTTTGGGAAACATACCTAGGTGCACCTTTTCTAACATCAATCATGATAAAAAAAAAACAAATTCAAAATACAAAGTATCAAAAAAATTCAGAGATGCGTCTGCGAAACACATGAGCCTTAGTCTGGAGATGCATATTCGGACTCAACGTTCATATTTTCAACTCAAACAACACATTAATGCAGGAATGAAGGATGAAATGAATGAACTTTACCTTAAAGTCCAACTTCTTTTTCTCCCATTGATGTGATAAAATACAAGAATGTTGTTTTGGTGTTAAAAAGTTGATTGAGAATGAACGAATTTTATTTTAAAGGTTTTGAAGGTAAAAGTACCTTTGATCACGAGGGAGAAAAACATCCAAAGTGGTGTTTTATCTAATTTCCCACTTGACATTTTCAAATATGCATCTTCGGAACCATCATTGGGTTATTAAAAATAGTCCAGTTAATAAAAAAAACTGTTGTGAATCTTGTTGTGAATTACGATAAAATTCAATATCAATTTGTGAGGCAAAGAACAATAACAACCAAAATAAATGGTCTTCAGCAATAATAATTCGTACACAGATAAGATAACAGAACAAGGCAAGAAAAAACTGAAGGTTTGTTTACCCAGTTCGATCAAACGATCTACTATAGAGGAGAGAGCAGCTCTCCAATTCACTATACTCAGAAAATTGTTACAAGAGATTACAGATGAGTTACAAGAAAATAGCCTTCCCCTTCAGGCTCCCAAGAACAACCCCGAAGGTGCCCAAGAACAACCTTATTTTCTACCCAAGTGTTTTCCTACCTCTCCAACTCTCAATATATGAATCACTCAAACACAAAGTGTAATCAAGGTTTTCTTTGTGCATAGCTGAAACCCTATGCTATGCTTTTAAACCCTTGCTCTTCCTTATTGGTATAAATCTAAGATTCTCACACACCAAGTATATAAGAAATACATATTTATAATAGCAAATGCCTAACAAACAAAGCCTAAAGCTACATGGATCCATGGACCGAATCGAAAAAGCGATCGTACGGACAACAATATTCATCCGTACGGATATCACTATTCACCATATGGACGAAACTATTCACTGACCAATTTTCCCCCCTCGATTTTTCGCGATAAATGCAATCTCCAAAATATGTTTTCTTTCTCTTCATCAACAAAGGTTTTAAGGCGCATTTACAACAAAAACCATAAATGAATACAAGGGGTGTTACATATACGCGTCTTCGGATACACCCCAAATAATATTTGAAGATGCATATTCGGATCAGGTTTTGATAAAAATAGTGTGTGTGATTGAATTACAAAAGGATGATGTGATTTTAGGAGTCCAGAGATGCATTTTCGAACATATAAAGGATATTTTTGGATTTTCAGATGTGGATGGAGCAGTTAGGGGGTGGCAAATCGGGTCTACCCCATTAGACATGTCCATTTTACCCACACATTTTTGCATAGCGAATCAAAGATTTAGGTCCGAACGCTTTAATGTGTTTGTTCCACTCCATTTTTTATGGAGTTTTGTGGGCAAGAGGCTTTACATACAATTTTGTAATTTTTAAACATAAAAAACTCAATTTCTTTTGACTTCTCCGCCCTCACTTTTATGAGAAACAAAATAAAATTTTAAACGCACACTCTCAAATATACTCGCTTCATTTTATTTTTTTTGGACTTTTACATAACCCCTAAATAGAGCGAACATACATGTTTTCCTCTTCATTCATTTTCTTTCTCTTAATGATCTTTTCATTCTCATCTAAAAAATCTTACAAGCAAAATCCAACTTTTCCAAGTTTGTCCCCACTTTGGGAAATCAGCCAGTCATCCTCAAATAAACATTACAAAAGCAAAATCGTCATGTAACTCCTCCTAATGATCTTATCCAATCCAATCTTCCAACAAATACTTCACAATTAGATACTTATTCATATAGATCAATTCAAGAATACCATTGATCCCACTTTGATCCAAAATCGCAAAAATGGAAGTCGAAAAACAGAGAGGAAAAGGTCACAAACTAGTTCTAATGCCATCCCCATTTCAAGGCCACATAACACCACTACTCCAACTAGCAAACATCCTCTACTCAAAAGGTTTCTCAATCACAATCGTCCACACTGTTTTCAACTCCCCCGATCCTTCTTCCTACCCTCACTTCACTTTCCACCCTCTCCACGGTGCTTTATCGGAAACCGAAGCTTCAAAGGTAGACGCGGTTCATCTCACCGACCTCATCAATATCAGATGCGTCCAGCCTTTGAAGGAGTTCTTGGCTACGTTGCTGTCGTCACAGGATGACGATGACTCTGTTCCTGTCTCTTGTTTCATTGCTGATGCTGCTCTTTATTTCACTCAAGGTGTTTGTGATGAGTTTGGGATTCCTCGTCTTGTGCTTAGGACCGGTGGTGCTTCCTCTTTTCTTGTTTTTGCTTCGTTTCCTCTCCTCAGAGAAAAAGGCTATTTTCCTGTTCAAGGTAGATTCTTCAACATTCTTTCTACATTTTTTCGTATAAAATTATCATTTTTGTTCATGCAAAACACCTAAAGATTACATTTTAATTTGTTTGTGTCAGACACCTACTGACAATGATTACATTTAATTTATTCATAAATGACATAACATTATGGTGTCACTTAACTTGGTTGATGTTGGTAGCTTTGGTACTTTCAGAATTTGAGGTTGTTCTGTTAATGCTTGTTTTCTATATATTTATGTAATTTACTTCTGTTTGTTTTTGTGATAAAAAAAAATGTTATTTTGCTTTTATGGTATAATTTATCTTCAAAGTTGCAATATGAAGCAAAATGTATTTGCTAGCTGAGATGAGAGGGTTTAAAAATTAATTTTTTTTTACTTTTGTTGAAAATCTAGAGTCTCGATTGGAGGAAGCTGTTGTGGATCTTCCACCACTCAAAGTGAAAGACCTTCCGGTGTTTCAGTCGAAAGAACCTGAGGCATTTTACAAGCTAGTTTGTCGCTTTATTGAGGAATGCAAGAAATCGTCTGGGATTATTTGGAACACTTATGAAGAGTTGGAATCATCTGCGTTAACAAAATTGCGTCAAGATTTTTCTGCGCCGATATACCCTATAGGCCCTTTTCACAAATACTCTCTTCTTGGATCAACTTCTACTAGCTTATTGACACCAGATCAAAGTTGCATCACTTGGTTAGACAAACAAGAACATAAAAGTGTTGTTTATGTGAGTTTCGGGAGTATTGTGGCAATAAGCGAAGCTGAGTTCTTGGAGATAGCTTGGGGGTTAGCCAACAGTGATCAACCTTTCTTGTGGGCGATCCGACCCGGGACAATCCGCGGCTCAGAATGGCTTGAACCGTTGCCAAGTGAGTTCCTAGAGAATTTAGGAGGAAGAGGTTACATTGTGAAATGGGCTCCTCAAGAACAAGTGTTGAAGCATCCTGCAGTTGGAGCATTTTGGACGCATAACGGTTGGAATTCAACTTTGGAGAGTGTATGTGAAGGTGTTCCAATGATTTGTATGCCGTCTTTTGGAGACCAAAAGATCAACGCAAAGTATGCTAGTGATGTTTGGAAGGTCGGAGTGCAATTAGAGAATAAGCTAGAGAGAGGAGAGATAGAGAAGATCATTAGAAAAGTAATGCTCGGAGACGAAGCCAAAGAGATTAGAGAGAATGTCATGAATTTGAAGGAAAAGGCTATTGTTTGCTTGAAAGAAGGTGGTTCTTCTTATTGTTTCCTTGATTCATTGGTTAGTGAAATATTATCACTTAAATTTTCTACTTCTAAAGCTCAATGATTTCTCCGCAAATTCAGATCTTAGCTTACATTTTACATGTATTGTGAAGAATAAATTAGAATATGACTGTATTTAGATAAACACGTTTGTCATATAAGTCCTTATGTATAAAGCTATTTCATCACTTTGTATTGAAAAAATAAGTTAAAAGTGAAGGAATCAAGTTAACATCAATATTGATACCTCAACTACAAACAATTAACCATGTACCTTATATTTACAAATTCAAAAAGGATGGATTTACAAATCCTCATCACTCTCACTAGTAGTACAAGAATCATCCAAATTCACAGCTGCTACTTTAGAAGCGCTTATTCTAAAAGAAGCTGACCGAATCTTATAAGGCAACTTAGCATTAGTACTAGCAACAACACCACACTGTTCTGTTTCTTCTTCTTGTTCTCTTTTCAAATCACTAGGAGGTAAAAAACAATCAATAGACAAACCTTTAATATTAAAATCAACTTCTTCAACTTGCCAAACCTCTTCCATTCGTGTCCTCGAACGTGTCTCGGGTCCCTCACCAAACCTAAACAAGGTCACCTTTGTTTTCCCGGCATGTGCTATTTGGATTCCGTCGACGGTTCTGTAGTCTTGTATTAGTGATTCCATGTTTGTTTCCCAGTATATGCAGTCGGTTTCTGAGGATTTGAGTTTGAGCAAGTGCGAGTCTTCTAGCTGCACTAATAAACCTGTTCTCTGACTGAAGTATCCCCACACTGTGTGTCGAACTATCTCTACATTGCTGTTGCTTCTAGCTCGTAGTACCGATGATTCTGCATCGAGTTTTAATATGAAACAGTCTTCTTTATTCACTGTTTTCTCTCCAATGCATACCGCGCTGCTGAATAGATTGGCTGTTGATCTTGGATCAAGACCCTGTTGCAAAAATCATAGTTCAAATGTCAATATAGTAATGTTTATGTGTATTGCACAATATTATATGTCAATTTTTATCTCAAGACTATGGTTAGTTAGAAACAAAGGAATAAAGCAGCTTCACCAATTGACCAAACACAGGTTGTCACACAGGTAGGAAAAATTGCGATATGGTTGACTTAGTATAATTGCAAGCAAAGAAACATTCTCTTTTTTGACTTTAACCTCAAAGAATCATGTATTTTCCACAGGCACACTATGTCACACGATTCAAACCATCAGATCAAGTCGACGTTAATCGCTTGATCTGGAATCGAACGGTTCAAATTGTTCGAAAGTGGATTTCCTCAAGATGATTCAAATCGATAAAGTTGGTATAATCACAGATGATGTTATGCTTTGTAACAAAAAACAGTTATCCAGTTAAGCATGCTCCATTGTGTTACATAAATAGAATCAAACAATGAAACATCATCAATTTATCAGACTCATAATTAAGCATTCTCAATTAAAGACAAAAAGAGAAACAAATGATTTTGGTCAAGAACTTTTCTAGCATACCTGTAAGAAACGCCGGAGAGGTCTCGGTGGACCACGAGAAGCATGGGAATGATGCCATGGAGTTTGTCTCCAAGCAACTTTTCCATCACTTCCTGCACTAATCTTGTTACCAGAAACCACCAACTCTAAACACCATAACTCTGGTCTCTTCTGCCACACCACAAAACCACCCATCTCTCCTTTCACCTCTACATTCTTCACCTTCATCATCTTCTTATTATGATTATTATTACTATTCGCACCTCCTTCCCCTGCCGAAAACTCTGAAGTCGCCATTCTCACTTGTCCCATAGCATACATACTATCCACAGAATTCAAAGCTCTTTCACCTCCCACTGCAGCCACATACTGTTTCATTATATATTTCGCCATCGAAACCTCCTGCATAATCATAAAAAAAACAAAAGGGTATGTCTTAATTCATAATTTCTATTAAAAACTAAAACAAAAAAAAGAATCTTTTTAACTTTTTTTGAAGAAAAAAAAAAGTTACTATTACTACTACTACTTACAATGTGTTGGTCTTTAATGCTGGGAGTGATAAGTTGGTAATTGTCAGAAGAATTGATGATAGGTGAAGGAATTAATGGAGCTCCTACAACACCTAACAAAAGCTGAATCTCTGTGTTTCTTCCTCCAAAACCTGCTGTCATAGAAACAGCTTTTGATTCTGCGTTTGGCTTCATCCAAAAATACTTCACATTCTGCCAAGCTTTCATTGTTCCACTCTTGTGTATAAAAATTTCCTCTGGTATAGGAACTTCAAGCACTGTTTCAAGTCCATCCTCTCTATCAAGATTAGGACAAAGCTTCTTCATAATCATAGCAAAGAAAAGATCAAGAAAATAGAACTAGAATATGAAGGGTTGGAAAATTTAGTTCTTGTTGTTGAGAGTATGAAAGTTAGGGAAAATATTGGCAACCAAAAACTAAGGATGGGACCCTCTTTGTAACGTGGTCTGATATATGTTTATGTCGTGTTTGCACGCTTTTGTTTTTGTTAATTCACACTTTACTCTAACTTAAACTATAGTATTAAATTGCTGTTAATGATGGTGACTTATATATATTTTTTTCTTTGTATTTAATTTCATGTTAGTGTGTCTATTTTATTTTCCTTTAATGGGTTTGTGTTGAGTTAGGTTGTTAATTGTGTAGTGCAAATGTTACTATTTTTTTCAAGTATTTTGGATGTACTATTAAGTTTGAAAATAATGATTGTTTTGACACTTTTTGAAGGTGTCATAAATGTGACATGATAGTAGTAGTAGTAATAATAAAAAGATAATCATAGAATTAATTTAACATTTCTTTGTTTAAAATTGAATAAGATATGAATTTGCTAAAAAGAAAGAGATATTAGAATTTTTAAGAGAGAAAATGTTATTTTGTATTGAAAGTGGTAGTCTGTCTAAGACTCATAGTGTCACTGTCTTTGTGGTAATCTTCATTACTAAGGTGGAAAAGAGAGGCATCAGGTCCCTACTCAGTTTGCTACTTTGTTAGTCTTTCACATCAGAGGTTCAATTTAATGTTTTGGTTCAATTTGTATTTTGAAAGGAGTGGCTTAGCTTCACTAAAAAGATTGACAAGATCACTAAAATAAATTATAATTTATAAATAAAATATAAAAAAATATTAGGTATAATAATGTTTAAAGTAATCTATAGGATGGAAAAAATACTCAGTAAAAAATTTAAAATGTTCCTCAGATTTTGAAGATTTATCTCCGAACGTATTTTATCTAAAATTTAAACATTAATTATTTTGGAGATGTATCTCGGTAATATTTTATAACATACATCATGCATCCCACTCTGAAAAATTTTACGTTTAATTATTTCGGAGATACATCTTTGTTTATTTTACGGAGATACATGTTTGTAACACATCAGAACAATGCATGTTATGTTTTGTTTATGTTTATTCAAATAAAGATTTATAAACATTATGCACCATGTTATGTGATGAGAGAAGAGACTTAAACCATATAATCAATATGCAAAAATTGACATATATAAATTCAGATGGTCTAAAAATGACATAAATAAAGTCGAAATACACAATAAAGTAACATGAAATGAAAATAAAATACAATCCATAATGAATTTAAAGTACAACTAATATATACTACTACACTACTGCATATGTTATACTACATCATCTCTTCCTCCTATGACTCCTCGTCCTTTGATATTTCCCATTCTCTGGCGCTGTCTCCAGTACATCAATACCTCTCGTGCCTCCGTCATGATGACATCTAGGACTTGCTTCACATTAGATCCATCAGGGAAGATGCCTCTATCAATATTTGCATGTGCAATCTCCACTATGAGACGATATTCAGGCAAGACATCATGAACATAATATATATGTGCCTCTTCCTCCTCCTCTAGTATCTCCTAATGAGTTGACCTTGGTGGATCTCCTAGAGCAGCATGCACCATATACGGATGCGACACCCTGAAGAACCACCTGATGTACCCATTGACGTAGCTCCAGTCGCTCTCAATTATGGTACTTCGTTCCTCCTCTGGTACCAAATGAATCTTATAATCATCAAACATGGCATTTATTTGTCTACGTGTCAAAGCACGCAAAGCAGAGACAACAGGGTATCTGGGAATGGTCTAAGTGTAGCTGAATTGCCGCATCACACGCTCGAGAAGATGAAGAGCAATGAGACGTGATCTACAAGCCAACCATCCCGAGTATAACAATATGTCATCAAATGGCCGCATCTCACGGTGATCGATATAGTTGTTAAAGTGCATGTCCTCGGCAACCAAGCAGGTATCCTCTCATATATGTTCTATGGAGCCTCACCGGCTCGTCATCGCCACTAGTCTGCTATGCTCTAACAAGCTCATCTGTATATACCTCTTTGAAGAATTCAAACCTAGCATGAGTCCCTTTGGTTCTCTTCATCTCCGTCATCGCAACCTTTAGGTCAACTCCTAGATGGTCTACCATCAACTCGAGTGCCTCGTCTTTGCTAATCCTTCCTTGATCTAGAAGTTTCCCCCTAATCGGAAGATGCACCAAACACGACACATCATTGAGTGTAATAAACATTTCACCAAGAGGGATATGAAATAACAAGGTCTTGGTGTTCCATCTTTCCACGAATGCATTAAGCATCCCGTTGTTGATCACAATATAACCAGTCATGCACAAATCTTTCATCCCATATAGGGACAAAGCAACTTGAAACAACTCTTTATTTGGCTAAGGCAAGCCAATAATCTTTCGCCCATGGTTACTAATCTTTAATGGATCACAACCCTACAGAAAAATACGTCAATGTTAGAAAATTGTGATATAATAATAAACGTAAATTAAAAATAATGATTCCAGCTAATGTTACCTCTTCGTCCCATATATGTTTGGCATTATGGTCTGGATACAGAGGCAGTAATGACAAGTCTACATGGCCTCCTCTAAATTCCTGAGGTGGATTATCATCCTCAGCAGGCTAACCAGCCGGAGGTTGCATTGGCTCAACAGCCTCAGCAACTGGAGGTGGCACTGGCTCAGAAGCATCATCTGTCAGAGGTGGCACTGGTGCCTCCGGTACCACCGTTGACTTAGGCACCTTTGGCGCTTGAATAAGTGAAACCTGACACATGCAGGAGGATGAAAGGAGTGATGCGTCAGTAGATGAAACTCGTCTCATACAGGAAGAAGAAGATGGAGAAGCATGAGCCCTAGAAGTAGATGTCTCTGCATGGCTAGAGTGAACATGAGCCTTTAAAACCTGACTCTTCTCCTGCCGCACTGATGCATGTTATGCAATTCTCTTGTTCCTCAGTCTATTGTGTCTCTCGATCATAATGTATGTAATTAAACCAGACAATTAGTACAAGCAACACTACAAGCAAGAAAAGAAATAGACAGATAATTTACGAAGATGCATCTTCGGGTAATGTGAATTCAAACGTTGAAAGATTTTGGAGATGAATCTCCATTTTTTTTTTACAATTCTTCAGTTCATCAATGACGAAAATAAATTGTTTAATTGTGATTTTCAACAAACAGACATGTCTTATAGTATGTATAAACTAACATTCTTGCATTTCTTACCACTTATTACCTAAATCATCATTTTTTACTCATTTACACAAAAAACTTATCAAAAACTTACAAATGTAGACTTTGCTTCAGTGTTGGATGATGTCTATGATGTTCTTGATATTGATTGAAGATCCTTTGAGCTTGGTTCTTTGAATTTGGACTTGGTTGTTGGAAATTTTTTTGAGAGTTTGATAAAGTTTTGAGTTTGTTTAGAAATGGGGAAGGATAGGGGTTCTAGTGCAATTTAAGCTCCAATACCTTTCAGAGATGCATCCCTAAAATAAGTTTAAAGATGCATCTCCAAAATATTTTAACATTAAGTCAGAATTCTATGATCTCAGGATGCGACCAAAGATATATCTCTGAGACCTGGAGGCATCTTAGTATTTTCACATGGTGCCTAAGTAATTTCTTAATTTTTTGGGGTGAGATTTAGACTAAAATCCAGAGCCGGGCAAACCTATTATTAGACCTAAAGCAAGAAATAAAAAAGAAATTTAACACACATATATATATATATATATATATATATATATATATATATATATATATATATATATATATATATATATATATATATATATATATATATATATATATATATATATATATATATATATATATATATATATATATATATATATATATATATATATATATATATATATATATATATATATATATATATATATATATATATATATATATATATATATATATATATATATATATATATATATATATATATATATATATATATATATATATATATATATATATATATATATATATATATATATATATATATATATATATATATATATATATATATATATATATATATATATATATATATATATATATATATATATTTAGAGAGAAAAAAAAACATATAATCTCCATTCTCCACCATTTATTTTAAAATCTAATGGTTCAGATTTATTCTCATGTTCTTAGATAAAAATGGCATTCTCATATATATATATATATATATATATATATATATATATATATATATATATATATATATATATATATATATATATATATATATATATATATATATATATATATATATATATATATATATATATATATATATATATATATATATATATATATTTAGAGTCCATTATCTGCCATATATATATGAGAATGCCATTTTTATCTAAGAACATGAGAATAAATCTGAACCATTAGATTTTAAAATAAATGGTGGAGAATGGACTATATATATATATATATATATATATATATATATATATATATATATATATATATATATATATATATATATATATATATATATATATATATATATATATATATATATATATATATATATATATATATATATATATATATATATATATATATATATATATATATATATATATATATATATATATATATATATATATATATATATATATATATATATATATATATATATATATATATATATATATATATATATATATATATATATATATATATATATAAATATATATATAAGTAAAAGATTTTGTTCATTTTCATAATATTCAAATTTATTTAAACTTTTATTTTCTTATTTAATTATTTTTGTAGTTAATTTTTTTAACTTATTTTTAAAATTATCTTTGTATTATAATATAAATAATATTTTCTATTAAGATATTATATCTAATTAATTATGCAATATTTATAAAATAATAATACACACCAAATAAAAGAGAGAGAAAAAAGAAGAAAGTGCATTAATTTCCTATTTTATATAAACTATTTGTATTTGATTCACTTAGAGTTGTTGGATATTACAATGGGAGAGTCTGTCCTATTAATTACTTGTTTAGTAAGATAAAGATGAACAATATGATTCTGGTGTGATTATCCACTCTTTCTTGAAACTTAATAACTTGACATTATAAATTTCATAAGTTTTGAGTAATGTGAACCTTCATATTTACTCAATCAGATAAGAAGCAATATTAGTACAAATAGTTGTTAGGCATTTGAGATGTATAATTGGGGAGTTCAAGAAGTATTAATATTGTCATACCCTTATTTTTTATTCTAAGATTATGTTTTTCGTTTCGGATCGCCTACATGCCATATCACACATATTATCTGTCATACCCCAAATTTGTCCTACCTTTCTCAGTTTTATCTCTATAAAGTCATTCGACATTTGGCCATGATCTTCTGAGAATTAGGTCGTACAGTCTTTATGTGTATATTTATTATGACTAACAAGTGTGTGCAGGTACATTGATTTCAAGTGTATATGATACTTATTCTCACAGTCAAGCATTTCAGAGCATAACCATTCTGATTCAATGATCCTAGGGTTTCCTATTGGTTTGAATCTTCTAAGATTGACTCAACTGGTTCTTTCATGGAACTAGGGTTTGAGCATATTCTTATCAAGGATCAAAGTCATTTTTCTCAAGATTTCTCAGGAGCTTCATTAGGGTTTTCTTCCATTAGTTTTGAGCATGGGAATTTGAGGATTATTATGGTATAATTATAAGTTTGTTCTTGAAGATATGGTATATTTATCTCCAACTTGAGTTTGTTGGGCTTTAGTGTATTATGATTTGGGCCATGGTATCTCAAACTTGGTTGCAATGTGATATTTTTCTTGGACGTATTATTCTTTGAAGAAGCTTGGCCATCGTTAAGAGTTTCAGGGTTTCATCAAAGTATTCAAAATCAAGATTTGAAAAACGTTGGCTTAATAGCATGATCATGATACATTCACCATCAAAATGTCCAATTTACAAATTCAATGGAATGGTTTGGCATAATTTTCATGTTAAATTCTAAGAGTGTTAATTGCTTTCAAACTTATGATCTTTACAAAAGTGAAATTTGATTTCATGATCCTTTGACAATTTCATCCCAAGATTACAAGGTTCAAAAATACATTTTTATCAAGATGAAAGTTAAAAGTTCAAAATTTACAAGATATGTCCAAAGAGGAAATACTAGTTTTAATTTACAAAGTCAAAAGCTCTTTACAAAGGTCCAAGCCTAAAAAAAACATCCACCATTAGTGCCACTTGATCTCAAATTCTTGGTTCAAACCATGATCACTGTGCCCAACGTCAACACCATGTACCACCACCGATACTCCCGCTGCCATCCTTTGTTGTTCATGAGCAATAGCAATGAAACTGCAAAAAAAATGGAAAAATAGTTATAAGACATTGTGACCATGTGAAGCCAAAACCTCAGCAGACCATGTCACGAGCTTGTTACCACCCATTTCCAAATTCATCTCAGCAAAACGTTGGTTATCGGCAACCATGATTCATGAATATCTTCGAGTAATCTTGTTGTCAAATAAACAAGATAACAAGAGGAAAATCAGGAAAATCACCGTCAAAGGCATTCCATTAAATTCAAAGAAACATGCCTCAGACACAATCAATTGAAAATGGAAGGTTTTTAAACCAAGACACAATCCAACATCAGCATTCAAGTCCTTTCCAAAACAATGGTGGAACATAATCCAAACATGTCACAAACATGCTCGCACAAAATGGAAAAGTTTTTATCACACGGACAACACAAAATCAGCAGCAATGTTCTAGTATTCATTTTGAAATAAAGAGTTTTAAAGCCTATAAAATGGAAGGGATTCACACACAACAAGGGGATATAGACACAATAGTGAGCGAAAAAAGGATCTGAAACCATCACAAACACATGTTCACACCAACAATAACACAACAACACACACGGTTTCACAAAGAAAAATAGAGGGGAGGAAATTCACAAAAACATCACAAGACTATATACATACACACGCAACAAAAGGATTCATACCAAACCTGAGAGCAGAAATTCAAACGCAGTAGGAAAAGATTCACTCAAGTACACATACACACATCAATATACACACAAGAAGAAGAAAATGTACCTGTGGGATTTTTCTCTAGTTTCTTGCATTTTCTGGTGGTTTCTCCTGTTGATTGATGAAGCTCCTGGGGAAACCATGATGTTTTTGGCGAATACGCCATAACTTCTTTAAATTTATGATGTTTCTGATGAAGGCCCTGGGGACAGGTGATGAGTGCCCTGAGGACGTAAGACGAATGTCTCGAGGACCTGATGAAGGTTTCGAGGACCTAGGACGAGGGCCCCGAGGACATTAGATGAAGGTCTCAGGGACCTGATAAAGGTCCCGAGGACTTTAAATGAAGGCCCCGAGGACCCGATGAGGATCACGAGGACCTCTGCTGAAGGTCTCGGGGATCCTATCCCGACTCTTGTTGTCGTGGTGAAGGGATCCCCGTCCTGGGGGCTCTTCCGACCAGGAGGGATCTCGTGGCCGATGAAGAACTTTTTCTATATGAGCACTCTAGTAGGGTGTTTCCGCTCGGGGAGGCCTGTCCGGTGGCTATGTGCCCCTCTTTTCGCCCTTTCACTTAATTTGCGGTGGAAGGATGGATTTGATCTGGAATGTCGAATTCATCGGTTTCCTTTGCTTTTCAAGTAAGATGGCTGCAAGGATTGAGGGGGTCATTGAGACTGACGACGAGCCCGATTTTTCGATCGTGCAGACCAGTGAAGCGCAAAAGCAGACTGCCACAGATTTGGCCGGGTAGGAGCCCCTGAGCATTCCCTCTCGCTTTGTCATGGACAAACCTGGATCTTATGCCACCGTCGAGGACCGCTGCGAGGGATCCTCCATGAACTGGCAGGTGTATAAACTCCGGGAACACCATCAGAAATGCTCGTCTTTCAAAGGGATGAAGTTTCCTATGTATGAGTTTACTTTTCGAGAAGCAGGCCTATGTCTACCCTTTCGTGATTTCCAACGGGGAGTGTTCGACTAGCTGCGCCTGGCGCTTTCACAGTTACACCCTAATGCAATCGTGTTCGTGCAGATGTATGAGCTCGTATGTCGATACCTTTACATCGGGACTATGCTGACTCTTTTCTTCCGCATCTTCTATCTCCAACGACAGACGTTTGAGGGTCGACATAGTTGAGTGTCCCTGAAGCAGTCGAGGAGACTGTTTCAGGCATATCTAGACTCTATCCTTACCTTCAAAGATCGGTACTTCACCGTCAATCCCATCACTCACGCAGTCGTAGATTCGCTATACGACCCCGTGGTCAAGGAAGAGAACAAGCAGCGGAAGGATATTTTAGAGTCGAAGATCCCATTAGAGTGGATGGAGGATCATTTTAGAAAGGGTACGGACAACTACATAGTCAGGCCCGGTTCATTGGATGCCGAGGACCGGCTAGCCTACCAGAAGTTGGTCGAATTTATCTCCAGCTTCACCCTTGTGAAGTGTGTGAATTCAGACGGGAATTTTATCCTCGAATCCCACGGGGAGGTTCTTCAGGAGTAGCGATTTATAAACACCAAAGCCCTCCTTGAATGTGCTTCCGATGAGGAGGCCTTGCAGTTCTTAGATAGCGGGCACCCCCTTCACTCGGGTTCCTTCTATGTCTTTTGCTGGTTTGCTGTTTGCTAACTTGTTTGTTTGTTTGTTCTTTTGCAGGTAAGATGTCGAGTATACAGGAGCACGTGAAGAAGCTAGCAGCCAACAAGGGTGGGAAAAAGGCCGACAAGGGGCGAGTCGCCCAAGTACAACAGATGCCCGGTCCCAATCATACACCCGGAGTCTCGTCTTCTTCTCCCCAAGGCAGCCAATCTCCAACCTCGCAGGGGACGCCTAAGAGACTGTGGGTCAGTGAGCCTGAAATTGTCGACCTCAAAGGAAGTGTCTCTGAGGATAAGTTTGTGCCCCCACCTTTCTATTTGCATCCTGATTTCTTTTGCGGGGTCAACTCCCCGACCGTGAGTGCTGTTGAGTCCAAGGCCATCTTAGGCGTCGATCGTAAGGCAAGGAGGAATGCCTTATCGGAGGATATGGTCACGGTGATTCTGTTTTTCGAAATGGGTTTAGTCCTTAATGATGAGACGTGCTCCTCGGCTGACCTAACCAAGCTGCAAAATGACCTCGCGACCGTTGAGGCTGAGAGAAACAAATTGGAGACTGACCTCGACAAATGCAAGGAAAGGAATGTCTCCCAAATCAAGCTCTACAGCGAGATGGAGAAGCAGGTGAAGGACGTCGGCGAAGAGAGGACAAAGCTTTTGGCGAGGATCGTCGAGTCGAAAGCAGCTGCAAGGCCCACCAAGGATGAGCCTGCCGAGAAAAAGCTCATGACATCTCGGGTTGACTTGGTGTCGAAGATCTGAGAGCTAGAGCAGGACTATCTGGGGGCTCTTGAGGTGGGCTTTAACGGTGTTGTGGAGCAACTCCAGTAGATTCGCCAACTATGCAACTACGAAAAACACCCGCTTCTCAGCAAAAATCAAGAAAACAAGGTAAAAATAGCAACTACAACAATGCCTCTTGCACAAAATAGCCACAAAATTTAGCAAGGCACCACAACAACATTTAACAGCTACTAATTCAGCACAAAATAGGTGTAAAATGCAGGAAGCAAACAAACAATAGCATATACAGCATGCAAATTAAGAATAAGACAACTGTAGAAAGCAGGTCAACAAGTATGTTTCAATGCAATCAAGCATGAGCAAACACCAATCATGAACAATTATCATGCAAGAATGGACATGCATCAATAATCAAACATAATTGTTCAACAATATTGCATCATCAAGAATCAACAAGATCAACATGCTTTTCAAATCAATTCAAGCAATTAAATGATCATGCGACAAACGGAATCGGAAGCACACGCGCACATGCATCACGAGTCTAGTGAGTATCATTAACATGATACAAGCTAGCACATCATATGATCATCACATCAATCAAGTAACATGAACATGTTAAGCATTCAAACAGAAACCAAAAGTCACGCGTCAAAAAATCACAATCAAACAATTAAGCATGATGAAACAAGTCAAAAGCAGTCCACACAAATGTATCATATCAATCCATGAAGGTTGGAGGTGGAAAGAAATCAAAACATGTTTGAAAACAACCAAAAATCACATTCTGGTCCAGTGTTAATCGATTAACCATTTGCTAGTGCAAACTGGTTAATTGATTAACCACTAAAAAGTTTCAAAAATTGCACTGGTTAATCGATTAACCAGTTTTGTACTGCAAATAGTTAATTGATTAACACCATACCAGAAGCAGAAAAACAACAATTTAAAAGCACTTTCAGCAATTAATTCAATGTGCAATCATCCAAATGATCATGTAATCAATTATGCACGAATTTAACACCAAAAATTAGGGATCAAACATCAATCAAACTTTATCAAGCATTGAGATCACAAATCACAAAGATCAAAATCACCAAAATCAATCAAAACTTAAAGATCTACATTGTGATTACTCAAATAAGCTCAAAACAGAATTGAATCTAGAATTAACCAACCTTCAAAACTGAGATTTGCTTTGGTAATTGTTGATTCACTGCAAATTGATAGATCCAAGCTAGAAACCCAAAAAATCTTCAAGATCCAAGAGCTTTCTTGCAATAGAAGTGAAGGACAAGCCAAAATAAGCCAAAATTGATCCAGGAATCACTTATAAACTTGCTTCCAAGATCAAATCCAAATCCAAACAAAAATCAAGTGATGAATTGAAGATGATGGAGATGAATGATGGAGGTTTAGCTCTAAAATTCAATGATTCCTATGAAGAATCAAAGAACTCAGTGTAAAGATTTTTAATGGAGTTTTTGTAGTGTAGAAAAGTTGAGAGAATTTTGAGAGAAAATTCTCAAGAATGAGTGTGAAATTTGAAATTGTGAGGGTTAAATGTTGAGGTTTGGAGCAAATTCACTTAAATAGGATCTTGGCTAGGAGTAGAATTATGGTTTGGAGTGAGGTTATGAAAATCGGAATGGGATTAGGAATGGAAAATTGGGGGGAAATTGAATTGATTTTTAAAGTTAATCCAAATTTAGAGTGATTCTAAATCTTTCTTCTAGTGTAAAGTCAAATTCACAAGTGATCAAAATAGACCCCAAAAGTGGCAGCATTAAAAATGCACGTTACTGAGAAAATTTTACTATGGTTAATCGATTAACCATTTGCTAGTGAAAATTGGTGAATCGATTTACCACTCACAAATTTTCAAAAATAGCGCCATTTGGAGGGAAACTTGCACATTCGCCCGTTTTCACTTTTTCTGAGCCCTGTTAAGCCTCTGAAACTTGCCCTTGGATAGTATAACTGTGAGAATGCTTGAGACATCATGTGATCTATCTCCTGTGTTGAAAATAACCTGCTGAATAAAAATAAATCGAGCATTCGATTGCTGGGCAAGATAAATGCCAAAGCCTCTGACGTTCGTTGTTTAAACTCTTGCAATAAAAGTGAACCCTGAGCCATGGAAACACTTTGACCCATGTCACAAGAACTAATGTCATGATATGCAGAAATATAAAAATACAGAGAAACATAAGCCAGTAAACCAATAAAAGAAGAAGCAAATTTTGGGGTGCTACACTGTAGAATAACTTCAGGTCGTGAACCCTGACGTCCAGCTCGTCACCGAAGGGACATGCCCTTATCACCATATGGTATAAGGTCGTGTGGTCATGCCAGATGTCGAAGAGCAGGATGACGGTCAAGTTGTGGTGGGCGACCAACCCGAGGAGAATGTATATGTTTAGTGTTTTTTGTTGTATTTCTTTTTTGGCATGCGCGCCACATTTTGATGTAATTGTCTTCGGCCTGCGTGCCGTATTTTGTAACATTGAACAATGGGATTTGCCCACCTTTGGAAATGCACTATTTAACTTTCATGATGTGTGTGCCATATTTTTCTTGTTATTCATGTATGCATGAAATAGCTATTGTCTGTTCGTTATCAGGGTTATGCTCGACATGTGTTGTGATCGACCGTGTAGGGAACTGGTCGGGTGATTGGAGTTGGTATTTGATTGATAGAGGGGATAAGACCTCGACCGAGGTTTTCGCTTCGTGATGTGAACTTCTCATCGCAAGCTAGATGTTCTGCCTTGCCGGTACGACAACGGTGGAACTCAATTGAGGGGTCCCCGTCGGATCAAGAGCTTGCCTGTACACATAAAGGGTAGACTCTTGTCTTTATGTTTTGAATTTAGGAGTCGTGTCTGTACCATGTCACGCCCCTGTGGTTGCAACGCTAGTGGGTCGCGGGCAGTGTCTTACTGTAGTATTGTTTGAGTTTTTTAGTGTTCCATGGTCGAGCAAGTTCTTTCCCGTGTAGGTTTTTGAGGTAATAGGCCCCGTTGCCTGTTTTGTCTCGGACCTGATAGGGACCTTCCCAGTTCGCGGCGAGTTTGCCCTCACGTGGGTCCTTCTGATTCCTTCGTAGGACTAGGTTGCCCAGCTGGAACTCGCGCCTGATGACTTTGATATCATGCCGCAAAGTTATCTTTTGTTTCAGCGAGGCTTTGCAGAGGGATGCCCCTGATCGGATTTCCTCGGCTAGGTTGAGTTCCTCCCTTAAGGCCACGTTGTTTGCTTCCTCGTTGATGGGAGACTTGGTTTCCTAGAAGGCTCTCTTATTGCCATTGGAATTACTGCCTCGGTTCCGTAGGTTAGTCGGAATGGGGTTTCCCCGGTTGTCGAATGCGGGGTTGTTCTGTAGGCCTAGAGTACACTGTGTAGTTCTTCAATCCACCTCTTCTTGGTGTCTCCCAATCTTTGCTTCAGGCCACGCAGAATGACTCTGTTTGCGGCTTCAGCTTGCCCGTTCGTCTGCGGGTACTCGACCGAGGTGAAACGTTGCTTCCTGCCCATCTTGGTGACGAAGTCCTGGAAGTTCCTGTCGGTAAACTGAGTCCCGTTATCGGTGACGATGGCCTGAGGTATGCCAAACCGGGCAAGTATATTTATTTTGTAGAAGCGGAGTATGTTTTGGTGATTTTGGCCAGGGCTTCGGCCTCTATCCACTTAGTGAACTAGTCGGCGCCGACTATCAAATACTTGTTTTGATACGACCCGATGGTAAAGGGCCCGAGGATGTCCATCCCCCACCAGGCGAATGGCCATGGAGACGAGAGCGTTTTGAGCTTGTTAGGCGGGGAAAGGTGCATGTCCCCATGTCGGTGGCATTTGTCACACTTCTTGACGTTCTCTTTGGCATCTTGCTGCATGGTGGGCCAATAATATCCTGCTCGTAGAGCCTTACGGACGAGTGATCGCCCGCCGAGGTGATGGGCGTTGATTTCTTCATGGATCTCATGGAGTATGATCGGTACCATGGATTCGTCAACGCACTTAAGAAGGGGAACGGAGAATCCCCTCCGGTATAATTTATCCTCGATCAAGACGTATGAGCAGGCTCGGCGCCTGACCATGCTAGCCTCTTTGGCATCGAGCGACCACCTAAGCATTCTGCCTGACATGTTTGGCTGCCCGAGTAGCTGTTTGACGGGCAGGTCGGTTTTGACCATGATCGTGTGGGCCAGGAAGTAGTGTCGTAACCTCTTGGCCACGTTGATGAGGGTCATGGCGACCTTCTCGATCTGCTGGTACCTGAGCTCGGGACCCTGGAGGGCTTTGCTTGTGAAATATATCGGCTTTTGCCCTTCGGGAGTCTCTCGGATCAGTGTCGCGCTATGACTTTGGTAGCGACGACAAGGTACAAGTATAGGGTTTCTCTGACTTCAGACCTCGACAATACCGGTGGTTTTGAGAGGAGTTGTTTGAGGTGGAGAAGGTACTACTCTTACTCCTCGGTCCATTTGAACGCGACCTCCTTGCGCAGAAGCTTGAAGGATGGGAGGGCATGTTGGGCGGACTTGGCAACAAAATGGGGTAGTGACACGAGCTTCTCGTTTAAGGACTAAATGGACTTCTTCATGTTTGGCGTTGCAAACTCGGAGAAATCCATTCATTTGTTTGGATTCGCCTCTATTCCTCGTTACGTCAAGTAGAATTCGAGGAACTTGCCCGCCCGTACTCCGAAGGTGCACTTCTCCGGATTGAACTTCATCCTGCATTCCCTCGCCGTCTCAAAGACCTTTTGAGATGAGCGGTGTGGTCGATTTCTTTCCTTGACTTTACGATCATGTTGTCCATGTAGACCTCGAGCATGTCCCCGATCTCTCTCCAAAAGACTTTGTTCATCATCCGCTGGTAGGTCGCGCTGACATTTTTCAAACCGAAGGGCATTACATTGTAGTAATAGTTGCCTGACTCGGTCATGAAGGTAGTGTATTATTTGTGGGCCTTCGCCATGGGGATTTGATTGTACCCTGAATATGCGTCTATGAATGACAATAATTTAAAACTTGGAGAATTGTCGACGAGTTTGTCGATGTTAGGTAACAGGTAAGCATCTTTGGGACATGCCCAGTTGAACTAGGACAACGTTAGATAGCCAGGTTGTGTACTAGGCTTCCGATATAAAATTTGCCTCTATGAGGTCTTTTACAACTTTTTCCAGCAACTTCCGCTTTCTCAGGAGACTTCCTACGCCTACATTGAACTACGGCCCTAACGGCCGAATCTATGGTGAGGTGGTGGCATGCTATGTCGGGGTCAAGACCGGGCATCTCAGCAGCCCTCCACGTGAACAGTTTAGCGTTCTCCCGGAGGCAGGCCATTAGCTGCTTCCTCGCTAGGTCGGGGAGTCTAGTGTCAATCTTCACGCTTCTTCCTGGGTCATCTCCGAGCGTGATGAGCTCGAATTCTTCATCTGGAATGGGGCGTGTTGGATGGGACAGCTTCCCTTTATCTGTTGAAGGTGCGTCTTCAGACTCTATGCTCTGCTCCTGCTTGCTGGGGAACCGGCTGTCGAGGTCGACAGAGTTGATGCAGAGTAGTGGCTTCTGCTCCGCAGCCCGGACTGATTTGTCATTCATCTTGAGGGTGATGTTGATTGAGTTGAGGCCTTTGATTGCTACCTCATAACATCTCTTAGCCGCCTCAATGTTCCCGTGGAGAGTGACGACTCGATCTCTGATCGTGTAGTACTTCATCTTTAGATGCACTGTAGATGGTACTGCGGTCAGTTCAGCTAAGGTCGACCTTTCCAGGATGCACTGGTACAGAGAAGGGAATTAGATCACCAAGAAGTAGACCTTTACTTTCCTGGAGGTCTCCTCGGCTCTGAATGTGGCGAGCAACTCCATGTATCCCCAAGGCTTTATGGTGGTTCCGTTGAAGTCATGTAGGTCGGAGCTGACATACAGGGTCAGATGGCTCTCGTCGAGCTAGAAGGTAGTAAACAGATGGGCGTACATTATGTCCACCGAGCTCCCTTGGTCGACCATGATTCGGCGCACGTCAAAGTTCGTCATCTGAGCCCTGATTAAGAGGGGAATGCTGGAGTTTGGTGCACCCCCGGGCAGTTC
Organism: Lathyrus sativus; assembly: GCA_963859935.3. Taxonomy (NCBI): domain Eukaryota; kingdom Viridiplantae; phylum Streptophyta; class Magnoliopsida; order Fabales; family Fabaceae; genus Lathyrus; species Lathyrus sativus. The sequence continues at coordinate 434,018,999 of OZ012739.1, read as the reverse complement.
CTCGAGGTAGAAGGTAATCGGGTTCAATTTACCTTTGAACTTGTCGAGGGTGACGATCTACTTCGAGCTCTTGTCGATCAACTCCTCGAATTTTCTCTTGATCGAGCCGACTAAGAGCTTGCTAGGGCCCCCGCTGGATATGACCAATGCGGCGGAGAAATCCTCCCAAGGACTGCGAGTGGACAACGGTGTGTCGGGCTTGCCTGGGAGGAAGAAGTCCTCTAGCCGAGAGACACATAGGGCGATTTGCAGTCCAGTGTCTTCAGAGGGGGGTGACACCTCCTCGACGCTTTTGGCTTCGCGGGTCTCCTGTTGAGGAGCCTCGTTTCTCCGGGTGTACTGTTTCAGGTGCCCCTCCTTGATTAGGATCTCGATTGTGTAACACCCATTTTAATTATTTTTATTGTCGGTGTTATTTTCATTCTCGACATGCTTGCGTGGATTTTTGTTGAGGAATAAAGTTCCATAATATTAGAAAATTATGATTGATAATAATAATAATAATATGATGATGATTAATAGTGTTAATACTATTATTATTATTATTGATATTATTATTATTATTATTGTCATATTTAAAAATATTATTGGAAGGGTTGGAAATTAAAAGAAAAAAATAAGTTTATTATTATTATTAATTGGATTTTTGGAATTAAAGAATTATGAGAATATTATTTATTTGGAATAAAAGTGGATTAATTGGGATGAGGGGCATGTTTGGCATTGGATCTCAGAATTAGAAGAAGAGGAACACGCATGAGCTGAGAAACACGGTTGAAGCATCAAGAGCAAGAACGATCAAGAGCGGGAAAGAGTGCATCAAGGCTGCGAATTGTGAAGCTCCTTCATCATCAAAACGAATTCGAGGTAAGGGGGGAATTGATCGCTTGAATTGGTATTTGCATGAGTAATTGGTAGAAAAGGGAAATTCCCTAACCCCATAGTTCGATGATGAATGATGTTGATCGCATGTTTATATCATCGTTATTATTGTGTTGTAATGTGTTAAATTCGTTGCATGTGGCTGTGAGCAATTGTATGAGTGTTTGGGGTTTCCGGGTAGTTCAAAGTTATGCCGGAACTGAGTGTTTGTGTAGAGCTATCAATTAATCGGGTTAAATCGGGGATATATGTTATAATAGGTTGTGGAACAATGATCTGGTATGATGGGGTTTAGACTGGAGTAGAATCGACGGAGTTCGGAGCATGTGGCCGACTCTGAACTGAGGTTTTATTTTTCAGAATACGCAGGTATTCGCTGGGAGAATGAGGGGGCGAGCCTTCGCTAGGCTTCGCCAGGGGAACTGGGCAGCGAGTGCTGCCAGTAGCCTCTGTTTGGCTTCACCAGGGGTTTCACCGGGCGAGTGGTCAGCGAGTGTTCGCTGCGGGGGTTCGCCAGGCGAATGCGCCAGCGAGCCCGACAGCAGTTTGTGGTTTGGCTGCTGTTATGTGCTGATTTCTTTGTGGATTTGGAATCTTGTTGATCATGTTTTGGTGATGAGCTTATTGGGTGTGCTGTGGTGAGTGTATGTAGGGTATCGGGACGTGATTTCGTGATATCCGCGTGGTTATGATATTGCATAGGTGTATGTTATGATGGATGATTGCGATGATGAGTGAGATATCTTTGATATATGATAAATTGTGATCAGTAGGATCGATACGCTTTATATGCATTGCATTTATATACTGTTACGTGATGAGTGGATCCGTAGGATCGATACGCTTGATATGCGTTGTGTTTGTATGTTGTGTGATTAAGTGGATCAGTAGGATCGATGCACTTTGTGTGCTTGTGTGTATATGCATTATATGATGCGATGGATCAGTAGGATCGTGTGCACTGTGTGTGTTGTGTGGTTATGCATAGTGTCTTGCATGGCATGTGGACGTGGTGAATCATTGCTCGGTGGATTGTATGTGATTCACTCACGTGCTCCAAGTGGGAAGCGTGGACGTGGTGTGTGATTCACTCACGTGCTCCAAGTGGGGAGCATGGATGTGGTGTGTGATACACTCACGTGCTCCAAGTGGGGAGCGTGGACGAGATTTGGATCGTTGCTCGGATGGAGTGTATGCGACCACCCGTGTTCCAAGTGGGGAACGTTGGTAGGGATAGATCGTTGCTCGGATGGAGTGTATGCCTATCCTGAGATTTGATTATATGGGCTCAGGAGGAGCGTGGTAGGGATAGATCGTTGCTCGGATGGAGTGTATGCGATCCATCCTGAGTTGAGTCGGTACCGCATATTGTCGAGTCGAGTGCATGTGTTGCATTGTTGTTTGTGTGTGTTGTGATGGTGATGATGGGACAGTAGGTCCGGATATGTTGTATGTGAAATAATAAATTATTGTTTTCTGCCTTTTATTTCATGTACATTTATACCATTAATATTTGATCGTGAATTCTCACCCCTTTGTTGTTGTTGTGGTCTATGCTTCTTCGGAAGTACAGACAATCCAGGTGTTTAGCTAGCTTGGATTGTGGCGTCGTCGTAGGATTGCTCTGATACATAACACCGGGGCTCTTTGGGAGTTTTATTGTTTCTTGTTGATTTTGCATGCCCCCGTGGCGTATCTGATTGTTGTGGGATATGCGATGACATTATTTGTATTTTGGGCAGATGGCCGATTGTTGTATATGACGATGTTGATGATATGGATGATGTACATATGAGATGTGTTATGACAGACTAGTTCTTTTTCCGCTGCAATTTTGCTGAATATTATTTTGAAAAATGATTTATGGAATTTTGTTGAAAATTGTGACATCCCGTTGTGGGGAAAACTCTGATATGTGCTTATTTTAATTGTTTATTTCTATTTTGGGGAAACGGGGTGTTACAAGTTGGTATCAGAGCAGGTCGGTCCGTCCGGCCAATGTTGTAGTTGAGTCTGTCGGTAGGATAGAGTTTGGTTGTTTTCCGTTAACCTGTTGTTGTGGTTGTTGAGCAGTATGGCGGGGAGGAACGATGATGCGTTGGCTGCAACTATGCAAGTAATGGCACAAGTGGTGGCCAATCAGAATCTGGCTGCGGGTGCTCAGTTCAGAGACTTGACGCAGTTCCAGAGCAACAAGCCACCAAAGTTTGAAGGTGGGATTTTGGACCCGGTAGCTGCACAGAAGTGGCTGAAGACAATAGAGAATATCTTCAGGACCATGGGGTGCAGTGATGAGCAGAAGGTGAGGTTTGGTACCCACATGCTTGAGGGAGAGGTCGAGGCTTGGTGGGACAATTGCCGTCAGAGGATGGAGGCTTCGGGGACTCCGAATACTTGGGAGGTGGTTCGATCTAGATTTCTGGAGAAGTATTTTCCAGTAGATATCTGAAGTGCTAAAGAGGTGGAGTTTTTAGAGTTGAAGCAGGGAAGTATGTCGGTGGCCAAGTACGCGGCTAAGTTTGAGGAATTGGCTCAGTATTGTCCCCATTACAATACTGAGGAGGCTATGACTTCTAAGTGCTTGAAATTTGAGAATGGGATGAGGCCGAAGATCAAGATGGGAATCGCGTGTCAGAAGATCAGGAGTTATCCTGAGTTGGTGAGTAGAAGCTTGATTTATGACAATGATAACCGTGCAAGGATCACACACTACAAGGCGGTGAATGTCCGCAGGGGTAAACAAAGGTTTGGTGGTACACCTTACAGTGTGCCGACCAATAAGGGAAAACAGAAGGCTATGACTGATAAGAGGTTCAGAGAAAGGAAAGCGTCGGTGGATTTGAAATGTTATCGGTGTGGTGTCGCGGGGCATTGTGCTAGTGATTGTCCTCATGAAGCGAAGAAGTGCTTCAAGTGTGGGAAGTCGGGCCATGTGATGGCGGATTGTAGGACTAATATGCCTACTTGCTATAACTATGGTGAGAAGGGCCATGTTAATGCTCATTGTGAGAAGCCAAGGAGGCCTCAGGCGCCTCAGGTTGCTGGTAAAGTGTTTGCAGTGGTGGGAACTCAGTCGGCGGACGAGGAGTGCTCGATCAAAGGTACTTGTTTTATCAATAGCATTCCTTTGACTGCTATGATTGATACGGGTGCAACCCACTCGTTTATCTCTGTTGATTGTGTGAAGAGGTTAGGATTGGTGTCGTCTACTCTTGAGCGGCGGATGACTATTGAAACTCCCTCGATTGGTTCAGTGACTACTTCGTTAGTGTGTTTGAAGTGTCCACTGACTATTTTTGGCCGAGACTTCGGTGTGGATTTGATTTGTTTGCCACTTGGTAGTTTGGATGTTATACTGGGTATGAACTGGTTGGAGTTCAACCGAGTGTACATCGATTGTTTTCGGAAAGTGTTATTGTTTTTGACCCCAGAAGAGGAAGCGTTGGCAGATTCCTTGTCTAGTAAGGAATTGAGAACCTTGTTGGAAGATGAAGCTCAGGTGTTTGCTTTATTTGCATCACTGTCTGTTGACAACAAGGCGTTGTTTGATGAGTTAGCTATTGTGAATGAGTTTCCGGAGGTGTTCCCGGATGATATTACAGATTTGCCTCCGAAGAGAGAAGTTGAGTTAGCATTGATCTTATTCCGGGTACGAGGCCTATTTCTATGGCGCCGTACAGGATGTCGGAAGTGGAGTTGGCCGAGTTGAAGTCTCAGATTGGAGAGTTTCTAGATAGAAAGTTTATCAGACCAAGTGTGTCGCCGTGGGGAGCTCCAGTGTTGTTAGTAAAGAAGAAAGATGGTACTATGCGGTTGTGCATTGATTACCGTCAGTTGAATAAAGTGACCATCAAGAACAAGTACCCTCTTCCAAGGATTGATGATTTGATGGATCAGTTGGTGGGAGCTCGTGTGTTCAGTAATATTGACTTGAGGTCGAGTTATCATCAGATAAGAGTTAAGGAAGGTGATATTCAGAAGACGGTGTTTAGGACTCGATATGGACATCACGAGTATGCAGTAATGCCTTTCGGAGTGTCTAATGCGCCATGAGTGTTTATGGAGTATATGAACCATATCTTCCATTCTTATTTGGATCAGTTTATTGTCGTGTTCATTGATGATATACTGATTTATTCTAAGTCTAAGGAAGAGCATGCAGAACATTTGAGGATTGCTTTGCAAGTGTTAAAGGATAACAAGTTGTTTGCTAATTTATCGAAGTGTGAGTTCTGGTTGAAGACGGTGAGTTTTCTGGGGCATGTTATTTTTGGTGATGGTGTTTCAGTAGACCCTTCGAAAGTTAGTGCGGATTTGCAGTAGGAACCACCAAAGACGGTAACAGAGGTTAGAAGCTTCTTAGGTTTAGCTGGTTTGAAGATTTATTGAAGGCTTTTCTAGATTGGCTTTGCTGTTGACTCAGTTGACGAGGAAAGACCAAGTATTTGTATGGGATGCTGCTTGCGAAGAGAGCTTTGTGAAGCTGAAAAAGAGATTGACTTCAGCGCCGGTGTTGGTGTTACCGAATCCGTGTGAGCCTTTTGTGGTGTATTGTGATGCGTCCAAGATGGGGTTGGGCGGAGTTCTTATGCAGAATGGAAAAGTGGTAGCTTATGCTTCGCGACAATTGAGGGTGCATGAACGGAGTTATCCTACTCATGACTTTGAGTTGGCTGCAGTGGTTTTTGTTTTGAATATCTGGAGACACTATTTGTATGGTTCAAGATTTGAGGTGTTCAGTGATCACAAGAGTTTGAAGTATCTGTTTAATCAGAAAGAGTTGAATATGAGGCAGAGAAGATGGCTGGAATTCTTGAAAGATTGTGATTTCAGATTTTCAGTTTGAGTTATCACCCAGGGAAAGCGAATGTGGTTGTGGATGCCTTGAGCAGGAAGATAATTCATATGTCAGCTTTGATGGTGAAAGAGATGGAGTTTATTGAGCAGTTCCGAGATTTGAGCATGGTTTGCGAGTTTACTGCAGATGGTGTAATGTTGGGTAAGTTGCAAGTGAGGAATGATTTCTTGGATATGATTAGAGAACACCAGAAGTTGGATGTGAAACTTGTGGATTTGATGCAAGGAGCCGGAAGTGACTCCGGTAGTGATTTCAAGTTGGATGATGCGGGTGTGTTGAGGTTTCGGGGTAGAATTTGTGTGCCGGATAATGATGAGCTGAAGAAGTCGGTTTTGGACGAAGGACATCGTAGTAGTCTGAGTATTCATCCAGAAGCTACGAAGATGTATCAGGATTTGAAAAAGTTGTTTTGGTGGTCGGGCATGAAGAGGGATATTGCTCGTTATGTTTATGCTTGTTTGGTATGCCAGAAATCGAAGGTGGAGCATCAAAGACCTTCTGGGATGATGCAACCGTTAGAGATTCCGGTTTGGAAATGGGATTGTATCGCCATGGATTTTATTACAGGTTTCCCGAATACGGCGAGAGGATTTGATGCGATTTGGGTGATTGTGGATCGGCTTACGAAGTCTGCACATTTTATGCCGATTAGTATCAGTTTTCTGTTGGAGAAGTTGGCGGAAATTTATATTCGGGTGATTGTAAAGCTGCATGGTGTGCCGTTGAGTATTGTGTCGGATAGTGATCCGAGGTTCACTTCTGTATTTTGGAAGAGTTTGCAAGAGGCTTTGGGTACCGAGTTGAAGCTGAGTTCAGCCTATCATCCGCAGACAGATGGGTAGTCAGAGAGGACTATTCAGACTTTAGAGGATTTGTTGCGGGCTTGTGTTTTGGAGAAAGGTGGTACGTGGGATACTCATTTGCCATTGGTAGAGTTCACGTACAACAACAGTTACCATTCCAGTATCGGGATGGCACCGTTTGAAGCTCTTTATGGTAGGAGGTGTAGAACTCCTCTGTGTTGGTATGAGTCAGGTGAGAGTGTTGTGTTGGGACCAGAGTTGGTGCAGCAGACTACTGAGACAGTTCAGATGATCCGCGAGAAGATGAAAGCATCTTAGGATCGGCAGAAGAGTTATTATGATAACCGCTGGAAAGAGTTGGAATTCAGTGAGGGTGACCATGTATTTTTTAGGGTTAACCCAGTGACTGGTGTTGGACGTGCATTGAAGTCCAAGAAGTTGGATCCGAAGTTTATCGGGGCATATCAGATTTTGCAGAGGATTGGTGCTGTGGCTTATAGGGTGGCGTTGCCACCGGAGCTTTCGAACTTGCATGACGTGTTTCATGTGTCGCAACTTCAGAAGTATGTACCCGATCCGTCACATGTGATTCAGAGAGATGAAGTCTAAGTTAGAGAGAATCTAACTGTAGAGACGTTGCCGTTGAGGATCGAGGATCGCAAGATGAAGCGACTCAGAGGGAAAGAGATACCTTTGGTGAGAGTGGCTTGGGGAGGTGCTGCAGGAGGCAGTGTGACCTGGGAATTGGAGAGCAGGATGCGGGAAGCGTATCCAGAGCTGTTTCCATCAGGTATTTTTGAGGACGAAAATAATTAAAGTGGGAGAGAGTTGTAACGCCCATTTTAATTATTTTTATTGTCGGTGTTATTTTCATTCTTGGCGTGCTTGCGTGGATTTTTGTTGAGGAATAAAGTTCCATAATATTAGAAAACTATGATTGATAATAATAATAATATGATGATTAATAGTGTTAATACTATTATTATTGATATTATTATTATTGTTGTCATATTAAAAAATATTATTGGAAGGGTTGGAAATTAAAAGAAAAAAATAAGTTTATTATTATTATTAATTGGATTTTTGGAATTAAAGAATTATGAGAATATTATTTATTTGGAATAAAAGTGGATTAATTGGGATGAGGGGCATGTTTGGCATTGGACATCAGAATTGGAAGAAGAGGAACACACATGAGGTGAGAAACACGGTTCAAGCATCAAGAGCAAGAACGATCAAGAGCGGGAAAGAGTGCATAAAGGCTGCGGATTGTGAAGCTCCTTCATCATCAAAATGAATTCGAGGTAAGGGGGGGGGGGGGGGGAATTGATCGGTTGAATTGGTATTTGCATGAGTAATTGGTAGAAAGGGGAAATTCCCTAATCCCCATAGTTCGATGATGAATGATGTTGATCTCATGTTTATATCGTCGTTATTATTGTGTTGTAATGTGTTAAATTCGTTGCATGTGGTTGTGAGCAATTGTATGAGTGTTTGGGGTTTCCGGGTAGTTCGAAATTATGTCGGAACTGAGTATTTGTGTAGAGCTATCAATTAATCGGGTTAAATCGGGGATAAATGTTATAATAGGTTGTGGAACAATGATCTGGTATGATGGGGTTTGGACTAGAGTAGAATCGGCCGAGTTCGGAGCATGTGGCCGACTCTGAACTGAGGTTTTATTTTTCAGAATACGCAGGTATTCGTTGGGCGAATGAAGGGGCGAGCCTTCGCCAGGCGAACTAGGCAGCGAATGCTGCCAGTAGCCTCTGTTTGGCTTCACCAGGGGTTTCGTCGGGCGAGTGGTCAGCGAGTGTTCGCTGCGGGGTTTCGCCAGGCGAATGTGCCAGCGAGCCCGACAGCAGTTTGTGGTTTGGCTGCTGTTCTGTGCTGATTTCTTTGTGGATTTGGAATCTTGTTGATCATGTTTTGGTGATGAGCTTATTGGGTGAGCTGTGGTGAGTGTATGTAGGGTATCGGGACGTGATTCCGTGATATCCGCGTGGTTATGATATTGCATAGGTGTATGTTATGATGGATGATTGCGATGATGAGTGAGATATCTTTGATTTATGATAAATTGTGATCAGTAGGATCGATACGCTTTATATGCATTGCGTTTATATACTGTTATGTGATGAGTGGATCCGTAGGATCGATGCGCTTGATATGCATTGTGTTTGTATGTTGTGTGATTAAGTGGATCAGTAGGATTGATGCACTTTGTGTGCTTGTGTATATATGCATTATATGATGCGATGGATCAGTAGGATCGTGTGCACTGTGTGTGCTGTATGGTTATGCATAGTGTCTTGCATGGCATGTGGACGTGGTGAATCATTGCTCGGTAGAGTGTATGTGATTCACTCACGTGATCCAAGTGGGGAGCGTGGACGTGGTGTGTGATTCACTCATGTGCTCCAAGTGGGGAGCGTGGATGTGGTGTGTGATACACTCACGTGCTCCAAGTGGGGAGCGTGGACAGGATTTGGATCGTTGCTCGGATGGAGTGTATGCAACCACCCGTGGTCCAAGTGGGGAACGTTGGTAGGGATAGATCGTTGCTCGGATGGAGTGTATGCGATCTATCCTGAGATTTGATTATATGGACTCAGGAGGAGCGTGGTAGGGATAGATCGTTGCTCGAATGGAGTGTATGCGATCTATCCTGAGTTGAGTCGGTACCGCATATTTTCGAGTCGAGTGCATGTGTTGCATTGTTGTTTGTGTGTGTTGTGATGGTGATGATGGGGCCGTAGGTCCGGATATGTTGTATGTGAAATAATGAATTATTGTTTTCTGCCTTTTATTTCATGTACATTTATACCATTAATATTTGATCATGAATTCTCACCCATTTGTTGTTGTTGTGGTCTGTGCTTCTTCGGAAGTACAGACAATCCAGGTGTTTACCTAACTTGGATTGTGGCGTCGTCGTAGGATTGCTCTGATACGTAACACCGGGGCTTTTTTGGGAGTTTTATTGTTTCTTGTTGATTTTGTGTGCCCCCGTGGTGTATCTGATTGTTGTGGGATATGCGATGACATTATGTGTATTTTAGGCAGATGGTCGATTTTTGTATATGACGATGTTGATGATATGGATGATGTACATATGATATGTGTTATGACAGACTAGTTCTTTTTCCATTGCAATTTTGCTGAATATTATTTTGAAAAATGATTTGTGGAATTTTGTTGAAAATTGTGACATCCCGTTGTGGGGAAAACTCTGATATGTGCTTATTTTAATTGTTTATTTCTATTTTGGGAAAACGGGGTGTTACAGATTGCATCCTTGAGGTAGATTCAATCTTCCGTGACATGTCCATGACTCCGGTGGAATCGATAATATTTGGATTTGTCGACGTTGGGCTTATGAGGTGTCAGTTTTGGAAAACGGACACCGCCTCTCTAAAATTCAGAGTTAATACACTCGGTCAGGATGCGCTTGCAGAGAGTTGTGAGTAGCATGTACTTAGTGAACCGGTCTGCTGACCCCCTCTGTTCTCGGGCTCAGTCCACTCTTCTTCTTTCCCCGCCTCTTCGAGGGGCAGAGGTATCCTTGTGCCTGGCGCCCCTGATGCCTTCTTGATTCCGCGTGTCGCGGGCGCAGTGGGCAGCCTCTATTTTCTCATACTGGATGTATGATTGAGCCTTGAGGAGGAGAGCATTCAAGGTGCGGGGTCTCTCGATCCCGACGACCTTGACGAAGTCGGCGCGAGGTTGCATTCCTCGCTTGATCAGAAACTTTTTCATGTCGTCCAAGGTGGACACCTAGACAGCTTCTCTGTTGAAACTATACTTGAGGTGCTTCACAGAAAAGGAACCTTATAAATGATCCAAATTTTCTTGAGTGAGCATAATTCTAGTACAATTCGTCTTTTCGCTACATGATAAGCATGACACCTTTCAAGGAAGTGTATGGAAGAGACTCCCCATAACTTAGTCGAGTACAATTCTAAAGAGACAACACATTTTCCATTACAAACTCTGATGAGAGAGATAACACCCTTCAACTCCTCAAAGAGAATTTGCATCGTGCTCAACATATCATGGAAAAGTATGCAGATGCCAATGACAAGTTTATGGAGTTTAAACTTGGCGATACAGTGTTAGTCAAATTACAACCCTATAGGAAACACTAATAACTTTACATCGTAATCATAAGTTCGGTATGCTTTATTTGGACATTTTCCCATCACGGAGAAAATTGAAATTATTGTTTATATGACGATACTTCCTCCTGCCAAAATTCACCTAGTATTTCATGTGGTTAACTTGAAATTGTGCAAAGGAGATCATATCACATTCAATATTTTCCCTTACCACTTCCACTACTAAGATTGGATCCTTATTGGTACCTGATGAGATCTTTAACACTAGAGTGTTGTTGTAGAAAGGGTGCAAACTGTCACAAATCTTGGTCAAATGGACAGTATTACCTCACCCTAAAGCCACATGGGAGAATCAAGAGGGATTGGAAGTGAGTTTTCCAAATTTTAACCTTGAGAACAAAAGTCAATTTTGATGGAGGGGGATAATTTTATGATAGAAGGCAAAAAGAGCATTCCTATCACTAATTCGCATGAGGAAAAAAGACATGTGACACATCATCCAAAACATCATAAACAAAAGTTTCATACATAAAAGAGAATTGTTAACTGAAAATATATCACAAGTTTTATTAAATAGGGGAATGATTGGATGTGAAATTAGTGGGTAAAAATTAAATCTCTTCTCTCTTTGAATTTAACAACTTCTTTGTTTGTTAGATTTTCCAATACCATGATTTTCGTTAAGTTGTTTATTCATATTATTAAAATCCAACTACAGTTCACATGTCTTTATTTTGTTATCTCAATTGTTAACTATAAATATTGATATTATTAAATTAAACACAAATATTTAAATTTAAATCTTAGGTCTCACAAATTTTTATTCATTATTATCATTTCATCTATTTAAAAAAATCATTTGACCAAACCTAAAATAATAGATACTTATTAAGGAGAAATTTAAGGTGAAATTTTTTTTGTGGTACTTTGTATCTATTAAAACGCTACACATTGCACCAACAAAATTTAAAATGAAGTGAGTTCAATTCAAACAACTTTCAACCAAAGTTTTCATTAAACTATTTAAAGACGGTGCACAAAAACATGAAATACTCCTATATCAATTCACATAACATTTCCTCTAAAACTACATAAGAATCAAGATCATGGTGATCCATGATACGTTACTATTTAATTAAACTAGATGCATGTCTCATACCAAATACGATGTGCATAATGCAACCGACATTATAATTCCACGGCCACACCCACGAGTGATATTAGAAACAAATGTATCTATGTAAGACATAACCATGTGTTCTTGTTTCTTTTCATTAATCTAATTATTTAATAATTATTGGTCCATAGAGTAAGAGCCACGTAGCTTTTTCACCTGATTAGGATCTACTAACAAACAAATTTGGTTCTTGTCGTTTCCAATCATGCCATCCACGTTCTATTCTTATTAATAACTGTAACATTTTTATATAAAACAAGTTATCCGTTTAACAAAATGGTTTGTATGGTTACATGAATTTCTTAAGTTGTTGTTTTGTCCCTTGTGGAATCTAGCTTTCTTAGATTATAAAATATCCGCAATACATTGTACTTTGTTATAGAATATTATTTTTTGTCCTACAAGGGAATATTATGATTCAAGGCATTCTTATATCCGTGTAAAAGCTATTATTGCACTCAAAGTAATTAGGAATTTAATGAATCGAAGAAAAGTAACTTAGGATGTTAAGCAATCAAACATGCTTACAGATTCACATTTTCGGTGCTTAAAGAGAAATAGTTAAGTTAATAATTACTCTTTAACTTTAAGAGTGCAGGCGCATGTTATAATAATAATAAACTAATTAAAATATCTAGCTTAATAATTATCTTAATAACGAAAAATTGTGCATGCCTGCCTTTTCTTTTTATATATATATATATATATATATATATATATATATATATATATATATATATATATATATATATAATATATATATATATATATATATATATATATATATATATATATATATATATATATATATATATATATATATATATATATATGTATATATATATATATATATATATATATATATATATATATATATATATATATATATATATATATATATATATATATATATACATATATATATATATATATACATATATATATATATATATATATATATATATATATATATATATATATATATATATATATATATATATATATATATATATATATATATATATATATATTAATTTAGACTCACTTGTTTTTATTAAAGTCTATTTTAGCAACATGTACATTAGAGTGCATCTAGCAATTTTTTAGTTAAAATTTGCTAAAATAAACCTTCATAAAAACAAGTAGATGAGGGGTTTGCTAAAATACACTCACTTATTTTTACGAAGGTTTATTTTTGCAACATGCACCTTAAAGTGCATCTAATCATTTTTTAGTTAAAGCTAGTTAAAATAGACCTTCATAAAAATAAGTGGGTATACGTTAGCAACCTCCATATGCCTTCATAAAAATAGACCTTCATAAAAATAAGTCTCACAACATATGTCTTGCCTCACCAAGCGCCCTCTTCATAATGTGTCGCCATCACGTGGCAAGGGGCTCGACTCAAAGTGAAACATGGACAACGATGCATATTTAGTTTATAATTGCATATACGACGTTATGTCCATGACTCCCTAGTCAAGGTGGAGCAATTAATGTTTTTTTAGGAGTCCCTTAGACTTAGGTTCGTAGGCCTCTATAAATACCACATCTCTAGCATGAGAAAATGACGACTCTTTACGTATAAAAAATATATAGAGAATATAAAGCTTCTCACCTCATGTGAGTCTGCTATCTCAATAGCCAAAAACACTACTGAACAGGTTTTCTCACCGCCATGAGCAAGCTCTAACCCACATAAATTCACTAAGGCCTCTGGCCACTCTACCAGCATAAGGGTGTCACGCATTCTATACTTTTTGACAAGTATAATGACACCCACCGTGAAGCTCCAATAAACTAACATAAGTATACCTTTCAATATCATTACCACTTATACACTCATAAAAGACTCCACCTTCAGCCTCAACCATCTTTAATCATGGTTGCCAGAAGGGCGTAATCTCTTACACATGAGGATATCGAAGATAACAGTAATCTCAATGCCATAGCGGAAATGCGCTCTACCATGGATGAATTGCACTGTCAGAACCAAACTCTAGAGGACAATGTACACAATATCTAACAATACCAACAGGAGGCTACTCCCACATAGGAGATGGAAGTGTTAGGCCCCAACCACTTTTGGACAAAATATGGGAATCATTTGTTCCCGAGGGTTTCAAGTCTCCCTCATTGGCGAAGTTTAATAGCTGTTGTGTGGCACTTTCAGAGATACACCTTACGGTGGTATATGGGCCTATTTCGAGCATCCATTGCCAGCTACCAAGAACTTGTGAAAAAACTTGTGCACCACTTCACAGTCAACCGATATAGGAAGATGTCCACCACCAATATGTTTAACATTCGACTGGGTCCCTTAGGGAATACCTCGTCTGTTTTAATGAAGCCACTATAATAGTCATCCACCTAAACTAAGAAATGTCAGCGAGGGAATTTAAGAATGATCCCAAAGTATGGAACTTTAATGATTCCCTCACTTAAATGTTAGCATCTTCATTAGTAGATGTAACCAGTAGGGTAGATTTCTATGTAAAGGGCTAAGAGAGCAACATCGAGAAAAATTCCCGAGACATAAAAGTATGTGTACCTAGCGCCGAAGGCTCACAACACTCACGGAAGAGCAATTACACCATGCCCATCAAGGTCAAATCCATGTTCAAGCGAGGAGGAAAGGTCGTGGAGAGCCTTACACCCTTGAACACTTATCGTTAACAGATCTAATAGGAGGTTCCACTACTACAAAACGCGTAAACAATAACGCAATGATCACCATGGTTCTTCCCTACACCATGGTGACATCTCTAAACTAAGGCACTATCATATTATTATTATTTTTTATTAAAAATTATTTGTATATAACAACGGTTAAGGAACCAACCGTGGTGATACCATCAAGCTTTCATGGATTCGAACCTCAGCACCCTCATATAAATTATTCCTTTAATGTTAAGGCACGACTTTTCTTTTTTATTTATTTTTAAATAAAAAACTTAAAGGGTTATGACCATGGTTGATGAGTTCCACCGTTATGATATTTTTTATTTTTTATTTAAAATTTTTAATTTTAAAGTAAACTCTGGCGCTTCTTTATGAGATTTCACTATAAAAGTAATATATCATAACAGTTATTGGTATTGGCCGTGGTGGTAGCTTCATAATATTATACACTCCTAGTTAGCTTGTCTCTTTAGTGTCCTTTTTCCATTGAAAATAGAAACAATACTATGAAACAATACACGATTTCAACCCTAAACCCTAATGTTCAATAATGTGAAACAATACACGATTTAACCAAAACACCATCGCTTACCCTAGCTTGTCTCTTCAGTATGCATTCTTCATTGTGTATTTGTCATTTTCGTTATCATCGTCAAGGAGGTTGACAAGACCATCACGATCGTGACGTCGAGAAGGAAGAGTACACCAACCAAGTTGTCACCGTCGAGAAGGAAGACAATAACAACACCGTTGTTGCTGTAAGGAAGGAAGAGAAGATTAACACCAACACCAACATTATTTACTTATTCCTCATGTTTAGGGTACATAAAATATTTTCCCCACGCATCTACAATAAACTTCATTTACCATTGTTGTGGTTGTTGTTTATGTTCCTGTTGTTGTTGTTGTTGTTGTTTTTTATCATAGATGTCGACCTTGTCGAGTTCTACATCAGATACTAGCGAAGAAACTCAAACAAATGGGAGTTGTGCGAATGATACTCAAACAAATGATACTTCGAAAAGATCACAAAGAGGTGTCACAATGATGCCCCAAATTACATCAGTTCGTAACTCATCAGGTGAAAAAATTCTGATCGAGTTTGATTCTTTCTACAGAGTAATGGATTGTGAACATTACTCTACTTTTAAGAGTTATATTGTGTATTGTGTTCCTTGCACGTAGCAAAGTTAGTATATGTTAGAACACAGATTGGTTCTTAATAATATCTCTTTGTTTTGATGATAACTATTAGGAAATTTTGTATTTAAGAATTATATACTCTAAAATTTGCTTGAGAGTTTTTACTACAGATAGTAAAGATATTAACACTCTAGAAGCAAATCAGAATTGAATACAAGATTTTAACAAGACTCTGAAGTGCCAGATGCACTCATTAGAAGATTCTGATTGCTGCCAACAGAAGATCCTGAGCGTAGCCTCCAGAAGGATCTAAGGCAAGAAGCTCCAGAAGACTCTGAAGCAGAAGCTCCAGAAGAATCTGAAGCAAGCAGAAGCATCTGAAGCAAGTCAGAAGCATCTGAAGCTAAGAAGAATATTGTATGAAGAGTTTTTCAAAGCATAGTTTCTACAGAAGTTTCTGAAAGTACTAAAGCTGCCAGTACTGAAGTTCTGTTTCAAATATGCTCTGATATTTAACACGCTGAAAGCACACATGCTGCAGAAGACTCTGATCCAGCAAAGTTCTGATCATCATTAGAAGACTCTGACCCAATCAGACTCTGATGAACTTGCTGAAAACTGAAGAAGAAATATTCAAAGATTATATCCGTTGGAGTAAATCAAACGTCTCTTTTCTCATTTATGCTAGACACAAGAACACAGACAAAAAGGATTTTTCTGTGCTTTCTTCTTCTAGGAAAGGTCACTTGATGTGAAGACAAAAAGGCTCAGACCTTTTTGGGACACTCTTCTCAACGCTCAGCTCTCCTTGGATCAGCTGCCTATAAAAGGAAGACTCCACCAAATTCTTCAGTGAGACATTTTTTTGCTGAAAAGAAATTGAAATATTCAAAGCTCTCATATTCTCATATTCTTCTTAGAATTAATTTCATTGTACTTAAACTTAAGAGAAATATCACTTTTGTGATAAAAGCTTTTTAGAAGCATTCATACTCTTGTATTAGATTTACATTGATTGTAAAGGATTTCCTTAAGAGGATTCAGTTGGAATCAGTAGCTCTTGAGAAGACTAAGAAGAGTTGTTCTTAGGTGTTACTATTGTAATCTGTTTGATTAAATAGTGGATTAAGTCCTTGTTGAGAAAGGCAAATCACTCTAGGAATGATGGACTGGAGTAGTTGAGTTCAACGAACCAAGATAAAAATAATTGTGTTTTTATTTCTAAGTTTTAATCTTTCATACTTATTCAACCCCCCTTCTAAGTATTATCTCACCTTCAGTATACTGATAGATGATTGGAAACAAGTGGATGATCAAGTCAAAGAAAGCATATGGACAGATGTTAAGGTATTACATACTATAATTTTCATATATTCGATATCACTACCTATAATTTATAATACATACTTATATATTGATTTAAATGTAGTTGAATTTTGAGTTTACCAATGACTCAAAGTTGAAAAAATGGAAATCTTATGCTGGTACTTGTTGGAGGGGATTTAAGTCACAACTCACGGCTGACTACATTAGGAAGCCTAAGAGCGTACTTGCTCGTCCATGGATTTGATATAGTTTTATATCGAAGAAGCAATGGAACAATATTGCGAAGATACGTTGTTCTGAGGAATTCAAGGTTAGTACTAGTCTTATATAACCGATAATGTTATGCTAGTGAGTTATAGATACTAATCATATATATTTTTCACTATGTTAATAACAAGTGAAAAGTGAAGTAGGAACACAAAACAAGGAAAATAACATGTACCCCCATAGATTGTCTTGTGGGGGTTACAGGAAACTTGAGAAAAGAATCATGCTTGAAAAACAACCAGAAACAGGAGATGATCACATCTCATATCCATCGTCAAGACATGAGAAATGGAAGAGGGCTCAATTAAGACCTAATGGAAAGTACACCTTTGAGGCGCCAAGAGAAGTTGCTGAGAAAATTGTAAGTATGATCTGTTTTGCTTATGTTATTTGTTATTTAAATGTGTTGGTAACGATATATGTAAGTTGCTCATGTTGTGTAGGATAACTTGGTTGAGGAGGCCGGTGAAGGCACATTTGTTCCAGAAGAACGACATGACATACTAGTAGAAGCTATCGGAATAAATGAGCATGATGGGCGTGTCTGTGGTGTTGGAGAAGGTGTCGACTTGAGGTTATTATTTGGGTCTCAAAGAAAAAGTACTGAAAGGCAGAAATTTAATGCACAAAGACAAAAGATTGAGAATGTTGAGAAGCAATTAGAAGAACAAACGAGGATGTTAGAATACGATAGGGAAAAAAGGGAGAAAGATATGGAAATGTTTCAAGAGTTATATTCGGTATCTGCTTTACTTAAGATGTTAGTGTTTTATCGAAAATGTATGATATATATTGTGATTATTTTTGTTTTATGTTCTAATTGAATATTTTGATGTAGAGATTAAATGAAAACCTCGAACAACATATAAATGAAGATCATCGTTATGTTAATGGTGATGATGATGATGATTAAACTCCAAGTAGAAGTGTTGTACGTCGTGCTTCTACAAAACAAAGTAATTGTTCATCCCCTGCCCCTCCAGATAACTGTAATGAGATAATGGACCCTAACAAAAATGAAATCACCACGCTATACTTGAACATTACAGTGATAAATGATACGGGATCTCTCTTGCTAGAACGTTGTACATGTTTGGAGTTATTCTATTATAATCATGATGATGTAAGGGATTTTCCTGGTGGATATAAGTGGTTAGACGTAGGGATATTTCAAGTTTGGTGCACACAAGTATATAGTTGAATATGCATGTCATTATAGAACATTATCATTTTTTGTATTTCCTCCCTTAATTTATTTATTTTCTTTAACCATTTAGGTACATTCACCGTGTTTGTATAGAGTTAAATAAATCGAGTATTTATGAAATCTTGGGTCCACTTTTTATGCGATGGGCGTTTAATCAACCAAAAGACATCTGAGACTACTTGAAAAAACGGTTAAATGAGGGATGAAAAGAATGTTACTTAGCACCATTTCTCTGTTCGTAAGTATTTATGTAATTGATGTTTATGTATTCTATATTTAGTTTTGTTTTAACAAATACTAATAATATATATGCTCGTGTATATTCAGTGGTCATTGGCAATTAATCATCATATCATTTAAGACAAATACAATAACTATATTGCGTTCCTTGAATGATCCACTCGAAAAGAAAATGAAAGAGATTATTAATTCATAAGTGTATGCTTAATTCATTTTCTTTCACATTGTAATTACTTTATCATGTAATTCATTTTCAATGTACAGTGTTGTGGAGTAAGTGAATATGATGAACAATGTTAGAAGAAAGCCCACATGGATCTTTTCTAAAGTGAGTGGTCTGATTACCTGTTTCTTTCATTTACATTCACGTGTGGTTATATTCATGTAATTATTGCTTAAATTTGTAGATAGGGAGACAACCCGGGACTTACGAGTGTGGGTATTATATCATGAAACACATGTTAAATACTATCCTTGTTGGCATTGTTAATTTATGGGATAAGGTATATATGTCATAAAATGTTTACATATATTAATATATAAGTTGACTATTGAATTATTATCATGCATGATATTCAATTTTTTGCTCTTTCTTATGTAGATGTTTAATGACAACACCCCAATTCCCTGTTGAGGACTTTGTAGATCTTCGTAAATGTTAGGCACATATCCATAATGTGCTTAAGGGTTCTGCTGATTGATTTATTGAGATGTGCTAATGACTTATGTTCTGTATGGATGATGTGAATATTACTTTTGTGTTTGATGTAAATATATTGTGTTTGATGTAAATATTAATTTTGGCTTTTGATGCACAATGTTAGCTGTTTTTTATGCTCTTTATGCATGGTTAACAAAAATACAGGTTATTATAAATTCTCTGATATGGTAATGATAGTTACAGGATAAAAATGGGAAGAATTTGAAAAGCAGAGAATTGCATATTTAATATAGAGGAAGTTTTAACAAGGGTTGGATTAACTAACCGTTGCGATACTGAACGCTGACTAGATTCCATCATAACGGTTGGATTAACTAACCGTTGTGATATTGAATGTTGACCAAATTTTATCGCAGCGATTTGATTAACTAACTGTTGTGATATGGAACACTTTTTCTAGAATACAACAACGGTCTCATGACCGTGATTGTAAGTACTGCATATACAACGACACGCTACATAACAACACCTTGTCTTGCGTTGTTATATATCTTTCCCAACCGTTGTTAAATGCCTCTTCCGTAGTAGTGTTCTCCACTTACATAATAGCCATGTTCCTTCAGCCCTAAAGGCCAAGGTTATGGGACCTGAGCCTGGAAGGTGGTGTATGTTTCATAAGATTAAAGGACACCACACATAAGATTTCTACCAACTCAAGAAAGAGATCAAGTGATTGATCTAAAAGGGACACCTTAAGAAGTATGTCAAAGGTGATTCCTGTCACGGTCGGGCGGATCTAACTCCAGTGGATGGGACAATGCAAGATGCCCTTGACCTCCAAATGGGAAAGGAGTCATCTAAAGACGGGAGCGACAAGGTTGTACGACATGCTCTCAATAATATTGCAGGTAGATTTGCAAGGGGAGGAGAGACTAGCTTTTCCAGGAAGAGATATGTCTCTTAGATATTGAATTATCGAATATTTCAATGGGACCAAAGGAATGTGAGATCAAGACTCTTAAGGTAGAAATCACTTTTTTAGAGAAAGATACATTGGGTATTCATCCCCACAACTGCATTCCCATGGTCATCACCATGATATACGATGATTGGGAAATCAAAAGAGTTCTGGTATATGAAGAGAGCTCTGTAGACATACTTTATTGGGACATATTTAAGAGACTCCTCCTAGATCCAAACAATCTAAAAACTTTCAAGGGATTTCTAGTTGGTTTCTCTCGCGAGCATGTACAAGTGAAAGGCTACATAACGCTGAAGATCACCTCTGGAATGGAAGAACAAACCAAAGAGATTAAGGCCAGGTATCTAATTATAAATTCCTCTCTTATTATAATATGATTAGAAAGTGTCTAACTTTCAATCATTTAGATGTTGCCTTGTATACTATATATTTGTGCTTGAAATACCTACTCCTTGAAGGGCATATTAGAGTCATCCTTAGAGATCAAGAGATTGCCAGGAAGTGTTACATGAAGAGTCTCAAGCTAAAGAGAGTCTGAATGCTATGTGTGAATATCAATAAGGTTGGTTCGAGAATCAAGTTGCCAAAAGTGATATTATGTTCACTGGTGTATAAGTAACACAAACAAAAGACTCAAATAAAACCTCAACATTAGGAATCTTCAATAATTTCTCACCATCTTCAATGATGGGATTGAATCTCTTTAAATAGAATTTTTCAGCTGGGCATTTCACAATGTGCATAACATTTGATTAGAAAATAAAGTGGAGATTTGGTTAAGCTTTGTTTTTCAAAACGACTCCACAACAAGATTTGATTTGATTTGAATTCAAATTTAAATTTCCAAATATTTAAATTTGATCTTAATAAATCACCAAACAAATATAATTAATTAGGTTGCAAAAAGATAGCAACAAATCAATCAGAAAGAAATCCAATAACACGCTTAAAATACAAACAAAAAATGGTCCAATGCAATAGCAATAGTAGAGGTCAGATGTGTCACACCTGTTCGAACATCATTTCCCACGGTTTTCATTTATTCACCAAAATAGCTTGAACAAGCCATGTTTTTTTGCATAATGCAGCCTATCCAAAAAAGAACAACAACCTTCCCCTTTGGCAAATTTTGGTAATACAACACTTTCAAAAAAATACAAGATGTGTAACTTAAGTTGAGCATTAAACACACCACACACAAGCACACATAGAAAACAACAGTAGCAACAAAAGTAGCACAATCAGAAAATAGAGATGTGGTTGCTACATAAAACACATAATGCTCCCATACAAGTTTTCCTCCAACCATGTAGTCACATCCCTGCACAGCCTCAGGATCCTCTTATTCCTATGTAAATTTATGACCACTCTTTGACCTCTTTGGCCTTGAGTGTTACATCCAATATCTACCCTTTTAGGCCTCCGGTGTTACATGTCCACCAGCTTCCACTTGGTTCGTCCCCGAACCATATTGTACTAGGAGAGATTTGGCTCTGATGTCATTTATAATTCCCCAATCTGGTTTCATGATTACCGACTGACACCACAAACCAACACAGGTCGTTTCAGCAAGCTCTGTCCGCACTCACAAGATTTCTGGGAAACTTTCCAAAAGGTCACCCATCCAAATACTACTCCAAGTCAAACACGTTTAACTATGGAGTTCTTATTTATTAGGATACAAAAAAGAAGGTGCATCTTGTTGGTATAGATAGTACCAATCAATCCCTATAAGCCTTACTTCAACCATGTAGTCCCATCCTTGCATGGCATCATGATCCCTCTCATTCTGATCTAGCATGTGTGCAACAGCTGACCCTTGCCAACAGGCCTTCATGGATGTTGTTCTGAGCATAATTTCTAGTTGAGTTTCAATCAAATTTGTTGTTATCTTTTAGCAATACGTTAATTATATATGTTTTCATATTAAAATGATCAAATCAAATCAGTTAGAGATCTAAATTTGAATTAAAATATATCAAATCTTTTGGGAGGTTTTTTGAAAAACAAATAAAAACATAATCCTCTATGAATTTGGATGAGATCAAATCTTATACCGATTGGAGAAAAGCACAAAAGATTGCATTGTTATTTAAGGAGAGTCAAACCTAACATTTTATGTGTGCAAGTATTGAAGATATATGTGTTATGGTTTCTATTTTGAGTATTTTGTTTGTGTTGTTGTTTCTGCACCACTCTAATGCCTTCATTCATATCTAAAGGCATAAAGTTAGGTTTGTTAGTTGAGTTATAATTCAACATTCAATATTCTGATTATTGTAGTGATCGCTATGGTTAATGATTGAGAGAAAGTGATAGGGGTTCTCATATTTAAGGGGAGTCTTAAATAGAAAAACACTGGTAGAATTAAGAAGAGGGGCATTGAATAAAGGGTTGTTCATCTAAGACACTTTGTACTAATTATTTTGAAGAGCGGATTTCCTTTCTTAGGTTGGAAGCCCTCAAATGTAGGTGTTGTTTGCACTGAACTGAGTTAATAATTATTTGTGTTTGTTTATTGATTTATGGTTTATCATTCTGTTTTATCTTATCTGTCAATTATAGTTTAAGATCTTGAACACACTGGCTTAAGCATATGGTCCAACATCTGTCACTTTAAGAACAAAATTTCATAATTGATTTTTTTAGTGTAATATAGTTGAAATGAAGTGGGTGTAAGAGTTGTAAAAGTTTAGTGTGCGGGTTTAAGGTGGGTGGGGCTTTGAAGAAAGAGATTGGGGGTTATGGTTGTGGAGTGGATAAGTTAACAATTGGTATGCGTCCTCTTACATGGGTAAGTGAAGTGGGTAGGGGTATATGAAAAATTAGAAAAGAGGTGTTGATGGCAACACTTTCAGGGCTAGTAGGGTTCATAGGTGAAGAAGATATACCCACAAAAACTTTATTCTGCGAAGAAGATTTTGTCATGTAAACAAACTATTTAGTCATAAGATAGGTGATTGATGTAAAATTAGCTTCCATGTGTTCATCAATATTGTTGTTCAACTGACCCGAGTGCTTAGAGAGGTTCTTATTATTGATTTCTAGCTGACCTAACTGCATAAAGATGGATTGGTTGCTAGTTTCCATGGTTGTTTCAAGGTTGTTTGTTTTAATTTCTATATAGAATTTGCATGTTATTAGGTTTTGTTATATTTCTAGTTTACATGTGATTAGGTTTTATTGCTTATATCAATTTAATGTTTAAACATCAGTGTTTGTTATATCTAGTCTACTAAACATTTCTTTATGGTATTTTTCTGAAAAATCGTAACACTAGTTTGTTGTATCAATTTATCATATTCTTTTCAAAAATCTTTGTTTGAATCTAATTTGATTCATTGTCATATTCTTGATTAGTTATTTATCATCATCTTGTTATCACCCAATTTTGTTGTACATTAATTCGATCGTGTGGTCTCTTTCAAAACGCTTTTAAACTTTCTCTTTACACCTTGTCTCTTAAAGGAGAAAAAAAAGACAGAATAATATTTTTTTAAATTGAAAAAAGAAACATAATTTAAATTTTTTCAATGAAGAAATTTATACAAACCAGAAAAAATTGATATGAAATGTTTTGGTGAAGAAAAAAAACAAACTAAAAACTTTCACTTTAAGTTATCTTAAGAAAAGTGCAAAGGAGAAAATTGATATGAAGATTTTCAGTATAAATCACAAATAAATGAATAAAAACTTTAAATGAATTTTTAAGATAAAAACCACAACCCATGAAGGTTTAACCCAAGTTATCTTGTATGTATTTCAGACAAATTTTATATGATTTCTCAATTGCACACTAAACTACTTTTGAAATAAATAAGAATAAATTTAAAAGTGAATAGTTTTATTAAATATCTTGTTCTGGTTTACGCTAAAGTCCAATATATTAGGCTTCATTATATTACAATTCCCGCTAGAGAACCCTTTCAAAAGGAAGTCAGATCCATCCAACATGTAATATAGGATCTTTCAAAAGACTTACGTTCTAGGACAACTCATAAGGTGTAAGGTCCATGGAATGATCTCACCCTAATCTTGCACAAGAACATAACTGATGAAAATCTTAAAGATTGTCAGATCACACAACCAAAGCTCGTTGATATTACTCTACAAGCATCATACTACTGATGTTAGCCTCTTGACATTAGCCCATTGGCTTTGTTATCCAGAAATTAAGTTATAATACCACATAACTTTATCATGAACTTGTCTTAGAAGGGCATCTAATAAGAATTGTCAGTAAATAGTGGTTGTTAAATCATACTTCTAGAAATATTATGACATGTCCTTTCATACACTTGTAGTAAATAGTAGGTTCTAGGTTCTTGAAAATCTTAAAGTTTAACTATAAAAAGTGGATTACAAATTAGACTAAGGCATAATCTATTTTAACCATAAAAACCTCTCACTTTTGACCCAATTAAATAAGGTCATAATCTTTGACCTAATTAAATCATCATTCACTCCTTTAGCATGAATCATAATGGTATATTTAAAATCACATATAAAAACAAAATGGAAAGATCATGTATATTGTAGAGATAAAAGCATATTTGTTGGACTATAAAGTCAAATTTTTAAAAAACTAACTTACCATATATCTCCAAATTTTCGACTACAAATTAAGGCCGAAAGTTCCAAAAAAATAATAGTAGGGAGAGGATCTCA
Organism: Lathyrus sativus; assembly: GCA_963859935.3. NCBI lineage: Eukaryota > Viridiplantae > Streptophyta > Magnoliopsida > Fabales > Fabaceae > Lathyrus > Lathyrus sativus. The sequence goes on along the minus strand of OZ012739.1, from coordinate 433,993,985 downwards.
AAATTGTACTTAAAATAATATAGGGATTGTTCAATGCACCCCATGTGTTACTCACACATTGTCGCACCTCGAAAAATCATATAAATAATTCAAAAACACGACCCTCACGTGAAAGGCGCAAAATGTGGTTCGACAAAGTCGCCACCGGATTGTATTTATCCCAAAAAGATGGGAAATGAAAATATCGAGAAAACATTTTAAAATAAAGACAAGAATGATGATCGTCGCAACCACGTTTTGGATTCGGGAGTCGATTACGCGAGAGGAAGGTATTAGCACCCCCCACGTCTGTTGTATTCAACGGGAACCTCTTAGTACGATTTACGATGGGTGTTACCTAAGCTTGCTTGTTTTCTTCTCAATAATAAATGTGAAACAATACGATAAAAGGATAACGATGCTACGGGAAATGGGTGGTTATAGGATAGGGTGATCGCCAAGGATTGGGACCCTTGTGCCTACGTATGCTCATTCAGACGAGAATGAGAAATCAGAGCTTTCGTAGTTTGACTACGGGAAAGGATAAGGGGGAAACGAGAGATGGGTAGAATTGAGCTCGCCAAGATCATCGCAATCTTGTGCCTATGTATCTTACATTCAGAAGAGAATGAAGAATCGGAGCGTCTGTAGTTCGTGGAGATGACCACGAAAAGAGAAGGGTTGAATTAAGTTGAAGTTTGGTTGAGAAATGAAAGATTGACTGAAAAACAACCCAAGGGGCGTGCCTCGAGAGCTGTCAGTCAAGAATCCAAGGAATGTGAGATTCCAAGAACTCAGTTCTTTTAGGAGTTGATTAGAAAGGTTTGAAGAGAGGGTTGAATATTTTGAAGTCGAAAGATTGAATGAACAACAACTCAAGGGGTGTACCTCGAGTGCTATTCATTTGAAGGTTCAAGGAATGCTAGACTCCAAGAATCTCCTTCTTTCGTAAGTTGATTACGAAAATATTTTGATAAAGATTAGGTGTTTTAAGATGAAAGGGTGAATAAACGAAAACCCAAAGCGTGTGCCTCAAGAGCTATTCATTTGAAGATTCAAGGAATGCTAGACTCAAAAGTCTCCTTCTTTCGTTATTATTAAGAAAAAGGTTTGAATCGGATAAGTTGCAAAAAGATATGGACTACAAGGCAAAAGGCATTCCACTTATAAGTTTGAAAATACCGCTTGACGTTGGATCAAGGGTTTGATTTTATTTCTGTACAAAGACGTGTTGGTCGAAAGAAAGTTGATTTGAAAATGGAACCGGCTCGACGATGAATCGAGGGTTTGGTTATGAGAAACGATACTAGTCCTTAAGGGTGCTCCTAATAACGAGACCATATTGAAATGTGAAAGTGTGTGTGATAAGTTGATGGCGAATGCGTACGAGTAATCGACTTACGAGGGGCGTTGAAAATAGCTCGATGACGAATCGAGAATTGGTTTGAAAACAGTTTAGTCTACGCTAGTCCCTAAGAGTGCTCCTAGAAGATAAACCATAATCAAAGCAATATGAATGTGTACATCGAAATGGGAGAGGGGTACATGTAAGTTACACAAGATTGCACGAAATAAAAGGATTCATTATAAGGTATCCCAAGAGAAAGTTGTGTGTGTGCGAGGTGTCCTAAACTATGCCTTGAGCAAGAATCATACAAAAGCTCCAAGTTAGGGTTTCTGATAAAGTCCAAATTTTGTTGATCGGAAAAGTAACCAACAGTCCACCAATTTAAGCTTTTGGGTTTCTATCGTTGTTAATGTGTTTTCGAATAGTGTGAATGAGATATGAACAATATGAATATGATATGAACAAATGTGAATAATATGACAATATGAATAATATGGCAAGATATATAACAATATAATCAAGATAATATCCATATAGTATAATCAAGATAATATTAATAAGTATATGATTAATGATAATATAATTAATATATAATGACTGAAAATAAATCAAGAATATATTGACAAAAATTAAAGTTAGTTGTTAGTTGTTATTGCTTTGAATCAGGTCGAAATGTAGCGCTAAATTGTTATAGCACGACCTATGACGAAGATCACACTATAGGAGATCCTGCAAGTTGATATTCGTGCTAAAAACACGATGGAGAAAGATATTGAGGATTATTCTCAAAAGTAATTGTGTCACATGAACAGAAAAGGTGACAGTCTCGTCTTAATCACAAATTTGTGTTAATTAATCGAGAGTAACCTATCGCGATCCCAAAGTATAGGAAATGATCTCAATGATCATTCTCTACAGATTTAAAATAATGAAGGTTAAACAACCTCAATCAACCAACATTTATGAATAGAAAGACTTCATCGACCAGCAAGAAACAAGGACGAAAATGAGAAATAAACTTAGAAATAAAATCAAAGCAAAAACATCATAAAAAAAACTTAATCTAATTAAATGATAAAATAAAATGCCCTTATTAAATAAAATAAAATTTGAAATGAATAGATAAAAACATATAATGCGAGGGGTGTATGAGAAATACATGGAGGGTATTAATAGAGTGATCCAATATGGGCTTAGATCAATGCCCATCAACACACGGTATGAAAAGAGAAATAGAGGGTGCATCTTGTGATGTTAAAAAGGAAAGGCATGGTTGAAAAGCCCAACGACACACAGCTGGAAAGCCCAACATGGTTTATGTTGCCTTTTTCCTTAAAAGAAAGACACTCGATTCTTTCCTAAAACAACACAAAACCTGAATTTAAATCTCCAGAGCAGGTTAAATGATACTTCAAACCGGTTATCACCTCTTTTCCCCTTTTTTATTAAAAAAAAAAAGAATACAAACAGAAAAAAGAAAAAATTGCCAAATCAAAAGACAATAGTGAAACACGAAGAATCTTCATCTCTCATCTTCAACTCATCCGTCTGATCCCAATCGCTTCAATCCCAGGTTCGATTTCACTACTTCGTCCTAGATTTATACATTTCTTTTTGTTTCGGATATGCTCTCTCTTCTTCTTCTTCTTCTTCTTCTTCTTCTTCGAGTCTGTTTCTGGGTTTATGGGTTTTAGAAGGTTGATCTTGAATGGGTTTGAGAAGGTTAAGTTAAAAGTGTTTTCATGGAGGTGGAGAAGGGTACCGAATTGATTTGGAGAATGTTTTATGTTTGAGTTTTTATTTGAATGATTTTTGGAGTCCGAGCTTTGCAATGGTTTGTGACAGGGTGAGGTTGTTGTTGAGGTTTTTGTTCAATAATATGAATGTGGGTGAAGCCGGGTTTTCAGCAGAGCAACCTTAGAGTTTTCTTTCGCTCCCCGATTATGAAGGGTGTTTTGGGGAGAAATAATTGTGATCTGGAAATTGGTGAGATATGTGTTGCGCGAAAATTCTGAACGGATTTTGTGAGATTGTGTGGGGTCGCTTGTTGGCATAACAGATTCTCTTGTTTTTGTGATTTTATGGATTTGGTTTTGCAATTGTGACTCACGGTTGAGGATTGGCTTCACGGTTTTTGGTATGTTGCAATTATGTTGGTTTGGCAAATATCCTGGTCTTGACAAATTGTGGATGATTTGTGTATTGCAGGTGAACTTTGCAATTTGTTTCACGCAGTTTCATCGTAACCAACTTCTATCGTGCGTGTATGAGCAGCAGGTGATAGGCTTACGTGAAGGCTTGGATGTAGCTGCGTGTGTTGGTCGTGACGAGGTTCTATACAGGGTGACGAATCATGGTGAAGGATGAAGAGTTGTGTAATGTATTGGCTTTGTACTGATGCATGGAAACTTCCTTTTTTGCAGGTTGTGGTGGGCCATGAATTTCCTGGTGGTACCTATTTGTCTTGGTCACGGTTTTGTGTGAAGGCAAATGGTTTACGTGATGATACAATTTTGGCTCCTTTGTGTATTACATATAGAGGTGGCGATTGGATCCATTAAGACAAAATCCATCTTATCCATCCATCAAAAAATCCATTCAATCCATCCACCTAATGGATTGGATTAAATCCATCCACTTATATGATTGGATGGATTCGATCCACCCAACATATTTTAAGGATCCAATGAATTATTCTTATTTTCTTTATATTTATTTTTTATAAAATAATTAAAAATAGATTTTTTAAAAGAAAATAATTTAGTTTTTTTTTCAATAAAAAAACCAGAACTTTTCCAAAAAAAAATTGATTTTTTTCCCGAAAAAAAATTCGCTTTTTTTCTGAAAAAAAATCAGTTTTTTTTTCTAAAAAAAAGTCGGGTTTTTTTTCTGGAAAAAAATCGATATTTTCAAAAATTAAAATATCAATTTTTTTCTTAAAAATAAAAAAAAATGATTTTAAAAAAAAATCAATTTTTTCATAAATACACTAAAAACGAATATTTTTTAAATAAAAAAAATAAAATTTTCAAAAATAAAATAAAATTAATTTTTATAAATAACAAAATACATTTATTTTTCAAAATAAAAAAAAAGTTGGATGGATGGATATCCATCCATTAAAAATATGTTAATGGATGGATTGGATGGATTTTATTCTTAATGGATGGATTGGATTGGATAATTTTAAAAAAAGTTAGTGGATTGTTAATGGACTAATGGATTATTTTAATCCATCCATTAACAATCCAATCCATATCCATCCAATCCATCCATTTTGCCACCCCTAATTACCTAACAAGGAAATCTGTATTGTCCTTGACGTAGCAATTTGACTCATTTTGTTTAATTGCAATTGCAATGATTTTGTGTAGAATGGATTCTAGTAAAGACGGGCTTGTAAAATAATATAGTGATGGGCTTTAAAATGTTATTTCTATGAGCCTTTACTTTAATATTTCCAAGAACTTGTTTATTTTTGGCACATTTGGACTCTTTTGAAATAATGTTTAAGCTCTAAGTCATGACAAAGTTTGATCCATGATTAAAAATCATGGCAATTAGACTTGAATATGTATGCTTAATCCCAACAAGCCAAAGTCTGACCTCTTGTGAAATGGACTAAAAGACTTGAATTAATCGTGAACAATAAAACCAACTATGAATTGATCTTAAATTTTGAAAGTTCTGAATTAATGAATCAAACTTGAACTAATATTGAACTTATCCATTTGCATATGAACCAAATCTTCATTATGAAATTTCTTGACTGTGCCTTGAATGGGACCCTTGAATTGAACATCAAGCTTGACTTCTCTTTGGATTCTTGGCAAGAATAAGAACCACATAACCAGGACTTGCAAATGACTTGAAATATTGACTAAGTGCCTTGACTTTTGAAGGCTCTTTGCCTTGATCATGAAACCAACTCTTGCCTGACCAAGATTAGGTCAAACCAGATGAAACTCAATCCATACTGCACACCCACTTGACCTGACTGAACCTCACATAAGCCTTGATTTAATTCAATTCAACCTTGTGAAACCCTGAGCTTAGACCACAAGCAGAAGCAACATATTTTTGGCTTTTCTGAATAACAGTTGGTGGGTGGATTTACTGATGAAAATTATATACATGTAGGACAAATTTGGGGTATGACAGATTTCCAGACAAAATTCTAAAAATAACCCTCAAATCTGGAAATACTTAATATACAACAATCCATCCTTAGAGTACGCCAAAGCTAGATATTAAAAACTATGGACTTTAGAATTCGTATAGTAAATTTTGGAAATTGAACAAGTCAAAATTACCATGGATTTCAATGTCTAGATTTCTTACGGAAATTTGAATATGAACGCTTATTTAAAATAAACTTGAGCCTTTCCTTCTCCTATTCCATTTTCATTTATGCAACATAGCCAAAATAGAGAGTTTGTTCTACTCATTTTCCAGAATTCTAAAAGCTTACATCCATTGCACTGAAACTTATCATGTCTCTACTCCACTACATTGCATGGATATGAAATTCTACTCATTGTTTTGGTACGTTGCTCATTCCTTTTCCTTTTTTGATTTTACATGCATGCATTACCTAACTAGTTTATAGGTATGATACTTTAGGCTTAAATGTAATAGACATGTCATCTATATTTGTCGTAAATTGTATTGCTTTGAGTTTTTGAACACTAGAGCTTACGCTTCATGCATCCATTATTCCTTGGTTTGTCTTTCTATTTCAGTGCAGTCCAAATATTGGAATTTAGGACCCTAAGTTCAAAGATTGGAATCTATAATAGTCTGTTATCTGACTTTCAATTTGTTTCTTTCTGTCATAATTTATATTTTCATGTTATGACATCTCTCCGATGTGCTTATTTGATTATAGAAAAAAAGTCTAACCACCAAGAAAGATTGAGACATGGTAGAGTGATCCAACATACTTCAGTTCGCATGGGGGAATATACACTCTCGCGACTTGCAGTTAGAGAGACTTTTATTTCTAATGAGGGATTGTTTTGTCGGGTTCATGTATCTTGGGCATCGTCTTCCTAGATTCATGTGTCTCGTGATGTCCCAGAAGCCCGTCCTACCCAAGAAGTCCCTGTTTCCCCATATGCCCCAAAGGGTTTCCCAAGAGGCCCTTCAGACCTTTCATTGTTTCCTTTGAATCCAGATCATGTTGCTAAGCATGTGTGAGAAAGAAAGGTAGCATAAATTATTATAATATTTGAATTGTCTGAGAATGCATTTATTTTTTTAAGTATCGTGATACATAAAAATGTATCAACCACGGTAGAAAGGTTGTAAAGTTCGCACAACCTGATTAGCCATGGTTTTGGGATTTCATGCAGCTACTTGAGTTGTGGGATTTATGCAAGATTAGGTATGGTCATATTAATTATGACTTATTGTTTGCTTTTTTAGAGAGATGACACGTAGAGACATTGTCATTTCATCTTTTGAAATGTGAGATATCCATCACACTAGATAACGTGCCATGTCTTCTACATCTTCTAATCACGAGAAAACTATTAAACTATTCCAGAACCAGTAGACCTAAGGCACTGGCATAATGGTAGCATATTTGAGAGATGGTCGAGAAATGTACAATGAGATAGATGACACCAGAGGATGTTATGCTAGGTTTTCATTTTTGATGCTGGTTGTAGCTATGAATGTTGATGGTGATGATGCACATGTTTGATACCACAGAGCAATGTGCATTCGGGTCATACCTCTTGGTTTTGGTCGACATGTCCCTTTTTGTGGACAAAAGTGTTATCTATGTCGATGTTATCTATCTCAGATATTTCATTAACTTTGAGAGAATTCACAAATATAGCTGGGGGATTTCTTGTTTGGTGTACATTTACTCCAAACTAGCTAATGATAGTTTATGAAAAACTTGACAGTTAACAAGAAACAATTGTCTATTTGCAATAATTTTTTTCTACCTTTATTGATATTAACGGCATAATACTTATGGTACATTGTTATTAATATTTCATCTAAATCATTTATAGAAATTGAAATTTTGGACTAAAACAGCCTTTAGTTATAAATATATAAAAAATTATATAAATTAAATATATTTTTAACAATGGAGTGAGTAAAAGAAAATCTCATATCTTTTTAATCTTTGATTTAACTCTTACCAATCACAAAAATTATATATATTTTAAAGGTCCTATTTTAAAAGTGAATTGGACCGAGCTTATCTTTATTTCATCAAAAAATAAAATAAAATTGCCTATTACTATAATTTTAAAATATAATGTCTAGTTATTGGAAATAATTTTTGAAATACATACCTTAATATCTTTTATTTATATCAAAATCAAAATTATAGTAATAGATACTTCTTTTTTAAGGAAAGAGGAACTAATTCCCCACACTATATTTTCAATGAGTTCTTACACGTCTTCCTTTATCTTAATTCAAACTCTTATACTTTTTTGATAATATTTCCCGACAATCCCTTTTAACGTTATCCAAATGTGTCTTAACATTAACATCATCGCTCCTCAGATCCAAATCTACTCGACACTCAGACAAAGATACAGAGGACACTCTTCCTTTCTCGGCGGTGGAGTTCCGGGGAGAAGCATTTTGAATATTGCCGACGTGAACAACGTGAGACTTTCCGACATCATTTCCGATGGTGTGTTTGTTGAGAATGTTCATGTCATGGGTTCGGGAGACAGAGATGGGGGTTGAAAGAAGAGGAAAAAGGCGCAGTTATTTATGCAGATTAAAGGAGAGTGTTGTGAAGTGTGAGGCAGCATTTTTAGAGATCAACATGTTAACTATAGTTATCTTTCTCCTCTCTCACACGATTCCATGGATGAAACAGATACAACTGATTCATGTACGATATACTTTCTATGGTGCATGAATGAAATAAATTTTGTATCACTCCAAATTACTAGATCTAATCACTACTAGTAAAAATTTAATTCATTGAATAAAATAGTTTATCTATCTAGGTCCATAGTAGTACCATTGAAATAATGAGAAATGAAGAAATTTATTGGTGTAATGGTAAAAAATTAAACTTATATGTGGTGCAAATTTATTTTAGTTGGGTATTGTTCCGTTGATTGAACCAGGATTTTGGTCGGGGAACGAAGGGGTAGAGTTTATTGTAGTGGATCTAAATTTTTAGTGCAGCGGAGAAGGTGCAATGAATTTGAATACTTGAGAAATGCATCTTTCCTCTTAAATAGGAGAAGTGGTTAACAAACAAAAGTGTGGAGTGGACTGCGGTCAGTTGTCAAATTGATTTGAGCGACCAACAAAACTTCATTAAATAGAATTGACTGCTTTAAGGAAAGAAAAGGTCTACATATTCTGCGTACTTTACTGTTTCCACTTTATCATTGCACCTTTTGTCTCTGGGTCTTGCAGAATGATGATCTTTCAGCAAAAATTATACTGATATTGTCGAAGTAATAATTAAAAGGATCGCATTCACAAGGATTGTAAATTAACAAAGAAATTATGTGCAATTAAAATAGTAACAATTGGGAGGGTTGATTTTATCTGATTCTAAAACAAAAACGAGAAAACAAAGAGAATATAAGTCAGGATGATAAAAGTGATTAGGTTTTTTTTTATATTGAATTCCCTTATTTTACTTGTTGATGAACTGTGTATTTATTGAGTTTCAAATAAATTATAATCTCACTGTGAACTAACAAGACTACTGCACCTAATTCCTTGATGTGTAAGTCACTAATTTATACGGCAATTCTCTAATTTTTTAGGTCAGTTCTAAGTGTGTTAGTTCAAAAGAAACGACTTCTAATTATCTATCCCTAATTCATTACGAAGTCGAATTAATGCCTTAGATCAAATAAGTAGACTAATGATCAGAAACCCACACGTATCTATATCGATTTGCATGCTCATAAACAAACCAAAAACATTAAACTCAAAAACAATTTAAATAAGAAAATATTAAGAAAAATGTTAAATAAATCTCAAACACACATGTGATCCAACATAGTAAAAAAGAGGTTCATCTCAAAAAGATTTAATCTAGAGAAACTTAGCTACTCATTAATAAATTAACAAATATAATGAGTCAATAGATCTTCATCATCAAAATCTATGGAAGAATAGCTCTCCAATGATCCTAATATTCTCAAAATTCGCCCCTTGAATATTCCTAACCCTCACTTTATCTCCAAGTTTCAGAACTCTAAAAAAGTTAGCAAAAATGCCTTTAAATATTAATTTTGCATGTTAGCAAAAAGTGTGTCATCACGTCACGATATTGTTGCATCACGTCACAATGCAAGACTTATCGCGCCACGATGAGATGCATCGCGGATGCGAGAAATCCAGTGGTCAATTGCTTATTTTCTTCTCTTTTCTTCACTATTTTCACTAAGTTTTTATTTCTTCCCTGTGATAGAATTTTTTTCAATTATTCATATTTTGGCATGACTATTGCTCTTTAATCTACCAATTTCATTCGAATTTTATTGTAAAAATAACATAATTACGAGTGTCGTCACAACCCCAAACTTAATATGGTGTTTTTCTTCAAGAAACCTGTTTGCACACTGAACATTTCGTCTGAATTAAAATGCTTACTTTTACCAATGAATGTCACCTTTTCTCTGATCAATACTTCGGTTCCCTGCTTCAATCCAATCAACTCAAAAAAGTTCTTCTAAAGCACAAGTACTCAACATGTCTCTCATCTCACATATATGCACTCAATTTGACAGGCTAACCACTCAATCAACATACAAAAGTATTTATCAGTGAATTTGTAAAAATTTTAGAAGAATCAATCAAAATCATATCTAAACACACACTTTTAAGGTATTTTCAAGGTTGTAACATGGCTTATATTAAGGTAGGATAATTTGGGATAATAGACTTAAATATTTGGGTTAGATACCTAGTTTTCCCGATGTTATCTGATTCATTTCATCTCACTCTTTTCTTATTCACTCAGTACTAGAGAATGTATTAAGTTGGTTCTTTTTTTCTTTATTTTCCAAAATAAAAATTTGAAGAAGTTATTTTTAACTTCTTGTAATTTTCTATTTTTCTTTTGACTAATTTCTCTAGTACCCCGAACCTAAACTTATTCGTTTATAAATTTCAAGAGCAACCTCATACTTATTCTTTTGCATCAGACAATTAAAATAATTATTTCTGCCTAACTTCAAAGAAAGTGGTAATGTTTTATCTTTCAAGTCAAATGGCTATAAGGTTATGTCACTGAAATAATAGCTAAGGCTCGAGGTGTTTAAACAATAGATATAATTTCACTAAAACAGGGTAGCTTAAAAGGCTCAGAATTATCACAAAAGAATTGTGTATTTATTAGACTAATAGACTCAAAGTTAGAAACAGTGCAAATTCTAAAAAATGACTAATGTATGGATACTCTTCTAAGAAGGAAAAGTAAACAACGGAATTTTTTGGCTCAAACCTTGCTGGCTGAGTACAAGTAGACGATTTTGTAACATCTGATTTAATTATTCGCTTATTTTATTATTTATTTAATTTAACTGAGTATTTTAAATTAAATAATCATTTTGTGAATATGTGACATGTTTGGCCGGTGGTGGTATTTGTGGTATTTTGTGTTGATTAATTGGGTTAGTGGAAATTAACTAACTTAATTAATAATTTAATTGGAGATTGGTGAGAATTTGTAGAATTGGGCCAATTACGTAAATTGTGAGAGTTTAGTGGTGAGAAGAGGAAGGTGGAGCTTTAGTTCGGCAAAAAGTGAAATTTAGAGGAATAAAATAAAATACTATGTATTCTTAAGTTATACCAAAAATTAGGTTTTTAGAGCTATTTTTATCAGTACGTGAAAACAAAGGATTTTGGAGAAAAGAGCTTGGACGGGAGAGTGTTAGGGTTTGAAAGAAGAAAGCTTAGAGAACTTGCATGCTGGATTTTTATGGATTTACAAGGTAAGGGGGGAGATTCTTCATCTATGGGTGCTTAATTCATGAAAGGGTAGAGAGGTTTCCCTTAACCTCCAATATGATTTTTCTCTCCTTATGTTGTGTGATGAATAACATGATTCCCATTCGGTTTTATAACATGCTTTGATTTTAAATCTGTGTCCTGTATATGTTATGATTGTTGAATATGGTGTTGTTCATAAACATGGATTTTAAAGTATGATTAACTTCTGAGTTTTTGGGCGAAAATCAATGGAATAATATGATAGACTAATACGAATTAACATGATTTTGTGTGGAAGTAGTATGGGTAACAGTTTTGCACTGTTTGGAGTGGTTTTAAGAGAGTTTTAAGGTTCTGCAAGTGCAAAACACAATTTCTAGTCATGTTAGCAAGGTGACGGGAATCACCCATATGATGCCCTGGGCATCATGAGTTGTGAAGCGTTGACAGGCGTCATCCAAATGACAGAGAGGTTGTCATGACCTCCAGGCAAGCTAGTTTTTACAGGTCGTCACAATGTGATGTTTTGGGTGCTGGGAAGGATGACGAGCATCATCCTGGTGACGGGTCACCCATCATCAAGTCAGAAGGCGCGTTCTGACTTACTGAGTTTGGTTTTGAGGGTTATTTTGTTGGGCTGCCAAGTTTTGGCTATTGTTTGGTGTTTTGTGATGAGTACGAGCATATTAATTATTTTACATACTTATTTGAGTTATGCATACATGTGAGTTATGTGTAATTTGTGATTACATGTGACAAAAGTGTGTGATGCTGGATTATAGGATGTGTATGAGTTATTATTGATGCATTGAGGATATATTTTAATTATAGTTAGAGTGGGGTTGTCTTGCATCTTTCGTTATTGAGTAATTAGGTATAGTCAAAGTGGGGTTGCACTGTATTTTGTATGACATTCATCATATGTGTCATTGTTGTGAAAGAGGCATGTTCGCTAGTGAAAAGTGGGGACTTGTGGTTTGTCCCAAGCCTTGAGTGAGGGCTTAGATCTTAGAGAGAGGGATCGAGGTTCGTAGATATTGGGACCCGGATCATATGAAGAACCAAACATTGAGTCGGTACCACATGCAGATAGAGTTGAGTTGTGAGTCTGGTTCAGATTGGGACCTGTTAGCTGGAAATTTTGACACCAAGGATTTGATTTAAATATGATAAGAAAAAAGAACATTTTTGAAATGTTTTGAACTTCGACAAGGGTATTGTTGAAGATTCTAGTCAAAGTAGTCCTTTATGAGAAGGACACGCTAGGTTAAAACAAGACTTAGAAATATTTCTAAGTTTGGATGGAAATTTCGACGGAGGCGATATAGAGCTTGCGTTCGACAGATATTTTGTATTTCAAATAAGGATGATAATTGTCTTCTGTTCTTATCTGTTTCTTAGAAATGACGCGTGCAAGGTTGTCAAACTCGCGAGTCTACTCATACTCGTAAAGGGTCCATAGCCTCGACTCGCAGACTCGACTCACAAACTCGTGCGAGTCTATGGAAAATTAAAAATGACTTTCAAAAACATATATGTGACACACACATGTATTTTTTAAACTTGTAAATGTCTAATATATGATATAAAAATATATAATAGAATATCAATTAACATCAAAATTTAAATTTCATACTCCATAAAAAATTTCTTAACAAAAAACTTAATAATAAAATAAATAAAATAGAAAAGTATGTATTTAAAGACTTAAAGTACTAATTTCTTCTTAATTGACTTCTACATAAAGCAAAAAAATCATACAACATATATGCTAATGACTTTAAACATCCAAAACTCTAGTGAAATCATCACCACCAATATCATCACCATCCTCTTCATCAGTATCTTGAGTATCATCATCAAGTTCTACCCCAGATGAAACACCTTCTTCATCATTAACCAAAGTTGGATTGCTTGAAATTCCACTTCTACCTAATTCAACATTTCCACCACCACCACCACCACTTTGCACAACATTAGTAATAGTAACATCAACTTGCACAACATAGTTAACAATAACATAATCTTACTGAACATTAACTTCAATTTGCATATTTTCCTCATTAGGATGCTCAGTTATTCATTCATCGTCTTTATACATGAGAATATACAAGAGAATCATTCAAGTGAAACATATTAGAAAATACTTACACAACAAATGATTGTTTTACGGGAACGAACACGAACAAAGCAAGAGACATAATAAACGCACATCGTCTATGAATGTATGAAGGGAGGAAGAAAATTTGCTGAAACTAGAGATTAAGAGAGAGGCGTTCTAATTCTCGTGCAAGAAAAAAATAAGAGATTTTTTTAAAATAATATAAAATCTTTAGGGGAATTTGGGCCTTTTTTGGGTTAAAAAAAATTATAGAATCGTAAACTTGCCATAAACTCGCGAGTCTATACGAGTTTATACGAGTCTACCTTAGTCTACTCGAGTCTATTAAAAAATAATTCTATTCGCGAGTCTACTCATTTTTTCTTCCTAGACTCGTAAACTCGTATGAGTTTACGAGTCTATCTGCGAGTTTGACAATCATGGACGTGTGTAAAGTTGTGGTGAATTAAAGACATGCAGAGCAAAATGTGTCATTTTTTGGAGAAAAGACCGTTGATGACAGTTATTTTCGATGTAGTATAAATATGAGTCTTAGTACATAGGATTTCTGTGTGTTCAAATGTTGTACAAATACTAAAAAATAACTCAAAGTATCTAAGTTAATTGAGAAAAGAGTTTTCGTTGAGGATGTACGTCTAAAACACCATATTTTTCATTTCAATTGAAAGTTATTTTCAGTTTACCATTTATTTCTTCATTGCAATTTCTTTATTACATTTCCTTTACAATTCTGCAAATTTACCTTTTTAAACTTTAAACAATCATCTACAATCATGAGCATTGCTGAAGTGTTCTTAAGATTTTCAGAAATAGTTGAAACAATAGCACGGGTCATAGGATTCACTAATTGATCCTGTAAGTAAACCATTTTTTGGAGATCAGCGGTTGTTTACCAATTTTACGGTAAACAAATTGGCACGCCCAGTGGGACAATGCTATCATTTAAACATTTTTTTTTCAGTTTTGAGACTGAGAAGTGGTAAGATAGCCACAAACAACGAGGAATACATATGAGAAGATACGTAAGGAGGATGGTGAATCAAAATCCACCAAATAATGGAGAACCACCCCCTTCATCTTCGACATGAGGAACTAAGGTTCCAGCGTCAGTATCTGAAACTGTACCATCCATGGAAAATACGACGCCTGTGAAGAACTACAATTTCCAATATTCATAATTAGATCCATCAAGAATGGGTGGTCTATTTAATATTCCTCCTTCTTTGTCCATTGTACCATAAAGTATCTTCCCTGAATCTCACCCAGATGCAGAGCAGGATGCCTGCTCTGATACCAATTGAAATTCTTGTAGCAGATCTCAGATGTCCTGAGAGATGTCAAGACACTTGATCTCTGCTTCAAACACAATGACAATAAGGAACAGAATATAAATTGCAGAAAGTAAATAACATACTGAATTGTTAACCTATTTTGGTGAACAACAACACCTACTGTTGCGGTTAGAATATGATATCAAATTATTAATTAATTTGAATCGCATCTTTAGTTCACAACCGCTCTTTGATTTATCCGAAGGAAAAGGTCAAAAGAGGAAAACCTAATTTTGCATCGTAAAGACAATGCGGGGAGAGATCTAGGTAAGGGGTTGGTTAAGCTTAGGGAAGATACTAGCACCCTAAACTTCTGTAGTACTCTACAGGAACCTTTTGTTTATTGTATGCTTTTTTTTTATTTTATTATCTGCTTTAATATATATTGAGCTAAGGGATAGAGTGACCTAAAGACCTAAGAGTTAGTCCTAAGTTTACTCGGCAAGACGTTGCATCTTGTGCCTACATATCCTGACGGGAACGAAATCAGAGTAATTGTAGTTCCCCTTGAAAGGGAGGTTAGAAACTTCTTGATTGTGGTCAAGGTTTCAATGGGAGTAAACGTATCTTAAGGACACACTTACGTGGATTCTTGAAACTCTTATTTCTATGTTGAAAAGTTGAATTAAAATTAGGGATTCCACGGCGGGAAACCCTAAAGCAGAGTACGACGACTCTTTGACCTAAAGCTAGGGTAAAGGGTATTTTCGTCCACGGCGGGACACCTAGGCTATTAGGGTTTTGAAATGGTCAAAGGTTAGGGTTATTGACTCGGCGGTCAAACGACTAGACCTAATTCTTCGAAAGGTTTGTAACGGTAAAACATGCAAACATGGCAAGATATTATATGGCAGAAATTAAAATGCAGAAAGTAAAGAAAGCGTCGCGAAGATCACTCGCGTAAATTACAAATCCCTCAAAAAAAAAAAGATAAAATAAAACCGCGACCATGGCCTCGCGTAAATTACATCCATGGAACAAAATAAATTGAAATAAATATGAATCGGAATCTATGTATAATCTGAGGAGAGAAACAGAGAACATTAGTGAAAAGTTAGACGGAAATGGCAAACACAGTTTATATTAAAAGAAACACGAAAATGCAATTTGGAATTTTTATTATTGTTTTGTTAATTTTTATATTTTGTTTTTATTAAAGTTTTAGTCTTAATTTTAAAAGGTTTTAATTTTTAAATAAACAAAACTTTAGTTTTAACTTTTTATCTTTAGAAAGTTTTAATCTTAATTTAAAAAGAAAAGTTTTAATTTTAATTTTTAAAAGAGAAAGTCTTAAATTAAAAAAAAAAACTCTAATCATAAGTTTTGTTTAAAAGAAGAAGTTTACATTCAAAAAAACTCGTTAGTTTTACTTTAAAAGAATGTTAGTTTTAAAATTTTAAAGAAAGTTCTAGTTTAAAAAAAAGTTTTAACCCTTTCTAACATGTTTTAATTTTTAATCTTTAAAACTTTATTTTAACATAAAAAAAAAATGTTAATTTTAATACTTAAAAAAAAAAGAAGGTTTTAATTTTAGGAGTTGGTTAATTTTAAGTTAGTAAAAATGTTTTCACTTAACTATAAAAGTGTTTTAAACACTGCTTATTTATTTAAAAAAATTGCTAGTGGTTAGTGTTTTAATTAAGAAAAAGTTTTAAGTTTTTACTTACTGTAATTATAATCAAAAACTGGTTTTAGTTATAATTCACAAAAAGGGTTGTTTTAGTTAGAATAAAAAAATGGTTTAAAAAAATGAAATGGAGGTTTAATTATTTGGAAGAGGTTTTAATTGGGATAACAAAAAAGCTTACATTTCAGTTGCCGGTTGGTGATGCTTTCGCTTGTTCTTCGCCGGCGGCAACGGTTCTCGACGAACTTCTTTGGATCTCTTTTCCTCTTTCTCAAATGGAGGTGATGATGATGAGCTTCGAAGCTCTTCTGAACCTCCAGATCTTGACGGCCGCCGTTTTTCTTTTTGTCTCCTTCTCTCCCTTTTCTCAAATGCAACTCATGTTTATATAGGTAACAAATTAGGGTTAACTCTAACCTAATGCCCACTTTAAAACCCAACTTAAAGAATTAGTCAAAACTAACTAAAATTTAAACAAATTAAAACAAACTTAAAACCCTATTTATTTACTAAACATTAAAAATATTATAAAAAGAATAAAATATTTTCTAATATTTTTAATTTTATGATTTTTGGATGTTTTTATGAATAATATGAAAAAAAGTGAAAAAACTAATATTTTTTAAAATTTTTTTAAATAAAATACGAAAATAATAATTAAATAATAAAAAACTATTTTGTTATTATTATTTTTTTATGAAAATAGAAAAGTTAGAATAAAAATAAAAGAAAAACAAAAAATGAAGAATGTGGGATTCGAACTCTCAACCTCTCACACTCACAACTCCTCACACATGGTCTCTTGCCAATTGTGCCATTTTATTCATTTGAAATGAAGTGGCACTAGAAACCATGTAAAGGTATGACAAATTTGGGGTGCAACACCTACGTCTTGGGGCTTCCAAGACACGAATGAAATCCACTAGATAGTATTAATTCTAAGCTAAAAAAACCTTTGGTTTACAACTTCTCACTTAATTACTACCCGTGCTTAATTTCTACCTAAGACTTTTCCTAGGTATGAGACCCTTCTCAACTCCCTTTCAATCACAACAGTGATAGAAATTACAACTTAATACAAACAGTCCAGCTCTAGTATCAACATGATACAAGAGAGACTCACAAAGTACAAACCCTAGTACACACTAAGAAATAATGTAAATTTCACACCTTTCTTAGATTAAATCCATCCTATTTATAATCATAAAGTAGACTGAATTTGGGCTTCAAAAATGCAGCAATTATGTTCCACAAAATCTGCAACTAATTCTCCTCTAGAATAGTTTCTTCAATCCTAAGTTTCCTAAAGTGTCTCCACACTTAGAAACAGCATCTTCAAATTATAATCAGAATGTCTGATTCCTCAATCTTGAACGCCATCTAGGAAAAACAACTAATCCCAGAATAATCTGACAACTGGAATAAATAAGATAGCAGAAATAAAAACTAAAAAATAACATACAAAGATGTCGGATCATCATGATAGGACATCTTGTCCAACATCTTGATCTTCAGTTAGTTCTTCACCATGTTAGGATATATTGTCCAACATCTTGCTTTTAGTTCTTCACCATGTTAGGATATCTTATCCAACATCTTGCTGACAAGTTAGTTATACCAAAATCGATGCCAACCACAAAGGCTTGGACTCATCAATCTCCTCCTTTGGCAGATTTTGGATAAAACTAACTAAATAGCATTTGAAAGCAGAAACACAAGTCAGAAGTTAGAACAACAGCAGTGGAAAAACAAACAAAGGCCTCCCCCTCAAACAGATCCTTCTTCTGCTAGCAACGAATTAGAACATTCCCCCTCAATGGCAGAAGTCAGCAGCAGTTAGTGGTTAGCAGAAGAGAGATTAGCAAATTTATTATTACTCCCCCTTTTTAGTCGTAATATGACATAGGTAGTTAAGCTAACTAAACAACCAAGTTATAACATAAAAGATAAAGTTATAAACAAGCACATGAAGTGCCAAAATAACAAATATCCTGGGCATTAAGCCCTTACATAACCAAAAAAATAATAATACTACATTCAGATATTATCTTCAGTAGCCTAATCGTCATTTTCTTCTTCTTCCTTATCATCAGCCTCAACTTCAGCATCATCGGTCCTACTAGCAGCTTCAGTGCCCTTGTCCTGCTCAGCTATCAAGGCCTGTATTAGTTGTTCAAGATTATCCTTCCTAGATGTGTTGGACTAGATGATAGCATTCAGGTCCTTGCAGGTCTCCTTTAGTTGTGCAATGGTATCTTCCTTTGAAGTTGTAGGAGCAGATGTTGAAGCAGATGTCGAAACAATATCTGGGACATGACTCTCAGCAAACAGCTTATAGTGCAATGTCAAAGGAGATTCCATTTTCATTGCATAATCTGCAAGCACCATGATACCAGGATGTTGATCCAGGATTATACCACAAATGAGGGAGGGAAAGCATATAGGAAGCTTAGTTGCAGTTGATGAAGCTTGCTTTAGAACTTGGTAAAAGATATAGGCACCAAAATCAGACTTCCTTCCTTTACCAACAATATAAATAAACTTTCCTAGTCTGGTAGAGATGGTTGAAGTGTGGTTAGTAGGAACCTAGTTGACAATACCAATTCTATGCAGAATTGCATACTTCACACTGAGCTTTCCAGCTGACAGCTTCCCTTTGCTTGCCCACTACTTCACAGTTTTGCAGGTGATCTCCTGACACACCTGATCATCACTCTTTTCAACCTCAGGTTAAGGGTCTTCTGATCTTCCTAGGATCTTGTTGATCACAGTGGAGGAGAATGTCACAACATTTCCCCTGACATATACTTTCCTGAAGTTTTAATGTTAGCATCATTACAGCCTTCAGGAACGTTAACCACGAATTCCTTAACAAGTTTCTCGAAGTAGAGACTAAATTTAGTGATTGTCTTCATCAAGCCAACATCTTTAATTAGCTTCAACACCTCTTTGCATTCAACGAAATTTTCCCTAGTTCTCTTTCAAAGGTAACTCTCCTTTTGATACACATATTTCCATCTTCCGACATTTTCAGCAACATGGAATGAAACATTGTCCAAAGGGGCTTTTGGTAGAGCAACAACCTTCTTCTTAGAAGTTGGTTTCTTTACATACTTGATGTTCTGGACATCTCTTTCAACATCATAGTCTAACTCAGTATCAGACTCAGCCTTTCTATTTTTTGACACAATAGCAACCTTGCTCCAAGGTTTCTGAGGTCCAATCACAGATTTCTTGATAGGGGTGTTCTCTTCAGCCACACTCTTACCTTTTCTATACTTCAGTCTTTTTGCTATACCAGGGTGGATACTTTTTGCAATGATCTCATCATCAGAAGGCATGTCATCAACATTGATAGCCTGATCAACATCCTTTCCAGAAGTACCTTCAGATGCTTGATCCTTTGACTGAGATTCTTCAACAAATGGAGATGTTCCACCATCTACTTCGACATTTCTTACCACAGAATCAGCAAGGGTGTGAAGATTCCCTTATGATTTTTCATGATCATCCTCTTCAACCCTATTCTCAACAAAATACTCCTCAGTCACTACCTTTGATTCAGCAACCGGAGCAGAGGTAGTGGGAAGAATCTGAGCTAGAGGTCTAGTAATCCCAGTAATGTTCAGATGAATCCATGTATTTAAGGTTCTAGCAACTATTTGAATGATTCTCTTATCAGTATCAAATCTTTCTTTCTCAATCCTAGGGTTAGGAAAAGCATCAAAGGTCTTTGAAGGATTAACTGTAAGGAGATCCTTAGATCTTTTCACGGGGAGTTTTTCAGGTTTGCATGGCACCATAGCTAGAGGAGCAACATCAATTGCATATGCAGCACACAGTTTCCCAGACTTAGCCCTAGCTGTTGAAGATGGAACATTCTCCTTCTTGGTTACCCCCTTTGAAGATTGTTGTTGAGACATCTTGGCACTCTGTAAAGTTGGAGAAGAATAAACTGGATTAGGGTTTTCTCCAAGCACGAAGGTGAAACAGTTTATAAGGAAAGGCACAATATGAAGGAGACGTGTGAGGGAGCGGTTTAGGTCATTTTAAAATGATTGATTTTGAAATCCTCTCTTTATTTGTTGGAACCATACATACATTTGAGTAGTATTCCCACAAATTAATTTCTCAAAACCCTCAATCATGCAAAACCCTAATTTTCCCCTTAACTCCTCAATCTGATTTTTGGAATCATTAGTGAGACTCAAGTTGTCGCGGTAAGATGTCACAACATCTTGTGTGACATTATATTCAGTCAGCATCTGTCCCTTCCTATGAGTTGAGAGAAACTCCCCCCTTCAACTTTTATGGTCAAAACAGCAACATAAGCACACTTCTTTTCTCCAAGATCATCAATCAATAAGTCCCTATGAAGAAGTTCATGAACCCTTGAGGTAGTTAGATGTCGCAAATCCCTGTGTGACATCTTGGTTAGCTTTCCACAGATTCTTCCATCATCAATTATCACATCTCAATAAATCAATCAGCAGGACCCTTAAGCACATTATGGATATACGCCCAACATTTGCAAAGATCTACAAAGTCCTCAACAGGGAATGGGGTTTCGTCGTTAAACATCTACAAAAGAAAGAGCAAAAAATTAAATATCATGCATGATAATAATTCAATAGTCAACTTATATATATATATATATGTAAACATATATATATATATATATATATATATATATATATATATATATATATATATATATATATATATATATATATATATATATATATATATATATATATATATATATATATATATATATATATATATATATATATATATATATATATATATATATATATATATATATATATATATATATATATATATATATATATATATATATATATATATATATATATATATATATATATATATATATATATTATCCCATGAATCAACAATGTCGGCAAGGACAATGTTTAACATGTATTTCATGACATAATACCCACACTCGTAAGTCCCAGGTTATCTCCTCGCCTACAAATTTAAGCAATAATTACATGAAAATAAATTAAACATATTACATGATAAACTAATTACAATGTCAAAGAAAATGAATTAAACATACACTTACGAATTAATAATCTCTTTCATTTTCTTTTCGAGTGGATCATTCAAGGAACACAGTACAGTTACCGTATTCATCTTAAATGATATGGTGATCAATTGCCAATGACCACTGAATAAACACGAGCATATATATTATTAGTATTTGCTAAAACAAAACTAAAAATAGAATACCTAAACATCAATTACAAAAATAATTACGAACAGAGAAATGGTGTTAAGTAACATTCTTTTCCTCCCACATTTAATCGTTTTTTCAAGTACTCTCGAATGTCTTTTGGTTGATTAAATTCCCATCAAATAAAAAGCGAATCCAAGATTCCATAAATACTTGATTTATTTAACACTATACAAACACGGTGAATGTACCTAAATGGTTAAAGAAAATAAATAAATTAAGGGAGGAAATACAAAAAATGATAATGTTCTATAATGACATGCATATTCAACTATATACTTACGTGCAGCAAACTTGCAATATCCCTACGTCCAGCCACTTATATCCATCGAGAAAATCCCTTACATCATCAGGACTGTAATAGAGTAACTCCAAACATGGACAATGTTCTAGAAGGAGAGGTTGTGTATCATTTATCACCGCAACGTTCAAGTATATCATGGTGATTTCATTTTCATTATGGTCCATTATCTCATTGCGGTTATCTGGAGGAGAGAGGGGCTGAACAATTACTTCCTTTTGTAGAAGCACGACGTACAACACTTCTACTTGGAGTTTGATCATCATCATCATCACCATCAACATAACGGTGATCTTCATTTGTATGTTGTTCGAGGTTTTCACTTAATCTTTACATCATAATATTCAATTAGAACATAAAACAAAAATAAGCATAATATATATCATACATTTCCGATAAAACACTAACATCTCAAGTAAAGCACATACCAAATATAACTCTTAAAACATTTTCATATCTTTCTCTCTTGTTTCCCTCTCCTCTTCTAACATCCTCCTTTGTTCTTCTAATTACTTCTCAACATTCTCAATCTTTTGCCTTTGTGCATTAAATTCCGGGATTTTGGTACTTTTTCTTTGAGACCCAAAGAACGACCTTAAGCTGACACCTTATTCAACACCACGAACACGCTCACCATTCTCATCTATTCCGATAGCTTCTACTAATATGTCATGTCATGCTTCTGGAACAAATGTGCCTTCACGGGCCGCCTCAACCAACGTATCCTACACAACATGAGCAACTTACATATATTATTACCAACACATTTAAATAACAAATAACATAAGCAAAACAAATCATATTTACAATTTTCTCAGCAAATACTCTTGACACCTCATAGGTGTACTCTCCATTTGGTCTTAATCGAGCCCTCTTCCATTTCTCATGTCTTGACAGTGGAGATGGGATGCGATCATCTCCTATTTCTGGTTGTTTTTCAAGCATGATTTTTTCTCAAGTTTCCTGTAACCCCCACGAGACAATCTATGGGGGTACATGTTCTTTGCCTTATTTTGTATTCCTACTTTGCTTTTAACCTATTATTAACATAGTGAAAAATATATATGATTAGTATCTATAACTCATTAGCATAACATTATCGGTTACATAAGACTAGTGCTAACCTTGAATTCCTCAGAACGACGTATCTTCGCAAACTTATTCCATTGCTTCTTCGATATAAAACTATATTGAATCCATGGACGAGCAAGACCGCTCTTAGGCTTCCTAATGTAGTCAGCCGTGAGCTGTGACTTAAATCCCCTCCAACGAGTACCAGCATAAGATATCCACTTTTTTTTCTAACTTTTAGTCATCATTACACTCAAAATTCAACTAAATTTAAATCAATATTTAAGTATGTATTAGAAATTATAGGTAGTGATATCGAATATATGAAAATTATAGTATGTAATACCTTAACGTTTGTCCATATGCTTTCTTTGACTTTATCATCCACTTGTTTTTAATCATATATCAATATATTGACTTTGCTACGTGCAAGGAACACAACATAACTCTTGAAAGTAGAGTAATGTTCACAATCCACTACTCTGTAGAATGAATCAAACTCGGTCGGAATTTTTTCACCTGATGAGTTGTGGACTGATGTCAATTAGGGCATCATTGTGACACCTCTTTATGATCTTTTCGATTGAGTATCATTTGTTTGAGTTTCATTTGCACAACTCTCATTTGTTTGAGTTTATTTGCTAGTATCTGATGTAGAACTCGACAAGATCGACATCTATGTTCAAAAACAACAACATGAACAACAAGAACATAAACAACAACCACAATATAAACAACAACAACCACAACAATGGAAAATGAAGTTTATTGTAGATGCATGGGAAAAATATTTTACGTACCCTAAATGTGATTACTAAGTAAAGGATGTTGGTGTTGGTGTTGTCTTCCTCCTTACGACAACGACGGTATTGTTGTTGTCTTCCTTCTCAACGATGACAACTTGGTTGGGTACTCTTCCTTCTCGACATCACGATCGTGATGGTCTTGTCAACCTCCTTGACGATGATGACGAAAATGACAAATACACAGTGAAGAATGGATACTGAAGAGACAAACTAGGATGAACAATGGTGTTTTGGTTAAAATCGTGTATTGTTTTATAGTATTGAACGTTATGGTTTAAGGTTGAAAATAGGTATTGTTTTGTCTAGTTTCTATTTTCAATGGAAAAAAGGATACTGAAGATACAAGCTAACTAGGAGTGTATAATATTATAATGTTACCACCACGGTCAATACCAGCAACCGTTATGATATATTACTTTCATAATGAAATTTCATAAAGAAGCATCAGAGTTTAATTTACAATTAAAAATTTTAAATGAAAAAATATATCACAGCGGTGGAACTCATCAACCGTAGTCATAACCCTTTAAGTTTTTTATTTATAAATAAATAAAAAAGAAAAAATGCGTCTTAACATTAAAGGAATAATATATATGAGGACGCTGAGGTTCGAACCCATGAAAGCTTGATCGTATCACCACGGTTGGCTCCTCAACTGTTGTTATATACAAATAATTTTTAACCAAAAAACAAAAATAATATGATAGCGCCTTAGTTTAGAGATGTCACCACGGTGTTGGGAAGAACTGTGGTGACCGTGGCGTTGTTGTTTACGCGTTTTGTAGTAGTGCTTAGACGATATTTTCATCTTCACCTCCAACTGATCTATTTTGTATCTATTTAAATAGGACTTTGAAGATTGAAGAAGGTGACAAAGAGAGACATAATACGCGCATTAAACATCATCAACGCTCATACTTAGAAACAAATAAGAAGTGTTGCTTACACTTATACACTTAGAACAAAGATCGTTGTATATTTTTGTTAAGTGTAGAACTTGATTGTAAACTTGTGTATCTGCTTTTGAGAAGCATCTGTAAACACAAAACTCTTATTACAATTTTGATCGTAATCTTCAAGCGACCAGGTTAGGTCAGGCTCTTGAGAAGTCAGTAACAGATTGTTATTGAGAAATCTTCTTAAGCAACTAGGTCAGTCAAGTCTTAAGAAGTCAATGACCGTCAGTTTTCTTAGGAGACCAATTAGGTCAAATTCCTTAAGAAATTCGGAACAGGTTGTCACTGCATTTGTAATCAGTTGTGATTATTGTATTAAGTCTTTGTCGAAGGCAAATCACTCAGGTGGGTGGACTTGAGGTGGCCTTGTTAAGAGTGAAGCAGAATAATAATCCTTGTGTTTTGGTGGAAGCTTCCTCTTGATGATTGCTCTATACTCTTCCGTCAAAGCGATGTTTCCATCATGCTTTAACTTCTGTTTTTTCAATATGAGATCTTTCATGAACTTTGCATAAACAAACATCTATTCAAGGACTTGACTATTGTGGTGTGTTTTGTAGAAAATATGGGATGAGAGACACCCTATTTAAATAAGTTTTGGATCACTTTAGACCTTAGAAGCCTTATAATGTCATCAGGAAACTTTTCGGAGATTCATCTCCGGATACACCTTAATTTTTTACAAAAAAATGTGTTTACGGATATGCAAATCCGTAAAGTACTCTGATGTGTTTTTTTTAATTTAATATGGAGTGTATTCGAATATGCATATCCGGGATCACTCTAAACCAAAAGTTTACTAGAAACTGTGTAAACATACACATAAAATGTAAACTATAAAATTTGTAAACAAAAACCGTCGACATTTACATTATCATTGATGAATATATATTATATATATATTAAATTGTATCGAGTAATAAATGAAAAACAACATTTACACCATTAATGAAAAACACATAGTAAATGGATTTGTGATTGTTTTTGAAGATGCGTATCCAAATTCACTCTAAAATATTTCGCAAATACATCTCCGAATCAATTTTTGACAAAAAAAAAATAGAATGATTGTTTGATTTACGCAAAATAAAGTGATTTAAGGTATGATTGAAAATGCATTTGCATAAATACCTAAAAACAATTTTAAATTTTCAGAGGTGTGAGTCACACCTTAAAAATAAAAATAGAAATTGCCTCAATTTAAACTTCCCAAACATTTCCCAAGTGAGATTATTTCACGACATTTACTAGTAAAAACAAACTTGGGTTGGGAGAATTATAGCTTGGAACCCAGTTATTTAAACTTGAAACTCCACATTATTAGTACCTTTACTATAATACTTCTAAATTAATATTTTAACGATTAATATTGAGTTTTCAAAAAATATAATAATCATTTTTTAAAATTATAATTTATTTTTTAAAATCTATAATTTTATATCAAATGTTTAAAAAATCAATATAAAATCATTTTTTTTATACTAGATTTTTTTAATATTTGACATGAAATCATAGATTTTAAAAATAAATTATAATTTTATATCGATTTTCTAAAAAATACAAACTACTTTACAACAGATACTGAATTTATCAAAAAATTAGATAGTATTAATTTCATTTTTTTAAATAATTATCAAAAATAACAGCAAATATCCAATGCACCCATACATTTTATACCAATTATTTCAAAATTCATGATTTTATATTGGACTTTTAGAAAGAAAAAAAAAAACCAATAAAAATACATACCAAAATTTTTATATCACCTACCAAATTTTGTGCTTGAGAAAAAATTTACAGCGTCCTATTAATGAAAATAATAAGAAAAATATTCTAGGTATTTTGAAACTATTTGGGGGTATCAGGTATAATTTTGGGTGCCATGTAGAATCATCTCGTGTTGGCATTTCAAAAAAATAATAATAAGTAATTCATGATTTATATATAAATTCAATAACATATTCGTTGAAGTTGAAGGGGGAGAATAATTTTATATCAACAAGAACTAACGAGGTTAAGAAACAAAGAATGCATCCTCACTTGTATTGTATTGATAGAAAGGAATTCCTTGCGCATTCTAGAAGCAAGCACGTGCCAGATTATTTTTGATCCAACATGCTGAAATCTAGATTTCAGTTCTTGAAAAACATGCTAAATATCACCAATATGCTACCAAAACCTTGAGCATTTGTGGTTAGTAAGACTAAAAGCAAAAGAATAAATTACTTTCCATTTAGTAAACAACATCTGCTATGATCAGAGACTTGGTATCTATCGACGGCTATGAAGCATCTTGATAAAGAGACACTCCTCAAACAAGTATATTCAAAAACTTGAACTCATGCTATTGTGGAACACCTTCTCTTCTGTTTAGGTCTTCCAAACTTACATTTGCCTCAAGTCCCATGTCAAGTAAATCATTAAGCATTGCAAGAATATCAGATTTCAAAGAGGCTGCTAATGTCTGTCAGTAAAGCAGAAAAAACATGTTACTGTCTTAACAGAAATACAGTTGAACTAAAATGACAACTAAAACTTCTTTGCAATGAAATAGTGTATATACCTTTCTTTCCTCTTCTTGTTTGTGCTTAAGAACTTCCGAAGGCCACTCAGATACAAGTTTCTGAAGTTCATCCTTCATGCCTGATTTTTTGGCATCAGACAAAGTCTAGCAACAATGAAATCAATAAAACAAGGGTTAATAAAAAAGACTATCCAAAGACAGATAAGATATTCCACTAAGTTTGCAA
Organism: Lathyrus sativus; assembly: GCA_963859935.3. Taxonomy (NCBI): domain Eukaryota; kingdom Viridiplantae; phylum Streptophyta; class Magnoliopsida; order Fabales; family Fabaceae; genus Lathyrus; species Lathyrus sativus. The sequence continues at coordinate 433,966,483 of OZ012739.1, read as the reverse complement.
AAAAGTCATTCATACCAACAATTATAATTAATTCTATGATTATAATTTCTTCACCTTGTAGAACTAATTTGACTCTAAAGTTTTTATACAAACAGCTATAATTTTTGCCACAATTTCACAACTGTTCTTATATAAACTGATTTGTACATTAACTAATGTTTACAGGGTAATACCTTGTGACTTCATCGCAAAATTATATTTCTATTTGAGAAGCATTTCTTTGTTTCAATCATTGGTGAAGAAATTTATCAGATTTTTTATAATTGCAAGCCCTAAAACATCCAGTTACACCCAAGATTCCATCAATATTTTAGCATAATACTGAAATAGCCCTTAGTTTCATATTAACTTTACAAACCCTATCTTTTCATATCTCAGTCTTACTCTTCGACTCTTTCACAAACAACCACTGAAGGAGAACAAACATGATGAAAGGTTAAAGGTTGTAGTAAAAAAACTTCTATTAATATTTCATCACGAAGGTAAGTGAACTTTTGAGTGATTTTCTGGGTCTTTTGGTTTTTTCTTCTGCATCTGTGAATTGTGCGTGAACTCGTTTTGCGTGTAATTACGTAAATTAAACTCCCGTAAACCTACGGGAAATGAATTCATGTAACTGAATAATTATTTTTTCTTTCTTAGCATATATAACATAAGTGGACATATTTTATTCCCTACGTTAATTTGGATTTCCTGGCATGTGAATGTGAATTTTGGAACCAAATGGTCGTGAATTTGCAATTAACGTATATTTAAGTGAAGTGGGTGTACGTTAGTTTAGTTCACGGATACCCCCATCATATAAAAAAAAAATATAGAACACCGAAAACTTGAAGAAAAAATGAAACAAAAAAATGGGCAGTCAAGAAGGGTTGGAATTCAAAAATGAGATGAAGAGAAAGACAAAGGAAGAGAAATATGAGAGGAAAATGAAGATAAGTTAGAAATTGGTGATGATTGAAAACTTTAGAAGAGAGCAGGGCTATTTTTGTTTAACAGGGGCGTAACCAGAAGAACTAATCAATTTTTAACATAGAAAAAAAGTAAACAGCATACACTCCATACCTGATTTAGAACTTGAATGATGGCAACGGCGTCACTAGGCTTACATTCCAACAGAAGACCCTAGAAAATCATAAAAACAGGCTTAGACATTCTATAAAAGTGGAACTCTTCTACAACAGAATCCAGCAAATGGGAAGTCAAAACACGTATCAGCATTGGGAATTTATATGATACAAATTAAGAAGCTTTTGTTTTATATTTCTTGGAAAAAAAACTTGAATCTTTAAAATTACAAATTGATGAATACAAAACATGTCAAAAAAGCAAAATGATTACGTGGAATATTTGCTCCAGAGTCTATGCTGTCTATTAAGCAAAACTTAGACACATCACACAATATGCTACACACAAAGCATATAAGCTTGGTACTAACAGCATTATAATCAAAATTAAATGTCAAATCAAACAATGGTGTGGATGGATTTTCTACCTTGGCACATGAAAACCCAGTTGCCAAAGTATGTGGCTTCAATGAATCCGATCGCAACTTTTCAATTTTCCATAATGACCCGGTGTCTCCTGCAAATAAGAAAATGAAAGGCTTAAACGATTAGTTCATCATTAGCAGAATCGATTTTAGAAAGCCCAAAAAATTATTTATATAGCATGATCTTGAAATCATATGATACTACTACATCTATTCATTGCCATCAAAATTATGAAGAGATTATTATTACAGTTGAAGCAATTCATCCCAAAAGAAATAAGGACAGAGCAAGACAAGAAACATAAGTCGGAAAGAAATCTTTCCCTAGCATGATTCCTCAATCAGAAATGCAAAAGTGCAAATCATTTGCCTAAATATATGATCTATTCCAGATCGATACACAAGGTAAGCACCTTCCTTTTAGGACCACCAAAAAAACTGTATGTAAAACAGAAGCAGTTATTTAAAAATTTTCAAATTCTGAATTTAAACTAGGGCTACCAAAAGGGCAACATTTGGAGAAAAATTGTGCAAGACTGATTCAAATGCAACAACCCCCAGAAAATACAATAATCAACAGTATAATCAAATTTAGGACTGATTTTATTTCAATTTCTTAAAAACTGAGAAAAAACAGCTTGCCAGCATTGGTGAGGATGCAAGTTAGAAGAGAGGGAAAAATCAAAATCTAGTAGAAAGTAGGCAAATTATTATCTCAATAAATTTATGGATAGCTTATGTTCAATATAGGAATCCACTTTGACAAACAACTGTTAAAACTCAATAGAAGCTCGCAAAATTAGGGAGATAAATGACGTCAAATCAAAAATAAAACTCAAACTATGTGCACCTCTTTTGGCGGCAAATTTCATCCATGTGTCAAATGAGGTTTGTCGTAGTTTTACACCAGCCATGACAAACCTTTTTGCATATTTATTAATAAGCTCCCACTCATCTGTGTTGTAACAAATGCTGCAAATTATTGTACCAGGTAACAGGTAAGAAGCATATACAGAAGAGAAAGAAAACAACATAAAAAGAAATGTGGGGATCATAATTTATGTTTAGTGTTAGACAACACAAAAATAAACCTTTAGATGCATAAAAAAGGATCATAATTTAGGGTTTCAGCTTCAAAAATTGGTTATTTTGGTACCAAATACTATATGTTATATTACAACGCATCTAAGCATTTTGCAAACTCCAAAAACCAAGCAAACTAACTGTATTGCAAATTTGAGGCCTTGCAAACAAAGAGGCACCAAGTTGCCTTCATACAATCAAACAGTTTTGGGGGACTAACAATAAAGCAGGATTTGAAATGCATGCATCCCAGCCAGCAACAAAGGGAACAACAATTATATCAATTACAAATTGTGCAATTTTTTAAGAGGAAATGTCATGTTCAAATTTTAAAAAGTACTTTTCTACAGAAAACTTTGTATTGTGAAACAAAATATTGAAAAAGATAAATTGATAAATTACCTGAAAACTATATCTGCCGTGCCCGGTTGCAATGGTAAATCATTCCTCTTCAAAAGTCTCATTACTTCCTCCAACAGTTTAATATCATTGTTGTTCTTAGCAAACAACTGCAATAAATTGATAGTAGCTTACCAATTGCAAACAGGAGATAGAATCAAAGAAATCAGGACATTTGTACGTCTAAGTATACCAGCAAATGGTGTGCAGAAGCAACACTCGGTGCCAATCCATAGACATTATGCTTCCACAAAGCCTTCGTTCCTGCTCGCACATTTAAGCCAGATAACCTCAAAATTTCATTTCATATCTTCGAATTTGACAAATGAAACAACACAGATTTATATCAGACAAAGTGGACGTGCAAATAAAGCATACCAAAATCAAGAGCTCCGGCATGAACACAAGCTTTAGTGACTTCACGGCAGAGATTGCAGTTAAAATTGTCATGTATGCGAAGGTTTGACAACCTCTGCTCACCAAATAGATTAAATTCATCACCATAGCAAAGAGAGCGAATCAATAAACCATTAGTTGAAAATAAAGAGGTGAGAGGGGAAGAAAATAGAAACTAACAAATCTGCGGAGGTTCTGCAAAATGTCAAAGAGAAGACTAATATCGTGATGGTGTTTGCAATTAGCAATCATTGACCACAACCAAGCATTTGGAGGCATGGATCGTTTAACATTTACAGACTGAAGCATTTTATCATAAAGATCCTTCACAGCTTCTACATTTAAAATTCAACAATACAAATCAGTAAACATCACAAAAATGAAATTCGAAAAGGGAATTTCCAGTTCACAATTGAATGAGGAACCTGTTGGAGTCCCTTCTACATTATCAGCTACAGAACTGTAAAAAGCCTTTGACGCGAAGAAATTCAATGGTTCAGACTTCACTTGCTGGTAATTACATTGTGTGAGCCCTGAGAGAATCGGTTCTTCGGTGCTTCGAAGATGAGACGAAAGGAAAATCGGAGATTGCAAGAGCCGAGAGACTCGGCGAGCATTTGACACCACTTGCATGGCTCAATGTGAAAAGGACTGAGTTACAACTCAGATGTCTTTTCCGCGCAAACTCGGTAGATTTAGGACCTGTTTGGATAAACAGCTTATTTAATCACTTATCACATAGAGTTTATTCGCATGAGAGCATATGTTGGATAAGCTATTTGTGTTTAGAAGTGTACTTTGAAAAGTGTTTATACAAAAAATAAGTGTTAAGATGTATTATATTTTTTATTCAAAAGCTCATATAGCTGATCATATAGCAAATTGTACAAAGACAGGTATAAATAACAGTATGGTTCCAGTGAAAACAGAAACCAGTGAACCAGTGAAAACATTAGCAATTATAAGCTTCCATTTATTTACTATAAACGCCAGAAACTAGTGAAAACATTAGGCAATACACATGGTTCAACAAAATCACTCCAAAACAATCAAGCATTTTATCAAACAGCTTGCGCGCAGAGATGATGAGTGTTGAATTGATATTAAAAATATAGTTGACAGTGACACACGTGAACAGGAAATCGAAAATACAAGGAACAAGAGCGAAAATTACAACAATGAAATCCACCCAAAATACCTGGATTCAGGCAAAAGAACGAAGACAGGAGTCGCTAGCGTTTCGGGTCGGGTTGGCGAAGCTCCGTGTTTTGTTTTGCCTACATGCTGAAACCTACTTTTATCAAAAGCTTCTTAACATATTGTTTGTTTGAGATGGAAGTAAGTGGAAAGAAACTTAAAGAAGAGAAAACACAAGTTCCGAGAAAATTTTCATTGTTTGGAAGCTATAAAAAAATTAAAAAGAAGTTGAATGTGGGACCTTCTTTTCTGCTCGCACGTTTAAGTCATGTATCTCAATTCAACAGTTGTAGATAAAGCATTGTTCTTGCTCATCATAAGACAAAATGTCTTTCGTTTTGGAAAAGGTTTTTAGGTTATGCCAAAAGACAAAAAGATTTGGATGTATTTGATGTGTTTTAGAGTTAATGAGAGAGTTCAGACGAGCGAGAACTACATCTCGTGTCCTTACTCTCGAGAAACCGTTGACTATACCCCGCTCCTTTTTCGTCTTTATTATCAAAAGGTGTTTAAGTATTTTTAGATGTTTTGAGGTTTTGATTGGAAAAAACGGCTTGATGTTGGATCAAACTTTTATTCATGATTATGAAATTGTTTGAAGTGGTTGGAAGTTTTGAAAATGGTTTGATTGTGAAGTGGAAATGGTTGATGACGATGCACGAAGCAATCGATTTACAAGTTGGATGTGGCTTGGTGGTTTTTAAAAGGGATTTTGGTGGTGGAATGAAGTTGAATGGTGACAAATTGGTGTTGACCATTGTTTTTGAAAATGAAACTTGTGTTGACCAAGATCTTTAATTTTTTAAAAGATTGGTTTTATATTTTTTTTTATCTAATTAACTAATTTCTACCTAAATAAGAACAACACAAACAAAAGAATAATACAGTTACACACAAGGGTGGAGATACACTTTTTACAATTGGAAAATGATCTTACCAAACTATCAGAATTTGATATGGGCCAAAGACGGACGTCTGTGATGCTGGATGTAAAAGAGGAGGAGGGGGTGTACCTGCAAGGCACTCCGATGGTAAAGTAAGAAAACGAGCAAGAGAGCGAGCAAGTACAGAATATGTGTTTTTAGGTAAGAAATTGGATATCTGGCCCTCTCAAGTGAGAGAGTTTTTATAGTGCCCCCAGCGCTTGGCCATTGGTCCCTATTTTCGAGGCGAGATAATTGTTTCCTGAAGAATAGGTAACTGCCAAAAATAGCCATTGAGACGGGCAGACGTGCCCATAACTAGTCGTTGTGACGAGCAGAGGCAGAGTTACGGGCACAAACGTCTTGGTTATTTCTGGATGGTGGAACCATGCGTGACGGGCAGAGATGGACGGGGAGAGGTGTTGTGACCAATGGTAAATAGGTCAGCTTCCCCTGTTGGAGGGGAAGAAAGGTAAACTCTCCCTCTACGAGATTAGGCTTAGGCAATTTGAGTTGTTCTGGGAGCAGGAGTGGATTGGGTCATATCTAGCCATTGGGTCAGTCCGGAGCAGTAGCCCCCCAAGTCGTTGCTATCGGGCATGGTAATGATGACTTAAGGAAGCCCAACGGTTTATGGGATGTGAATAGTGGGGATGCCATGTGTGCCTCGAGTCGTGTGCTGCATTAAATGCGAGATGATAGCTAGGCTAGGGTCATGATGATGCCCTATGCGCGCGTGTTCGCGCACATGCCTGGAGTCTGCTTATAAATAGCGAAGGAGTCCTTTCATTCAGAACTTTTACTTCCTTCTTCCATTGTGCTCGTTTCTGCAATCGTCGTCCGCCACCGTCTACTTTGCTCCGACCACTGTACGGGGTTCGACGAGGACCGCATCCTCTCCAGTTCATCTTCCTCAACCACGTAAGTACTTCTATCCATTGCTTGTTTTCTGTTTTTCTTTTTTTAAGAGCTTTAGATTGCATGTGGTTAGGATTGAATATCTTAGTTAGGGTGTATTCAATGGTGGTGTCAATGGTAGATGGTGGCGCGACCATCTGTCCGCCGGCGGCGGCATAGTCGGCCTCCACTAGGGTGTAGGTTACCACCCTTTAGATTCAGGTGATCCGTAGTCGCGTTGTTGTTAGGTTACCATGACTTCTAGTGGTTTCCATAAGAGGCCACTAGGTTTTGTGATCGGGGGCTATCCCTGAATGTCTTAGGTAGAACGGTCGGGGACTTCCCCATCTGGGTAGCTGCGCCATTTAAGTAGGGCTTAGGTCGGGGATGCTCTTCCTCGGTCCTTCATGCGCCCTTTCACTTGACTAGCAGTGGAAGGGTGGATTTGATTTGGCCATCGAATTCACTGTTTTCCTCTGCTTTTCAGATAAAAGGGATGTTGCGCAGGAAAGGAGAAGATTGCTACAGGGATTCATCAGAGGACAGCTCCTCAGAGAGCACAAATACATATGACAGTTTTTCGTCGCCTGAGATTGTGGGGACATCAATGGTGTTATCGCTGGCGGATGAATGGACCATGGTCGATGGAGCACGCGTCCATCTTTGCCTCTTATACCAGAGATGCCTTTACGAAGGTGGGACCAGAAGGAGAATGAAGGGTGCATTTCCCTTCTGGAGAAGATCGCATCTGCTCGGCTTACGGGGAGCGCTTCCCCATGTATGAATACGTCTTCAAGGAGATAGGGTTAAGATTGCCCTTCACCGATTTTCAACGGGCTATCTTTGCCCATATTGATATGGCGCCTTCACAGCTGCATCCGAACTCCCTTGCCATCATGCGGGCATATGAGTTGGTATGCGAGCACCTGCAGACCGGTGCCACCCTTCCACTATTTTTCACCATTTTCCATCTTCAGCAACAAGTGTCGGGGAAGAGGTTTTGATGGGTTTTCTTGAAGGAAAGAAGGAAAATGTTCAAAACTTTCTCTGAATCCATCTGGACATTCAAGGAAAGGTTTTTTGTGATCGAGCCGGTGTCAGAGGCAGCCACTGATTTGACGTTTGTCTGAGAGGTCTCCACGAATGAGAATAGGGAGAATTTGTTAGACGAGGAGGGCAAGATAGTCACCCGAAGGCTTTTTACTTTCCCCTTCTGCTGGAGCGGGGCTCATTTTTCCCGCCCGATGATGAGTATATAGTCGTCCCTCACCAACTCGCGGAGGACAACAGGGTCAGCTATGCCAAGTTGGTGGCCTACGTGGATAGCTTCCTCCTTGCCCAGTGCGTGACTCGCACAGGGCGACCTTTGTACGAGGAAGACGGTGGGCTGCAGGTGGAAGCCTGATACATCAACACAAAGGAGTTCCTTGAGTGTCGTACTTGCGAGGAGGCTCTTGAGCTCTTAGGTAGTTGTCACTTTTCTTACATTCTTCCTGAAATCTTTATCTTTTCGTGCTTATGTGTTTATTATTTTGCAGGTAAAATGCCTTCGGCGCAAGAACGGATGGCGAAACATGCCCTGGGGAAGATGAAAAGTGGTGCCGCCCTAGGCAAGAGTCGTCTTAGCCAGTGGACGGTTCCTCCCACAACTGGCTCGGGGACCTCCTCTTCTACTCCCCGTCTACCCAAACATCGTCGCTGCCATAAGTTCCAGGCCCAAACGTCCTCAGCCGGACGAGGTTTTGGACCTCATTCAGGAGTCTGGTAAGAGTAAGTATGAGCTTCCCCTGTTTTCTCGAGAGGAGGTTTTTCGAAGGGGCCTCCCTATCTGTTCCTCGAGCGGAGTCTCTGAGACTCGAGGAAATGGATTGTCCTACTAAGAGGGCCAGTCTCACCCAAGACGCCTCTGCCTTAATGAGGATCTTAGAGATGGTCGTGGTCTATGCCGAGGAGAGCTCCCCTTGGAGCTGGAGTTAAAGAGATCTCAGGCCTCAGTGACGCCCCTGTTTAATCTTCTTAGACCTGAAGGTATGAATAGCAAAGACTTTTAGACATTCGAGGTATAAGAGGATTAAACATCAGAGTCCCTAGAGTTTTGACCGTGAATGCAGATGAAATGATATGTAATGTAATGTTATGAAAGACTTTGAACACTATAGGGAATGATAACACAGACCAACAAGACATAGTTTTACTGGGGATGCAAGATATTGTGGAATTTTGTTGAGGTGACAAAGAGTATTCAGCAGTTCTTGAAAAGAGAGGGATAAACCCTGGAACAAATATACAGACATCTAGAAAAGCATCAAATGCAAAAGAAGTATCACACTCTGGAAAACATATCAGAAACATCTAGAAAAGCATTAGATGTGGAATGAGACCAGATTTCAGGATATGTTAGAGACATCCAAGAAAGCAATTTAACTTTACTCTGGAATACACGAGAACATCCAGAAAGCAAAAGCAAATTTACTGAGGAAAAGGTTACAGTCATCAGAAGTTTTCAGAAATGCATTGAACAACCTTGGAAAAGTGAAGTAACAACCGTAAAAGACATTCAGGAGAGCATTGAATGAAACTTTAGAACATAAGCAGACATGAGCATCAGAGACATTCAAAAGAGGATTTAATGAAATCTGAAAAACAAGCAACAATTAGAGATATCAAGAAAACAATCAGAGACATTCAGGAGAACATTGAATGAAATCTAGAAAATAAGCAAATACTAGAGATACCAGGAAAATAATTAGAGACATTCAGGAGAGCATTGAATGAAATATAGAAAATAAATCGGGTACATCCAGAAGAGCATTGGATGAATGAGGAAGACATCAGAGACATTTAGGAGAGCATTGAACGCATCATTCTGCGAGTATATCATTATCATCCAGAAAAACAATTGATGGAAAAAAAAGATTAGGAGATTTTGGAGAAGACATTCAGAAAAGCATTGAATGTAAGGGAACAAGATTTAGAAGATTGTCAGAATAATGGACATATCCGGAAAAGCATCAGATAAGCACGTCAGAACAAAAAGTATATATAGAAAAACATCAGATGAGAAAAGTCATATCCAGGAGAGCATCAGATACGCATGAACAGAGTTCTGGAAAATCAATCAGAACAAATGAGACATATCTAGAAGAACATTGGATAGTCACAAAAGATTTTAAAAAGACATCAGAAGAGAATCATAGATGGGAAAAATAATCAGATTAGTTTTGGAAAAACTTTAAAACAAAGAGGTATATTCGGAAGAACGTCGGATAGAGTTTTGGAAGAACTTCAAAACAAAGAGACATATCCGGAAGAAGATCGGAAGAACACAAAGAGAGTTCTAGAAAAGCATCAGAATAAATAGACATATCTGGAATAACATCAGATAAGAAAAGTTATATCTGGGAGAACATAGATAGACATGAAAGAAGTTTTAGAAAAACTTCAAAACAAAGAGATATATCTAGAAGAACGTCTGATAGACACACACAGAGTTCTGGAAAAGCATCAGAACGGGTTTTGGAAAAAATTTAAAAAACAAGAGACATATCCAGAAGAAGGTCGGATAGACATAAAGAAAGTTCTGGAAAAGCATCAGAGCAACAGACGTATCTGGAAGAACGATCAGATAGAACAAAAAGAAAGTTCTGGAAAAGCATCAGAACATCAGACATATCCGGAAGAACAATCAAATAGAGACAGTCAAATCTGGTAGAACGTCAGATAAGACATAAAAGTACAGGTGCCAAGTAAGTTAGACTTTGTAGAAAGGTAAGATGTTGATAACAACACACCACTGGTGAATGCAAATGAGGATTAAAACACTCTTGTAAAAATGAGATAAAATTCAAATGAGGATTAAAACACTCTTGAAATGCAAAGATATGAAAATGTTATGATGTATGATTAAATGTATGTAATGCAAAAGAGGATCAAAACACTCTTGTTATGCATGATGTATGAAAATGCTGACAACAAGTTTAGACTCTTTAAGGAGTGAAAATCAACAAGTTTATACTCTTTTGGGGAGTGAAAATCAACAAGTTTATACTCATTTGGGGAGCGAACAAGACTGGAAGACTGATTCCTCAACACGGAGATCACTGTCATTTTGCTTAGGGACTCGAAGATGCTGCTTGTTGAACACTTCTTTGCCACAATGGTGAATTGTATCAAGTTGATAATCTTTGGAAGACGAATGGATAGCTGCTTGGGGATTTCTTTTAGGTAAATTGCCCCAAACCTGCTGACTGTTATAGATGAACTAATCGTGTTTCAGCTTGAATGAAAATGATTGTATGTTGTATACTTGAAAGGCTTGCCGCAGTAATGAGTCTTGAAAAATCTTATGAATAAACTAATTCTGAGAAGGACTTGCACTGAGCAACAAATCTTGAACCGATTCTCGACAGGATCTGTAAAAAACTTGCCCCTGATAAGATCACTGACCAAGTTTCTAAACCGTTTTGAAAATTCCTTGAGAGGAAAGCTATTTTTCAATCAAAAGTGTTTAAACATGGAAATTTTAATGTAAAGTTCATGCAAAAAAAATTGAAATCAAAATCATCGTTTAAAAAATACAAAGCAATATGAATTTATGGTTAAAAACACGGTGGTTTTAAAAACATTCAGAATGAAAAGTAAAACAAAGGTATGATACCAAAACCAATGATTTGCAAAAAAAAATGATTTTGGAGTCAGTTTACGCAACCTCGTTGTAGTATACTTTCAAAATAACCTTGCTTCAATTAGGTTTTTTGAGGGTTATAATGTGGCCTAGTTCACGTTTATGAAAAAAATGATAAAGGCTCAAAGTTTATTTGTTCCCACCCCAACTTCGTGATGTTCTTCAGTCTTATGTTTAGTTAAACTTAAATAGTACATTCAGGTTCCAAAAGGTTTTAGAATTGTCTGATGATAATGATGATGATGGTCCAGAAGTCTTGAGATGACAACTACTACTTCTTTACAATATTTAGTTGTTCTTGTCCTTGTGGACTGACCGATAAAACAACAAGTGTACTATTTTGACCGATGTAGTAATAAGGGGAAATTCCCCGAACATCGATCTCACGAACTGCGTATGAATACAGGTTCTATAATAGTATAATTAAACAAAAGGTTATAGGGGTTTTGGTTTGTTTAATTTGTAAAAGTAAAAGGCTGGAGGCAAAAAGCGTAAAATAAATGTTTTGGACAGTTATGAGGAGCATGCTAGGGTAGGGTGTATGAAAATCCTTGTAACAACCTTAATTCTTAGTTTCAAAAATCACTGCTCAATTCAACAGTTACCGGTTTTACAGATTAGTTGACTCTAATCCCTTAGTAGAAACCCCTTTGGTATTCTCCATATGCCCCAATTCCTTGGCAGTATAGGAACAATACCAAGCAATTTATTTCATCTAAAACATTACGGTTACTATAGGGTATCCCTATTCCTAGGCAATATCTATTATAGTATTATCATATAAAAGCGTTAACAATCGTTTTTCCAAACCTAAGGTTAACCGTAAATTGAATCCTTATTTGTCAGATAAGAAAAACCTTAAGAACATTATACGATAACAATGATGATTAGAAAGCAGTGAAATCACTAATTCAAAGTAAACAAGGTCATTACAGAGTCAATTCAAGGACACCCCCTAGAATTGGGGGGTTTAGCTACTCATAATATTTAAAATAAATTCAACAATTAGATTGAACATTACAAGATAATAGGGTTGCCTTGATCTTCAATTGCTTCCGCTCGTGAAAAACTTCAATTTCCCCAATCCTTGATCGCTACAATCTTGATCTGAAATTATTTTCTTGTCCAAAAGTCTCTTTTTTCCTTCTCAAAACACGTCTTAAATAGTTCTAGGTCCAACACAGTAATAAGAAAATATCCAAAATACCCTTAGGGATCTCAAAGGTCAAAAATCCAAGAAAATTAGAAGATGAAGCGCTTTAGCCAACACGGGCCGTGTCAGCTGACATGGACGGCCGTGTTGGCTCACTGTCTATCTGAAATCAACTTTTTTTGCCCCAGGAATGCTGACACGGGCAGTGTCATCTGACACAGGCGGCCGTGTCAGGCTCTTGGTCCACTTCAAAAACTCTTCCGAGTTCATGCTGTTTTCCCCTGTTTTTGCTCTAATTCTTCTTGATTACTTACCTGAACCTAGAAAACATGAAAATACCAAACCGACGCGTAAAATACAATAAAAACGAATAAAATGCGACTAAACATATATAATGATTAACTAAAACTAATGGTAAAATATCATATAAAAACCACTGATCATGGACCTTTTGAGGATTGAGGATTTAAGGACCTATTTTCTTTTTTATCCCAAAATTTTTCCTGACCTATTTCTTTTGAAATTTAGAGTCAGCGGGATGCCCCAGTTTTTGCCTAATTCCTTCACAGGTTTTGACTTAACGTGCTTTTTCTTTTGATCTTTCTTCTTGAAGAGGAAGTGACTGTCTGATTTAATGATTACAGCGGACCATCATTGGATTTTGATTTGAAAGACGTCTTTGACATCTGCTTGTTGTATGCATGAACTTCCCATTTAGATTTTGCCTTGAAAGGGACTCGTCTCATTCTTCGAGTAAGGACTTCTTAACGTTCCTTTGCACAACATTTTTTCACTTGATTTGCGACCATCCTTTAAAATGCTTCTTTGATACCTGCTTGTTGTATGTAAACCTTTTATTGAAAGGTATCTTGCATGAGACTTTTTGTAATTGAATGCATAACCAAGTTAAACTGAGAACTACCCTGCCCCTGGTTAAGATTGCGGTTTTTTTAAAGAAAAGAAACTCCTACTTCGAGGCTCAAAGGGGTTAATGATGGATTATCTTCCTTATATCTCAAGTGTTTAGAAGTTGAAAAAATGTCTTACATCGTTAGCAAAGTTTATTCGAAAGCATACCAAAAGCGATTATGGGTATCACGTTTTCATAATCCTCCCACAAATATTTGCATAATCAAAAATTTGAGTAAGAGGTGTGTGTGTGTGTGTGTGTGTGTGTGTGTGTGTGTGTGTGTGTGTGTGTGTATATATATATATATATATATATATATATATATATATATATATATATATATATATATATATATATATATATATATATATATATATATATATATATATATATATATATATATATATATATATATATATATATATATATATATATATATATATATATATATATATATATATATATATATATATATATATATATATATATATATATATATATATTTGAAAGAGAAAACATAAAGATGTAAATAAATAGATGATTTGAATCAAAATACTGTACATGCTCATTTCATTAAAATTGACATTTAAATATAAACAAGTTTGAAAGCAAATAAATATGATACAAATAAGGAAAATGCAAAATAGAAAGAAACAAGGCCAGTGACTAATCAAACACAAGGATGAGTTGTCATATCTTTGGGAAGCAACTGAGCTGAAGTTGATTGACGTTTCATTTCCTATGTTTTGGAAGAGAGTTGCACTGGATATTGGGACTGGATTTTCCACTCAGCTTCTTCTTCCTCCTTCATCATTCTCTTCGTGCCCTAGAATAAACCACCATGGGCATAATTTCTTATTCCTCTAACTCTCTCAAATCTCAACCATTTTTAACTTTATAAAACTCAAAGTTGAAGCATTTTTCACAAGGATTATGAATATATTATTATCTCACCCTAGGACTAACCGAGTAAACCAAGAATCACTCAACAACAGTGCAACACCACAAAGATTCAACATGTTACAACATGAAACATGTAACTCAATCAACACAACCAATGGTTCAGGCATACAACACATAGTATTGACTATATTGTTGCTTTACAAATGAATCAATAATGGTGTATGGAAAATAAGTTTCAAAGGTCAGACTCTTACCTCTTGGAGTTAGACCAAGGCTTCTTCAAATGCTTGCACAGAAAGAAAATAAATGTCTCTTTAACCTTGTTGGTCCTTGGAGAGAGTATTCAGATGATTAAGTTGATTGGAAATGGCTTCAAAGTTCAAACCCATGCCTTCTTGCAATAATGGAGGTTGGAAATGGTGGTTATGGTTAGGCTTGATACAGAACTTGTTCAATGGTTGGAACAAGTTCTATTGAGTGTTTAGAGAAGGTTTGTGGTGTTTGTTTGGGAAATGCACAAGCAAAATGACTTTGCCCAGAGGTTTTGCAAAACTGGGATGTTTTTGCAAGAACTCTTGGTTAGAAATGCAAGAGTGTTTTGGTGTGGTTTTTAAGGTTTTTGATTGTCTCTTGCACTAAGGATTGACCTCTTATTTATAGAGGAAGTGGGAAGTTTGGGAAGTGTTTGCCAACTATCCACTTGTATTCCAAAGAGCTCGTGATGATGATATTGCTTGGTTAAAGGGACCAAGTACAAGGTAGCTGAGTTTTTGAGCATGCTTCTACAGTTTAGCTTGTACTTGTGAGACTGAGGGAGTGGCTCAATGTTGAATTTATGGAAGAACCATACTTTACCAAAATGGAAGTGATCACTTTATGCCATAAGTGGAATAAACTCTTGGTTTAAGCTTCAAAACCTTGTGTAATCCCTTGTAATTTCGTGTGACACTCTAATTAAAAAGGATCTTGCAATTAGACATCCTAAAACATCTATATTTGCAGCAAAATATTGGTCTTGTATCATGTCATACCAAGTTGAAACCTTGAAATTCAAGTTTTTGGACCTCAACTTCATCTCTTCAAAAATCTTAGCTCACATATGCTATGAAGGAGTTCTTGTACTTTTTAGAAATCCCTAAACATAACCTACAACTTTTGTGTTTGATGAAATTCTTGAATTCAAAGGGATCATAATGAAAACTAGTCTTGAAGTGGACTGAAAATTGAAGGAACAAAACTTGCCTTGAACAATTCTAAGTGTTTTGAAATTCTTCCAAACTTTAAAGATCCATATCTCAAAATATAAACCTCTTTTTCCCATGGTTCAGTTGGAAACTTTTGTAGTATATAATGAGAGCTACAAATTGGCATTTGAAACTCAAAAAATAGATGTGTGGATTGAAAGTTATGATCTTTCAAAGATGGCACCAAAACTAGGGGTTTTTCTCCACACTTAGAAAAAAAATTCACTTTCTTAACTTTACCCCTTTTGAAAAAAACCTCCCAAATCTTGATTCTTCATGATAAAAATCAATGATAAAGCATGTATTAATGAAATTTGGCTTGAATGCTTTAATTTGGGCCAAAAACCCTAAAAGTCAAAGGGTTGACTTTGTCAGATAAAACTTATGTATCAAATGAATTCAACTGTGTGATCTTCAATGAAATTGCATCTTTGAACTTTTCAAACATCATGACTAGGCTCCAAGGATGTATATGAACATATTGAATCATGTCCCAAGGCTTGATATCATGCTTGGGTCAAAATCAGGGCACTGTCGACTTTTCCTTGATGAAATCCTAATTTAGAGTTAATTGAAGTTAGGCTTCAATGATCTTGCAATGAGATCAATTAGCACCTGATTCTTGTTGAATGTATGCCTCTTGAGTGTATGGAAACTTGATTTGGTGATGATTAATCCAAAACATTGACTGACCAAGCAATAATCCTCTTGATCCCAAAGGTGCAAAACCCTAATTCAGATGGAACTCACGCAAGAGCAAACTTGAAACAAAGTTAGGGTTAGAAAATATGCTTGATGCTCCTAAAATGGTGATGGAATCTAGGGGTCAAAATTTGGGGTATGATACATGCTTATGAACTTATCTCGTTTCAGGCTACTTTATACATGTTGATCTTGTTTTAGTTATCTTGTGCTTTATATTTCTCTTGATTATTTAAAGTAAATGAAACTTGCTTTTGCTAGCTTAAATAAATAGAAACTGAAAAGGGGAAATTTCATTAGAATATAAAAGTTACATGAGAATAGATAACACAGTACAACAATTTAGCATATTCCTAGTCTTCCTTGTTGCTTTAGTTATCTCTCTCTGTGTTACAAATAAATTCTTTCCATGATTGACCTTCCTCTTCCTTCAGTTTATGTTTCAACGCTAAAGTGTTAGTGGAAGTATCCTAGAAACACATGGAAGTGATTATCATGTGAGGATTGTAAGAGATACTCAATTTGGATATCTGAATTAAATCATAAATCCCTAAGTTTTTCAGTAGTGTGTGCTATTCCTCTCAACGCTATCCAGCCACTTATTGTACTCAACATCCTCAGGTGGTGAAGAAGATCAGAAGGTTTACTAATGAGCACCAACAGTTCATACCCACGGTATATAGGGAAATAATCCTATTGCAGTTGGGGCTTATTGATGTATTTTGGCAAGGGGCCCATAAATGCACGCACTTTACCAACAAACACATAAGAGATGAAGGCAACACGATACCAGATTTGTTTGTGTTCTGTTTCCAAGGGAGGCTCTGTTACGTAGGCCCGGTCATCCATGATGATAGGAAGCTCAATCTCAAATGCAAAATCCACATGGGATTGTACTAGAAGCACCATTGAAAGATATGAGGTAGCTGAGTGAAGGTGTAAGAGAGAAGAAAAGCTAGATTTTTAGTGGTTCCATGAGGAAAACTGCAGAAACAGGAAGGTAGAAAGTGTTAGAAAAGATCGACCACGTGGGGGGTTGATTCGACAAATGGCATATAAGAGCCATGAGGAAAACAAAGTGGAAGTTAGAGCGTATCCATTTCACCTAGTCTTCCTAGGGAATAAGAGGTAGTCATAGCGAATTTGCACGCTCGTCCATGACGTGTGAAAAGCTAGTCATAATGAATGACAACAAGTGTGATTGAGATGATGTGGCACAAAATATGAATAATGTTAAAGTAGTTAAAAATAATGCCATTTTTCTCCCCTCAGATATGAGTCGACTGTGACATTTTTTGGGAGCATCTGTTACACTTGGATTTTCAGCTACTAGAAAGTCAACAAAGAATATCAATGAAAAGACGTTTACTATGAACATTAATGAAGTGTATTTAAAGAAGCATTAATGATAAGGTGT
Source organism: Lathyrus sativus (assembly GCA_963859935.3). Taxonomy (NCBI): domain Eukaryota; kingdom Viridiplantae; phylum Streptophyta; class Magnoliopsida; order Fabales; family Fabaceae; genus Lathyrus; species Lathyrus sativus. Next base: position 433,949,083 of record OZ012739.1, on the reverse strand, counting down.
TCACAGACCAATGACGAGGGATCGACCGAGTCATCGACATAGCGTGGCATGGTTTGGAGAACTCTCAGGAATGAATCCCCATGACCCAACTCACTGGGAAATGAGTCCAAAATCTCGAAAAGGGAATTCGATAGAAACATGTTCAGAATCTCGAGAAGGACATTCCACAAAAGGCCTCATTCCAAAAAGGATCGGTCGATCGAACGACTTGGTATAAAGGACTTAAGTAAATTTACAAGTCTTGGGGGCATTGATGCCCATCGTTGACACCATGTTTGGAGCAGTTATCATCGAGAGCTCGTGAAGAAGTGGAAAAGTAGTTACCACTCAATGTGGATTGCAAACATATAACATCTTAGAAGACACATAAGCGCACTAGTGAGAACTTGAAAAGTTGAACGTGGAGCAAACACAATAGTCCCTCAGTGGTTATAACCATCGTCAACGGTTACTTTGTAAATAGAATAAATAACACACTCATACATGGGACCAAGGGTCACAAAATTTATACATACTCTTCATACCACTAGAGTACCCGAGTCAAAGAGCGGAACAATTGAGCGAGAAACATGTATGCGTCCACGTCCACCCTTTTTTCTTAGTCTTTTTTTGCTTCCTCAAACAAAACATTGTACTTTTATTTTGCTTTCTTTACTTTTATTTACTATATTTTGCTTGACCATTTATCACAACTTGACTTCATTTAAAGTCTTTTACTATGTTACATTCAACTCACACGCGCGTGTTTTCACACAAATTAATTGCACAAATTGCTTTGAAATTTTTTGAGTTAATCTTATAGACTTTTAAACTCGTGACTATTAAACAATTGCATGCTAAATAATTGTAATGAAAATGATTTTTAGTTTTGAAAATTTGTGTTTTTAAAGTTGAAGTTTACCACGAAAGTGGAAATACCAAGATATTAATTTTCAACTCGAAAGAGTGAAAACAGTATGACTAAAGAAAATTAAAATTTTTAATTTTAAAACAATGACAACGCTTAGAATTAAATAAAAGATTATTATATTCTAAAAGAGATTTCAAAGTTGTAACTTGTATCACGCGACAAAGGGCGATCACTTGTTTGAAATCCGATACCAAACACACAAAAAGAAACAACACCTCTAAATTTAGTTTTTTTTCAAAAAAAATATTTTTTCATTATAAAAATAAAGCTCCAACTTATAAAAGTAACATAGTTAGATGAAAATCACATTCCAATCTCTCATTATTAAAATATGAATTAAACCCTCATTTTCAATTTTTGCCCAAATCAAATTACCTTGTAATCTTAGATAAATACCATAGTTGTAACTGTTGGAACTTTAATTGATTAGAGTGGGAATCGGAAACATTTGTTGAAAATTAATGAGCAATAAATGAATACAAGTAAGAACTAATATAGAAGTGAATTTGAAAAGATTCATTTTTAGTCCCACATTGAAGGGAATGAAAATTAAGATTCATTTTAGTCCCACATTGAAGGGAATGGAAATTAAGATTCATTTTAGTCTCACATTGAAGGGAATGAAAATTAAGATTCAATTTAGTCCCACATTGAAGGGAATGGAAATCAAGCCTTACTAGCTGCCTATAAATACAGGGTAGAAATTCAGTAGTGAGCACATCGGATTTCACAAATTCACACGAATTTTGATTTCCTTCTTCTCTCCCTTTATTCTCTTCATCTTACAATTTTTTCTTTTCTTGACTGGTTATTTGCGCCAGATACTAATTTAGAAAGGTGTATTTCTAGAGCGATTTATCAGTGTGCAACTGATAATCGTAAGTTTTAAGAACAGGTTGTTTTATCCTGGAGGCGTCGTCGTAAATCGATTGCTTTACATAATTTGACAGTACGGCGAAACGTCTTAAAGAAAGCGACCTAGTACGCGACTCGTCCCGATAATTTCCTTGTGCCAAACTCAATTTTTTAAATCCGAAAACAACAATTTTAAGACGTTTTAACAACTGCCATGGCAACTGAGGAAATTATCGGTACTACTGCGGCCGCTTCGGTCTCTGACAAACCTTTCAGGTTTGAGGGTTCCAATTTCAAACGTTGGCAAGCTAAGATGAAGTTTTTCTTAACTCTGAAAAAGGTTGCCCATGTTCTGACTGAGGATATCCCAGTTGTCCCTTCTGCATCATCTGAACTACCTAATGGTAACTCATTTGCAGATTCAGATGGGACTTCCAAAATGTCTGACTCAGATGCTACAAAAGTTAAGGCTGCAGCAGATGCTGCAAAAGCTAAGGCTGCAGCAGATGATTTGCAGCTCCGAAAAGAAATCGCCTTATGGCACGAGAATGATTATCTATGCAAAAATCACATTCTGAACAGCCTTATTGATGATCTGTACGACTACTACAGTAGCTACAGGACTGCTAAACAGGTATAGGAGGCTCTGCAAAGAAAATATGATACTGAAGAAGCAGGTGCGAAGAAATTTGCTATCAGCCGCTACTTGAACTACAAGATGGTGGATGAGAAGTCGGTGGAAGCTCAAAGCCACGAAATTCAGAAGATTGCTCATGAGATCATTACAGAAGGTATGCCCCTCAATGAACAATTTCAAATTGCTGTAATTATTGACAAACTGCCCCCTGGTTGGAAAGATTTCAAAAATGTGCTTCGTCACAAAACAAAAGAATTTTCAATCGAGAGTCTGATAACTCGCCTCCGAATTGAAGAGGAGACTCGGAAACAAGATCAGAAAGAAGAAGTCTTAGTTGTGTCTAACAATAAAAAGAAATTCGGTGCGGTTCTGAAGCCTACGGGCAAACCTTTAAAGAATCAGAACCGCAATGCTATGAACCGAACTAAGAATGGGAATCCCTCTAGGGCCCCATCGGCTCCATTTGCTAAGCAACAACCACCACCTCAAAGAAATGATGCTCCGGTTTTTTCTTGCTACAACTATGGGAAACCGGGCCATATGGCAAAGAAATGTAGGAGCAGGCCTAAACCTGCAGCTGGCTCAAATGCTCAGGTCAACCTGACTGATGAGCAACTCATTGCCATGATCACTGAAATCAACATGGTTGGTGGATAAACATTGGCGCCACTCGTCATGTCTGCTATGATCGTGCTATGTTCAAGACATACATGAATGTTGAAGATAAGAAAGTGTTGTTGGGAGATGCTCACACCACTAATGTTGCTGGAATTGGAGATGTTGAGCTGAAGTTCACTTCAGGAAAGACTTTGATCTTGAAGGACGTCATGCATGTTCCTGAAATTAGGAAGAATCTTGTTTCTGGTTTTCTTTTGAATAAGGCTGGGTTTAATCAAACTTTAGGGGTAGATCTGTACACCATCACTAAGAATGGTATTTTTGTTGGAAAAGGGTACGCCACTGATGACATGTTTAAGTTGAATGTTGATTTGAATAAAATTTCTCCTTCTGTTTACTCTTTGTGTGACTTTAATATTTGGCATGGTAGACTTTGTCACGTTAGTAAGCGAATCATTTCTAATGCAAGCAACATAGGCCTAATCCCTAAACTAAATGTTAATGATTCCAATAAATGTGAATTTTGTAGTCAAGCTAAAATAACAAAAACTTCACATAAATCAATTATAAAAGAATCTGACCCCCTAGATCTTATACACTCTGATATATGTGAATTAGATGGAAGTTTAACTAGAAATAATAAACGTTATTTTATCACTTTTATTGACGATTGCTCTGATTATACTTATGTATATTTAATGAAGAATAAAAGTGAAGCGCTTGACATATTTAAGGTGTATGTAACTGAAATTGAGAATCAATTTAACAAGAAGATTAAGAGACTTCGCAGTGATAGGGGAACCGAATATGACTCTAGCTTGTTTAATGATTTTTATGTTGAACATGGTATTATCCATGAAACGACTGCTCCATACTCTCCTGAAATGAATGGTAAAGCAGAAAGAAAGAATAGGACTCTTACTGAACTTGTAGTTGCAATCATGCTGAATTCTGGTGCTGCACCTCACTGGTGGGGGGAAATTTTATTGACTGTTTGTTGTGTCCTGAATAAAGTTCCCAAGTCAAAAAGTAAGATCTCACCTTATGAGATATTAAAGAAAAGACAACCAAATTTGTCTTATTTAAGAACTTGGGGCTGTCTGGCTTATGTCAGAATTCCGGACCCGAAACGAGTTAAACTCGCTAGTAGAGCCTATGAATGCGCATTCATTGGGTATGCAGCAAACAGTAAGGCATACATGTTTTATGACCTAAATGCCAGAGTAATTATAGAATCAAACAATGTTGAATTCTTTGAAGACAAATTTCCTTTCAAATCGAGAAATAGTGGGGGCACACAATCGAGTCACATTCCTGTGATAAAAAGCACTGAAAGCAGCGACAATGTAGAAACAGAACTTCGAAGAAGTAAAAGAGCAAGAGTTACTAAAGACTATGAGCCCGATTATGCGGCCTATAATGTAGAAGAAGATCCAATAAATCTTCAAGAAGCACTGTCATCTATGGATGCAGACTTATGGTAAGAAGCCATTAATGATGAGATAGATTCTCTAGAATATAACAAGACCTGGCACTTAGTAGACTTACCCCCGGGTTGCAAACCAATTGGTTGTAAATGGGTTTTGAAAAAGAAACTAAAACCTGATGGAACGATTGAGAAATACAAGGCTCGCCTTGTAGCCAAGGGTTTTAGACAAAGAGAAAACATAGATTTCTTCGACACCTTTTCTCCGGTCACTAGAATTACATCCATTAGGGTACTCATTTCAATAGCAGCCATTTATAACTTAATAGTACACCAAATGGATGTTAAAACAGCTTTTTTAAACGGTGACTTAGAAGAAGAAATCTATATGGAACAACCAGAAGGGTTTGTAATCCAAGGACAAGAAAGCAAGGTCTGTAAGTTAGATAAGTCTCTGTATGGACTAAAACAAGCCCCTAAACAATGACATGAAAAGTTTGATAACCTAATGATAATTAATGGGTACAAAGTGAAAGAAAGTGACAAGTGCGTTTATTACAAATCTGAGAATCGCATTTATACTATCATATGTCTATATGTAGACGATCTACTTATATTTGGATCAAACATTCAGGCCATTAATGATATGAAATCATTGTTATGCAATAACTTTGATATGAAAGACCTCAGAGAAGCAAACGTGATCCTGGGTATCAAGATCACGAGATCCGAACAAGGAATTTCTTTGGATCAATCTCACTATGTGGAGAAGATCTTAAAGAAATATAAATACTTTGACTGTAAACTTGCATGCACTCTGTATGATCCAAGTGTGAAACTATTTAAGAACACTGGAGAAAGTGTCAAACGAGCAGAATATGCGAGCATCATTGGCAGTCTTAGGTATGCCACTGATTGCACTAGACCCGACATTGCATATGTCGTAGGACTGTTGTGCAGATTTACAAGTAGGCCGAGTAACGAACATTGGCAAGCTATTGAGCGAGTAATGAGGTACCTTAAAAGGACTATGGACCTCGGCCTACACTATCAGAAATTTCCTGCTGTACTAGAAGGGTATAGTGATGCAGATTGGAACACCTTATCGGATGATTCCAAAGCTACTAGTGGTTATATATTTAGTATAGCCGGAGGAGTTGTATCTTGGAAATCAAAGAAACAGACCATTCTGGTACAGTCCACAATGGAGTCTGAGATGATAGCATTAGCTACAGCTAGTGAAGAAGCAAGTTGGTTAAGATGCTTGCTAGCTGAGATTCCTTTATGGGAAAAACCTATACCAGCTGTGTTGATCCACTGCGATAGTACCGCGGCTATTGCAAAAGTTGAGAACCGTTATTATAATGGTAAAAGACATCAAATTAGAAGAAAACATAGCACTGTTAGAGATTGTATCTCTAAAGGAGCTGTGAGAGTGGATCATGTATGCATTGATAAGAACTTAGCAGATCCTTTGACGAAAGGATTAGCTAGAGAGAAAGTCCATAATACTTCCAAAAATATGGGACTAATGCCTATAAACAATTAGTTACTCATGATGGTAACCCGACCTAAATGACTGGAGATCCCAAGACTTAGGTTCAATGGGTAATAACAAGTTGTGAGTAATATGAAAATGATCATGCAAGTAAATCATGAAGTAATGAGAGGATGAGATAATAGAAACTCTTAATGAGATCTATACTCTGTATGAGGGAGTACCTAGGCTACAGGAGTACTCTTGATAGATTCACCTATGTGACTGTGGAACTGAGGCCGATTCCTATGGAATTTCGAGGCAGAATTCCTAGAGCATTCACTAAACCGGGATACACGTGCAGGGCCACTAAAGCACGGGCTACAAGGATACACCTTACGGAAAGGTTGTGTGCGGGTCTGATGTCCGAGATAGAGTTCAAGACAATGGTGTCACTCTTGTTGAATCAGAATCCTACTCGCTACGCTAAGGTTCAAGTCGTAGACACCTTTGCTTATGCTCAACCTTAGAAACGTCTGACGTACTTCAAAAATCTCTTTTAAATTCAAGTGGGGGAATGTTGGAACTTTAATTGATTAGAGTGGGAATTGGAAACATTTGTTGAAAATTAATGAGCAATAAATGAATACAAGTAAGAACTAATATAAAAGTGAATTTGAAAAGATTCATTTTTAGTCCCACATTGAGGGAATGAAAATTAAGATTCATTTTAGTCCCACATTGAAGGGAATGGAAATTAAGATTCATTTTAGTCTCACATTGAAGGGAATGAAAATTAAGATTCAATTTAGTCCCACATTGAAGGGAATGGAAATTAAGCCTTACTAGCTGCCTATAAATACAGGGTAGAAATTCAGTAGTGAGCACATCGGATTTTACAAATTTACACGAATTTTGATTTCCTTCTTCATCTTACAATTTTTTCTTTTCTTGACTGGTTATTTGCGCCAGATACTAATTTAGAAAGGTGTATTTCTAGAGCGATTTATCAGTGTGCAACTGATAATCGTAAGTTTTAAGAACGGACTGTTTTATCCTGGAGGCGTCGTCGTAAATCGACTGCTTTGCATAATTTGGCAGTACGGCGAAACGTCTTAAAGAAAGCGACCTAGTACGCGACTCGTCCCGATAATTTCCTTGTGCCAAACTCAATTTTTTAAATCCGAAAACAACAGTAACCTTAGATAAATATCGTAGTTAAGATACCGATAATTGATAATTAATCTCTATAATTTTCTAAAAGAAATTAATAATATTTTATACTAAATCCGATAAAACCGTGTACTTGCAAGCATATCGATAAACTTAATATTATTAGTTTTCTGCATTATAAATAATATTACTCCCTCTGTTCTTTTTATGATTAAAATTTAATTTTTTAGATTCATTTAATAAATAATATATTTAGACTATATATAAATTAAATATATTAATTATTTAATAAATTTAAAACATTAAAATTTATTTATAAATAAGAATGGCGAGAGTTCGTTATTTTTTATTTTAAAATTTTTCTACATGAAAGAAATTAGGAAACATCTAGTCTAGTTTTCTTTTGGGTACTTATCATGTCTTGTGCATAAAGTTTTTGTAGTGCGTGGGGGTGACATTAGAACTACACATTTCATACTTGAAGACAATACGTACAAAATTCCTCTTAGCCTAGGACCCATCTTAAACTATGATTTCAATTTTTGTGCTGTTTCATTAGAAATTTGAACTTATATTTCAAACTATTAAATTAGATTCAATTTAAAAGTTATTAGTTTAAAATAAATTAAAAATTTATTCTTAAAATAAAATAATTCTTTATATATATATATATATATATATATATATATATATATATATATATATATATATATATATATATATATATATATATATATATATATATATATATATATATATATATATATATATATATATATATATATATATATATATATATATATATATATATATATATATATATATATATATATATATATATATATATATATATATATATATATATATATATATATATATATATATATATATATATATATATATATATATATATATATATTATTTATTTTACTGCATTTCTTTTATCATGAAATATTTTTTCTACAATACCCATACATTACTAATTAGGTGATTTATTAAATATCAGCTCATGTTAACTTGTGTTTTTATGTTGCAAGTAAAAAAAGAAAATATATAATATTTGTTTAGAAAATTGGGTACTCAACATTTAAAAAGTCAACATGTTATAAGTAAAATTTGACTTTTATATTTATTAAATAAATAATGTATTAGAATTTGAGACTATGTATAGAATAAATATCTAATTTATTTAATAAATTTTAAAAGTTAAAATTTGTTTATACTAAAACTGAAAGGAGTATTATACAATAAAAAAATTAATTTTTAAATTTTTTATATTATATTATTCAATAATAAATTTTTACACTTGTATCTCTATAGGCAATTTAGCAAAACCCTTTATAGATAGATAACTTGCAAAACCCATTAATATATAGATAACTTAGTACAAAAGAAGGCAAAGTTACATCACAATTCTTTAACTTAACTTTGCTTACCCAAAAAAAATCAACTTCAATTGTTCAGATTAGATCATGATAATTAAACCCTTAATTTATAATAATTAAGTTCTAATTCATATAATCTTAGCTCTAATTCATATAATCGGTCCGATGTGAAATGTATATTTAACATCGGTTGGAATAAAGGATGAATGTAAGATTATGGTTTTTACATCGGTTGGGAGGCAGAACCGATGTAAAAAGTAATTTATTAAAAGAGATTTTACATCGGTTGTGAGCTAGACCCGATGTAAAAAGTACATTTTTTTTATTAGTTTTTACATCGGTTGGGAGGCAGAACCGATGTAAAAAATTAAACCCATAGGATTTTACATCGGTTTCCTATAAGGACCGATGTAAAAAGTTTGCTACTTTCATAAAGGTTTTTTTTTTTTTTCTGTATTTTAGCCGAATCGAGGTGGAATTCCTGTAATTTTTTGTGGTACCTAAATTTTCATTTTTTCCAACATCACACAGAGACCACCTTTAAGTCTCTATTTGGTATCAAAATTTTCATATTTTTTTCAACCAACCTGTTAGTTTCATTGCATCAATTTGTTATCTAGGATGCACTTCAAAATTACAATTCAAAAGTACCAATCTAAGATACACACAATTGTACAACATTATAATTATTTTTAAACGATCGACTACTACAACAATAAAACCAGTGAAAACATACAAATATATACAACTAAGTTTCAGTAGACAACACCAAAACCACATTTGCTGACAATTCTATATAACTCACCAGATAAAGCGTAATTTTTATATAACTCAAAGAAACATTTTGCCCAACGGAGTCTCAAATCATCTTGTGTTAATTATGTTGGGTCATCAAATATCTACAATATGTAAATAACAATATAAAATTATTCTTTGAAAAATCAAATTAAGTTGCAAACGCAAAGTAAATAACAAAGTAGAGTTATTTTTTTAACCTGCATCCAAGACTCAGTTATATTGACTGAGACAATATCCAACATATTTTTCATAACATAGTATCCACAATCAATAGAGTTATGTTGTTGTCTTGTCTACAAATAAATGACATAATTAGTAAATACTTATGGTAAAATTAAATATATAGAATTATAATTTACACCACGCTTACTTTGGGTTGTAGCCATGTAGCCTTTTTTCTATTGTCATTTGTCATTTGATAAACCCCAAAAGCACTCATTCAGGAAAAAATATCCATATAAAACCATATAAAATATGAAATTACTTTGTAACAAATTATGTATATAGGATATATAATAAGTTATAAATCACATAAAAGATAAACTTACTTTATAACAATTTTCTTCATGGTTTGATTAAGTTCTCGATGAAGTGAACAAAGGACGACCACAATATTTTCTCTCGGACAAATGATGACTAATTGCCAATGATCTCTGTACGTGTGTGGAAACATAAAAGTCACATAAAATATCTATGTTATCAAAATTTTAAAAAAATAGAAAAGACAACTGCATACAAACTTACCCATGAATAAATGGTAGTAAGTGACACACTCTCTGTTCGTCACGTAACTTATCTTGTATGTATTTTTTTACATCTGCTTCAGTTTTTGGCACATTATCAACATATATACACCTAGCAGGGTCCATAAATCCATATATTTCTGATGTAGAATTATCAATACATAAACGATGAATATACCTGAATAACTTTAAAATAAACATTATAAAAAGTGATAAGAGATATAACATATTAATAGATAATGATAGTAATAAAAAACTAAAATTGTACTTATGTACACCAAACTTGCAGAGTAGACACGTAAAGCCAATGAAAACCCACCAACAACTCTCTGATACACTTAGCTGACATATAAAAATTAACGACACTCTCACAAGAGAATCCTGTAAAATTTAAAAACCAAAACTATAATTTCAATAGTTTTTATCAATCACAACTATAATTCTACTTGAAGTATTTTATAAATGTTACTTACAATTTTCTCAACAACAACTTGTGTAGATTGTGATATGTATTCTCCCCCTTTCTTTTGTCGTGCTCTCTTCCATATTTCATGGTGTAACGGTGGAGATGGACTACCTTTATCATCTAATGTGGAATCATCTCTCGATAATTTCCTTTCACTTTTCATTTTCTCCTCAAGCAAGCGATACCCTCCACGAGATAATACGTGTGGGTATACATTCCTAGCCACACTTTTCATTTTCTTTTGACTTTTTTCCTATTATAAACTCAAAAAGTTATTAATCACTAAACATATAATAAAAATGTCATGCACTAAATATATATATAAATCCTACTAGGAGAACATGTCATTTCCTGGTTGTTTTGGGCCCAAAATCATCATCCATAACATAATATATTTACGCTTCATGCACAACCTAGAAGATAGGTTGTAAATCATCAGGAGAACAGACCAAGAAGTATGGTTAGTACTTAGATTACCAAATAGATTCATTCCATTAGTAGAAAGTCCAAGTCTAAGGTTTCTCGATTCTTTGCCAAAATTTGGAAATAAAGAATCTATTTTCTTCCATTGCAAAGAATCAACTACATGGCGAATTTGTCCATCACATTTTCTTTCTTCTGCATGTCATCTAAGATTCTTTGCATCATTTGTATTAGCGTATAATCTCTTGAACCTTGAAATTATTGGTAGGTACCATACTACTTTCGCGGGAGAACCCTTTTTGACCACCTCATTGTCACTAGTATCACCATCTTTCTTTTTGTAGCGTGACGCCTTGCACTTTGGACAATGATTATAGTTTACATACTCTTTTCTGTATAATATGCAATCATTAGGGCATGCATGTATCTTTTCATACTCCAAACCCATCAGACACAATAATTTCTTCGCCTCGTAATAACAATTTGGCATTACGTTACCTTCTGGAAGCATTTGTGTCAACAATTCAAGCAATTCGATAAACCTTTTGTCAGTCCATCCATTATTCACCTTCAAATTAAACAATTTTAACACGGCTGACAAACGTGTAAAATTTGTGCATCCTGGGTACAAAAGTTTATCCTTGTGACTTCATAAAGTATCATACGCATGTGCTCTCTTAAACGAATCTTGTCCAATATCACGCATCATGTCTTCCAAACGATCATCCATTTCTACGCTACCATTATCTCTTTGGGACACATTTGAATTTTCTAATACTTCACTGTGCCATATCTAGTGGCGGAGCCAGAAAGTTTTTGAAGCCTGGGCAAAAATTTAAAGACAATAAATTCATATTGTATATATAAATAGTTATTAATCAAAATAAAAGATTTTTAATTTAATTGATTTCGGCAGAATTTTAAAACTAACATAGCCATATCCAATTTGAGGCTGATACTAACATGACATATCATTTCATGTGATTCATAATAATTCTTAAAATTAGCAACAAGTTAACAACATAATTTTATTTACTAACTACTGTAACTACAAACTAAATTTAAAATACAAATTCCTAGTTAACATCATTTGAACCATATAATTTAGAGTGAACATAAATTTAAGAATTGGACCTAATATATTTTTTATATTATTTGAGGATAAAATTTATTCTTTTTTTCTTCTTTTTTACAACACTATACATGTTTTTTTTTAATTTTAGTAACTGCTACTTTTATGTTAAATTTTATTTTTTTAAGTATTCATTTTTTGATTTTGGTTAATTTGGTCATAAATAGCAACTTTATTTTAATTTTGCACTTTTTGTAATGTAGTTGAATCTAAATATTATCATATAAAAAAATTAATATAATGTATGTTTAATTGCATAAAAAAGGAAAAAAAATTATGTGTTATTTATGAAAATTGTTTAAACTACGGCGGTTAAAACTGCCATTATCAACGACAAAAAGCTGTCTTTTTATTTAATATATATTATGACATGAGAAATTTTATTCAAAAGTACTATTTTTCTGATTTTCGTTAATTGTGGCGGTTTTAGCCGCCATAACAGCACTTATTAACCGCCACAATTTTCATATTCTTTTATAAAAGAAGGCAAAATTTTGGGGCCGAGCCCGGGCACATGCCCAGCCTGGCCGGGCCTTAAAACCGCCCATGGCCATATCCATTGTGTATAAATTTGACAGATCCCTTCATAAATTAGATGATCCATGATTTCTTTCTTATTAAGTTTTGGTTCTTGATTTGCACAACGAACACATGGACATAGATAAAGCAGATGATTACTTTTTTCAGCATTACTTTTAGGAGGAGGAAGATTTTTTTAGCATTACTTCCAGCAAACTGTAGAAACTCCATCACTCCATTTTCGTAATCAGCACTTAACCGATTAGCTCTCATCCAACTACGATCCATACCTATGTTTCGAAATTAATGCATACATAGTTAAATCATTGGGATTCCTATAATAGATAAAAAAAATTCTATTACTCAAGAATAAAAATTCTATTCATAACAAAAACTATTCCTAACAAATTTCTATTACTTAAAAATTCTATTACTCGAGAATAAAAATTCTATTCCTAAAAAAAACTATTCCTAACAAATTTCTATTACTTAAAAGTTGTATTACTCAATAATAAAATTTGTATTCCTAACAAAAACTATTCCTAATAAATTTCTACTACTCAAGAATAAATCAGTGTCAGAAACCAAAAATACCATAAACCAGTGTCAGAAACCAAAAATATCAGAACTAGGAAACCAAGAATAAACCAGTGTCAGAAACCAAAAATATCATAAACCAAAAACATCAGAACTAGGGAAAAAACCAGTGTCAGAGATGCAGTAATATACAGTTACCGTAATAAAAAACTGGAGAGGAAACCAAAGAGTTGAGGTAGTGGAGAAACTAGCACATGCAACGAAGGAGAGGAAGAAGATGAGGTGATTCGGCGGCGCGATGTAAAGACGGAACGACTCGATGCAAAGACGACGACACGATGCAAAGACGGATGACGCGATGAGAAAATGGTGCAAAAAAAGGAACAACGACGGTGGAAAGAAGAGAGGAACAATGTATCGAGTGTGTGAGAACAACAGTGCGGAAAGAAGAGAGGAACATTGTATCGAGTGTGTGAGAACAGCGTTTCTGAAAAATGAAATAATAAATTCTGCGTTTCTGAAAATTTTATATATAAGGGTTTTTTTACATCGGGCCATGCCCCAACCGATGTAAAATGTCAGTTTAATACATTTTACATCGGGTCATTCAATAGAACCGATGTAAAAACAAATTAATTATTATTATTTTTTGTTTTTTAAACCTTTTACATCGGTTTTAAAGTACCGACTGATGTAAAAACTTGTTTTAATTTTTTAATTTATTTTTTCCATCCGTTAACTTTTTTACATTGGTTGAGAAACTCGGACCGGTGTAAAAGACCAATTATTTTTATAATTTTATTTTATTATATTTTTTGTTGGACAACATTTTACATCGGTTGGGTTCCAAAAATCGATGTAAAATCAATTATAAAAAATCTCATGTTATTTACGAAACTGCCACCTTGTAATTTTTTTTATTAGTTGATTTTTCACATCGGTTTCGTATCCAGGCCCGATGTTAAATCCCTTATAACAAATTTTCTAAATAATTACGAAACTGCCACCTTGTTATAATTTGATGTAAAATCCTTTTTCAATTACTTTTGACATCATATTTTTGGAAACCTGATGTAAAATCATTTAATCTAATGTCTTATTTTTAGTAGTGTGACATTGTTAGAAGACAAAAATTTATTGGAAATTTTATATTGTTTAAGTTCATGGCTGATTCATGACTTTTTTGACAAGATAAATTTGATTTCTATGCAAGAACTTCTATAAATTATTGTATATGATTACCACCAAAGTGAGATCATTCTTTTTAATTTATAAAAGTCTCTTTGTAGTTTAAGGAATGATTTTCAGTCGTTACTATGATTGACTTTCCAAAGGAGGACAATTGTATGTAGAGATTGTAGTTAATTAAGGATATAAATATTGGAAATGCTTTGCTCTAAGGGATTTATTTTTTCAAAGGAGATAAATTTCTAAACCCAATATATACTCACTGAGTGGTATATTCTTAAAATTTGTGAATGAAGTTGTTGGAGCTGCTTCAGTTTGGAGAATTTATCTACCTAAAGGAGATATATTTTCAAACCTAATGTATGCTTATTGAGTAAATCATCTGAGGTTCTGACCTTGGTTGTAACCCGAGTTTTGCGCATTCCACTCAAAAGGGATTGCGTGATAATGTTGACCTCTTCGTGATAGCTTATGTTCATTAAAGATATATCTTGCCTTTATTATTTGTTCTAATGCATTCCTGTTTTGTCTCAACAATGGCTTTCTCTATGAACAATAGTTCTGCTATACTGAATGAGTATAATTTTAAGAAATGGAAGAAAGACTTAGACTTTTCATAAGCGATTGCTGATCTTGACATGACACTACGTGAAACTAAACTTGTGATCAATGATCATAGTGCACCTGAAGAGGAAGAAAAATTAGCTAAGTGGGAGAGAAGTGATAGACTTAGCTTGTGTGCTATTAAGAGGACCATTTCTGAACATTTAATAAGTGGATTTCCTGATAAAGAGAATGCTAAAGAATATCTTACTGTTGTTTGAGAGAGGTTTTAGGTATCTGACAATGCTGAATCTCGATGTTTAATGAAATAACTCACAGAAACCATCCTTGAATGTTGAGAGCTCCATTGCTAAAAGGTCTAAAATTAGAGAAAAATCCTCCTTGTTGTGGCACAAGTGTTTATGTCATATCTCTAAAGAAAGAGTTGAAAGGTTAATTAGAGATGATATTTTATCTTCCTTAGATTTCAATAATTTAGGGACTTGTGTGGATTCCATTAGAGGAAAATTTACTAACACCAATAAGAAGGGTTCAACTGAATTTCAGACCTTTTGGAAATAATTCACACAGACATTAGCGACCCCTTTTCCCCTACTATTTGTGGCAGTAAATCTTTTATCACTTTCATTGATGACTTTTTCCGGTATGGCTATCTCTACTTGATTAAGGAAAAATCAGAAGCACTTGAAAAGTTTAAAATTTAAAATTGAGGTTGAAAAGCAACTAGAAAAGTTGATAAAGGTGGTGTGTTTTGACTATTGTGTAGAGTATTATGGTACATATGATTCTACTGGACAACACATTGTACCTTTTGCAAAATACTTACAAGATTCTGGAATTTTTTCATAGTACACCATGCCTGGTACTCTTGAAAAAAACAGTATAGTTGAAAGGCGAAACCACACCCTTAAGGATATGATGAGAAACATGATGACTATGTGTAATTTACCATAATTTTTGTAGGGTGGCGCTTTGAAAACATCCCTCTATATACTAAACAAAGTTCCTAGTAAATTAGTTCCAAAACATCTTTTAAGCTTTGGACAAGTAGAAAACCCAATTTGAACCATCTCCGTGTCTAGGGTTGCCCCATATATGTTAAAATATATAATCTTTTTGTGATAAAGCTTGACCTTAAAACTAGTCATTTTTTTCATTGGATATCCATATCAAGCTAAAGGATGCATATTCTTCTATTTTGGTAGAGGTAATAAAATTGTGGAGTCCATGCATGTAAAATTCCTTGAGATTGACATTTCTTTGTCACTGCATCTGATAATATTAATTTTCTTATGCCTGTGACATTGTTACTTTATCACTACCTAATTTTGATAATTCTGGATCATCCATTACTCATGGAGGTTTTGCTCCAAACAAAAAATGTGGTCGGACCACTTGTTGAAAATGTAGTTGATCCTCCTATTATAGCTGAGGTTGCACAACCCGATAAGCCAGTTGAGCAAATTCATGTTAGAGGGCCAGTAATACAAAAGGGACCTGCTATCCTTGATGATTTTCTAGTTTATCTTAGTGAGGATGCTTATGATGTTAGTATTGTTTTTTATCCTAAAAATCATCTAGAAGCTATTACTTATTTTCAATCTAGCATGTGGGCAGATGCAATGCATGATGAAATTAAATCCATGGTAAATAAGGATGTTTGGGAACTAGTGGAGTTACCAAGAAACTTGTGGCTCAAAAGGTAAAATTGAGAGGTTTAAGGCAAAACATGTAGCTATGGGCTTCACACAAAATAGGGGATTGATATTAATGAAATTTTTTTCTGAATGATGATCTTAACGAGGAGGTGTACATGCAACAACGTGAGGGTTTTGTGACAAGTGGTAATGAGCATTTGGTTTGTAAAATGAAAAAATCCATTTATGGTTTGAAACATGCTTCTAGACAATGGTACTTGAAATTTGATGAGGTGGTGACTTCATTCGGGTTTGAAGAAAATAAAGTTAATTAGTGCATCTATCTTAAGGTTAGTGGGAGCAAATTCATTTTTCATATGTTGTACGTTGATGATATTTTGCTTGCCATTAGTGATCTTGGTCTACTTCATGAGACCAAACTTATGCTAACCAAGTTCTTTGATATGAAAGATCTTGGTGAAGCATATTTTGTGTTGAGAATTGAAATACACAAAGATATATCCCCTGGTGTACTTGGCTTGTCACATAGGGCTTATATCAATATAGTCTTAGAGAGGTTCATATGAAAAACTGTATGTCAGGGGATGTTCCAATTACTAAAGGAGACAAATTCAGTAAAGATTAATATCCTAAAAATGAGATTGAGCAGGCGGAGATGAAGGGAAAACCCTTTAATAGTGCATTGGGTAGCTTGATGTATGCTCAAGTATGCACTAGGCCTGACATTGCTTTCACAGTTAGCGTCTTGGAATGATACCAGTCTAATCCTGAGAATGATCATTGGATTGCTGCTAAGAACGTGATGAGATATTTGCAGAGAACTAAAGAGCGTATGATTGTTTTTAGGAGAGCTGAAAACTTGGAAATAGTTGGGTATACTGACTCTGATCTTGCTGGTTGTGTTGATGATAGGAAATCTACTCCTGCTTACATTTTCATGTTGGATGGATGTGAGATATCATAGAAGAGTAAAAAGAAAACTATTGTCGCCTCTTCTACTATGCAGGCAAAGTTTATTGCTTGTTATGCCGCTGCCACTCATGTTGTTTGGTTGAGAAATTAAGTGACTGGACTTCGTATTGTTGATTCCATTGCTAAGCCACTAAAGCTTTACTGTGATAACAATGCAACCATGTTCTACTCTAAGAATAATAAAACTCCTAGCGGTTCTAAGCATTTGAAATTAAAGTATTTGACAGTTAGAGATATTGTAAAGAAAAATGAAATTGTTGTTAAGTACATTGGTACTGATTTCATGCTAGTTGATCCTCTAACTAAGGGACTTAGCCCCATTGTGTTCAAAAACCATGTTGAGAGCATGGGCATTGTGAGTTCTTTTGATGTACTAGTGAGAGTTTGTTCTTTATGCCATTTTCTTATCATGTTGTATTTTATTTTGGACATTTTAAGTGTTGGATTGTCAAGTACTTTCTATTTTGAGCAATTGATATTACAATGAATATTGTTATTATTATTTGTCACTGTTTATTTATATGTTAATTGTTAAAATTAGAACTCAGTGTCACTGGGACCACTCTGCCTATGGTTGACACTAGTTCGGAGTTCAAGGTATGGTTATAATTTTAAGCTCGACATCTTCGAAACCACTATACCGGTGGTCAATACCATATTGGAGATGATGTATGATTTTAAGATCGAAGTTGTCAGGACCAATGTACCGGTGGTCGACGCCATATTGGAGCTGAGGCATTATGGTTTGTAAAACCATGCAATTTCTTTGGCTTTAATGTATTTTTGACAAAGAAAATAGCAGTTGGTCGTTGGATCACATTGGCATGCTATTTTCTTGCCGCATTCCAGACTAATGATTAGTTGACGAAGTCCGTAGTATTTATAACCACAAAAGGTTTTATGTTAATGAAGGATATAATAATCGTCGTGATTAAATACTGCTTGACTTTGTTGGTTGAAGTCATATTCAAACACCGCACATAGAATCATGCGTTTCCTTAAAATGCGATCGCATTTTAAGAAATTAGTCATTAATCTGAGAGTCGTTTTCAAAATGTATTTTAAAAATAAAAATCACACAATTGATTTTTTCAAAGTGGGAGAATGTTAAATTTATCTAACTTTTTGTGGGCTACAAACAATTGTTGTTTAGTTTGTAAAAAACGTGTTAATCATGATTCTTATGGGGTGAATAAATAAGCTCTTTTGTTGGTTAAGTGGTCTTTTTAATTAAAGGCTGAGTATCTGAAATCTGATTGGTGTGGGCAAAAGTGCAGGCTTTAACCCTTGACCTATAATGGGTAGGGACTAGAATTATATATATATATATATATATATATATATATATATATATATATATATATATATATATATATATATATATATATATATATATATATATATATATATATATATATATATATATATATATATATATATATATATATATATATATATATATATATATATATATATATATATATATATATATATATATATATATATATATATATATATATATATATATATATATATGGCTAGATCCCCACTGTAATCACCAGAATCAGA
Organism: Lathyrus sativus; assembly: GCA_963859935.3. Lineage (NCBI taxonomy): Eukaryota > Viridiplantae > Streptophyta > Magnoliopsida > Fabales > Fabaceae > Lathyrus > Lathyrus sativus. The sequence continues at coordinate 433,930,033 of OZ012739.1, read as the reverse complement.
AATATAACTTACGACTCCATAACTTGCTCCATTGAGAGTTGTGAATGAGAGTATGAGATATAGAGGAAGATCTAGTCATTCATCTTTTCAGGATCTCGAATCATGACTTTAACAAGTAAGTATTGATGTCCTAATTTCATATAATCGATCAATAGATATTTCCGCTTACACGATATATATATATATATATATATATATATATATATATATATATATATATATATATATATATATATATATATATATATATATATATATATATATATATATATATATATATATATATATATATATATATATATATATATATATATATATATATATATATATATATATATATATATATATATATATATATATATATATATATATATATATATATATATATATATATATATATATATATATATATATATATATATATATATATATATATATATAATGGTTTATTTTAAAGAGAGAATAACTTTTTGGTCTACTACCAATCAAAAATTTTAAAAAGAGATTACAAATGAATTACAAAAAATTGGTTCAAAAAGTTTATAAAAATAACACATAATTTCTATCCATTAGAGACTCAATATCTACAACATGTCAAATACATGAATCACTCAATCCTAAAGTGTTTAGAAGTGTTTCTCAAACCTTATGTAACCTCTAAAGATCTCCTGATTCTTAGGATTATAAACTACTATGAATACTTCTCTTGTGTCTATCAGAAACACCTAGCATTTTCAGCGGAACCAAAAACTTTATCTTATGTAATAAAAATGGATTTTAAGGAAAAATTTCACAAGTCTCCATTTTTCTTTCAAATCAGTGTTGATGTCAATTTAATTGCCAACCATATTGTTTCTCTCTCCAAGTTTGAATCACAATTCGATAAAATTGATCAAGTTCAATCAATGCTTGAACCTTGGCCTAGGTACCTGGTGAACACATTCGTCAGATTGTCTTTTGAAGAAATTTTTTCTACCACAACATCTGTCGATTATATTATGTCTCCAATTAAGTGCAAAAGAATGTCTACATGCTTTGTCCTCTCATAATACACTTAATGATTAGCCATATAAATTTCTCTTTGACTATCACAATATACCTTCACACATGCTCGAGTGAATCCTAACTCTCCAGTCATATCTCTTAACCATATTGCTTTCTTGACCCCTTCAACTACGAAAATATACTCCACTTGAGTGTTAGATAAAAATATTAATGATTAGTGTTTCATCATTTCAACTTTTTTGGTTCCTTTTGAAATGATCAAACACAAGACTGAAGTTTTTGAGCTAAAATCTTAATTGAGAATGGAAGTTATTTTTTTCAAGAGTTTTGATAAAGGTTAACAATTGAGTTTGATCATGCAAGGCTCTATCAAAAAATAAGGTTTGACTTTTTTAGAAATAATTCTCCAAAATAAGGTGACACCGCAAATGTTACATCTTTTCAATTTTCCGCTTTACAATTTCGGATATACACTTTCGAAAAAATCAATGACTTTGTGAATTAGGAATAAAATGATAGGGATGGTCTGAAGATGTATCTCCAGAACATCTTATTGAAAAAAAAAGTTGTGACTCAACTAATTGTGTTTTAATTTCAGTGGTATAAGAGACGTATCCGGGGATACATTTCTAAAATTTAAAAAATGTTTTTTAATTTTAATAAAGTACTATTTCACCTAATAGGATCAAGGTAATGCTAACTTGTGTCCCTAAAAAATTTACTTATAATAAATTTGTATTGGAAAAAATAATTTTATATACATAATTTCTAAGACAATATTTTTTAATTTAATTTTTAACTTTAGCATCACTCTTTAAAAAAAAAATAGATGAAAGAATTCCAACCCATATTTACTCACCTCTCCCCCTTTAACCGCAACACCTTCCACTCAAAGAATGTCATCCAATTCCATAAAATTTCTCATGTTCCCAAATCCAAACAATATTAAAAAAAAAAAATGTTAATATCAATTAAATGTCAATTCTCCTATTTAGTGTGGACAACTGATTATGCTTGGATCGAATAGAAAGGACCACTTCACTTTGATGAAATTGATCATTTCTTGCAACATGGGACGACCTTTATATCATCAATTAAACTCTTTGAAAAATACTCATACAGTTTGAGGCTTAAGCAACTTTTATGGCATAGGATTCTAACTGAAATCCATAAAACAGTGTAATTAAAAACTTGACATATTTAAAACATAACAGAAGAGCATATGGAACTTACAGAAATCATGTCATTCTCTTTGAGATACAAAAGTGCAGTTGTAGAAGAGGAAGGTGAAACAATTAGAAGCCACTAAAGGAGAAATCCAAAGGGATGGCATGATCCAAATTCAATCAGAGAAAACATATTAAATTATATAAGATTAGGATCAATGCGATCCCTTTGGATGCTTCCTCTAGTTGCAGATGAAAATATTTTGAATAGAGAATGGTCTTTCTCTCAAGGGTTGGTGGGTAGGTTTGAAGGCTAAAGGGAGAGATTTTCAATCTAAAAGAGAAAGAGACTATAGTGCTTATATTATTAGCAATCACCCTCTTTCTATTGTCCCTTTTTTTTCTTCCATAAATTATTTATTCTTCTCTTTTGTAGATTTGCCATATCATTACAAGATGGTGGATCACTCAACATTAAAACATAAATTCTAAATAATATTTTTACATTGTAATTATAGATATAAGCTATGGATCCATTTGTTTTTAAGATTATTAAAAAAAATATTAATATTTTTTTTCCTCTCGTATCTTAATTTCGGATTTATTTTGGTTATTTAATTTAAAAATAGTCTATATTGATCATTTAATTTATCAAAATATTTTATATTAATTTTTTTAATAGCGACGAAAAAAATTCGAAAATCAGCCGCTAATTATTAAAAAAAGATTAATATGAAACGTTTTAAAAAATAAAAAAGTTAAAATGAATTTTGAGATTAAAATACAAAACTAAAAAGGATATTAAAAAAAATTGGATTCAATTTGCGTGAAAGATTTAAATATATTGTTCAAAAATGTTTGTTTACTATTTTTTTATTTATTAATTTTTGAAAATAATATTTTTAATAGAAGAGGGAGAAATGTCAAATATCTATTTATAACATTTTTTAATCTTTAAATTGTTTGTACCAAAACAATTTATAATTATAGTTTACACTAATTTTTAAAGATAATTATTGTAATTAAAAATTAAAAACAAAGATTTTTTTGTATAATTTTTATTTAAGAATTAGTCTATTGATAAGTGTCAAATTTACACATTAAATATAAACTCGATAAACTTAAAATACAATAAATCACCTGAAAAAACGTTCAATCTACTATAAAAATGAGATAAAATATTTGTAAGAACATTTTAACTATGATATTTATGATAATACGTAAAAAATCCCAATAAATAAAAAAAAAACATTGGACGAGTAGCGAAGAGCTTGTTGGACAAGTAAGAACTCCTCCAGCCAAAGACAAGACAAAACGGGAAAAAAAAAGATAATCTTGCTGACTCAATCTCATTAGGTAAAGATATAAGCTCGCTAGGTGAGCACATATGATAAGAGATTTCTTCTCGACCAATTTACTTCATACTAAAGTAAGAGAACTCGTTGGGTGAGGTGACAAACCCGCCAAGCGAGACAACGTAGCTCAAAAGACCCCTTAATTAAGTAATTTAAGGGTGAATGAAGGATTTTCTTGCTTGCCTAGTAGGGAGGCTCACTAAGCAAGATAAGACAGTAAAGTCTAATTTGAATAAGTTGAACAAGACTTACTGATGAAGTAAAGCAAACTCATTAGGCGAGGCAAAAACCTTGATTGAGAAGGACACCAAAACATGATTCTATAGATATAGGCATCACTCAATTCAAGAAACATTAATTGATTCCAAAATTACATATTTCATAGTTTTTTTTAACAAGAGAAAATTGAGAGGAAAACTTCCTTAGAGTGATATTAAAGAATCGAAGGTGGAGGCTCTATCTAAAAGAGAAATTGTTGTGGATGTTTTTTCATCTCTTTCTTCCTGGTTATCATTGTAAAACTACTATGAGTCGGAGTAGAAATTTTTTTTTTGGTGGAGTTAGATGTAGTTATTCAAACACTCATGTACTCATCTTAATTGTGTCATTATTGATAGAAAAGATTTTCAACTATGGAGTATTGAACATTGTGAGACTTTTCTTTCTAGAGAGAGACACACCACATATTCACCCAAAACTTTAAGGTGATAGGTGTATGAGTTCTCCCACTTAACTACTCACGCTTGTTATATTTAACATTCTCCCTCAAGTGCGAGTCTATTTCTAAAGAGTATTTAACTAATTAGTTAAATGTTAATTATTTTTTATATTTTATTATCTAATAAAAATGATTAATTTTAAATTTAAATTGAGATCATCATATTTTTCCATAAGTCTTAATTTAAGTAAAGAAAGTAAAAGAATATTTATTTTATAAACATGTAGACCCCATACCATATCAATTCAAACATCTAGAAATACATTTTACCCAGCAGTGGGGCAACCATCCATTATTGGAAATTCCCCTACTACTTGATTTGCAATTATTTGTAATTCTATTCTCCACGAATATCTTTTTCCATTTTTTTTCTTTATCTAAAGGTGGACAAGATTCTTAGGATTACAAAATGTGGACACAATTTAGGCATAATAAATTCTCATCAATTTGTAACACGACTCTTTTAGAAAACGATTTTAAATTTTATTTTTAGAGTTGCTTACTTAATAAACAGTTTAATAATGTATAAAAAATTGTTAAAACATTTTTAATCAACCTATGACAGTAATGCCACACTTTTAAAATAACATGTCCAGTTTGCCACACTTAAAATAGTATTATGAGCAGAAGTCTTGATGTCTTTTTTCTTTTCCTGAATTTTAATAATTTTGTGTAACTAGTTTTATATTTAAATAAATTAATAAATTAATTAAATATTTAATAAACTTTTAAAAAATTTAAATAAAAATATATACAAATCTTATTCTGTCATAATACAATATTTAATATTTTGATATTTGTTTTAATATTTAAATTGTATTTCAAATAATATATAATTATAATAAATTATATTTAAATGATAAGTTTGAATACATGTAAATTATGACAACCACCCTCATCAAATCAAAGAACTCGGTGCTTAAGATCAATTCCCCTAACAAACTTAAGAAAAATAAACCTCCAGCCACTACTGGAGAGAAAACAACAAACATAAAGAAAAAAACTTTAGAGAAAGTATTCACAGATGATTGTAATAAAGGAATTGTAGAAGAAGTAATCAAAACCCAACACTTACGAGTACAATTTTATTTTATATTCTGTAACACTTCGTTTCGTATAATATGTATATAGAATGATATCATACAAGAGTTATTATTTAGTACTGACATAATCATAAGTGCTTATTGATATCATTTATATATTTGACTAATTAACAAATACATAATATACAACATATAGTACAAGATATGGAAAGTGCCAAAAATAAAAGTCCAAGATCTAGGTACAATATCCTTCATTGTACACAATACACAGCGGAAAAATCACAATACAAGCTTCCCTTAAAACATCTATGCGCAACTCCTCCGACATACTAAACCTGCAAACAATACCTGAAAAATAGCAACAATATTGGGGTGAGATAATTTAATCTCAGTGAGCTTCCATGTTCTATGGGTTCACTCGGCTCTACAGATTTCTAATGAAATTCTAACTCAAGTCAAGAGGGAAAGGGGATAAGACTTGAGTTCATAAAGCTCACAATGTATGAAAACATGTCTCTTGAGTTTATCAACTCAAACAATCATTATTTGAGAAAATACATATTGTAACCCTAAGGTGATTAGCCCAAGCCGATTACAAGGATCAAAGCAATCATCCGTCAGATATGGTCAATGGAAAGACCAGACCTCCACTGCACAAACTAAATATCTATCAGATATGGATACCAGTCATCCACTGCATGGAATCTAGACCTCTACTCTGTAGAACACAATCCCGTAATCATTTATGGTCAATCGACACCAGACCTCCACTGCATGGGCTAAACTCGCCATCATATATGTTCAATGGATACCGAACCTCCAATAAAGGAATGCACGAAGCCCTTTCCACCAGATATAGACTTTGTCTATATAGATTTCATCATCCAATAGATATTGTCCACGGAGTCCAGACCTCCACTGCGTGAAATATGCTTAACAAAGTTACAATTATTCATCAATTACCAGGTGATCATATTCACCCATCACATAATATCCCACATGTTCCATACAAAGCATACTAATTCGTAACTAAACTATGGTTCTAGCGAATACTTGTCCATGACACACACCAAGGCACTCTTACGTCCAAGCGTCGCCATCTAAGTCAATTTATATAACCTAATAATCTTTCTAATTCATTTACCTAGTTATATCCTAGATTTCCTCACTCATCTTCATAGGATTTTAATCATGTTATTTCACAATCAAGCATCCAATCAACATACAGCATACACATTAGCATCTCACAATTATTCTTAGGTATATTCAAGTAGTTATGCACAAGCAAGTCACACATAATTAAAACAAGTATTTCACATACAACATTATGGCATATGAATCCTTACTACCCTTTACCAAGCATCCTCAGTGGGTTCATGGTCTCTCCTAACCATTTAATAGCTCATTGCATTATCTTTCCAATGCTTCAAGTTCCATATCTATCGGATCTTGATTCTTGAATTATGGTTGAAACGAGAATCATACTATTTGCATTCATTTCAATTTCATTTCTATCCAATCAATAAATGACATATATCTGTGTTTCTACTTCACCATCTCATAGAGCATTGAAGCAGCTTTTGAACACTTTCGACTGTGTCTCATTCTGAGTTACGGTTCTCAAGTTACGGGGAAACTCAAAAGATAATATTTTTCTGTCTGTTGTCCTGGTCTCCCGATGAACTGAAAGCGAGCTAGCTTGCCCGGCGAGACCGGAAAAACCACAATTCCCAAAAACGTGTTTGGAAGGAGAAAATGGTCAAATCCCTTCAACCCATATGGTCATATTGCACCCAACAACCAAAATTAGCATGGTTTAACATACATAGGCATGCAAATCATAAAATTCATCATGTAGAACACAATATTATCATATATTATATATTATCACACAAAACCTAATTCCCCCAAACTCCTAAATTTTCTCCCCCAAATGCTTTACTAACTAGGGAACTCACCTCTAGAGATGAAAATGATTAAGCTTGGCGAAAAAAATTGGGATGGTTGATGATGATGATGACTTCCTCTTCCTCTTTCTCTCTTCCTCTCTTCTTCACTTTTCTTCTTCTCTTTTCCTTTCTATCTTTCTTTCTTTCTCTTTTCCTTTTTATTCTCATCCACTATATATATATATATATATATATATATATATATATATATATATATATATATATATATATATATATATATATATATATATATATATATATATATATATATATATATATATATATATATATATATATATATATATATATATATATATATATATATATATATATATATATATATATATATATATAATACTAAGTAGTGATATAAAAATATCTCAATTGATATTTTGTCATCTAGTACCAATTGACCAATTATTAATGTTACCAAAATATCATCTCTTGCACTTATTAACAATGATATATATTTTTAATAATAATTGATCTCTACTTCACTAGTTACTCTATTTGTCTCAATTGACAATATTTAAAGCACTTACGAGCTCTAATTGTTCCAACTTACAAAAGATAGAGTACATGGTGTAGCACCCTAATTTTTGACCTTAAGATCCCATCTCCTTGTGCATTTTTCTTACACGTTTTCTTCTTACTTTTGTGCGCGTGTTTATTATGACTAACTAGTTTGTGCAACTACAATAATTTTAGGTGGAGACGGTGCTCCTTCTGACAGGACCATTGGATTCTTATTCGAAAGACCCTAAGGTTTTCTTAATGTTTTGAATCTTCTAAGATTGACTCAACTGGTTCTTTCACGGAGCTAGAGATTCAGCATAAGCATATCAAGGATCAGAGGTCACTCCTCCAAAGATTCTCAGAAGTTTCCAGGCATACCAAGAGAATTAGAATGTTTGCCCTTTGGCATTAAGCATGTTTATTGTTGGGACAAAATCATCATGAGCAAGGAGAATCTATCAAGGTTTCATGGTTATACTCCCAAAATTCATCCTCCTCACCAATTCCCATAGAACACGGATTAGAACTGCTAGGCAAATTTATCAAAGAACATCCTTATTTTCATTTTGCTTACGAATTGCTCGTGAATGGAGGAGTGAAATTAAAGTTTAATATTGGAAAATTTTTACAAGTATGATCAAGGTTGTCAAAGCTTGTTTGAAAGGTTTTCTCGAAAATAAGTACGTATAGCCAATTTTGCAGCATATTTCAAAATGATTCTAAACAATTGTGTCATGGCACTTTCTAGAAATGTTCAAGTTCATTTGTGTCATGAGTCGAAGTCGAAATTTTACAAGATATTTCAAGTTTTACCCATTTCAAAGGCTCATGTTTTTTTTACAAAGTTTACATTGACTCCAAGGATCAAGAATCAAGTGCAAATCCAAGTACGTGTCAATATCCGAAATTCAAATCTAGTCATATTGGTGTTTCTCATTCATACAAATTCAAGGAGGTTTAAGACTTGAAAGAAGCAAATAGAAGCAAAATCAAAGTTCAATTCAAGTATTAAGTTGAGCACAATTTGATGTGTGGTAACTAAAACTCATAGTCTGTACAAGAATCAAATTAATTTAAAGGATTAATTACAATCGTGATTTCAAGTGATAACTTAAGGTGTGACTACAACTCCTCGGTCAAGGACATGTATACAAAACACGAGTAATGGTACAAAAGTGGCACCCGGACCCGTATGGATTATCCCAAAACACATTCACAAAGCCTTTGCTTGAGCATAATACAATCCCGATTGAGCCGCGGCTTACGCCCCATCGTCGGTATCTACTGAAGGTGAGAAAATACTTAGAAGGAAAGGGGGGAGGGTTTGAATAAGGATTTAGAAAATATTATGGCAATAAAAACACAATGATTTTTATCCTGGTTCGTTGAACTCAACTAATCCAGTCCACCCTATCAAGAGTGATTTGCCTTTCTCCACAAGGACTTAATCCACTATAATCAACTGATTACAATATCAATCATTAAGAACAACTGTCTTAGTCTTCTCAAGAACTACTAACCACAACTTGGTATTCTCAAGGAACTTTTACAATCAAATGTAAAACTAAACAAGTGTTTGAAATGCTTCTAAGAAAGCTATATCACAACTGTGATTTACACTTAAGTTTAAGAACGTATGAAATAAATTCAGCAAAGAATAATAATTTGTATGAGAGCTTTTCAATGAATTTGTCAAAGTACGTCAACTCAAGAAAGTTGTTGAAGGCTTGCTTTTATAGGCAGAGAAATCCAAGACGTTGCAAGCTTGAAGACCGTGTACTGCAAAGTAGTTGTAGCCTTTTTGTCTTCACATCACTTGGCCTTTCCTAGAAGTAGAACGTTCAGAGAAATCCTTTTTGCCTGAGTTCTTGTGTCTAGCATAAAAGAGGAAATAGTCGTTTGGCATAACCAACAGATATAACTTTGAATAATCTTCTTCAACAAGTTTCTAATTCACATCAATCAACATCAGAGCCTTAAGTGATCAGAGTCTTGATGTCTTCAAAGTTTGCTGTATCAGACTGTTGCAGCATGTGTGCTTCAGCGTGAAATTAATCAGAGCAGAGTTTGAATATCAGATCCTCAGTACTTGCAGCGTACAGTACTATCAAAGTCTTTTGAAAAACAGTGCTTGAAACTCTTCATACACAGTCTTCAGTCTACGCTTCAGATGCTTCGGTAGCTTCTGCTTCAGATCCTTCTGTAGGCAGCACTCAGAGTCTTCTGCAGACAGCGCTCAGAGTCTTCTAATTAGTTGCTTCTAACAGTTGCTTCTGACGCTTCAGAGCCTTGCGTAGTTCAATGTTCAGATCCATTTTTGCTTTCAGAAGAATATTAAATTTAATATTTGCAGCAAAAATACTTGAACAAATTTAGAGTATATAATTTCTTAATACAAAATTTCATAAGTGTTATCATCAAAACATAGAGATATAACTAAGAACCAATCTGTGTTCTAACAATCTCCCCCTTTTTGATGATGACAGAAACATAAGAAATTTTGTTCAATAAAGATATAAATTATAACCCCCCCTGAGATTATGAATCTCCCCCTGAATTGAATACTAAGAAAAAATAGAAACTTCCCTTTTTGCATGAGTATTCTTTTCAGAATCAAAGCCTGAATGTTCAGAATTAGAGCTTGATTTAGATGAACGTTTCAGAATCATAGCCACGTTTCAGAATCAGAGCCTGATTGGTTAAACCTTGATCTGGGGATCTCAGAGCTACTTTAATGAGTTTTGTCAGATTTATCATTACAGTTCTGAAATACTAAAAATTCATGTTAGTTAAGATTTGATATGTCTGAATTCCATTCAGGTAAAGTTTATTTGAACAGTCAGAATTTCATTTTCTCCCCCTTTTTTGTCATAATCAAAAAGAAAAACTTTTAAGGAAAAATAAAAGGAAACAGAGAGAAAAGATACAAACATATAGTGAAAACATTCAGATTCATTCAATCAAAAATTCAGATAGAACAAACAAAACAGCATATGAATAAATTCAACAAGTGCTCAAACATCAGATAAAGAAAACATAAATCTAGGATTGTTTGGAGAGGAACATCTTCAGAAGGTGGGTGATCTCAGAAGAAGATTCTTCTTGCTTGGACATCCACTTCTCAATGTTCTCAGTCTTCTGATCTTGCCTTGCCATCCAGGACTTTATCTCAGATTGACCAGCTTCCAGCACAACAATCTTATCTTGTAATTCTAGGTTCTCTTTCTTGATCTCAGAAGAAGTAGACGGAGCAGATTCTGATGCAGGAGTAGGAGAAGGTCAATTTCCATTGGAGTTATAGAGTCTGGAAGCACAAATGCAGATGATTTATCCACAATCATCAGAGCCAAAGGATTCTCTTCAAGAATGACTTCAGAAGCAGATCCTTCAACAGACTCAGAAGTAGCAGACACTCAAGAAGATGAAGGTGCATTCTCAAGAAGCAATGTAGGAGATCTGGTTACATTCTAAAGCATTGTTCTAGTAAGCTCAGCGAATCTGATCTTCGCATCATCAGAGCAGACACTCTTCAGATTAGAAGCAACAATGTTGAATCTGGAGATGAACTGATTCCAGCATTCTTCAGAAGCTTCTGGATTGATGCTTGAGAGACATTTCTCTTCCACAGAGTTTAAACTAATTCTGATTTCCTTCTTGAAACTAGCAAATAGAGCATTAACATCTAATCTAGATTTGGGTTTAAGGTAGGTTTCCAGAGGTGTTGGTTTGGGTTGTTCTGGTGGAGGTGGTATGGTGAAAGTTGGGATGATGAACAGAGGACGAGGATAAGATGGTTTCTTTTGAGCAGGCATGATGCAAAAGAATGGTTTGATTCTGCGAATGGATGGGATGACAGCTCTTGGATTAATAGAGTATGGAACAAAAGCTGATTATTTTGGTTTGTCAAAGAAGTGTTTGAGTTTGAGTGCAGAGGGAAGGGGATCAGATGGTAAAGGTTTGAAAGATGCAAATGAAACAAAGTCAGATGATCTTGGAGTGGGTTCAAGAATGATAGCATCAGATGAAATAGATGTATCTGGTTGTTTTGGTTCATATCCTCTGAGAGAAGGGGGTGAGCTTACTTCTGGATGAACATCAGATTCAGATGAATCAGATGAGGTAGATGAGGGACAGGATGTGGAAGATACGTCAAACATAGTTTTGAGGGGTTGGACATCCAGAACTTTAGAATAAGATATGTATGATTCAGTAGGTTTGGGTTGCTCTGGTTGAGGATTAGGATGAGGATTGGAAGGTATAGATTTTGGTGGTTCAAATGCAATAGGTTCAGATTGTTGTGGAGAAGGAACTTGTGATATTGGTTCTGCTGGAGTTGGTTCTGGTTGTGTTGAAATTGGTGGTTCTGGTGGGGGAATTTCAGATGATTTTGGTGCAGGGGTTTGTTTATCAGATGGAGGATTATCAGATGGTTTAGAAGGTGTTGGTTCAGATGCACATTTTTCAGATGGAGGTGCAATAGGTTGGGTTACAGATGGTCTAGCAGAAGGTTTCTTAGGTTTAGAAACACGAGGAGGTGAAGGTGAAGGTGATGGTATAATGGGTTCATGAAGAGTTTGATCAGATGTTAATACCTCTTGTACAGTTTCCAAAATCTCTTTTAGACTTGCCTCTAGAGGATTGATTTTTGATTTCTTGACTCTCTTAGGCTTGACAGCAGCAGCTTCACTAGTAGCCTTCCTCTTGGGCTTAGAAGGTTCTTCTGTAGCAACCTTTCTCTTCTTCTTATGTCTGGCCTCATACAGATCTGGAGCAGGTTCACCTGCCTTCTGAACCAGATTTGCTGGCAGAGGAATTCCTTCATTCAGACAATCTGTGATGTATTGCAGAATAATCTCCCTTGGTTCATTTGCAAAGAACATAGGGAAACTTGCAACAGGAACTCTTCTTTGAGTGACTTCTTCAGTGTTGAATTTCTTTGGAGCAGAAGTAACTTCTTCTACCACTTTCATCCTCTGAAGACTCTTCCCGTTCAGAGGTTTTCCCACTGCAAAAGCCAATTCTTCCTTCATTCCAGCTTCAACCAGATGACCAACAAGACCATTCTCAGTCAGAATGTCTGAGATAAGTCTTCCCATTGGAATCCAGTTTCTAAGCTTCTGGTGTTTGTTTTTGAACTCTTCCCTTGACTATTTAACATGCGTCCACAGATGGTTAAACAGAAGATATGGCAGATCCACTTTGGTACTCTGACTCAGACAATACATGAAGTAAAGCTGATCAGTGTTGACATAATCTGGAGAATTTGAAGATTTTCTGTGGTGAATGCAGCTCATGAAAATCTTAGTCTAGATTCTGTAAACTGGTTTCAGATCCTTAACCTTGTTAGAAGCTACTCTAGATGAGCAAACTTCTCTATATACTTCATTCATGTCCACACGCCCAGATGGTAGATTAGTGACTCCATCAGTCTCCTCATATCCTATGAGTTTCCTTATCAAAGCTTCAGTAATGATGATTTCTTTCCCAAGAACAAATGACACAATGAACTTAGGGCAACAAGAAGCATGTATCCAGAATTCTTTTACCAGACGAGGGTAAACTGGTCCCATTAATCTGTCAAAGAACTTGGTCCAACACTGGGCATCAACAATGGGACGAATATCATACCCATTTTCTGTAAAAGATTCAAAGTTAACTATGGACTCACACAAAACTTCCAACTTGTCAACAAGCGTGAGTAGTGTTCTGATAGGTTCCTTAAATGGGACAGCACCCATGTTTGATGAAGAAATAACAACCATTGTAGATTGAAGTAGCCATTGTTGAAGATGATGAAGGTTTAGGGTTTAGATGAAGGCTAAAGAGCAAGCAGAAATGCATAAACGTGTTTGTGAGAGTGAAAAGTGTGAAATAGTGAGATTTGTGGAATTTATAGAAGAAATTTAGGACACACAAAAGGTCACACGTTCAGCACGTACGCAATTAGCATTTAATGACATTTAATAAAAAGAAATTAATCATTTCAAACCATTCATGATTCTGACAATTGGGGGGAAAACGAGAAACCAACTATTCAAACAGTACCTCAAACGTCTCTTCAGTATTGTGCACGCCATCTTTTCAGATTCAAAGTGACACGTGTTTGCTTGCATGTGCTTCTGAAACCTCTTTGAGAAATGAAACGTTAGCCAACGTTCAGATCCTCTGAGACTTGTTAGTTCAGATACACACAGAAATAATAATACAAGAAATTAAATAAATGACAGATGAAATACTTCAGAGTTTAAAACATTTTGCATCTGAGAAATTTGCTTCTGATAAATATTATTCTGGACAAAATTCCATACTAATATTTTTCAGAATAAACTTAAACCTATCTTCAGCAAGGGGTTTTGTGAAAATATCAGCCCATTGATGATCTGTATCAACAAAGTCTAAATTTATAATACCCTTCTGAACATAGTCTCTAATGAAGTGATGTTTAATTTCTATATGCTTAGCTTTAGAGTGTAAAATTGGATTTTTAGATAAGCATATAGCAGAAGTATTATCACAGAATATAGAAATATTACTCTCAAAGATTTGATAGTCTTCTAGCTGACTTTTCATGCAGAGCATCTGTGTGCTACATCCAGCAGCAGCAATATACTCTGCTTCTGTAGTTGATAGAGCAATTGTAGGTTGTTTCTTGCTGTACCGGGAGATTAAATTTCTTCCCAGAAATTGACAACTTCCAGAAGTACTTTTTCTTTCAACTCTATCTCCAGTGTAATCAGCATCACAGAATCCAACTAGTTTAAATTCATCAGATTTTCTGTAACACAAACCCACATTAGAAGTACCTTTCAGATACCATAAAATCCTCTTAACAGCTGTTAAGTGTGATTCTCTGGGATCTGATTGGAATCTTGCACACAAGCATACACTGAATAAAATGTCAGGTCTAGAAGCAGTTAAGTAGAAAAGAGATCCAATCATACCTCTGTAGAGTTTCTGATCTACTTTCTTACTTACCTCTTCCTTACCAAGAGTGCTTGTTGGATGCATATGAGTCTTTGCCATCTTACTATCAGTCATGTTGAACTTCTTCAGAAGCTCTTTTACATATTTGGTCTGATGAATGTAAGTGCAATCTGGAGTCTGATTGACTTGAATTCCCAGAAAGAATCTCAATTCCCCCATCATGCTCATCTCAAATTCAGCCTGCATACATTGAGCAAACTCCTTTCCCAGCATAACATTGGTAGATCCAAATATAATATCATCTACATATATTTGACAAATTAATAGATCTTTCTTAAATGTTTTACAGGAGAGAGTTGTGTCCACTTTGCCTCTGATAAAAAATTTCTCCAGAAGAAAATTACTTAATCTCTCATACCAAGCTCTGGGAGCTTGTTTTAAACCATAAAGAGATTTCTTAAGTTTAAAAACATGTTATGGAAATTTATCACTTTCAAAACCAGGAGGTTGGTGAACATAAACTTCCTCTTCTATAATCCCATTTAAGAAGGAACTCTTAACATCCATCTGATATAGAGTGATGTTATTTTGTGCAGCAAAAGAAATGAGTAACGAATAGACTCTAACCTGGTCACAGGAGCATAAGTCTCTGTGTAATCAATTCTTTCTTGCTGGCTATAACCTTGAGCAACAAGCCTTGCTTTGTTTCTTTCAACTTCTCCTTTTTCATTCAACTTGTTTATGAAGACCCATTTAGTTCCAATTATATTAAATCCTTTTGGTCTTGGAACCAAATCCCAAACGTCATTTCTTGTGAACTGATTGAGCTCTTCTTGCATGGCAATTATCCATTCATTGTCTTGCAGAGCTTCATCCACAGAAGTTGGTTCAATAACTGACACCAAACCAAATAATGACGCTTCAGATGATCTGAGGTAGGATCTTGTTCTTATAGGGTCATCCTTCTTTCCATTGATCACATCCTCTGGGTGAGACGCCTTGATTCTGGAAGATGATCCTCTAACATTTGACTCTTCAGAAATATTCAAGTTGTTCATTTGAGTAGCCAAAGGAGTTGCATCTGGCGTTGCTTCTGGCTCTTTCACTTGAACCTTTTCTGCCTCTGAGCCTTCAGAGTCTGTGAGAATTACTTCTCTATCTGCAGAATTATCAACCTACTTTGGATTTTGATTGCCAAGCTTATCATCATATCTAACATGTATAGATTCCTCCATAATCTGTGTTTCAGTATTGTATACTCTGTAGCCTTTAGAGCGTTCAGAATAGCCAAACATGAAACACTTATGTGCTTTAGAATCAAACTTGTTTAGATTCTTTTTAGTGTTCAAAATATAACATATACATCCAAAAGGATGAAAATAAGAAATGTTGGGCTTTCTGTTCCTCCACAATTCATAGGGAGTCTTTTCCAGAAGAGGTCTTACAGACATTCTGTTCTGAATATAACAAGCTGTGTTTATTGCTTCTGCCCAAAAATGCTTTGCCAGATTAGTCTCGTTGATCATGGTTCTGGCCATTTCTTGCAAAGTTCTATTTTTCCTCTCTACAACTCCATTCTGTTGTGGAGTTCTAGGGCAGGAGAAATCATGAGCAATGCCATTTTCATTGAAATATTTTTCAAAATATTTGTTTTCAAATTCGCCACCATGATCACTTCTGACTTTAACAATTTTAAAATCTTTTTCATTCTGGACTTGTTTGCAGAAGTCAAAGAACACAGAATATGACTCGTCCTTGTGTTTTAGGAATTTCACCCATGTCCATCTGCTATAGTCATCAACAATGACTAATCCATACTTCTTGCCTCTGATGGATGCAGTTTTCACTGGTCCAAACAGATCAATGTGAAGTAACTCTAATGGTCTTGAAGTTGAAACAACATTTTTAGTTTTAAAAGAAGATTTTGAAAATTTTCCTTTTTTACATGCTTCACAAAAAGCATATGAGTTGAACTTCAACTTAGGAAGTCCTCTGACCAGATTGAGTTTATTAATCTGAGATATACGTCTCATATTAATATGCCTCAATCTTCTGTGCCAGACCCATTGCTCATCATTAACAAACATAAGGCATTTTACATTTTGAACCTTAAGTTCTGAAAGATTGATTTTATAAATGTTGTTCTTCCTCTTTCCATTAAATAGGATTGAGCCATCCTTCTGACTAACAGCTTTGCAACATTTTTGATTAAAGATTATGTCATAACCATTGTCACTTAATTGACTTATGGACAATAGATTATGCTTTAATCCTTCTACAAGTAAAACATTAGATATAGATGGAAGGTTACCATTGCCAATAGTACCAGAGCCAATTATCTTGCCCTTCTGATTCCCTCCAAACTTGACGTCTCCTCCAGATTTAAGCTCCAGGCTTTGGAACATAAACCTTTCTCCCGTCATGTGACGTGAGCAGCCAGAGTCCAGGTACCATGACTGGCGTTTTGACTTTGCTGCTAAATACATTTGCAACATGTATTATCTTCTCCTTAGGTACCCAGATCTTTTTGGGTACTTTTGCGTTAGTTGTCTTAAAAGTTTATCTAAACTTCTGTCTTTTTACAACAGGTTTGTTCTGACTAACTTTTGGTTTAAACACAGGAACGTTCTGATCAGAACGTGTATGTTTAATATCATTCAGATGACCAAACTTAAAATGAGAATATAAGGGAGTCTTCTTAATGATCATTTTATCAACAGGTATTAGATTAAATCCTTTCCAGAGGAAGATTCGTATCCAATTCCTTTCCTGTTGTTTCTGCTAACTCCATAGATCATTGAAGCCATCTTGCTTCTATCTATGCTTTTAGCCAGAAACTTCTGAAAACTATAGTCACATTCTTCTAAAATATTTTTTCATTTTGACTTAGTTTCAGATTCAGAGTCTTGTTGAGCTTTTTCAAAATTGTTTTTCATTTTTAAATTATTTCTCTGAGCTCAGCAACTTCTGACTTTAACTGACTATTCTCAAATTCAAGATTGCATTTAAGTTTCTTGCGTTTGAGCTTAATCTGGTTATAGTTATTCAGGACTTCTGATAAAACCTTAATAAGTTCTTCCCTAGAGAGATCAAAAAGTACCTCTTCTGAGTCAGATTCAGAATAAGATTCAGATCCAGATGATCCTTCATCCTGATCTTCCACGCCTGCCATCAGTGCCATGTTGGCGTATTCTTCTTCAGATTCTGATGAAGATTCAGATTCATCTGAATCATCCCAGGTTTCCATTAGAACCTTCTTCTTTTTTTCAAACTTCCTCTTTGGCTTTTCCTTTAGAAGCTTTGGACATTCATTCTTGTAATGACCAGGTTCCTTGCATTCATAGCAAACAACTTCCTTCTTTCCAGATCTTTTGTGTTCAGAGGACTCTTTGCATTGATCTGACTTCTTGAAGTTCTTGAACTTCCTCTGTTTGTGCTTCTAGAGTTTGTTGATCCTTCTGGACAGCAAGGACAGTTCATCTTCTTCTTCAGAAGAAGACTCTTTAGAACTTTCTTCTAACACCTGCAATGCTTTAACAAATTTGTTAGATTTTAAAGCAATTGACTTACCTTTATTTTGAGACTTGTCTTCTTCAAGTTCAATTTCATGGCTCCTCAGTGAGCTGATTAGTTCCTCCAATGTGATCTTGTTCAAATCCTTAGCTAGCTTCAGAGCAGTGACCATTGGTCTCCATCTGATGGGCAAGCTTCTGATAATCTTCTTCACATGATCAGCAGTTGAATAGCCTTTGTCCAGCACTTTTAATCCAGCTGTGAGGATCTGGAATCTAGAGAACATAGTTTCTATAGATTCAGATTCTTCCATTTTAAAGGCTTCATATTTCTGGATCAGCGCCAGAGCCTTGGTCTCTTTAACTTGTGAGTTCCCCTCATGAGTCATCTTCAAAGACTCAAACAAATCAAATGTTATTTCTCTGTTGGTAATCTTCTCATACTCAGTATGAGATATAGCATTTAATAAGATTGTTCTTGCTTTGTGATGATTTCTGAACTCCTTCTTCTGAGCTTCAGTCATAGATTTTCTATCAATTTTCTTGCCATCCCCATCAGTGGGGTGAACATAACCATCAATGACTAAGTCCCAAAGATCAACATCATAACCAAGGAAGAAACTCTCTATTATGTCCTTCCAATAGTCAAACTTCTCCCCATCAAACATAGGGGGTTTTGTGCTGATTCTATCCCTTTCTTCATACCTGTTGTTGCTGTTGGATGTTGAAGCTTCAGCCATAATATCAACCAAGAAATATCAAGAGTTTTCTCACTGGATCTTTTTTGTTCACGGTGAAGTGATAACGCACACAGAACCAGAGCTCTGATGCCAACTGAAGGTGAGAAAATACTTAGAAGAGGGGGGGGGGGGTTGAATAAGGATTTAGAAAATATTATGGCAATAAAAATACAATGATTTTTATCCTGGTTCGTTGAAATCAACTAATCTAGTCCACCCTATCAAGAGTGATTTGCCTTTCTCCACGAGGACTTAATCCACTATAATCAATTGATTACAATATCAATCACTAAGAACATTTGTCTTAGTCTTCTCAAGAACTACTGACCACAACTTGGTCTTCTCAAGGAACATTTACAATCAAATGTAAAACTAAACAAGTGTTTGAAATGCTTCTAAGAAAGCTATATCACAACTGTGATTTACACTTAAGTTTAAGAACACATGAAATAAATTCAGCAAAGAATAATAATTTGTATGAGAGCTTTTCAATGAATTTGTCAAAGTACGTCAACTCAAGAAAGTTGTTGAAGACTTGCTTTTATAGGCAGAGAAATCAAGACGTTGCAAGCTTGAAGACCGTGTACTGCAAAGTAGCTGTAGCCTTTTTGTCTTCACATCACTTGACCTTTCCTAGAAGTAGAACGTTCAGAGAAATCTTTTTTGCCTGAGTTCTTATGTCTAGCATAAAAGAGGAAAGAGTCGTTTGGCATAACCAACGGATATAACTTTGAATAATCTTCTTCAACAAGTTTCTAATTCACAACAATCAACATCAGAGCCTTGAGTGATCAGAGTCTTGATGTCTTCAGAGTTTGCTGTATCAGACTGTTGCAGCATGTGTGCTTCAGCGTGAAATTAATCAGAGGAGAGTTTGAATATCAGATCCTCAGTACTTGCAGAGTACAGTACTATCAGAGTCTTCTGAAAAACATTGCTTGAAACTCTTCATACACAGTGTTCAGTCTATGCTTCAGATGCTTCTGTAGCTTCTGCTTCAGATCCTTCTGTAGGCAGCGCTCAGAGTCTTCTGCAGGCAGCGCTTAGAGTCTTCTAATTAGTTGCTTCTGGCAGTTGCTTTTGACACTTCAGTGCCTTGCGTAGTTCAATGTTCAGATCCATTTTTGCTTTCAGAAGAATATTAAATTTAATATCTGTAGCAAAAATACTGGAACAAATTTAGAGTATATAATTTCTTAATACAAAATTTCATAAGTGTTATCATCAAAACATAGAGATATAACTAAGAACCAATCTAAGTTCTAACATCTACAACCTGTTTGAGACAAGATCAAGAGAATTCAGTAATATAAATCCATTCATAAGATTGGAGATAACCAAGAGGTCAAAAAGGCTCACAGAGGACACGCGAAGATGCAGCACTGCATCAATATTAATGTCTGAATCTAGGCGAGCAAGAAGCTTTTAGCCGCCAATCCTGCAACAAACCAAAGTATTCATAAAGTCCACAGAACAGAAGCATTGTCAGACGTAAATTTAATTCAACTGCAAATATTTTTCCAGCATTGGTAGAACACGTTAACATATAAGGAAATAATATGACACGCCGACAAAATCTCACCATTCACATCCGGTTGCTGCAAGAATAAAGGAAAAGGAGGATGTTAGTGAAAACCAAGTACAACACATAATTCAAGATTGAGAAATCAAACTCCCTCACGAGCCCCTTTAGACCTCTGTATTCTAAGGAGCGCCGAGTTTCGACTTTCAGCTTCGGAGACCATAACGCGGGTTCAAATTTTTTGTCGGTATCATTTTTCTTTCCTACATAAAAATTCAAGTTAGAAGTGAATTTAGATACAACATATTTCGAGTAGGCACCAAAACATGTCAAGGCGAATTAGAAACGACACCATGTCATGAATTATAGGGAAATCACCAAATCCTCAAGCATATCAGACAAGATATTCTAAAAAAGAAAATCGATAAACCACACAGTCAAGGCGTTCAAGAAAATTTTGAAACATGTTAACAACAAATCCATTTTGTTTCCAAGAATAGTTCAAACATGTTTCAGGCATTTCTTAAACAAAAAAGGAAAAGAAGTTATTATCATTAACATTGTGACTCGCTTCAGCCATCTATAAAAGAAGAAGAGATCGAGATGAAGTGGGATAGTTAATCACTCGAAAAGAAAAAAACACTTATCTGTAAAACCCTCGATGCATCGCTCGCCGTTGAGAATCACCCTCTGAATCCTTTAACCGCAACCACATGCATCAAACCCACCATGAACCCATCGCTATCGCCGACTTTCACCCGCAACCTCTATCGACGCCCTCTCGTGATCGTCATGGCAGACACTTTCAAATAGGATTTGGAGTAATGTTTAATGGAGAAGAGAGAGTGAAACGACGAGCATTGGCGGCGCAAGAGAGAGATTGTGAGAGAGACACAGTGTTGATGAAGGGAAATAAAATGAACAAACAGAGAAGAAGGAAGTGAAGAGAAGTTTGTGAAAGAAGAAGGATAAAGGAAAGTTGGCGAACGGAGAGAGGAAGAAGAAATGGTCGTGGAGAAGAATTGGGGAAATTAGGGTTTCTAGGTCTTCCATCCTTTTTTCCCATTTTTATTGTTGGATCAGGTCTGGTGGGTTGAGGAAATTTTATCCCATACCCCTACTTTTATCCCCACACCCCTACACTAAAAAATATTGGACCAAAATACCCTTGTATAAATATTGATAATTTTTTCACCTACAAACCGGAACTCTTCCAACAAGTCATCCGGAACACATTTTTTGACCAACACATACCGGAACTCAAAGAGTAAGTCTTCCGGTTTGTGAATTTTTTGGGTTGTTCACCGGAAGACTTAGTGCATGTCTTCCGGTTTATAGTTTTTTGTGTTTCTTCACTGGAAGACTTAATGCATGTCTTCCGGTTCATAAGTTTTTGATTTTGTTCACCGGAAGTCTTGGGTTAAGTATTCCGGAACACACGTTGTGTCTCTTTTTACAAACAACCACATCACGCCATTCTACCACGCGCATTCTCTCCTATCCTCAAATTAAACTCATTGGCTCAACAATCTCACCGCCGCGCCTGCGGCAGCTACAACCCAGAAATGCAAATTGGACCCACCGTTCTCTTCAGCTCACTTCGCTCCCTCTCAACCAAACCTTCATTTTTTCAAATCCTAACCAATTGAACCTAAAGCTAAGCGAATCCACAAACCCTAACTCACTAAGAAATTAAATTAAACGCTTGTGGTGCTTGATCTTGGATCAAGACCAAGGGGGAAAGGTCCTATTCAACTCTCTCTATCTCATGATATCAAGAAAAATATGGAAGGACTTGTGGCGACTTACCTCGACGGAGATACGCGACGGAGGTGATGACGGCAATGCAGATATGCAACTTACATGTTAGGTTTCTTGAAGCTTCTTCTTGCTTCTGTTCCTTTCTAGCTTCTTCTACTTCTTCTCCACTCGTAGTCCATAGGAAATTGTGACTTCGTGTTGTTATTGCACTTGTGATGTTGTATGAATTAAGAGTTGTTGTTGTTGTTCTTGAACATTGTTGAATTCTGAATAGCGAAGAACTGTGAAGAATAATATGTTCTTGAGAGTGTAGTTGAGCAGTGAGAAATTGAGAGAAAAACTGAATTTGAATTGGTTCAGAGGATGAATTTTGAAGGAGTGAGTGAGATGAGAATGTGAGAGGTTGAGATGATCTTTGGAGAGTTTTATGGTGAAGAAGATTGAACTGTTGAAAAAAGGATTGGAGAGAGCCGAATGAGAGTGACGGAGATGGATGAATTATGTGAAACTGAATGGTCTAATCAATTGGTGATGAATGACTTGAATTTATAGCATTGTTTTTGTAACTGAATCAGTTAGAGGTGAGGGTTAGGTTTGAAAGTTCATGGAGAGTTAGTTAGGGATGAGCAAAGTTAGTTATGTTGTTAGATTTGTTGTGTAATTCTGTTATGAAATTGATGATGGAATTCTGTTGTGACTGCTTGAGCTAGTAACTGTCAAAAACTGAAAATCCTTGTTACGGTTAGTTATGGACTTGGTTCAGGTTAGTTACCATTTGTTGGTTAAATTGTTATTGGACTTGGCTGGAACTTTTAATTGTTGCATTGAGTTAGATGTTGTTAAATGTTAAAATGCAATTAACGAAATCAGTTGGAAAATTGGATGTAGTTTAGTTAATCATATGCTAGATTCGGTTGGAATTGGTTATTAGTTATATTAAACATCTGGTATATCTTGCTGCTATGCTTTGTGTCGTGAAAAAATATGGTTAGCTGGGATAAAATTGAAAAAAAGTGAAGGGGTATGGGGTATGAGTGCAGGCTAAAAAGTATAAATGCAAGGGTATGGGGTACGGGACACGGTAAAAAGTGAAAAAAAAATATATAGGGATAAAATTGATATTTTTTTAAAATTGTAGGGGTATGGGTATAAGTGCAGGGGTATGGGGTAAAATCTTCGTGGATTGACCACCACCGGCCCATTGTTCTTTGGTTTTTTTGTGGGTTTTTTTTTTTTGTATATTTAGGTTGGGCCTAGGTCCCTTTTTTCTAGTTTTTTTAGTTTTTTTTATAGTTTTTAATGAATAATAAGAAAACAACAATAATAATAATAATAAATAAATAATAAATAAATAATATAGGATATGATTAAATTAATTTTAGTTTTTATAATTTTAGTATTTTAAGAAGATATTTAATGTTTGGTTAATTAATTACTAATTTAAGCTCTCTTTTATATATAATCCTAGCAAGATTAATTATAATAAAACCTTTTTTATGTTAACAAACTTAAAAGCTTAATCAATTAATCTAATTTTGGTTAAAAATCTTAAAATCTTTGTTTTTATATTAAAATTTAATTAGTTTCGTCTTAATCAACTCAATTACGATTTTGAAACTCTTTTATTCGTCAACTTAATTTTGAGACTCAAATCTGGAATTTAAATTGCATTTGATGTGATATTAAATTGTTAGTTTCGACCCTTGCCACCATCGGCTTTAATTTCGAGTATAATTAGTCCATAGCTTGTTGGTTGATTTTAATTTTTATTATGCTGTCAATCTTGATGTAACGTCACTTCGCTATATTTTCTTGATATTATTTTATGCATATCCAATGGAAGAACCCGTGTATGACTTCTTTAAGTCGTACATGTTGCATCTCACTTGCATCATTACTCCCCCGCTCGATCCTTGACTTTTCAAGTCGATCAACCTATGATTTATCCCTACCCCTTAAGATAAGACCGTTTTCTCTTGAATTGTTCAACTTAGACAAACCTATATCAATTCAATCATCTTATTCTCCCCACAAGAGAACTAGACGCGAGTCATCTTGACAGTCGATATATAATTCTCCTGCCCCATAATATTATCGAGAGATGTAGAATCTTTTCCGCTTGAGAGAGGTATGTGGCATACTCGTCGATAAATTCGAGTTTTGAGCCCTTCTCTCAATGTGACACAAAGACCATCTCCTACAAGTTGAGGTGGTTAAGTCGAGTATTCTCCCTTAAGATGACGACTCGTATCTTCTCCTAGAATTAATCAAAAAACCATATCCCCCTAGAACCTTGGCCATAGTCAAGAAGTTCCTCAATCCCTTTTAGGGGAACTACGAATACTCTAATTCCATTCCCGTCAGGATACGTAGGCACAAGATGCGATTTCTTGGCGAGTATACTTAGAAATAAACCACTAGGCCTTTCACCCTTAGCAAACAAAAATAGCACAATAAAACAAGAGGTTCCTATAAAGTACTACAGATTCTTAGGATCCTAGCACCTTCCCTAAGTTTAACCAACCCCCGAACCTTAGACTCTCTAGATTTGCATCTACATTGCATCTTGTGGACAATTCGATCTTTTTCCCTTCCCTTGGACAAATTAAAGACCGGTGGTGAATGATGAATTAAGATTCAAGTTAATCAATATCTTGATATCCAATTCTCACCGCGGGCACATGGGAATGCAATTGATCTTAACTGACACCCAATAGAGCATTTTAGGGAATATGAGATATTACATTCTCCCCCCTTAAATAGAAAATTTCCCCCAAATTTCTTCTACTCAATAATAACCACTTCTCACATCCTTTCCCTAAGTCAACTCTTGACTTTGCTTCAGTTCAAACCTCTAACTTACTCAACATACACTTGTCTTCACTGACTAATTTCCTTCTTTTATAAATTTATAAAGACTTTCTAGTCTCGACCATACTCTTATTCCAATGTTTGTTTAACTTCTAACCTTGCTCCTACTTAACTAATCTGACACGCCATTGTGAAGCACTTGGTCTCTTCCCTTCCGGAATCCAAAATTTCCTTTCCTTTCATTATGTTACATGAATATAACTACAACACCTTATCCTAGTTTGGATAATAAATACTTATCAAATCCTCATGAGATGATTTACTGGTTTCGTAACTTCACGCAACATTGAAAATTCTTCTCTTACGAATCCTTCTACAATTAAGACCACTTTATAATTCATATATTGATATCCTTATCAACTTGATACTTCACTTTTCTCGTACTACTCCAATAAGGTAACACTCTTAGCATGAGATGGTGTTACTTCCATTCTTACGAGTAACTATCTCTCGGATACCATAAAATTGATTGAGCTCTTTCATCTGTCGCCTTCCACTGTTCTACTATGAGTCCAACAGTGGAACATCTCGAATTCCTAAGCCCTACTGGTTAGATAACAGTCTGCATATAAACACACTTATCCTCCAGAGTGCCCACCATAAAAAATAGGACTAGAACCCTACTAACATTCATTAGTAGAATAACTTCTTGTTGACACGAGATCTCAACTAATAACAACATAACACCATTAAGGAGCTTCAATCATCAATGAGACACCACTTCCAAGAACTTAAGCAATCTAGAACGTAACCGTGAGTGTCCGTACTACTCACCGAGTCACACACAACCCTTCACACCTGGAGATGACATTGCACTTCCTACCTGAGTTCATTCATCTCAATTGTTCCAATCCATTTTCCACAGATCCTGCTCGTGTTCTCTTTCCTATACAATCCAAATTACATGCTTAACTTCAGAAATTTCTCATTCTGACTCCTTCTTAGACGTACAACTCATGAATCCTTTCAATTGGTTAAAGCATAACCATACACATCTGATACCACTCTCATGAAGTCTATCTTTGAGGCCATGAATCTATGAAAATTAACAAATACCATATTCTGACTAACCATTTATACCTTAATAATACTTACCATATACTTAACATATCTCTTGGGAATACCACATGGTAAGTCCCGTTCAATTCCTCCTTATCAAAATTGATTCTGGCAACCCTTATAATAATTCATACTTTAACACCATACTCCAATCTTATACATATCTGATATACTCAGTACTTTCATCCATCTAACTTCCATTCACTCCTACTCGCGATATCACATGACAAGGAACTCCACTCTGGCCATGAAACTCAACTTGATAAGCTTTACCAAAAGTTCCCTCAATACTTGTAGAGTACGAGAATCGTTAAGGATGCCATCAATAGCCACCACTACAACCCAACTTGTGATACCAACAAAAAGTAAATAAGAACAACAACATAATCATTTCATTCTCATGGCAATGAAAAAAATATCAACAACCAATATCATCTATTCTATCTCAAACCTGAAATCCCCAATTTCTACAACTTAAGGTTTCTACCTAGAACCCACAATAACTAACATAAGTTAATTCATAGCAAGGCCTAAACATGCATGTGAGACACCCCAAACAAGAGACAAAACAATTTAATAAAATCCTGTCACGGTCGCCCGACAAGAAATCAACGAAGCTCGCTCGCTTTTGGCTCATCTGGAGAACCCCGAGCGAGGCCCAGACAGAACCAAAATTGCATCATGGTCGCCTGGCAATGCTAGAAGAAAAAATAGCTCGCCCGGCGTAAGCGTCAAATTTTGCACAAATCAGCAGGGGTGGGATGAAATTCAAGGGGGTTTTAACCATAAACGCATACTTGATTCACCCACAAGCAAACATAAACACACAAACACTACATGGTACCACATTAATCATGAATAAACCACGTCAAGCATACAATCTCATTCTCTCACTTGATTCCTTGGTGAAAATCAAGATAATAAACTTTCCTAGTACAACATAAGGTATATTTGGATTACTTCAACCATCCATAATTACGGGCAATTCTCCCACTAAGTATGGTTCACTAAGTTGGTTTCCCAAACGTCTAACTTATTTGACATCTCTACAAACAATCAACTATGCAATACACCTTCAAACTTTCCAATTTCAAAACTATTAATCCTACTCGCAATAACTTGTGACTCCACTCCTTAACCACACCTCTACAATGGCTCACCAATGAGATTTGGGACATACTTAGCTCCAACAGTGCGTGAGAACCATACTTGGGTTCATATAGCCTAAAGCTACTCCATGAGGTAACTAATAAAAGAACTTTAAATAAGGCATTCCAGATCGAATAATAATAAAGAAAATGTGATACTTTATAACACAAGAAATACAAGATCATTTAAGCAAGCATACTTGTATTCAGGTACTCAGGCAGGGATATCCATATGATACTCACAATGTCTTTGGATTAGGGAAATCCTTTGCTTTGTGGCGTTTCTCCTAACAACAATAACATCTTCAAGATGCCATTTTATATCTCATAAAATGTAGCTTATGACAATTAATACACAGATGGGGCGACCCTGGTCATGTACTTTTTACTTACTTTCCCTTGGATGGAGATCCCCTTGGATTCAAGTGCAGTACAACTCCACTAGAAGTCCCATGAACCTGGCCAACTTCCTCTCTTTTAGTCTGAATCTTCTTCAAACTATTCTCAGCAACGTAACATTGCCTTAACAATTCTTCATAAGTCTCAAACTCCTGTTGGGTTACACTATGCTCAATTTCTCATCGAAGACCAAACATTAATTGGTCTATCTTCCACTTTTCATCTTGTGCATATGTATTTTGTCTAGAGTAAGCAGACATGTCTTCAAACCTTTCGGCATACTGTGACACATACATACTACCCTAACAAAGCTGCTGAAATTCAAACTCCTTCTGCACTCTCAAGTTACTCGAGAAATAATTATTTAGAAATACTCCCTTAAAGTGTTCCCAACCCTTTGGGTTCCTAGAGTCACCATGCAGTTTACGACACTAGCCCACCACCCTGTCGGCCCCTTTATCATATGTGAGGCAAAAAAACTTTGTCTTCTTCAGTACACCTTACCACTTGGAATAATCTTTCCATTTCATAAAGCCAATCATGAGCTAAAACGAGATCAAGTCCACCTTAGAATTCATGAGGGTTCATTCGGTAGAAGTCCTAAAAACTCCCTCTTACAACATCTTGTGGATTACGCTGAGGTTGCGCTTGGCTTTGCATAAGTTACAACATTTGCACCGTGAATTCTTGTTGTTGCTGCTACATTTGCAAATAAAGTTGCTATTGTTGGTGCATAAATTGAATCTGTAGATCCTCTTGACTTCCAAAATGTTGACTGAAATCCTCACCTTGGGCAGAAGAATCTCCGGACCCTCTACTTTTTCATGGTCACTTAGCCATGATCCTACCCGCCATACACATAAAACTAGGTTGATCAGGCCCAATACTACATAGCATGAAATTAAGAATCATGTTGGCATAAAACACATATGAGGCAGGAATAGATTTACTTATGATGTTTCAAGGCTAGGTCGAGAATCGAACTGCTTTGATACCAATTGTAACACCTCGTATAATATGTATCTAGAATGATATAATTCAAGTGTTATTATCTGGTACTGACACAGTCATAAGTGCTTATTAGCATCATTTACATACTTGACCAATTAACAAATACATAATAAACAACATATTGTACAAGATATGGAAAGTGCCAAAAATAAAAGTCTAAGATCTAGGAACAATATCCTTCATTGTACACAATACACAACGGAAAAATCACAATACAAGTTTCCCTTGAAATATTTATGCACAACTCCTTTGACATACTAAACATACAAATAATACCTGAAAATATAAACAATATTAAGGTGAGATAATAATCTTAGTGAGTTCCCTTATCATATAGGTTTGCTTAGCTCTAGGGGGTTCTAATCAAATTCTAATTCAAGTCAAGGGGGAAAAGGGATAAGACTTGAGTTCACAAAGCTCACAATATATAGAAACATGTCTCTTGAGTTCATCAACTCAAACAATCATTATTTGGGAAACTACAAATTGTAACACGAGGATGATTGGCCCAAACCGATCACAAGGATCAAAGCAATCATCCGTCAGGTATGTTCGTCGGAAAAACCAGACCTCCACTACACGGACTAAATATCTACCATATATGGATACCAGACATCTACTGCATGGAATCCACCATCAGATGTTTTTCATGGAATCTAGACCTCCATTGCATAGAACACACTCCCCTAATTAGATATGGTCAATGGACACCAGACCTCCATTGCACGGGATAAACTCGCCATCAGATATGGTTGATGGATACCAGACCTCCACTGAAGGAATGCATCAAGCCCTTTCTACCAGATATGGTTAATGGATATCGGACTTCCACTATATAGATCTCATCATCCAATAGATATTATCCACATAGTTTAGACCTACACTGTATGGATTACGCTTAACAAAGTTACAATTATTCATCAATTATAACGCGATCATATTCATTCATCATATATTATCCCACCTTTTCCATACAAAGCATACTAATTCTTAACTAAATTATGGTTCTAGTGACTACTTGTCCATGACACACACCAAAGCACCCTTATGTCCAAGCATCGCCATCTAAGTCAGTTTCCATAACCTAATTATCTTTCTAATTCATTTACCTAGTTATATCCTAGGTTTCCTCACTCATCTTCATAGAATTTTAATCATGTTATTTCACAATCAAACATCCAATCAACGTATAACATACACATTAGTCTATCACACTAATTCTTATACATATTCAAGTAGTAATGCACAAGCAAGTCACACATAATCAAAACAAGTATTTCATATACAACATTATGACATATGAATCCTTAATACCTTCTAACAAGCATCCTTGGTGGGTTCATGGTCTATTTTCACCATTTAATAGCCCATTGGATCATCTTTCCAACGCTTCAAGTCCCATATCTATCGGATTCTCGATTCCTGAATTATGGTGAAAATGAGAACCATAATATTCACATTCATTTCAATTTCATTTCTATTAAATTAATAAATGGCATATATCCATGTTTCTACTTCATTATCTCATAGAACAATGAAGTAGCTTTCCAACGCTTTTTACTGTGCCTCATTCCGAGTTACGCTTCTCAAGTTATGCGGAAAACAAGAAAACAATATTTTTCTGCCTGCTGTCATGGTCACTTAATGAACTGAAAGCGAGCTACGAGACTGGAAAAAAATCAGAACTCCTAAAAACATGTTTAGAAGGTGAAAATGGTCAAATTCCTTCAACTCATATGGTCATATTACACCTAATAACCCAAATTAGCATGGTTTAACATATATAGGCATGCAAATAATCAAATTCATCATGTAGAACACAAAACCATCATATATTACATATTATAACACAAAATATAATTCCCCTGAACTCCTAAATTTCCTCCCTAAATGCTATACTAACTAAATTTCCTCTTTCTTTTTCTCTCTTTCTCTCTTCTTTCACTTTTCTTCTTCTCTTTTCCTTTTTATTCTAATCCATAATATATATATATATATATATATATATATATATATATATATATATATATATATATATATATATATATATATATATATATATATATATATATATATATATATATATATATATATATATATATATATATATATATATATATATATATATATATATATATATATATATATATATATATATATATATATATATATATATATATATATATATATATAATACTAAGTAGTGATATAAAAATATTTCAATTAATATTTTGTGATCTAATATCAATTGATCAATTATTAATGTTATCAAAATATCCCCTTTAACACTTATTAATAACGACCACATTTTTTTAATAATAATTAATCTCTTTATTGTTCACTAGTAACTCTATTTGTCATAACTGACAATATTTAGAGCACTTAAGAGCTCTAATTGTTCAAACTTACACAAGATAAAGTACATAGAAATGCAATTGATCTCAACTAACACTGAACATTTTAAGTTCAACCTATAATCAAATTTTTAATTTCTCAATTATCATTTATCCACCGCACGAAGTATGAAATATATTTAAAACTAACACATTCTAGTTAAAATAAAATACAATAAAGTTAAATCAATTTAAAATAAATATACATCTTATACAACTAACAAACAAGTGGTAAATCAATTTAAAACAAATATACATCTCATATATATATGATCAAGAAACACACAAGGGTTGGGGTTAAGGAAAAAAACAAAGAGAACAATAAGGATTGGTTATAACTACTATTCTTTACTTTCTCTATAAAACTGATTACAAGTAATCAAGAATAACAAATAACTTTCTCGTGCTAATTAGGTTTTGTCACACCACACCTAAGATGAGAGACTAGTATGTTATTTATAATAAAACCTAACATACTAAACTAATGGGGTTTTTAACAATTATCCATTACAAGCTAACTTAGGGTACAAGCTAACTTAAACAATTGGATCCTTAACATAAGGTCTAATTCAACAACTACATACTAGAACACAATTCGACTACAGCATGTAGGTCTTCGACAATAGTGTATGAGCAAAATTCGACGACATGCTAACTAGAGTTCCACATTGTCGAACTCATGGACGTAACTCCCAGATCCTTCATGTCAAACTTTTTATTAAGTTTAGCCTTCACCCTCATTACATCTTTGACATTGTTGCTTGCTATTAGAATATCATCCACATAAAGCAACAAAATAAAAAATGAATTACCAGGTCGAAATCTGAAGTAAACATAGTGGTCGAACTGACTTCAAATGAAACTTATGCGTGCCATGAACTTGTCGAATCTCCCATTCCACTGTCGAGGAGATTGTTTCAGTCCATATAAGGATCTCTTCGGCTTGCACACATAATTTCCTTCCCTTTTCGATATGCCCTTCAGGTTTCCTTATCAGGATTGTTTCATCTAGATCACCATACAAGAACGTAGTCTTCACATCCATTTGTTCCAGTTCAAGGTCGAACTGTGCCACCATGGCAAGCAACATTTGAATGGATATGTGCTTCACAACAGGAGAAACACATCATTAAATTCGGCACCTTTTTTCTGAGTGAAACCCCTAGCGGCCAATCTTGCCTTGTATCTTTTATACGCCACTCCTTTGATTTCTTCCTTAACTTTGAAAATCCATTTACAGCTGACTAACATGGCTCTAGTAAGTTTCTTGATCAGTTCCCATGTGTTGTTCGTCAAGAACCTCACTTGCAAAGATTAAGGCATAATTTATATGATCTACATACCCAAGTCTCTAAGGCGACGTGATGACTCTCCTCGACCTGTCTCTTGCTAGCAGGTAGTCATTATCATTCTCCTCATCTTCGACAGTAGCTTCTTCTTCTTCTTCAACTTCATCTGGGGTATGCAATTCAACATTAATATGCTCCACCTCAACAAGAATCTCTCCCTGTTTCAACTCTTCGTCAGCATCATCAGTTTTCTTGAAAATCATTTCTGCTTCATTAAAAACTACATCTCGACTGGTGATACACTTCCTGTGACCTGACTCTATGCACCATAGCCTATAAGCTTTGACTTCTTTAGGGTATCCCACGAACATGCATTCCAGGGCTCTAGGTTCGACCTTGTCTTGCCTAATGTGAGCATAGGCCACGCAGCTAAATACTCTCAGTTTGTCGATACTAGGTGTATGTCCCGACCAAACTTCTTCAGGTGTCTTCATATCTAACGCAGTCGAAGGACATCTATTTATCAGATATGTTGCTGTTGAAACAGCCTCAGCCCAAAACACATTCTTTAACCTAGCATTAGTCAACATGCATCTAACTCTTTCTAAAATAGTTCAATTAAACCTTTCTTCCAAACCATTTTATTATGGAGTCCCTGCAATAGTTTTGTGTCTTGCAATATCTGAGGCAACACAAAAACTGTCGAACGCCTCATTGTAAAATTTAAGGCTATTGTCGGTTCTCAAACTCTTGACCTTTCAGCCAGTCTGATTTTTGACCAGAGTCTTCCAACCTTTGAAATTCTCAAAAGTTTCATCCTTAGTCTTCTGGATGAATACCCATAACTTACTGGAATAATCATCAACTATGGATAGAAAATACCTTGCTCCTGAATGTGCTAGACACCTTGCAGGCCCCCAAAGATCAACATGGATGTAATCAAGGGATCCATGAGTTCTTTGTTTGCCTTTGTTGAACTTCACTCTGCAAGATTTTCCAAGTACACAAGGTTCATAAAATTTCAGCTTTTCGACTTTGTCTCCTCCAAACAGATTTTGCTTCCCTAATTCGACCAGACCTTTTTCAATGACATGGCCCAATCTCATGTGCCAAATTTATGTTTTCGACAACGGTTTTATGGATGCAACATTTGTCGAACCACTTATAAGTTCAGCCTCAAGGGTATACAAGCCTTGTTTCTTCACGCCTCTCAATACCTCCTTCGACCCTTTCATGACTCTTAGGATACTTTTCTCTCCTTGAAAAATATATCCCTTCTTGTCGAATTCACCAAGAGAAATCAAATTTCTCTTCAAATTATGTACATACCTGACTTTAGTCAATAACCTTATTGACTCATCATGGAGTTTAAATCTCACAGATCCAATATCTGCAATTTTGCAAGATTTGTTGTTTCCTAGCATCACTGATCCACCACCTTGATCATATAGATCCTCAAACAATTCTCTGTTTGGAGTCATGTGCCAAGTGCAACCTGAATCCATAGTCCATCCTTTCTTGGGTCGCCGCTTGAAACCACAAGAACATCAAATGATTCGAAGTCATCTTAAACAATGGTTGCGTTGCAATTATCTTTACCTCCATGATCTTTCAGGAATTCAGGGTACACTTTTCTTATATGACCCTCCTTCTTACAGTGATAGCATTGAATACCAGATGCCTCACCACTATAAGACTTCAACTGACTTTTACCTTTCTTCTTGTCGAACTTACCATCCTTTCGCAAGAATTTTCCCTTAACGGCCAAACATTCACCCACCGTTGAAGGTTTATGCTCCTTTCGTTTGTTCAGGTCCTTAGAATACAAGGCTGATTGAGCTTCTTCAAAGATTAATGAATTCGTTCCATACATGAGAGTTCTTTTGAAGTGCGCATGTGTTCTGGAAAAAGCACACAACAACAATAGTGCTTGATCTTCACCATCGATCTTCACATCAATATTTTCAAGATAAAAAATCATCTTATTAAACATATCCAACTGCTCAGCCAACACTTTGTCTTCACTCATCTTGAATGAATACAAAATTTGCTTTAGGTAGATTCGATTCACCAGAGATTTGGTCATGTACAAACTTTCATGTTTCAACCATAACCCCGATCTCGTCTACTTTGACATCTGTCGAAGAACCTTATCACCAAGGCTCAAGAATATTGCGCTGTGGGCTTTTTTATCATGGTCCTATTTTCTTTTTCCATTAATTTATCATCCATGGATGTCTCTCCCTTCAACGCTTCCAAACAATCCTACTGAACCAGTAGGGCTTTCATCTTCAATCGCCACAAATCGAAGTCGTTCACTCCGGTGAACTTTTCAATCTCATACTTTGTTGAAGGCATCTTCTCCATGTTCACCACACCAATTTGTTGTGAATTAGGATGCCTTAAAATAAAATATACTCGGTTTCTTTATGATCAAGAAACACACAAGGATTAGGGTTAAGGAAAAAACAAGGAGAACAACAAAGATTGGTTATAATTGTTATCCTTTACTTTTTCTATAAAACAGACTACAAGTACTTAAAAATAACAAATAACCCTCTCACCTTAATTAGATGTTGTCACACCACACCTAAGATGAGAGACTAGTATACTATTTATAATAAAACCTAACATACTAAACTAATGAGCTTTTTAATAATTACCCATTACAAGCTAACATAGGGTACAAGCTAACTTAAACAATTGGATCCTTAACACAAGACCCAATTCGACAACTACATACTATAACACAATTCGATTATAACATGTAGGTCTCCGACAACAGCAAGTGAGAAAATTTCAACGACATGCTAACTAGAGTTCGATCCAATACCTCACTATATATATGTGTGTATGTGTCGGGGATCAACTTACTCAAAAAGTAAGTTAACTTAGGGTACAAGCTAACTTAAACAATTGGATCCTTGACACATGGCCCAATTCGACAACTACATACTATAACACAATTCGATTACAACATGTAGGTCTCCGACAACAGCAAGTGAGAAAATTTCAACGACATGCTAACTAGAGTTCGATCCAATACCTCACTATATATATATATATATATATATATATATATATATATATATATATATATATATATATATATATATATATATATATATATATATATATATATATATATATATATAT
Organism: Lathyrus sativus; assembly: GCA_963859935.3. Classification (NCBI taxonomy): domain Eukaryota; kingdom Viridiplantae; phylum Streptophyta; class Magnoliopsida; order Fabales; family Fabaceae; genus Lathyrus; species Lathyrus sativus. The sequence goes on along the minus strand of OZ012739.1, from coordinate 433,894,496 downwards.
ATATATATATATATATATATATATATATATATATATATATATATATATATATATATATATATATATATATATATATATATATATATATATATATATATATATATATGTATATGTATGTGTCGGGGATCAACTTACTCAAAGAGTAAGTTTTTATAACTTACTCCACAATCATAGCTTTTAAATTAGATCTAATTGAGCTGATATAAGTAAAAATTCTAATTTAACAATTATATTACATTTAATTTAAAGGCTATGATATGGAATAAGTTAAAAAAACTTACTCTTGATTCTTTAATTTACTCTAAATCATTGTCTTTGAATTGAATCTAATCTAATGGTTAAATTAGCCTTGTTATTAAATAATCATTATATTAGATTCAATTTAAAGATTATGATGTGGAGTAAGTTAAAAAAAATTACTCTTAGAAGAAATATGCGTGTATGTGTGTGCGCGCGCACGTGCGTGTGCGTGTGTGTTTTAAACATATATCTCAAGTATAAATCATTCTCTACATTCTATCATTTAAATTATCATTCTTTTTTTATTATGAGAAACCTTATTCATTAACGAGAAACAGAGGGACAATACAAGCCAATAAAAGAACCTCCTTATAAGGGGAAAACAACTTATCATTCGTAAGTGTTATGTATTAACAACAAATTTTATTTATTTATGTTTTTTAATACTTTTTAGTACAATCATCTAACTCTAAATAATCCGAGTTGAAAATTGCAAAAGTATTTTAAAATTTTAATATGAATCGAGACAAATACTCATTTGCTAATTATGATCATAAAACACAATTACTCGTATAGACATGATTAAGATATACGTAAAATTAGTAAAATGAATAATGACTAGACCATCTTCTAACATTCTCTTAATTGTAAAAGCTCATGTAAGAAATTCAAAAGACGAAATATTTATTTCTAATTGGTTGAGCAAAAATATTATAATCAACTTGTTGTGAAAAAAGACGTTTTAAAACAAAGTATAAACAATCTCTTTGTAATTAAGAAATACACAAGGGTTAGGGTTAACAGAAAAAACAAGAAGAGCAACACTAAGGATTTGTTATAAATGTTATTCTTTACATTCTCTTTAAATCAGATTACAAGTACTCAAGAATAACAAATAACCCTCTTAACTTAATTAGGGTTTGTCACACTTAAGATGAGAGACTAGTATGTTATTTATAATAAAACCTAACATACTAAACTAATGGGATTTTTAACAATTACTCATTACAAGCTAACTTAAATAATTGAACATAACAAATAGGTCCAATTCGACAACTACATACTAGAACACATTTCGACTAGAACATGTAGGTCTTCGATAACATCATGTGTGCAAACTTCGACGACATGATAAACATCTGTTGACAATACTAGGGTTTGATCCAAATCTCACAAATCTCCACCTTGGAACAAACTCTATAACCTTAAGAAACAAACTAGCTTTTTTGATTCAGCTTTATCAACTGCATACAGTGGAAAAACTTGCAACGAGGCAATGTCTTGGTGATCATATCAATAACATTATGATCCGTCGAAACCTTTAGCACTTGGACTTCTCCATGCTTGATAACCCTTTTGACGAAATGCAGTCTCACATCAATGTGCTTGGTTCGCTCATGATAGGCTAAATTCTTCGACAAGTGTATTGCACTTTTTCTATCACATTTAAGAGTGATAACTCAACTTTGAAGTTTGATATCTTTTGCAAAACCTTCAAGCCTCAATGCTTCCTTCACAACTTCAGTTAGGGAAATATATTCCGCTTCAGTGGTTGATAAGGCAACAACCTTCTGAAGTGTTGCTTTCCAACTTATTTTTGTGCCAAACATAATGAACATATATTGATCAGTGCATTTTGGTGCACCTTCCTTTATGTTTAGACTTAGGCATTTCTATAGTTTAGTTTGTTTAATTTTCTATTTTATGATGTTTTTACAATTTAATTTATTTTCAGCTTTATTTGATTTTCGTTTGTTATTTTCAGCATTAGCAGCTTTTAATAAAAACTTCATAACTGGAGCTACAAGAATTGGATGAGGCGTTCTACCAGTTGTTGGAAAGCTAAGGAAAAGATCTACAACTTTCATGTTTCACGAAGAAGCTGATTCGGAATGCTTAAGTCTCGAATAATTCGTTGAAGTTCCTGACTTGTGATAATATAGTTGTTTTTTTTTTCCTTTTGGGCCTGGTTTAGGTTTCTGACCCAGTTGAGTGTGTAATGCAAACCTTATTCTGTTTATAAGATTGCTGCTGTGATGCAAAACGGCTACCCTAGTTTTTTCCGAATTTTATTTTGTTTTTCATAGTTTTATGGAGAACTAACTTCTTTACGTTAATATGCTGTAATCGGTTTCCGCCGACACTTTGAGGTTCTTTTATTTCCCATAAAATATATTTCCTTTCAATTCTCCTCTATGATATGTTGTTTGCTTAATTCGATTCATCTTAGGAGTGGTTGATTTATTTTGATGATTGCATGTTCTTGTACTTTAATCGCGTTTGCTTAATCCGCGTATATTTCTCGTGTTTGCTTAATTCACGGTTACTATATTTTATCCGTTTGCTTAATTCAGAAATTAGGAATATGTATCGTATAATATCAATTATGCTTGTTTGATTGTTATTATAATCGAAAAAGGGATAGAATTCGCTTAGGAATTGGAAATTATTTGGATCAATGATAAGTTGGGAAACTAAAATAGCAGATTAACTATTTCAGTTTATTTTATAATCACTTATTTTCAGTATTTTTTCTCTTAACCAAAACTCAAACCCCCATAAACTGTTACTGTAATTGGTTAATCACTACAAGAATCCTTGCGATATGATACTCGAGTTGTCGTTACCGTAACTGTACTTTTTCATAATACTCGTTTTTGATCCGTGCGCGACAGCGGATCAAATTTCTAAAAATAGATTTTTTGGAATCCATACAACTTGCATAATCAGAGTCGACATATCCTTCGATTGCTACTTTACTATCTTCACTCAAGACTCCACCGTAAATTAGGACTCTATTCAGAGACCTATTTATGTACACTAGAATCCACTTCAATGTTTTCTAGTGAGCCTTTCTAGAATTCGCCATGTACCTGCTTAGAAGACCTACTGCATATGCTATGTCAGGTATACAGACCATATCATACATTAAAGAACCCACTATATTAGTGTTGGCTGGAAATTTTGACGCCAGGCTTTTGTTTAAAGACACTAAGTGAAAATCAAGTTTCTTGAATTTTACTGACTTCGACAAGAACTTGTATGAGAAGTTTGGTTGAAGTAGTTTTCATGAAGGAGACATGTCTAGACAATACTTAGAAATATTTTCTAAATGTGGAAAGCAACTTCGACGGAGGATGTTTGAAGCCTTCCTTCGACAGAAGTTTTGAAATTCAATATACGGATAAATAATTGTCTTTTATCCTTATCTGTTTCTTAGGAAAGACACGTGGAAAGCAGTGGCAAAATGAAAGCATGCAGAGCGAAACGTGTCAATTTTTGGAAAAATGTCCATTGAAGACAATTATTTCGACTTGTTATAAATAGGAGTCACAATGTTAGGATTTTTGTGTGTTCATTATTGTACAAATACTAAAAAATTCACTCAAAGTATCTAAGTTAAGTGAGAAAAGAGTTTTTCATTGAGAAATGTACGTTTAAAACACCACATTTATTTCAATAGAAATTTACTTTCCATTTATCATTTATCTCTTTGTTTCACTTTTACTTTGAATTTTTCTTCATTGGATTTTTCTTATCAATTTATACAAAGTTTATCCTTTTTCTGAAATTTTATTACAAACCTTTACAACATGAATACTATCGAAGTGTTCTTCAACTTTCTACAAAGATATTGAAACAATAGGTATGTCCTTAGGATTCACTGGTTGATCCTGCAAGCAAACCAATTTTGGGAAGACTAGCGGTTGTTTACCAATTTTTACGCTAAAAAAATTGGCACGCCTAGTGGGACAATGCTATTGTGTCAAAATATTTTCTTGCTTTTGGAAAACAATTTTGCATTAAGTTCTTCATTTTTATCTCTCTACACTTCATTGCATGAGACTTAGGAGTGGTAGCATAACCATAAACAATGAAGAGAGACCAAGGAGAAGGTACGTAAGGAGGATTGTGGATTAAAATCCACAAAACAATCAAAATCCGCCAAATAATGAAGAACCATCCGCTTTTTCTTTAATAGGAAGCAGTACGGTTCCAACATCAGTGTCTGAAGCCATACCGTCCACGACAAGTTCGACACCTGTGCAGTCGATTGCCTAGAGTGGTCCCATCTTATCCTATGTGGGAACACAGGGTCCACCAGTGACCCCCCTCCAGTGGGAAATAATTTATTCAGGCCTTATATGCCTGGATTCTCAATGCCTTCAATAGGGCCTGAATAATATTATGGCATGCCAACATCAGTGATGGAAATTTTACATAATGCATCATCAATGTTCTTAGAACGAGTGGTGAATGTAACTTCGCCATTGCAAGGATCTGGTCCAAGTGTCAATAATGTGGGTTGAATTAGCCAGCCCTTAGGGACAGGATTTCCTACCCAAATGCCAAATATCACCAACAATTTTGTAGCAGTGATAAGGCAACAGATGGACGAAAGTAATCATGAGATCGTCCAGATGCTTGCCCAACAAATGGGTGTCATGTTCAATCCTTTAATCCAGAATACTACCCAAACAAACCAACAATTTGCAGCATAAATGACGTGCATTGTTGATTTCTTTGGTGTTCCACAACCCCCTTGACTACCCCAGAGGGAATGGATGGTAGAAAACCCAGGAGTAGTCTTAGAAGAAGACCTCACAACCAACCAAGTTCAACAAAATGTACCCCAGGAGAACGTATTAAACCAGGGGGCAGGAGTCGAACAACCTAGGGTCGAACCTCCTAGAATTGAACAACCAATCCAAAGGGAACCGAGAGTAGTAAAGGTGAACAAGAACGATAATACTGATGAAGCCATATATCAAGTTCGACGCGATGATGTGGTAGCAGATAATAATGTAGCAGCCATGGTCAAAAGATTTATGGTTAGGAATGGGGTGAATATTGGCCTGCATAGGCCAAATTATACATTAACCTTATCTGAGTATATTCTACAAACAGAATTACCCCATATATGGAAAGTCCCTAATTTCACAAATTTTTCTTGGGATACTAGTGAGTCCACAGTCGAACATGTCACAAGATACCTAATAGAGGCAGGCGAGATTGCTAATAATGAGAACCTAAGGATGAAATATTTCCCAAGTTAACTTACCAAAAATTCCTTTACTTGGTTTACCACACTGCCATCAAATTCGATCCATAATTGGACTCAATTGGAGATATTGTTCCATGAACAGTTCTATATGGGACAGTCAAAGATAAGCCTGAAAGAATTGGTCAGTATTAAGAGGAAATTCTCTGAGCCAATAGACGACTACTTGAATAGGTTTCGACTGCTTAAGGTTAGGTGTTTTACACAAGTGTCTGAGCACGAGTTGGTCGAAATGGCCGCTGGTGGCCTTGACTACTCAATTAGGAAGAAAATAGATACCCAATACCTGAGAGGCATGGCCCAGTTGGCTGACAGAGTTCGACAAGTAGAATGACTGAAGGGTGAAAAATCTAGGACAAACAAGAATAGAAAGGAAAGGGTAGCTTACGTCGAATTTGACAAAGATGAACAAGAAACTAGTATTGATCCCTTTTTCGACAAGAGTGAAATCGACCTTGTTGAACTAAAGCAAGGCCCACCTTATTCCTGTAAAGTTTTAACATTGTCGAATGGAAAGAATCCAGCCGAATCAGAGAAGAATGATAGGTTCCTTAAGAGAACCTATACCTTCGACGTCACCAAGTGTGACGGAAACATTGATTTATTAGTTAAAGATGGCCAGATGATAGTGCCTCATGGCGCTAAGATGCCTCCCTTAGAGTAGCTGAAAAAGAGTGGTTTTTGTAAATACCATAATTTTTTGGGCCATAAAACTTCTCAATGCTTTCATTTTAGGGATCTTGTTTAAAATGCCATAAAGGAGGGAAAACTCAAGTTCGCTGACAAGTCAAATAGTCAAATGAAGATAGACTCTGACCCTCTCCTTGTAGCGGGTGCACATTACTCAGAACCATCTATGGTCAACATGGTGGAAATTGCTAATGACTTCGCCAGTGATGATGTAATGGTTAAAGTTGTTGATGGCTTCACTAGAAGAGTTGCTGAGGACTCTAACAAAGAAACTATTGAGGGTTTCATCCAGGTTGCTGGGAAATTTAATCAAGAAGTCATTGATGACTTCGAAGAAGAAGCTACTGAAGGCTTCGCTAAGAAAGTCACTGATGACCTCAACACAGAAACCACTTAGGGTTTCGTCAAGGAAGTTGCCGAAGGCTTCGACAAAGGGACTATTGAAAGTTCCAACCAAGTAATTACAACATATGAGACTGCTGATGGTTTCATACAAGTTAACAACGAAACTAACTCTAATGTAGGCTGTAGAATCAAACTGCAAGAGTTGGACATTACTGGAGGTACCAACCTTGGGGTCAACATGGTCGAAATGACCCAGGAGTCCGATATGGAGGTGGACGAACATAGTCTCAAACAAGAAGAATATATCAAGGTGGCATATTCAAAGCAGGAGGATAATCTGGTTGAATTCCTCTATAGTTGCCAATGAAAGAACTCTCAAGTAATGTTATGCACCAAGTGTAGCCTAGTCTTTGACAGGAAAGATGCAGATAACATTCAGGGAGTTCGAAGAGCAAGGAACAAGAAAAACTAGAGAGATTCAAACAACCATGGAGCTTTTGACAAGAAAGGATAGCACATGAGGCATGATCAAGGTGGACCAGGGTTACATGGAAATAGGCCCTCAAGATTCAAACCCATTGCTGACGCCCCTAAGGGCAAGTGGGTAAAGCCAATCGAGAAGAGGGAGCATGGCCAGAACAAATGGTAGAATTTTGAAGTTGAAAGAGGTTCGTCAATAGCGTACCAGTGAGACTTTCAAGTCTCCAAACAATCAGCATGACACTCAGAGAATTATAAGGGGAAAACCCCAATGTCAAGGTCTTAGTGGAGATGACAACAAAGAAGGTGTGAAGCTGAGAGGGATACTGTGGAGAAAGAAAAAGATGAGTCAAGTAGCAACATGCCAATAAAAAGAGTAGCAATAAAGACGAGGAGCCTATCAAAAAGAGGCCAGTCGAGAGAAAGTTGTTTGCTGACCAGAAGGAAGAAGTAAAAGAAAATTCTGACCAGATGGCTGCAGATGACGATATGATGACGTATGATTTTGATTCAGGATCAAAACCGTTGTTAGACATCGTCTGCAACATAGTATCTGTACTACCCAGAGAATATGATAAGGTAACGGAGATGGATGAATCAGAGGACGAAATCGAATTAGAAGTGGTCAGTCATAGGCCAGTTTGTTATTATATTCTGAATAATGGTTGCGTTTAAAAGCATAATGCCTTCTTTAAATGGCCTGACAAAGCCATGAAGAATCACATAAAGCCTCTATTTATTAGAGGTAAAATAGAGAATGTTGGTGTCAATAAGATACTAGTTGACGGTGGAGCGGCTCTAAACCTGATGCCGCATTACATGCTGAAGAAGATTGGAAAAAATGACTCTGACACAAAGCCCCGTAACATGGTCATATCCAACTATGAAGAGAAAGTGGGCACCATAATGGGAGTCATTCAATTAGATCTGATAGTTGGCACAATTACCAAGGCAACAATGTTCATGGTAATTGCGTCAAAGGCGAATTATAATCTGCTCCTTGGTCGAGAGTTGATTCATGGAGTAGGCGCAGTGTTATCATCACTTCACCAAAGAATCTCCATATGGTGAAGTGATGGGATTATGGAAAACATAGAGACGGACCAAAGCTACTATATGGCTGAGGTCAATCAAGTAAGTGGGCGATATTTCGACAAAAATTTAGCCCACATAGCACCTTGTAATCCTGCAAGTTTCGACCTCACACCTGCAGATAATGCATTATGTTCCTTGTACCTACATCTAACCCACTACTTCCATTGGGATATGGAGGTGGTAGGATAAGAAGATTACATATTTAGAATAGTTAGAATCCAACCAACTGGTTAGGGTAGCTAGTTCAGTGACAATAACTGAGTCATTGGCACTTAGAAAGATTTTGGCTTACATAGTTGAAAATAAATTAAAAGAGGCCTTAGAAGCTAAGGTAAAATACATGGTTGTTGAAGCCAAAAATGAAGAAAAGCACTTTGAAGGCCTTGGGAAGGACTTTAATCCGGAGCCACCAGACAAAGATCTAGTCAAAGTGCAAAACCAAAGGCTATATGCCATTTATGATGATGAGCCTTTGGGTTTTGAAAAGAATCCGCTAGAAAACAACATCAAGATGTTGGCGCAGGACCCTTTCAAAGAAATCAACCTGGGATAAGGGACAATAAAAAGGCCAACATAAATCAGTGCCAACATTGACCCACATCTCTGAGTCGAAGTGATTCAATTTCTTAAGGAGTTCAAAGACTACTTCGTGTGGGACTACAACGAAATGCATGGTTTAAGTAGAGATCTGGTTAAAATGAAGCAGCCAATAGATCTTAGAAAGAAGCCCATCAAGCAGACTCTAAGGCGCTTTGCACCTGAAGTTCTCTCAAAAATCAAAAAGGAGGTCGAAAGACTCCTAAGATATAAATTCATCCGTACGACTAGGTATACCGAATGGATTACCAACATTCTTCTAGTTATTAAGAAGAATGGAACTTTGAGGGTTTGCATAGATTTTAGATACTTAAATGCTGCAAATAGGGCTGACAATGAACCAAACCAACTCGAAGATAGTTCGGAATTCGACTCGACAATTAAATCGTTGAACTAGGTTCATGAACCAAATGAGTTGAGTATGAGCGAAAAATTAAGTTCGTTAACTAAATGAGCTGAACTTGAACTATACATAGTTCGACTCGTTAGGTTCATGAGTCAACTCGATTACATATGAAAAGAATTATACTGTCTTTAAGATTAGGTTTAAATATTTACTTCAAATCTTAGACAAATTTAATCTTCAATTTAGTAGTTTTTGAATTAGACTCTCAAATGTATCTCTTGAAAGTTGTGTAGGTTTTGAATTAGTAGATTTCGAAGATAAAGTTAAATTTCAATATGATAACTTTTATTTTATTTTAATATTTTATTTAAAAAATATATATTTATTTAAAATGTCAAATATACTAAAAAATATATATATTTAAAAAAATAGTTTTTAAGTTCGTGAACTATGTGAGCTGAACCTAATGAGATGAACCTAACGAGTCGAACCGAACTGTTCGTGAACTTATAACGAGTCGAGTTTGAGCTTAAAAAAAAATTTGTGTCAAAATCGAACTCTAACTCGAATTCGAACAATTCTTAACGAGTCGAGCCGACCTGAGGTGAGTTCGACTCGACTCGACTCATTTCCAGCCCTAGCTGCAAACCCAAAAGATGAGTATCCAATGCCTGTGATGAAAATGCTAGTTGACTCTGCTGCAGGACATGAGTATCTAAGTATGTTCGATGGGTATTCTAGATACAATCAGATTTTCATTGCTAAGGAAGACGTGTCGAAAACAACCTTTCGATGCCCTATTGCCTTAGGCACTTTCGAATGGGTAGTAATGCCCTTTGGTCTAAAGAACATTAGGGCTAATTATAAAAGAGCAATAAATTATATTTTTCATGACTTCATTGAAACATTTATGCAGATTTATTTTGATGACATTGTGGTTAAGTCTGTTTCAGGAAAAAGTCATATAGACCATCTTCGACAATCTTTTGAAAGAATGAGGAAGCATGGTCTCCAAATGAATCCTCTTATGTGTGGTTTCTGTATGCAGGCAGGGGACTTTCTAGGCTTCGTGGTCCATAAAAAGGAATATATATTAATTAGAACAAGACCAAGGCCGTCATGGAGGCGAAAGCTCCTTCGACAAAGAAGGAATTACAATCATTACTATGAAAGATCAACTTCCTGAGGAGGTTCATCTCTAATCTAAGTGGCAAGACTCAAGCCTTCTCACCTCTACTTCAACTCAAACAAGAAGGTTTTGAATGGGGGCAAGCACAACAAGAAGCGTTTGACAATATTAAAGACTACCTTGCTCAACCTCAAATTATGGTGCCACATTGTAGAAATAGGAGTATTAGATTGTATATATCTGCATCTAGCAAGACTTTAGGGAGCATGTTATCTCAAGAGGATGAAAATGGCGTCGAAAGAGCCATTTATTACCTTAGTAGAGTCTTGAATGATGCAGAAACTAGATATAGTATAGTCAAAAAATTGTGTCTTTGTCTATACTTCTCTTGTACAAAATTAAATCATTATATAAAGCCAGTTGAAGTGTATGTTTCATCTCACTTCAACGTTATTAAACATATGCTTTCTAAACCCATTTTATACAGTTGAATTGGCAAATGGGCACTGACCTTAACTGAATATTCTTTAACTTATATGCCTTTAAAGGCTGTTAAAGGACAAGTGGTAGCTGACTTTATAGTCGACCACTATATAGTTGAAAACTCCCTAAATTATGTGGAGTTTGAACCTTGGAAGTTATACTTCGACGATTCTAGTCATAAGGATGGAACGAGAGTGGGAGTTTTAATTATTTCTCCTAACAAAATTCAAGTACAAGGTTGAAGGCCTTTGTTCAAATAACGAAGATGAGTATAAAGCTTTATTGTTGAACTTGAAATCTTGTTGGAATTGTGGCCAACTCGAGTCGAAATAATGGGTGACTCAGAGTTGGTCATAAAGCAAATTACAAAAGAATATAAATGTGTTAAGGAAAATCTTATCATGTACTTTGTGATAGCCAATAGGTTGTTACAAAGATTTGAAATGGTAAGTATTCGACACATACCTCGACTTAAGAATCAATAGGCCAATGACTTGGCCCATATTGATTTTGGATACAAAATTTCAAAAAAAATTGCAAGATGCAATTGAAGTCAGAGGAAAAGTTGCATCAACTAGACTATCCCCAACAGACTTGGAAACAATGAAGCTAGGATATGTTGACGAAGAGAGCTTTAAAATATTAGCTATAGATAGTTTGACAGACGAAGATTGGAGAAAGCCAATAGTAGACTACTTGCAAAACCCAACAACTTCTTTCGAACGAAAGGTTAAATATTGTGCCTTAAGTTATGTTCTGATAGGGAACAATCTATTTAAAAAGACGCCTAAAGGTGTCTTACTCAAATGCCTTAGTGAGTCGGAGGCATACTTGGCTCTATCTAATGTCCATAGTGGGGCATGTTGAGCCACTACTATGGAAAACTCATTTAACAATGGTTGGGAAAGATATATAATCACGCGGGCCCAGTCGTTGTTATCTAGAGTATTGTTGTATATATGATACTTACAATTGCGACCCAGTAACTATTGTAATAAACTGGAAAGTGTGCTACCTATAATCACGGTTATTTTAAATACCTGTTTCTGTATGTCTTTTAATAAAATTAAAAAAAATGCAGCATTAGAACTACCTATAATCACAGTTATTTTAAATACCCGTTGTTGTATATCTTTTAATAAAATAAAAAAAAATTGCAGCATTAGAACAAAAACAACAACAAGAACAACATCAACATCAAGAACAACAATAACAACAGCAACAACGACAACAATAAGAAGAACAACAAAACAACAAAAACAAGAACAAGAACAAGAACAACAACAATAATAATAATAATAATAATAAGAAGAAGAAGAGCAACAACAATAACAACAATAACAACAACAACAACAAAACAACAACAACAACAATAATAATAACAACAACAACAATAAAAAAAAAAGAGCACCAACAACTAACATTGCTAACTTGAATCCATACTTTCCTTGTCTCATTCAAGTTGTAGAAGAGATGATGGAGTTCTGAAATTTGTTAATGAAAGAAATGATATTTTCGAGTTTTGTTTATGAAATAAATGTTGTTTTCGAGTTTGGTTTAGTGGTGAAATAGAGTATCCTAAATGAAAGATGATGTTTGCAGGTAGAAGATGTAGTTCTTCTAAGTTGGAAGTTTGTCTAAGTTTTAGGTTTCACGCGGATCACTAATAGTAGTTTCTTGACTGTTGATAATCACTAAATGGACAGCCAAGCTTTGTTTAAGGACAATGAATAAACTCAATAAGCGTGCCACCTATAATGTTGGTGATGAGACTTGAAAAAATAAGTAAAAAACCAAAAATGTTGGTGTTAGGACTTGAACACATGACCAGACACTACCTATAATCACAATTTTTTAAATACCCATGGTGAAAGGTCTGTCAGCATTTTGAAAAATAAGTAAAAAATAAAAAATGTTGGTGCTGGGGCTTGAACCCTCGACCAATCGCTACCTATAATCAAAGTTTTTAAATAATCGTTGTGAAATGCCTCACTTTTCACCACAGTTGGAATTTTAACCGTGATTAAAAGTATTTTAATAAAAAAAATGCACGCTCTTAAATATCACATAATTCTAAGGTGAATAGGAAACCGTTGTTATTTTGGCGTTGTTGTTTACGCGTTTTTAGTAGTGAGCGCATCAAGTAGGTCATAAGATGAAATGGTTATTGTTTTGAAAAGGGATGTATTGGCCTACCATGCTTAAAGATTGTATTGAATTCGCCAAAGGATGTCAAGAATGCCAAATACATGCAGGCATTCAACATGTTCCTGCAAGCGAACTACATTCCGTAGTGAAGCCTTGGCCCTTCAGAGGGTGGGCTTTGGTTTTAGTGGGAGGAAATTTGACCAGTATCATCCAAGATTCAACAATACATTCTAGTGGGAATAAATTATTTCACTAAGTGGATTGAGGTTATACCATTGGTAAATGTAGATCAAGATACAATGGTCGAAGTCATCCAAAAACATATTATTTACAAGTTTGGAATCCCAGAAGCTATAACAACAGATCAAGGATAAGTTTTTACTGGTCGAAAGATGCAAGAATTTGCTAAAGAAATAGGGTTCAAACTTTTTACCTCCACACCTTATTATGCTCAGGCTAATGGTCAAGTCGAAGGAGTAAATAAGGTAATGATTGGGCTAATTAAGAAGCATGTAGGGAAGAAGCCAATAAATTGGCATAGGACATTAGACCAAGTTTTGTGGGCTTGTCGGACCTCCCTTAAAGATGCTAAAAATACCACACCTTTTCGACTAACATATAGTCATGACGCGGTTTTACCAGTCAAAATCTACTTACAATCAACTAGAATTTAGGGACAACATGAGATCTCATCTGAGTCCTATTGGAACATAATGTTGGATGAATTAGTTGACTTGGACAAAGAAATACTGAAGGCTTTAGAGTTATTAAAAAGGAAAAATAAAAGAGTAGAAAATTCATATAATAAAAAGGTGAAAGTTAAGTTATTTTCGACTGGAGGTTTAGCAAGGAAAGTAATCTTGCCCATGGATCAAAAAGTTAGAACTTTGGGTAAGTGGTCTCCAAAGTGGGAAGGTCCTTTTCAAATTATTAAAGTTTTTTCCAATGGCGTATATGAAGTTGAAGAGTTAAATGAGGATAGAAGGATTTTGAAAGTATATGGTAAATATTTTAAAAAAATGAGCTTGTACTTCAAGAAATAAAAATAAGTAAGGAATAAGTCATGCATAGATAGTCGAAGCCAAAATGGAATAAAAAAGGCTGCTAAAATAGCTAAGTCATCACATTAAATTCCATGAAGGGCTCAACATTAATACAACAAAGAAACAAGTTCATCAGTTACAATCAGATTAAAAAGGAGGGGAGTTTTTCATCTTTTGATATTTCGACCTTTGAAGCATCAAGCGCCATTTGAAGATAGTTTTGTTGGTTGCAAGTTCTTCAATTTATTTCCCAAGTTTTTGAGCTCTCTTAACATGGTGCATACCGACTTGAAGTTCTTTGGCCGCTTCTTCATGATGAAACTTCAGAAGTTCGACTTTGCGCTTTTTGGCCTGAGAAATTTTGGTTTGCAATTCTTTGATCTGCTGCTCCCATGCTTCGACATTCTTGTCGTAGGTTTCAATTTCCTTCTTGTTTTGCTCATAGCCCTTCTCCAACTCTGCAACCTTTTCCAGTGGCTGCATCCCATTCAGCCAGTTGGGTCTCTGATCTGTTCTGAGTTTTATTCGAAATATATTTGAGGTGGTTGAGATCAGCAACAACAAGGTAAATCAGTGAGCCCAATTCCATTATGGCATATGTAACTTCTAGAGAAACCTTTAAAACATTGACTTGTTTTAAGAGATTTTTGATCCCAAAACAAGATGGAGTTTCTTTCCCTAAAAGTTGGAACAAGTCAGCATTGAAGACCTTTTCTTTAATCTGGGGGAGCAAGTCATCCTTAGGTTTGTTGGCAGATTGATCACCCGATGCAGTCGAAGTACTAGTGCTTTTGTCAGTACAACTGTATCTAAAGCTAATCATAACCTTTAGATATTCAAATGGTGTTTTCACCTTTAAGGACTCTAGCTCCTCATGAGAGAGGCTGGTAGTGGTTGTTCCAGTCGAAGCATTAGGATTTGGGTCAGTTTTTGGTTGGTCATCTTAATGTTCTTTCTCTTCCTCATTGTCATCCTTTTCTTCTTCTTCTTCATATTCCATAACAATCTCCGTTTTATAGTCAAACATGGAGCGATCTTCTTCTTCCTCCTCTTCCTCTTCCCCTTTTCACCACCACTGCCTTGTTCTACGTTGATTGGGGAGTCATCTCCAGACTTGACTTTGATAATTTTTTCTGCATATGACATCTATGTGTCTCCTTTAACATCAAATAAGGCTTCTTCTCTTGGTGGGCTTTTGTCGTGATCAGAGTCGTTGGTTTAGGAAAGCTCAGTTATGACCTTGGGTGGTGATTTCTTTTGATGTTCACCGGCCAACTGACTTACTTTGTCTACAAATTCTTTGGTGGAATCCTTGGGAGAAGTTTGGTGTTGGGAGGGGATACTTGTTGGATGGTAAGAAGGATCAATGCTGGTGGTAGGAAGGATTTGTTGAAAAAGGGATTTCCCTTTTCATCTTTAACACCCTAGGAAGAAGAAATCAAGAGAAAAGATCAGAAGCAAGTTAGTCGAAAATATCATAAAATCCAAAGACAAAGAAGAGATTTATGTACCTTAGGGCCTCTTCCCCAGAGCTGGAGTTGTCACTTTCCACTTGATCTGGGTTCGTGTTGGTAGTTGGTTTTTTAGTACTAGGGGTGGCGTCGGTCTCGACCACTTTTAGAGTGGAAGGTTTCTTCATAGGAGCTTTAGTTGTTTTTGGTTGGGTTCGAAAACTGGCATCAACGAATTTTGTCTATTTCTTCTTTTTCTTAGGTTGTTTGGAGTGGTTTGGAGAAAGATCCCCATCATCTGATTCAACTATTTGAACCTCAGGTTCCTTTTGCTTTCTCTTTTTTGGTTTCAGAGGTGGTCTTCGACTTCCCTGCAAAAATAATACATTTTAGATGTTAGAATGAGAAAGCAATACATAACAAAAAAAACAATCACAAAGTTTACCTTTGTTGTTGTTTTCTTGGTGTTGTCTTCACCTTCTTCTTCAACAACATCCTTCTCAATGATGGCTGGTTTCTTGGCTGGAACTCTTACAACTGCTAAGAAAATTAACGCAATTAGCATAAGTCAAATACAAAACATAAATAAGGAAAAAATGGATAGGAGATGTGGTTTCAAAGAACCTATCATTCCACACCTTCATATATTGGAGACTCTATGCAAACGTGTTCTATGCCAATATGAAGGTGGCCTTTGTGATTCTTGTCGAAGGATTTTCACGAAATCCCACAAACAGACCAGTTTGGAAATGGAGGGCTAAAAGCCACACCAAAATCAACATTGGGCAGTTTAGGGGATTTTGGAGGATATAAATTAAAAGCTAGCTAGTACCATTGATCAGGTCTAACGTACGAAGGTAGTTTTAAATTCTCAAATTTCTTTGTAAATTTTTCTTTCAAAATAATTGCTGCTTTATGAATGGTTCGACTAAGGTCATCAGGCCAGGAAGCAGTTTTAAAGTACTTCTAGAATGCTTGGATCTCTTTGATATGTGTCTAAGTACCTTTCTTTACTTTTTCCTACACAAGGGAAAAGGCACGGGTTAGATGAAAGTTGAAGGCAACTACATCAAAAAAAGTTGTAGTATAGTACCTTGTCCACCAAGTGTCTAACTCTATGGTTTGAAAGCCACATGAACGAATTTTGTAAGGTTAATGTATTTAGCCAGCAATTTGGTACACTTTTCCTCATTGTGGATCATGTTGTAATGAATCAAGGAAACTTTTTTGGGGAAGAGTGATTTTTGTTTGATTTGGATAAGGCCAAACTATCGAGCAATGAGGTTTAGTTGGTAACTAACAAGAGTAAATCAAAGTCTTGAAGGATTGAGTCTTGTGGCTAGAAATCTTAGGGTAAGAAAAGATTCCCAGATATCAAGAGATTTTGCTTCTTGTTCTTTCGACTGAGCAGGAAATCTTCTGGTGAACCATTCAGGGCCTACCTTCCTATTTGAAAAAGGGGCCATACTGGGCGAGAAATTGTAGCATTTTGTAAACATCATCACATAGGTGGTGAAGGTTTGCTGAAGGTTTAGTCCTTCATCACTGGGAGTTAACAAAAAAAGCATCGTACCTTCGACCCTTCTGTTCTTACTTTGACAGATTCTGCGTTGATAGGATTACGAGCAGGGAGAGATGCTTCAAATATGGCATTTAACCATAGTTGTAATAGCCAAAAGGTTCCAGAAAGAAGTAGGTTTTGTCTCGACTTGATTGTTTTTAGTGTTGTAATGCCCTCACCAAGGGATTCATAAAGGTTGGCTAAAATCATTTCACTAAGACAAATATCATGTCTAGCATGTATTTGATTGACCATTGTTAAGTATCTCTCCGCCACCTGAAGGGACCTTGAGCAAAAATCGTAGCGGGAAAGCCAAAGAGTCAGAAATGCAAAATGCTCTTGATAAGAAACTTCCTCAGTTTCTTTATCATAGTAAGCTATATAAGTGGTGTAAGCTGCCTTGGTTGTGTCAAAGCCTATGGATTCATTAGCTAAAAGGTTAGGATCATAATCTTCTCCAATAGGTTTGAGGCCTGTGATGGAAGCAACGTCAAACAAGATGGGAGTCACCATTTCACTTTTGGTTGGTAGTTTTCTTTTGTTCCCCGCGAAGTCTTTATCCCAACTTTTGGTTGGTAGTCTTCATTTTTGGTAAGTTCGGTTTCGATCGGTGTTCCGATGATTCTGAATTTTGATTGGAAGTTCATTGCGTGTTGGATGTTATCACAACTTTTGGTTGGTAGTCAGTTGCTTGTCGGATGTTATCCCAACTTTTGGTTGGTGGTCCTCAATTGTGCTCCTTTGCGAAGTCGTTATCCCAACTTTTGGTTGGTAGTCTTCCTTTTGGTGTGTTCATCCTTGGTCGGTATCTGGGTGATCCTAACTTTTGGTTAGTATCCGTTGTTATCTTCTTGATTAGTTACCTTTTCGGTTATCCTAACTTTTGGTTGGTACCCGCTGATTTTTAAGCCCACCTTACACTGGCAATCTTTGCATTGTGAATATCCCTACAGTTTGCAAATTTCTGGGTTCTTTTGGTATTCAATCACCTTTTACCTTGAATGTTTGAAAGCGGTCGCTTTTCACCCTTTCAGGTCCAAGTTGTTTGAATAGCGGCAACTATAACACCCCAAAATTTACCCATCCTTTTTCTCATATCTTGGCTTATGTTTTATATCATTTTTGCATTAGCATTTGTACATAGCATTGATCTTAGACAAGGTATCTTATCCAACAATCAATAGAAGAGCCTCATCTTCAAAGCTCAATCAAGAGCTCAAGCTCAACTATATGGCCATCTCAAGTTACAAGGTCTCCATCATCATTAAGGCATGTTAATCAACCACTTGAATCAAAAGCACAAACATTGATTCTCCTCCTCCTATCTCATCGATAACTGTCTAGGGTTTTGGTTCAAAAGGAGATTTGTGGCTAGTTATTTGGGAAATACATGATTCTAAATCTCAACACACATTGAGGGTCCTCTACATGGATTATATGTCATCACAAGCCATCACAAGAGCTTCAGTCAGTGGAAATGGTCCTAGGGTTTCAGTTGGTCAAAAAAAGTCAATTGTGATTCAATTAGGTCAAAGTCTTGAATCTCAAGGTCAACCAAGGGCATGATATGTGTTTTAAAGTGATTTCATATGTTTGGAACAAGAAAAGTCAAGAAGGAACATAAAATCAGAAGTTTGACTAGATTAGGGTTTTGGTTGAAAATTTTCTAAGTGTAGAAAACCCTAATTCTAGCCATCTTGCAACTTCTATAACTTTCTCATTTTTGATCCAATGAAGGCAAAATTGATATCAAATTAAAGAGGACATCATGAAATACAAGGTTGTGGAAGTAGGCATGTCCAAAAGGTTCATGGTTTGGGAGATATGATGAGCTAAAGTTGGGAAAAAGGAGATTTTGACATTTCAACACTTAGAATTTTTTCTAAGTGTAGAAAATCAGTTTGAGGTACCTACTTTCAAGCCCATTTTTCATGGTGATAAAAGTTTCATTTAAATTTTTCTACAACATGAGAGTTGTAGAGCATCCTTCAAGCTTTCTTTTGACTACTAGATCATCTCCAATAGATGTGTAGAACTCAAGTTATGATGCTCCCAAATTAGGGTTCCAAAGATGTTAAGTTTGGCAAGTTGTTAGACAGATTTTTCAACCAAACTTCCAAGCCATTTTTCATATATTTCTTCATCTCAAATGAATTTTCCCATAACATGAAAGTTGAATATGATTCTTCAAGCTTTCCATCCATTACAAGAACTTTTTCATTGGATCAAAACTCTTCAAATTACATAGCTTCAAAGTTGAGGTTTCAATGATGGAAAATGGCATGACTTAGAATCTTTCAAAGTCACATTAGGCAGATTTTGAGGCATGACTTTCACACCATTCTTTCATGATCATACAAGGCTTATTTCAAGTTTCCATCAACATGAAAATTGTTCACCATAATCTTGGCTTTGCATTGATCACAAGAACTCTTGTTTTGCATCCAAAATCACCAAGTTATGATCAAGGAAAGTGTGTTGTTTGCGTTTATTTTCAAGAGCATGATATGTCATGTATCTTTGGCACAATTGGGATTCAGTATTGCAGCATGATTTCATGCCATATTACACGTATTATTTCACTCCATTTTGTGTCACTAACATTGCCAAAATGAACAAAATAAAGCCATGTACCTCATGCACTCAACTTTGGACATGCTTTCCAAAAGGAGAAAGAAGACAAAGTTGCAATGCTTGCCTAACAAGAATGTCCCTCTCCCCATTCTGATTTCATTTTTCTTTCCACTCATCAAAGGGGCAGTCACAAAGCCACCTCATAAAATGCACAAACCTGAGCCACTCTCATTTTTTTCAAATTTTGGACCAAAACATTGACCACAAACTTTACCTCAGTAACAAGCTCTTTTAACCACCCAAGCCTTAATATATAAACTAAAAAACCCTAGAGAAAGAAGAAGGAAGCTCATTCTGCAGCCAGACCTAGCAAAGAATCTCTCTCTCATTCTCAAACTTTCTCCCTTTTCAAATCTTCATTTTCCAAGCTTGTTTCTTCATTCTTTATTTGGCACCATCATTCTCAAAGCAAAAGGAAATTGAAGGAGAAGACTTGAGAAACGTTTGAGGCCATAACAGAAGCGTACAAGTTTCATCTGGGGTAACCTTTTCTCTGACTCTTTTCTCACTTTTTATTTCCTGTTTGAATGTGTTTTTGTTGTGTTTGAATCTCTGGAAGCAAGACAAACATGTATGTGGTGTTGTTGTCTTGTTTTGTGAAGTTTTCGTGATGCATGACAAAACTTCATGGCATGTTTTCTTCATGTTAGAGACATTTTAAACGTTTTTTGATGCTGGATTCAAGCTCTCCTTGGAATTTTGTGTGAAATGTTGTATTCACTTTTGAGTTTTGGTGGTGTTTTCAGTCGTCACCGGTGAGGCTAACCAGGGAAGACGACCAGAGTTAGGGCTCCAGCGTCTGAGGTTCTTTAGCTGAGGTGGCTGGTTTGAATCGTTGACCAGTGAACGTGGCCCACATGTGGAAGCCAATGAACATCCACACAAGCATTTTTATTTTGACTCTAAGAAGTAATTGGATAATGGGTTGGGCCATGACTGATTCGCTTTTCACACCCCCTTTGTTTGAGCCTATTGCGCATGTGAACTGAATCCTTGTTATATTTGTTTCTTCTAGTTCACCCCTTCCCTCTCTCTCTTTTTCCTTTAATTTTATTTTTATTTTAGTTTCATTTTAATTTATTTTTAATGGCTCCAAACATGTAAAAATTCCACAAAAATATTTTTTTATTGACTTTGACATGTTATTTAATTTTCCATAATTTTTATTTTTATTTTTATTTCATTTTAATATTTTATTTTGAATTAATGGTATAGTGTGTTTTGTTTGACCTAATTTGCAACATGACTTCAATTATTACCATTTTCAATTAAATTTTGACCTAATCTTTTACACACACTTAGACAGATTATTGAGCCATGTTTGAGTGCTTGTTGGATGCTTTGACAATCACCCTTTGCATTATTTTCATTTGATTTTATTTGGCCCTCGATTATTGCTTGATTAGCTGCTTGCTTTGCCTTGTTTGGTGCATTTGATGATGCTCTCTTGCCATTCTTGTTTTGACACTTTTCCATTTGATTCATAACCTACATGACATGAGATTGGGGATTTATTTGGATTTTATTAAGTAATTTTCCTATTTTTGTTTGATGCCTAATTTTGACTTGGATTTGGTTTGTGTATGCATGAGGTTTGACTTAGTTTGAATCTAATTTGTTTGCTTGTGTTTGAGTGAGGTTTGAAATTATTTGTTGATGTGATAACATGCTGCTTAAACTTGGTTTGAGATTTGGTTTCATTTTTATTTGGTTATTTTTGAATTTATGATTGAATTTTTAAGTTGAGGGTGTTTTGAGCTTGCTCCTTGTTTGTTCTTGACCTAATTCCTTGAGTGTGATCTAATGGATGTTTGTGAACACTTGTATGATTTAGATGACATGTTTGAAGGTTTTATTTGCATGATGTTATGTCCATTGTATGATCATTTCCCATCTTTCTCTTTACATGAACTTTTTGTCCTTGTTATGAATGATTTGAATGATGTTTGTCCAAATTTTTGAGCATGATACTTATTGAACTTGTGTGATATCTTAAGAATGAACGTGATATGAATCATTTGAGTGTGCTTCTTACCTTGATGTTGTGGTATGCATTACTTGACCATTTGTGCCTTGTACCATTTTTGTATACATGAAGATGATCATAGTTTGTGTTTGCCTAGTTTTGGTGCAAGCTTTGAGCTTGATGTTTGAGATTTCTTTTGGTGATTCATGTGTTAATGATGGATTGATATACATGTTCATGTTTGTTTGATCATTGATGATGTCTATTGTTGGGTATTGAGCCATTTGTGTGTGTTTGGGAACCTTGTTTTGCCACTTTGATTTAACCCCTAATCTTTAAGTGTGGCTTGACATTTATGCATTCTTATTTCATTTTGACTTAGTGTAATGTGTGTCTTGTATATGATTGAGTTTAATGTCTACTTGTATTTTGTCTTGTCACTTGAGTTGAACTTACTTGAGAAGCTGTTTGTTCTTCTCCTCCATCTCTTTCTTCTTTCTCTTTTTTTTTCTTTTGTCTTGAGACTTATTTAAGTCTTGAGTTTTGTTTTCATTTGTGATTGATTAGTATGGTGTTTACTTGTGTTTGCTCACATGATCCCATAAGATTCCTAGTCCCTCTTTTTAAGATGGGAGTAGGAGAGACATTAAGCTTTCAATCCTTTACATGATAACAATTAGGATAATCCCTTTTGACCTTAACTCTAGGTCCATCATTTGTATGGTAACATTAGGTAGACTTCCTTTTTATCCTAACCTTAGGACCATTTTGTATGACAACATTAGGGTTTTCAGTCTCCCTTTAGTGTTTTCTCTTGTGTATTCTCTTCTTTCTCAAACAACTCTAAGACACTTAATAAAGAATGATGAACGTTGTGCGCCACGAGCCTTAAGTATGTGGGAAATTATGAGTGGGGGGTTTCTCCTCACTTTTCTAGAGTGTTTAGTGTATGCCCTTTGGGCAATATACGACGCATTTGCTCCTATGTCATAGTCTTTAGTGCAATCTGAATCTTAAACAAATTCAACTCACTTCTCTAAAACTCTTAAACCAAATTCAAACTTTTTTATCCTTCGGGATTGTTTCAAAATCATTTTCAAAAAATAGTATGTTACTTTTCCGTTCTATCGCAAACAGTCATCGACCTCAACTGTTGGAATGGGAACTTAGCGTCGCTCATAAAAAACACTTAACCAACAAGTGGTCTAGTTTTCCCAAACTACGTTTACTCTGATTTCTCATACCAGATGAGGATACGTAGGCACAAGACGACGATGTCTTGGCGAGCAACCTTCCCCCTATTACCCATAGTTTTCCAAACTGCGTTGACTATGACTTTCCCATTGCACGAGGGAATACGTAGGCATAGGGCATCGGTGTCCTATTGAGTCTTCTTTTTCTTTCCCCTTCCCCGTTTAATGGTAACTTTTTAGATAACTCACCCTATTGATTAGACAACAAGCATATATCCCGTTGAGTACAATAGACGTGAGGGGTGCTCATACCTTCCCCTTGCATAACCGACTCCCGAACCCAAGATTTGGTTGTGATGACCTTGTCTTCTCCTTTCTTTTAGGTTTTCTTCGACCGTTTCCTTTCCCTCTCTTTGGGATAAATAATGTACGGTGGTGACTCTTGTGTTTGTTTCTGCCGACCCTTTTTCGTAGTTGTGACAGCTGGCGACTCTGCTGGGGATCGAACCCAGAGTCTCTGGTTCCCTATGCGAGTCAATCCTAGCGCTTGTCTGTTCTATATCTTTGGGTATGTATATTTGTTCATATGTATGTAATATTTGTATGATTTTTGTATATCATTGCATTTACATTTTATTTTTTGCACTTTATCATTGTTATCATATTGTATGTTGTTGTGCTGTTGGGTGGGTTGTTCCATGAGAGATAAGCCTAATACCCAGGCTTAAGTACATACATAAGATTAGTGTGGAGAGTAGTGTGGACTTGTGTGGCATTTAGCCACGTAAGAGTTCGTGTGAAATCTACGTCCATACGAGGTTTTCTTTGGAGACATTCTATCCTGCGCATTTAGGGCAGTTGAGGGGGTGTTGAATTAGACAACTAACGACTCTGGAGACCATTCATTGGGAAGTCAGATGAGACCTCCTTGATTGACCATGATGCCAAACCAGAAATGGTATACGTATCATCGTTTCTCGACCTGAGAGTCCGTGATATTGATAACCTGCATAGGATGTCGTACCTTTCAAGACTACAACCTACCTGTGAGAGGGAGGGGTTCTGCAGGAAACTTTGACCTCCAACCTGTCGCTACTCGAAAAATGCATCGTGCAACGACGGGGAGGCGAAAAAGATAGACAGAAGAGTCGCCACCAAACTTTATTTATCCCATGAGGGGAAAGGAAAATATCGAGAAAACCTTAGGAAAATAATGGATAAGATGGTCTCGCGACCAAGAACGGGTTCGGAAGCCGGTTATGCGAGGGGAAGGTATTAGTACCCCTCGCATCCATCGTACTCGATGGGAACCTTTTGTTTGTCGATGTGTGAATTTATTTGCTTAAGTATATGCTATAAGAGGTGTTCCAATGGGTAAAGATAAGGGTTTAGAAACAGGGAAAGAGAAATAACGGAGGGGAGAGGAGAAAGAACGGACTCGGTAGGACTTCGCAGTCCTATGCCTACGTATTCTCAATAGATGTGAGAAAGTCAGAGTCGACGTAGTTCGGGAAACTACGGGTGATAGGGGGAATGTGCTCGCCAAGACATCGTCGTCTTGTGCCTACGTATTCTCATCTGGTATGAGAAATCAGAGCAGCCGTAGTTCGGCCAACTATGTGTTGATGTTTTTTATGGATGATGCTATCGTGCGCATTCTAGCAGTTTAGGTGTTTTGCTGCTCGCTCGTTGGAGACTTAGGCGTTACCTGTTTGCGGTAGAACGGACGTAACATATCCTTTTTTGAAAAATTAGGTTTTCGCCACGCGAGGCAAGATGTCACATTTGATTGATTGGATCATTTTTTAGGGGCGAGACATGTCCTCGGATAGTAACCCCTACAGGTAGTACCCAATTCGTTGTCTCAAAGTTTTTGTTATAAAAGGGTGCGGCGAACGAGGCGTCTTCGTATTGAAAGACGGGCGTCGAAACCACCCTCACTACAGTGGGCATCTCAACGCTCAAAGAAGAAGAGGTCTACACCCAATCCTCTCTCTTTAATTCAATGCAAAAAGAACTTCGTTCTCTTATTAAAGATGTTTTTTGATTTTGAATAGTAAGTGCTTTGTGACAGAGAACCCTACGGTAAACGTCAGCACTCGGGATAGGAGAAGGCCTACGCCTAACCACTCCACGACCATTCAAGTTTTTGTTGTGAAAATAATTTGAAATGCACTCGGTGCAGGACCGAGGTTTTTAGGTGATAAGGGTTGCAGGATAAAGTTGAGGTGGTGGACAAAGTTGCGTCTTCGTATCGAAAGGCGAGTATCGAGACCACCCTCACTACAGTGGGCATCCCAACACTCGAAGAAGGAGAGGTCTACACCCAATCTTCTCTCTTTAATTCGATACAAAGAGAAATCAATTTATTATGGTTTGAAAATGGACTCGGTACGAGACCGAGGTTTTAGGAAGGAAGGTTTGAAGAGTCACTCGGTGCGGGACCGAGGTTTTAGGGGAGATGGTATGGAAACGTCTTCGTATTGAAAGACGAGCGTCGAAACCACCCTCACTACAGTGGGTATCCCATCGCTCGAAGAAGAAGAGGTCTACACCCAATCCTCTCTTTTTAATTCAATACAAAGAATTGATTTTAAGGAGATGAGATTTGAAAATGGATGGGAAGCGTCTTCGCATTGAAAGACGAGTGTTGAAACCACCCTCACTACAGTGGGCATCCCAACACTCGGAGAGGAAGAAAGTCTACACTTAATCCCCTCTTTTTAATTCAATACAAAGATAATAATTTCTTACTGAAAAGGATTTTGAAAATGCGCTCGGTAAGGGACCGAGGCTTTAGGAGAGAATGTTTGGAAAATAGAAAGAATGGAAAGAAAAACGTCTTCGTATTGAAAGATGAGTGTCTAAACCACCCACACTACAGTGAGCATCTCGACACTCGGAGAGGAAGAAAGTCTACACTTAATCCCCTCTTTTAGTTCAATACAAAGATGATTTGATTTTAATTGAAGAGGTTTTGAAAATGAACTCGGCGCGGAACCGAGGTTTTAGGAGAGAAAGTAGATGAGTGTGGAGAATACAAGCGTCTTTGTATTGAAAGACGAGTGTCAAAACCACCCACACTACAGTGGGCATCTCGACACTCGGAAAAGGAGAAAGTCTACACTTAATCCTCTTTTTCCAATTCAACACGAATAAAAATTGATTCCTTATTAAAGAGATTTTAATACCCTTGTTGAAAAGCTAAACATCCTTGACCACGAGCTCACCATTCCACAACTCTTTGCAAGCAAATTAGATAACAAACTCATATCAGTTGAGTTCAACATTAGTATCAGTTTAAGGCTGCCATTACCAAATTGAATATACTAAACAAATTAAACATCAGCTGAAATCAAATTGAATATACATGAAACAAGATATCGTTAGTAATCCTCAATATTGCATGAGATAACTCATATTAGTCACCGTTAAATTGATATCACCATAGCCCAAAAAGAGATACAGCATTATGGAATTCATTATGACATTATATATATCACAACCGAGAATCTATCATAATTAAAAAACAAATATCATAAATCAACCTCAATCACTGCTACATAAAGAAAGTAAGCATTCATCAATATCATGGTTATAGACAACAACAAGTGCCTCATTTAAAATAAAAGCACACCATTTGTACCAAACCATTTGTACCTGATACATATATCCCTCTAAGTTCACTACAGCTTGAAGTAACAACAACAACAAAAATTCTAAATACTCACGACATAACCCAATGCAATATTATAATGCAAGCAAAAAAAACTCTATAACAGACCCGAAAGAGGACATCATGTGACGTTAATGGTTACCGAAATACTGAATCGCGGTTGAAGCTAAACGAAAGACGTGACGTCATTGTTGTTGTTTTCGCTGCAAATGATACTGGCGTTTGTAAAGGTGCACAGTGGTAGTGTCGCAGCCACCGAGTCATTATCGCGAGCAGAAAACCGTTGAGCTGAAGGTCAATGATCAAATGTTGAGTTGCTTTGTAAATGTTTTGACGAAGTCCTTCGACCTGTGATCGAATCTCCAGTTTTCTGCTACTTCTGACCGTTACTACCCAGCCTTGTCAGGGCATGCTTCAAGTGCTGATGAGATCAACTGCTGCTCTATACACCTTGGCTTCATATTCCTGCTGCCGAAATTCGACGAAGTCGCAACCTGCATGGAATCTTAACAGCACAAACAGAAATAAAATAGACTCAACAATGAGTTAGCTTCGCACAGCCCATCCACCATTGCGGTTTGAATCGACGAAGGCGGAATCAAATGCTCGATGTGGGGGCTGTTGTTGCTCCTGAAATGTTACCGTAGCTGCAGCTCCTCAAAAAAGTATCGAGATGCCGAGTCTTTGTCGATGGGAGATGTTGTTGTGCGTGTTGGACCAAAGATGGCTGAGCCTTTTGCCCCCTCGAATTCATGTGACACGAATCAAAAACTCTGCTACGCTGCAACCTGCACAAAATAGGCAACAATTTGAAACCGAAGGTACCCCTGCGCAAAGACGAAGCGTCATCCC
Organism: Lathyrus sativus; assembly: GCA_963859935.3. Taxonomy (NCBI): domain Eukaryota; kingdom Viridiplantae; phylum Streptophyta; class Magnoliopsida; order Fabales; family Fabaceae; genus Lathyrus; species Lathyrus sativus. The sequence goes on along the minus strand of OZ012739.1, from coordinate 433,867,505 downwards.
ATGGACTCCTGTGAGCTACATCCGATGATTGCTCTGGACATAATCAACTCATTTCTCGAATCTACTCCAAAACCTGCAACAATCAACAAAATAAACTTCGTGAATTTGCAACCTCCGAAACAGAACACACTTGCGTGGAATTTGGCGCAATATCACTGTGGTGGTTGTCGCCAGTTTGAAACACTAAAGACTAATGTTCTGGCGTTTGTCGCGAGGTTGTCGGCATCGAAACGAAAGCTCTAATTATGATGTTGTTGTTGCTCGAGTCGCGCCATGTGTTTCTGAGTATGAGCAGTGGACGGTGATGATTTCGTTGGAGTATGCCACCACATTGATGAAATGATGTTGATGTTCAGAGTTGAATCCAACGAAATGAAGCTGCAGTTTGAGTTATCCCAATCGCTTTGGCCTCCTCCAAAATACTTTGAATTTTACACAAACATACAGTGAATCAATATGCGCCACTGACTCCAAGTCGGAGCTTTAACCAAGTTGAACACGGTTGTTGAGTCGTCGAACAACTGGCACGTTCTCTGGTCACCGCGGTTTGTCGCAGAATGAGATGTGCAATGTTGCGAGTTTGTCGGCGCCGGAGAAAAAATTCTAGCTGCGATATTGTTGTTGAGAGTTAAACAAAGATGTTTTGCTCTGTGTTGCTACCAAGACCAAACATACATTGACGGTGTTGTTACTGTTTGTGAACTTAGGATGCTTGTGATAATGCCGACTCCGTTTTTTTTTTACTAAATCTCGAGACTTCCGCTTGAGTCAATTGATTTAACAACCTGCACAGTATTTTCCTTCATTTTGGAGATTCAATGAAGCATCTCCATCAGAACTGTTTGAAGAAAAACTCTTCAACTACAAACTGCGTATCTTCAACCTGACAGTTAACAATAATCCTTGGCTTCTCCGCTGAAAACGAACCGAAATGAGTTCTGTATCGCCGTTGGAATTGAAGTTCAATGACTCACAGAGGCCGCATCCAGATTCAAACTCAAAGCAAACTAAGTATTGCCCAGAGCCATCATGTTCCCACCTATTTTAATCATGTATTCTCAACCTGTCAAAAGGAAAACACATCCAACAGATGTTGTATCAACCCATCCAAGTTCAATCTTGCGTCGCGGACTGTTGCAGTGTTGTAGAACTGCTTGTGGATTGAAGAATGAAATGGGAAATACAAAGAGTACGCCTAAACATTACAACATTGGTGAGTCTCCGATGTTGTGAAGTTATTGTCGCAGTTCTGTTTCGTTGTTGCCGAGTAGTAGCTGCGATTGTTGCTGTTGTAACCGAAGTGATGAAAAACTAAATCCAAGATGTGGATAACAGACACGAATCGATACAACATTTTTTGAATAATTATCCATACAAAAAACCACAACGGCGTGTTATTGCCAGCATATAATCATTGCCAATCTTGCATCCAATTTGAAACACGAGAACACAAAGATGAAGCGTTGTTGAAGGGTTAGCACTGCTGCTTTCAGATGGTATGTTGTCGTGGAGGATAACCATGAAGATCCTTGGAAATTCTCAAAACAAGAATAAGATCCAAAAGGCTCAAAACCGAATGCTACTGTCTTGCTTCGTCGCAGCCAAAATGCTTTGAGTTTTTCTCGCTATTGAATCACAGCAATCAGGGCATTGGCATTGCTATTGGTGAGTTATAGGATGAATAACTTGGCATCCTTGTCTGCCGATGACGACATACTCTCGCAGATCGAATACGGGGATATTACGTTAAACCGAATTAGTATCAAACTGTTAGAACCTCTTAACCCTTGTGAGTGTGGCTACAAGTTCGGAAATGCACGAGCCTTTGAATATGTTGAGTAGCTGTTGTTGAAAGAAGTTGCTTAAAGCGCATTGTTGGAACTGCGGAGTTGTTGAGGTCGAGTTGTTTTATTCTATTGAAACCAGCTGAGACTGTTGTCATGTACTCAGAACGAGGTCCAATGTCTAACTATCGTCTCTTAAGCCAAAGCATCCGAAGTGTGAATCGCAAACTGCTGCGTTGAGTTGGCGTGTCTGAAGGTGTTATTGCTGCTATCAGCATTTTCACAAACACTTGGTGGCTTTCATTCCAAATGGGTTCAAAGCGTGTCTCAAGAGACCTATGCTTTCATGGAGCCTTCTTCATTTTCAAAACCTGTAATCAACAGTCGAACATGGGGAGACTTGATATGTAAGGGAAGAGAGGGATTTCGTGATTTGAGGTTGAAGGTGAAGGTGAGATTATGGCGGATTTGCTTGTAGGGGTGGAACAATGAGCGGCGGTTAGGATGAATGAAAGGAGGAGAAGAGGAAAAAAGTTTTTCCTGTGGGAAGAGTGAAGCTTTGGTGGTGACGAAAATGAGGGGAGAGCTCGGTTTTTTGAAGCGCCGTTTTTGTCTGAAGGGGATCCTGAATAGTGATTTTTCAATTTAGGTTTTGGGGTTGAAGTGGGGGGCGGATCAACAGTGTTTCCATTTAGGGTTTCTGTGAACAGTCCCCTCCAATTCAGAAATTCTCCCCTCTCTTTATTCTATTCATTCTCAACTCTAATGGGCTCGACGAACATGGGCCTTCCACCCATTCTACTGTATCCTCAACCTTCTTTTCCTTAATTCTTTCAAAATTCTAAAAATCATTGTTAAATATTAAATAAAATAACTAAAAACTAAATTAATATATTAACAACTATTATAAAATAAACTAAAAAACAAAGTAGAACGAAAATTTCAAAAAGAAACTTTAGCCCACGTGTCACACTTTAATTGGATAGAAAAAAATGGATAAAATTTGGAAAATCAATTAACTGCATGCGGACACGTGTCTAAATGTTCTGAAGTTAAGCAGACAATGTGAAATCAAAATAGAATCCAAAAATATAAAAATATTTGAAAAGAAGTAGGACAAATTCAGGGTATGCTTATGCAATGTGATATGCTAATGCAATGCAATGCTTATGTATATGCTGATGCAATGAAATAAAACATAAGCCAGAGAGGTCGGTCAAATTTTGGGGTACAACAGCTGCCCCTATTCAAACGGCTTGGGCCTGAAGGGATGAAAGGTAAGCGACTTTCATACAATCAAGGTAAAAGACGGTTGAATACCCAAGGACCCGGAAATTTGACAACCGCGAAACGAACTTCTGACATCGCCGCCAGGCACCCATATTAAGTAGAACGTCTGACCTCGCCGTCAGCTCTTTTAACAGCATCTAACCTCGCTGTCAGATCTCAGCGTCAAAATTATAAATCAACTGGCTTTATCGTCGGTCCTTACTATTTTCTGACTTCGCCGTCAAAATTTTTTTTACAGAACTTTGGTAAAGCCTCTGACTTCGCCGTCAGCTCTCCAAAATAATCTTCTGACCTCACCGTCCGATTTACAATATTCTCTGACTTCGCCGTCAAAAATTTTTTCAAAATCGTCTTCTGACTTCGCCGTCAATTCCCATATTAAATGGAACATCTGACTTCACCGTCAGTCATAAATCAAGTAAACATCTGACCTCGCCGTCAATTCTCACATAACCTGACTTTGCCGTCATCTCTTAAAACAATCTTCTGACTTCGCCGTCATTTCCAACAGTTTTGACTTCACCGTCAATTCTTAAAATAATCGGTAAAAGCATCTGACCTCACGGTCAGGCCTCGACATTAAGTCGGTAAAAAGATCTAACCTCGCCGTCAGTCCTCTATTAGATACAAACAGATATTGAATCCAAAGATACGATCCTCCAACATCGCAGTCAAGACAAAATCCAACATCGCCGTTGGAAGAACCAAATTACCTGACATCGCCGCCAAGAACAAACATCTAGCATCGCTGCTAAAGAATCAGACCACTCGACCTCGCCGCCGAAAATAAACACCCAACCTCGCCGCTGAACAAAAAATCACTCTGACATCGCTGCCAGAAACATACATCCAACCTCGTCGCTGGGAAAACAAAGCATCTGACATCGCCGTCAGGAACGAACTTTCAACATCGCCGCTGAAGAGTACAATTACTTTTGACATCGCCGTCAACACAAACATCTCAACATCGCCGTTGAAGAATACAATTACTTTTGACATCGCCGTCAACACAAACTTTCAACATCGTCGTTGAAGACTACAAATACTTTTGACATCGCCGTCAACACAAACATCTCAACATCGTCGTTGAAGAACTAAACCATCCAACATCGCAGTCAGAAACAAACCTCTCAACATCGCCGTTGAAGAATCAAATCACTTGACATCGCCATCAAAACAAATATTTAGCATCACTGCTGAAAAAAATCAAAATATCTGACATCGCCGTCAAAACAAATCTTCCAACATCGCCGTTGGAGAACTAAATCATCTGACATCGCCGTCAAAACAAACTTCTCAACATCGCTATTGAAGAATCAAACTATCTGACATCGCCGTCAGAAACAAACTCTCAACATCGCCGTTGAAGCATCAAATCATTTGACATCGCCGTCAAAACACATTCTCAACATCGCCGCTGAAAAACCAAATCACTTGACATCGCCGCCAAGACAAACATTCAACATCGCCGCTGAAGGACTAAATTACTTGACATCACCGCCAAACTTTCGCTAAATATAAGCGAGCAACAAGATTCACGATATTAAGACCACTCATTGATGATAACCACATAAATCCGCTGGGGAGACAGCATGAGCTGGGGTCTAGCCAACACACGGGCGAAGATACTAGTCATCTGCGGGACTCACTTGAAACAAAAGGGTAACGACTCAGCTTATGTTTCATATGCATATATTTGGATATGACGAAACGCTCCATACGAAATGGGAATGCTTCGCGTTCGGGTAGATGCTATGCATGCATGTAGATGCAAATGAACCACTTTAGCAAAATAAATGCTAAAGAGAAAGAGCCAACTCCGTTGGGTCAGAGCTAGGTACGCCTAGCGCAAACAAACTCATGCTGGGGAATACAAGCCTTGGATGGCCTCCGAGAAAAACTTCTGGGTCAAACTGCTCTGCTAAGAATAAATCCACTCCGCTGGGGATCCAAATCAAACTCTGCTGCGGAAAACGTCCCGGATGGCCTATCAGCCTACAACTCTTCTGGGGATCAAGCAACTTAGCCGGAGGCAACAACTCCACTCTACCGGGGAAATCAGCCGTGAATGATTAGCCAGAATAACTCTACTGGGGAAACACAGCAGATTGCTGAGGAGTAGCTCCATTCTGTCGGAGATTGAATCCGCTATCTGCTAGGGATTTTGAATAAGACTTACTGGGAGCTTATCCCAAACTATCTCTGCTGGGGATGGAGATAAACAATCTCTGAGTCAGTTCCACTCTGTGGGGAAGGAAATTAACTCCGCTGGCTTGGCTGGGGATTAGATAAGGAGGGAATCAACATCAATCTCTGCTTGGGGAAAATGAGAAGTAAACTTCAACAATACTTCCGTTTGAGGAATGAGTCAATGACCTAGACTCTGAGGGGAAAGAAGTCAACCATTTTGACTCTGTGGGGATAACAGTACTGCACTCGCCCTTACTGCTGGGGAAATAAACCCAAATCTGCTTCTATAATTCTGATAAGCTCTGAAGATATGGAGAGGAACACATCTCCTTTGTTTCCAATTTTGCCCCAGCCTGTGGGACCTGATGGTTAGATATGAACTGCCTCAGCGCTTCGAACCCCGAAGAAGTGCTTCAAGTCAATTTCCTTTCTGGATAAGGATAGTTGTCGTGCTCCTGGGGTGGCCTGCCCCAGCTTTGAAGTGATTTTGCCCCTGATTGGCTAAATTGGAGAAGTGCCTTTGACTTCGAGAGATTTACTTAATCTCGACCTGATTGCCCCAGATTAACGGACCTTAGGAAATGGCGGACTCCTTTGATGATCATTTGATATGCCTTGCCCCCGCTCAACGGAGTACTCAGGCGTTCCGCATCTTATCTCGATCGAACTTTCCACTGTTGGAACTCTCCTGATGTCAAGTGCTTACTCACAAGTAAAACAAATCATTTTGCAAAAGATAATGTTAATGCAATGTATATGACAGTTTTTTTTTAAATCCAAGCCTGTTCACTAAAAAAAAGGGTTGTGATGTATAGTGAATGAATCACTTATCGGAATGTCAATATTAATACCCATGAGGTAAGAAAATCCTTTTAGGAGTCAGTTTCGACGCGATCTTTACCGAAGTATGCTTTCAAAACAAACTTGCTTCAATTAGGACTTTTGAAGGTTGTAACTTGGTTAGGTTCATGGTTTGAGAGAAAGGATATAAGGCTCAAAGTTCTGTTTAACCCACCCACTTTCCTCAATATTCTTCAATCCTATGTCCAGCTAATTCGACACAAGCGCTCACTTCACAAAGGTTAAATGACCGGAGTGATGGTTCGGGAAACCACAAGTTTGTGGAGAGACAGTCACTCGCTTTCGTCTTTGGTGCCTGGAGTCACACGACTTGTTTTTTCATCATCATTCATTCCCTATTTTTGCCTGGACTGACTCTTTTGAGTATATCATTTGATTTCGAAGTCCAGCGGGATGCCCTAATTTTTCCTAAGCCATTTGTTTTCAGGTTATCGACTTAGCGGGCTTTTTTCTTCTTTTTTTTTCTTCTTTCTTTTGATTCTTTTTTTTTTTGAACAAATCGTATGACACCGGCTTGTCTGACTTGTTGAAGGGGTTGTGACTGTCTCACCCCTTGGCTGGTGAAGGATAACCACTGTGGTTCTTTAGGTACGACCTATATAGGTGTGATTGATCCTTGAACGGGAACACCCCTTTATGCAATTTGGATATTTAGTCGAATTAACTGACACCTACCCTGCCCCAGGTTAAGATTGAGGGTTTTTCGCTTTCGGAAAGAAACTCCTACTACTAGGCTCAAAGGGGTTAACAAGGGATTATCTTCCTTATATCTCCGGTGTTTAGGAATTTGAAACAATGCCTGTACATCATCAGCAATGGTTTTAATTCAAAAAGCATACATTCGGAAGTTTGCGTCTTTAAATTTCGTCATCCTCCCTCAAGGGATTCCGCTTAAACAAGCGTTTGACATTAATGAAAAAGCAAAATTGAGTGAACACGAGTGGATTTAATCAAAACATGCATATTCATTTCATTATCATTGTCAATCGAAAACAAACACGTCTTACAAATGAAATTTGCAAATAAGTTCACACTTAAACAGAAAAGAAACTACAAATGCAAAGGAATAACATGATAGAAAGATTGCCAGCTTCGGAACTGGGCTTTCAGGTCTTGACTTGCTGCTGAACCAGCCATCTTTAGAATTGTTCGTCAAAGTCCTCCTGATAATCTTCTGAACACCCGCTCTCGGTGAATCCCTCCATAACATTAGCTGCCGAACCCACATAACTGGACGAAGGAAGATCATTGATCTGGATACCCTGAGGTGTGATTGAGAACATGTTGGAGTCAAGCAGAGTTTAAATCTTACTTCTTAGCATGTTACAGTCTTCGGTTGAATGCCCCTGCGCCTCAACATGGTGCTCACAGCGGGCGTCGACATCAGAACCTGGCGCATGTGGATGAATCTCTGGATCAATATTTTTCGGCACTATCAATCCATATGTGATCAAGTCTGGCAATATCTGACTATACGACAGCGACGAATGGGTGAACTGCCTCTTTGGTTTCCTTGGTCTTCGTCGGGCGTGCTGACGCGGCGGATGACAGTATGAATGTTGACTATGAACAGTTGAAACATATGGAGATCGAATTTGAGGTATCAGAGACTCCCTTTGTTCAGGAACTTTCATCCTCAGGCTTGGCCTAGGAACGGGCAATAGCTGCGGGCAGGAAGACTCTAAGGTCACAGATTGCAAGACAGGTTCCTGACCTGATGCGACTTCAGGGGAGAGAATAGGAACATCCACATCTTCTGGAATAAGACCATTGCTCGACATGAACTCAAATGCTCTTGAATCGATTAAATCCTGAACCTTGTGCTTAAAGGCTTTGCAATCCTCGATACTATGCCCTGGTGCCCCAGAATGGAAATCACAATGGGCTCTTTTATCATAGCCTTGTGGTGGCTTACCGGCAAGTGGAGACATAGTCCGGAGTTTAACCAATCGAAGTTGAAGCAAGAGTTGCAACAACTGAGCATAAGTCATAGGGATCTGGTTGAACATTCTGTCGGACTGCTTCGTCCTTTGAGCATACCTCATAATCCTAGGATTGTCTCGGGAAACAGGAAGTAGTTGTTAGCGAGGAAATACTGGAACCTCAGGTTGTGTAAGATATCTTTGAGGTACTTCACGCCTTGGGAGAGGTTCCATATGTAAAGGTGGAATGGCCATCTCTGCCGCAGCTTTGGGCACATGATCGCCTTCCTTTCTCAACATATTTCTCATGACTTCTGTTATCAGGCCCATCTGAGTCTTCAACTGATGGACTTCTTCTCTAAGCACTTTCTGATCCTGAAACAAAACTTGCATGTTCGTCATGAATTGTCCCATTTGGCTTCGGATTCCCCTCAACTCTTCTCGAATTTGTTCCATAGTTGTCTCTGTTGATTTTCTTTTGGTGGAATATTGGTGAATGGCTTGATCTTCAATTCTGGAACAAGCCGGATGGAAAACCACATGAAGCAATTACGTCCACAAAATTAGAACAACCCTATGCAAATGAAGAATGATGCAATATGCAAGACATGTAGAGAAGTGCAAATGAATATGCAAATGCAACAGGGGATCAAATGTTGTTGTGTTGTTGACTGAGATGGACCAGCGCTTCGCCTTGAAACCATACAACATTAGTACAAGGATCTCAATGTAACTGTTCATACCGACAAACGGGTAGGATGAAGGTCAAAGTTTCCTGCAAGACATCACAACGAGATATCTCTCACCTCGGGCGGGCAATCTACCGGTTTATAAGAGGGTATTCCAAAGGCTTTTCAAACAAAGTCCCATGCACTAACCCTCAAAAGTTTCCCATCATAACGACTACTCGTAAGACGGTAATCCCTTCAAAAGGATGAACACAGAGTTATGTTTTAGCAACCTTTGGAATAAGGTTCTACAAAAGATCCTCAGAATCGCAGACTCCCAAGTTGAAGATAAGAACGCCATTACGACTACACGTAAGACATAATTATTCCAACGGGGTCTCATCTGAGCGGTGGAATTCGATCCAACTCAACGAGTCCTAAGTCTCGCAAATCAGAAAGAAACCACCTCCTAACTTAGTGCATACTCGAAAGCTCGGGTAGAAAGCTTTATCCTCACAAACCAAACCAAATGAACCCAACAAGTTAGAAAGAAACATAACCATAAAATAAATAGCAAAACAAATAAAGCACAAATGCGACAAACAAAATAGGCGTGGCTTGCTAGGCATGGATCGTCCCCAGCAGAGTCACCAGCTGTCGCTACTCGAAAAATGCATCGTGCAACGACGGGGAGGCGAAAAAGATAGACAGAAGAGTCGCCACCGAACTTTATTTATCCCATGAGGGGAAAGGAAAATATCGAGAAAACCTTAGGAAAATAATGGATAAGATGGTCTCGCGACCAAAAACGGGTTCGGAAGCCGGTTATGTGAAGGGAAGGTATTAGCACCCCTCGCATCCATCGTACTCGATGGGAACCTTTTGTTTGTCGATGTGTGAATTTATTTGCTTAAATATATGCTATAAGAGGTGTTCCAATGGGTAAAGATAAGGGTTTAGAAACAGGGAAAGATAAATAACGGAGGGGAGAGGAGAAAGAACGGACTCGGTAGGACTTCGCAGTCCTATGCCTACGTATTCTCAATAGATGTGAGAAAGTCAGAGTCGACGTAGTTCGGGAAACTACGGGTGATAGGGGGAATGTGCTCGCCAAGACATCGTCGTCTTGTGCCTACGTATTCTCATCTGGTATGAGAAATCAGAGCAGCCGTAGTTCGGCCAACTATGTGTTGATGTTTTTTATGGATGATGCTATCGTGTGCATTCTAGCAGTTTAGGTGTTTTGTTGCTCGCTCGTTGGAGACTTAGGCGTTACCTGTTTGCGGTAGAACGGACGTAACATATCCTTTTTTGAAAGATTAGGTTTTCGCCACGCGAGGCAAGATGTCACATTTGATTGATTGGATCGTTTTTTAGGGGCGAGACATGTCCTCGGATAGTAACCCCTACAGGTAGTACCCAATTCGTTGTCTCAAAGTTTTTGTTATAAAAGGGTGCGGCGAACGAGGCGTCTTCGTATTGAAAGACGGGCGTCGAAACCACCCTCACTACAGTGGGCATCTCAACGCTCGAAGAAGAAGAGGTCTACACCCAATCCTCTCTCTTTAATTCAATGCAAAAAGAACTTCGTTCTCTTATTAAAGATGTTTTTTGATTTTGAATAGTAAGTGCTTTGCGACAGAGAACCCTACGGTAAACGTCAGCACTCGGGATAGGAGAAGGCCTACGCCTAACCACTCCACGACCATTCAAGTTTTTGTTGTGAAAATAATTTGAAATGCACTCGGTGCAGGACCGAGGTTTTTAGGTGACAAGGGTTGCGGGATAAAGTTGAGGTGGTGGACAAAGTTGCGTCTTCGTATCGAAAGACGAGTATCGAGACCACCCTCACTACAGTGGGCATCCCAACACTCGAAGAAGGAGAGGTCTACACCCAATCTTCTCTCTTTAATTCGATACAAAGAGAAATCAATTTATTATGGTTTGAAAATGGACTCGGTACGAGACCGAGGTTTTAGGAAGGAAGGTTTGAAGAGTCACTCGGTGCGGGACCGAGGTTTTAGGGGAGATGGTATGGAAACGTCTTCGTATTGAAAAACGAGCGTCGAAACCACCCTCACTACAGTGGGTATCCCATCGCTCGAAGAAGAAGAGGTCTACACCCAATCCTCTCTTTTTAATTCAATACAAAGAATTGATTTTAAGGAGATGAGATTTGAAAATGGATGGGAAGCGTCTTCGCATTGAAAGACGAGTGTTGAAACCACCCTCACTACAGTGGGCATCCCAACACTCGGAGAGGAAGAAAGTCTACACTTAATCCCCTCTTTTTAATTCAATACAAAGATAATAATTTCTTACTGAAAAGGATTTTGAAAATGCGCTCGGTAAGGGACCGAGGCTTTAGGAGAGAATGTTTGGAAAATAGAAAGAATGGAAAGAAAAACGTCTTCGTATTGAAAGATGAGTGTCTAAACCACCCACACTACAGTGAGCATCTCGACACTCGGAGAGGAAGAAAGTCTACACTTAATCCCCTCTTTTAGTTCAATACAAAGATGATTTGATTTTAATTGAAGAGGTTTTGAAAATGAACTCGGCGCGGAACCGAGGTTTTAGGAGAGAAAGTAGATGAGTGTGGAGAATACAAGCGTCTTCGTATTGAAAGACGAGTGTCAAAACCACCCACACTACAGTGGGCATCTCGACACTCGGAAAAGGAGAAAGTCTACACTTAATCCTCTTTTTCCAATTCAACACGAATAAAAATTGATTCCTTATTAAAGAGATTTTAATACCCTTGTTGAAAAGCTAAACATCCTTGACCACGAGCTCACCATTCCACAACTCTTTGCAAGCAAATTAGATAACAAACTCATATCAGTTGAGTTCAACATTAGTATCAGTTTAAGGCTGCCATTACCAAATTGAATATACTAAACAAATTAAACATCAGCTGAAATCAAATTGAATATACATGAAACAAGATATCGTTAGTAATCCTCAATATTGCATGAGATAACTCATATTAGTCACCGTTAAATTGATATCACCATAGCCCAAAAAGAGATACAGCATTATGGAATTCATTATGACATTATATATATCACAACCGAGAATCTATCATAATTAAAAAACAAATATCATAAATCAACCTCAATCACTGCTACATAAAGAAAGTAAGCATTCATCAATATCATGGTTATAGACAACAACAAGTGCCTCATTTAAAATAAAAGCACACCATTTGTACCAAACCATTTGTACCTGATACATATATCCCTCTAAGTTCACTACAGCCTGAAGTAACAACAACAACAAAAATTCTAAATACTCACGACATAACCCAATGCAATATTATAATGCAAGCAAAAAAAACTCTATAACAGACCCGAAAGAGGACATCATGTGACGTTAATGGTTACCGAAATACTGAATCGCGGTTGAAGCTAAACGAAAGACGTGACGTCGTTGTTGTTGTTTTCGCTGCAAATGATACTGGCGTTTGTAAAGGTGCACAGTGGTAGTGTCGCAGCCACCGAGTCATTATCGCGAGCAGAAAACCGTTGAGCTGAAGGTCAATGATCAAATGTTGAGTTGCTTTGGAAATGTTTTGACGAAGTCCTTCGACCTGTGATCGAATCTCCAGTTTTCTGCTACTTCTGACCGTTACTACCCAGCCTTGTCAGGGCATGCTTCAAGTGCTGATGAGTTCAACTGCTGCTCTATACACCTTGGCTTCATATTCCTGCTGCCGAAATTCGACGAAGTCGCAACCTGCATGGAATCTTAACAGCACAAACAGAAATAAAATAGACTCAACAATGAGTTAGCTTCGCACAGCCCATCCACCATTGCGGTTTGAATCGACGAAGGCGGAATCAAATGCTCGATGTGGGGGCTGTTGTTGCTCCTGAAATGTTACCGTAGCTGCAGCTCCTCAAAAAAGTATCGAGATGCCGAGTCTTTGTCGATGGGAGATGTTGTTGTGCGTGTTGGACCAAAGATGGCTGAGCCTTTTGCCCCCTCGAATTCATGTGACACGAATCGAAAACTCTGCTACGCTGCAACCTGCACAAAATAGGCAACAATTTGAAACCGAAGGTACCCCTGCGCAAAGACGAAGCGTCATCCCATGGACTCCTGTGAGCTACATCCGATGATTGCTCTGGACATAATCAACTCATTTCTCGAATCTACTCCAAAACCTGCAACAATCAACAAAACAAACTTCGTGAATTTGCGACCTCCGAAACAGAACACACTTGCGTGGAATTTGGCGCAATATCACTGCGGTGGTTGTCGCCAGTTTGAAACACTAAAGACTAATGTTCTGGCGTTTGTCGCGAGGTTGTCGGCATCGAAACGAAAGCTCTAATTATGATGTTGTTGCTGCTCGAGTCGCGCCATGTGTTTCTGAGTATGAGCAGTGGACGGTGATGATTTCGTTGGAGTATGCCACCACATTGATGAAATGATGTTGATGTTCAGAGTTGAATCCAACGAAATGAAGCTGCAGTTTGAGTTATCCCAATCGCTTTGGCCTCCTCCAAAATACTTTGAATTTTACACAAACATACAGTGAATCAATATGCGCCACTGACTCCAAGTCGGAGCTTTAACCAAGTTGAACACGGTCGTTGAGTCGTCGAACAACTGGGACGTTCTCTGGTCACCGCGGTTTGTCGCAGAATGAGATGTGCACTGTTGCGAGTTTGTCGGCGCCGGAGAAAAAATTCTAGCTGCGATATTGTTGTTGAGAGTTAAACAAAGATGTTTTGCTCTGTGTTGCTACCAAGACCAAACATACATTGACGGTGTTGTTACTGTTTGTGAACTTAGGATGCTTGTGATAATGCCGACTCCGTTTTTTTTTTACTAAATCTCGAGACTTCCGCTTGAGTCAATTGATTTAACAACCTGCACAGTATTTTCCTTCATTTTGGAGATTCAATGAAGCATCTCCATCAGAACTGTTTGAAGAAAAACTCTTCAACTACAAACTGCGTATCTTCAACCTGACAGTTAACAATAATCCTTGGCTTCTCCGCTGAAAACGAACCGAAATGAGTTCTGTATCGCCGTTGGAATTGAAGTTCAATGACTCACAGAGGCCGCATCCAGATTCAAACTCAAAGCAAACTAAGTATTGCCCAGAGCCATCATGTTCCCACCTATTTTAATCATGTATTCTCAACCTGTCAAAAGGAAAACACATCCAACAGATGTTGTATCAACCCATCCAAGTTCAATCTTGCGTCGCGGACTGTTGCAGTGTTGTAGAACTGCTTGTGGATTGAAGAATGAAATGGGAAATACAAAGAGTACGCCTGAACATTACAACATTGGTGAGTCTCCGATGTTGTGAAGTTATTGTCGCAGTTCTGTTTCGTTGTTGCCGAGTAGTAGCTGCGATTGTTGCTGTTGTAACCGAAGTGATGAAAAACTAAATCCAAGATGTGGATAACAGACACGAATCGATACAACATTTTTTGAATAATTATCCATACAGAAAACCACAACGGCGTGTTATTGCCAGCATATAATCATTACCAATCTTGCATCCAATTCGAAACACGAGAACACAAAGATGAAGCGTTGTTGAAGGGTTAGCACTGCTGCTTTCAGATGGTATGTTGTCGTGGAGGATAACCATGAAGATCCTTGGAAATTCTCAAAACAAGAATAAGATCCAAAAGGCTCAAAACCGAATGCTACTGTCTTGCTTCGTCGCAGCCAAAATGCTTTGAGTTTTTCTCGCTATTGAATCACAGCAATCAGAGCATTGGCATTGCTATTGGTGAGTTATAGGATGAATAACTTGGCATCCTTGTCTGCCGATGACGACATACTCTCGCAGATCGAATACGGGGATATTACGTTAAACCGAATTAGTATCAAACTGTTAGAACCTCTTAACCCTTGTGAGTGTGGCTACAAGTTCGGAAATGCACGAGCCTTTGAATATGTTGAGTAGCTGTTGTTGAAAAAAGTTGCTTAAAGCGCATTGTTGGAACTGCGGAGTTGTTGAGGTCGAGTTGTTCTATTCTATTGAAACCAGCTGAGACTGTTGCCGTGTACTCGGAACGAGGTCCAATGTCTAACTATCGTCTCTTAAGCCAAAGCATCCGAAGTGTGAATCGTAAACTGCTGCGTTGAGTTGGCGTGTCTGAAGGTGTTATTGCTGCTATCAGCATTTTCACAAACACTTGGTGGGCTTCATTCCAAATGGGTTCAAAGCGTGTCTCAAGAGACCTATGCTTTCATGGAGCCTTCTTCATTTTCAAAACCTGTAATCAACAGTCGAACATGGGGAGATTTGATATGTAAGGGAAGAGAGGGATTTCGTGATTTGAGGTTGAAGGTGAAGGTGAGATTATGGCGGATTTGCTTGTAGGGGTGGAACGATGAGCGGCGGTTAGGATGAATGAAAGGAGGAGAAGAGGAAAAAAAATTTTCCTGTGGGAAGAGTGAAGCTTTGGTGGTGACGAAAATGAGGGGAGAGCTCGGTTTTTTGAAGCGCCGTTTTTGTCTGAAGGGGATCCTGAACAGTGATTTTTCAATTTAGGTTTTGGGGTTGAAGTGGGGGGCGGATCAACAGTGTTTCCATTTAGGGTTTCTGTGAACAGTCCCCTCCAATTCAGAAATTCTCCCCTCTCTTTATTCTATTCATTCTCAACTCTAATGGGCTCGACGAACATGGGCCTTCCACCCATTCTACTGTATCCTCAACCTTCTTTTCCTTAATTCTTTCAAAATTCTAAAAATCATTGTTAAATATTAAATAAAATAACTAAAAACTAAATTAATATATTAACAACTATTATAAAATAAACTAAAATACAAAGTAGAACGAAAATTTCAAAAAGAAACTTTAGCCCACGTGTCACACTTTAATTGGATAGAAAAAAAATGGATAAAATTTGGAAAATCAATCAACTGCATGCGGACACGTGTCTAAATGTTCTGAAGTTAAGCAGACAATGTGAAATCAAAATAGAATCCAAAAATATAAAAATATTTGAAAAGAAGTAGGACAAATTCAGGGTATGCTTATGCAATGTGATATGCTAATGCAATGCAATGCTTATGTATATGCTGATGCAATGAAATAAAACATAAGCCAGAGAGGTCGGTCAAATTTTGGGGTACAACACAACCAACCTGGTTTTCTGGTTTTCTCGTCAGTACGAACTTATAGTCTTGTATGTTGTGGTATTCTGGATTTCTAGTTTTCTTATTGGAGCGGAGTTCTGGTCTGATTCAGTCAGTAGCGCAGTAGTTTTTGATGCATTGATCCTTGTCAGCATTTGCATACTCATTCTCATATTTGCATTGCATGTGTATGTGTTACAGGTTTTCATCTCTCCTTAGATTCTAGTCCCGTTTTTCTATGAGTATGGAAGTAGAAAGGAAGAAGACTATCTTGTACAAGTTCCCCCTACCAGACCTTGGACCTTTATTTTGTCTCATTGCTATGGATGATCCGGGTACCTTCGAAGTGTTTAGAAAAGACTATGAGAGAATTTTGAGCCTTGTCCGTAAAGTCACTAGTCACGAGCAAGGAGCTATCCTGACTTCGCTGCAGTTTTATGATCCTTCGCCACTGTTTTACTTTCTTATATTATGTTTTAGTTCCTACATTTGAGGAGTTTGACTTTATCCTAGGGATCCCAGTCCAGGATAAAGTACCGTTCTTTCGTTCAGAAGAAGAGCCTGATTTGGAGAAGCTTGCGGTCACTCTTTATTTGAGCGTGCCTGAGTTAGTAGGTAGTGTGGTTAGAAGGAATGAGGTCTCTGTCTTTACTTTGTCTTTCTTGGTGGAAAAAGTCCAGAGTTACGCAAAAGAGGGTTGTTGGTGAAGGTGAGAAAATACTTAGAAGGGGGGGGGGTTGAATAAGTATGAAGATTAAAACTTAGAAATAAAAACTCAAGTATTTTTATCTTGGTTCGTTGAACTCAACTACTCCAGTCCACCCTTCCTAGAGTGATTTGCCTTTCTCAAACAAGGACTTAATCCACTATTTAATCAACTGATTACAATAGTAAGCACTTAGAACAACTGTTCAAAGTCTTCTCAAGAACTACTGATCCTAACTGGATCTTCTTAAGGTTTACAATCAAATGTAATACAAATATAAGTGTTTAAGATTGCTTCTATAAAGCTTTATCACAACTGTGATTTTTCACTTAACTATTAAGAACAAAGAAATTAATCCTTAGAAAGAATATGAATAGTATGAGAGCTTGAATGTTGATTTCTTTTGGATAAAACGTCAACTGAAGAAGTTGGGTGAAGTCTTGCTTTTATAGGCAGCTGATCCAAGGTGAGCTTCATGTTGAGAAGAGTGTCCAAAAGGTATGAGCCTTTTTTGTCTTCACATCAAGTGACTTTTCCTAGAAGAAGAAAGCACATATAAATCCTTTTTGTCTGTGTTCTCGTGTCTAGCATAAACAAGGAAAGAGTCATTTGGATCATTCCAACGGATATAAACTTTGAATAATTCTTCTTCAGTTTTCAGCAAATTCATCAGAGTCTAATTAGATCAGAGCCTTCTGATGATGATCAGAGTTTTGCTGAATCAGAGTCTTCTGCAGCAGGTGTGCTTTTAGCGTGTTTAAGATCAGAGCATATTTGAGATAGATCTTCAGTACTGGCAGCTTTAGTACTTTCAGAATCTTCTGTAGTAACTATGCTTTGAAAAACTCTTCATACATAATTCTTCTTTGGTTCAGATGCTTCTGACTTGCTTCAGATTCTTCTGGAGCTTCTGCTTCAGAATCTTCTGGAGGCTACGCTCAGGATCTTCTGTTGGCAGCAATCATAATCTTCTAATGGATGCATCTGGCGCTTCAGAGTCTAGCTAATTTCTTATGTTCAATTCTGATTTGCTTCTGGAGTGTTTATTCCTTTACTATCTGCAGTAAAAATTCTCAAGAAAATTTTAGAGTATATAATTCTTAATTACAAAATTTCATAATAGTTATCATCAAAACATAAAGATATTATTAAGAACCAATCTGTGTTCTAACAATCTCCCCCTTTTTGATGATGACAAAAACATCAGAAATTTTGTTTAATTGAAAATATAATAATTAAAACTCCCCCTGAGATGATGAATCTCCCCCTGAATTAAATATAAATAAGGAATAGAAACTTCCCTTTTGTCTTGAGTAATTTTCAGAGTTAGATCTTGATTGTTCTTTTAACATTTGAGAGTCAGAGTGTCTTGCAAATTTCAGAGTCAGAGTTTGATAATTGTCAAATGATCTGATAGTCTCAGAGTTTCTTTTACAGAGTGTACTTGTCAAATGTTCTGAAATACTCAGATTTAATGTTAGAAAAAATAGATATGTCTGAAGTTTCATTCTGGTGAAGTTTAATTAAACAGTTCAGATCTATATTTTCTCCCCCTTTTTTGTCATAAGCAAAAAGTAAAAACTTTAAAAAGACAAATAAAAGGAAACAGTAAAGGAGATAAATCATGTGGAGAAAACTTTGAAACATTCATTCAATTTAGTTCAGAGCAAGAGTACATGCATCAGAAGATACTCAAAAATACATAAGCAAACATCAGATGCAAAAACATCAGAATGAAAAAAAAAATGAAAAACTAAGAATGTTTTGACAAAAGCATCTTCAACAGATCCGTGATCTCAGAGGAGGATTGTTCTTGCTTTGACATCCACTTAGCCATTGTTTCATTCTTCTGATCCTGTTTTGACATCTACTCAGTCATGTCTTCAGACTTTTTATCCTGTTTGGCCATCCAAGACTTGATTTCTGATTGACCAGCTTCCAGAGCAGCAATTTTATCCTCAAAATCTGGATGTTCTTTCTTAATCTCAGATGAAGAAGGTTGAACATTTTCTGGAGCTTGAACAGAGTCAATTTCCATAGGGTCTGTAGAGTTTGGAGCATTAGAGCCAGAAGGAAGTTCTACCAGAGTCATGGCCAAAGGGTTGTCTTCAGATGCAGATTCAGTAGTTTCTTCTGATGATGGAGGAGCATCTGTAAGAAGTAATGGTCCAGATCTCTTGACAGTCCAGAACAGACTTCTTGCAGCTTCAGCAAATCTGAGCTTCGCATCATCAGAACATATGTTCTTCAGATTTGATGCTACAGTGTTGAATCTGTTGATGAATCCATTCCAGATGACATCAGATTCTGTTGCATCCATTGTTGCTAAACACTTCTTCTGTACAGTACCTAAATACATCTGTATTTCTTGCAAAAAGCATGTAAATAAATGATCAATGTTTAGTCTAGGTTTGGGGTGTAACAGAGTCTCCAATGTTATTGGTTTTGGTTGAGGAGTAGGTGGAAATAAGGATTTCTGAATGGAAATCAGAGGAGGAGGGTAGTATGGTATGAAAGGAATTTCAGGGGATTTGTCAGGTTTGGATCTGTTTAAAGCATTTAACAAATTTGGTTTTGCTTTGGTGTGATAGGAAACCACATCAAAGGGTTTATTAGAGTAAGGTTGGAAGGCATATTTTGCAGGCTCATCAGAAGCAGCAGGTTTATCAGATGAAACAGGTATAGCTGAAGTAACAGCTTTTGCAGATTTAGCAGAATGTGATATTGTTGCTAATGAACCTACTTCTGACATTGATTGAATATAGGTGAGAAGCACAGATGGTAGGGTGATTGTAAGTTTGGGTTTCAAGGGAGTGATAGGGTCAGATGCTTCAACTCTGTCATAGAAATCTTTGAGTTTGAAACCATAGGAAAGGTTGTGAAACAGGGATGAGAATTGTGCACATGAGATAGATGTTCTTGGGGTAGATGTTGGGATAGAATTTGGAATGAGGATTTCAGATGATGGTTTAGGTGTGGGAGTAGGATCTGGAATAGGAACTTTAGAAGATACAGGGGGTTCTGGTTGGTTTACCTCAGAATCTCTGTGAGAGGGGGATATCAGAAAATATGGGTGAATGTTAGATTCTGAGGAATTTGATGAAGTGGTTGGTGTGCAAGAAGTAGAAGACACTTGAAAAACAGTTTTCAGAGGTGTAACATTAAGAACTTCTGTCTCAGGGATGTTGGTTCCAGATGGGTTGGTTGATTCTGAGGGATTTTCAGAGAGATTTGATGAGGGTTCAAATGTAGGTGGTTCTAATGGGATTGGTTCAGAAGTAACTGGTACAGATTTAGTGGGTTCAGATGTTTTGGATGGAGGATTATCTGATTATGGTTGTTTATCTTGTTGTTGTGTTTGAGGTTCAGATGATTTTTGTTGTTGATGTTCAGAGTCTTTTTCTTGTAGAGGTTCAGATGGTTTTGTTGGTTGTTGTTCTGTGGGTGGTTTTTGTGGTGCAGATGGTTTTGTTGGTTGTTGTTTTGTGGGTTGTTTTTCTGATGGTTGTTGTTGTGGTACATATTGTTTGGTTGGAATTTCTGGTTGTGGAGTTTGAATTGTTGGTTTTGTTGTTGATGGTTTAGGTACAGAGGATTGTTTTACAGGTGAGATGGAAATTGGATTAGAAGATTTTTTAGGAAATGGAATAGAAACATGAGGTGGAGCAGTAACAGATTGATTTTGTGTAGAAGGTGGTTTTGGAATAGACTTAACAGTTGAATCATTTATAACAATAGGATTTGCAGAAGATACAGAAGTTTTAGTACCTTTGATTTTGATGCGTTTAGCAGGAACGGAAGGAATGTCTCCAGATTCTTTCCTCTTTAGCAGCTTATGTGGCTTCTCAGCAATCTTGGGCTTCTTCTGAACAGGTGCAGCTTCTGCTTCTGATTGAGTCCTCTTTCTTGGTGTTTCTTCTTCTTCTACAATAGGCAATGGTTGTCTTGCTCTCTTTATAATATCCGCAGGAATAGGCTTTCCTTCTGCCTTGCACTCATCAATATATCTTACAACAATTTCCCTTGGCGTCCTGACCTTGCTGCTAAGAACATCTGCAACAGGAATTATTTTACTTTTAGGTACCCAGATCTTCTTGGGTCCTTTAGGGTTAGTTCTTCTGAAGGTTTGTCTAAACTTCTGTTTTTCAACATAAGGTTTATTCTGACTAGCCTTAGATTTAAACACGTGAATATTCTTTTCAGAGCGTGTTTGTTCAATATCATTCAAGTGACCAAATTTAAAGTGTGAATATAAAGGAGTTTTCTTGATGATAATTTTATCAACAGGTTTTGGATTTAAATCCTTTCCAGAGGAGGATTCATATCCAATTCCTTTTCTGTTATTTCTGCTAACTCCATAGATCATAGAAGCCATTTTTCTTTTGTCTATGCTTTTAGCAAGAAACTTCTGAAAGCTATAATCATATTTTCCAAAATATTTTTGCATTCAGATTCAGTTTCAGAATCAGAGTTTTGTTGAGCTAATTCAGAATCATTTTTCAATTTCAAGTTCTTTTCATTTAGCTCAGCTACTTCTGATTTGAGAATATTATTCTCAGATACAAGATTGCTTTGACGCTTTTTGTATTTGAGCTTAATATTGTTATAGCTTTTCAGAACTTCTGATAACACTTTGATAAGTTCTTCTTTAGTGAGTTTAGCCATTACCTCTTCAGATTCAGAGTCAGATTCAGATCCTGAAGTACCTTCCTCCTGATCTTCTATGTCTGCCATCAAAGCTACATTGGCACATTCTTCTTCTGACTCAGATTCAGATTCAGATGTATCTGAATCATCCCAGGTGGCCATCAGAACCTTTTTCTTCTTATCAAATTTTCTTTTAGGCTTTTCTTTCAGCACCTTTGGACATTCATTTTTGTAATTTCCAGATTCTTTACATTCATCACATACAACCTCCTTTTTTCCAGATCTTCTATGTCCAGAAGATTCTTTTCTTTGGTCAGGCTTCCTGAAGTTTTTGAACTTCTTTCCTTTATGCTTCCAGAGTTTGTTTATTCTTCTGGACAACATGGATAGTTCATCTTCATCTTCAGATGAGGATTCTTCAGAGCTTTCCTCTATTACCTGCAATGCTTTAGCAGATTTATTAGATTTTAAAGCAACAGATTTACCTTTCTTTTGAGGTTCATCTTCCTCAAGTTTAATTTCATGACTTCTTAGTGAATTGATCAGTTCCTTCAAGGAGATCTTGTTCAGATCTTTAGCCATCTTCAGCGCTGTCACCATAGGTCTCCATCTGGTATGTAAGCTTCTGATGATCTTTTTCACATGATCAGCAGTAGAGTATCCTTTATCCAGAACCTTTAGTCCAGCTGTAAGTATTTGAAATCTGGAGAACATAGCTTCAACAGATTCAGAGTCTTCCATCTTGAAGGCTTCATACTTCTGGATCAGAGCCAGAGCCTTTGTTTCCTTGACTTGAGAGTTTCCCTCATGAGTCATCTTTAAGGATTCAAACATGTCAAATGCAGTTTCCCTGTTTGTAATTTTTTCATACTCAATGTGAGATATTGCATTCAACAATATTGTTCTGGCCTTGTGGTGATTTCTAAATTCTTTCTTCTGAGCATCTGTCATTGATTTTTTTGTTTATTTTCTTGTCGTTCCCATCAGTGGGATGAACATATCCATCTATGACCAGATCCCATAAATCAGCATCATATCCAAGGAAAAAACTTTCAATCCTGTCTTTCCAATAATCAAATTTCTCCCCATCAAACATAGGGGGTTTGGTGCTGATTCTGTCCCTTTCTTCATATTTGTTGTTAATGTTAGACATTGTATTATCAGCCATAGTAACAACCAAATATATATCAAAGTATTTCTCACTGGATCTTTACTGTCACTGTTAAGTGGTAGCACACACAGAACCGGAGCTCTGATGCCAACTGAAGGTGAGAAAATACTTAGAAGGGGGGGGGGGGGGTTGAATAAGTATGAAGATTAAAACTTAGAAATAAAAACTCAAGTATTTTTATCCTGGTTCGTTGAACTCAACTACTCCATTCCACCCTTCCTAGAGTGATTTGCCTTTCTCAAACAAGGACTTAATCCACTATTTAATCAACTGATTACAATAGTAAGCACTTAGAACAACTGTTCAAAGTCTTCTCAAGAACTACTGATCCTAACTGGATCTTCTTAAGGTTTACAATCATATGTAATACAAATATAAGTGTTTAAGATTGCTTCTATAAAGCTTTATCACAACTGTAATTTTTCACTTAACTATTAAGAACAAAGAAATTAATTCTTAGAAAGAATATGAATAGTATGAGAGCTTGAATGTTGATTTCTTTTGGATAAAACCTCAACTGAAGAAGTTGGGTGAAGTCTTGCTTTTATAGGAAGCTGATCCAAGGTGAGCTTCACGTTGAGAAGAGTGTCCAAAAGGTATGAGCCTTTTTTGTCTTCACATCAAGTGACTTTTCCTAGAAGAAGAAAGCACAGATAAATCCTTTTTGTTTGTGTTCTTGTGTCTAGCATAAATAAGGAAAGAGTCGTTTGGATCATTCCAACGGATATAAACTTTGAATAATTCTTCTTCAGTTTTCAGCAAATTCATCAAAGTCTAATTAGATCAGAGCCTTCTGATGATGATCAGAGTTTTGCTGAATCAGAGTCTTCTGCAGCAGGTGTGCTTTTAGCGTGTTTAAGATCAGAGCATATTTGAGACAGATCTTCAGTACTGGTAGCTTTAGTACTTTCAGAATCTTCTATAGTAACTATGCTTTGAAAAACTTTTCATACAAAATTCTTCTTTGGTTCAGATGCTTCTGACTTGCTTCAAATTCTTCTGGAGCTTCTGCTTCAGATTCTTCTGGAGCTTCTGCTTCAGAATCTTCTGGAGGCTACGCTCAGGATCTTCTGTTGGCAGCAATCAGAATCTTCTAATGGATGCATCTGGCGCTTCAGAGTCTAGCTAATTTCTTATGTTCAATTCTGATTTGCTTCTGGAGTGTTTATTCCTTTACTATCTGCAGTAAAAATTCTCAAGAAAATTTTAGAGTATATAATTCTTAATTACAAAATTTCATAATAGTTATCATCAAAACATAGAGATATTATTAAGAACCAATATGTGTTCTAACAGTTGGGTGGTCTTTAGCGCTATCTTGACTCTATGCATCTACGGTATCGTGATGTTCCCAAATATACCTGACTTGGTGGATATGGATGCTTTCATTATTTTCGCATCCAGAAATCCTGTACCCACTCTCTTAGGAGATCTATATCACTCAATACATTATAAGAATGAAAAGATAAGAGGGGAGATTGTCTCCTGTTGTATCTTGCTCTCCATAAATGGTTCATTGATCATCTTCCTCGCTTAGGAGCTTTCTTTGACTTGAGAAATACACATGAGTAGTCTCAAAGGCTTATAGGTTTGACTGTTAAAGACATTACTTGGTTCAATCGGGATCTGCTGGGTGTGGAGTTTGTTTCTAGCTGTGATGGTTTTCCCAATGTACCTCTAATAGGGAGAAAGAGGGGAATTAATTATAACCCTTCTCTCGTTGTTAGGAAGTTTGGATACACTTTGAGAGGACCTCCAAAAGATGTGGAAGTATAGGAGTCTCAGTATTTTACCGGTGTAGCCACTCCTAATGATCTGGCCAAGGTTGTTGAAGCATGGGAAAAGATTCATAAGAAGGGGAAAATCTCTTTAGGAAGGTGTGATTGCAGAGCTTATGACCCCTACTTGGAGTGGATTTAGAGAAGGGTGGAGAAGATTTTGTTGCCATTTCCTGTTGAAGAACCCTTATACCCACTGATGATTGAAGAGCATACAACGATGGATATTCAAATATACAATAAGCTATGGGTAGAAAAGGAAGAGTTGCGTAAGGAAAATGAAGAGCTAAAAAAGGAAATTAGTCAACTGAAGAGTGATAAGAGCGAAGCTATTTACCTAGCTATAGTAAATACAAAAGCTTTGGCTAAGGTGGAAAAGGAGTTGGTCAAAGAGATCTGGGTGCGAGGACGAGTTGGCCAAGATTTGAAAAGTACTGATAGCATCCTTAAGCATAAGAAAGAACTGGATAAAGCCTACTTGGAGATATCTAAGTTCAATGATCAATGGAACGCTACATTGACTGCCAATAAGGGAAGAGAGGATGAACTTCATAGACAGATTGATAATTTGAAGGTATAGCTCAGAGTCAAAGGTGAAGAAGTTTCAATAGAATCATCCCATAAGTATACAAGTGATCAGAAGCTACGAGAAACCTTGTCAGCATTTGAAGATCTCAAGGTGAGGGAAGAATTGAAGAAACAAAGACGTGAAGATGCCTTTGGAGAGGATTCTTGGGAGGATTATGCTCGGGGCCTGAAAGATGTTATCTTCAAAAGGGACCTTCTCGTACAGGAGATGATTGCAAGACCTGAACATCCGAACACAAAGGAGTTGCTAGAAGAAGGTCATACTTGGTAAAAGAGTTACAGTGGTTGAAGAAAGTTATCTGATACAGTATCTCAGTAGTCTTTTTCTTTTCTTGTCTTGTAACTTGACCATCACCAGACCTGTTGGATGGGGTCGTAAGCTTGTATGCAGTTGTATTTCCTGTTGATGTTTGTATGTGTTGAATTTTGTTCTCATTTTATTTATGAGAGAGGCTTGTGATTCTTCCATTTATATCTCCTGTTCTGTTATTTATTTGTGGAACTTGAATTAAGGGGGAGACCTCCCTGAATTACATATACATGCTTTCATTTTGCATCATCATTTTCATTTGCATAGCAGGTGTTCTTGGAGCTTTCAATCTTATATCTCTGCTTGGTTTTCTTCATAGCTATCAGGATTGCATATCTAGTTTTCCACTGATATTCTACGAGAGAGAATCAACAGAGAGTTATGGATCAAGTACAACATGAGCTGCAGGAGGTCAGGGACAGAATGACACAGTTTATGGAGATGATGCAAAGTGTGGCCAATGGGCAAGAGTAATTGAGAACTTTGGTTCAACCGCTAATAGCACGGGTGGACGATATTGGTGTTCTACTTGGAGGGACTGGTGTTATTCCTCCTCCAGTTGATGGCAATGTTCCTCAGGGCAACGGTATTCCGACTGCGGTTAACCCTCCGGGTGGAGGTCATCAAGTTGGAATTAAAATAGGGGGTGCCGGAGGCAGTGTGGGAGCTATGCATGGAGCTGCAGGTCCCCATTGGGAAGAAGATGATTAGGAGAATGTGTTTTCAATGAGAGCCTTCGAGAACCAAAATTCTTTGGAACTCGATATGTCGGATCTGGAACTGGTGCCAGGGGTCAATATTCCCCCAAAGTTTAAAGTACCAGATTTTGATAAGTACAAAGGGACGACTTGTCCTAGAGTACACCTCAAGGCTTATTTCTGGAAGATGTCAGCCTACTTAGATGATGAGAAACTTTTGATGCATTTCTTTTAGGACAGTTTGTCAGGTCTATCTTTGGAGTGGTATATAGGTCTAGAAAGGACAAATATAAAAAGCTGGAGAGAATTGTGAGAAGCATTTGTGCGTCATTATCAGTACAATAGTGACTTGGCGCCTAATAGAGTGCAATTGCAAAATCTGTCACAGAGGAACAACGAGGGGTTTAAGGAGTACGCCCAGAGATGGCGAGAGTTAGCAGCCAGAGTGCAGCCTCCAATGGTGGAATGTGAATTAATTGACATGTTCATGGCGACCTTGCCAGGAACATATTATGAAAAATTGATTAGATGTATGTCTGGAAGCTTTTTGGATTTGGTGATGGCAGGAGAGAGGGTGGAGAACAGAATAAAGACAGGAAAAATACCAAGTGGAGCAGGATCTTCATTAGGAGGAATGAAGAAACTATACAACGAAAACCCAAAGAAGAGAGAAGGATATATGAATGCTATATCAGCCTATAGAGGTAGAGGTTGGGTACAACATCAACCTCAACATAAATATCAACCTCAATATCAACATCAACAACAAGTTTCCAGTATATCTATTCCGGATGTACCGTAACAACAAACTACTGCGCCCCGTCGTTATCAGGACAGAGGAAGGATGGCCAATAGTCAATTTGATATGCCTCCCATGCCTTAATCACAGCTCATGCAACACTTGTTATAGTTACAACTTATCCAAAAGAGAACTTTTGCGCCACTCACTGGTGCGCCCCCACCAGGTTATGATGCAAATGCTAGGTGTGAGTTCCATTTCAGGGCTCCAGGCCATAATATTGGTAATTGAAAAGAGTTTAAGCATAAGGTTCAAGATTTAATCAACTCAAAAGCAATCAATTCCACAAATGAAACCCCCAATGTAAATCAGAACCTGATGCCAAACCATGGGGTGGCTAGGGCCAATGTTGTTATTTAAGGTGAAAGGCTGAACTTGATAACTGTTGTTGCAGAGTTGAAGACGCCTTTGAGCTTCGTAAAAGACAAACTGCTAAAGGGAGGTGTCTATCCAAGTTGTTTAGAGGGTTGTTCATAATGTATTATGCATCCAGAGGGTTGCAATTCTTTGAGAAGTCATATTCAGAGTTTGATTGATGAAGGCAATTTACAATTTGACAGGGTTGTGGGAGAAGAAGTGATTGAGGAGGTCAATAATGAACGAGATGAAGTCACAAAGATTTCAATTCCGTACCAGATGATTAACATCTCAGCGCCGCCAAGGCCAGCTCCGGTCATTATTACTACTCCAGGACCAGTACCTTATGAGAGCACCAAGGCCATTCCCTGGAATTAGAGGGCGGAGGTGTTTTGCAATGGACAAAAGCAGGAGTTGGTGGGGGCATTATATGGAGATAGTTCGGTTGAAAAAATTATCGGAGCAAGGGGAATAACCAGGAGTGGCCAAGTTTTCTCTCTGCCTGAAACTAATGTTGATAGAAGTGATAAGGGTAAAGGTATGGTTGTGATAGAAAAAGATATTCAGCAACAAGTTGACAAAGATTCTTTTGCGAAGGGTACTGCAGAATTCATGAGGCTTATCCGTAAAAGTGATTACAATATTGTAGATCATTTACATCAGACACCATCAAAGATTTCTATTCTCTCTCTGTTACTGTGCTCTGAGGCACACCAGAATGCGCTGTTAAAAATTCTAAATTCGGCATTTGTGCCGCAAGGGATTTCGGTGAATCAGTTAGAAGGAGTGGTGGCTCATGTGAATGTTGGAAATGGGTTGGGTTTTACAGATTTGGATTTGACTCCTGCCAGGAGGAACCATAATCATGCTCTACATATATCTATGGAGTGTAGAGGGGATCTGTTGTCTCATGTCTTGGTAGACACAGGTTTATCCTGTAATGTACTGCCAAAGAAAGCCTTGATGAAGTTGGTTACTCAAGGGCTGATTTGCACGCCAAGCAACTTAGTGGTGAGAGCTTTCGATGGTTCTAAGAGGTCAGTGTTTGGTGAAATCACTATGCCCATACAAGCAGGGCCAGAAATTTTTGATTCAACATTTTATATCATGGATATCCTGCCGGCTTATAGTTGTTTGCTCGGCCAGCCTTGAATACACTTTGCTGGGGCAGTTACTTCCACGTTGCATCAGAAATTGAAATATATGATGGAAGGGAAAGTGGTTACTATTTGCGGAGAGTAAGATATCATGGTCGGTCAGTTATCATCCTTTAAGTTTGTGGAAGTGGACGGTGAAATCCACGAGACGCTTTGCCAAGCTTTCGAAACTGTGCAGATTTAGGAGAAGCCTCCTGTAGAAGCTAAAGGTCCAGAGGTCTCGATGTCGTCATTCAAGGAAGTTCGTGCTATAGTGGAATTTGGGTCTTCCTAGAAATGGGGCCAGGTACTCAATGTTCCTACAAAACACAACAAGTTCAGTTTGGGATATAATCCCTCTTCTTCTTCAAAGGATCCTCCAGAATACAAAGGACCTGTTCGATTTACCAGCGACAGGGTTATATTTGACAGGATAAATATTGTTGAGGATGACGAAAGAGACAACAACTGTGATATGGATGCTTGGATTCGTCCGTGTATCCCTAGACAGAAGCTTTGCAACTGGACAGTGGAAGAAATCATCCAAGTTACATCAGAATAGTAATTCCTATTTGTTTTTTATTATATCTGGTCCTACGTCCTGCCCAAGACGTAGTGACTCTTCTTGTAGGCCCCCATTGACTATTTTCAAATTTTTATCATGAATAAAAAGACGCCCTTTTGCATTCAAATAGTTTGATCCCTGGTTTTCCTTTTTGTTTTTCTTACATATTTAATTAAAAAAGAAAAATGGCAATGTGTTTGTGTCTGTTTGCATATTATAATAAGCATAAAACATCAATCATGCAGGTTGCACATCTCAGATACCATCGATCCAGATTTAGCTATGGCTCAATATGACTTTGATAACCCTATTTACTAAGCTGAAGAAGAGACTGATGAAGATTGTGACCTACCTGAAGAACTGGCCAAACTTCTGAGGCAAGAGGAATGGGTTATTCTGCCTCATCAAGAGGATATTGAAGTTGTCAACCTGGGTACCGAAGACGACAAGAAGGAAGTCATAATTGGGGCCGCATTGGAATATAGTGTCAAACAAAGATTGGTAGAGATGCTTCGTGAGTATAAAGATGTCTTTTCCTGGTCTTATCAGGATATGCCAGGGTTGGATACCGATATAATGATGCACCGTCTACCTCTTCGAGGAGAATGTCCGCCTGTGAAACAAAAGTTGAGAAGGACCAGACCTGATATGGCAGTCAAGATAAAGGAAGAAGTTCAAAGGCAGTTGGACGCTGATTTTCTTGCCATTACCAATTACCCTCTATGGGTCGCTAATATTGTTCTTGTACCTAAGAAGGTGTAGCACCCCAAAATTTGCCCTGCCGTTTTAACCTTTACTGGCTTTTTGTTTCGTTGCATTTTTTATATTTTTACATATCATAGCATTTGTTCTCAAGGCATGGGATCAAGATTCCTGTGACTGAAGTTCATTTCGGTGCAAAAGATTGAACAATGAACAACGAGCATCAGAGGCTCGGGCATTTATTTTGCCCAGCGGTCAGGCGGATGATTTTATTTTATTTTACAGGAGAAACAACAGTTCATAAAGTAGCACTCAGGCTCATGTCAAGCATTTTTACAGTGATAATGTTCAAGAACAAGATTCAGAAGCTTAACAGAGCTCCAAACAGTTGAAACAGGGAAAATGGACAGATTTTCCTCCAAAAGGCGCCAATTTCAAATTTTTGAAGGTGTTAATCGGTTAACCTATATGGTTAATCAATTAACCAATGAGAAATCAGGCTAGATTTGAAATTTTAAAGGTGTTAATCAGTTAACGCATATGGTTAACCGATTAACCAGTGTAATTTTTGCCTCTGTACGTGATTTTTCAATGCAGAGCCATTTGGGGTCCAATTTTGATCACTTAAATTCAAATTTATCACTTGGGAAGGATCTAGAATCATTTCATAATTTCATTTCCCTCCAAAATCCCATTCCTAGTGCCAAACCAAAATTCACAAGTCAATTTCCAAACCTTGCTTTGGGATCTAAACCTAGATGATATTTAAGCGATTCACTCCAAACCAAAGGGAGACAATCTTCATTTTTCACATCCATTTTTCAGAATTCATCTTAATTCTCTCAAATCTTCTCTCAATTCTTCAAATTCCAAAACCCTCACTCAAAGCTCTTTTGCATTGAATTCTTGATTCTTCATTGGAATCAAGGAATTCTTGAGCTCAAACCTCCATCCACCATCTCCATTGAAGTGATTTCTCCATCCAATTTTCGTGCACAATTGGATCCAGATCTGGAAGTGATTTTGGAAGTGATTATTTGGCTTATTTTGGATTAATCTTGAAGAATCTCCATTGCTACAACAAGAATTGGTGTGGATCTTGAGGTATTACGGACTTCTAGCATCGGATCTGTTCAATTCCAGTTAATTCAACATTAACCAAAGCAATTCTCCGCTTCGAAGGTTGGAATCCTAGATCCCTAACATTTTTGAGCTTATTTGCATGTTCATGATATTCGATTGAATTTTGATTCGTATGATCTGTAATGTTGCTGTTTGGATTTGTTTGCATGTTGTTGAAATCATGTTTTTCTGATGTAATTTCGTGATTATGTGGTCCCCGACATGTTTGGAGAAGTGATAAGCTGTTGAAAAGTGATTCTGCTTTGCTGTTTTCTGCTGTCAACACAGTGTTAATCGGTTAACGCATATGGTTAACTGATTAACCATTACAGATTTTCAAATTTTTCAAAGTTTTCAAAGCATTAATCGGTTAACGCATATGGTTAACCGATTAACCAGTTCAAAATTTCAAATTTTTTAAAACGTTAACAGTGTGTTAACCGATTAACCTCTGGAGTTAACCGATTAACATTGTGCTGGCAGGCCTGTTTTGCTACTTTGTTTGATTGTTTGCATACCGTTTCATCTTGAATCATCATAGATCAGTGTGATGTATTAGGGATGACATGTTTCTGGATATATGTCGCTGTTTTGGTTGTTTAATCGAGATTTCGCCGACATTCGTGTTTTTCTACTTGAATGCATACTTATGAATATGGTTCATAGTGATGATCTCTTGCATGCTCATTTGCTTTCATCTCTTTTGCGTTTCTTCCATGTTTGTATCATTCTTGCATCGCTGTTGAGGTCGAGACAAGCTTGTGGCGGCTGCTACCCCACACATTTTTCCTCCCTCCCACCATTCTAAGTGTTGCATTTTCATGTATGCATCTTTTACTTGTGATTGAATTTACTTGGTGCTTTCTTGTGCTTTTTGCCATGATCCCCATATGGTTCCTAGTCCCTCCATTTAGGATGGGAGTAGGAGAGACATTAGGCGTTCAATCCAAGCATGCTAACATTAGGGTAGATGTTTCCCTTTTCATCCTGACCTTAGGACCACTTTGCACGACAACGTTAGGGCAGAGTTCCCCTTAGACCTTCCGTGCGTCTCTCTTCTCATCTCAAAACAATTCTAATCCATCTAATAAATGTGATAAACATTGCGCACTACGAGCCTTAAGCTACATGGGGAATGATGAATGAGGGGTATCATCTCACTTATTTAGAGTGTTTAGTATATGTCCCATTTGGGGGCGATATACGACGCATTCGCCTCCATGTCATAATATTTAGTGCAACGTGAATCACAAACCGAATTAATTCACTTCACTAAAAAACACAAAACAAATTTCAAACCTTTTTCCTTCCGGATTAATCAGAAACCTTTTTTCAGAAAAGAGTGTTGTTAAGCTTCGGTTCTGCCGCAAACAGGCGTTGTCCCTAACTGCTGGAACGGAGGTTTAACCCTACTCGGTTAAAACACTTAATTAACCTGTGGTTTTGTGTCAGCTCGAACTACGTTTGCTATGATCTTTCATACCAGATGCAAGTACGTAGGCATAAGACGCGATGTCTTGGCGAGCAACCTTCCCCCCTTCTCTCCCGTAGTTAGCCGAACTACGTTGACTCTGACTTTCCCATTACACGAGGGAATACGTAGGCACAGAGTGACGATGCTCTGCCGAGTCACTCTTTTCTTTTCTTTTTGTCCCGCAAGCCTATAGCGTAGATAATTTAAACACACCCTTAGATAGACAACAAGCATGGATCCCATCGAGTACGACGGACGTGAGGGGTGCTAATACCTTCCCCTTGCGTAACCGACTCCCGAATCCAGGACTTGGTTGTGATGACCTCGTCTTTTCCCTTTTCGTCAGGTTTTTCCGATCGTTTCCTTTCCCTCTCTTTGGGATAAATAACGAAAGGTGGTGACTCTTTTGTTTTCCGCCGGGTGTTTTTCGCAGTTGCGACAGAAGGATGGAAAGGTCAGGATGTGTGTCGATTACCGAGACTTGAATAGAGCAAGCCCGAAAGACGATTTCCCGCTCCCCCATATTGACGTGTTGGTTGATAACACTGCTCAGTATTCTGTGTTTTCCTTCATGGATGGTTTCTCTGGGTATAACCAAATCAAAATGGACCCAGAGGACATGGAGAAAACTACTTTTATTACACCGTGGGGGACTTTTTGCTACAAAGTTATACCTTTTTGATTGAAAAATGCTGGGGCAACTTATCAGTGGGTAATGGTGACTCTCTTTCATGATATGATTCATCATGAAATCGAAGTATATGTTGACGACATGATCGCAAAGTCACAGATGGAGAAAGGACATCTTGTTAATCTTCTAAAGTTGTTTGAAATATTAAGGAAATTCAAGCTAAGGTTGAATCCTAACAAGTGCACCTTTGGGGTGAGATCTGGAAAGCTGCTAGGTTTCATTGTCAGCAAAAGAGGAATTGAGGTGGATCCTGCGAAGATAAAAGAAATTCAAGAGATGCCTGAGCCAAGAACAGAGAAAGAGGTATGTGGTTTTCTTGGAAGATTGAATTACATTTCAAGGTTCATTTCTCACCTTGCAGCCGCTTGTGAGCCTATATTCAAATTGTTAAGAAAAGATCAAGTGATTGTCTGGAATGAAAACTGTCAAAAAGCTTTCAAAAAAATAAAAGAGTATTTGCAAGAGCCTTCAATATTGATGCCTCCAGTTGCAGGAAGACCTCTAATTATGTATTTGACGGTTCTTGAGAATTTGATGGATTGTGTGCTCGGTCAACATGATAAGACAGGTAGAAAAGAACATGCAATCTAATACCAGAGTAAGAAGTTTACCGATGTCAAGATACTCGATGCTAGAAAAGACATGTTGTGCACTTGCTTGGGCAGCTAAACGCTTAAGGAAGTACATGTTAAACCATACAACCATGTTGCTTGGGCAGCTAGACGTGTGATAATTGAAAAAGATTCACGCATGGATTTAAGGAGACGTTTTGAAAAAGTTATCATGATGATAGTGAGGTCATAGCAGACCAAAGGTTTCTGGCGTCAAATGTGAACTTCAAAAAATGCCCTTTTTTCCATTTAGTCGAAAATGACATTTTTTGGGGGCAATTTGTTGGCTGGAAATTTTGACGCCATGCTTTTATTTAAAGACACTAAGTGAAAATCAAGTTTCTTGAGTTTTTCTGACTTCGACAAGAACTTTTATGTGAAGTTTGGTCAAAGTAGTTTCGATGAAAGAGACATGTCTGGACAATACTTAGAAATATTTTCTAAGTGTGGAAAGCAACTTCGACGGAGGATGTTTGAAGCCTTCCTTCGACAGAAGTTTTGAAATTCAAAATACGGATAAATAAATATCTTTTGTCCTTATCCGTTTCTTAGGAAAGACGCATGAAGAGTCACGGCGAAATGAAGGCATGCAGAGTGAAACGTGTCAATTTTTGGAGAAATGTCTGTTGAAGACAGTTATTTTGACTTGTTATAAATAAGAGTCTTAGTGTTAGAATTTATGTGTGTTCATTATTGTACAAATACTAACAAATTCACTCAAAGTATCTAA
Organism: Lathyrus sativus; assembly: GCA_963859935.3. Lineage (NCBI taxonomy): Eukaryota > Viridiplantae > Streptophyta > Magnoliopsida > Fabales > Fabaceae > Lathyrus > Lathyrus sativus. The sequence continues at coordinate 433,833,589 of OZ012739.1, read as the reverse complement.
GTCAAGTGAGGAAAGAGTTCTTCATTGAGAAATGTATGTTTGAAACACCACACTTATTTTAATAGAAATTTACTTTCCATTTATCATTTATCTTTTTACTGCACTTTTACTTTGAAGTTTTCTTCGTTGCACTTCTTTTACTAATTTATACAAAGTTTATCCTTTTACTAAAACTTTATTACAAACCTTTACAACATGAATACCGTCGAAGTGTTCTTCAAATTTCCAAAAAGATATTGAAACAATAGTTATGTCCTTAGGATTCACTGGTTGATCCTACAAGTAAACCAATTTTTGGAAGACAAACAGTTATTTACCAATTTTCATGGTAAACAATTAGCATATGGAATGCTATTCATATAAGCTCTTTCGACATCAGTACTGGGACACTGATCTATACTCAGCTTGAATTGAGGGTTGTCGGAGTCACAACAAGCTTTGAATTCGACATACCAAACTTTTCGAGAATCTTCAGTAGGTATGCCTCTTGAGATAAGCATAATTTCGACTGCTTTCTATCTCTTCGAATGTCAATCCCAAGAATCCTAGACGCAACTCCCAGATCCTTCATGTCGAACTCCTTATTGAGTTCAGCCTTCACTCTCATTACATCTTCGATATTGTTGCTTGCTATTAGAATACCATCCACATAAAGCAACAAAATAACAGATGAATTACCAGGTCAAAATCTGAAGTAAAGATAGTGGTCAAACTAACTTCTAATGAAACTTATGCATGCCATGAACTTATCAAATCTTCTATTCCATTGTCGAGGAGATTGCTTCAGCCCATGTAAAGATCTCTTCAACTTGCACACATGATCTTCCTTCCCCCTTTCGACATACCCTTCAGGTTACCTCATTAGGATTATTTCATCTAGGTCACCATACAAGAACGTAGTCTTCACATCCATCTGTTCTAGTTCAAGGTTGAACTGTGTCACTGTGGCAAGTAACATTCGAACAGACATATGCTTCACAACAGAAGAGAACATATAATTGAATTCAACACCTTCTTTCTGAGTGAAACCCCTAGCGACCAATCTTGCCTTGTATCTCTTCAATGTCACTCCTTCGATTCCTTCCTTTACTTTGAAAATCCACTTACAGCTGACTAACCTAGCTCCAGCAGGTTTCTTGATTAGTTCCTAGGTGTTGTTATCATGAAGAGATTTCATCTCATGATCCATGGCCTTCAACCATTCAGTCTTATTTTGACTTCTTATAGCTTCCTTATAGTCTATAGGTTCTTCGTCTAGAACCTAACTTGCAAAGATTAAGGCATAAACTATAAGATCTGCATACCCAAGTCTCTGAGGTGGCTTGATGACTCTCCTCTACCTATCTCTTGCTAGCAGGTAGTCATTATCAATCTCCTCATCTTCTGCTTCTTCTTCGACTTCATCTGGGGTACGCAATTCAGCATCAACATGCTTCACCTCAACAGGAACCTCTCCCTGTTCCAGCTATTCGACAGTATCATCAGTTTTCTTGAAGGTCATCTCAGCTTCATTGAAAACTACATCTCGACTGGTGATACATCTCTTGTGACTTGGCTCTAGGCACCATATCCTATAAGCTTTGTCTCCTTCAGGTTATCTCATGAACATGCATTTCAGAGCTCTAGGTTCGACCTTGTCTTGCCTAATGTTAGCATAGGCCACGCAACCAAATACTCCCAGTTTATCGAAATCTGGTGGATGTCCCGACCAAACTTCTTCAGGTGTCTTCATATCTAACACAGTCGAAGGACATCTGTTTATCAAATATGTTGTTATCGAAATAGCCTCAGCCCAAAACACCTTCTTTAACCCAACACTAGTCAATATGAATCTAACTCATTCAAAAATAGTTAGATTAAACCTTTCTGCCAAATTATTTTATTATGGAGTACCTATAGTGGTTTTGTGCCTTGCAATACCCGAGGCAACACAAAAGTTGTTGAACGCCTCATTGCAAAATTCAAGGTCATTGTCGGTTCTCAACCTCTTGACCTTTCTGCCAGTCTGATTTTCAACCAGAGTCTTCCAACCTTTGAAATTCTCAAAAGTTTCATCCTTAGTCTTCTGGATGAATACCTATAACTTTCTAGAATAATCATCAACTATATATAAGAAATACCTTGCTCCTGAATGTAATGGACACCTTGCAGGCCCCAAAAGATCATCATGGATGTAATTAAGGGATCCATGTGTTCTTTGTTTGCCTTTTTTGAACTTCACTCTGCAAGTTTTTCTAAGTACACAGGGTTCACAAAATTTCAGCTTTTCGACTCTGTCTCCACTCAGCAGATTTTATTTCCCCAATTCGACCAGACCCCTTTCACTGACATGGCCCAATCTCATGTGTCAAATTTCTGTCTTCGGCAAAGGTTTCGTGGATGCAACATTCGTCGAACCACTTACAACTTCAGTCTCAAGCGTATACAAGCCTTGTTTTCTCACGCCTCTTAAGACTTCCTTCGATCCCTTCATGACTCTTAGGATACTTTTCTCTCCTTGAAAAGCATATCCCTTCTTTTCGAATTCACCAAGAGAAATCAAATTTCTCTTCAAATCAGGTACATACCTGACATCAGTTAATAGCCTTATTGACTCGTCATAAAGCTTGAATCTCACAGATTCAATAGCTACAATTTTGCAAGCTTTGTTGTTTCCCAGCAGCACTGATCCACCATCTTGGTCACAAAATTCCTCAAACACGTCTTTGTTTGGAGTCATGTTCCAAGTGCAACTTGAATCCATAATCCACTCCTTTCTTGAGTCGCTGCTTGAAACCACAAGGACATCAGATGAGTCAAAGTCATCTAACAATGGTTGCATAGCCATTATCCTTACCTCCATGATCTTTCAGGAACTCAGTGTATACCTTTCTTGTGTGACCCTCCTTCTTATAGTAATAACATCGAATACCAGATGTCTCGCCACTATAAGACTTATACTGACTTTTACCTTTATTCTTGTCGAACTTACCATCCTTTCGCAAGAATTTTCCCCTAACGGCCAAACCTTTACCAACCGTCGAAGGTTTATGCTCCTTTCGTTCGTTCAAGTCCTTAGAATACAAGGCTGATTGAACTTCTTCAAAGCTCAGAGACTCCCTTTCATACAAGAGAGTTTCTTTGAAGTGAGCATGTCTTTGAAGCTCAGTGTTTGATCTTTATCATCGATCTTTACATCAATATTTTCAAGATCAAGAATCAGCTAGTTGAACATATCCAACTGCTCAGCCAACACTTTGTCTTTACTCATCTTAAATGAATACAAAGCTTGCTTCAGGTAGAGTCGATTCACCAGAGAGTTGTTCATGTAGAAACTTTCAAGTTTCAACCATAACCCAGATATTGTAGTCTCCTTTGATAGCTGTTGGAGAACCTTATCACCAAGGCTCAACAATATTGCGTTGTGGGCTTTCTTTATCATGACCGTCTTTTCAGTTTCCATTAATGCAACATTCATGATTGTCTTTCCCTTCAACGCTTCCAAACAACTCTGTTGAACCAGTAAGACTTTCATCTTCAAGCGCCACATATCGAAGTCGTTCACTCCGGTGAACTTTTCAATCTCATACTTTGTTGAAGGCATCTTCTCCACGCTCACCGCACTAATTTGTTGTGAAAAACAATGTCTTGAAACAAAGTATAAACAGTTTCTTTGTGATCAAGAAACACACAAGGGTTAAGGTTAACGGAAAAAACAAGAAGAACAACAACAAGGATTGATTATAACTGTTATTCTTTACTTTCTTTTTAAATCAGATTATAAGTACTCAAGAATAACAAATAACCCTCTCACCCTAATTAGGATTTGCCACACTTAAGATGGGAGACTAGTATGCTTTTTATAATAAAACCTAACATACTAAACTAATTGATTTTTTAACAATTATCCATTACAAGCTAACTTAGTGTACAAACTAACTTAAACAATTGAACGTAACAAATAGGCCAAATTTGACAATTACATACTAGAACACATTTCGACTATAACATGTAGGTCTTCGACAACATTATGTGAGCAGACTTCGACGACATGCTAAACCTCTGTCAACAATATTAGAGTGACGACATGCTAAACCTCTGTCAACAATATTAGAGTTTGATCCAATATCTCACACAACTCAATGGCTTGAAATATTCTTTTCATATTTTTTATTCATTTTCTTATCATTTTAATATTATTTAAATATAATGTAGTATAATTTAATACAATTTTAATTTTAAAATATAATTTATTAAAATAATTATTAAAACAACTATCTATATTTATATATTTTATTATTGTTTAATAATTATTTTATTAATTAATAATTTTAATATAAAATTAATTACGCAAAATTATTAAAATTCAGAAGAAGAAAAAGGCACAAGGCTTCTGCCCATTAAGTGTGTGTGTTTTCATTATATTAAATTAAAAAACTCAAAACTTGTGGCATTTTGGGAATATTATTCCAATGTGTAGCAAATTAGGTACTATTTTATGATGCTTGATAGAGTCTGTCACTACAATAAACGTTTACCGTGTTTTTATTTATATAGTGTTGTATGAGATCTAATAACATCAATTTAGGACGATGTGATTCGAAAGTAGTAGACATTTGTGTGTGAGCTCTGAGGGAGAATACATTAACATGTGTTTGCTATTACAAGGACACATATGTCAGACCACCAAGCCATTTTCATTTTCATCTCTACCACGCGCGCATATAACAATTTTCACTTGCTTCATTAGTGACGGTTCCACTTACAACACTATTGAAATTGATATTTTCTTGTATAACTACTACTATTTCCACTTTGTGGGTTCAATCTCGACTTGGGGTGCGACAGAGTAATATAGGACGTACCAATCACTTCCAAGTGAGGTAAAAAGTGATGGACACACAATTGTCTTTGGTATCCGACATGTTTGATTCTTTCTTATAGATTTTTGTGAATTTCTTTACTAATTTATATTTCAAAATTATTTTTTTTTATAAAATTTAAATTTTCTAATCTACACTATGACATATTTAATATTTTATATTTAATACATTAGTATTTTAATGTACTACCTTGTAAATTTTAAGCGAATTCGCCAATCATTTTAGAGGATCTATAATTGTTTTTCGAATTTTTATTTATTTATAATTTGTTTATTTTGTTGTAATAATTTTACTAAATATTAATATAATATTGGTTATTTATTAAAAAATGTAAAAATAATTTTATAATTTATTAATAATTAAACAATAATATATTAATATTAAATATGTTATAAGATAAATTAAATAATAACAAAATTATATTTAAAAGAAAAGAAGCTAGCATTGATGATGACCAAGTCGTTTAAAGTGAATGTCAGTTCCACATTGAGTAGGTGTTCCTTGATTATTCAGTCCTTCGAAGTACTAGTTGGTTCTCATCATTATTGGATGACCGTGTAGAATTTCCTACATCACTTCTAGGATACATGAAGGTCGTGACGACGTCATTAGAGAATGAGTCATTGATCGTCGTTTGTTTATTGATATTTTTAGTAAATCAAATCATAAGTTTTAATTCACTTATAAGATTAAACTCGAAAAAATTCTAAGGATATATTATGCAAAAACAATTAGAGAGGATGTGTTTATGCTTAATAACTTAGTGTTTGAATGTAGAACAATTCAATGAAAACTTAAAAAAAAAAAAAGTAAAGTGCATAATTGTTTAAAATGGTAAAGTAAAATGAAACAAATCATAAATAAAATCAAGTAAAATGTTTAAGTTAAAAGGTGGGACACAAATTCACTATTTCTGTAGTTTAGATGTTTGAACTCTTTAAAGACTAACAATGAAAAATGTGAACCCTTGTTACATAGATGAGGTTTGTTTATATATTATGTACATTGATAACCTTTGACAACAGTCAAATTTCCAACATTTGACACGTACACGACTACGTGCTCTTTTGTCCTCTGCATTGCTTCCACGTGTCTTTAATCCTTGAACCGCTGCAAAACCATTACTTCTGTTGAAAAACATATGTAGGTCTTCTATTTGTCTTTATTGAGAATCAACTTACTTATTATCGAATACTTGCGATTTTAGCATCATAAACCTGATTCAACTACTTCTGCTTAGCATGTGTATTTATCTCACACCCCCGCTCCTGTTGAACATGCCAAATCACTACACACATTTTCGAGATTTTGAGCATGTTTTAGAGTCTCGTGGATCCATTCTTGAGATTCTTCTAAACCAGCCTTAATGGGTTTTGGTGCAACTTGAGTTGAAAATCACATGCTAACAAATGCCCTCAAAAATGCCACTTTCGATCACATTTGCAATATGGAAGAAAGGTGACATTTTTAGTAAACTCCTGACATTGTTCAAAGCAGTCTGCATACGTCATAATCATCATGACCACTACCACCTAGCCATCACATAAGCTTATATGTGTGCACCCACCATCATGGTTCTAACTTCCGAGGCCATCGTGGACCACACGAATTAACCAATTTAAAAGAAAATCCTTTAATTAATTTTAATCCAGAAAATCAAAACGTTAGTGGATTTTTAATTCAAAGGGGGAAATTGATAAGTCTCACCTCAAAATGTCTCTCTCTCTCTCTCTCTCTCTCTCTCTCTCTCTCTCTCTCTCTCTCTCTCTCTCTCTCTCTCTCTCTATATATATATATATATATATATATATATATATATATATATATATATATATATATATATATATATATATATATATATATATATATATATATATATATATATATATATATATATATATATATATATATATATATATATATATATATATATATATATATATATATATATATATATATATATATATATATATATATATATACACCCTTTTTTGCTTCTTTCTTCTTTTTTGCCACATTGCTTTCTCTTATGAATCTTAAGAGTTCTCATCTTTCTACAACTTTCATTCTATTCTTCTATCGAACTTTAGAACAATGGCTTATTCCTCCGGTACAACAAAATAATTTCCAATCCCTTATGTTGTCAATGTTACTGCTTTTACTCTATCCGGAAATCACACCTATATCCCTGAACCACCAAGGAGAAAGAAAAAACCATCATATGTGCTTCCCATGCATTAATCCTTTGTCAATGTTCATGCATTTTTTGGTCTATTTCTTAGATCCTCTATAAAATCGGCTAAGTTAAAGAAATTTTTTCTTGTTTGTGTCGTTGTAAACCTCGCACATTTAAGGACAAGATCTATGAGTTAGATTTCAAGGATTTACCCCACTGTTTCTTCCATTCTTCTCCTTCCATCAACAATGAAACTTATATCAATTGGTTGAACAAAGTAGAAAAGAAGAAAGAACAAATCTGGAAAGACCAAGGTATATTTGACTTGATTCAATTGTTCAAAACTGGCCCCAAATATAACACCCACATGTTCATTTCAGCCCTTTACTTTTGGGAAGGTTCAACTAACAACTTTCACCTCTGCTGCCGAATGATAACCCCAACATTTTCGATGTGGATGCTATTACTGGCCTTCAACCAACTGGGATACCTTCGACCCCACTCTCAAAAACAAAATCAAACCCAATTTTTCTTTCACCGTGCTACCTTTAGCAATTATATCAAAGACCATCATGAAGATCACATGGAAGTCTCTAACTATGAACACATCGCTTTCCTCACTCTTTGGTTATCTCATTTTGTATTTTGTTCTATTTCTCTATAGATAGACAATAAATTTATAGCTTTGGAAACTCAGATTCATGAAGGGCAAAACATCTGTCTTAGCAAGCTGATCTTATATTCCCTTTATGAATCTCTAGGGCTTGCCTCTTTTGACCTTAAATATATAACCAATTGTGAAGAAAAGCTTTAGATCTTATGTGACTCTTGCAATTTTGGATTCATTAATACCACATTTGAACCTTATCTGAAATTTACCATCTCATATGATTTAGCGAAACAGGTCAAAGATAGACGGGTTAAAGGCATTAGGCTTGCTTTTCTTGCTCAATAATACACTGGCATTTCCTCCATGGCCCCATTAGTTATTCGAATTTATGGGCTAGATTTGTTTAAAAGAGAATTTCTAAATCTTTCCTCTAAGCACCATTCTGAAGCCCTCGACATTTGTGTAGCTTTCCTCAAACCTACTATTCTATCGACAAGAATTTTAACGGGGAGAGTTGGCATGAGACTTGTTAGTTATCAACCAAACCTGATGACTAGATAATTTGGCTTTGTCTAATTTTTACCAAAGTTTCTTTTTATCCATAAAGACATATGTTTGGCCAACAATACACCATCGAAGGAAAAATATCAAGCATGTTTAGACTTTCATGCCAAAGAAGTCGTCACTCTAACCCCTTTTGAATTTCAAGCTTCTTATTTATGCACAATTTTTTTTGAAGAATGGTGGCCAACTTATCTTCTTGATGCTTTTGTGGATCACTCGAATCTTCTACAACGTTTAACAGACACTTTCTCCTCTTTGCATAATAAAAGGAAGAAAATATGAGGTACGCACATTAAGGAAATTCAAGCTTTTCAGTTTTATTTCGAAACTGTGTATAATCCTTATCAACTTAGTCAAACTATCTATGAAATAACTTCTACTTTGAAACAAAAAATCACTAACAAAATCCCTAAACTTAAGTTTCCTCCTTACATAAAAGATATGTATGATTTTGCTTTGGAATTTCACCTTCCCAAATTTCCACCGTTACAAACTTGTGAATTTGGTGTAGCTTTTTAGTCTCCATTTCGAGACTGGTTGCCTTGTAGGTCTTTGTCAGCTTTAAATAATGAATTGAAAAAACCTGCCCAAAGAGTAGTTTTGACTAAGTACAATATACACAATTTCCCACACCTTATAAGAATTAATCTTGATCACGTTCAAGTCATATCCACCATCCAAGAAGGTGGGATAAAGGAACTTGTAAAACTCACTAACTACACTTTATGTTTTCACTCTATTTACTTGTGTTAAAATCTTGTAGCTCTACCTCTAGTTCCAAAGGGTTGAATAAGAAGAAAACTAGCACCGTCGATGGTGGTGAGAAGTCTGGCCAAATTAAAGAAACAAAACAAGTATATTTTATAAACCTTTGATCTTTCTTTCGATAATAGGTATTTCTTTATCCCTTTTTTATTCTTGTTCTTACTTTCCAGAGTCGAAAAAGAGGAAGTAGTTCTACTACTACCATATCTACTCAGAAGAAGGCAAGGAAGGACAAAGTACATGTCATTCTTGATAATGAAGGAAAATAGGTTTAAACTACTCTCTGAATCTTTCCTATTTCTTTACCTTCACTCTTTATTATGCTAACAAGTACAAATGTTTTAGCTTGAACAAAGAGTTCATGAAGAAAATAAATAAATCGAGGCCACTGATGAAAGTGAGGTTTCCACTCGACCCATACCTCTCAAATATCGGAGCACGTGGTAAGATGGTGTTGAGGCCTCAGTAAAACAGAAGAAGGTTGTTGTTGAAACCTCAACACTCTGAGAAATCAAAAAGGAAAAAGTTAAAGCCTCTAAGGCCATTTCATCAAAGAAATCGAGAAGGAAGCCTATTTTCAACATTGATGATAAAGACGAGGAAGAAGAAGAAAGTATCCAGATGATCAAGAAGAAAAATAAATGCCCAAAGCAACCTCTCATATTCATAGTTGAGAAAGTAAAGATTCAAGCCATGGTTTCAAAACATCCATGGTACTTTAAGTTCCATTTATATCTCCTTTTTTTAATCTATATATCATCATTTTATTATATATTTTAGCTTATCTCTTCTTTATAGGAAAAACCTATTTATGTTATATCTCCACCGCCGCAACCAACTACTAGAAATCTAGTCGAGGAAGCAATTGTTAAGAAACCAAAAGAAGTGGTTGAAGATCAAAACCTTTCATAATAGTCCACCCCATATAAAAAAAATTGAACACCAAACACCTCCATAAACCTCGGATCCTAGACAACAATCAACTGGTTCAGAGGCTCATAACTCCCACCCTTAATTAGATGGTCCATGCAATATTGTTCAAATACTAGAAAGTCCAAAGTACGTTGATCAACTATAGTTGGACCAAAATGTTGCTTGAACACAAGAGGATACATATGCTTGTTGAATCCAAAAAGATAAAGGCCAAAAAGAACCTCAATATGTTGTTGTCAAAGAAGAACAACCATAAGTGGCTCATACTTTAACAATCTCGCCAACAACCAATGAGCATCATTTCTCGACTAGAACGACTATTGTCCATCCTCCAATTTGGGATTCTTTATCTAACACTTCTGAAACTCCTCTTAGTTGAGAAAAATTAAAGGCTATAAATGAAAGGAACCTTGTAAAGGCATTAAAGATGCTTTTGAGCAGTCAAGGTATTTAAATTGAAAAATCTCCAAGCTCTTTAACTGCTTCAGGAAATAAGCCTTCTGGTAATTCTTCAGATGCGCTGATTCAACAACTAAAAGCGAAACTTGTTGACATAGTTCTATTTCAAACAATTGAAGACAACCTTTTCACTGTATATGATATTAAGACCTTGTTGAAACAACTTAACAATCTAGATTCACCTAATTCCATTGTCGACTTTATCCTTGAGTTTGATCCATTTCTTAATTAAACTGCTTATAATATCATGCTGAAGAAAGAGTATACCAAAACACTCAAATAATAGTCTGATTCCATGCATTAGCAATAGGCCTTAGTTACTCAATACCAAGATTAAGTTAGCGAGTTGGAGGCACGAGCCAAAGAGGATATGGATCGGGTAGTAATACACACTATAAACATTTCAAATTGGACAAAACAAGTAAGGGAGCTACAATAAAAGATTGAAGAAGAAAAATAAAAGAAAGTTGAGATCGAAACCTCAAGATTGGATCTTGTTGAATAAAAGCTGGTTCGTGAAGCCAACCTTAGTCTTCAATATGCTGAAGCTACTTATGCGTTGGATGAGGAAGTTCAAAAACTGAAGACTGAAGATTCCATGAAAGGTATCAAGATTATATTTGCAAAGAAACATCTTGAGAAGATAAAGGGTGATTTTCCATTTTGAAATTTTGACCTTTTTATTTTTTGTTATTTGATTGTATTAATGATAATGTTCCATTTCGACATCCTTTAATTTCAATGTCATTTTATCTATGTACTATTGTCTTAGTATTTAAATTTCTTGCAACATAGGCTTGTACTTTTTTAAATACTTACCAATTATTCTTAGAATTTGACCTTTAGGGGTCAATGCTTTAATTCCTTAGGTGTACATCTCAAAAGTTTGTTTCACCAGTCAACGTATAAAATTAGAAGAAGTCTATGACGAAATAAGGATAGTTCAAGTGAAAGTCGGATAGTAGCCATAACTAAAACCCAACCTTGCCAGGTAATAGACAGAGCTAGAAGTCATTATGTTGTCGGGTTATGAGCTGTGATAGACCGAGGTCATCATCGGCGTAAGGGCATCATTTGGAAATGGTCTCGGAAGATAAAGGCTCATAACATCACCATTATGAAGAAAACGTTACAAGCCATTAATAAAGGGAGATAAATGATTAAACAATAACGGTTTCTAGGCCATGAATGTACGAAGGAAAAGGAAAGGATTTGTCATGATTGTTAGAGGGAAGGATGTGCCTATATAAAGGATGTCAGAAAATCATCTGAGAAGGACAATAACTACCTAAGAAAAACATTTATAGCCACTTAACCAATCATTTGAGACTCTCTCTTACTAGCATCGGGGAAGTCAACCTTTTAGGATTTTTAGAAAGAACATTTAGCGCCCACCGTGGGAACCTAGTAAAGTTTTCCTAGGCCACACAAAAAACCATCATAAAAAATCGCTAATAGTCCACCTGCGCGATGTCTGGATCATTTTCCAGCCAAAATGATTCATCTCTGCTGCCAGATCCAATCCAAATGCTCTCAGGGATGGAAACCCCTCGTCATACGTTAAAAACCATTGCTTGGGGATTTGCACGAGGAGGAGAAAATAATTCATCCAAAAAAGGATATGCCCGAGCATTTATGTATGTCATATAGAAGCCACTTTCTAAAGAAGATGAAAACCCGACCGTAATCAGTTTCTCCAGAAAAGATATCGAAGGAATATTGGCTCATGAAATTGACCCAATGGTAATCAAAGTACAAATTTGTGACTGTTGTGTGAGGCGAGTCTTAATAGATTTGGGAAGTTCAATAGATGTTTTGTAGATACGGGGATGGATTTGGATATCATCGAGATGTTACCTTTTAAAGGTACTTTGGTTGGTTTCTCCAAAGAAACAGTGCAGGTTCTAGGACATTTGCCTATGATAACAACTTTTGGTGGTGGGAACAACACGAAAAGTATCAAGGTTAGATACTTGATTGTCAATGATGTATTTTCGTACAAAAATATTATTGGCAGTCCATCATTCAATGCACTGGAGGTGGCATTATCCACTTTATACCTCACACTGAAGTATCCTCTCGAAGATGGCCGCGTAGGAGTAATAAAGGGTGATCAAGGATTAGCAAGGGAATGTGATAAAGATAGTCTGAAACTCCAAAAGAAAGCTCAAGATGATGAGCCAATAAGATATTATCATTCAAATATGAATCTAGTTGATATTGATCCACAAGAGGACCCAACGGAAGATAGTCTGTCACCCATCGAGGATGTGAAGAGGGTGCAGATCGGTGCTCAAAATTCCCAGACGAATTAGATTGATTCTAACTTGTCCCTGGAGGAGGAAGCTGAGATCACAAGAATACTGAAGGAGAATATATATTTGTTTGCATGTGTCATACCCTAATTTTTACCCCTAAGATCCCACCTCATTTGCATCTTTATAATACATCAAGATCACAAACTTGGTTCTCCTCTAGTTCCTCATCCTAGGGTTTGCTTATGCAGAGATCACCAAGCACATTTCTTTGTATCTTTTTATTTGTGTTTATATACTTTATATTTCACTAACCACTAATCAAAATTCCAAAAATATGTCTTTTATCTTTTTTTTCTTTGCAAGGTAGGGTGTTATATCAAGAACACCAAGCATGATTCATCAACTAGGGTTTTGCTCCCTCAAGTTTAAAGAGTGGTCAACCATTGATTCCCAAGGGGCTATCTCATCAAACTGTGGCTTTTAATATCAAATAAACAAGGTTTCAAGCATCATTCATCTCATTTTTATCAAAGAAATTGCAAGGTTTAGTAGCTTGTCTCTCAAGAAAAGTCAAAGGTTCATGTGTTTATTCCATGTCTTCATCAACAAGTTACCTCAAGCTTTGATCAATATAATCAAAAGAAATTCAAGGAAACATTGTTTTGAGTTCATATGATCATCCATGTGTCTTGAAATGCAAGGAAAGTCCAAGCTTACAAGTTGGTTCAATGGAGTTTGACCTAAAAAGTCAACATTTCAAGTCAAAGTTCCAAAGATCACAACTCCTTTAATTATCAACATTTTTGAATGCTTCTTTTTTCATATGACTCAACATCCTATTTAATTTCTCTTTACATGACAAGAGCCAGTTATGCTTGAAGGATCATCAAAAGTTTGAATACATTATAGGTTATTTGTGGACTTAGTGAAAAATTGTCTATTTTCAAGTGACTTTTTTCTCAACTTTCAAGGATCATAACTTCTTCAATTTTCAACATATGGAGCTCATTATTTTTGCATAATGTAATTTATGATACTATCTACAATATTGATTCAAAGGTCAAAGTCAAATTGTGCTTGTAAGGCCATGGAATTCATTGATACATTATAAGTCATTTTCTGCCATTTAGACTTAGAATATTTTAAGTTTGGTTTGCCAGATTTTTATGCCAACTTCAACATGCCATAAATTTTTGCTCAAGCATCCAAATGAAAAATTTATTAGCACATTGTAATCTTTGCCATGATTTTAATCAATTGCAAAAAGAATGTGATGAAAAAGCCTCTTGTACAAGATGCCCCATTGATGCAAACATGGTTGCTTGTAACTAAAGATTTGCACCATGATCATATTTTTACCTCAACTAATCTTCAATTAAAAACTAAATTATTATTTTTTATGCATCTAAACATGATTAGTGAAGTTCCTTGAAGCTAAATGACTCACAAAACGCATGGTTTGGCTGAGTTTTGAGCTAATTCAAGTCACACTTTCTTCATGATGAGGGTGCACACGAATTCAACAAATTCTGGATCATTCCGCCCCTCTCATCATTCCATCATAATCTTCTATAAATAGAGAGTCATTCCACACTGAAAACCAAGCTTTTGAGAGCCAGAAAACTCATGTTCCACCTTCAAATTTTCTGCAAAAAAGTGAGCTATCGTGTTTTGATTTTCAGCCTCTTTCAATCCAATTTCTTGATTCCATTAGCCCTATCGTGTTCCTATGAAGCTTCTGCAACAAGAATCAGGCTCTAAGAGTCCCTGAATTGCTCCAACCAAATCCAGTTTCAAAGCTTCTCAGATTGTTTTTGGACAAGGTAGTTTAAAGCTCCATTTTCAATCAAACAAGTTACCATAATATAATCCTTTGTTTGCTGAGTGTATCCCCTAACCTAGCTGGTGTTGATTATTCATGTTCCTCATTTAATTTTTTTTCTCACATTTTTTGCTCCATTGTGCTTTCTATGAAATTTGCTATACTCCCTTTCAATAAATGAAAATGGAGAGTAAGATTGATTTCGCCTTGATGAGACGGTTGCAATGTTGGTGGTCTCATGCTCTTATATTGCCATTTAGCAATCTCTGGTGACTGGTTCACTGGAGAATATGACCGGAGAGGGGGACGATGACCTGCAGAGATGAGACACGTTGGCTAATTGAAATGTTTTGATTGGTCCAATTTGAATGCATTCATGTGTTATTTCTGAACTAATTTCCACCGTGCATCATCATCTTAGAAGCGTGGGATCTAGCAACTTCAATTAATGAAGTCATATTCTACGCTCCACTTTTTTCCTTTTTATTTTATTTTCTGTTTTTATTTTTTAAATTGCATTTTCTTCAAAAATTCATGGAAATTCCATTTTTAATCCAAAAAATACCAAAATAATTTATAAAATTTTCTTTTATTTTTCTCTTTCTGATTTTATATTCTTCATATTTTATTTTCATAATTTTCTATTTTTCATGATTTTTTTCTCTTTTTTTGAGCATTTTAATTAGTTTAAAAATATTTTTATGCATTAAAAAATTCCCCAAATTTTTATATATCATTCTTCACTTGTCTCTGACTTGCTTGATTTTTCTTGGTCATTTATCATTTGATTTGATGCATCATTCGCATTTTTATATTTATTTTCATTTTAAAAATCATTTTAAAAATCATTTTAGTGCATTTTAATTCATTTTCTTGCATTTTATTTTGGTTTGACTTGTTTTGACTTCTGTTGGCCTTGGATCTTAGTTGATTTGATCACAAGTCTCATCAAACTCAATGGATCTTGGGTGTTGATGGGGTAAAACCCTTAATCTACCAAAATGGATGATTGGTTTTGATGATGACTTGATCATCACTTGGATTCTATTTGGTTTTGCTATTTTATTTGATCTTCTCTTCTTCATCTTTTTCTTTTTATTTTTTCACCCTTTCTCTGATCAATTGGGGGGTGTGTGAGCCATCTTGTTCATGAGACCTTAAGTGGTGCTTGATGAACTTTCATCATTTCAAATCTATCATTTGATTGATCATTTGATTCATTGAGGTACTTTGGATTGATGCATAAGTTTGTCCAAAGTATCATAAGAGATTGAGTAATGTAATGGACCCATATTTCTTTGACTTAGGTCTTGATCAACCTTGTTTTGATTTGTGCTACATGTTTTAGGAGTATGATCTTTATATCATATCTCTAACATGTATGGTACATAAACTGTTATTGATCTGCCTTACAAAGTATGATCATCCTTATAGATTGTATTACAATTGCTTAACATAGCGCTAAATTTTTCCCTAATCAGAAAGTGATCATATTGGTCTAATTTTAGATATGAGTCATCTTTAGTTTAGATTTAAATCTCCTATCTCTATAGTGTGTAGATTATTTTCCACCTAAGAGAGCTAGTGGCATACTTGTTGATTTTATCCAAGTTGGAGCCCTTCTCAAAGGATGATGCAAAGTTCTCACACTTGTTGGGTTAATTAGTTGAGTAATCTACATTAAATGACAAAATGTCTTTATTAACACTAACACTAACTTTAATTAAACTAACTTTTTTAATTTATACCATTTATTCTTATGCATTTTTATCTTTATGCTTTTTATTTTTATGCTCTTTATTTTGATGCTTTTTATATTTATCTCTTTATTTTTATTTTTATGCTCTTTATTTTTATTCTTATCATTTCATATCATATTCTTTTTAAGACATTAATAAAGGCTTAAAGACTTAAAAGACTCTTAATGCTCATTGGACTTTTTGGTGACTAACATTTGCTCATGGATGATGGAATTATAATTAGGTTACTTGCCCTATGCTTTGGAGTTATATCTTGAGACCTTGGATCTTATTTGGCACTTTGGCCTTGAGTTGACCTCTTATGAAGACTTATCTTGGAGACTTAGCTTTCGCTTGATGCTTGGTTATTTTCTATGCTTATCTCCTTGTTGCTTGAGTCCAAAGGATGGACGTTTTGGCTTGTTTATGTCAAAGGCTCGTATCTTGGTTAGATATTTCCTTCCTTAACTCTTATTTTATGCTATAGGATAGCCTCTTCATCTCCTCCCCTTCTTAAATTTTAAAAATCTTCTCTGTTAAGTCTGTGATTTTATGATTGGCAACAATTTTGGTAAAACATGTTTAATTTAGAAAAACATGTATCATAACCAGATGTTGAGCAAGATGTCATGACATTTTGACCAACTGGTACAACATAGTCTGCTGTTACTTTTCTTGACAGATGTTCTGACATGTTATACATGAAGACCAGAACAGTTTAGAATTTTAAATCGTTGAAGATTTGATTTTAAAATATGAGATTCTGGATGATTTTAGCTCTCATACAGGTGCAGATAAACAAGGACATTTTAGGAACATTGCATATTTGATTTGGTTTCATAAAAAGGATCTTTGAACCTTTTTAGGAAACTTTGTATTTTGTTCTTATTATTGTGCAGGAAATTATGCTAATGATTGAACGCTGATTCTTGTTGACTTACGCTTCAAGAAGTCAAAGCCCACGAGGTCTGAAGGCTATTTAAGGAAAGAAGTTAAACCTATTGCAACTTGGAAATTAGAAATTTTGGGAGAATTAGGATTAGCCGTGTCTTGGTGGTGTTTTAGGGTTTAGTGTGTTTTGTTTGTATGTCACTCTTGTATCAGGTTGGTGCATTGAGTTGAATGATTGTTCATTGTTAGTTGTTTACTCTAAAGCTTTTAAGCAAGAGTGTATTGTTCTTAGTTGAATATTTTAAGCAAAAC
Organism: Lathyrus sativus; assembly: GCA_963859935.3. Taxonomy (NCBI): domain Eukaryota; kingdom Viridiplantae; phylum Streptophyta; class Magnoliopsida; order Fabales; family Fabaceae; genus Lathyrus; species Lathyrus sativus. The sequence continues at coordinate 433,816,198 of OZ012739.1, read as the reverse complement.
TAAGTATTATCTTGGAAGTGTGTCACTTCTATTTTGGTGTTATTGAATTGTCACTGGTTTTTGATTGCTAGGAAGTGAAAGGGGTTTCTCATATCTAGGAGTTCCTAGGTAGATGTTAGCATGAGTAGTGATTAGGTGATAAGTTGTAAACAGGAGAGTTTAACTTTGAACTAATACTATTATAGTGGATTTTCTCCCTGGCTTGGTAGCTCCCAGATGTAGGTGAGTTGCACCGGACTAGGTTAACAATTGACTGTGTTATTTATTCTTCTGCAATTTACCTTCTGCATTTAATTGTTTTTTTATTAGCAGATGATGCTTAACATATGTCTTGACATTTTGTTTTGGTGTTGGGAGATCAATCTTGACATCTGTCTTAAAGTGCCAGAATTTCAACTGGCATCAAAGCAGGCACCCTGGTCTAATTTGGGTGAGCTCCAGGGAGATATTTTCTAGTATTATGGATAAGAAAGGAGGAGAAAATATTAATAGACCCCCTGCCTAGATGACACTAACTATGACATATTGGAAGGAACACATGGTGGCTTTCTTTAAATCTATGGATAACAAAACTTTGAATGCTACCATCAAGGATTGGGAGCACCTTGTGGTTAAAAATAAATATGGGAAGGAGACCTTGAAGCTAGAAGAGGACTGGACCAAGGAAGAAGATGAAACTGCTCTTGGAAAATCCAAAAGATTCGAATGCTTTATTCAATGGAGTTGACAAAAATATGTTTAGGTTGATCAACACCTGCACTGTAGCTAAGGATGCTTGGGAAATTCTTAAGACAACTCATGAAGGCACATCTAAGGTAAAGATGTCCAGACTTAAGCCGCTGACTACCAGGTTTATAAATCTGAAGATTATGGAGGATGAGAATATTCATGAATTTCACATGAATGTTATTAAAATAGCCAATGCCTTTAGTTCTATGGGAGAGAAAATATCATAAGAAAAACTGGTTAGGAAGATCCTCAGGTATCTCCTCAAGATATTAAAAACATGAAAGTTGATGAACTTGTTGGTTCACTTAAAACTTTTGAAAGGGATATTAGTGACAAGTATGAGAAGAAGAACAAGAGCATAACCTTTGTCTCCAACATTGAAGATAAAGAGGGTCAAGTTGACCTGGATATTGATGAAGGACTTTCAAATACCATTGTATTACTTAGGAAGCAATTCAACAGAATTCTGAAGAGTATGGACAAAAAAGGAAGACCTGGTGTCAAGAATATCACATCCAACATCAGAAATAACAATGACTCTCAAAAGAATTCCAGGACTGAAGAGAAGTCAAGTCAATGCAAAGGAATACAATGTCATGAGTATGAGGGTTTTGGTCACATCAATCCAAAATGTCCCACCTATCCCAGTTGTGTGATCAAGGTTTGTTGGTCAGTTTCTTAAAATCAGAATGTTTGGTCAAAGATGAGAAAGATGCTATTCTAATGAAGGGTATAAAGTCTAAAGATAATTGTTATATGTGGGAACCTCAAATAGCTGCTTAATTATCCACATGTTCAATAACCAATGAGGATGAATTGAAGTTATGGCACCAAAAACTTGGACACCTTCATCTCAAAAGAATAAAGAAAATCATATCTGAAGGAGTCATCTTAGGAATGCCAGAACTCAATATTAAAGAAGGGAAAGTTTGTGGCGAGTGTGAAATTAGGAAGCAAACCATGATGTCACACCCAATGTTACAACATCAAAATACTTCTAGAATGCTGGAACTTCTCCATATGGATTTAATGGGACCAATGCAGATAGAAAGCTTGGGTGGAAAGAGGTATGTCTATATGATTATAGATGATTTTTCTAGGTTTACATGGATGAACTTTCTTAGAGAAGAATCATACATTTTTTAAGTCTTCGAAGATTTGTGTGAAAGTATTTAAAAGGAGAAGAACAATGTGATTATCAAGATTATAAGTTACCATGACAATGAGTTTAAGAACGCAAAATTCTATGAATTTTTTTCTTATGAAAATATCATTCATGAATTTTATTTTTACATTACTTCTCAACAAGATGGAATTGTTGAGCAGAAGACTAGAACTATACAAGAATCAGGTAGAGTTGTGCTTCACGCTAAGCAATTGCCATTGGAATTTTGGGCTGAAGTGATGAATATTGCGTGATACATTCATACTAGGGTCACTTTGAGAGGGGTTACTTCAACCACTCTCTATGAGCTATGGAAAGGAAGGATACCTACAATTAAATACTTTTATATCTTTAAAAGTAAATGTTATGTCTTGACTGATAAAGATCAAAAGGGTAAGATAACTCCCATAAGTGATGAAGGGATATTTCTAGGTTACTCTTCAAGAAGCAGAGCTTATAGAGTTTTTAACTCCAGAACTAGAATGATAAAGGAATCTATAAATATGGTAATTTATGATTCAATTATTGAGTAAATGATGGATGTTGAAGCCAATGTTGAAACATCCTATGGGAAGACTAATGAGGAAGGAAGGGAAGAAAGCTGTAATTTCTCTAGCATTGTGTCAGATAACTCTCAAATCACTTCAGGTCTCTCAGTTAGAGTTCAGGTAGAACAATCTAAGAAACTCATTGCAAGAAACCCTACTGAAGATAATATCACTAAATTTACAAAGAAAATATCAAACTCTTGTCTTGTCTCTAAGCTTGAACCAAGGATGAGTCATATTATTCAAGAAAATAAGATCTTGAATTTCATCATTGGAACAAGTGTTGATGGTGCGTTCTACTTTCACAACATTAAATTCATGATGAAAGAATTTCACAATGCCGATGGATGTACTTCTGGGAACACTATTGAAGTTGAATATGGTGAAACAAGAAGAGTTTGCTCTCAACTAGTGTGGATGAAACATATGTTGAAGTAATATAATGTCAAGTAGGATGTTGTGACATTACATTGTGAAGATCTGAATCTTATCGGATATTTCATTCAAAATGGCTGGAACAAGAACCTTGATAGTCATAATCAATTATTTAAGAATCGTGCTGAAGGCAAGGTTGTTATTTTGGAGCATGTGAACACTAAGGAACAATTGGCTATTATGTCTACTAAAGCCTTGTATGCAAATTAGTTTGAGAACATAAGCAGTGGGGTAGGCACTTTCCCTATTAAGGATTTATAGCAATTACAATTGTGGAGGAATGCAAATGATACTGGTTATTTCATCTATTCTCTGAGGCATGATAAGCCTAAGCAAGTTGCCATAGGGATGGAACAAAAAATACTGCAAGATAGAAGGTTTGGTTTGAATAAGACATTTTTTAAGGTTGTGGCAAGAGAGTTTAGTGTCAACACTCCTAAAACATGTGACAGCAACAAGAAGGGCAGAAGGATCTTTGACAGGGAAAGAGGTGGAAGATCACCTGAAGATGATCAAGAATGTGTGTTTCCACCAAGTTATGTGTGTTTCTATTACTTTGTTTATGCTTGAATGTGTTGTGTACTGTGATGTCAGACAGGATGTCTTGATATTGTCTTTAATTTTACTATGCAATTCAGTGAGAGTTTTGCTATTGGTTTTGTGATGTCAGACAAGATATCTTGGAAGTGCTTTGTGGTTCTTAATGTATGGTGTTGATGTTTGGTTTCTATTTTTGATTCTGTTGTGTGTGATTCTAATTTGGTCTAAGGATGTTTCTTCATTGAGAAATAATCTTGTCTTTCGGATCATCAATTACATATTTTATGCATCCTGGTCTTTCTCTAAGACTAAGTACAATGCTGAGGAAGGTGTTACTTTCAGTTAAGTTGGATGCGAAAAGAATACAATGGAAAACAGGTTGTCATGACATTGTACTGCGACAAGCTGGTTACAATCAAGATAGTTAATAAATTCATTGTGGTCAGCATGACAAGGTCATTGTGACTAGTCATCATTTTGTCAAGGGTGTTTTGGGAATTTGTACTGACGATGAGTGTCGCTACCGTGAAAATAAGGTGTCGGCAAAATAGAAGAGTCGTCACCTTTCATTATTTATCCCTCGGAACGGGAAAGGAAACGATCGGAAAAACCTGACAAAAAGGTATAAGACAAGGTCATCGCAACCATGTCTGGATTCGGGAGTCGGTTACGCAAGGGTAAGGTATTAGCACCCCTCACGTCCATCGTACTCGATGGGATCCATGCTTGTTGTGTTTATCTGACGGGTTGATTTAAACTATCTACCTATCAAGGCCGGTATAAAAAGAAAAGAAAATGACTCGGCAAAGCGTCGCACTTTATGCCTACGTATTCTCATCAGAGAATGAGAAATCAGAGTCAACGTAGTTCGACTAACTACGGGGGAAAGTGGCTCGCCAATACATCAGTATTGTGCCTACGTACTCTCAACAGGTATGAGAGATCAGAGCTTACGTAGTTCGGGAAAGTACGGGTAACTGGAACTCAGATTCATCTATTTTTTCGAGTAGGGTTAACAAACAATTCTAGCAGTTTGGTGTATGCAGCTCGACCCTTGGAGACTTAAGCGTTACCGTTTGCGGTAGAACTGGGAGTTAACGACACTCTTTTCTTCAGAAAAGCTTCCTTTGAATTACGGGCCCATGGGGCAAAAAGGTTTGAAGTTTGTTTTCTGTCTTTTACGGAAGAACTGTTTTTTTAGGATGTTTGCAACCAATATTGCACTAGAGACTATAACCTGAGAGTGAATGCGTCGCATGTCACCCAAAGGGTACCATACTAAACAACCAAGCTGTTGAAAAAAAACTCTCCAACAACCCTTTCTCAAGTAGCTTAAGACTCGTAACATACGACGTCAGTTAACCTTTATTACTGTATTTTAATTTGTTTTGAGATGAGAAGAGAACGAATTCTATATGGAGACTATCAAGTCCTAATGTCGTCATGCCAAAGATTCATCCTATGGTTGAGGTTTGAAACAAGGAACTCCTAGAAGTTATCATGCATAGGTTTCAACCTAAAGTTCTAATCATCACTTCCTTATCAAAGGAAGTGAGATTCCTAGGGGATCATGCCAATGGTATACAGAAACAGATAAAGCATCAGTTAAACGGTAAACAACTGTAAATAAAATGCATGCAATGCAAGTGAGGGAGGAAATATGTGTGGGGCAGTAGCCTCCACAAGCTCATCTCAACCTCAAGCCAAGTATGAATAATTGCAAAGATAAAGGAATGCAACAATAGCAAGTCACACCAGCAACAGTCAAACAGAAAGAGCAGCAGACAAAATAACAGACAAAATAGCTCAACAGCCAAGCAGGTAAACAACAAACATCCAAACAGCTGTAAGCAAACTCAAAGCTCAAGCCATCTTCAAGAGAGGTCTTCATCTTCAAGAGAGGTCTTCATCTTTAATAGAGGTCTTCATCTTCATGCTTCAACAAAAGAGAAGAGAGTCAACGAGATGAGTACATGATGATGGGAAGCATGATGGAAACCTAAGGAATCCATCATGACACTCAACCATGCATCCATGAAAGGCATCCTCAAAAGTTCTACTCATTATGACATGCCATACATCCCTCCAAAGGAGAGATGGGCTTTCACATGAGGACTTTGAATCATAGGATGGGAATGGCATGCACACAAAGCAAGCCATGTTTGTTTGAAGAAAGAAAACACTCTCTAGGGCTCTTCCTAAACCTTAATGAGGTATCTACTTACTTACCATTCTATCAAGAAGGAATACACTACTTAGAATCATCTAATGGCCAATTACAAGATTAACCTATGAAGTTCTCTAAGTTAGAATCACCTAAACTGAAGTTATATTGTAAAATAGGGAACTAAATGAAAATCATTCCTAAAAATTCTAGGGAAAATATCATATCATCCTACATGTTTCAACATGCTATAGTCCAAAAATCAGGGGTTAAACCTAAGTCAAAAGGCTCAAATTAAATCTAAAACCTCAAGGGTATACTAAAGGAATTCAATCATGAACACTCCTAAACAACTACCCTAAAACCCTATTTAAAATCATCTAAAAATCATGATAAAAATCATACAATACCAACAACATGTATATAACCAGCATGTAAAATCTCAAGATCAAACTCAGCAATATGGGTGAGAAATAAAATGGAGAAAATCAGCACACAATTATTCCACCATTAAAAACATATTACATTAGAAAATATGAAATAAAATAGAAAATGCATAGAAAATTAAAATAAAAAGCATGATAAAATCCTAAACATCTCAATCTATATCCACAAATTTTTCCAGAATTTAATACCAACATTCACTATTTATTATGAATTAAATCTAACAAGCAATTAGAACAAAAAATAAAAGAAAAGAAATTAAAAGAAATAAGGATGGGAGGTGCAGCAAGCAGGTCAACCATGGGTTATTTCTCTTGGGCCCAAGAATGGGGGTGTGGATAGCGCATGGGCGCTGGGCCCATTTGAGTTTCAACTCAGCAAAATATTCTAATGAAAATACGCCAGGGGGGGTGCATTAAGCAAGCACTTCACGTGTTATCTCGTTTGGGCCTGCTAGGGAGGGGTGCGAATAGCGCTAACAGCCAAAGCCCAAAACCACAAACAATTCAACTCAATTTTCACAAAATTAAAACCAACCACGCGAGGATTCGAATCCACGTTCTCTTGGTCTAAGTAGCACGCTGAAGGAGCTTGTGATATCCACTTATTGAAACGACGTGGTATTGGAAGGTGGTTACGTGGCGCAAGCTGAAGCGCAGGATTGACTGACTTAGTCTATATTTCCTCATGCTTGGACTGTCAAGATTATGTCTTCTTTAATTTGAAAATGCACAGGGGAGGGAATGTAGAATCCGGCCACGACTGGCCGGAGCTTCACCGGAGAAACTCGTGACCTCCTATCTCTCTCAATACTCCACCAATCCAAACGATTCTTGAACGAAAATTGATGGAAATTTCATGAGGATTACAACTATACTAATCAATCATGCTAAAACCTCAAGACTAAGGAAATCTACATCTCAACCTAAAATGGATCAATCCCTAATTTGTCACTAAACCTCAATTTTCTGTCCAGAAACCATCTATACCTTAATTACAACCTAACCACATGAATCTAAGCTACTAAAAACGCATGAATTGAGAGAAATTTCGAGAAATGGAAACCTGGTTTTAAGCTTCGAGTATGGTGGTTTCAGGCCTCAATTCTTCTCCAACAAGTGCAGATAGCTTCAATGATTGATGATGAACGTTTCTTGATAACCAATTCTTGCTGTAATCCTCTGAATCTCCAAAACTGAAATTCCAATTTCAAGCTTTTTCACCAACTTGCTCCAATAGCTTCCCAACTGAATTTGACACTAGAAGCTTCTCAGAATGATCCACATTCAATTTATATTCTGTTTAACCACTTTGGAGGCCCAAACAAAGCCCAATTTAAGTTTTTCCATTTTCACTTTCCTTCCAAAATTCCAATGGTGATGTGCATGTTTTGGCTTTGTTCTTACTTCAAATTCAGTCCATCTTACTCACTTAACAGCTGAGGAGTATAATGGCATAACTTCCCCTCCTTGATTTCAATCCATGGGGTGTACTTGATATGTTTCTTCATTATGAAGCAAGACTCCATATGGCCATGTTATGCACTTCAATTCAAAATTGTGATAATTCCAATCTCTTTATAATATCAATTCCAATCAAAATGACCACAAATTTGGCCTGAAAACATATTATTTCCAATTGTTTTGAATTTTCACATTTTAATTCATTAAAATGGTCTTTTTGTGAAGTTTCTTCAACCAATGCTTGTTTTAATCCATATCAATGGGCTCTTGATACTTGGATAAGCTAAAAACATCATTTTGAGCAACTTTCATGTTTAACAAAAATCCATTTGAAGCTTGCAAGATGATGAAATTGACCTATGATTCAAAATGACCTGTAATGTCCAAATACCCAAAATACCCTTGACTTGTCAAAGCCATAACTTGAGTTCTACAAATCCAATCATGGACTTCTAGTACTCTTTAGAAAGCTAAGAGGTTAAGGAACAACATTCATGTTGACCAAGAGTTCATAGGAATCATCCTTATAGGGCAAAAGTGTCATGCAAGTTGGGTAACTTCCAAGCTCCAAACTCACATGCCTCAGATGACTTGTAACTTGTCTGGCTCATAACTTGAGTTTTATAAACCCTATCAAGGACTTTTGGTACTCAAATTAAAGCTAAGACCATGCCCTACAACAATCATGTTGGGGTCAAGATGAGATGACAATCGTATCTTGAGTTAAATGGCCTGGAAGTCAGGGGTCAAGCTAGAGGATTTTACACTGTCAAGTCTTAGAAACCCTAGCCTGAAACTTCTCAAACTCTTCAATCATGATGAGTTAACCTTGGAATCATCCTTAGAACATCTCAATGTATCAATCCATGATAACATGGCTCTTGGATTAGGTCTCAACCTTCTCCAAATCCTCAGTTGACTTAGGGTTGACCCAGTCAAACTCTAACTGCACCAATCATGGCTAAGGCTTCTTAATCTTGCACAATGACCTGTCTAGGCCTTAAAGTGATCTTCAACACTTCTCATGATTAATCACACACTACACACATTCACTACACACACTCACCGTAATTATCACTCTTAATCATCCTCTTAGTCACTATTATTATTTTTAATCCCTAACTAACCTTCCTTTTAATAATTAAAAACATATATATTTTCATAAAATAATTGTAATCCAGTTTTAAATATAAAAAAAAAAAAAACTAATTAAATCTTTTTTATTATTAATCTAAACTTAATAACCCTTTTTTTTAATAACTCAATTAGTCAACTTTTCTTTTATTTTATAAAAATGATTAGTTAGTCATTTTAAAAAATGCCTTATTAATTTGTTAACCTTTCATATATGTCAATTTTATTCAATGCATTTTTGTTTAAAATTATTTATTCATAAACCTATCTCATAATCAATTTAACTCTTTATCTTAAATAACTAAAATCTCCATTTTAAATAAAATCCTATTAAAATCAATTCACATCTAATTTTTTTTAATTAAATTAAATCAACTTCTTTTTAAATCAATTCCAGTCAACAAAACCAACTTTTATTTTCATAAAATCAACCTCCCAAATTAATCAATTCACCTTGATCAATCCGTCTAAAATCAATCAACAGCGTAAACATACAACTCAATCGTGCACGCTCACATTCACGACACATTCACCTACACCTTAGCGCTTTCATGCGTGTGTATGGACTTATTTTCCGCAAATTTATTCTTCAGCAATTTACATTTTCGTCATTCACATTATTGCATCGCATTCCGTCCAAAGGAAAAACCTACACATGAGTCAACACTTGTGTGTAGTGCACATCATTTGTATCATAATCCCTTCGATCCTTGAGTCTATTCAAGTTGATCGCTTAAGATAGATCCTACCCCATAGGAAGGACCTTGTCTTTATTTTTTTTTACAACTTAGACAAACAAACAATCAACAATACAACACAACAATACAAACCTTTCAAACATTAGAGAATAGATGTTAATCGTCTTAAGTGAGATATAAATCTCCACCCCCACAACAATACAATCAAACATGTAGGGACTTTGCCTTAAGAGCGATAAAGGCATACTCGTCAAACAATCAGTACTTAAGCCCTTTTCTTAAGACGATGCAAAGACTATTTTCCTACAATTTGTGGCGGTTATATCTCCCTTAAAATGAAGACACATCTCTTCTCCTAAACCCAATCAAAACAACTACCTTAAACCCGTAGGAACTTTGACCACAGTCAAAGAACTCCTCTAACCCTTTAGGGGAACTACAAGTACTCTGATTCCACTCCCGTAAGGATATGTAGGCATAAGATGCGATATCTTATCGAGTATACTTAGAAATAAACCACTAGGACCCTTTAACCTTAAGCAGATAAACACTTAGCAGTAAACAATATAAAACAAGAGGTTCCTGTAGGATACTATAGAAACTTAGGATGCTAGTACCTTCCCTAAGTTTAACCAACCCCCGAACCTAAAACTCTCTAACCTTTGCATTTTCATTGCATTATGGGAATTTCGATCTTTATCCCTTCCTTTGGACAAATCAAAGTTCGGTTGCAAAATGAATTAAAGATTCAAACTAATCAATAGTTTGGTATCAAAATTTCACCGCGACAGAAATGGCGACTTCACTGGGGATACCTCAGTGGGTTTCCCTAACTTGTTTTATTTTGCTTCTTTATTGCTTTATATATCTGCTTATTTGTTTACTTGTATATTTGTTCTTTATTTCTTTTGGGTTAATATCTTTGAGTGGTGAGACAAAGTCCTACACCCGGACTTGAGATAAATTATGATAGGATGGTGATATATTCGATGAGGCTTATAGGGAGTGAGTCCCGACCAAGCTGACTCGAGAATCTCGCTTAGTTGAGACCCTTTTGAAAATGGTTCGGTTGAATGACTTTAGTTGTGAAAACTTTTACTACTTTCAATTGGAGTCCATGATACTAAGGACCGTAGTTACCTTTAACCCCACTTTAGCCTTTATTAGGGCGTAGTGCAAGGCTATGAGGGAGTAAGTCCCGAAATAGTGCTACGCGAAGCTACACTCAAAAGAAGTTCTCTTGAGAATATTATTAATTCTCGAGTTAGTTGGAAAGTTGGTAATATCCGAAAGATGGGCTAATGACTTTGGGAACCTCTTTAGAACATTGTTCTACAGGTACAAATAACCTTTAGTCCATAACCTTTGGGAAGGGGTATACCTTGGCTCCATGCTCGTTGCAAACCTAGGGTCCCCCTTTTGTTTGTTTATCCTTGTCTATCTATGTGCTTACTTGTGTTTGTTGCATCCATATGGCATCATACTACATTAGGTTTCATGGGATTCCCAGTTTATTTATAAACATTATAGAAACCAATATGGATTACAAAAGGAAAAATATTTTGAGATATTCTTTTAAGAGTCCTAACTTGGATGGCCTAAGGAAGTAGAAGTTCAGATTGAAGAAAACTCAAAAGATAAATACAAAGGCTTCCCTTATTTTGAAGATCATTAGAAGTTCGAAAGACTTTCATTATCATTGAAGATCCAAGTAAACAAAGGGATTCCTTTCCTACCTTTCCATCAAGAGAAGAAGAGGGATAGAGGATTTATTTTCCTCCATCACACTACTCTTTAGACGTCAATCATGGACAACTTATATTCGAGAAGATCCAAATGGACAGCAAATTAACAAGCATGATTAAGGACTTCCTTAGGGCTTTCTTAGCTTTTATTTAGCTATTAAGTAAGGACTCTTATAAGGTTGTTTCCTTGTAATCCAATACAATAGTAAAAAACAATAAATGAATTTTCGTTGGTATTTTGTAACGTTCATAAAAACTCGAGTTCCATGAAACATGTCATTTCTGCATTTTTTTTGCACAGCATCCCGCATTTAGCATCTTGCATATGCGTGTGTCTCTCCTCTTCTGTGGCTCATCCGGTCTTCTGTCTTTGTCTATCAGTTGACATCTCGACCATCTGACCGAGCTTGAAGTATTACTAAAGGATAGCAAAGAGAACAGAGATATGAATTCTATGACCGGCTTCAGAATCGTGACTAATCCGTTGTTTGATCTTCCCTCCGATGAAGATGTTCAGCAAGTGGATATTCCCACTCAACCTCAGCCTGTGCAAGAAAACTTGGTTGCTCAAGCTTCCCAGCCTCTACATCCTGTACCAAATCTTCAGAATGTTCGTACTAAATTTATAGCAATGGAGAAAGAATTTTGTGATTTCAAAGAACAATTAAAAATGATGAAAGGAGCAAATGCATCTAATCTTGATGCTCATGACCTATGCTTAGTTCCATGCGTAACTATCCCTCCAAAGTTCAAGATGCCTGTCTTTGAAGTTTACAAAGGTGTTAGTTGTCCAAAATACCATTTGACAATGTTTTGTCGAAAGATGGCTGCTTATGTTAACGATGACGAATTGATGATTCACTGCTTTCAAGAAAGCTTATCAGGGGCATCCTTGATATGGTATATGAAGCTTCAAAGGAATCAAATTCAGTCTTGGAGAGATTTAGCTGATGCTTTTGTGAAGCAATACAACTATAATTTGGATATTGCTCTAGACAGCGATCAACTGATGAACATGAGTAAGAATGACGATGAATCTTTCAGAGAATATGCTCAACGATGGAAAGAGTTAGCATCTCAAATTCATCCACCACTTCCAGAGAAAGATTTAAGCAAGATGTTTCTAAGAACGCTGTCAGATTCTTATTATGACAGGATGGTGGGCGTCGTGCCATCAGATTTCTCTAAAATTATAGAAGTTGGAGTAAGCATCGAGAATGCACTCAAAAGTGGAAGAATTCAGGATAACTCGAATGACCAAGCTAATGAAGAAGTTTCAGTTGGTGATTCCCTAGAAGAAAGAAGCGTTGATGTTAATGCAGTTTGGGATTACTCTCAAATCCTGTCAGATCCAGTTCCAGTACCTTATTCTCGATATCGTTATGTGGTGCCTGCTCAACGCAGACGACAACTACCTCATAAGCAAAGGATGATATCTCCAGATCAGCATCAGAATCGACAGGTTCGAAGACGACTTCAGAATCAGAAGTTACCTCTGAATATTCTGAAAGAAGAAACTCGTTGGTTTGATCTTATCCCAATGACTTACAGTCAACTATGGTCTTATTTCATCCGAAACTCGGTAATGACACCCAGAAAGACTAGAATCATGAAGTCTCATCCACCGTGGTTCAACTCGAACGTCAGCTGCGAATTTCATGATGGAGTGTTGGGACATTCGATCGAAGAATGCAAAGTTTTTCAAGAGAAAGTTCAAGAAATGATAGATGATGAAGTGTTAACTTTCAAAAGAGAAAGACCAATCGTGAATGGAACACCGTTATGCTGATCACCTATCTATTTTCGTTTGCTTATGTGTTTCATTTCTTTGATTAAAAGCATAATTGGCATGTAAGAACATGTTATTTTGAATAATTAGTGCAATAAGTGTTTGTCTTGAAGAAATCCATTCGTTTCACTCGTAAAATAAATTTTCTTCATAATTTTATAATGCCAACTTTTACCCAATCTTTCTCTCACTTTGGTGAAGAATTGGAAGGAGGATGACGAAGTAAAAACGCAAAAATCCCTTGTGGTATGCTTTTGAATGAAAACCCTACTGAACACCAAAGATATAAAGCGGTTAATTCCTCTTTAACCATTTTTCAACCTCATTTTCAACCTGGGGCAATTTTTTAATCAGCTTGATTAAGCACCTAAATTTTTCAAAAGGAGAATAAACATCTTTCAAAAATGGATGGGTACAAATATGTTTTGACCCTTATTTATTTGTCTTACAAATCGTAAACTAAATCAATACACCTTTGAAAGTCCTAATTGAAGTAAGGTTTACTTCGAAAGCATACTCAGTGAGATGACGTTTCCTGACTCCTATTTGAGTTACGCTCAATTTTTGTTGGCCTTATAAAATAAATGTATATCCTAACTAGTGATTTCGGTCACAGGTTATCGCGATATCTCTCTTTTCAAAAAAAAAACTTCAAGACAAACACGCATGTTGCATTAATAGTTTCAGAATTAACATTTCTGACTTGCTAAATTTGCTTGATATCTTAGAAAGATTACATACAGACATCAATGATGAAGATTGAGAATTTTTCTAACCTGGGGCAGGTTATTTCCAAGTGGTTATTTGACTTCACCCAAAAGAGATATTTCTTGAAGACTCAGTCGTAATACCGTCAATCAGAGCCAGTTACGTCGAGATTCGGCGAATCTCTCTAAGAGTATGAAAACAGTGGGGCAGTGGGACGTCATGTTTTCTGTAAAATCCTCTTAGGACGAATTCTTCTCATAACCATATGACTTGGGGCATCTGAGAAGCGAAGATCATCTTATCCATGTGCAACAACTATTATTCAAATGGCGACCATTGCGCAGTTCATCAAGGCAAAATTACCTTGTTCTTACAACATTCTTCCTCATGTCCTCGATAAGATTTATTTTTGGTGGCCTTGACAATTCTTCGATGAAGCTTACGATGCAGAATTCCCAGTGATTTGCTCAAACTTCATTTCCCCAATGAAGTGGATGATATTTTAATCCTCAGTGAATCTTCTCTAACTTCACCTTCCTAGTGAAGCGAACATATTCTACTCCTCAATGGATATTCTACAACGTCAATCTTCTCCAGTGAGGCGGATGTTTATTTCATCCCCAATGAAGTCCGACATGTTCAACAACTATGATGACCCAGGATATTTATTTTATCCCCTGTGAAACTTCAGTTTGGGTACCTCCGTCTACAACTTTGTACAACCTTTCAACCTTATCAAGATGTTACATCCCAAATGGATTGATCTTTATTCCCCAAGAGAAATTTGAAGCCCTGAAGCAGGAGTGTGATTCCATATTTGGTTCTCCGTCTATCCCCGGTGATATTTATACCTTTGAAGATTGGTCGAGATATTTGTTCCGAGATGTTTATTTCATCTCTGTTTGCCTATTTCCGTTTGTTTTGTCAGCGTAAGCATACGCATAGCATACAAGTAGACAACATGGCATGTGCATTTTTTGCATTCTTTGTGTTTGTTTTATTCTATCGCTTTGGTCATGGTTATCCCCGAGTGGTTGGGCGTGTCTTATCCCTCCAATTAGATTTGTCGACCCTAGGCAGAAAGAGCACAATGTTTCATTTTCCCCATGATGATCAACCCTCATGGAAGATGGTTATTTTAGTACAAATCCATTTGAGTTCATATCTCAATGGTCGAGTCTTGCTTGACAGTTTCTCTTCGGCTACTTCCCGAATTGAATTCCGGTCTTTGGCAATCACATCCTTTGAACATGGATTTAGTGTGCATTTATTTTGCACTATGTTCCCCAGGAAGAAAAGACGAACATTTCTTCAACAATAGCATCACAGGACCTTCTCGTTTGGACTATAACAATCTCTTTATTTGAGCAACTCGTTTTGATCAAGACCTTATTCAAAACGACAAACGACGTTTTCTACAAGATAGATCATTTACCCTCAGTGGGTTCTTCAACATTATTGATTCATCAGAGAAGACAGTTACAAACATTTCTCTTTATTTGAGAATCCGCACATTTTTTTCAACAACTAAGACATTCCTCAGGAATGACTTCCCCAGTGAGTTCATCACACAAGTTTACTTCCATCAAGCGATATCTCCCCAGAGAAGTCGAGGAAGTTTATCACAGTAGTCTCTCCTTATTTGAGAAGGCATACATTGCAATTCAACCGGCCCACATCTCTTTTGAAGATCCCCGGTGAAGCTTTACATCAATTACATCTACAAGTTCCACATCTACAGATTACATCAACAACAATTTACATCTACAGATTACATCAACACCAATTTACATCTACAGTCTACAACGACAACTACAGTCTACAACGACAATTACAAACTACAATGATTCTCTAATCTACAAATTTTCAACATTTCGAGTAGAGACTGAGACCAGCTCATGGTTCCCATATCATGACGCTCGGGGAAGTTCTACATCAGAGACTGAGACCAGCTCATAACATCCAGACTACGACGCTCGGGGAAGTTCTACATCAGAGACTGAGACCAGTTCGTGGTTCCCATACCACGATGCTCGGGGAAGTTCTAACAGAGACTGAGACCAGCTCATAGCATCCAGACTATGACGCTCGGGGAAGTTCTACATCAGAGACTGAGACCAGTTCGTGGTTCCCATACCACGATGCTCGGGGAAGTTCTAACAGAGACTGAGACCAGCTCATAGCATCCAGACTATGACGCTCGGGGAAGTTCTACATCAGAGACTGAGACCAACTCATGATTCTCATATCATGACGCTCGGGGAAGTTCTACATCAGAGACTGAGACCAACTCATGATTCCCATATCATGACGCTCGGGGAAGTTCTACAACTACAACAACATTTACAACGACATTTACATCTACAAACTACAGTGACTCTACCATCTACAAATTTTGACATTTCAGGCAGAAACTGAGACCAGCTCATGGTACTCTTATCATGATGCTCGGGGAAGTTACACATTTTTACTGTTTCAAGTTGAGTTCCAAAAAGAAAAGATATACAAGAAAAAACAAGAAAAAGAAGGAAAATACAAATAGAACTGAACCATTACCTCAATTCATTGGGATTATTACCAACCACAACATTATGATAATAAGCATATCTTTCGACTAGAAGCTTCTTTCCCATCACCATATCCCTGGTGTATAAGATATTGTTATGCTTCTGGAGATTCCCCAGTGATATTCGTTTCCTGTCCCCGCAGGGATTACCCGTTGTCAACCTTGTTCTTCCCTTTACGTCGTGTCCAGTTATTCCCCTGTGGCATCAGCCCCCTACAGGACTGTCTGTCTTGCATTTTTCATATCATTGCATATCATATGCATTCAGTGGTATCTTAGGGCCAAAAATTCGTGCAATGTTTGTATTTAAGTCCCTCCTATCTCGTCGAGACGGAGATTTCAATCTCCATATCTCCGAATAAGAGTAACTTAAATAGGGGCATCTGTTGCACCCTAATTTTTGACCTTAAGATTCCACCTTCCCCGTGTGTTTTCTTATGTTTTATCTTGTCACTTTTATGTGCGACTAATCAGACTATGCAGGTGCAACAGTTTCGAGCACAGTTTGTTCATTCTCCCATTCAAAGTATTTTCAAGGTCTCCCTCCTCTTGGGTCATTCTTGAAATATGTCCCAGATAGACTACCGGGGTTTATCTCCTCAAATCAAGATTAGCTTCAGGTGGATCAGGTGGTGTCATTTGGTTTGTGGTGTCCCTTCGTGGCATTCAAGTTTGATTTGTGGCTTCTCGAATTTATGTGGTTCATTTCGGATGGTAAAGTTGTTAAAACTAAAATGTCTGATTGTAAGGACTCCTCAATTTCAATTCAATCACTATGGGGTTATTAAATTCAAGTCAGTCCCTAAGCACTCTCACAAGTTGGATATTTATTCAAGATTTACAAGCCCAAAGGTCATTTTCCCAAGAACCATAATTGAAAGTTCGCCATAATTTCAAGGCTTAGGCCCTTACAAATCCAAGCACGTTCTGAACTTCATTTCATATAATCCTTCAAAGGGCATGCAATTCAAAATCTATCTAAAGGATCACGACTTTATTCGCTGTGTTATTATAAGCATGAGGCTTGGCATATCGTACTTCGGGGAGGTATCCGGTATAAGGCAGAGGGTGTTGGTTGAATAACGGTCTTGTTGAGACAAGAGAATTAACAAGGGTATGTCATACATTGATTATAAAAAGGACGCCATATCAGATGGAAAGGAAGCATAAGGATATTGGATTTCATCTCAAGAAATTACGGCAATAAATTTAATTCAACTGTTTAATGTTATAATCCTTGGTACATTCACAAGCAGTTATTTACAACAGGTATTTGGTTTCATACAAGATGGAATCGCAATGACGGTAGCTACAATTAAAATAACGCCTAAAAGTACAAAACTAATGCAGGACATTTTAAGAACAGCCGACATGGCTGATTCGTGTGTTGGTCCCAACTATCTCCATTGAATCGTTTAATTCAAGCTTCAGCCGCAACTTTCTAACAAGTACCACCATTTCCCTGCATCAAAATCAACGACTGATCAAACTACAAACAACCTTAAATCATCCATACTAACGTCTTCAACTGCCAACCATTTTCCTGCAGAATACAAAAGAGGGTTATGGTACAATGATTGAAAACAAATAGCAGAACTAAGTAGCCGTCGGAACCCGCAACCGACATTGAAATAGCCATAAAGCTTAAAGGTAAGGGAGGAGAGGATTTAAGTTGTCTTCAGCCCTCAGTTCAGCGCATTATTGGGTATGAACGAGTGGCCGGGAGGGCAACAACCGTAGTTGTCGCCAACTCCTTACCAAACATCGAAAGATTGTAATTCAGACGGAAAGCAACTAGGCTCAGTTGGCCCAATGTATTTCGAAGACAATCAGCAAAATTCAAAGGCAACCGCATTCACAAAATTCTCTGGTTCAGACATAGCGTCATTATCACCGTTATACCCTTCTCGCCGATGGCACAAGACCGTCAGCCTCCAGACTCAGAAATGGGCCCTGAAAGAAGAAGAGGAAAGCCAGTATGTTCCTAGCAGCTCAAGATTTTTGCCCCAGAGAAATCGAAGCAATAACAGAACCGGGTATCTCCGCACAAGTTCACAACGGGCTATGAGAAGCAACCTCAGACTGCTACCAACATCAGCAATCACACAAGCTACAAACAACAGCAGTATAACCATACCAGGTGTAAGCAGCAAATATACCAAGCATAAGTACCAACCAGCATCGCATCAGTATCCCATCCCCTGCAAGCATTTCCAACCAGTAAGAATGAACAACACAAAAAGATAATCCGTCCCAACATTTGCAAAGGTGGGAGAAGGTACAACCCTTAGATCAATTCATCATCGGGTTAAACTTCGAGTGGCCGGAAAGGTGACAGACCAGAGCTGCCTCCAGTTTCTTACCAAACGCCGAAGGAATCAAATATGGACAACAAGGCAACCATTTTGAGAAAGTCCCAACATGATTCGAAAGCACAA
This sequence comes from Lathyrus sativus, assembly GCA_963859935.3. Taxonomy (NCBI): domain Eukaryota; kingdom Viridiplantae; phylum Streptophyta; class Magnoliopsida; order Fabales; family Fabaceae; genus Lathyrus; species Lathyrus sativus. Next base: position 433,797,632 of record OZ012739.1, on the reverse strand, counting down.
TTGACATAGGCTCAGATACACGTAGTGTCATCATCACCACCTCAAGCACCCTGAAAGAAGAAAAGCTTATCAGCGCAACAAGAGGTCCCTCATCAATCACAAGTGACCACGGGTATAGCAAACATCAGGGGAACGTTAACAAGTACACCAGCTACAACAAATAGACAATCATAGAATCAACATCCATCAGCGGCAAATGTCATTTGCAAACTAGCTGCAATTAACAACAGAGCAACATTATTAGCTTCGGTTCATCACCTGCAACCACGGCAACACATTGACCACAAATGTTATAATTCATGAGCAAAGATGGAAGGGGGCTTAGCCCGCAGGTTTTGGCTCATCATTGGGCAAGGCTCGAGTAGCCAGAAGGACAGCAAAAGATTCGCCATCAACTCCCTACTAACTCAAGAGCATCAAGGAACTTTCGCAAACAACAAACGGTAACCATAATCCGCATCTCAGACGACGTCATCATTGCCCACACTCTTCCCGTTAGGCATCGATCAAATGAAGACTTTGTCCTGCGAAGAAGGAAGGAAAGAAGGCGTTAACTCAAAGTCAGCAAAGTAACCGTTAAAGAATATTCGTAGAATAATAGAAGATGCCATTGAACCAAATCCAATCCCAATTGAAGCGCAAAATCGGAGATTTAATCAAGACATCAGTGTAAATCAACAAAACGGGAAAGTTTTCAGAACCGATTAAACCCAATTTGGAAAATCCCCAATCAACAATCAAATCAGCATTCAAGAATTATTTGATTACTTATCCAGGATGCCTTCCTATATAAAGGGGAATTTGGAAACGAAAAAAGGAGAGACTAAGAATACACGAACAACTACAAGTTCGAAACCCTAAAAATCGTCACGGTGAAAAAACCCTAAGGGGCGCGAAAGGAGGCTTTTGAGTAGAGAAGAACTTATCTCTTTTTGTTGACGAAATCGCCTCCAGCCACCGCAAGCACGAAGCCAACGTAACCTCATCCCCAGCGCTGCATCAACCACCTTCGGTAAAAATCCTTTTTTTCTATAGAATCGTAGAACATGTTGATGTGCTTTGTTGTGTTTCAGGTGATGTAGAATATGAAGACAAAGAGAAAAGTCGAAGCCACTAGAGAGAAGCGAGATCGAGAGAAATGAGTGACGGCACAGAGGAACCTGGGGTGGAAGAGCTTAGGGTTTCCATTTTTTATTTATCTGTTTGCTGTTCTTTTTTCTGTTGTTTTTTTATTATTTGTGATAATGATTAATCACACACTACACACATTCACTACACACACTCACCGTAATTATCACTCTTAATCATCCTCTTAGTCACTATTATTATTTTTAATCCCTAACTAACCTTCCTTTTAATAATTAAAAACATATATATTTTCATAAAATAATTGTAATCCAGTTTTAAATATAAAAAAAAATAACTAATTAAATCTTTTTTATTATTAATCTAAACTTAATAACCCTTTTTTTTAATAACTCAATTAGTCAACTTTTCTTTTATTTTATAAAAATGATTAGTTAGTCCTTTTAAAAAATGCCTTATTAATTTGTTAACCTTTCATATATGTCAATTTTATTCAATGCATTTTTGTTTAAAATTATTTATTCATAAATCTATCTCATAATCAATTTAACTCTTTATCTTAAATAACTAAAATCTCCATTTTAAATAAAATCCTATTAAAATCAATTCACATCTAATTTTTTTTAATTAAATTAAATCAACTTCTTTTTAAATCAATTCCAGTCAACAAAACCAACTTTTATTTTCATAAAATCAACCTCCCAAATTAATCAATTCACCTTGATCAATCCGTCTAAAATCAATCAACAGCATAAACATACAACTCAATCGTGCACGCTCACATTCACGACACATTCACCTACACCTTAGCGCTTTCATGCGTGTGTATGGACTTATTTTCCGCAAATTTATTCTTCAGCAATTTACATTTCCGTCATTCACATTATTGCATCGCATTCCGTCCAAAGGAAAAACCTACACATGAGTCAACACTTGTGTGTAGTGCACATCATTTGCATCATAACCCCTTCGATCCTTGAGTCCATTCAAGTTGATCGCTTAAGATAGATCCTACCCCATAGGAAGGACCTTGTCTTTATTTTTTTTTACAACTTAGACAAATAAAAAATCAACAATACAACACAACAATACAAACCTTTCAAACATTAGAGAATAGATGTTAATCGTCTTAAGTGAGATATAAATCTCCACCCCCACAACAATACAATCAAACATGTAGGGATTTTGCCTTAAGAGCGATAAAGACATACTCGTCAAACAATCCGAGTACTTAAGCCCTTTTCTTAAGACGATGCAAAGACTATTTTCCTACAATTTGTGGCGGTTATATCTCCCTTAAAATGAAGACACATCTCTTCTCCTAAACCCAATCAAAACAACTACCTTAAACCCGTAGGAACTTTGACCACAGTCAAAGAACTCCTCTAACCCTTTAAGGGAACTACAAGTACTCTGATTCCACTCCCGTAAGGATATGTAGGCATAAGATGCGATATCTTATCGAGTATACTTAGAAATAAACCACTAGGGTCCTTTAACCTTAAGCAGATAAACACTTAGCAGTAAACAATATAAAACAAGAGGTTCCTGTAGGATACTACAGAAACTTAGGATGCTAGTACCTTCCCTAAGTTTAACCAACCCCCGAACCTAAAACTCTCTAACCTTTGCATTTGCATTGCATTGTGGGAATTTCGATCTTTATCCCTTCCTTTGGACAAATCAAAGTTCGATTGCAAAATGAATTAAAGATTCAAACTAATCAATAGTTTGGTATCAAAATTTCACCGCGACAGATGGCTTTCCACAACTCTCAAGTTAGGAGACACACCCTCTTGGTTTCAATCACTCTCTCTGAGGATCTTTTAACTTTTCTGACAAGGATATCAACCCTTGAACATCTGAATAACCTTCTTAGCTAGCTTCATAGTCTTGTATAGCTCTTAATTGGTATTCATACCTCTTGATCTCCTGCATACATGTCAATGAAATGCAAATGATAATGCTAATGTGAATGAAATGAAACATAAGCTAGGTAAAGAAAAGTTGGGAAAATTTTGGGGTGCAACAGCTGCTCCTATTCAAACGGCATGGACCTGACTGGGTGAGAAGCGAACGGCTCTCAAACAATTAAGGTAAAAGACGGTTGAATACCAACAAACTCGGAAATTTGCCAACTGCACAAGTACACGGTACTCTGGTGGGGACAAATCTTCGGAAACCGAAACAATAGTCGCACGGTAGCTAGCTGGAGAAATACTGATATGAATCTCCGTCAGGATGATTCTCTGATTTATCTGATATCATTGCATCCTCAAATCATCAAGGGATCACTGATTACGCGGTAACTGGTGATTTGCCAACCACGCAGGTAAACGATACCCTGATTGGTAGGAACATCTTCAAAACTGAGCATGACAGTTGCACGATAACTCTGCTGGGGAATTGGTCACACGAGAATTGGTGAAGGGTCTAATCTCCGTCAGGATAATTATCTGATTTTTATATAGATCTTCACCCTCAAGTCATCGAGGGATCACTGGTTACACGGTAACTGGTAATGGATGGTTGATCATGCCGTCAGGCATTCTGCGTCATAGCAGAAGAATTCCTTATCGTCACCTATGGACTTATCATGTCGCTAGGAACGTCGACAACATCTTTGTCGGACTTCATCAGCAAGTCAATAAGGGATCACCGATTATTCGGTAACTGGTGAATGATGGTTGATTCTGCCGTCAGGCATTCTGCGCCATTGCAGAAGAATCCCTTATTGTCACCTATGGACTCATCGTGTCGCTAGGCGCGTCGACAACATCTTTGTCGGACTTCATCAGTAAGTCAATAAGGGATCACCGGTTACTCGGTAACTGGTGATGGGCTACTCTCAAATCTCCTTCGGGATGATTATCAGATTTCGCTGCAGCTTCTTCCTCAAGTCATCAAGGGCTCACTGGTCACTCGGTAACCGGTGATACATAACTGATATTGCCGTCAGGCATTCTGCGATATGGCAGAAGGATTCCTCGGGACTCATCAGGTCATTAGGAACTTTTTAACAACCAAGTTAATTATGTCGTCGGGCATTCAAAGAACATCTCAGGCGTCAGCTGGACTTCATCAGTAAGTCTGAAAATAGAATCCTCAGTCAATCATGAACTAATAGGGGTATCTAATCTTCTGCCGTCAGGCACCCCGCGTCAGCTAGGAGAACTACTTCGACCTCGTAGTTGGACTTCATCAATAAGTCTTGAAATAAAAACCTTAGTCCATCACGGACCAATAAGGATATGCAATCTTTTTGCTGTCAGGCACTTCACATCAGTTGAGATAACTGCTTCGACATCACAGTTGGACTTCATCAGTAAGTCTTGGTAGTTTGGCACTACTGCCGGATTTCAATCATTAAGTCTTCAAGGAAATCTCAACTTCTCTGCTCAAAAACCTGTTGGGGATGACACATCTTCGCTGGGGATTCTGGAGAACTATCAAGTAACTCTGCTTAGGGGATTCAGGAATCATCCTGAATAAACTCTGCTGAGGATTTCAAGAATCATCTTGGACAAATAACTCCACCAAGGACTTCAAGAATCACCCTGAACTAATAACTCTGCTGGAGATTTCAGGAATCATCCTGAGCAAACGCCCTGCCGGGGACTCTAAGCATCAACTTGAGCAACCAATTCTGGCGACTTCACTGGGGATTTTAATAATCATCTTAAGCAAACAACTTTGCTGGGGAATTCAAGAATCATCTTGAGCAACCAACTTCGCTGGGGAATTCAAGAATCATCTTGAGCAACTCATTCTGCATAGGAACACCTGCAAAACAAGAACGGTAACAACCTAGCTCATGTTTCATATGCATATGCTTTGAAAATGGCGTAATGCTCCACACGGTGGAAATGCTACGCATTTTTAGGGTAAATGCATTGCAATCATGCAAAATGTTATGATCCCATCAGCAAAATAAATGCTGAAGGGAGGATCCTCCTGTCAAGGAGAAAAAAACCACTCTGGTGGAGGAAGGAATCATCCTACCGAGGAGAAGAAGTCTCGTCAATATCAATTGGACTTAACCTAGGGAAACGAACTCCAAACGACTGCTGCAAGGGAATAAAGTTCTCCGAGAACTTGGACCCGCTCAACCGGGTATTCAAACCACAAATTGTCGAGGGAAACGATGTCAATCGCAGAAATAAACTGCACGGCCTTCGCGGCTAAAACTTTCCTGGAGATAACGACTCCGATGGGGAAATACATCATCAGCTATGCAGTACTCTCTACTGGGGAAAACCAATCATGGCCTGAATGCTCTTCAAGGACTCGACTCTCATGGGGAACTGCAAACTCGGCTGGGGAGGGTAACCAGACGCTGGAATCACTCCTACCTGCCGGGGAGAGTACAACTCTGTGGGGAATCTCAATTCCGCTAGAGACTTCAGTCTTGAACTATCGGAAGCTGAACACTTACGAATAGTCTTTCATGAGAAAACTGCACATTGACTCAGTGTTAGGGATGAACATATGCTTCAGCGCATGACTCAGCTGGGGAAATGATGATCCTGCCTGGGATACATCTGGTTGGGGAGAATCTTCTCTGCCTGGGGAGACACATCAATGCTCACGGTCCCTTGTTCAGACTCCGTGGGGAAACACTGCTGAACTTGCTGGGGAAGAAGGAATCATCCTGATTGGAAAACATGCCACGAAACAAACTCGAGATGGCTTACCCCAGAATCTTCCGACCACTTCTGACAAAGTCTGACAATCTATGCCAACACGGGGAGGAACGGCTCCTTCGCTTTCAGCTTTTGTTCCAGCTTGTGGAATCTCTTTAGGGATGTTCCTTGAAAGGAAATCTGCAATCTCTGCACCCAGGTCTGCCTCAACATCTTAACCCTCGAAGAGGCGCTCCAAGTTAATAACCTTCAGGATAAGGATGGCTTCGAGGCTCTCGGGGTGACCTTCCCTAGTCTTGTCATGACTTTTCCCCTCATTGGCTGATTTGTGGGGAGTAGTACCCTTGGCTGCGAGAGATTCATCAAATCTCAACCTGATTGCCCCGGATTAACGATTTATGGATGGCTGACTCCCATACTATGATCATTTGACAGATCTTGCCCCGGTTCACCGGATTACGCAGGCGTTCTGCATCCTATCCTGGTCATACTTTCCATTGTGGAAACTTTCCTGCTGTCAAGCGCTTACTCGCTAGTAAAACAAGTTGTTCTGCATAAAAGACATATCAAATGCAATGCATATGGCAATTTTCAAAATCCATTCATGTTCATTGGAAAAATTTTTATGACATAAAATATATGAAATCATTCATCAACATGTCAACACTAAAACAACGTTGTATTGAGAATCCTATCTAGGAGTCAGTTCCGATGCGATCTTCACCGAAGTATGCTTTCAAAACAAACATATTTCAATTAGGTCTTTTAAAGGTTGTAACATGGTCAGGTTCACGGTTTAAGAAAGGATAAAGGCTCAAAATTCATTTTAACCCACCCATTCTCCTTGATGTTCTCCGATCCTACGTTCAGCTAATTCGACCTTAGCGTTCACCTTTCAAAGGTTATATGACAGGAGTGACGGTTCAGGAAACCATTCTTTTTCGAAGTGACAGTCGTTCACTTTTCGTCTTTGTTTGGGAACCGGTAGCCATACGATTTCGTTCTTGTTCGAGGATTTTCTTTCGTAATCCTTTTTCGCTTTTCGTTTTTCCGTTTTTCGTTTTTCGTTCTCCCCTAACTTTTGCCTAGACTAACTCTCTTGAGTTTCTTCGATTTTGAAGTCCAGCGGAATGCCCTAATTTTTGCCTAAGTCGCTTGCTTTTAAGATTTGACTTAGCGGGCCTTTTCTTTCTTATTCTTTTCTTTCTTTCTTCTTTTTTAAACAAATCGTATGGCATCGGCTCGTATGACTTGTTAAAGAGATTGTGACTGTTTCACTCCTGATCGGCCAGGTTTAACCATCATGGTTTTTTTTAGGTACGACCTATAGCGGTGTGATTGATCCTCGAACGGACACTCCTTTTGTTATTTGAATGCTTGGTCAAATTAACCGACACCTACCCTGCCCCGGGTTAAGATTGAGGGTTTTTTATCTTCAGAAAGAAACTCTTACAACTAGGCTCAAAGGGGTTAACAAGGGATTCTCTTCCTTATATCTCCGGTGTCTGGGAATTGAAACAATGCCTGTACATCATCAACAGGTTTTTTATTCAAAAGCATAGCATCGGAAGCTTATGCACCATGGGATTTTGTCATCCTCCCCGGATTCCACTTAAACAAGCGTTTGAAATAAAAGAAAGCAATAGAGTGAACACGAATAGATTAGTTCAAAACATGCATATTTATTTCATTATCAACATCAATTGAAAACAACGTGCTTTACAAACGAAATTTGCAATTCTAACAGGAAAGAAACTACAAATGTAAAGAAATGGCATGATAAAATGCAGAGTGCCAGCTTTCGGGGAACTGGGCTTTCACACTTATTTGCTGCTGAGGGGAGCTACCCTTGAAGTCTTCAGAAGAACGACTGCTGTGAGGTTGACTCTGATTCGGGCTCCGATAGCTTCGCTGCAACGGAGCGAGAGGTTGCCGATTCTGCATGGCAGAAATAATCTGGAGACGAGGTTTGCCCTAGTGAGGATCCTCTCTGTTCGGGGGCTTTCATCCTTGAGCTTGACCCATGAACATGAAAAAGTTGCGGGCAAGGTGATTCAGACCTCAAAGATCGCGGGATATACTCCTGATCCTTCTCATCTTCAGATGAGATCATGGGAACATCCATCTCTTTTGCAGGATAAGGGATGAATATGCCTGATGCTTTCATGCCGCTCGACACGAATTCAATTGTTCTTGACTCAATCATGTCTTGAACCTTATGCTTAAAAGCTCTGCAGTTCAATATATCGTGCCCCGGTGCTCCAGAGTGGAACTCACAATGGGCGTTCACGTCGTAGTCGGGTGGCAGTTGTCCAGTCATAGGAGCCAAAGTTTGAAGTTTAACCCACTGTAGTTGGAGCAGGAGTTGCAACAACTGGTCATAATCCATCAGGATTGGATCGAGGGTTCTGTCAGATAGTCTTCTCTTTTGACCCTGCCTTCTGGGGTTGTCTTGCGGAACCGGACGTGGCTGCTGACGAGAAACATTCTGAGCTTCAAGCTGAGCAGAGGGTTTTCTAGGCTTATCATGCCTAGGTGTGGGTTCTTCAGATACCCGTGCAGCAAGTATTCCAGCCGCAGCCTCGGGCTTTTGCTCGCATTCCCTTCTAAGTATGTTCTTTAGCACTTCCGCCATCAGACCCACCTGATTCTTCAGCTGGTCGTTCTCCTCTTTGAGTGCCTGCTAGTCCCTCATAACCTGCCTCAGCTGGCCTCGGACCTCTCTTAGCTCCGCTCGTACTCGTTCCATTGCTCGGATCAACCTGAGACAAACCTGAAACAACTTGTATCAACAGGGGGTTAGAAAAAACGACAAGGTACCTATTATGCAAATGATTCATGCAAATGCAAACGCGTGTCTGTGCCTTAGGGAGATTTCTCCCCTGATTCTAGTGTCCGAGACAAATAAAGTCTAACATCCATTCATGGAAAGAAATCCTCATAGATTTATCCGAAAAACCCGCGCGGGTAGCGTACAATTGTGATCACATGCAACTGAAGCGACAATCGTGGCTCTAACCAACGTGCCTGGTGGTGATCAGCATATCAATGCATAAAATGTACAAAGAAATACAAAGAAATCAAGTGCGACTACGGGCATGGAAATCCTCTAGTAACTTCCTTGTTGTGGGATGATTAGGATGAGTAAGCAGGCCCTGGATCAGCAAATCCCTCTGCCTGATGGAATCTGGGAGGTTCTCGGCAACGTCCCTATAACCACCTTCTTCAGAACGGTTTTTCACTCTACTCCTCTTAGCATAAGCCCGGAGTTGACAATCCATCAGGTTTGCCTTGGTCTCAACCAACCTATACTGGACATCTCATCGCAGTGAGGCTTCAGCCTCTATCTTCCTATCTTTGACTTCAATCTGAGCTTCTAACTGGGCTATCTGTTGCTTCAGTTTTTCTTCCCGCTCCTTGTGGCTAGTCAAAGTGTTGTTCCACAACTTCTCTTACTGGGTCAACTTCCGGTATGCCTTATCCAACTCCTGCTTTTATGTGGTCGATACCCCGTGCACTGCCTTCAGGTCCAACCCAAGACGCTCCCTAGAATCAGTCTCTTTGGTCAGATTAGCGCCCAGGTGGTTGATAAACTCTGTCTGCTTCTTGCAGGTGTGTACGGCTTTGTTCTTTTCTCTCCGAAGTTTAGCAATCCCTTTCTCCAACTCTTTGTTGGATTTTCGTAGCTCTTCTTTCTCGCGGAGTACCTGGTTGAACTTCTGAATATCAACTGTGGCAGGCTCTTTGTACACGAGAGGATACAATGGGTCCACTACAGGAAACAGCATTGGAAACTTGGCGGCTCTTTCTCGGACCCAAGCCACATATGGATCAAAGGCCTTATTGTTGCTTTTTCCTAGCAAGACTTTCCCCTTTCGGTGAATTTTTCTCCAAGCATTCTGTACCTTAACCAAAGTGTCACCTTCAAGCAACCCTGTGAGATACAAAGATTCTTGTAGCTTTTCCTCTTCAGGAGGACCTCTTAGTGCATACCCAAATTGTCGTACTAGCGGAAAGGGATTGTAGTTGATACATCCATTCCTTCCGACCAAGGGGACGTTAGGGACGCCACCGCAGCTATACACGATATCTTTGCCCGATAGATCTCTATCAAACCAGATAATATTGTCAGCAGACAAACCCATCAGACATGCAGGCCAGGGTGAAGACTCAGCATAATCAATGAACGGACCCTTCTTAGGAAGATGGCTAGCAAACCACTTATAAAGTAAAGGGGCACAACATACCACGTTCTTCCCTTTTCTATTTTCATTCTTGCTGTGAACTGAATGGTAGACGTCTCCGAGGAGAGTGGGCCTGGATTCCCGGAAGCAAATATGTGGCAGGCACCCATGCTTATGAAGTCTAGATGACTTGGGATTAACACGATCCCATAAATGCAAAGGGATAAGAAGGCATTGAATACATCCCGGCGACCTTTCTTGGCAAAATTTCGGGCTTTTTCCATTAGGAAAGGCAAAGAGAAATCATCCACCCCAATCTTTCTGAACACCATCCCTTTCAACTCTGAATCATCTACATGAAGAGCGGTAGTCAACTTACCCAAGTCAGGTTCATCATCACCATGGTAATAAGGCATCTGATTCAACAAAGGTACCCCCAACAAGTCTGAATACTCCTCCAAGGTCGGAGCTAGGACATAGTCTGGAAAAACGAAGCATCTGAGCTGCGGGTCGTAAAACTGCAGAAGCGCGTAGAGGCCGTTCAACTCGTACGTAGAAAGCTTACAAACAATACCCAAAAGTCTCCCATAACTCTTTTTGAAATTCTCCATCATTGTCTTATCAGCCAACGAAATCAAAGCTCGTAACTCTCGGATGTCAGGTGTTGGTAGCTTGTAAGCCACATTCTTTTTCAGAGATGCCATATCAGCCATGAGGATCAAGATCACTAGAACCAGGGGAGAAATATGCACCTGCAACACAGACACACGGTAATGATATGCAAATGAGGATGCAAAAATGCAAGATGCAATCATGCAGCAGGAGATCAAGAGCGTTGTTGAGGAGACCAAGGCTCTGTATCAACAAAACCACAACACTGCTCTGACAACAAAACTCTGAAGAGGACCAATAATTCAGCTCTGTCAAGAACAAACATATCTCTGATGATAAAAACCCTCTGAACCCAACAATACTGATTCACTGTCGAGAAAACCAGGTAGTCTGAAGGTTAAGGTTTCCTGCAACAACCCGACCCTACTCACAGGTATGGACCTAATCACGGATAAGGTACGGCATCCTATGCATTTCCCAGCGTCACAGACTTTCAAGAAGCGATGATAAGATAACCAGAGGGTGTGGCATCATCATCTCTTGAAGCGGCCTTACTTAGCTGAGTCACAAATGATCGGTCCCCAGAGTCGACAATCCTCCAAACCAACAATCCCTCAAGCCCAAAGGGCTGGAAAAGAAGTCAATTGGGAGAATCTCGTCTGAGCATGGATTTCATGAGACACTAGTGCCTGCAAAGCAAGCACACACCCACTAATTTCCATAACTAATGCTAAGTACACTCAAGCCTGGGTCTGGCTTCTCACTCATCAGAATGCCCCTCCCACAACAGCACAGATAATCATATCATACTGAAAATAAAATTCAGGAAATAAAATACGATAAATAAACACAACCCAACAAGTAAACACGCAAGCGCTAGGATTGAATCGCACAGGGAACCGTTGGAGTCCCCAGCAGAGTCGCCAGCTGCTGGGGATGACCCAGACAACTAGGAAGAACATCCTAAGGCGAGACTCGCATAGGGAATCATCGCAGTCCCCAGCAGAGTCGCCAGCTGTCACTACCGCGAAAATAAGGTACTGGCAAAACAGAAGAGTCGCCACCTTTCGTTATTTATCCCTCGGAACGGGAAAGGAAACGATCGGAAAAACCTGACGAAAAGGTATAAGACAAGGTCATCGCAACCATGTCTGGATTCGGGAGTTGGTTACGCAAGGGGAAGGTATTAGCACCCCTCACGTCCATCGTACTTGATGGGATCCATGCTTGTTGTGTTTATCTGACGGGTTGATTTAAACTATCTACCTATCAAGGCCAGTATAAAAAGAAAAGAAAATGACTCGGCAAAGCATCGCACTTTATGCCTACGTATTCTCATCAGAGAATGAGAAATTAGAGTCAACGTAGTTTGACTAACTACGGGGGAAGGTGGCTCGCCAATACATCAGTATTGTGCCTACATACTCTCAACAGGTATGAGAGATCAGAGCTTACGTAGTTCGGGAAAGTACGGGTAACAGGAACTCAGATTCATCTATTTTTTTCGAGTAGGGTTAACAAACAATTCCAACAGTTTGGTGTACGCAGCTTGACCCTTGGAGACTTAAGCGTTACCGTTTGCGGTAGAACTGGGAGTTAACGAAACTCTTTCGTCAGAAAAGCTTCCTTTGAATTACGGGCCCACAAGGCAAAAAGGTTTGAAGTTTGTTTTCTGTCTTTTACGGAAGAACTGTTTTTTTTAGGATGTTTGCAACCAATATCGCACTAGAGACTATGACCTGAGAGTGAATGCATCGCATGTCACCCAAAGGGTACCATACTAAACATCCAAGCTGTTGAAAAGAAACTCTCCAACAACCCTTTCTCAAGTAGCTTAAGGCTCGTAACATACGACGTCAGTTAACCTTTATTACTGTATTTTAATTTGTTTTGAGATGAGAAGAGAACGAATTATATAAGGAGACTATCAAGTCCTAATGTCGTCATGCCAAGGATTCATCCTATGGTTGAGGTTTGAAACAGGGAACTCCTAGAAGTTATCATGCATAGGTTTCAACCTAAAGTTCTAATCATCACTTCCTTATCAAAGGAAGTGAGATTCCTAGGGGATCATGTCAATGGTATACAGAAACATATAAAGCATCAGCTAAACAGTAAACAACTGTAAATAAAATGCATGCAATGCAAGTGAGGGAGGAAATATGTGTGGGGCAGGAGCCTCCACAAGCTCATCTCAACCTCAAGCCAAGTATGAATAATTGCAAAGATAAAGGAATGCAACAATAGCAAGTCACACCAGCAACAGTCAAACAGAAAGAGCAGCAGACAAAATAACTGACAAAATAGCTCAACAGCCAAGCAGGTAAACAACAAACATCCAAACAGCTGCAAGCAAACTCCAAGCTCAAGCCATCTTCAAGAGAGGTCTTTATCTTCAAGAGAGGTCTTCATCTTCATGCTTCAACAAAAGAGAAGAGAGTCAACGAGATGAGTACATGATGATGGGAAGCATGATGGAAACCTAAGGAATCCATCATGACACTCAACCATGCATCCATGAAAGGCATCCTCAAAAGTTCTACTCATTATGACATGCCATACATCCCTCCAAAGGAGAGATGGGCTTTCACATGAGGACTTTGAATCATAGGATGGGAATGGCATGCACACAAAGCAAGCCATGTTTGTTTGAAGAAAGAAAACACTCTCTAGGGCTCTTCCTAAACCTTAATGAGGTATCTACTTACTTACCATTCTATCAAGAAGGAATACACTACTTAGAATCATCTAATGGCCAATTACAAGATTAACCTATGAAGTTCTCTAAGTTAGAATCACCTAAACTGAAGTTAATTTGTAAAATAGGGAACTAAATGAAAATCATTCCTAAAAATTCGAGGGAAAATATCATATCATCCTACATGTATCAACATGCTATAGTCCAAAAATCAGGGGTTAAACCTAAGTCAAAAGGCTCAAATTAAATCTAAAATCTCAAGGGTACACTAAAGGAATTCAATCATGAACACTCCTAAACAACTACCCTAAAACCCTATTTAAAATCATCTAAAAATCATGACAAAAATCACACAATACCAACAACATGTATATAACCAGCATGTAAAATCTCAAGATCAAACTCAGAACAATGGGTGAGAAATAAAATGGACAAAATCAGCACACAATTATTCCACCATTAAAAACATATTACACTAGAAAATATGAAATAAAATGGAAAATGCATGGAAAATTAAAATAAAAAGCATGATAAAATCCTAAACATCTCAATCTATATCCACAAATTTTTCCAGAATTTAATACCAACATTCACTATTTATTATGAATTAAATCTAACAAGCAATTAGAACAAAAAATAAAAGAAAAGAAATTAAAAGAAATAAGGATGAGAGGTGCAGCAAGCAGGTCAACCATGGGTTATTTCTCTTGAGCCCAAGAATGGGGGTGTGGATAGCGCATGGGCGCTGGGCCCATTTGAGTTTCAACTCAGCAAAATATTCTAATGAAAATACACCAGGGGGTGCATTAAGCAAGCACTTCACGTGTTATCTCGTTTGGGCCAGCTAGGGAGGGGTGCGAATAGCGCTAACAGCCAAAGCCCAAAACCACAAACAATTCAACTCAGTTTTCACAAAATTAAAACCAACCACGCGAGGATTCGAGCCCACGTTCTCTTGGTCTAAGTAGCGCGCTGAAGGAGCTTGTGATATCCACTTATTGAAACGACGTGGTATTGGAAGGTGGTTACGTGGCGCAAGCTGAAGCGCAGGATTGACTGACTTAGTCTATATTTCCTCATGCTTGTACTGTCAAGATTATGTCTTCTTCAATTTGAAAATGCGCAGGGGAGGGAATGCAGAATCCGGCCACGACTGGTCGGAGCTTCACCGGAGAAACTCGTGACCTCCTATCTCTCTCAATACTCCACCAATCCAAATGATTCTTGAATGAAAATTGATGGAAATTTCACGAGGATTACAACTATACTAATCAATCATGCTAAAACATCAAGACTAAGGAAATCCACATCTCAACCGAAAATGGATCAATCCCTAATTTGTCACTAAACCTCAATTTTTCTGTCCAGAAACCATCTATACCTTAATTATAACCTAACCACATGAATCTAAGCTACTAAAAACGCATGAATTGAGAGAAATTTTGAGAAATGGAAACCTGGTTTTAAGCTTCGAGTATGGTGGTTTCAGGCCTCAATTCTTCTCCAACAAGTGCAGATAGCTTCAATGATTGATGATGAACATTTCTTGATAACCAATTCTTGCTATAATCCTCTGAATCTCCAAAACCGAAATTCCAATTTCAAGCTTTTTCACCAACTTGCTCCAATGGCTTCCCAACTGAATTTGACACTAGAAGCTTCTCAGAATGATCCACATTCAATTTATATTCGGTTTAACCACTTTGGAGGCCCAAACAAAGCCCAATTTAAGATTTTCCATTTTCACTTTCCTTCCAAAATTCCAATGGTGATGTGCATGTTTTGGCTTTGCTCTTACTTCAAATTCAGTCCATCTTACTCACTTAACAGCTGAGGAGTATAATGGCATAGCTTCCCCTCCTTGATTTCAATCCATGGGGTGTACTTGATATGTTTCTTCATTATGAAGCAAGACTCCATATGGCCATGTTATGTGTCGCGGTGAAATTTGGATACCAAACTATTGATTAGTTTGAATCTTTAATTCAATTTGCAACCGAACTTTGATTTTTCCAAAGGAAGGGATAAAGATCAAAATTCCCACAATGCAATGCAAATGCAAGGTTTAGAGAGTTATAGGTTCGGGGGTCGGTTAAACTTAGGGAAGGTATTAGCATCCTAAGTTTCTGTAGTACTCTATAGGAACCTCTTGTTTTATGTTTGTTTATTGCTAAGTGTTATCTGCTTAAGGTTGAAAGACCTAGTGGTTTATTTCTAAGTATACTCGATAAGATGTCACATCTTATGCCTACATATCCTTACGGGAGTGGAATCAGAGTACTTGTAATTCCCCTAAAGGTTTTGAGGAGTTCTTTGACTGTGGTCAAAGTTCCTACGGGTTTAGGGTAGTTGTCTGATTGATTTTAGGAGAAGAGATATGTTATCATTTCAAGGGAGATGTAACCGCCACAAGTTGTAGGAAAATAGTCTTTGCGTCGTCTTAAGAGAAGGGCTCAAGTACTCAGATTGTTTGACAAGCACGCCTCTATCTCTCTTAAGGCAAAGTCCCTACATGTTGATTGTATTGTTGTGGGGGTGGAGATTCTATCTCACTTAAGATGATTAACATCTTTCTCTAATGTGTTTGAATAAAGTTGTATTGTGTTGATTGTTTTTGTCTAAGTTGTAAAGATAAAGGTCCTTCCTAGGGGTAGGTCCTAAACTTAAGAAGATCAACTTGAATGGGATCAAGGATCATGGGGAGAATGATGTAAATGTGAATGCATACGCACGATTGTTGGGATCATGCGCAAATTCTTCCTTTGGACGGAATGCAATGCGGAGAGTAAATTGCGGTAATATTAAATTGCTGAAGAATAAATTGCAAGGAAAGTAAACCATACACAAACGCATGAAAGCGCTGAAGTGTGTGAGAGTGAATGTGTCGTGAATGTGGGTGTGCACGATTGATTATATTTTACGTCGGGGTTGATTTGAATTGGTTAAATTGATTTGAGGGAGGAGCTTGATTAATTTTTAGACGATGTTGAATTTGTTTATTAATTTTTTTAGATGAAAGTTTGGTGAGAAATTGAATTTTAATAAAAGTTGGTGGACTAATTAAGTTTTTTTTTTTTAGTTTATTATTTTTGAATAAGAGGAGTTAAAAGGATTTTTATTATAAATTTTAAATATGAAATGGTTGATTATAATTTAAAATTATAGTTATTAAAAGTTGTTTTAAATTATGAAGAGGTTTTTTTGAATATATAAATAGTTTTAAGACAAGTTATTTAGTGGTGGGAGATATTGAATGAATTAAATTATTAAATATAGTTTTGTTTCTTGTTCTTATAAAAAGGTAATAAATTTTATTTAAAACAAAATTATTATGTTAAAGTATTAAGTTGATAAGATGATGTTTAACCCACAATTAAAAAATAAAAATAAAATTGTTTAAATAAAAGTTGATTAGATAAAAGCGATATCATTATATTAATTAAAACAGTTTATCAGTTTAAAAGAAAAAGATTAATTTGGTTTATTAATTAAAAGGTTGATTAGGTGGATTAAGATGTAGGTTAAAAGTTTAATTAATTGAAATTGGGTTTTTAAAATTAATTAGGATGATTAATTGGTTATTATGGTCATTTCGTGTGATTGTGTGCGTGCTGGATTATGAGGGTATACGGTGGGTGTAAATGTGAGGATTGCCCAATCTTATCCATTGGAGATCAGAGGGGCTGTGTCGTGAGGGTGTATGGTACTAATTGTGTGGGTGCACATATCAGATTACAATAATAACAGAAAAGAAAACCTAAAATCCCAATTCTCCCCCCTTCTTCGTCTTCTTCTTCCGCCTCTCCCTCTCGATCTTCCATTCACTCTTCCCTCTGTTTCCTTCGTTTTTCTTGCTCCTCTTCGCTTTTTCTCTTGCTTCTCCTTCAATCATTCCTTCGATTTCCCTTTTCATGAAATCTAGCTGCAAACACAAAAATACAAATCAATCCCGTAATAAGAATATCACGTGAAGGAAACTTTACCCATGATGATTGTTATGGCTTCGTCGATAGTGGATTCATGATGATGGCATCGGCGTTGGATGTTTCGCGGATGGTGCGACGGCTTGCGAAAGTGTTTGGTGGCGACCTCGCGGCGATTTTCCAGCGACGTGCTCGGAAAAAGATAAGTCTTTATCTTAAATAGGTTTTCTTTGAATGGATTTCTGATTGGGGTTTGATTGCGAACTTTCTGTTTTGTTGATCTTTCAATTGGGGTGTTAGGGTTTTCACCAATGGGGTTGAGAAGGGCTTCCGGTGACGAAACTCCAATACAGGTAAGTTCTTGCTCTTTACAATTTTTGGGTTTTTTACGATTTGGATTTTTGGCGAGTTTCTGCGAATTGTGGATTATCTGTTGTTGGTGTGTTAGGGTCTTTGTGATTGGGGATTTTGTGATTGTTTCTGTACCTTTTTCTCACTGCTCTGTTTCTTTTCAATTTATAGGCGTATGCCGATTCAAAAAATGATTGGAAAGAAGACAAAGATTTATTATGCTTTCCTTCTTTGTACGATATGTCTAATTTGTAGACAAAGGTAAATTCCTTTCCATTCTTGAAGAAACATGTCCGAGACACACTTTAAACCCCTTTCAATGTGTGTCTGCTCTCGTTTTAGAATGGACTTTAATCTGCCTTGCTGGTTGTATCTGTATGAGTTTACGAATTAACACGTTTCAATACTCTTGCCAAAACAAGGATTGCCATCATGGTCGCTGCTACAATCCTGCAGATGTGTGGCTTAGATACTTCCACGTCTCAATTTTCCTTCAGTCTGCCAAATGAAAACTTGATGAAGTGATTACAAGACCACTGTGATTTAGCATGAACAAAAACATTTCGAAAAAGATTGGTCTCTTTTGGTATTTGCAGAAGGCATGACCAAGGTTGGTAATCAAATGTGGCTCAACAACTGCTGGCAAGTGCAATAGTTAAGTTCGTGGTAGTTGTGGATTTGCTGACACCGCTTCTCTAGGATGCAGTAGATGTAGTGATCCTCACTCCGTTACAACGTGAAGACTCTTATTGTAGCTTCCAATGTCTCTTATTGCACTTTTGTATTATGTCTGACAGATTATCAATCATTGCGAGAATATCGGACTTCCGAGATGCTTACTAATGATTTCTTTTCTTTTCATGTGTGTGTGACAACTGAAATGGCGACAAAGAAACAGAATGAAGACAGAGTCCCGTGTCGGAATGCCGAGGCGTAAAGGTTAAGGGAGTCTTGGTGGTGGCCTGAAGACAAAAGAACCTGGAGATTTTTAGAAGAAAATACTTGATAGAGAAATCCATTTTCTAGTGAATCCTGTGTTTTGTCTCATAGTAGCAGCAACATCTTAAATACACAGTCTTATAAGTCACTTGATGGAAATTCTGGACTTTTACGTATGTCATCTTGTGTTAATCTTGTTACTACGTGACGGTGTTGCGTCTCTAAAATAAATTGTCTTTACTCGTTGCAGGACTAGTACTTGAGGGAGGTGACCTGCTTTTGACAAAATACGAGGTATATGTAACTTCTGCTGCTATGGTGCTTCTTCCATTCGTAAGTTAATTAATCATGTACACCGACTTGAAATGGTTCGTGATGGTTTTGTGGGCTATAGAAAGGAACTTCTTCGCTTTGACAATTGTCCTGGAGATGCTGATGAAGGTCTTGAATTTGACTCTGACTGGTTAGAGCAACCACATTCTCAACACCCTTCGTATTGAACAGGTACCCAAACAGAACACTCATTTACTTCCAGCTCCATCTAGTATCGTAACGTGCATAGAACTATTTCTCCTTTTCTCATGCTTAGTAACAATTATGGGGTTTGACAGGGAAATGGTGTATCCACCAGTTGCAGTAATGGTTCTCCTAATTCATCATCTTCAATTGGATAACAGGAGGAAAGACGCAGTTGCGTCCTTGCTTTGAGTATAGAAGTAATAGTCTGGTTATGAACCAATGCGGAGTGCCCGGTTGGCGGCTTCTCTTCGAAATTGCAACACAGAAGTGGTTTCAAATGCTTGGCCTTGATGAGTTTTAATATTTGACTCTTGAAAGGTTGAATAATATCATGAAGAAAAGAGTTATCTCTGCCTGCCAACTGTAAGATTCCTGCACTTTATTCGGTAACAGTTGTATGAATTATGGCCTGTATGCCCTGTAATTTTCAAAGTTTCAACTCGTAATGCCTCGCATTTGGTCTTAGACTTGGCTTAACATAATTTGGTTCTGAAGCTGCTGTTTTCATAGTAATATACTTCCTTTAATTCAAATGACCGATGGTTACATTGTCCTCTTTGTTGCTTAGGTGCGGTTGCCGCTATAAGGGCGGAGGTTAATTGGTGCAGCGATATTCCTCATGTGACGGCTTATGGGCGGAATCGAATTAGGCCTGCAATCGGTATGCTATTGCAACGATACTTCCTGGTATTTGCAGTATTATCATGTGGTCGCGATGCTTTAACCTAATGTTCTAAACTTGCAGTTTAAGTGACCTTGCTTAGAGGATGGTGGAGGTAACATTCAGTTTGTCAAGGGAAGCTCTGCCATTCAAGAGAAAAAAGGTCACTTGCTGAGGGCTGATGAGGCACGCAGATGTCTCAATGTTATCAGTTTGTGCCAAATTTTTATCTAATTGGAAATTGTCCTTTGCGATATGGAAATCAACAGCGGAAGCTCCATATCTAAGCTGAGAAAGTTCTTCTGACTCTTTCAATTTCAAAATCTGCACTGGTAGAGGTAATGGACTGGTAGAGCTTGGAATAGACCTGGGAGCTCCGATACAACTGTGAGAACATTGGATACTTTCAAAGCTGTCATCATCCTCTTGCAAATGTTTCAACCTTCTCTTCTTAATGTCAATTTACCAAGATTTTTCCATATTAAGTGCACACATCCACGCTTGAGGAATAAAAAACTAGTTTTGGAAAAGAGTTAGCTTTCCATGGCCTTATATTTGTAACAAGTATTTCTTTTTTTAGTGTTTGCTTAATGGATTAAGATTGTCCCAAAAGTATATGAACAATTTTTAGACAAATTACCCTGCTAAACCATTCTAAATGTCATTGTTGTAATAAGCATGCCAAAATGAATCTCGCAGAGGACCAAATCATACGGTATTTTGGATTTGGAAATGGAACTTCATTTGATGAGACTTGTCATCCCTTGACCATGTGGGAGCATTATTATGCCAAACAATTACTTTAATATTTATGACACAATCCCCTTTTGTATAAAAACTTCGAACCTTGAAACCTCCATAATTCCACAACCTCAATCTTTGGATCAAGAAATAACTTTGGGAAACAATAAGAATAATAAAGACCTAAATCCAATATTCTTAAAGGTAGTAATGTTAAAGTTCAATGCATCCTAGCATGTTGATCTTGAGGGACAAAATCCCAACCTTGACCTTGTAATCCAAAATCCAAGAAATAAAGAAATGCACTTTGCAAAGAGGTCACGAGTTCGAAAGAACCCTTTTAATTCAAGGGAATTAAGTCAAACCAAATTGGATGGAGGACACGTCATGATCTTGCTATTAAGCCAATAATTCACTAATCTTGATTTAAATGCTTTTGATAAAAAAAAACCATGAAACTTTCAATGATGGCCAACTTATTCGAGGAATAATAAGCCCACAACCAACATTGCTTTGCAGCCAAGCTTGACATACCATGACCCGAATCAAAATGGGCTAAAGCTTAAAAACTTCGATTTGAGACCGATGCATCACGACTTCAAAAATAACCTTACAATAACCATGACAATCCGCAAACTCCCATGCTCAATATTAACGTAAGGAAGACCTCAACCTTCTGGAGTAAAAAAATGACGAGAGTCCTTTGAGAAATATGGAAGGGGATAACACTGATCCCTGACGAGGGCATGCTCAAATCCTAGTTCCTCAACTCGTGGAAACCTTAAGGCTTCGAATCTGAATCCCTTAGCTACTCTTGAGTCTCTGAATTGAATTTGATAGGCTCATTCATATGCGGAAATCTTAGTAAATTAATCTTGAATTCTTGAGCGGTGAACTTTGAACTTGAATATATTATTCACGTCCCTGTGATGCTTGGTTATAAGAACCTATACCTTGACACTACTACACCTGCGCAAACTGGTTAGCCGCAATAAACATACGTACAAAAGTAAAAGATAACACACAAGAAATGCACAAAAAGAGGTGGGATCTTACGGTCAAAAATTAGGGTGCAACATTATGCACTTCAATTCAAAATTGTGATAATTCCAATCTCTTTAGAATATCAATTCCAATCAAAATGACCACAAATTTGGCCTAAAACCATATTATTTCCAATTGTTTTGAATTTTCACATTTTAATTCATTAAAATGGTCTTTTTGTGAAGTTTCTTCAACCAATGCTTGTTTTAATCCATATTAATGGACTCTTGATACTTGGCTAAGCTAAAAACATCATTTTGAGCAACTTTCATGTTGAACAAAAATCCATTTGAAGCTTGCAAGATGATGAAATTGACCTATGATTCAAAATGACCTGTAATGTCTAAATACCCAAAATACCTTTGACTTGTCAAAGCCATAACTTGAGTTCTACAAATACAATCATGGAATTCTAGTACTCTTTAGAAATCTAAGAGGATAAGGAACAACATTCATGTTGACCAAGAGTTCATAGGAATCATCCTTCTAGGGCAAAAGTGTCATGCAAGTTGGGTAACTTTCAAGCTCCAAATTCACATGCCTCAGATGACTTGTAACTTGTCTGGCTCATAACTTGAGTTCTATAAACCCTATCAAGGACTTTTGGTACTCAAATTAAATCTAAGACCATGCCCTACAACAATCATGTTGGGGTCAAGATGAGATGACAATCATATCTTGAGTTAAATGGCCTGGAAGTCAGGGGTCAAGCTAGGGGATTTTACACTGTCAAGTCTTAGAAACCCTAGCCTGAAACTTCTCAAACTCTTCAATCATGATGATTTAACCTTGGAATCATCCTTAGAACATCTCAATGTATCAATCCATGATAACATGGCTCTTGGATTAGGTCTCAACCTTCTCCAAATCCTCAGTTGACTTAGGGTTGACCTAGTCAAACCCTAACTGCACCAATCATGGCTGAGGCTTCTTAATCTTGCACAATGACCTGTCTAGGCCTCAAAGTGATCTTCAACACTTCTCATGAGCTCTCTCAAGACCTCAAGTCCAACTTCATGGCTTCAGAATCATCTGATGGCTTTCCACAACTCTCAAGTTAGGAGACACACCATCTTGGTTTCAATCACTCTCTCTGAGGATCTTTTAACTTCTCTGACAAGGATATCAACCCTTGAACATCTGAACAACCTTCTTAGCTAGCTTCATAGTCTTGTATAACTCTTAATTGGTAATCAAACCTCTTGATCTCCTGCATACATTCCAATGAAATGCAAATGATAATGCTAATGTGAATGAAATGAAACATAAGCTAGGTAAAGAAAAGTTGAGAAAATTTTGGGGTGCAACAATGAGTTATAGCGATTACAATTTACGAGGCTTAAAAACGGTGCATGCGTTTTTTCAAGAAAAATAGTTTTCAATGACATAGAGATTGTCATTTCAAATGTTGTAGTCAAAGCTTAGAAAGAGAGAAAGAGGAACAAGAGAGTGTCTCTCTCATATGTGAGCGGTGCTCTGATAACAAGGATAATTACACCTCCTTAAAAATTCTCTCCTTGACTAATCAGGCGATACAAACAAAGTTGTTTCCTATTAAAATCCAAAACCTTACTGCTTCTGGCTACTACCAAGTTGTGTTTCAACATGAGTCAGTCCTCAAAAAATGTTGATGCTGAAAAGGGTCAGTTGCTAGAAGCCAAGAAGGATAAGAGTACGGATCCAAAGAAGGTGGAGTCCAAAGTTGTGTTTTGTGTTTGTGGTTTTATTCCTCTTCTCCAGAATTATTATGCAAAGGTTGTTTTAGCTAAAATTTTCCAAAGAGGGAGATTGTTAGATCTTTAATTTTATGATTTGCCACAATTTTGGTAAAACATGTTTAATTTGGAAAAACATGTATCATAGTCAGATGTTGAGCAAGATGTCATGATATCTTGACCAACTGGTACAACAAAGACTACTGTTACTTTTCTTGACAGATGTTCTGACAGATCTTGTAACATGTTATATTAGAACATTATAACAGTTCAGAATTTTAAATCCTTGAAGATTTGATTTTAAAATATAAGATTTTGGATGATTTTAGTTCTCATACAAGCGCAGTTAAGCAAGGATATTTTAGAAACATTGCAGATTTGATTTGGTTTCATTAAAAGGATCTTTGAACCTTTTTAGGAAACTTTGCATTTTGTTCCTATTATTATGAAAGAAATTATGCTAATGATTGAAAGTTGATTCCTGATGATTTGCGCTTCAAGAAGCCCAAGCCCACGAGGTCTGAAGGCTATTTAAAGAAATGAGCTAAACATATTGCAACTTGGACATTGGAAAATTTAGGGTAATTAGGATTAGTCGTGTCTTGGTGGTGTTTTAGGGTTTAGTGCTTTTTGTTTGTATGTCACTCTTGTATCAGGTTTGATGCATTGAGTTGACTAATTGTTCATTGTTAGTTGTTCACTCTAAATCTTTTAAGCAAGAGTGTATTGTTCTTAGTTGAAGCTTTTAAGCAAAACTAAGTATTATATTGGAAGTGTGTCACTTCTATTTTGGTGTTGTGGAATTGTCCCTGGTTTGTGATTGGTAGGAAGTGAGAGGTGTTTCTCATACCTAGGAGTTCTTAGGTAGAAGTTAGCATAGGTAGTAATTAGGTGATAAGTTGTAAATGGAGGAGTTTAGCTTTGAACTAATACTATTATAGTGGATTTCCTTCCTGGCTTGGTAGCTCCTAGATGTAGGTGAGTTGCACCGAACTGGGTTAACAATTGACTGTGTTATTTATTCTTCTGCAATTTACCTTCTACATTTAATTGTTTTCTGTCAGTAGATGATGTCTTAACATCTGTCTTGACATTGTGTTTTGGTGTTGGGACATCAGTCTTGACATCTGTCTTAAAGTTCTAGAATTTAATTCTCTCTTTTTCAAAATCTTCTTCTTTCAAACTAGAACATCTTTCATAATAAACCTTAACTTTGTCAAGTGCATTTTCAAACTCATTTTCTTAATAAATTCTAATCAATCTTAAGCATACTCAGGCCATTTTCAAAAGACTTAAAAAACACTAAACTCATTCAAACCATTTTGTGCCTTTGTGCACGTTTCCTTTTAAATTTTTCATAAGGTTTAGACATGACTCATTTTTATAGTTGAGATGTAATTCTCCTATCTCCATAATTATGATTAGTGTTTATTCCTTTCCACTTGAGAGAGCTAGTGGCATAATTGTTGATTTTAATCCAAGTTGGAGCCCTTCTTAATAGTGATGCAAAAGTCCATTTTCATATACTTGTGGGTGACTAGTTGAGTATTCTCCTTAAAATGACAACTTGTCTTCCCAGTTAGAATCAATCAAAACAAATCTCTTTTGTTATTTTTACCACGAACTACCCAGTCCCTATTGGCATCTTAACCAAAGCCCAACCTTGCTTGGCATCCCTTCAAAAACCAATCCTTATTGGCAAACACCAAAAGCCCAATCGCTATTGGCACCTTCATTCAAAAGCCCAACCTTGCTTGGCATCCCTTCAAAGCCCAATCCCTATTGGCACCTTCATTCAAAAGCCCAATCCCTATTCGCATCTTAACCAAAGCCCAACCTTGTTTGGCATCCCTTCAAAGCCCAATCCCTATTAGCACCTCAAATCAAAGTCCAATCCCTATTGGCGCCTTCATCCAAAGCCCAATCCATATTGGCAAACACCAAAGCCCACTTTGTTGGAACTTCATTCAAAGCCCAATCCATATTGATACCTACTTTCAAAGCCCAACTACACTTGTCGCAATCATGATCTCTGGATCACATAATATATCCCCACAAAGAATGTTGAGCTCATTCCCCAACAAATATTTTAATCAATCTCTAGCAGATAGACCTACAAAAAAGCTTACCATCTTATATCCATAGTCGTAGATCCATCGATCTTACCCTCGATCAACCCTTTCCATCAACCCTTTGATGATGATATTCAAAATTAATTCCTTTCCGTCAACCCTTTGACGAAGATAAATCCCTTCCATCAACCCCTTGATGAGATTATTACTTTGAATTATCTTTCTATCAACTCTTTGACGATGACAATTGTTCTTTTCGGTTAACCCTTTGACGATGTCAATCTTCTTTCCATCAACCCTTTGATGGTGCGACTCTTTAGTTCAGTTATCTTTGCGTCAACCTTTTGACAATGGCAGTTGTTTTGTCCCATCAACCCCTTAAAGATGACATTTTTCTATCCATCAACCCTTTGATGATGTCACTCTGTAGTGCAGTTATCTTCCGTCAACTCTTTGACGATGACACTCCTGAGTAAACTTCCTTTCCCATAAACCCTTTGATGATATTCTTACCCGCGTTGTTCTTTTCTGTCAACCTTTTGACGATAACATCTATCTTTTCGTCAACCCTTTGACGATGACAATTGTTTTGTTCCGTTAACCCTTTGACATGACAGTGTTTCTCTTCCGCCAACCCTTTGGCGATGACAATTTTCTTTCCATCAACCCTTTGATGAAGTCACTCTTTAGTGAAGTTTCTCTTCCTTCAACATTTGATGAAGACAAAATTCTTTCCCATCAACCCTTTGATGACGATCTCACTTTCTATCAATCCCCAAGGCCATATATTTTTCAATCTCACCCTTTGTTTCCCCATTGGTGTTATCTTTCTGTTTACAGTTTCTCGGTTGTAAATCCATTAATTCTACTTCCTTCCTATAGATTCGTTGATCTGTTCTTTGGAGTCGTAAATCCATTGATATTACTTCTCTTTACCTTTTCGGTTGTAGATTTTTGATCCTGCTTCCTTTCCATGGATCCATTGATCTTCCATTTAGTCGTAAATTCGTTGATGTTGCTTTTCCTCATATTTCTAGATGTAGATCTGTTGATCCTACTCCTTGCTTCATTTTCTTGGATTTTAGATCCATTGATCTTACTTCCCATTCGCCAGCTTTTGCGTCGTGTATCTGTTGATCGTTATTCCTTTTTATAAGATACATTGATCTTTCCTTGAGTCATAAACCCGTTGGTGTTGTTTCTCTTCATTTTGTGGGTTGTAAATCTGTTGATCTTATTCCCTATTCATAGATTCGTTGATATAATCTTACCATCCTTTGGGTTGTATATCCGTTGATCATACTTCCTGCCCATAGATCTGTTGATCTTGCCTTACCTTCTATTACCTTGTTATCAGATTACCATTGTTTATACCATACTCAAACCTTTATCACCTAAAACCAGATGGTCTTTCATATATTCATTCTTTTGCATCTCCAGCATATCACTACATATATCCATTTCTAATCGGTCAAAATTTTAGGTATTCTAGTATTTATCCTCTTCTACCTTGAATGTCTGGAAGTTGTTGCTATTCATACCTTCAGGTTCAAGAATATTAAATAGGGGCAGCTGTCATACCCCAAATTTGGACCAGGAATTTTTTAAACGTTCATCCATCAGACTTCATCGTCTGCATAGCATAACACGACTTTCATATGATTTCCACCATCTGTGCATCATATCCATTATTCATGTCATTTAACCATTGCACATACAATTAGGCACCCTTTTTGTTGTCTAAGCTTAGGCATTGCGAGATCGAATCAAGTATCAAGCAAAAGGGTGTGCGCAGTGTTGATTGAAGTACAGTGAAGGTTTGAGCTAATCATGGTCAGACAATTGGTTTGCTTTTTCTTTGAGTAGTCAGGCAAAGTCAAGTTCATTAGTGCTTCATGGTTGAGTAATCATTAGAGTTCAGTTCATTCTAATCAGGATTTTGGTGTCGTGGCAGCATTTTTCATTTCTCAAGTCACTTTTGTTATGAATCATTATGAGGGCAGGAAGCGTCAGTTTCAAGTGATTTATGGATGAAAATCATCAAGTGATCAGAATCAGAGTTTGTGCAAGTTCAAGTTAACTAATGAAGTCAAGTTGTAGAGCTATCAAAAGACAAAATCATTTCAAGATGGAATCAGGTTGCGGTGTTGTTTCTCATGGAATTGATTCAAGGTTTAAATGCATTTCTTGCATGCTTTTGATGAAGAGCTCAAGATCCTGAAATATGGTTTCAAGGATAATTTGTTGGATCAAGTCAGAGGCGTCACTTATTCAAAACTACTTAAAGTGGTTCACTTTTGGAATTGATTCATGGGTTAGTCGAAATTCAAAGATCAAGTTCTATATTCAATTTCCAAGTTACAACTTTATTCAAGATCCAAATAAAAAAATTTATTCAAGATCTAAGAATTTCATTCAAGACTTCGATTTAAATTCTTTTCATTCAAGATTCCATCTCATAACCTATTTCAAATTCCAAATTCCAAAGTTCAATTTACAATTTTCATCAAAGTTTTCAATTCAAATACATTTCATAAATCCAATATCCATATTATTATCCACTCAATTTCCATCTCCATACCTATATTAATCTAATTTAATTCATTTGCCAACTCCAAATCACTTATCCATTTTAACTTAATATCCACTTTCTTCCTAACTATTTTCATAAACTAATTCACAATACTCATAAAAATCTTATTATTCATTTTTTATTCCACTTCATTTTTAAACCCATTACAAACTACATTGCAAAAAAAAATCATCATTGCCAAAGAAGCCATTTCAAAAATTTAATTTCAATTATATTTTGTCTAACAAAAATATATATATAATAGTCCATATCATTATAACAAGCCCATGTGACAAAAATTGAAAAAAAAAACAATAAAAAAGGTATTGCATGCCTAAACCACTTTCAAAGGACCAAACATTACAATCCAAAAAAAAATCTGCTGCACTACTTGCACAATACGACTAACTGCCATGACCTACAACCCTCCACAATGAAACATAAGCCTACTGAACCTGCTCACAAACGAACAAACAACTGCTATCTCAAACCACTCTAGATACATCTTGCCAAACCTGCATTGAAAAGGGCATATCACAGCAACAGGACAAAACAAATTGTACTTTTAAACTTATTCAGCAAGTTTGATTTTGAATAAGAGAAAAGAGGAATAACAGAATGAAAAAGGGAGAAGGAGGGCGAAAAAATAGAGGACGCAAACCTTCATTTCATTTTAGGAAAACATCAATATCATCTCCAACCATCCACTGCAAAGCCATACGCATAACCCGTTTCACTTCTCCAATCTCTCCCTCCACCATCTTCTACCTTGAGAATCCAGACTTTAAAACACCCAAACAAAACCTCCTCGTCCAAGAATCCCACAACTACCATTTATGTACGTGACTCTGAACGATTTATAACCGTTTCAATACACCACAAACCCAACGCCACCATGATGACATTTACAAGCAAACCATGAATACTCCACAAACCACCATTAAATTACCTTCTGCTTCACACCTTTCCCCCACACGATCTACAACACCCTTGATTGTGTAACAATAATAACTTACATAAACCTTCAAATTTCACCCTCTTCTTTAACATCAGAATAACTATCAACCTTTAACATCAAAACCACCACAACATCTTCACCTCAAAAAAAACCCCACCACCATCTCGCTGCAATCATTCAACAACCACCCTAAAACACACAACGCCTCCCTGCCTTGATTGAGAGAAGGGAACAGAGTGAAAGTATACGAAACAAGCGAGAGAAATGAGAAGAATGAGATGTAGGCGGAAACCAGCAAAGGAGAAAGTCTTGCGAAAGAGAAACAAGAAGAAGTAGATGCGATTTGAGGAGTTCAAATGTGTTTTGGAAAAGAAGAAATGAAATACCATTTTTCTAAAAGTGTGTTTCCATTTGTTCTATTCAGCACAACTGTTTGTTTCATTTTCTCAAATTTAGCTTAATTCCACATAAGACTCAAGCGGGTCATGGTGGTCGACCCACCAATCTAGCTTCCACAATGGGCCTCTGCACCCCATTTTCTCCCTTTGGCTCATCATGTTGTTTCATGTTGTTTTAATTGTTAGTCCATGTTATGCTTATGGTTGGCTATTGGAGGATGATACAGTTAAGGCTGGGTTTCATGGCATGTAAGGCTCCCGGACAGTTTGGTATCAGATCCTGAACAGAAAAGAAGGGGTGCATATGGTATGAATATAATAAAGAGAGTGAGTAAGGGAGAAATCACTTAAACATGGAAACACCAGAATCAAACACTCAACCTATTACTACTACTTCTTCTTTATCACTTCCTAAACTCTGTAAAAAGACTAACTCTCATAAAATAGAAAACCTTATTGATTACTCTCATGTTCTTGAAGATGCTCAAATTTCTGAAACAATACCTCCTCTATTGAGTTCGTACAACATCTTCAAAAGACAAAGAAGTGTTACCAGATCCATCCGAAATCTTATCTCTACCAATCGCCCTCATATGAAAGAGTATGTCCAGTCATCTAGACTAGATCAATGCAGCCTAAGAGCTACAAACCAAGAGCAATACGTAGATCTAGAGATTCCCTAATATCTCATAGACCACTGGAAAACTGAAGGATATACAGCCTTACACGTCTTTTGCAAAATAGCTCTTCTGGACTCCAGCTACCTCCACTATGAAAATGTTGTGATATGAATTGTTCTAACTACACTTCATGCAGGAAGTGTCGTCCTCACCATCTTCCCTAACTATAATATGAGTCTTAATGATAACACCTTATCCACAAGACTGAAAGTACATATCCAAATCATTGGAACTGACCAAGTGCCTGAAGCTATGTCAGCTACCCTCCATCACCAGATAATATACCGCTTACAAAATCACTCGATGGATCTTCCTATCTCAGGATGCTCTTCAGATTCACTATTGGTTGTCACCAATAGAGAAGAAGACACACCCTTCATAGTCCAGATTCCAAGAAAGATCACAAGGGAAGAATTAACTCAGCTAATTCCCCTTGAATGGATAACCAACTATGAGAGACTTTATGTTGACAAAAGACCTATCTAATCTCAAGAGGCTACTTTCAGGAGATCTGTTGACAAGACAGTCAAGACGATCTTTAAGAAACCAGACGAAGGGTCGAGCTCAATATCTCCGATCTTTTAGACAATGATGATCCAACCAGTTCTCAAAGAAGATTGGTGTCCCGTCTATGCTGTTACAACAGAGGGAAAACCCATCTACACCGATAAAATAGATGGCCACTTCATTTGGGATGTTGATCCAACAAGATGTGACCCAGATTGTGACTGCTGGATGCACGATGATGATATTGACCGAGATATCATTCTTCCTAAAACAAAGAAAAAGGGAAGGTGTAAACCCTCGCCACCTCCTCAAAGGAGATCTGATCCAGACAATGGGCCATGGGTAGGAATCCATGGAAAAAAGAAACCCCTTTGTATCTACAAGGAAGGACTAAAAATCCTCAGGAGAGAAGGATTGCTACCACCTGATGATTTGAATCTTATTATATGGTGACCAACAGACCATTGTAAACCGTTACATCCTTCAGCTATTGCTCAGCCAATTCCTTGCTTTATGTATACAACCACAACTTCGAAGTACGACCGACAATTTCCGGCTTTGGAAAGAAAGATGGGTCCAGTCACAAGCAGAACATCCAAACCCTTCATTCATCCGAGTGAAGTCCAGCCCGATGCGAAGCTTAAACCTTTAACTCAGGCTGAGGAAGTTCTGAATTGGCAATCTGAAAACATGGTTTCTCAAAATGAAATTCTTCAAAACCTTGACAAAAAGGTAGATAAAATTGCTGAAAAAATAGACAAGACAGATGAAGATCTCAAGGTTTTATCCCAAAAAATGCAGAAACATTACAGAAGCTTGAAAGCCCAAGTATCCCAGCTAGATCGGGATTTGTGGCAGATGTTAGAAGAAAGAGCTTTTGGTAAAACATTTGACCAAAAGGAAAGAGAAATCAGAAGTCTACAAAGCCAAGTAAAAGAGATAGATAATTTCTTAAGAGCCTCTCATGAAAGAAAGCCCAAACCGGTTGAAAAATCTTTCTTGGATCCTCCTACTTTTCCTACATATTTCAAACGACTAGAAAGGCCTTCTTCTTTCTACCCTGTTTATGTTTCATCACCATCAGACCCAGTTAAATATATACCAACAGCTTACAGACCAAGATCTTCCAGAACTACCACTACCTCAACCTCCAAAACAAAGGGGAAAGCTGCCTGCTTAAGCGCTTCATCCTCAAACTCTCAAGATATCCCTGAAACACCCCCTTCAAAAATCCAAAAGGAACAAGAAATTCCTAATAAAGGTTTCCAAGCCATGGCAATCACTACAAATCATGAATCTCCTCAGAAAGATCACTCTGAATCATCAAAACAAAAGGGAGACGAGTCCTTCTCAGATGATGACAACAACTCTGATCCAGAATCATCTTCAGATGAGACACCGAGATCTTTTTCAACTAAATCAGAATCTGAAGACAACTATTTTCCAAGACTCTATGACGAATGTAAAAGAGGAAGAATCCTTTTTTGAAGTAGAATCCCCTGAGGAAACTCTTGTCCCTGAAAGGACTAAACCAAACAGAGGTCCTTGGTTCACTTTTGATGATATATCACCTAGCCGCTGGAGAAAAAGACTGCTTGAATTTGGAGCTTGGCTTGACACCTAAATGATGAGAACAAGTGCAGATAGCTACAAGATCATTGAAGAATTTTTCTGTAGAATGACGGGCACGATGAAAGAATGGTATCACAATCTTGGAGCTTTCAAACAAGATGAGTTACATCGTCTAGAAACTACAGCTAGTGTTCTTGGGGTCCTTTACCGAGAATTTATCGGTGATGTGGAAATATTTAATAGGAAAAACAGACAAGAATTCTTTGAGATGAAGTGTTGTTCTCTCAAGACAAAAGACCTCGACAGGCACTATCATAGGATGGCACAGAGGTATTATGTCCTTAATGGGTACAATGACCCAAGTCTCAAGAATACCTATGTATCCTCTCTACCACAAGAACTTCAGCCAGAAATTCATAGAATGTTAGCCACAGCTCAAAAGGATATTAAAATTATGAGTCTCGGCCAGATTCACCAGGTGACCTTAGAAGCACTTGAAAAGCTTTGCAGTTTTCATCATCAATTTTCTGAAGTTATAGAACAAAAGTCAAAGTTCACCCAAGCATGTAAGAAACCCTACTTGGAGATTAAGTGTAAAGACAAAAGGTGTGGTTGTTCAACAAAAAAGAAACATAAAAATACATCACACCTCACAGGATCTTCAAGGGAAAGAAAAGAAAGAATATGAAGTTCTTTAGAAGAAAACCTTTCAGAGGAAAGGGGAAAAATCATAGATGCTTTATTTGTGGTAAAAAAGGGCATTTCTCAAAAGAATGTCCCAATAGCACCCATAAAGCTGCAAAATTGATTAATTCTCTTCAACCTCTATAAGGAGACTTAGAATCTTTGTATTCTGAACAAAGCTTTGTTGATGAAGAAACAATTTTTGCCCTTTAAGACTCCTCGTCCGATGAAGCATCATTCTCGGAGTCCGAAGATGACAAATATCTTCCGGTTTACTCCATCAAAGAGATAGGCAGTTCTCTTCCTACTACACCACTTCCATGTGTTGAAGTCCATATTCTCGCAACAAAGTTTTCCTGTCCGAAGAAAGTTATAGCTTATATGGACATTGGGGCCCAGATTACCATGATGAATCCCAGCATTCTCCCTGCAGAATCATGGGTGACACATGCTGCATACTTTGTAGCAGCAGATGGAAAAGTTTTCAAGACAAATCTAATGACCAAGGAGAAAATAGGAATTAAATTCTTCCCAGACTGCATAGTCTGGACCAAGGTCATTGGCAGTAATCTTCCAAACAAAGATATTGTGGTAGGAATGGATGTCTATTCAGCAGCAACTAAACTCCAAATTCTCCCCATGGGAATCAAATTCAAAAGAGAATTCAAACCCTATTCTAGGATACTAAAACTATACTCACTTTCTAAGGTTCCTGCAGGCTATGAAGAGATCAAGTCCAACCTCCTCAGACTATGTGCAGAAATCCATGAGAAATTCCGCCACCCAAAACCTCTATGGAAGAATAAAGACTTCTTCGTTCAGCTTCCCTTCAAGCTCAATGAAGATGTTAATCCAACCAAGGCCACTCATCCAGGGATGAGTCCATTAGATTACGCATTAGCTAAGGAAGAATGCAACCAACTGCTGAAGCAAGGTCTGATAGAACCCACCAAATCAGAATGGGCTTGCCAGGCATTCTATGTGGAAAAGAGATCTGAAAAGCTGAGGGGAAAAAAGAGGCTAGTAATTGATTACAAACCTCTAAATCATTTTCTCAAAGATGATAAATTTCCTATTCCAAAAGCTTCGTCCTTAAATGTTTTCATCAAAGATGCCCAGATCTATTCTAAGTTCGACCTTAAGTCAGGATTTTGGCAATTGGGTATCGACCCTGAAGATCGCTATAAAACGGTGTTCTGCATTCCTAACGCCCAGTACCAATGGACCGTGTTACCATTTGGGCTTAAAGTAGCCCCATCACTCTTTCAAAAAGTCATGACTAGAATTTTTGAGCCCATCTTCAACAGTATCCTCATCTATATTGATGATGTGTTACTGTTCTCAAAAAAATGAAAAAACCCATAAACAATTATTGGGCCAATTTCTTCAAATAGCCCAACAACATGGAATGATGCTCTCTGAAAAGAAAAGTCAATTGGGACAGACAGAAATTGATTTCCTAGGGATGCATTTCTCCCAAGGGAAATATCAACCTCAACCTCATATTGCCCAAGAACTATTAGACTTTCCTAACAATTTCTTGGTATAATTAATTATATCCGAGATTTTCTGCTGAAACTGGCGAGATACACGAGTCCTCTATCTCAAATGTTAAAGAAAAAACCTCCACCATGGGGAACACAAAAAACCGAAGCAGTGAAAGCCTTAAAGAAAATCGCACAAACTCCTCCTGCTCTAAAAATCCCTAGGAATGGAAAAAGAATTCTACAGACCGATGCTAGTGATCATTATTAGGGAGCAGTCCTGATAGAAGAACTTGAAGGAAAAAGATACTATTGTGGCCATGCCAGTGGCCAATTCAAAGAAGCTGAAAAACACTACCACACCACCTACAAAGAAGCCCTCACTGTAAAGATGGGGATCCAAAAAATTGACTTCCACCTAAGAGGCTATCAATTTGAAGTCCAAATGGACAACTCCTATTTCCCTAAGATCCTTGAATTCAAAAATAAGATGCCTCCCGATCCTCAAACTCTTAGGCTCAAAGATTGGTTTTCCAGATATGATTTCTCGGTAAAACATATCAAGGGAACCCAAAATGTAATCCCAGACCTACTATCCAGACCCATGAAACCCATCCAGATCATCACAACCAAGCACATTTTTCCTCTAATTCTTACGGTCAAACCACTACCAACCCATGCATCCAAAACAAAGAATCTTCCTCCAGGAATAACGACCTCCTCTTCACTGTCCCAACTCAAGCAGTATGCCAGGAACACCTTTTCTCCTGCCAATTTTAATAAACCCAAATGCTAAATTCACAAAAAACCATTTGTGATATATTTGGTGTGCCACTTGTTTGTATTATATGCCTGTTCTTATTCCCACAGAGGCCATGTATCAACATATAATGGATCCCGAAAAGCACAAGTCTTTGATTTGGACCACTCTTGAATGGTATTCTCCATTACAATGGTGGAGAGATCAATTAAAACCAGTCATCGACGAGGTCAACGAACGAAAATTATCTTCAGAAGATATTGGTAAACTCAAGTTTGTTTTCTTTCTACACAGGCCCTATGTGATAGATCCTGCAACTAAGTTGCTTAATTGTAAGAGTTATGTTCACCTATGGGAAACCCTTGATAAATATCCTCCCAGTCTAAAAATCACAAGGGAATTACTTGAGTATGTTAACTACATCAATCTTTATGATCCAAAGAAACTCGATGATAGTTCCACTTGCACACATCATAAAAAATTCAGAAGACCAGAAGTTGGAGAAAGCTCGGCTTAAGCCATACAACAGAAACCAGATTCTCCAATGGAAGCTGAATTCTCTGAAGGACGGGTGGAAGAAGCTAACATGAGGTTAGCGGATCACACCTACATGATGGAGGACATTTGGCAGCGTGAGTCATCTCGCTATGGAGATTGCTTTTCTGACGAAAATTTATCTGACCAGAATATGTCCCCTTCTCATGAACCAATTTGCAAAGACTAAATGGACAAGTGTCCTTCAAAAATCACAAGCATATTTATGAATAGTTAATTTTGTCTTTTTGTGCAATAATGTAATCCATAAGTGATAAGTGTGTCAGACTTTTGAAAAAGGAATTCATATAGTATTAAAAATGCTATGCTTGTAAATAGTGTTGCTTTTGTCCTATATGTACCTCCTTGGCTATAAAAGGAGGGCTATTGTAACATATTTTCATCAAGCATTCACAAATAAACTCTCGTGTGTGCTTAAGAATAAACATGTTCTAAAAATCTCTTCTTTCTCCCTCAAAGCTTTAGTTATTGTATTCATATCATAATTCCCTCCATAGATGCAAGTATGCTCTACATCTGCCTCTAAATGAGGAATTTGTGTATCAGAAAACATCTGACCATTGATCCATACTACGGTCCTTACTGTTATGAATTCAATTTTAATTGTTAGTCCATGTTATGCCTATGGTTGGCTATTGGAGGACGATACAATTAAGGCTGGGTTTCATGGCATGTAACACACCCGGACAGTTTGGTATCAGAGCCTAAACAGAAAAGAAGGGGTGTATATGGTATGAATATAATAAAGAGAGTGAGTAAGGGAGAAATCACTTAAACATGGAAACACCAGAACCAAACACTCAACCTATCACTACTACTTCTTCTTTATCACTTCCTAAAACTTTTTGGGTTGAACTATTTGTATTTATTTAAATTAACTAGTTATTTTTATCAGATAATAAAAACCTCAAAATACTTTCTTATTTAATTTTGTGAATAAATCCTTTGAATTTTTTATTTATGTTTAGATTTTTATTGTTCAGGATTACTTAGTTTTTTGATATTTAATTTCTATTATTTCTATTGATTTTTCTGGTTAATTGTTTTATTTTATATATTATAAAAAAATTCCAAAATATTTTCTTTATTAATTTTGTAGATTATTCTTTTAATGTTCGTTTTAGGTTTGGAATTTAATTTGTTAGGGTTACATTTTTGTTAATTATTCTTTGATCAATTTAACTTTTTTTTCTTTGTAAGTTTGTAACTTAGACATCTTTTGTCGGATCTTGTGATTTCGATTTCTGACTATTCACTTGCTCGTATCTTGAGCTCTCCATTCATCTAACTGATACATCTTTCGTCTTGTCATATTATTTCTCCTTCACTACTTAAAAATTCGCGTTTTGTAATCGAATTAGAGATCGAAAAAGCCTAAAAACTGGTCACTAACGTTTAGCGACCAATAATGCGACTACCATAGTATTTCTCCTTCATCGTCTTCTCTTCCCTAATAAAAAACATAGGTATGGTACCAAATGCCTTTTCAAACTTTTTCTCAATAAACTTGGATGGTTGTGGAGTGGTTAGGTGAAAACCTTGTCCTATCCCGAGTGCTTGACATTACCTTTAGGGTTTACTGTAATAAAACACTTACCATTCAAATTAAAACATCTCTTAAAGAAAAGAGTAAAGTTCTCCTTGTGTTGAACTAAAGATAGGGGATTGAGTGAAGACTCCTTCCTCTTCAAGTGTTAGGATACTCACTTTAGAGTGTGTGGTGTCGATACTCGTCTTTCAATATAAAGACTTGACTATATTCGCCACACCAAATTTCATAATAAACCTTTTGAGATAAATAATTGGGTACTACCTGCAGAGGTTCCTATCCGAGGACTTATCTCACCCCTAAAATCAACATTCACCAATCAAATGTGACATCTTGCCTCGATGGTGAAAAATCTAAACCTTTTTAGAAAAGGGCATGTTATGTTCATTCTACCACAATACAAGTAATGAATAAGACTCCACGAGTGAGCGACAATACACCTAACTGATAGAACGTGAACATTAGCATCGTTTATAAAAACACCAACAAACCATAGTCCTCCGTGAACTACGGATGCTCTGATTCCTCATTACATAGGCA
Source organism: Lathyrus sativus (assembly GCA_963859935.3). Taxonomy (NCBI): domain Eukaryota; kingdom Viridiplantae; phylum Streptophyta; class Magnoliopsida; order Fabales; family Fabaceae; genus Lathyrus; species Lathyrus sativus. Next base: position 433,760,185 of record OZ012739.1, on the reverse strand, counting down.
CAAGGATCCCTATCCTTGGCGAGCACGCTAACAACTAACTTCCCTTTTCTTTCGTCCCTCTGCGATCAATACCAACTAACCAAACATTTTCTCTCGCCCCAGTGCGATTGAGGCCTTTTCTAACTCGTAGTCCAAACTATGGGTGCTCTGATTATTCACTTCTTTTAAGTGAAGATACATAGGCACAAGGGCCCAAATCCTTGGCTAGCACCCTTCCATTTTTCTTACCCGTAGTTCCCCGAACTACGTTGACTCTGACTTTCCCATTGCATGAGGGAATATGTAGGTATAGAACCGCGAAGTCCTATTGAGTGTCCTTTTTGTTTCCACTTTTTTTTCTCCTTTTTCCTTCATTATTTTCTTTATCGTTTTTTCCAACCTTTCTCTCTCCCTCTTAGAACACTCTTCTTAGCAATCCTTTAGCAAACATTCTTACACATAAGACAAGCGAATGCTTCACATCGAGTATGATGGATATGGGGAGTGCTGATACCTTCCCTTTGCATAATTGGCTTCCAAACCTATAATTTGGTTGTGAGACGATCTTATCCTTTCTCTTGAGGTTTTCTCGATGTTCTCCCTTCCCTTTTTGGGATAAATAAGTTTGATGGCGACTCTGTATCCTTTTTACCTAACGTCGTTATTTTTTGAGTAGCGATAATCTCTAAACCGAAATCCTCTGGTGCAGAGTTGATGGGATTACCGCCATACAATGGATCCACTATCGACTAAGCAATAAATTATAGTTTTCTTTAGTCAAAATGACCACAAATAATGTTGGTATTATATTTGTACCTACAATAATATCTACCTGAAAAACTCCTAAAGCTTTACTTATCTTGCCTTCGTAGTTAGACAGAACCATATTATGAGGCCTTAAGTCAGTATCATACATGCCAATTTTATTTAATAAAGAATGTGGCATTAAGTTAATTGTTGCTTCTCCATATACTAGAATTTTTTAAGTTTTAGATTATCAACCTTAGCCCAAATAAAAAAAGGGCTTTAGGTGTTGTTTCATACATTCGTCGGGCCTTTTAAAAATGGCCTTTTCTGCCTCTACACACACATTGTTCATTATATAATAACATAAAGGCTTATGATTTTCCATTTTTACAATAGAATCATCATCCTCATCTTTAGTCATCTTAGTAATCTGGTTATACTTTATTGGTAGGACAAATATCATGTTGCATATTATATCCAATTCACCTTCCGATCCAAAATCAAAATTATCAATCAACATGTCATCATCTTCCTTTTGCATGGTGTCCTTCCTATTAGGTTTAACTATTGATGGAAAATGAGGAAACAATCTTACCCTTATAGATTTATTTTCCATCTAACCTTATGTCACCGCCTGGGAATTGCCACTCTTACTCGAATCTGCAGCCTCGCTGGTCGTCTTCTTCTTGCGTTGGTATCTTTTCCACTGGGTCCTAGTCACAGGTTTGTTATGTAAGTAATTTTTAGAAGCATATAAATACTTCTTTGACACTCGTGAGTTATCGTGGTACGACGAGCCCGAACTAACTTCAATCACCTCCAATTTTTTTTCACTGTATGTTTTAGCTGTAGGTATAATCCACTCACCAATGGGAACATTGGTTGGTGGGACATAATTCCTTTTCTAGTATGACTTGTAGGTAATTCCTCATTTGTCGAAATCAAACAGAGTTCTCGTGTCATCTCGACAAATCTTTATTAGTTGTTAGGACTTGATTTTCTTAAGGTCTTTAGTAGCCTCTTTGTTGAAAATAACACTCCAACAAGGACATAACATCACCTCAGACCCCTTGAGTTTGCACCTATTTAAAAAATCAAGCACTTGTTCCTCAGCCTTTGGGTAGACTACTTTCATATTCTTAGCATAATCTGCCATCATCACCTCTTTGACCTCTACGTCGAGACCTTCAGTAGCCTCGACCATCATAATTTCTACAGGTTCGACCATATTTACTTCTTGGACCAGCTGAGGGTCTGAGTCGATTGTCATTGATGGATTCTATTTTCCCTAAATTTCAACCTACCATCCTTAAGAGTTGTTTGCACCAAATCCCTAAAACAAACACATTGAGACGTTTTATGACCAAGAAAGTTATGATATTTACAAGAACCTCTCTTCTTACTTTGTTCCAATGTTGGCGTCTTTAGGCCTTTTGGCACTTTGATTTGACCATTGATAACTAGAAGATCAAATATCTCATCCCATTTAGTTATGTGTCAAAAAAAATTTGTTTTTACTTGGCTCCACGAGATTTTCCCATTTGAAGATCTTAAAACATTGCAAACATACGGAAACCCTAGATTTAGTTCTGCCAGATTAACCTTGCTTTCTTTAACACATTTAAAAACTATGTCAATCTCCTGACCATTTTTGTCTGTCTTTATATAAGCAACTATGTCCTTCCTAGGGTATCAATTTTCTCTAGCCTTTTCAACCTTTAGTTGTTTGACTTGTCGAAGCCTGTATGCTAATTGGGTTATGTCCCTTAGGTAATCAATATATAGCTTCTTCCTAATTGAGTAATATAGGCCACGTGCACCTATTTCGACTACCTCATGCTCAGGAACTTGAACAAAACATCTTTCCTTCATTAACTTAAACCTATTGTTGCTATGAAAAAAATGACACAGAGTCGCCACTGAGTATTATTTATCCCAAAGAGGGAAAGGGATCGATAAAACCTTTAGGGAAAGAACACGATCATCACACCCACATTCTGGGTTCAAAAGTCGGTTATGTGAGGAGAAGGTATTAGCACCCTTTCATATCCATCGTACTCGATGGGAACCATCTAAGTTGTCTAGGCTCTAATGGGTGTTCTAATCTAAAAGTCTACTTTCTTAAGAGAAAGAGGGTTGGTTTTTTATTAGGGAGCCCGCTAAGGATTGGGTCCCTTGTGCCTACGTATCCTCACGTAAAAGAAGTGAAGAATTAGAGCTCCGTAGTTAGGAGGCTTGAGAAATGATTGTGTGTTGGTTTATTTTATACCTTGAAAAAGGGTTTTCGGATGATGCCTTAAGGCGAAAAAGAGGTTTGGTGAGTTGATGTTGTTTTTAGAGTTTTGAAAGAAAATTGTTCTTGATTAAAGATTTCACTAAAGATTATAGGTAGAGGTGAATATTTTAAACGATCAAGTCGAGTGCCTTGTGTTCAAAATACTTAGAGTGAGTGTAGGAAGGCTCCATTCTCACTCTTTCTCCACCACTTAAGGCCCGTGGCATGCAATCCTAGTCATATTTTATTGTGTCTTTAACTTTAATGAGAAAAATTCCACTTGACGTTGGATCAAAGATTTTATTTCTTATTGAAAAATAAAGTTCAAAGTGACGCGGATAAGGTTGATGGCAATTCACTAGGAAATCGACTTACAAGTTGGGGTATGGCTTGATATGTGAATCAAGAATGCTTTTGGGGTTCGGCCCTAATTCCTAATACATCTAACTAGCGAAACAAGGGAAAACAAAAATACAAAGTACATCAAACGAGAGAGGGATACATGACAAATAACGAGGGATAATCAAAGCGAGAAATAAAAAGGCTCATTGTAGAATATCCCAAGAGGAAGTAAGTGTGTCAAATGTGTCCTAAACTAAATAAATGAATCCATAATACAAGTCTAATGGGTTAAAAGCGAGGGTAACCACTTTGCAATTTAAGATCACAAATCTCAAATAACGTTTCAATGTCACGCCTAAATCACACATGGGGTCCAATGGGCTCTTCACAAAAAAAAGTAACTATTTTTGGTCTTTTTGATTTTATCATTTTTTGGGTTATTTTTCAATATTAATACCTAAACGTTACTACAAGAAGAACTATAAATCTAAGATGCGCAACCGCTCACGTAATCGATAAACAAGCAACAAATAGAGACACATTAAACACATATTAAACAAATCAACAAAATAAAGAATTAATTCTAAAATAATTATAAAAAAAATAAATCAAAAATCTCTAAATAAACCAAATATATATTTTTTGTTTTAACAAAAAGGAATAAAAATTAAATTAACATAATTATTTATGAAATCTCTTCATGTTTTTTATCTATAAATAACATGGTAAATTAGAAAAGAGAGAAAAATAATGGAAATAAACATGGGCCAAGATAGAATCATAGCCAAGAGGCCCTAAAATGCCTCATCCCAACAAAATGGGTCAGATGGAACCTGGAGCGGGTCGCCCAGGTAAGACTCAATTGGACTAGAAACAAGGCAACGAGAAAAAACCCTAAGATAAATAGCAGCAATGGCTTCTTTTCCTAAACCCAACAAACACATATATTGTAACATGAAAATATAAAAAAACACGATGAAAGAACTCCAACTGATCCCTCATGCATATTCTCTTCTCACGACTTCTCTCTATCTCTGCTTCATGCTCAAATTTACGAAACCATGCTCATCTCATTTGTCTCTCTCACGTTTCAGTTTCTTCTCATCCCTCTCCATTGATTTCTTACGATTCATGATTTCAAATGGGAAAAGGAGCCAAAAAAGAAATTCACATTCAGATCTCAAACCAAACAAATTGACCAAGACAAATACATATCAAACAGACTCTGTGAACACGAATCTCGCTTAAACCTTACGCAGTGAAATAAGACATGAAAAAACAAAAATAGAAACAGACCAAAAAGCATCAATGTCGCATGGAGAAAAACACAATTTTCAAGCTCGTATTATTCATCCTCGGACCGCACAACAACATGAGACAAACATCAAGTAAATTTGAATGAGTTAGAAAACTACCTGCGAACGGGGTTGAGTCAGAGTCACCTTATATCCAACTAAGTCCTTCACCTTCTCTGTGTTTCCTCTGTTAAAAAGGTTTTTTTATGAAATTTTTACTTTCTCTTTTTGTTCTTTACTGATAAAAAATATGGGCACTGCTATGTGAGTTTGGGGCTGCCCTTGGTTTTTCTGTCGTTTTCGGATGAGGGCGATAGTTAGAATTTTTCCTTGATGTCAAAAAAATGGTGTCACACCCTCATTTTTTCACCTCAACTTTTTTTCTTGTGTTCATCGTATCACTAGGCCAATTTTCTTCATGGTAGTGGAAACAAAAGCCAACTATAATCTGCTCTTAGGACATGAGTGAGTACATGGCATAGGTGTAGTGCCATCTTTAATGCATCAAGGAATCACCATTTGGAGGCCAGATAGCATAGTAGAGAACATTGAAGCTGATCAGGGGTATTTTAAGGCACCCATAAATCATGTCGATAGGAGACAATTCGACAAGCACCTGGCTTATATTGCCCCTTGTGGCCCCGCAGATTTTAAGTTTGTCCCAAATGATGAAACATTTTGCTCATTGTACTTACATCCCGTTGGTGGTTTCTAGTAGGGTAAGGAGGTGCTAGGAGAAAGACTCTCAAACCTTGGCGAGCCTGCATTAGACCCCACAGGGTGGGGAAGTGAATTCAATGATAATGACTGAGTTCGAAGCATTGAGAAGAATTTCGACCTACGTGGCTGAAACCAAACTACAGGCAGCTTTAGAAGCTGTTAATGAATATATGGCTGTCAAGGCCAATTTTGGTTTCCACCAACAAGGTCCTGGTAAGGACTTCAACCCAGAACCACCTGATAAGGTTCAGGGTGTAGAACAGGGCCAGAGGCTTGATGCCATCTATAATATGAGCTTTTGGGGTTTGAAAAGGATTCGCTAGCGAACGACACTAAGATGCTAGCGCAGGACCCATTAGAAGAAATTAACCTAGGAGAGGGGGCAACCAGAAGGCCAACATATGCCAGTGCCAATCTTGACCCACAACTTAAGGTTGAAATCATCCAGTTGCTGCATAAGTTTAAAGACTGTTTTGTCTGGGACTATGATGAGATGCCTGGTTTGAGTAGAGAGTTGGTCGAACATAAGTTGTCGATCAAGCCTGGGAAGAAGCCATTCAAATAGAATCCAAGATGTTTTGCCCTAGAAATTCACTCAAAGATAAAGGAGGAAGTCGAAAGACTCATTCAATGCAAGATCATCCGCACTGCCAGGTATGTCGAGTGGTTAGCTAACATTGTACCTGTCATTAAAAAGAATGGTTCTTTAAGAGTTTGCATAGACTTTAGAGATCTAAATTCTGCAACTCCAAAGGATGAGTATTCTATGCCTGTGGTAGAAACGCTAGTCAATTCCGCCGCAGGACATGAGTATCTTAGTATGTTAGATGGGTACTCTGGTTATAACCAAATATTCATTGCTGAAGATGATGTCCCTAAAACAGCTTTTTGATGTCCTGGAACCTTAGGCACCTATCAATGGGTAGTGATGCCTTTTTTCCTCAAAAATGCTGGGGAAATATATCAATGAGCAATGAACTCAATCTTCCATGATTGTATAAAGACTTTCATGCAAATATATATTGATGATATTGTGGTTAAGTCTGTTTCAGGGAAGAGTCACTTAGGCCATCTTCGACAATCCTTCGAAAGGATGAAAAGATATAGTTTTAAAATGAATCCTCTTTAATGTGTGTTTTGTGTGCAGGCAAGGGATTTTCTAGGCTTTGTGGTCCACAAAAAGGGGATCGAGATCAACCAGAATAAAACCAAGGCCATCGTGGAATTGAAAGCGCCATCAACTAAAAAGGAGCTGCAATAACTATTGGGCAAGATTAATTTCTTGAGAAGGTTCATATCGAACTTAAGCGGAAAAACACATGCCTTTTCACCATTACTTCGATTCAACAAAGAGGGGTTCGAATGGGGGCAAGATCAACAGGAAGCCTTCGACAGGATCAAAGACTACCTGAGTCATCCTCCAATTCTTTCACCACCTTGTAGGAATAGGAGTATGAGGTTGTACATAGTTGCGTCAGACAAAACCTTAGGGAGCATGTTGGCTCAAGAGGATGAGGATGGTGCCGAAAGGGCCATTTACCACCTCAGTAGAGTTTTGAATGATGCAGAAACTAGGTATAGCATGATAGAAAAATTATGCTTATGCTTATATTTCTCTTGTACAAAATTAAAGCAATATATTAAACCAGTTGATGTTTATGTTTCGTCTCATTTTGGTGTTATTAAACATAAGTTGTCTAAACTTATCTTACATAGTCGAGTTGGTAAGTGGGCACTAGCATTGAATGAGTATTCTTTAACATATAAGCCTTTAAAGGCAGTTAAAGGACAAGTGGTAGCAGACTTTATAGTCGGCCACTCCATAAATCAAAGCACTTTGAATTACGTCGAACTGGAACCTTGGAAGTTATACTTTGATGGCTCTAGCCAAAAAGATGGAACATGCATAGGCGTGCTAATTATTTCGCCTAAAAAATTCCAACAAAATTCAAGTACAAGGTCGAAGGACTTTGTTCCAACAACGAGGCTGAGTATGAGGCCTTAATAGCAGAACTTGTGTGATGCATTGCATGCATTTTATTTACAGCAATTTGTTTACAGTAATCTTTCTTGTACAGTTTTTCTGTTTACTGTTGTTTCCATTGCCATGTTCCCCTAGGAACTCTGACTTCTCTTATTCAAGAGAAGTTATGATAGACATTAGGGTTCTAACCATGCATGATAACATTAGTTAGTTTCCCTTTTAACCACAACCTTAGGATGAATATTGCATGATAACTGTAGGATCGAGTTAGTTCCCCTGTAGAGAGTTTGTTTCTCTTCTCATCTTCAAATACAGTTAAAACACTTAATAAAGGTTAACACGTGTTGTGCGTTACGAGCCTTATGCTACTTGAGAAAGAGTTGTGGGAGGGTTTCCCTCACATAACTCGAGTGTTTAGTGTGGTACCCTTTGGGTGACATGCGACGCATTCACTCTCAAGTCCAAGTCTTTAGTGCAACACGAGTTACAAACGAAAACTCAAAAACACTTCTTCTGTAAAAATCTTCAAAAACAAACATTCAAATCCTTTTTGTCCTCTTGGACTTCTTAAATCAGGAAAACCCTTTTCTTAAAGGAGAGTTCTGTTAACTTTCAGTTCTACCGCAAACGGTAATGCCTAAGTCTCCAAAGGTAGAGCTGCAAACACCAACAGCTGGAACTGTCTGTTAACTTTACTTGGATAAAAAAACTGCTGAACAAACCTGTGTTCTCCGCAGCCCGAACCACGTTTGCTCTGACCTTTCGCGCTGTGTGAAAGTACGTACACATACAACGCCTGCTCATAAAGATATGCAACAAAGGGTAGATCACCACAAAGGAACTTAGTCCTTAAAACCCACACATTAACATTTAGAATAAAAGCGGAAACATCTAAACATTGAATCACTTCATTCATATAAACATTTTATACATCAACAGTTTAATTCAAGTCATAAGTCATGTTTACAAAACATCCCCAACAGATACATACACAGATGTATCACAAAAGAACCAAAAGAATTCCTAACTACCCGATGCTACATATCAGAGCCAACCGACCAAAAAGAACGAATCCACGCTTCACAAAAGACCTCCAGCAAACCTACTCTGCAATGCCTCATAGAGCATCATAAAACAGCAGAAGGGTGAGAAACATTATCATAACAAACAATGCATATAATATATATATATATATATATATATATATATATATATATATATATATATACACACCAACATAGAATACACATAACACATTTCTCACCGCAGTACATCACAATTCAATCATATATACATTGCAACGCATATATAATTCACAAAGCATATCCACCATGCAAACATTCACCACTAAGCATATACAATTATGTTTAGTTCAACACTTCACATAAACATACACAATTATGTTCATTACACCAATACATCATATGAAGATAATAATGCACTCATAGAGACCGACTCACGACTCTATGCAGATGCAAATGCGGTACCGACTCATTCAGCAGGTTCAATTGAAGAACCAAATGGAACCATCGTTCGTTACCGAAGTAACTCCCCGTCGGGCCTATGATGTTTACCCATCGCTCACACCTCACATGGGCACACGATGTTTCAGGATTGCTCACACCCCACACGGGCACACAACCCGATTGCTCACACCCCACAAGGGCACACAATCGTTCCACAGATTCTCCACGGAATCAAATATAAACCATCGCTCACACCCTACAAGGGCACACGATCGTTTATGCAGATCCTCCTAGGGATCAAAAATAAACCATCGCTCACACCCCACAAGGGCACACGATCGTTTCTGCAGATCCTACGCGGGATCAGACACACAAGAATGCAATCATGATGCTTCACATGCAAAACGACTCCACACACTCTTGAAATGCATACATATTCACAAATATATAATCATGCATTCTTCACATCATACAAGTACATATAATTATGCACATTCACATCAATCTCATCATGCATTTTCATTCAATTCAAATAAATGCACAAAATTGCCAAACAGCCACATTTCACACTCCACGATTCACAATCTAGGATTCACGCCATACGGCTACCCACAACATTTCATATCACAACATACAACTATGCATAATAAGAAAGGATTAATCATACTTGAATCGAAGAATCGACATTGGAGTGAAAACACAAGAAAACAACATGTTGACGCACTCGCTACCTTGCTCGCTCCTAGCGAGTGCTCGCTACCTGTTCACCTAGCGAACAAGCTCGCGAAGGCAAACAGAAGTCACTGATTTGATTCGCTACCTCACTCGCTCAGCGAAGGCCTAGAGAATGCTCGTGACCCTCTTTGCTACCAGCGAAGAACACCAAAACCATTATTGATAAACGCAAAATCATATATATAATGATGTACTTTTCTACTAATCGGCGGCCGTTTTCTCTCCGATTTCGGATATTTCCACACTATTTGCCCAGTATTTTGCAGGTATTCAAAGTCCATGCTCAAATGGAGCAAGATAAAGAAAAGAAGCATTTACAGGTAAAAACCAGGTGAAAATCAGGCCAAAAAGCAGCAAAAACGAGTTCTGCTGATATGACGATCGTCACAAGGGTGTGACGACCGTCATGCGTGTGACGACCGTCACAGGTCCATGACGACCGTCATGCAGTTAAAATGCAGTTTTCTGCACGTGCTGTCAAGTTATGAAAGTGCCAAAGAGAAGTGGACCACTAGCTCCTATATTTTCTGATATCATTCCCACTTCCCGAAGAAATAAACCGTTGAATATCCCATCTATAAAAGGAGGTAGCTAGTACCAGAAAAAGGGGGGCGCATTGAAGAAACAAAGTGCTGCCAATTTACTTTCAGAGCAATATTCAGTTTCCCATTTTCTTATCGTTGTTTTATTTCCTTTTTTCTTTCCTTCCTTGCAATTGTTGTTTTACCTTCCCATTTCTATTCTGTACGAGTAACTGGCATAAAGACTAAATCCTGCCGCCATTTTGGAGGATTTCCCAAAAGCCAAATCAAATTGTTTACAGGTTTCTATTCTAATCGTAAATTGAATTGCTATTTCCTATTGTAATGCATATTATTATTTTCTGCCATTATTTACGTGTTGTTAATTTATATTCCATGTCTGGCTAAATCTTAAGTAATCGGTATGTAATAAATAATCTGATGGGATCCAATAATTAACCGGTGTATATCTACCTTTTCAAAAAATTATTTATGGCTTCAGTTTTTAAATCGATTTTTCTAAATAAACCTTCGTCGCGACAGCGAGAAATTATTTACAGTAGTTTTGCCACGACAGTGGGAAATTCATAAAGGTACGAACCAACAAGTGACAGCTGAGGCTAAGACCAGATAGTAAAAACTAGGCATTCATTTTAAAAACAGCGACAACGCTTTAAAAGGAATTAGAACTTAATAGTTTTCAAAAAGTAACTTTAACCCCGAACGGGATAGCGATAGCATACGTTCCGCCTTAGAGTTGCGACTAGGGTCAACAACCATCGTGAGACAAAGGTGTTTAAACCATCATTTTCTTCTTAACTATTTTTGAAAACCTAAAGACACTGGTGACCTATAGAATCCCTGAAGAAATAACATATTACATACCGATTCAGGCATTCATACCTTAAGTAAAAGCTTTAGTTCTCTTTAGTTCACGCACTTATTTTGTTATTATTCCCCTAAAACATTATCAACCTAACTAAACACAGTAACACCCGATAATACTAGTTTGATTACGAGTCCCTGTGGGATCGATATCTATTATTACTACGCGATAGACTGTGCACTTGCAGTTAATTGAGTTAGACATAGAAAGTCGCGATCAAGTTTTTGGCGCCGTTGCCGGGGACCCGTTTAGTCAATAGTGTAATCTTTTGTTACACAGTATAGACTAGGTTAACAATTCTCTCTCCCTCTACTAGTTCTTCGATTGTATGCCAAGTACTCGCTCACAAGGCGACATCTTACAACCTACAATCGCCGAACTAGAGCACTTCTTACATTTAAGAAGGCGCATCATCGAATGTCAACGAAGACACAATATTCCTGATCTTCTAGCTCATCCTCCTGTTGAAGAAGCAAAGATGGCTGAAGGACCTCAGAACAAACCGCTGAAGGACTACGCTACACCCTCTCAGATGGAACCTTGAAGTAGCATTGCTTCCCCAGCTATCAATCGAACCGATTTCGAACTAAAATCGTCATTGCTGTCAGCTGTACAAAAAAATCAATTCTCAGGAAATGCAACTAAGGATCCAAACGAACACTTAACGAAGTTTGTGCGATACGCAGACACAGTGAAGGCAAATGGAGTAACTCCAGACGCAATAAGACTTCGTCTTTTTCCTTTCTCTCTTAGAGATAGAGCTTGGACATGGTTACAATCCTTACCATCCAACTCCGTTACGACGTGGGAACAGTTGAAGAACGTTTTCTTAGCGAGATACTTTCCGCCAAGCAAAACTGCTATGCTTAGAGCTCAAATCAACGGATTTCGACAAAAAGATACTGAATCTCTCTACGAAGCGTGGGAAAGGTTCAAAGATATGATGAGAGCATGTCCTCACCACAGTCTAGAAGACTGGGTGACGATCCATACTTTCTACAACGGGCTTCTATATAACACCAGATTAACGGTAGACGCCGCCGCGGGCGGTGCACTTATGGATAAGCCATACAACGAAGCCTATCAACTAATCAAAAACATGTCTCAGAACCACTGCCAATGGGGAGGCGAACGAACTCCAGCAGAGAAACCCTCATCGAAAGGTGGGATGTACGAGATCAACAGCCTTGAAAAGTTCAATGCTAAAGTAAATGCTCTAGCACAGAAAATCGACAGTCTGATCGTTAACCCAACTGCAACCGTAGCTGCTGTAACTCCAAACTGCGAGTTATGCGGAATCGCCACTCATAATGCGCCCGAGTGCCTATTGTTGGCCGGAATCCCACCAGATCAAGTAAATTACGCTCAAGGAAATTCTTACGCAAATACTTACAACCCAGGATGGAGGAACCATCCAAATTTTTCCTACAAGAACGATAATGCCTTGCAAGCACCCGCTGCTCCGCCAGGATATCAGAAACCAGCCGCTGCTGTCCAGACTGCCCCTAGGAAATCAAACCTCGAATTGATGATGGAAAAATTCATAGCTACTCAAGCTCAAATAAACAAAGAATTCCTGAATCAAAACATACACACTAGCGAGCAGATTAAACAGCTGACCGGAAAAGTAGACGCTTTAGCCACCCACAATAAAATGCTCAAAACGCATATATCATAAGTGGCTCAACAACAAGCCTCTGCAGCTGCCCCAGCTGGAACATTTCCAGGCCAGCCCGAACCTAATCCGAAAGGTCACGCAAACACTGTTATATTAAGAAGTGGAAAAGAATTGGAAGGCCCAACAGATCCTAGGAATGAAGATTTAGTAATGCAACAGAAATCTGATAAACCAACCGAGAAGGAGTCTGAAACAGAAAAGAAGGAATGTGACGAGCAAAAGGCCGCCAAAGATGAAAACTCATATGTGCCTCCAGCGCCATATAAACCACCTATCCCTTATCCTCAAAGATTAATAAACTCCAAAACTTCAGGACAATTTAAGAAATTTGTTGAACTTCTGAAACAGCTAAACATCAATATCCCGTTCACAGAAGCGATAACTCAAATGTCGTCATACGCTAAGTTTCTTAAAGAAATCTTGTCTAATAAAAGTAAAATAGAGGATAACGAGACAGTGACACTCACTGCCGAATGTAGCGCAATCATTCAAAACAACATGCCTCCTAAACTAAAAGACCCAGGTAGTTTCTCCATACCCTGCGTCATAGGAAAGTTCGTTATAGACAAAGCTCTATGCGATCTAGGAGCCAGTATAAGTGTAATGCCTTTATCTATATGCAAAAAGCTGAATATGGGAGAACTAAGACCAACTAAAATGTCCGTACAATTGGCTGACCGATCGGTCAAATATCCCGTCGGTGTACTGGAAAACGTTCCAGTATGCATAGGCCAATTCTATATCCCAACCGACTTCATAATCATGGACATCAAAGAGGACTCTGTTACCCCAATTATCCTAGGAAGCCGTTCCTAGCTACAGCCGGAGCTATCATAGACGTAAAGAAAGGAAGGCTAACATTCGAAGTAGGAGAAGAAAAGATAGAGTTCATCCTTACTAAGTTCTTGAAGGCACCAGCTATAGATGACACATGCTATATAGTAGATGTCATTGACGAATGCATACGAGAATTAGAGAAGGAGGAAACTACATAATCTGAAATCATGAAGATCCAGATCCCTGCTATTCATGAAGACGACAACTGGCGTGCACCATACAAAGATGATAGTCTGAGCGAGATCTTAGCACTCACTCCAAATCACATGCCAGGTCCGAAAAACCCAACTTTAGAACTTAAAGAGCTACCTAAAACCCTCAGGTACGAATTCCTAGATACAGAATTCAAAAGACCAGTAATAGTAAATGCTAATTTAGGACAATCAGAAACTGAGCAACTATTAGAAGTCCTAAGGAAATACCCAACTGCGTTAGGCTATAATATAAGCGATCTAAAAGGCATAAGTCCCTCCATCTGTATGCACCGTATCATGCTGGAGGAAGACTGCAAAACTTCAAGAGAACATCAGAGAAGGATAAACCCGATCCTAAGAATTGTAGTCAAAGACGAGGTGAAAAAGTTACTAGATGCAGGAATCATATACCCGATCTCCGACAGCCAATGGGTCAGCCCAGTGCACGTAGTACCCAAGAAAAGAGGCGTTACTATAGTGAAGAATGCAAAAGGTGAATCAATAACCCAAAGAGTTGTGACCGCAAACAGGATGTGTATCGATTACAGAAAACTGAACAAGGCAACTCGGAAAGATCACTTCCCTGTACCTTTCATAGACCAAATGTTGGAAAGACTAGCGAAACATTCGTACTTCTGCTATCTGGATGGTTATTCGGGATTCTTTCAAATTCCTATTCACCCCGATGACCAGGAAAAGACAACATTCACCTGTCCCTACGGTACTTTTGCTTATCGCCGAATGTCGTTCGGACTGTGCAATGCTCCAGCAACCTTTCAAAGATGCATGATGGCAATCTTTGCGGATTTCATAGATGACATCATGGAAGTGTTCATGGATGACTTCTCTGTATGCGGACAAAGCTTCGAAAGCTGCCTGTCAAATTTAGAAATGGTACTCAAAAGATGCGCTAAAGTGAACCTTGTCCTTAATTGGGAAAAATGCCATTTCATGGTCCGACAAGGCATCGTTTTAGGACACGTCATATCTGAAAAAGGGATTGAAGTTGACAAAGCCAAAATAGAGATCATAAAGGATCTCCAACCTCCGAAAACCGTACGAGAAATACGAAGCTTCTTAGGACACGCTGGATTCTACCGAAGATTCATAAAGGATTTCTCAAAAATCACAAAACCTCTTATAGGTTTTGTTGCACCCTAAAATTTGCTCAACCTTATTCACTTGGTTTATGTTTCAATTACATTAGCATTTGCATATAGAGTCATGTACATAGTCTAACCATCTGCATAGCATAACATAGCAAATCATCCAACAGGGACCAATCATTATTCTCATCTCTATGAGCCTATCAAGAGGTTATTATTCAAATTCAAGCTCATGCAAGTCATCAGAAAGAATTTGAAAGCTGGGAAGTGCATCCATCTCCTATCTGAGGGTATCTGAGGATCATCAAAGAGTTGTAAGCTGTGGGCTGAGCATGGAGAGTATGTGGGCATCATGGAAGACTTAGAAAGTCATTTGGAGAAGGAAACAAGTCATTGGTGTAGTCACAAGAATTGCAGTTGAAGACAATCAACTAGTGTTTCATCTGGGGTCAACTCTAGGTCAAATGACTGATTGAAGGGCATTAAGGGCTATTGGAGAGATGTGGGGTTCATCATTTTACATGTAGAGAAATATATGAGGATATGTCAAGAAGAAATCAAGAGAAATCAAGGAGAAGAGGAGTTTCTAAATTAGGGTTTCTGTGTAAAATCCCCTAGTTTAGGTCAAATTTCCAAGCAAGATAAGTCAAAATGCAAGCTTCAAATGGATCCTTGGTCAACATGCAACTTGTAGAGGATCTCAAGACCTTTAATTTGAGTGGTGGAAGACATTAAGGAGATTTATAGAACTCAAGTTATGGCCCTTGCAAGTTACAGGTCATCTGAGGTATCTAAAATTTTGTCTGTGAAAGTGACTTGACTTCCAAGCAATTTTTACCCCTCAAGGAGATTTCAAATGAATTTCTGGTCAACATAAGAATTGTTCCTCATTGTATTAGATTTCTATAATGGTATGGTATGCCTTCATATGATTTGTGGAACTCTACCTATGGTATTGGCAAGCAAAGGGTATTTTGGTCATCTAAGAATTACAGGTCATTTCAAGCCTATGCCCAAAACTCATACAAGGAAGCTTCAAATGGAAAACTTCACAACATCAAACTTGTTCCAAATGACATTTTGAGTCTAGAAAAGTGACCATGAAAGATTGGAAAGATTCATAGCACAAGGTTTCAAAATTGGTAGATTTAATGAATAAAAATGACCTAAAAAATGAGATTTTTCATACTTTGGCCAAATGAGGTGAAATTATAGGTCATTTTGATTGGAAAAATCATTTTGAGAATATTGGCAAAAGTAGAATTTTGAGTTTGGTTCAATATTTGAGAGGTATGCATGGTTACTTACAATGAAAGTTACATAATCCAAATCCAAGGGAAATTATGCATGGGAAGGTTCTACAAACTTCTAGGGATTTCTAAGTTCATGTATATATTGAATTGAATGGCTTCATGCCATGGTTGGTGAATCACATTGCTCATAACACCAAGTTTCACACAATTTCTCCAACTTGCAAAAGCTTTTCAAACTACCTCAAATCTTCACCAATTTTCACAATTCTTGATCTGATCTTCATCACCATCATTCATAGATCACAATTCACACAAGCATTTGGTAGAATTGAGGAGGATTTGTGCCATACACTTCCATCATCCAAGAAGCAAGAAACTTGGAATTGCAAGATCCAAGAGAATTGAACAAGATTTGTTGCATACAGAATTCAAGAACAAGCTCCCTGATCAATTTCCACTCATTGTAAGCATTGGATCAAGAGGTTTTAGCATTTGTTTTCACCATTTTGCACCAGGTTAGTTTCTCTTCGAATTGCATGATTTGGTTAGGATTATAGGGAATTGTTAGCATAGGAATGTTAGGATAAGTTAGATGACTGATTTTGGTGAGTTTAGAGAGGTTTCATGAAGATTGACCATGGTGTGCACAAACTGTTGAAGCTTGTAACTCTTAGAATATTGCATGATAATCTTGAATGAGTAGCTCATGATGATCAGCATAAGGTGTGGATTAGTTTAGGGCAAGAATTGGAGAAAATTGGAAGAAGTGAAAGCAGGTGATCATGGTGGATTCCAACTGTTATGCGTATCGGGTTCCATTGTTGGTTGAGTTTTAGAGGAAGTTATGGTTATGGTTGCGTAGAGGGAAGAAATTGGAGCAATTTTGCTTTTGGAATCGTGTGATTTCATGGTGCCTCGAGGGAGAACAGAGGAGTGTAAGATGCATGCATGGTTAGGGTTTTCATGGCTTAGGGTTGGCTGGAGGTTGAAGAAGACCTGGGAGCCACACGATTTGATCTTTGACTTTGACTGGGGACTGAAACCAACGGCCACGATTGGAGAAGAAACACGGAGGGAAATTCAAATGGTGCAACGCACCGTTTCACTTAAAGGTTTCTGATGGGCTCAGACAATTGTTGCTATGCACACCCCACGAACCAAGGCCCATTTCCATTTCAACTGAAATAATTGATATTTGCACCGTTTTAGTTTTTTTTAATTTTTGTCATATATTCTGATGGTGTTGGGCCCAGACGCGCTTGCTATGCGCGCCCCCCAATCTAGGCCCAGTCTGTGGTTTTAACTGGTTTTCTCTACTAAATGCACCCTCATCCATTTTAATTCATTTTATTTTCTTTCAAAAATATTAATTCTTTAAAAATTCATAAAAAATAGAAAAATGCATGATTTTCATTGGTTGTTTTTTTGCATTGCTCATAATTTTGTCAAGAAAAATATCATACAAAAAAATTCCAATTTCATTTTATTTTAATATTTTTGGCAAATTTTTCTTTTAAATAGGTGTAAATATCATTTTGTTTGATACATGAATTTGGTAATTTTAGTTTGATTAGATGCTTCAATATTTTTAATCCATTCTTTTTAGGTTGATTAGTATAGAGTGTTAGCTTGTGTATAAAATTTAGTTCATATTTTTAGGACTTAATTTTAGGAGATTTGTTTAGGAGTGAATAACATGAACAAAATTAGGGTTTAGGTGATAACTTAGGAGAATTAAATCATTCTTTTAGGGATTGTAGATTGAATCTTTGGGGGTATGGGACTATAGGGATTAGGGGTAGTTATTAGATCCCTTAGAAAATATTAGGATTCCCCTACTGCTATTAGTACTGTCTATATTAGCTTGACTGGTGTGGTGTGCCCTCTCTGGGGATTATTTCATTTGTCTGTATGGGGTATTGGGTTTGCTTGGGGATTGGGAGAGCTGAAGACTTGTGATGATGAAGCCATTGGAGATCCAGAGATTGAAGACCAACTTCCAGAGTTGATGAGGAGATCCTGTGCTGGCAGCTGTTGAGGAGTGTAGGGTTTAGGAGCTAGTCAGAGCCCTAAATTAGAAAGCTTGTTTATCAAACATGGAATGCCTTGTCTGCATCCATTCTTTCTCTATAATTCAAAGCCTCTTTCAAATATCCACCTCCTTCCTTTGGAAGGATCAGTGAATGTATTTGAAAGATAGAACTTTTGAGAGAAAATTGTCTGTATAATGTTAACAGTTAATGAACCACCCTTGGTAGGTAATTGACTGTCTAACATTCATTCACTTCATCTGGTTGACTGATATTCCTCTTGGAGTTTGAGACTTGAAGAAAAGCCATTGCAGATGGAAGATTGATAATCAAGACCTTGCTTGAAGGCTGTGGAGATGGAGATTGATGCTTGCCAGAAGCTTGTAGCTGTTTGGAGATGACCTGAGGATAGGTGTTGATGCAGAGCTGTTGTGGCTGTTTATTTGATCTGTTTATTTCCTGATGTATTGTTTGGTTTTCCTTGATTGTATTGTTTGCTGTTTAACTTGTTGGGTTGAAAGTGAATCCTGTTCACTTTTGCCTATTGTTTTCTAGGTTCGAGGTTGAGTGGGACTCCCTTGCCTCGCTTGTATTGCTGCATCCATGCATTTTACTGCTTTATTGTATATCTGCTATTGTTTCTGTTTCCGTCTATTCCCTTAGGATCTCTGTTTCTCTCTGCGCAAGAGAGGAGCATGATAGACACTAGGTCTTAACCCATGCATGATAACATTAGGTTAATTTGATTCCCTCTTCAACCGTAGGTTAGAGTTCTGTCTCTTCTTTCTCAAAACAAACAGAAAAACACCATAAAACTTTCAAACACAATAAAAGCCACTTCTTTTGTAAAAGAATGTGAACTCATCAAACGTCATTTTTGTCCGCCTGGACTAGTAATCAGAAAAACCCTTTTTCAGAAGGAATAAAAACAATCAAGACAGACTTGTGTCGTACGTGGCCCGAACTACGTTTGCTCTGATCTTTCATGCTGTATGAAAGTACGTAGGCATAGGATGCGATATCCTAGCGAGCAACCTTCCCCTCCTTTCCAGTAGGTAGGCGAACTACGTTGACTCTGATTTCTCGTTCCAGACGGGAATACGTAGGCATAAAGTGCGATACTTTGCCGAGTCCCTTTCTTTCTTTTTAACCCTTAACCCTTTTAGTTTAGATAGAATAACAATCCGTACCAGAAAACAAGCGTGGATCCCGTCGAGTACGACGGACGTGAGGGGTGCTAATACCTTCCCCTTGCGTAACCGACTCCCGAATCCAGGATTTGGTTGCGATGACCATTCCTTTCCCGTCTTTGCGGTAGGTTTACCTCGAGCGTTTCCTTTCCCTCCTGTGGGATAAATAACGCACGGTGGCGACTCTTCTGTTCAGCCGGCGCCGATTTTCGCAGTAGCGACAACTGGCGACTCTGCTGGGGACCCAACGTCCCCTGGCTGCTAAGGACTGCGATAGTTCTTATGCATTTGGGATCCAACGTCCCTTAAGAGAGTCAATCCTAACGCTTGTTTTCCCGTCGAGGATTTTGTATGGATTTATATTTCTGACCTTTATTTTCAGCATTATATATATTGTTATTATTGTTGTGTTGGGGTGTGATGGGTGGTTCTATGATTGAGAGATAAGTCGGACCTGGGCTTGAGTGCACCTAGAATTAGAGTAGAAAGTAGTGGGCGCGTGACGGCTTTGCTTGCATTAGTGTCTCATGAAATCTACACTCGGACGAGGTTCTTCTGGTTGGCTTCCTTTTCTACCCTTTGGGTCGAAGGGGTTGTTGGTCAGCTGAATTGTCGACTCCGGGAACCGATCATTTGGAAGTTGGCTAAGTGAGGCCTCTTCAGGGATTGATGATGCCACTCCTTCTGGGAATCGTATCATCAACCCTGAAAGTATGTGACGCCGACGACCGCATAGGATGTCGTACCTTTGTCAGTTACTAGGACATCCACCTGTGAGAGGGTTTGGGGTTATGCAGGTAACTAGACTTTCAGACTACCGGTTTGTTTCTTGATCTGAGATCCTGGGTATTTATGGAGAGTTCCGAGGTCTGCCAGAGACCAGTTGGAAAGTTCTGAGGTCTGCCAGAGACCAGTTGGAGATATGATTAGAGGTCTATCAGAGACCAGTCGGAGTTATGCTATGGGTCTGTCAGAGACCAGTGTTGGAGCTTTGTTTTAGGTCTGTCTGAGGCCAGGGTTTGCGGACTTCTAGAGAGCCTATTTGAGACTTCTTGATATGGTTCAGGCTATTCGGCTATGGCATTTGGTCCCTGTTGCGTGTTACTTGCATTGCATTGTTTGCATACCCATTATCATTGCATCCCATTAACGTGTGTCTGTGCTGCAGGTGCATTTGCATATCCCCCGGTTCTAGTGCCCAGACTTCTGAGTTTTGATCATGGCTAGTTTGAGGAAGACAGTTGCGTATAAGCTGCCTACACCTGATATTACTCCTTTGCTTGGTCTGATATCTCTTGCTGATGAGGAGGTTAGGAGAAGCTTCAGAATGAGTCATGGGAGATTACTGAGATTACTCTGCAAGCCCACTGCTGATGAGATGAACGGGCTGTACACCTTGATGCAATTCTATGATCCTGCATTGAGATGTTTTACGTTTGCTGACTTCATTCTAGGGCCTACCATTGATGAGTATGTGGAGTTTACTGAGCTACCAGTGCAGAATCAGGTTCCCTTTGTTCACTCTGTTGCTGAGCCCAAGTTGGAAGATTTAGCCAAAGCTTTGCACATGGACGCTGCAGAACTGTTAGTGACTTCTTGGCTTGGGGTTTCAGGTTTTTCTCTTGATTTTCTGGTTGGCAAGGCTCAGGAGTATGCCAAGAGCGGATGTTGGGTGGTTTTCAATGCTATTTTGGCTCTATGCATTTATGGAATTGTGTTGTTTCCTAACTTGCCCAGCTTCGTGGACTTGGACGCTTTCCATCTGTTTGCTGCTGGCAATCCAGTGCCCACGTTGATCGGAGACTTCTACCACTCATTGCACTACAAGAATGAAAACAGAAGGGGAAAGGTTGTTTACTGCTGTGCGCCTTTGTTGAATATGTGGTTTAAGAGCCACCTTCCCCTGAAGGGATCTTTTGTGGAGAGTGCAACCACAGCTAGCTGGTCAGAGCGCCTGATGAGGCTATCTTCCGAAGACATTGAGTGGTTTGATTGAGACTTGCTGGGGTCTGAGCTCATCTTCAGTTGTTCGGGGTACCCTAATATTCCGTTGATAGGAAGAAAAAGGTGTATCAATTACAACCCTTCTCTGTTCATTCGCCAGTTCGAATATGCGTTGAAGAACCCACTAAAGGAGGAAGAAGTACAGGAATCTCTGTACTTCACCGGTGATTTGAAGGGGGAGTTGTTAGCCAAGCTGCAGCATGCCTGGACGCGTATTAACAGAAGGGGGAAGCCGTTGTTAGGGAAGAATGACTGTCAGGCTTATGCACCCTACAGAGTTTGGATCCAGGAGAGAGCAAGTCAGTTGCGGATGCCATTTCCAGATGCACCAGTCCTTGTTCCTATTCCAGTAGCAGAGCCAACTACTGTTTCTAGGGAGGCCTACGAGCAAGTGGTGAAAGAAAAAGAAGCCCTGATGAAGATCAATGAAGGGCTAGAGCAAGATACGCAGTGAGAAAAACAAGGTCGTGCATGCTTTCCAACAGCAGATCGAGCTAGTAAACAGACTAGGGGCTGAGTTGACTGAGGAGAAGAAGAAGCGCGAACGTCTGGGGCAAGAGTTCAGAAGCTCCCATGACATGCTGGAATCCAAAAAGAAGGCGCTCGACGCAGCACACCGAGAAATCTCTTCTTGCAATAAGACTTGGAATGCTACGCTCACCAACAATAAGAAGAGGGAAGATAAGTTGAAGCAGCAAATCTCTGACCTCGAAGAGCAGTTGAAAGCTAGCATTAAGAAGTATGAAGAAGAAGTGATGACCCGGTATAGCCTCCAGAATGCATTGAACAAGGCCATCAAAGGCAGGGATGAAGTTGTGTCTCAGAAGCGGAAGCTAGAGGATCGCTTCGGAGAAGGGGCATGGGAAGAACCGTTGGTGACATGCGACGTGTGCTCAAACGAAGAAACCAACTTGTTGAAGGGCTGCTTACCCGACCAGGTCATCCAGAGACCAAGAAGTTGCTAGAAGAGTATCAGGCTTATGGGAGTACTTGATCGTTTCATGTATTAATTCATATGCTTTATTTGCGTAGTGCTGACCATCACCAGGATTGTTGGTTGAGGTCATGCCTTCTCTTTGTACTCAGTGATATTGTATTCTTGGCTTATTGGATTTCTCTGCAATATATGAGGCTTTCTGTGATTCAGCTCCGATCTTCATATTGCTAGCACTGTCACTGCACTGGCACCTTCGCACTAGAATCGGGGAATGATCTTCCCTAATGCACAGACACACATTGCATTGCATTCACATTCATATCGCATTGCAGGTAATTTTTGGACGGTATCTTATTTCCCGCTCTGTATTAGGTATTTTCAGGATTGCAGATCAGCGCCCGCACAGATATTCCACTCGCACCAACTGTCGAAGAATCATGGATCAAATGCAGAACGAGATGCAAGATATGCGCGAGAAGCTAGCGCTCTTCATGCAGACCATGGAGACTATTGCAAAAGGTCAGGAGAATTTGCAAGCCATGGTACAGCCTCTGTTGGTCAGAAATGCTGGTCACGGTAATGAGGATCATCAGTCCGTGCGAGTCGACACTGTTCATGGGGATGGCACTCCCACGCCAGTGGCTCCACCTGTAGTCAACATACCTGCTGTTAATGTCAACAACGCTACTGCTGCTGGGAACGGTAACGTTGGAGTTGGGAACGAGACTGCTGTCCATAACGTTGGGCTTGGTGATATCAACTTGGGTGATAATATGGGAGGCAACGGCTTCGGTAATGCTGGATTCGGGTTCAATGATCAGGGATTCGATAATGCTGGGAAATATGGTTTCAATGCTCAAGGCTTTGGGCAGGACGGTTTTGGTGTGACCAATCAGGGTTACGGAGGTTTCGGAAATGGTAACGGCGCTGGGTTAATGGCTTTTGGACCTGCTGGAATTGCTCCGGGATACGGCAACAGAGGACGAGGCCCGGTGATGAATCAGATCAGAGCTGGCCGTAATAATGGATATGATGGGTATGGAGCTGGGAATGGCATGTGGCAAGAGGATCAGCAGGAGGACGCCTTCTCCGGCGGAGGTTTCGAGGGACCGATGGATGACTCCCAGAAGATCAGAATGCTAGAAGAGCAGATGAGGGGGGTCCTGAACCAAAGTGTTGTGGGCTTAGACATGTCAACAATGGGTCTGGTACCTGGTTTGAGGGTGCCAATCAAATTCAAAGCTCCTACGTTTGATAAGTATAAAGGGGACACCTGTCCGAAAGTGCACGTGCGGGCTTATTACAGAAAGATGTCTGCATATTCAACCGATGAGAGGATGCTAATGCATTTCTTTCAAGATAGCTTGTCAGGCCCTTCCCTAGAGTGGTATATGGGATTGGAGCCAACGCATATAAAGACATGGAAGCAGCTGGCAGAGGCATTTGTAGCTCACTATAAATACAACAGCGACTTGGCACCCAACCGGGTCCAGTTGCAAGGGTTATCTCAGAAGAAGGGTGAGAGCTTTAAAGAGTATGCGCAAAGATGGCGCGACATGGCTGCTAGGGTCCGTCCTACTTTAGAAGACAAGGAAATGAATGACATGTTCATTGGAACATTCACAGGCATGTTTTATGACAAGTTGTTTCACACATCTTTGGCCAGTTTCTCAGACCTAATTCTGATGGGAGAAAAGATTGAAAACAACATTAAACAGGGCAGATTCCAGGCTGAGGAATCAACTGCATCTGGCAGTAACAGGAAGGCTTTTGGTGGGCGCCGTCAGGGAGATACAAGCGCAGTGTTTGGGGGCCGAGGCAGAGGTCGGAACCAGTATAATCAGCCGCAGCAGGTGGCGAGTGTTACTATTCCGTTTCAACAGCAACAACCGTTTCAGCAACAACCAATGCAACAACAACAGCAGCAGCAGCAGCAGCCACAGCAGGGGGCACAGCCTGCTCAGCGAAGATTCCAGGGTGGTAAACCAAGGAGAGTGTTTGAAAAGCCTCCCTCAACCTATGCAGATTTGTTACAGACGCTGCTGGGTCTGAATTTGGTAGAGAAGAGAACTCTGGCACCTATAACGGGAACTCCTCCGTATGGCTATGATGCAAGCAGGCACTGTGAGTTCCACTCTGGGGCTCCGGGCCACGATGTAGAGGGTTGCCATGCTTTTAAGCATGTTGTGCAGGATCTTTTGGACAATAAGGCTATAAATTTCGGAACAGCAGGGCCGAATATAGTGCAGAAGCCCATGCCTAATCATGGGGCAAACGCCATTCTAACTGAGGAAGGGTTGAATCTGATTATGAATGTCGATGATTTAAAGACGCCGCTGAGCGAGATAAAAAGCCGATTATTGCAAGGGGGTGTCTATCCAGGATGTGAGGAGTACTGCTTGGAATGTTGGACCCTAGCTGGGGGGTGTGATGATCTGAAGAAAGGTGTTCAGGCTTTAATCGATAGCGGCACGTTGCAGTTTGACCGAGCAGCAATTGAAGAGCCTGCAGGGGCAGTAGCAGATAATCAAAGTGATGTGGCCACTGTAACGATCCCTCGAAAGACAATCACTATAACGGCACCGGCCCAGCGACCACCGATCACAATCACTAAGGCCGGACCAGTCCCGTACGAGAGCACGAAAGCAGTCCCATGGTCATATGGGTTGGAAGTGTATTGTGACGGAATAAAGATTGATGTCGATAAGCAGCCAGCCGAGACTGTGGATAATGTTGCGGGTACCAGAGGCATGACAAAGAGTGGAAGGATTTTCATCTCGCCTGAGGTAGAGGCTGAAAGACTGGCAAAGGGGAAGGGAAAGATGATTGAGAACGTCCCTGTGCAGGCAAGCGACAAAGCGTCGGCATCGAAAGATGTAGAAGAGTTCATGCGCTTGATTCGAAAAAGTGATTATAAGATTGTGGAGCATCTGCAACAGACGCCGTCCAAGATATCTATCCTGTCGTTGCTATTGTGTTCTGAAGCCCACAGAAATGCATTGCTGAAAGTTCTAGATACTTCCTTTGTGCCCTAAGATGTTTCCGTAAATCAGCTGGAAGGGGTGTTAGCACATGTGAATGCAGGCCACAGCTTGGGCTTTACCGACTTCGATTTGACCCCTAAGGGGAGAGATCATAATATGGCGCTGCACGTATCTGTCGAGTGTAGAGGATCAGTCATGTCGCATGTATTGGTCGACACCGGATCGTCTTTGAATGTGCTGCCCAAGAAAGCGATGATGAAGCTGGATGTCAGAGGAATCTTGTGCACGCCCAGTGACTTGGTAGTTAGGGCATTTGATGGGACACGAAGAACAGTTTTTGGATCGATAACACTGCCTCTACAGGTGGGGCCGGAGGTTTTCGCGACGGAATTTTATATCATGGACATCCAGCCTGCATATAGCTGCCTGCTCGGAAGACCCTGGATTCATGGGGCTGGGGCAGTCACGTCTACCCTGCATCAGAAGTTGAAATATATGGTGGGAGACAGCGTAGTCACCGTATACGGAGAAGAAGACATCCTGGTCAGCCATCTGTCGTCATTTAAATATGTGGAGGTCGATGGAGAGATTCACAAAACACCCTGCCAGGCATTTGAAGGGTTGCGCATCAAGGACCAAGGTCCCGGGCCGAGCAAAGTGGCGGAGATAGCCGTCTCGTTGTATAAAGAGGCCCAAGCTCTGGTAGAGGCAGGAGAAGCAAAGGGCTGGGGCAAAGTGCTGGAGATTCCTGTGAAGATGGACCGGTTTGGACTGGGGTACCAACCGTCGTCATCAACACCTACTGTGGGGGCACCCCGTTTCAGAGGGCCAATAACCATCTCTGCCAGTGGAGTATGTCATGAAACCATCAACGCTGCTTCGGAGTCTGACGAAGGAGACAACGACTGTGATATGGATGCCTGGATTCAGCCAAGCACGCCAGGACAGGGACTGTGCAACTGGTCTATTCAGGAGCTTGTTCCTGTGACTCTTAAACAGTAATGCTTTGTTTTATTAATTGTTGAACAATCTGGTGTCTTGCCCGGGGCATCATGATTTGCTTAGGGCTGTGCTGTTATGAACATTGCGTGTTTATCATTAAATAAAAGGCGTTTCTCATGTGCAAATATTGCGATCCCTGTTTTTCTTGTTTTGTATTTTTCAATAAAATGGCAACGTGGCTATTCGCTTTATACGCATTTTGAAGCATTTAACCATTCTTTTTGCAGGATAACATTTTCAGATGACATCCTTAAACCACCTATGACTAGTCCCGACTTGGAACACCCGGTATTTCAGGCCGAAGAAGAGGTTGTCGAAGATAGTGACGTTCCCGAAGAATTGTCTTGGTTGGTGAAACAAGAGGAAAGAGTCATTCTGCCTCACGAAGAGGTCATCGAAATTATCAATTTGGGGTCGGAAGGGGTCGAAAAGAATATTCGTGTCGGAGCCGCGCTGCAGAGCGATATCAAGCGAAGACTGGTTGAAATGCTCCGAGAGTATAGTGATGTGTTCGCTTGGTCATATGAAGATATGCCAGGGCTCGATACAGATATGGTTGTGCACCGTCTGCCACTGAAAGAAGAATGCCCGCCGGTCAAACAAAAGCTTCGCAGAACTAGACCCGATATGGCAGTGAAGATCAAAGAAGAGGTTCAAAAACAGTGGGACGCTAGGTTCCTGGCTGTGACAAAATATCCCTCATGGGTTGCTAACATCGTACCAGTGCCAAAGAAAGATGGCAAGGTTCGAATGTGTGTGGATTATAGGGATTTGAATAAGGCGAGCCCAAAGGATGATTTTCCACTTCCTCATATCGATGTGCTAGTTGATAATACTGCTCAATACTCCGTATTCTCCTTCATGGATGGCTTTTCAGGCTATAATCAGATTAAAATGGCGCTAGAGGACATGGAGAAGACTACTTTCATAACGCCTTGGGGAACATTTTGTTACAAAGTGATGCCCTTTGGTTTGAAGAATGCTGGGGCAACGTATCAGCGTGCAATGATGACTCTTTTTCATGATATGATGCATAAAGAGATCGAAGTTTATGTTGACGATATGATTGCCAAATCCCAGACAGAGGATGAGCATCTGGTAAATCTGCTGAAGTTATTCAAAAGGCTTAGGAAGTTCAGGCTGAGGCTGAACCCTAACAAATGCACCTTCGGGGTGAGATCGGGTAAACTGCTGGGGTTCATTGTAAGCGAATAAGGAATAGAGGTCGATCCTGCAAAAATAAAAGCAATACAGGAGATGCCGACACCTAAAACAGAGAAAGAAGTGCGCGGGTTTTTAGGGAGGTTGAACTACATCGCCCGGTTCATATCTCACCTAACTGCCACGTGTGAACCATTGTTCAAGCTCTTGAAGAAAGATCAAGTTGTAACGTGGAATGAAAATTGTCAAAAGGCGTTCGATAAAATAAAACAGTATTTGCATGAGCCTCCTATTTTGATACCTCCAGTGGCGGGGAGACCCTTAATTATGTATTTGACGGTTCTTGAGGGGAGTATGGGTTGTGTTCTCGGTCAACATGACGAGACAGGAAGAAAAGAGCATGCGATCTACTACTTGAGTAAGAAATTTACAGATTGTGAATCTCGATATTCAATGCTGGAGAAAACTTGTTGCGCGCTAGCCTGGGCCGCCAAGCGTTTGAGGCAATACATGCTGAATCATACGACCATGCTCATCTCGAAGATGGACCCTATCAAATATGTATTCGAAAAGCAGGCCTTATCAGGGAGAATAGCTCGTTGGCAGATGGTCTTGACTGAATATGACATCCAATATGTCTCGCAAAAGGCTATAAAGGGGAGTGTGCTGTCTGAGTATCTGGCGGAGCAGCCAATTGATGATTACCAATCGATGAGGTTTGATTTTCCCGACGAGGATATCATGTACCTAAAGATGAAAGATTGCGAAGAGCCGTTGCCAGATGAAGGACCAGAATTGGGTTCCAAATGGAAGATGATTTTTGACGGAGCTGTGAACGCTTACGGTAGCGGAATAGGGGCAATCATCACTACGCCACACGGGTCGCACATCCCGTTTACTGCTCGATTGACCTTTTCAGTTACCAATAATGAGGCCGAATACGAAGCTTGTATAATGGGGCTCGAAGAAGCCATTGATTTGCGAATCAAACATCTGGACGTATACGGAGACTCAGCTCTGGTGGTGAATCAGATAAAAGGGGAATGGGAGACACGTCAGCCCAACTTGATACATTACATGAATTATGCAAGGAGATTGTTGCCTTTCTTTGACAAGGTTGAATTGCATCATGTACCGCGGGCAGAAAACCAAATGGCTGACGCCCTGGCCACTTTGTCTTCCATGTACAAAGTCAACTTCTGGAACGAGGCTCCCAGAATCATTATCTCTCGGCTTGACAGGCCTGCCTTTGTGTTTGCTATTGACGAGGCATCTGATGATAAACCATGGTATTTTGATATTCTTAATTTCCTGAAGAATAAAGAGTATCCGGCTGGGGCATCCAGTCAAGATCAGAAGACTCTCAGGAGATTAGCGGGTAATTTCTATTTGAATCCAGATGGTGTCTTGTACAGAAGAAACCATGACTTGGTGCTGCTGCGTTGTGTGGATGGAAAAGAGGCGAAACTGCTCATGGAGGAAATACATGAAGGTACCTTTGGTACGCATGCTGGTGGGCATGCTATGACGAGGAAGCTGCTACGAGCAGGTTATTTTTGGCTGACCATGGAAACTGATTGTTTCAAGTTTGCGAGAAAGTGCCACAAGTGCCAAATCTATGCTGATAAGATCCATGTACCTCCGAGTCCTCTGAATGTGATGTCATCGCCATGGCCATTCTCGATGTGGGGAATCGATATGATTGGAAAGATCGAGCCGACAGCTTCTAACGGGCACCGGTTCATTCTAGTAGCAATCGATTATTTCACCAAGTGGGTGGAAGCGGCGTCTTATGCGAATGTAACTAAGCAAGTGGTGGTCAGGTTCATCAAGAGAGATATCATTTGCAGGTATGGGATTCCCGAGCGGATAATCACTGACAATGGTTCAAACCTGAATAACAAAATGATGAAGGAGCTCTGTCAGAATTTCAAGATCGAACATCACAACTCCTCCCCTTACCGACCCAAGATGAATGGCGCTGTCGAAGCGGCCAATAAGAATATCAAGAAGATTGTTCAAAAGATGGTGGTGACCTATAAGGATTGGCATGAGATGCTACCCTTCGCTTTGCACGGTTATCGTACGACGGTACGCACATCAACCGGGGCAACCCCGTTCTCGTTGGTATACGGAATGGAAGCAGTACTACCATTGGAAGTTGAGATCCCTTCTCTGAGGGTATTGCGAGACGTCCAGCTAGATGAGGCAGAATGGGTAAAAGACAGGTTGAACCAACTGAGTTTAATGGATGAGAATAGGCTAGCTTCTCTAGTATACGGTCGTTTGTACCAGAGCTGAATGAAGAAAGCGTATGATAAGAAGATACATCCGTGAAGCTTTCAGACGGGCGACCTTGTGCTGAAAAGGATTCTCCCGCCGCAAGCAGATCACAGGGGCAAGTGGACCCCCGACTACGAAGGGCCATACGTTGTCAGAAAAGTCTTTTCAGGAGGAGCGTTGTTGTTGTCCACCATGGACGGTGAAGACTTTACGTCACCTGTGAATTCGGACGCAGTTAAAAAATACTTTGCTTGAAATTGACCTGCTGGACAGAAAAAAAGAGAGTCCAGGCAAAAATGGGGCATCCTGGCGAACCAAAAAATAGAATGAAAGGTTCGGGCAAAAGTTAGGGATAAAATTGAAAAAATGTACACCCGCGAAGTTGAAAACCTACACTGGGTGGCTTCGGCAAAAAAGGGTATCCCGGTGAACTGAAAACCCGTAAAGGGCGGTTCACGCAAAAGTTAGGGATTTGGAAAAGCAAATGACTGCGGTCCGAATTTGATATTGCAGTGATCATCAGTGCGGGAGAATATACTCGAGGGGTCGATTATCAGATACAATCTCTTCGGAAGTGTGAATACCGGGAAAGCATTAGAGTCGGACGAGTCATAGGAGGATCAGTTCGTGATGTTCGTCTGCATCCCGTTGCCGACATGTGTACAAATCTAATTTGTCAATATATTTATGCTTCTTGTGCCTACTTGTATATTTGCTTTGCGTAGCTTCCTCTTTTCAGGAGTTACATCCCGTGTACAAAACTCCGCCCATTCAGGGGCCCAATCAATAAAATATGTTATTCAGTATTTGATGCTGGTTCTTTACTGTTTTGTGCATGATAAACGCCTAAGTTTACTGAAACTAGCATGTGCATAACGTCATTGGCCCTTGCCAACAATTGCTAAAACTTTGAATTAACTGAAAATGATGTCACTAACCTGAATAGATTTGGTTGCATAGGCTTGTCTTGTCTTGTTGGTGTTGTTGCAGGTTTCATAGCCGTACGAGGAAGATGATCAAAAGATTGCAGTAACAAAAGACTTAATCCCCACGCAGGTCGCGATTCTAAGACAGCAATGTTCCTCCCTGAAGAAGGATCAAATTCCCCAGCTAATCGTAGCTTATCCAAGGGGCATGCTCTAGCAAAGTCGTTTATCCTTAGCAGAGCGACGATTTCTAGTTCGAAGGCTGTATTCAGACAGTGCATTTCAAGTAGAGTTGGTGAGCTGTATTCAAACAAGTTCACTTTTCCCCGCAGGGTCATTTACTCTCCCCCAGCGGAGCCAGTGGATTTTCCCCAAGAGAGTCATCCTGTCCCCAGCGGAATTCTCTTCTCAGCAAGTATTTTCATTCCTCCCAGTGGAACTCGAAGATTAAGACTCTCCCCGGCAGAGTTGGTTGTGTGTCCTGGCATTTATTTTGCCAGAATACCGTGTGACATCCGGTCACCCTCCAGCAGAAGTTCAATCATACCAGGCACATCTGCTATTCTCCAGCAGAGTTATATTTCCCAGCAAGGTGTTACTTCAATGTGGTGCTTGGTTAAAATTCCCAATTTCCCAGCTGAGTCGACTTTACTCTTCCAGCATTTATTTTACCGGAATAATTCTGTAGCACCTGGCTATCCCCCAGCGGAGTCGACATCGTCTTCAGCATTTATTTTGCTGGAGCAGTTCCTATATCTCAGCAGTTCGAGTTTGCATTTGCATTGGCATATAGTGTCATACTTGCATCCACCAGATAAAAACGTGTAGCATTTCCATGTCGAATGGAGCATTGCATCGTTGTCAAACGTACGCATCTTGAAACAGGAACCAGGGTGGCTAACTGTTTGTTTCAAGTATCATTCTCATGCAGGTTGAAGGAGCTCTTGCTCAAATGAATTACCTAGACATTCACGGTCTCGACGTGAGACATTCAGCGAAAGTGTCATCTTTGGCACTATTCCCCACAGAGTTATTACGATGAAATTTTCTTTGTCTCTGAACAGAGTTATTTGTGAATTTCTCGTGTTTTCCCCGCCAGAGTTAGCAGGCAAAATTTCTCCTCATTCCCAAGCAGAGTTGTTTGTCATCAACGGGT
This sequence comes from Lathyrus sativus, assembly GCA_963859935.3. Taxonomy (NCBI): domain Eukaryota; kingdom Viridiplantae; phylum Streptophyta; class Magnoliopsida; order Fabales; family Fabaceae; genus Lathyrus; species Lathyrus sativus. Next base: position 433,728,494 of record OZ012739.1, on the reverse strand, counting down.
TTCAGGAATCAGAATTTCAGAGGCCGCCGCCGGTTATCAGAACAGGCGTCCGGTAGTTTGGTTTCCAAATATCCCCAGTAGAGTCCGCTTCAAAATTGCTGTCACGTTAGTGCTAAGAAGTTTTGTGGTTTGGGACCAATGGAAGGATGAGTCCTAACGTGGACAATTTTCTTGACAGGTTTTCTTTGTGCTAGAAAAGTGGGGGTCCTAACGTAGACAGATTTATTTCCTCATGGTTGATAAGAGGTGCTAGTCCTAGCATGGACAGGTTTGATTTCTCAGAATTGTTGGAATGTGGAGTCCTGACGTGGACATTTCTTCTAGGTGACGATATGTGTTAGTCCTGACGTGGACTGATTCGAGTTCTCGGTATTGATTGAGTGTGAAGTCCTGACGTGGACGAAATTGGTTACTCTTCGTGTTGGTGTCCTGATGTGGACCATTTATTTCCAGCAGATAGCTTTATACGTAATGGTGAAATGTGCGTCCTGACGTGGACAAGTTTGTAGTTCTTTGTGATGACAAGATACGAGAGTCCTGACGCGGACAAATTTATCCTTCTTCGTGTTGTTGGCAAAGTGTGTGTCCTGACGCGGACGAGTTTTATTTCCCCAGCAAGTCAAAGACGCGCAAGTCCTGACGTGGATAGGTTCTATTCCTTCAGCAGGTTGAGATGTGAGTCCTGACGTGGACAAGTCTCACTTCCCCAGTGGGTCAAAGGTGCGTGAGTCCTGACGTGGACAAGTTTTATTTCCTCAGCGAGTCAAGAGGTGGGTCCTGACGTGGACAAATCAAGACGAAAAGCGTTTCCTTACGTGGAAAGATTGGAGTCCTTACGTGGACAGATAAAGGAGTGTTCCTTACGTGGACAAATCAAGAAGAGAGTTATTCCTAACGGGGAAAAGTGGGTCCTAACGTGGACGTTGTAGTCCTAACGTGGACGAATACAGAGAGGTGTTCCTTACGTGGAAAGATTGAGTCCTTACGTGGACAGATTGAGATAGTATTCCTTACGTGGAAAGAAAACGTGTTCCTTACGTGGAAAGAAAATGCGTTCCTTACGTGGAAAGATTGATTCCTTACGTGGAAGAACGATGTATTCCTTACGTGGAAGAGTTTAGTCCTGACGTGGACAGATTCATAAAAGAAGTTGGTTTCCTTACGTGGAAAAATGTTATTCACAAGATGAAAAAAGATGTGATTCCTTACGTGGAACAAGTTGGAGTCCTTACATGGACGAATCAAAATGTGATACCAAACGTGGAAAGATTTTATTCCTGACGTGGAAGAGTTTAGTCCTGACGTGGACAGATGCAGAAGAGATGATTCCTTACGTGGACGGTGTTATTCCTAACGTGGAAGAGTTTAGTCCTAACGTGGACGATTTATTTCTGATGAGAGGCAGACGAGCCATCCCCAGTGAAGTTGTCGAGATTTTTCCTAACGTGGACGAGTTTAGTTGAGAGTTCTTTGTGTTGACGACACAGGCGTCCTAACGTGGACAAAGTTTTATTCTTGCAATGATAGAAGCTTTTCAGGCTGATGAAAATAATCCCCAAGCAGTGGTGCAGTTTATTTCTGCGGTTGGCAAATTTCCGGGTTCTTAGTATTCAACCGTCTCGTACCTCGAATGTTTGAAGGTCGTTCGCTCTTCACCCGATCGGGTCCAAGTCGCTTGAATAGGGGCAGCTGTTGCACCCTAAAATTTGCTCAACCTTATTCACTTGGTTTATGTTTCAATTACATTAGCATTTGCATATAGAGTCATGTACATAGTCTAACCATCTGCATAGCATAACATAGCAAATCATCCAACAGGGACCAATCATTATTCTCATCTCTATGAGTCTATCAAGAGGTTATTATTCAAATTCAAGCTCATGCAAGTCATCAGAAAGAATTTGAAAGCTGGGAAGTGCATCCATCTCCTATCTGAGGGGATCTGAGGATCATCAAAGAGTTGTAAGCTGTGGGCTGAGCATGGAGAGTATGTGGGCATCATGGAAGACTTAGAAAGTCATTTGGAGAAGGAAACAAGTCATTGGTGTAGTCACAAGAATTGCAGTTGAAGACAATCAACTAGTGTTTCATCTGGGGTCAACTCTAGGTCAAATGACTGATTGAAGAGCATTAAGGGCTATTGGAGAGATGTGGGGTTCATCATTTGACATGTAGAGAAAGATATGAGGATATGTCAAGAAGAAATCAAGAGAAATCAAGGAGAAGAGGAGTTTCTAAATTAGGGTTTCTGTGTAAAATCCCCTAGTTTAGGTCAAATTCCCAAGCAAGATAAGTCAAAATGCAAGCTTCAAATGGATCCTTGGTCAATATGAAACTTGTATAGGATCTCAAGACCTTTAATTTGAGTGGTGGAAGACATTAATGAGATTTATAGAACTCAAGTTATGGCCCTTGCAAGTTACAGGTCATCTGAGGTATCTGAAATTTTGTCTGTGAAAGTGACTTGACTTCCAAGCAATTTTTACCCCTCAAGGAGATTTCGAATGAATTTCTGGTAAACATAAGAATTGTTCCTCATTGTCTTAGCTTTCTAGAATGGTATGGTATGCCTTCATATGATTTGTGGAACTCTACTTATGGTCTTGGCAAGCAAAGGGTATTTTGGTCATCTGAGAATTACAGGTCATTTCAAGCCTATGCCCAAAACTCATACAAGGAAGCTTCAAATGGAAAACTTCACAACATAAAACTTGTTCCAAATGACATTTTGAGTCTAGAAAAGTGACCATGAAAGATTGGAAAGATTCATAGCACAAGGTTTCAAAATTGGTAGATTTAATGAATAAAAATGACCTAAAAAATGAGATTTTTCATACTTTGGCCAAATGAGGTGAAATTATAGGTCATTTTGATTGGAAAAATCATTTTGAGAATATTTGCAAAAGTATAATTTTGAGTTTGGTTCAAGATTTGAGAGATATGCATGGTTACTTACAATGAAAGTTACATAATCCAAATCCAAGGGAAATTATGCATGGGAAGGTTCTACAAACTTCTAGGGCTTTCTAAGTTCATGTATATATTGCATTGAGTGGCTTCATGCCATGGTTGGTGAATCACATTGCTCATAACACCAAGTTTCACACAATTTCTCCAACTTGCAAAAGCTTTTCAAACTACCTCAAATCTTCACCAATTTTCACAATTCTTGATCTGATCTTCATCACCATCATTCATAGATCACAATTCACACAAGCATTTGGTAGAATTGAGGAGGATTCGTGCCATACACTTCCATCATCCAAGAAGCAAGAAACTTGGAATTGCAAGATCCAAGAGAATTGAACAAGATTTGTTGCATACAGAATTCAAGAACAAGCTCCCTGATCAATTTCCACTCATTGCAAGCATTGGATCAAGAGGTTTTAGCATCTGTTTTCACCATTTTGCACCAGGTTAGTTTCTCTTCGAATTGCATGATTTGGTTAGGATTATAGGGAATTGTTAGCATAGGAATGTTAGGATAAGTTAGATGACTGATTTTGGTGAGTTTGGAGAGGTTTCATGAAGATTGACCATGGTGTGCACAAACTGTTGAAGCTTGTAACTCTTAGAATATTGCATGATAATCTTGAATGAGTAGCTCATGATGATCAGCATAAGGTGTGGATTAGTTTAGGGCAAGAATTGGAGAAAATTGGAAGAAGTGAAAGCAGGTGATCATGGTGGATTCCAACTGTTATGCGTATCGGGTTCCATTGTTGGTTGAGTTTTAGAGGAAGTTATGGTTATGGTTGCGTAGAGGGAAGAAATTGGAGCAATTTTGATTTTGGAATCGTGTGATTTCATGGTGCCTCGAGGGAGAACAGAGGAGTGTAAGATGCATGCATGGTTAGGGTTTTCATGGCTTAGGGTTGGCTGGAGGTTGAAGAAGACCTGGGAGCCACACGATTTGATCTTTGACTTTGACTGGGGACTGAAACCAACGGCCACGATTGGAGAAGAAACACGGAGGGAAATTCAAATGGTGCAACGCACCGTTTCACTTAAAGGTTTCTGATGGGCTCAGACAATTGTTGCTATGCACACCCCACGAACCAAGGCCCATTTCCATTTCAACTGAAATAATTGATATTTGCACCGTTTTAGTTTTTTTAAAATTTTTGTCATATATTCTGATGGTGTTGGGCCCAGACGCGCTTGCTATGCGCGCCCCCCAATCTGGGCCCAGTCTGTGGTTTTAACTGGTTTTCTCTACTAAATGCACCCTCATCCATTTTAATTCATTTTATTTTCTTTCAAAAATATTAATTCTTTAAAAATTCATAAAAAATAGAAAAATGCATGATTTTCATTAGTTGTTTTTTTTGCATTGCTCATAATTTTGTCAAGAAAAATATCATACAAAAAAATTCCAATTTCATTTTATTTTAATATTTTTGGCAAATTTTTCTTTTAAATAGGTGTAAATATCATTTTGTTTGATACATGAATTTGGTAATTTTAGTTTGATTAGATGCTTCAATATTTTTAATCCATTCTTTTTAGGTTGATTAGTATAGAGTGTTAGCTTGTGTATAAAATTTAGTTCATATTTTTAGGACTTAATTTTAGGAGATTTGTTTAGGAGTGAATAACATGAACAAAATTAGGGTTTAGGTGATAACTTAGGAGAATTAAATCATTCTTTTAGGGATTGTAGATTGAATCTTTGGGGGTATGGGACTATAGGGATTAGGGGTAGTTATTAGATCCCTTAGAAAATATTAAGGTTCCCCTACTGCTATTAGTACTGTCTATATTAGCTTGACTGGTGTGGTGTGCCCTCTCTGGGGATTATTTCATTTGTCTGTATGGGGTATTGGGTTTGCTTGGGGATTGGGAGAGCTAAAGACTTGTGATGATAAAGCCATTGGAGATCCAGAGATTGAAGACCAACTTCCAGAGTTGATGAGGAGATCCTGTGCTGGCAGTTGTTGAGGAGTGTAGGGTTTAGGAGCTAGTCAGAGCCCTAGATTAGAAAGCTTGTTTATCAAACATGGAATGCCTTGTCTGCATCCATTCTTTCTCTATGATTCAAAGTCTCTTTCAAATATCCACCTCCTTCCTTTGGAAGGATCAGTGAATGTATTTGAAAGATAGAACTTTTGAGAGAAAATTGTCTGTATAATGTTAACAGTTAATGAACCACCCTTGGTAGGTAATTGACTGTCTAACATTCATTCACTTCATCTGGTTGACTGATATTCCTCTTGGAGTTTGAGACTTGAAGAAAAGCCATTGCAGATGGAAGATTGATAATCAAGACCTTGCTTGAAGGCTGTGGAGATGGAGATTGATGCTTGCCAGAAGCTTGTAGCTGTTTGGAGATGACCTGAGGATAGGTGTGAATGCAGAGCTGCTGTGGCTGTTTATTTGATCTGTTTATTTCCTGATGTATTGTTTGGTTTTCCTTGATTGTATTGTTTGCTGTTTAACTTGTTGGGTTGAAAGTGAATCCTGTTCACTTTTGCCTATTGTTTTCTAGGTTCGAGGTTGAGTGGGACTCTCTTGCCTCGCTTGTATTGCTGCATCCATGCATTTTACTGCTTTATTGTATATCTGCTATTGTTTCTGTTTCCGTCTATTCCCTTAGGATCTCTGTTTCTCTCTGCGCAAGAGAGGAGCATGATAGACATTAGATCTTAACCCATGCATGATAACATTAGGTTAATTTGATTCCCTCTTCAACCGTAGGTTAGAGTTCTGTCTCTTCTTTCTCAAAACAAACAGAAAAACACCATAAAACTTTCAAACACAATAAAAGCCACTTCTTTCGTAAAAGAATGTGAACTCATCAAACGTCATTTTTGTCCGCCTGGACTAGTAATCAGAAAAACCCTTTTTCAGAAGGAATAAAAACAATCAAGACAGACTTGTGTCGTACGTGGCCCGAACTACGTTTGCTCTGATCTTTCATGCTGTATGAAAGTACGTAGGCATAGGATGCGATATCCTAGCGAGCAACCTTCCCCTCCTTTCCAGTAGGTAGGCGAACTACGTTGACTCTGATTTCTCGTTCCAGACGGGAATACGTAGGCATAAAGTGCGATACTTTGCCGAGTCCCTTTCTTTCTTTTTAACCCTTAACCCTTTTAGTTTAGATAGAATAACAATCCGTACCAGAAAACAAGCGTGGATCCCGTCGAGTACGACGGACGTGAGGGGTGCTAATACCTTCCCCTTGCGTAACCGACTCCCGAATCCAGGATTTGGTTGCGATGACCATTCCTTTCCTGTCTTTGCGGTAGGTTTACCTCGAGCGTTTCCTTTCCCTCCTGTGGGATAAATAACGCACGGTGGCGACTCTTCTGTTCAGCCGGCGCCGATTTTCGCAGTAGCGACAGGTTTATTAATGAAAGATGCCGAGTTCATCTTCGACAAAGAATGCTTAGAGGCATTCGAAACTCTAAAGTCACCACTTATCACCGCACCAATCATGCAACCCCCAGATTGGCGACTACCATTCGAAATCATGTGCGGTGCGAGTGATTACGCTGTAGGCGCAGTTCTAGGACAAAGGAAAGACAAGAAGCTTCACGCTATCTACTACGCCAGTAGAACTTTAGACCCTGCCCAAATGAACTACGCCACAATGGAAAAGGAACTTCTAGCAGTCGTGTTTGCTCTTGACAAATTCCGTTCCTACTTGGTAGGAGCCAAAATAATCATATACACAGATCATGCTGCCATTAGGTACCTAATAAGCAAAAAGGACGCTAAACCCAGATTATTGAGATGGATCCTATTATTACAAGAGTTCGACTTAGAAATTAAAGATAAGAAGGGGACCGAGAACGTAGTTGCAGATCACTTATCCCGTATAGAGGGCATCAAACAAGAACCGGTGCCTATCAATGACGATTTTCCCTACGAACGTCTGATAGCCAAATTGGAAAGCGATATGTCCAACTCAACTTCAGAAGAACCAGAACTGGAAAAAGACGTGGAAGCTGTCTATGCCCAAGCCACTCTGCCGTGGTTTTCCGACATCGTTATTACTTGGCCGCAGACGTGCTTCCACCGGACCTGACTTATCAACAAAAGAAGAAATTCTTCCACGGCTTAAAGCATTACTACTGGGACGAACCTCTACTCTTCAAACGAACCTCTACTCTTCAAACGAGGCGCCGACAACTTATACTGTCGCTGTGTCCTAGAGGAAGAAATAGAAGACATCATCTCCCAATGCCATTCAGCACCTTATGGTGGTCATGCTAGCACCTCAAAGACGTGCGCTAAAATTCTACAATCTGGCCTATTTTGGCCCAGTCTTTGGAAGGATGTCCATATCGCTGTACTAAAATGTGACCGGTGCCAACGCACCGACAACATCTCACGACGCGACGAAATGCCACAGAGAGGAATTTTAGAAGTAGAAATATTTGACGTCTGGGAAATATACTTCATGGGACCTTTCCCGTCTTCTTTTGGAAATAAATATATACTCGTTGTTGTCGACTATGTATCTAAATGGATAGAGGTCGTTGCCGCTCCAACAAATGACACGCGAGTAGTCGTTAAACTCTTTAAAAATACAATCTTTCCTAGATTCGGTGTGCCCAGACTCGTCATTAGTGACGGTGGTTCGCACTTCATATCGCGAATCTTTGACAAACTCTCCAAATATGGAGTCAAACACCGTGTAGCCACACTGTATCATCCACAAACTAGTGGACAAGTGGAGGTTTCGAACAGAGAAATAAAGCAAATTTTAGAAAAGACTGTCGCAACCTCCAGGAAAGATTGGTCCTCAAAGCTGAGCGAAGCTTTATGGGCTTATAGGACCGCCTTTAAGACACCAATAGGCACCACACCATTTAAACTAGTTTACGGAAAATCATGTCACCTGCCGGTAGAATTAGAGTATAAAGCCTTCTGGGCTATTAAGACGCTAAACTTCAACTACACTGCGGCAGGAGAGAAACGAATCTTGAACCTTCATGAATTGGAAGAGCTTAGGTTAGACGCGTACGAGAATGCACGCATCTACAAAGAAAGAACCAAGAAATGGCATGATAAACGTTCGATCTGGAAACAATTCAGTGTGGGAGATATCGTGCTCCTATTCAACTCCAGATTGAAACTCTTCCCTGGAAAATTAAAATCTAGATGGTTTGGACATTTTGAGGTCACCAAAGTCCTCAAGAGTGGAGCTGTTGAAATCAAGAATCAAATCAACGCACCGTTTATAGTAAACGGACAGCGTTTGAAACACTATAATCAAAATGAACACAGCGACCACGTGAGCAATTTGAAATTGTTCAAGCTTCCCGAATAGCTTATATCCAAGCTATCGTCAGGCTTCTGACGTTAAAGACAACGCTGATTGGGAGGCAACCTAATTTTCCCCATTTTTTCCTTCTAAATTTATTAAAACTATGTTTTTCTTTTAACTTATAATTTCTATAAATCTCTATTTTCTTATTTTCTAATATTTATTTTATTTTTCTTTTATCACCCTTTGCTTCTTAAAAATATGATCTGAATGAATGTGATTTTTCCAGGATTTTAAAGTCGTTCTACTTTTCTCCCGTTTTTATCCGACTAACGAGTATGGCCGACATCGACGTTACGACTGTTGTGTTTAGAGGACTAGCTCATAAGGCCAGATTTGAGGCACTGACTCAGGGAAGCTTTGCTTCGACTCTATACTATGATAGACCCACCATGGACAAGCTAGAAATCCATGATAGCATTCAATATTTATTTAACCAATTAGGCTGGGAGCAAACTGCTCTAAAGACCCGATTTGCTACCTTCCGCGAACTGACGTTCGAATTCCTTAGCTCCTTAAATTACTTACCTGAACATGGCTATGGATCGACTAAAGAGCTGATAACCTTTAGAATGTTTGGAATAGACCAAACACACAACCGTACCACGTTAGCTAACATCCTAGGCTTCCCTAGCGGACCTTTTGTGTTTACCACCACTGAAGAGGATATTGATCTCGAATTAGACCAATTCTGGGGTTCCATCACCGGTAACTATCACCCAGAACCGAATGACATGCACAACAACGAGATACACAATTCAGCCTTCCGCTATTTCCATAGGATTTTAGCCCATACCCTCTTTGGAAAGGAGGAAAACATTACAACAAGTCTCAAAGGACGAGTTGTTCATCCTTCTCTGTGTTTCACAAGGCCGCCCTGTAAATGCTGTCCCTTTTATGATGAGGGCATTCACACGCCTAAATCAGGAACTGCACTCACCCATTTTAATAGGAGGCCTAGTCACCATGGTCGCCCATGAAATTGGCCTGAGGTATTACCTGAACAAAGCCGTTCGTTTCGGCAACCTCAGATCAATGGACATCCAGTTCTGCTTCAACAGACGTATCTTAGGTACCTTAGGACCAGGAGCCTACGAATACCTCATAGCTGATCAACCTGTCCACCTTTTCACATTGCCCAACCATGAGCTAACCAGTATCCATAACAGAGACAATTGGCTTTATGAATTGGACGAGCCTATGGGACCCCCATCACCTCACTCCACACCCCAGGCTTACATGTATGACAGTGATCAAATCTCAGAAGCACATGACTATTTGTACTACCAAGATTATGAGTCCGAAGTGGAGATAGACCCTGAGACCCCTCCTAACTACCATAACTTTCCTGACCCCACGCCTGAACAAAACACAGACAAGTTGGACACTGTTCTAAGAACTATGGACGACCTCAAGCTGAAAATAACCACTATCAAAGATGAATTAACGCAACTTCACATGGATTTCGTTACTTACATGGACGTAGTTAGCGACCAATTTAATGACGTTATTCAGCAGGTCAACAACTTGAAGAAACCAAAGGAGTGATATTTTAGTTTTCTCTTTAATTTTAGTTTACTGCATTTCACATTGTTTCACATTATTTCATTTTGCAATTGTTTCTTTTTGGATATTGTATTACTTTAAACTCATTTTTGATTCAATGTTATTTTCATTTCATTCTAGTATCACCCTTAATTATGTTTCCTGTTATTTCTTATTTTGTAATCAGTCTATCATAATGCAAAAATCCAATTTTCCACTGTTAAAACGCCCCACAAGCGAAATTCTGCATTTTTGCAGAATTTGCTGTTGTGACGGTCGTCACGCGTGTTACGACCATCACACATCCCTGACGGTTGTCACGCAGATAAAACCCCAATTCTGTCCAACCAGAGGTCACGCACCTCTCCACTTCCACTCCCCTAATTCCTCATTATCCCACATTTAAAACCCTCTAAAAACCCTCTGAATCCCCCATTAAACCTCCACCATTTTCAACTTCCAATTCACCCTTATATATTACCCTCTGCATTCCCATACCTCACCATCCTCAGAAACTTCCTATTCTCAAACCTCTGCACTTCTCTCACCAAAATGGCCAGACAAAACCGTGCAAACCCCGATTTGAGCACTATCACTTTCTGAGAAGGCGAGGCCGGCGAACGGCAGCAGACCAACTTCTTAGTATTCCATCAACGGTCGCTTCATCCGACCCGGTATGCTCACCTGGATTCTCTGACGGAACTCGGGATTCTGGACGGCGTAACTTGGATGTTACAGAGAGCCGGCATCTGGCATCTCTGCATCAATCCCCAACCCACCTACGAGCAACTCACACTGGAGTTTCTCAGCTCCTTCGCATACGCAACATCACCCGGCGATACCAACCAACTTACCGGCGCCGCCTGCTTTCGTCTGTTCGGCACCGAATATCAAGTCCCCCAGGACCGCATCGCCGTCATTCTACAGTTATCTCACAGCGGCGATGCTCACCGCCGCATATCCGATCAGTTCTACCAAAAAGCTTTCCCTCTTTGGAACCATCTGACCGGAACCATTCCAGAAAGTTGGGACACTCTGAACGCCACTCATATCCACAACCCAACTATCCGCTACTTCCACCGCGTGTTGAGCAACACAATATTCGCTCGTGACAGTAACCACAAGGTCAACTCGAAGGAGCTGTTTTTCCTCCGTTGCGTGTTCGCTTCGGAACCTATTAACGCTGCCCCGTTCCTCTTGGCTCACATTCAAGCCAATTGTAACCGCGGCTCAAAACCTTTTTATTTCGGTGGCATCATCACATCCATTGCCATAGGCCTCGGCCTCGACGACCGCCTCCAGACACTCCTCCAGATACCCCATGTCTTCCTAGACACCGACCACTGTCGCGCCTCCCACCTCATCAAGGCCCGCACAGATGGGAGATGCCATTCGGTAGTGCGAGGCCGCACTATCCAGAGCATCATCATGCCTTCACGCACCCGAATGCATCCGGAGGATAGAGCCAACTGGCTCTTCGATACCACTGCCCCTGCTGCCCCAACACAGGATAATATCCAAGAGCGCAGGGACGAAGTTCAAGAGGAGCTAGACAGAGCTGACCAGCCTGAGCCATCACAAGCACCTGCTGCCGAAGGCCCTTCCGCGCGCCACCGCCCCTGTCCTGCCACTGATGACACATCCGAGGCCCTCCTCCGCTGCATCGAACAACAGAACCAGATGATGCTTATGATGGAACAGCAGAACCGAAGGGCTGCAGAATTCGAAGCATGGCAGAGAGAGCAAACCGGTCAAATTCAGCAATCTTTGCAGATGATGCAGGATGTCCATTCCGGAATGGCTGATGAGATGGCACACCTCACTGTGCGAGTCGATGGCTTCCGTGATTACATCTTCCATACCGGAGCTCTGAACCTCGCGGCACGCGATGGCCCAGCCAGAGGTCGAGGTAGAGATCGAGGACGAGGAAGGGACTAGTAGTATTTTTCATTTTTGTCATTTTGTTTTCTTTATTTATTTCCTTCGTATTCCTCCCTTCCGCATTCTTTCAAATCAGTGAGGACACTGATTGAGATAGTGTGGGAGTGGACCGTTATTTCCCTTTTCCCTGTTATTTCCCATTTCCTATTGTACTTTTTCTTTCGAATTTTCAATTTAAAGTAATTTTAATTTCCGGCAAATAAGCTCTTATATATATATATATATATATATATATATATATATATATATATATATATATATATATATATATATATATATATATATATATATATATATATATATATATATATATATATATATATATATATATATATATATATATATATATATATCCGTTACGTGAACTCCCCGCGCTTCATATGACATATACAAAGAAACTTTTATCCTTTCCAAAGCATCACGCGTTACGCCTAAACTTTACCAAGTTGGAATTTCCGAGAAGAAAATTTTAACAAAAGCTTCTACGCCCTGACACCTTAGACCTCTGGTTTATGCGAGTCAGTCTCACTACTTACTCGTATCAAAGCCTCAAATTTCGACTCGAACGGAGCCCCCGGTAGTTTATACGAGCAGTCAGCACCATCCTAAACACTTCTAAGCAAGAAACTGATGCAAATAAGTGTATGATCTCTAGTAAGAATTCAATAATCTTGAAAGAAAATAAAATCCATATTGCATGAATATAGAGATATGTCCCTTCTAAGTTAGGTGCTCCTCACCCGAGCATTTAGCCCAACGGTACGAAACTCTTGCGGATTTATAGCAGAATAAGCATATGTGTAAAGAAAAAAATCAAAATAGCAGAGAGATCAAAATCACCAACAGGTTTTCTTGCCATGAACATATATGGATAACGGGCTTAATGTGACTGCGCCAGAACGAAGCCGGGTAAAATTTGTTGCCCGAGACTTGAAGCCGAGCTACAGTAACATGATTGAGACTGGCTTGCATAAAAGAGAGGCCTTCAAACACTTACAATCAAGTGTCGTTGCCGTATATGCTTTGTTTCCATTGGATCCCCGGCTCTTCTTAACTTGGCGTCCGAAAAATCTTATCAAAGGAAGAGCGTGTCGCGTGCTCGCCGAACTTTAAATTTTTCCTACCTTTACTTGAGGACAAACAAAGATTCAAGTTTAAATTTTTCCTAACTTTAAATTCCTTCGGATGCGTAAGGTGACAGAAATATTGCGATACATCAGCAGAAATTTAAATCATACATCATGCAGAAATTAAATGCGAAAAGTAAACGCGATTATTAGGTTCGCGAGATTACAATTGAGATACAGATACAAATATGAATGAAACTTAAATGAAAACTCAATACACTAAATGTGAACTGCAAAAAATGAACACCCGTTAGTAGGCACGGTCAACCAGTTATCAGATGAACTACGAGGCTGTGAAGAAAATGAGATACAAACTCGAGATTGTTTTATTTGATATTTAATGATTTAATGTACAAAAGAATTTTTTTAAAAAAGATTTTTATTTTTTCATTATTTTAAAAAAAGAGTTTTTCATTTTTCATATTTACAAGAGTTTTAATTTTATAAAAAAAAAAGTTTTAATTTATTCTTGATAACTATATTTTAAAAAGATTTTTTTTTTATGATTAAAAGAAAAATATTATATTATTATTTTTTTTTTTTATAAAGATTTTTTTTATGATTAAAAGAAAAATATTATATTATTATTTTTTTATAAAGATTTTTTTTTAAGTGTAAAATTAAAATGTAAAAAATAATAGCTTTTTTAAAACATAAAACAAATAAAATTTAAAAAAAGTACAATAAAATAATAAAAAAAAAATAAGAAGGAGGGGGGGTTGGGTCGGTCACCACATCCGGACCCAACCCATTCGTTATCATTAGGGAACGAAACTTTAGGGTTTCCCCTGGGTGTGTTCGCGGCGCTGTTCACACATTCATCTTCTCTCATCTCTCTCGCTTCTCTTCACCGTTCTCCTTCGCGATCCTGAAAAACACATGCAAAACAATAATGATAAGCAGTCCTGGCTCACTTTTATGGTGAAACGGCCGGTGATGAGGTTTTCCTCTGAGGCTTGGAATCGATTTGCCCGCCGTTCAAACGGCGAAGGTGAACCCTTCCTCTGGTGTTTCGATCGCGACTTTGTTCGTAAGGTGATGGACGGCTGAGGCTCGAGAAAGATTTTGCTCGCCACGAATCAAATGGCGCCGGTGGATTCTTTCTTCGTTGGGATTCTGCGCGCGTTTTGACGGTTGCCGGTATTCTCCGGTTAGGGTTCCGCTCTCTCTCTCGCGGCTACCTCCCTCTCTTCATCAGGTTATACCTTCCTTTTTATAACCAACTTCTGGGCCTTTAATCCGTGTGGATTTGTACTATTTTTCTGAGATTAACTTTGATGATTCGATTTGATTTGATTTCATTTGGTTTTTCCAGATTGAGTTCCAATAGGGGCTTTTTCTGATACGATTTGGATCCCGCTCGAAACTTAGAATCTGATTGGGATTTCCAACTGATGTGATTTTTCTGATTGATTTGTTTGATTGATTCAGATGGAGATGTTTCATGATACGGTTGGGATCTGACTCGAAACTTTCCATTTCCAGATTCGATTTTGTTTGATCATTTGGATTGCCTCTGAATTTATTTGATCTGATTGGTATCTGGATTAATTCGTTTGTTCTACTTGAATTCAATCTGGACTGTGCTGATGCGTTTTCGATTTGATTCAATTTTAGTAGTCTGAACTGATTTGTTTTGATTTTCTGGTGCAGTTAGCTTTTCCTCTTCTTCTTTCAGAGAGGGTTGATGCTACGACTTCGGTCGAATCAGAATTGCCGGGAAAGGTATACGGCAATGATGATACCGTTCTGAGCCTTCGAGGGATGTTTCTTCGACGATGTCGCGGTTGCTTCTGATGATCTTCGCGTGTGGTTTATCACTTATTCCCTTTGAGTTGTTTTAACTGCTGATGATATTTGATTCTTGTGTTTCAGAGCTGATACTCTGGGCAATTGCGTCCAACTATGAATGCTTAATGTTGCCTTGATACACTTTTGGGCGATGATGATTTGAGCTACGATGTTTGATTAACCGAGCCATGTATTTGTTCGTTTCATGAACTAAGTATGATCTGATAATTTGTTTCGGTGACTTGTTTGTTGGGGGCGATGATGCTCATGACTGAGCCCCATTCTGTGCTGCCTTGTGCTGCAACTTGGTGCCCATCCTTGTGACTTGCCATCCGTGAGGCTTGCCCTTTACTTGACAGCCTTTTGGTACAGTTTTGCAGCTTGTTACAGCTTTATTCTTTTGGCCTTCTTTGTATTATCTGCTGCTACCTTTTCTTTGGATCTTGTTATGACAGACCTACGAGATATTTTCTTATGGCTTCTTGCGCATAAGTCTGCCTTCTGATGCATTGTTTAGTTGGCATATGGTGTTCTGTTTGCAATTTGATGTGGTTTTGGCTTGTATTTCAATTCTCTTGTCCTGTTCAGGATTGCTGCAGTTTGATGCCTATGGCAACTTATGAATCATTTTGAGTTTTGAATGCTGAAACTGATTATTGATGTGCTTGTGGATTTTCAGGTGTGGGAAGTTTTGAAACCAAAGTTACTCAGACCTGCCGGCATCCGGGTCTGAGCCAGAACTTGCCTATGTTGCCTTATTCTCGTATCAGTTTGGGAATCCAATCGTGGCAAAACGAATCAGTCCCACTTCATTTATTTTTCTAATCTCTCGGATGTCCCGTATCGATAAGAACAGGTATTACCTGATCTGACGCCCACGGCGCGGATCGGTAACGGGGGTAGGACGCAGCTTCGGTTGTGCCACTCCCGGCACTCGATGATGACATTGTTCTGAGAGTGTCGAAAAAAACTTCTAACATTTTCTGTACTGTTTGTTTTCTTTTGATGTGCAGGTTAGCTGAGGATTTATGGAGAAGTTCAAATACAACATGAAGACCTTTAGATGCTCTTAGGATTTAGGATAGATGTTTTAATGTAATCCCTTAAGATTGAGAACTTTTAATGTACTTCCTTGTAACAGCACTTTGTAAAATATGAATCAACATCCACATTCTTGTATGATGACATTATTTATGAAATAAAATTCTCAAAATTTTGAATTTATTTATATTTTATTCTTAGTTAAAAAATATAAACAATTGTGAATAAATCCACAAGTATTTAATATTCATTAACATAGGCATAAAACATAAATATTCCCAAGTGGTATTCTTATTGGTGCACTCGTCTCATTTGTAATCCTAATCTCATCATTAGATTAAAATGTTAACCAACCATTTCATAACCAAACATATATGGGCACCGTAATCACAACATTTTCAGCATCGACAGTAATACTAATCGTAATTAAATTCCAATGACCAAATGCCAAAATCTTAATATGATCAGAACTGGTGACAGATAAATGCCTCAAAACCATAACGTATCAACTGCCTCAGAATTTTAATAACAGCCCGTCTTCAAGGAATTGGTAGAACTTGTGTAAAATGACCAAAATACCCCTGGGACCAAATCTGCAAAACAAAAAAAACCTTCATAACTGGTTAACGGTTAGCAATGTACATATGAGATGATATGCGAAATGACTGACTAAATATAAGGGTAAAATTTGGGGTATTACACATTCTTTTCAGAAACACATAACAATTATCGAAACAATAAAATCCTAAATTGATGGACTATTGGTTACTTTATCAGAAACCCTAGCTTGGAGCTTTTGTCCGACTCTTACTCAAGGCTTAGTTTAGGACACCTCACACATGCACGACTTCCTCTTGGGCTACCTGACAATGAACCCTTTTATTTCATGCAATCCCATGTAACTTACATGTACCCCCTCTCCCATTCCGATGTATGCATTCGTATTTCTTTGATTGTGGTTTATCTTCTAGGAGCACCCTTAGGGACTAGCATAGATTAAACCATTTTCAAACTAATTCTTGATCCATTGTCGAGCCATTTTCAAACACCCCTCGTAAGTCGAGTACCCGTGCGCATTCGCCATCAAACTATCGCACACACTTTCACATTTAGTCGTGGTTTTGTTATTATGAGCACCCTCAGGGACTAGTATCGTTTCTCACAACCTAACCCTTGATTTATGGTCAGGCCGATTCCATTATTAACCAAACCCTCGACTCATTGTCGAGCCATTTTCAAATCAACTTCCATTCCACCACGGTTTTGCACGTAAATATAAGTCAAACCCTTGATCCAACGTCAAGTAGATTTTCTTAATCAAACCATCAAATCAATTAACAACTATTTAATTCTTTTCAAGGTGAAAAGAGGGGGATTGAGCCTTTGATCTCTCTTCAGTTATTTGGATGCGAGTTATCTTACTCGTATGTGAGTGATTGACGCCTCTTAAAACATTTCCAACTCGATAACCTTCAACCATCTTCCAACCACTCATCATTCAAACACCGTTCAAACACAACTTCTTTTCAAGATGAAAAAAGAGAGAAAGTCAAGCCTTTGACTCACTCTCCTGATTACTTAGGCCCGAGGAGCCTTTCTTAAGCTCGAGTAATCGTCATCCAAATCAAACTTCAACCACTTCAACCCCATATTTTCGTGGTCGTCTCCACGAACTACGGACGCTCTGATTCTTCATTCATTTATTGGATGTAAGATATGTAGGCATAATATTGTGATGGTCTTGGCGAGCACACTTCCATCCATATTTCGTTTCCCCCTATACTTTCCCGTAGTCGAACTACAAGAGCTCTGATTTCTCATTCTCGTCCGAATGAGCATACGTAGGCACAAGGGCCCCAATCCTTGGCGAGCACCTTATCCCTTAACCATCCATTTTCACCTAGCATCGTTATCCTTTTATCGTATCGTTCTGCATTTATTAGTAATAAGAAAACAATTAAAGCTTAGCTAACGTTCATCATAATTCGAATTAAGAGGTTCCCGTTGAGTACAACGGACGTGAGGGGTGCTAATACCTTCCCCTTGTGTAGCCGACTCCCAAACCTGGAACGTGGTTGCGACGACCATCTGTTGGCTCCTAATATTGACGCCTGAACAGAGTTAAAAATAGTAAATAGAGTTTCCTGGGGAAATCTAATGACTTTGACTAAAACTATGTTTTATGGAGTAAGAGTCGAAGACGGTTTTTCGTCAGGAGGTTCTATGTTATGGACTTAGAGATATTCCTCAATAGTTGGAAGACCCAATTCGACAGAAGCATTGTTCAGGGGCATTTAGACGAGATTTTATTTGAATTCAAATAAAAGAGGGAAAGTCCATTTTTTAGAAAGACACGTGGAGCATCCCGGTGGTTCGAAGGCATGCGCAGCGATACTTATCCTGATCTCATTTATTAGTCGTTAATGGCGGTTATGTTCAATGGTTATAAATAGCAGGTCTAAGTATTAAGATGTGGGTGTTCAATTATGTACAAAATCTCCATTTACTCTAAGTATCCATATGATTGAGAGAAACGAGTCGTGAGAATGTACGTTGACTAAACACCAATTTTATTTCAATGCAATTTAACACTTCTTTTACTTAAAAGTTTACTTTTCTCTATGCAAGTTATTATCCTTATTATTTATCAGTAATTTACTTCTTTTTGTCGTTGCTTAAATTCATTCATACTTGAAATAATTTGCCTTACCATGAAACTCGTCGAAGTGTTCATAATTTTCATTCACTTCATTTAAAAAGACCAATTAGCACATGTCCTAGGATTTGTGTGGTCGATCCTGCAAGTAACCCAGATCTCTTTCGATTTGTTAGACCAGCGGTTGTTCCCCAATTTTCACTGTGAACACCATCGTTCCTATCCTTTCGTTTAAAAGGTTTTCTCGATATTTTCCTTTCCCGTCTCGTCAAGATAAATAAAGTTCAGTGGCAACTCTGTCGAACTGTATTCCGCGCCTTTAGCGTGAGGGTCGTATATTCGAGTGAATTTTCGAGGTACAACAATTCTAAAGGGGGATCTTTTGCCCCAGGAGGGACAATAGTCTGACCTTCCTTAACTAATAAATTAAATATTTCGTCGCATTTAGATACATCAAAAATATATGTTTTCGTGACGTATTTATCTATTTTTTTAGTTTCGACAGGATTTTTTCATTTGATGGTTTTAATAATTTACACGTGTATGGAGGCCCTGGCTTCAGTTCAGCCACATTAACCTCGCTTTCGTCGACGAGCTCCTCGTCGTTAGAAGAGTATTCGTCAGTGGCCATGTTCAAAACCTTCTCTTTCTTGCGGTATCTGTTAGCCTGGTTTTTTTTTCATTTTTTAAGCGTTCAACTTGTCGGACCCATCAGCTAACTGCGCCATATCTCTGAGATATTGCGTGTCTAACATTTTCCGGATTGAATAATCTAGGTCGTCAGCCGCCATCTCGACTAGCTCATGTTCAGGGACTTGCATGAAGCATCATGCTTTCAAAAGTCTAAACCTATTAAGATATTGGTCCACCGACTCTATGGCCTTTCGTTTGACACTGGCTAGCTCTTTCAGACTAATTTTTTATTGTCCCGTGTAAAACTGTTCATGAAACAACCTTTCTAATTGTGCCTAGGTATGGACAGACTGTGGGGGTAATATGGTAAACCAAGTAAACACATTCTTTGTGAGGGAACTTGGGAAATACTTCATTTTCAAGTCCTCGTTGTTCGCTATGTCACTAGCTTCAGTTTGATATTTGGTAACATGTTCGACGATGGACTCTTCGGTCTCTCCGGCGAATTTGGTGAACTTCGGAACCTTCCAGCCCCTAGGCAGCTCTGTTTGCAAAACAAAGTCTGGTAGTAGGGATGTATATGTTGTTCGTTGAAGACCTGGGTTCACTCCATTATGAACCATAATCCGTTCCACCATAGCTTTTAAGTTTGGTTCGCCAGCCATGGCTTCGTGTCGAACCTGTCTGACCACATTGTCTGGGTCTTGGTTCCTATAAACTAAAACAACGGGGGGACCTTTGGGCCACCCTAGGTGTGTGTTCAACCTCATGGGGTTTCTGGTTAATTGTTTCGTCTTGTCGAATTGGCGTCTCCGGTCGAGGCGGCGGCGTCTATCGACCCGGGGACCTAAGAGCGCCTAAGAAATCACCTATCGGTGTCATCTGAGTTGCTAACTATTGGTAACTCCGAGTAGAATATTATATTAATGGTCTTAATATGGTGCCCATTTGCTAGGTCAACATGTGAACTATTTCGTGATTACTTTCATCCATCTGTTGTCTCATAACGGCGACAAAACTTGAGGTGAAAGTGAGAATTGAATGTGACGGAAGACTAAACCCTGGGGGCCTAGTAACTTGGTTCGCCTATGGCCCCAATCCTTGATACGATGAGAAAGCTGACGATGAACTTTCTACAAATAGTGGGCCACTATGATGTAAGCTCGACATGAATTATGTCGGCATCCCAAAAGCTCGAGGCGTGGGCATTGTGAAACTAGACACATACTGCCCCCAGTCCATGTCATCATAGGTCTAGGTTTATGTCGACGTGGCCTTATGACAGGCCTACTATGTGCAGTCGAAATCGCAGACACAGTGTCAGCGCCAACGTCGGTTATTTGCATCACAACCATATTTCCTTCCGAAGACGGTTCTTTGTTTGGACGTAGTATCACCATCTTACTACTATGTAAATGCATACACCCAAACCAACGAGTCATACTGGGCGTGCCAATTTGTCCGTACGCAGTTTTCGCGCTAACAACCTCTAACCTCTTAACGCAGGTTTACTTGCGGGACCGGTCAAACAAGTCCCAGAATTATCTGTTCGAGTCTATGCGACGGTGGTATAATGGTTTTGTTTTGAATAAATTAGAAACAAACTCGAATAAAAATGTGTATACCAAATGAAGGACAAATAAAATAAACGAGTAAAAAATCAAAATATCTTAAAGTTTGGTAATGTAAATTGCTTTTAAAAAGAAATGTGGATGCGATAATACATTTTGCAAGAATGAACTCTTTTCTCTTAACGTTTGGTACTCAGAGTGTTTTTCCGTTACAATGTTACAAAATACGCCTCCCTCTCAAAACAAAAATGGGTATTGTGTTAAATAGAAAAAGAAAATAACTGCTATGTTGGTCTTGGTGGTGTCACATGTCCCTACACGACTTTTGTAACTTCTCCACGTTCTTAACTTTTCAAATTTTCTTTCCGCTCAAAAGTTCTTATACTTCGTATCAATTTCTTTAGCCACCGGTTGACACTTTCGACAAAATCACTTTAAGTCGAGTTAAAATCTTCTTCTAATGGCGTCGACTTTCCTCGTTTCTTTCACCACCTTTCCTAACCTATCGACCCACAAGTCAGCTTCTATATCAACTTTTTCCAGTCGAAATTTTCCGGTCAACACCCTAATACTTCTTTAATTCATAACTTGCTTTATAAAAAAACATACTTTAAAACGACACATTTTCACGTTTTGCAAGCTCTCTTGAAAATAAAATTACAAGCACAATGCACCGACAAAGAAAAATTAAGATAACCCATCTCCCGCGTTGGAAAATTTCACTGGTTCCTGAAGGCCGAAAGCCAGCTCTTAATGCAACAATTCCAGCTAAATTATTTATACTACCATAAGACCAACCCTATTTCTATATATAGACATAAAACTACATTCTATATTTCTATTATATTTTTACCTATCAATATTTTCCATTTCAAATTTAAAAACACAACACAAACGAACTACATTTTAACAAAGAATCATATATTTTATCCGTCTAAATATTTTTACAGGGTTGATTAATTATAATTATTAACTAAAATTATCGTTGAAATATGAAAAAGTTTTTGAGAGGTTGACATTGATACCCGCAACAAACACAAATTTCGAACGGTAGAAACACACAAACAAACATAGGAAAACACATTCATTCTCGTTCTTGTCCCTTTCAAACATGGTTGCATTCTCCATCTTCGTTTTCTTTTCCTTAATCCTCTTTCTTCAACCTTTTTCTTCTTCTTCTTCTCTTACTATCTCCAATAACACTAATTTCGACCCCGACACTGACCTCTTCGGCGATGCAAAGCTTCTCGCCGATCACTTCGGTGGGTCCCACGTTAAACTCACCCACCATTCTTCTCTCACCGCCGGTCTCCTCCTCCGTCATAGCCCCGTCACGTTCACCAACCCCACTTCCTTCTCCATCGAATTCTCATTCTCCATTACTCCCGATCCCGGCGATGGTCTCATCCTTCTAATCATCCCCGGCGATCTCTCGTCTGCATTCCCAGGTAATGGCTCCTACGGTCTTTCACCTCCGGCAAACAGTTACCTCGGTGTCGAATTCGATACGTCGAAAGACGAAAATGTTGGTGATATGAACGCGAATCATGTCGGCATCGACGTCGGAAGCCTCATCTCCGTAGCGGTTGCGAATGTCTCTAGGTCGAATTTGGTTCTCAATAGCGGCGAAAAGTTGAAGGCTTGGGTTGATTATGAAGCTGGGTCGCAAAGATTGGAAGTTAGGTTAAACAAATTGAATGAAACGAAATCTGTAAATCCAATCGTTTCGCATACCATTGATTTGTTTAAGATTTGGGGTAATGAGCCTGTGTTTATGGGTTTGAGTTCTTCGAATGATGCCGATTCTGTTCAGGTTGTTCGTGTTTATTCATGGAAGGTTAATGTGAAGAAAGCTTCAAATTCATTGCATTCTGAACCTGCTAATCCTGAAGAACATGGACAAGAACAAGCTGTGCTTGATGCGAAAAGAAAGGATCGTCCTTTGACATTTCTTGCTGGTTTGATATTTGGATCTGTTTGTGTTGTGTTGGTGACATTTGTGATTTTGTTTATGTGGGTGATTTTCTTCCATAAACGTGAAGAAGAGTCTCTTGCTAAATTGCCTGAACACCCTTCTGATGTAAGGTATGAAAGGATTGATGTTGCTGTTGACAAGAATGCTGAAGATCATGAGGAACACCATTAGAGAACATGATGTGGAATTCTTTTGTTTGGTAGGAAATTGTGATATTGTTGTTCCTTTGTTCTGTCTATATTTAATTAATGTGGGAAATTCTTTTTTAGGAGATTATGATATTGTAGATTCATTGTAAACCAACCTTGTAAAATATTTGTACCTCATCATGGTTGGGAACCACTTTTCATTTCATTCATTCAAATCTTGTTTATTAATGCTTCTTTGTGTTGTGAACTTTTGTTTAGATTTGTGGAGGTTAGTAAAATTGTTTTTTCTCAAATATATGTGTTCGAGTTGTTAAATTGTGCATGATTTGTTTGAGATCATTTTTCTAATTACATAAGAAGAATTGGGAAATGACCTTTTGTTCCTTGAAGTGCTATATCGCTTGGTCCCTCCAAACCAAACAAACATGTTGCTTTAAGACATACCAAGCAAGAGTTAAGGTTGGATGATAGAACAGGTATTGTTGCTTTGATGTAGTCATGTAGCAATATGATGGAAATCATTCTTCCAATTTCATTATTTTTTTAGGTTTAGGAAATTGAGGTGAGAATTATTAGTGTGCTAAACTGGCATTTGGGGCGGACAAAGTTGAGGGGATGGGGCGGACAAAGTTGTGAAGGTGTGGATTGAGAACTTTAATTCAGTTTTCTGTAAAACAAGCTAGAATGGAGCATGGCATTGCCACCCTTAAAACATTAAAGTATCCTTAAAACATAAAAGTGACAAAACGTTATTTCCATCCCGTTTAACCTCGTTTTTGCCGAAGTTTGTCAAAAAAAATAGTGTAGAGCGGATAAAGTTGTGGAGTTTGATCCAAAGCTTTGGTTATGCCTACAAAAATGCAAATATGACAGGTCTGTTAAGTCTGTCTGTAATGCCCGTTCATTTTAAATTAAATTATTTATGAATTGTTGGTGTGTCTTTATGTGGAAGTGTGTCTGAGAGCGTTGGTGGGTATCCTTAAAGTATAGAAAATCATTTAATAAAATATAGAGTTTAATAATTGATCTGACCTGATCAGAAGGGGATCACGGGCTGACCACACGCTGTTGGACTGCTACCTGTTCACCGGTGATGAGGAGGAGAAGGGGGGTGTACCTGCAAGACACTTCGATGCCAAAGTAAGGAGTTGGGCAGAGTGAGAGCAAAGTACAGAAAATGGGTCAGAAGTGAATTACCTGACCCTCTTGAGGAAGAGGGTATTTATAGAGAGACCCCAGCGCTGGGCCAACGGTCACTTGTGTTGGACTAGATGGCCAGGCCCAACTCATTTGACTGCTAGGGCTTACGTGGCTAATGAAGACCAGGACGTGGTCTTCGCCTTAGTCCATCTGTCTCGTGGTCTCCGGGAAGTGGGTTTGACCTGCTCTTTCAGAGGGGGGCAGTTGGGGTATGACGTGTCCCTGCGGAGGGGAGCACGTGGAGAACGTGCGCATGGCACGTTGTTCTCCCCGCAGAGGGGAATTCGCGAGGTTCCGCGGAGGTGTGTTGTTCTCCCCGCGGAGGGGAGCACACGTGGACGCAGGAAAGCCATGGGTCTTGCTCGGTGGCATGGGGAATACCGCCCGCGGAAGGCGGTGTTTGGTCGTGCGGGCAATTCGCTCGCCCGGGTGGTTGGGACGGTTCTTCCTCGCGGAGAGACCTTTCTAGCGTGTCGGGAATCTTGTGCCTGATGCGGTACCCGGACAGGGTAGGGCCTGGTGGAACATTATTGGGTCGGGCCAGCATAGTTCAGCTCGGGGCCCAGGCCAGAACAATAATAAATAATATAATCAATAATGATGATAATTTAATAATAATAATAATAATAATAATAATAATAATTATTATTATTATTATTATTATTATTATTATTATTATTTGTAATATTAGTGGATGAAATAAGTGAAATAGGGGAGTTATTAGAGAAGTTGTGGGGGAGAAGAGGAAAAACACGATAAACTGCTCAGAACCAAAATTAAGGAGAAAGGTTGAGGAAAAAGGAAAAAGGAACGTGGCTGGGGGAAATTGAGAACAGAGGAATTAACCGCCGGAGAGAATTCAAGGTAGTTGCAGAAGAGTCACCGGAGAGCAAACCGGAACCGGGAGTTTAGAGTTGTCCTCAATCCAAAGGTAAGGGTGGGGTTCAATTCTATAACTATGGGTATGATCAATTTCATGTGGGGAATTGAATCATGGGGTTAATTTCTGCGAGTTGATAATATTAGGGATAATGCTCGCCGGTGCCGGAATTAGTGTTTTGTGTCGTTAATTCTGTGATAATATTTGGAAACGGCGCCGACACGCGTCAATCTGTACTTGTTGAGAGAATGTTGTTATTATGCTCTTACTTGATTTGATATGAAAATTGTGGTTATAAGATGAGTATGAAATTGCGATGTTTCGGTTATGGACAATTTGGTTGTAGGCTTAATGCCTTGTTGCGTAGTAGTTGTTGTTGTGTTGTAGTCCATAATAGATGCATCCCATAGCATATCATCCTTGGTTGTGCCTGTACTGGCGTTGGTTGTGCCTGTATTGGTGGCCTATAATGGCAAATAAATTGGTTGTGGAGTGCTGCTCCAAATTGGTACCACATGCATATGCTTAGTTGAGTCGCATAGTGTCGCGTCATTATGTGTTTGCAAGAAATTATGAGTTGCTGAATTTTTCTTGCTAATTGTTGCGAATATGAATGATGAATTTTCTGGTAGTTCGTTGTGATAATATTTGGAGAACTGCGAGAATTATAATGTTGTGATATGATCCTGACATGAATTTTATCATGCCTTATGTTATAATTTTGATATCTCACCCTTTTACGTTGTATGTTACCTCCAATGGTGGTAATTTGCAGGTAACCTGGAATAAAGTGTCGCTTTTCGTTTAAGGTGTCGTTGGTCGCTCTGATACGTAGCACTCTTGGGGGGATGAACGATTAATTTTATTGTGTTAATTGATTTACTTGTTGCTGAATTTTATTAAGTAATTTTCTTTAAAATTGGTTGCTTCTGATAGTGCCAAATGTTGGTTGTACGCACTAGACCGATGAAACGGTAGTGCTGATTGTTATGGTTGAAACTAGTTGTTTTAGTGAATTTATGCAAGATTATTACTTGATGACTTTTAATGGAGTTTAGATGCAAAACCTTTCTTGCCTTTGTTTTGGTTTATTATGAGTTGTTTGGAAGTTTATTAAATTCCGCTGCAAAATAACAGGTTGTCTTACAATTAAGATGATAAGCAAGTTATCGTTGTTTGTTCATCCGATTCCGTGCTATGTATGTTACTCAATGATCTGTGGCAATGGTCTGTTAGTTGAAAACATGTGACATCTCTGATGCGCCTAGTTTTTGTGAGTGTGACAGTCGTCACCACTCCATCACGGTCGTCATGACCATCACGGTCGTCATGATCATCATGATCGTCATGACCATCACGATCGTCACTTAGCCATTTTTCGTGCACTCTGATTTGTTATTGTCTTATTTATCTGTTGGGTTAGAATGGGGTGTTACATTAGTGGTATCAAAGCAGGTCGTTCCATCCGACCAAGTTATTGAGTCAGTCGTCGTGTCTAACAATTGAGTATTGTTGTTTGTGAAATCTGACTGTTGGTTGTGGCAATTTAAGTTGAAATGGCTGGAAGGAATGATGCTGCAATTGATGCTGCTCTGCAAGCTATAGCTAATGCTACGGAAAATCAGCTGAATCCTGTTGAAGATGCTGGGTCTCGCAGTTTGGCAACGTTTCAGTGGGAGAATCCACCTACATTCAAGCGTAAGCACGATCCTGATGGTGCACTGGACTGGTTGAAGGAAATGAAGCGAATCTTTCGTGTGATGGATTGTACTCCAGCACAGAAGGTTCATTATGGGACTCATATGCTAGCAGTTGAAGCTGATGACTGGTGGCTAGAGACTCGTCCGATATTGGAAGCTGCAGGTTAGGAGGTCACTTGGACTGTATTCCGTAGGGAATTTCTGAAGTATTATCCGAAAGATGTTTGTGGTAAGAAAGAAATTGAGTTTCTTAAACTGAAGCAAGGAGACAAATCTATTACCGAGTATGCGGCGAAATTCAAAGAATTGGCTAAGTTTTATTCGCACTACAGCGCAGAAACCGCTGAGTTTTCTAAGTGTATCAAGTTTGAGAATGGATTGAAGTATGAAATCAAGAAGGCAATTGGGTATCAGAAGATCCTTGTTTTTGATGCGTTGGTTGAAAGTTGTAGAATTTATGAAGAAGATAGCAATGCTCATTACAAGCTGTTGAGTGAGAGGAGAAGCAAGTCGCAGCAGAATCGCGGTAAGCCTTATGATCCTCCAGTTGGCAAAGGGAAACAGAGAGCAACTGATGACAAGAAAACTAGTAGGGGAGATGCTCATGCTGGTATTGTTTGTTATAAGTGCGGGAAACCTGGCCATAAGAGTAATGTGTGTAACTCTGGACCAGTGAGATGTTACCGTTGCGGTGAGTTGGGACACGCTATTACTGAGTGCAAACGCAAGGGGATGGTTTGTTTCAACTGCGGGGAAGAGGGACACCTGCGTGACAAGTGTCAGAAGCCTAAGAAAGAAAAGACTGGTGGAAGGGTGTTCGCTCTATCTGGGACTCAGACATCCAACGATGACAGACTTATTGAAGGTACTTGTTTCATTAATAGTACTCCTTTACTTGCTATTATTGACACTGGTGCTTCTCATTGTTTTATTGTTGTTGATTGTGTTGAACGTTTGGGTCCTATGTTATCTCACATGAATGGGGAGATGTTAGTTGAGACTCCAGCTAAGGGATCAGTGACTAAATCTCTGGTATGTTTGAGATGTCCTCTGTCAATGTTTGCTTTGATGTAGTCATGTAGTAATATGATGGAAATCATTCTTCCAATTTCATTATTTTTTTAGGTTTAGGAAATTGAGGTGAGAATTATTAGTATGCCAAACTGGCATTTGGGGCGGAAAAAGTTGTGAAGGTGTGGATTGAGAACTTTAATTTGATTTCTAAAAAACAAGCTAGAAAGGAGCATGGCATTGCCACCCTTAAAACATAAAAGTAACAAAACGTTATGCCCATCTTGTTTAATCTCATTTTTGCCGAAGTTTGTCAAAAAAATAGTGTAGAGCGGATAAAGTTGAGGAGTTTGATCCAAAGCTTTGGTTATGCCTAAAAAATGCAAATATGATAGGTCTGCTAAGTCTGTCATCCCTAAGAATAATGCCACACCATCGAAAAACCAGATATTTAACACTTACATAAACAAGAATGATTGTTGGCTTGTTGTATAATGTTGTCTCTCATTTTTTTAAGGTTAAAGATGCGAATAAATGTAACATTATTAAAATATTTAACCTATAAAATTGATCTTTTCACCACTTTTCACATGCTTCTTTTTCAAACAAGTAAGATAGTATCTACAAAGACACATTGTTATTAAAGTTAGACAAAACATATCCAACTTATAAAGTTGATCTTAGCTGTTAGTATTGATCTTATAGGACAAGATTCAATCACTTTCTTGATTGATCCAAGATTCTCGTTTTTCACTCTTCACTCGAGTGATTCAACCACACCTTAGTTGCAAGACGATTCTCTCACACAATAATCAAGTCGTTTCGATTTTATCTTGGGCGCGTGTTGACTGGAAGTTTTTGACTAAAGAGAGGCAACACAAAGACTGGATGGCGGGTCGACATGCTGGGGAAAGAAGGTGAAGAAGATGAGGAGAGTCGACGTCGGCAGAAGAAGGTTGTTGGGTTGACGCAGGCGGTGTCGGTCGACAGGGTCGACTAACAAACAAAGAAGCCCATGCAAGGAGAAAAATATTCGAGCGGGAAACATATTTGAAATCTGAGAACGTGGGAGGTTACAAAAGTGGTGGGCGAACATATGGCGCCACCAACTTCAACATGACAGTTATTTATTTCCCTATTTACGACAATGCCTAGTTTCATTTTAGGGGCGCGTTTTTGTAATATTGTAAGAAAAATACTCTGAGTACCAAAGCGTTAAGAGAAAAGAGTTTTTCACTCCTGCAAAATGTATGATCGCGTCCATGTTTTCCTTTTAATAAGCAATTTACATCATTAACTTTATAGTATCTTGTCTTGTTGTTTTTGTTTCTTTTTTGCTTACATATTCATCCTTATTTGAATTTTAGTCTTCGCTAGAAGCAATTTCCAACCTATTTCAAACAACATCATTCCACCATTTTCCCATACATCACAAACCAAGTGTTATGGGACTCGTTTGACCGGTCCCGCAAGTAAACCTGCCTTAGGAGGTCAGAGGTTGTTCGCGCAAAAACTGCGTGCTAACAAATTGGCGCACCCGGTGGAATATGAAGGTTTGGGTGGTGCATTTGCATAGTGGTAAGATGGTGATACCACGTCCAAACGAAGAACCGTCTTCGGAGGGAAATGCGGTTGTGATTCAAACAACTAACATTAGCGCTGACACTGTGTCTGCGGTTTCGACGGCTCATGGTGGGCCTGTCATAACGCCACGTCGGCATGAACGTAGGCCTATGGTGACAGGAACTAGGGGAAATATATGCCTAGTTTCACAATGCCAACCCCTAAGGCATTTGGGATGCCGATAGAGTTTATGTCGAGCCTGCATCACAGTGGCCCAGTCTTTAGGGAAAGCTCTTCGTCGGTGTTTTCCCCTATCAGTGGTTAAGGCATTTGACGAACCAAGTCACAAGGCCGCCAGGGTTTAGTGTTCCGTCACTTTCGTTTCCAACTTTTACGTCAAGTTATGTCGCCGTTATGAGGCAACAGATGGACGAAAGTAACCACGAAATGGTCCACATGTTGACCCAGCAAATGGGCACCATATTAAGGCCACTAATACATGATTCGACTCAGAGTTACCAACAATTGCCAACTCAGATGACATGGATAGGTGATTTTTTAGGTGCTCCTAGGGCTTTGGGTCGACAGACGCCTCCACCTCGACCGAAGACGCCAATTTGACAAGATGAAGTCTTTGACGAGACAATTAACCAGCAGCCCCACGAGGTTGAACATACACCCAGGGTGGCCCAAAGGCCTCTCGTTGTTTTAGTTCATAGAAACCAGGATCCAGACTATGTGGTCAGACAGGTTCGACACGAAGCCATGACTGGTGAGCCTAACATAGAAGCCACAGTGGAACGAATTATGGTTTACAATGGGACGAACCCAATCCTTCGATGGCCAATATATACGTCCCCACTACCAGACTTTGTCCTGCAAACAGAGTTGCCCAGAGGGTGGAAAGTGCCAAAGTTTACCACATTTTTCGGAGATACCGAGGAGTCCACCGTCGAGCATGTTGCCAGATACCAAACCGAAGCTGGGGACATAGCAAACAACGAGGATTTAAAATTGAAATATTTCCCAAGTTCTGTCACCAAAAATGCATTTACTTGGTTCACCACTTTACTCCCACAGTTCGTCCATACCTGGGCGCAATTGGAAAGATTATTTCATGAACAGTTTTACATGGGACAGTCAAAAATTAGTCTGAAAGAGTTAGCTAGTGTCAAGTGAAAGGCTACAGATTCGGTGGACCAATATCTTAACAGGTTTAGACTGTTGAAAGCGTGATGCTTCACGCAAGTCCCTGAGCATGAGCTAGTCAAGATAGCGGCTGACGACCTAGATTACTTGATCAGGAAAAAGGTAGACACTCAATATCTCTGATATATGGCGTAGCTAGCCAATAGAGTCTGTTAGGTCGAACATCTAAAAAATGAGAAAACCCAGGCTAACAGATATTGTAAGAAAGAGAAATTTTTGTACATGGTTGCTGACGAATACTCGTCTAACGATGAGGAGCTTGTCGATAATAACGCGGTCAATGTGGCCGAACTGAAGCCAGGACCCCCGTATACATGCAAATCATTAAAACCGTCAAATGAAGAAAAAAAATCCGGTTGAAATCGAAAAAACAGATAAATATGTCGTAAAACGTATACTTTCAATGTATCGAAGTCTAATGAAATATTTGATTTATTAGCTAAAGATGGTCAGATTATTGTCCCTCCTGGGGCAAAAGATCCCCCTTTAGAATAAAAGAAAAATAGGGGATTTTGTAAATTTCATAATTTCCTTGGTCATAAGACATATCAATGTGTTCTTTTTAGGGACTTGGTGCAGAAAGCTTTGAAAGAAGGCCGACTTCAATTTGGCGAAAAGCCTAAAATGCAAGTGGACACGGATCCTCTGAAAGTCGAAGAAGCCCTATATTCTGAGCTATACGAATGCATGTTGGTGGAGGCTATAGAAGGTCTCAAATAGCATTAGACAACTGAAATAATTGAATGCATGATGGTCGAGACTACTGGTGGTCTCGGCAAGAAGTCTGAAGAGAAGCTTGAGGCAGTTTACCCTAAAGCTGGCGAAAGTCTGACTGATTTCCAGGAGAAATGCAGGGTGAGCAGGTTGAAGGTTGTATTATGCCCAAAGTGCAACGCCGTGTTTGACGAAAAAGCCGCTGAAAAGTACGAAGCGGGTAAGAAAATGGCACTGCAAGACAGTAAGCCACAAGTCCCTCGGTTCATGTTCGACAAGAACGGTGCTCCTCGACGGAACGAAGAGTACAAAAAGTTGTTCCAATCAGCGCGACCTAAGACTTTCTTGCCACCTTCAAATACCCCACAAGATAAGTGGATGGCGCCTGTGAGCCAGCAATGGAGCAAGCGGCCAAAGTGAAAGGCATTAGATCTGGAGAAAGGGGCAAAGGCCTCAGACAAGGGTACTGAGCCCAGAGGTCACGTGGTTTTCCCCAACTACAAAGGAAAGAATCATATGACAAAAACCAAATGGAGGCGATATCAACGAAACAAAAAGGCTTCAAGAGAGGCCTCGACTTCGATCTTGAAGCCTGTGGGACCTTCTGGTATGAAAAGGCAAGGTGGGTCGAGAAAGAGAAAATGGTGACGAACCAGACAACGGCCGTGATGGCCGAGACTTCAGGAGATAAGGGGTGGTGTCAACCCAGAGTTCGAAGTACACATCTGGAGGTGAAAAAAAGAAGGAACCGGAGTATTCTCCCCATTCAGATGAAGAAGAACTAGAGTACACTCCCCAGTCGGATGAGAATATACCCCCTCACTGGAAGACGATTTCGACGAAGACATGTATGATGACACCAATGATGATACATATGGCGAAGACTTCGTTGTAAACTGTGGTGCCATGTCGATATTCCCGGCAGAATATGATAGGGTATCGTAAGTCTATGAAGTAGATAAAGATTTCCTGGCGGAGGAGGCTACAAAGGACAAGCCACTATGCTACTACATGATGAACACTGGTGTGGTGGAAGAGCGAACAACTATGTTTGAAAGACCTAGTCCTGGAATGATGTATCACTTAAAGCCATTGTTCATAAAAGTGAAGGTCGACGGAGTGAGCGTCAACAAGGTGTTCATGGATGGAGGGGAAGTTGTCAATCTAATGCCCTGTTCGTTGTTCACAAATATTGGGAAAACTAAAGCTGATCTCAGATAATACAACATGGTTCTATCCAATTATGAAGAGAAGACCAACAACATTTTGGGGGTGGTCCAAGTCGAGCTAGCTATAGGTACCACTACCCGATCAATTCTCTTCATGGTCATAAACTTGAAGGAAAATTTCAACCTCTTATTGGGTTGAGAATGGATCCATGGGATATGAACAGTTCCTTCAATGCTACATAAAAGGTTAAGCATTTGGAGGAAAGACGACATCGTTGAAAATATCAAAGCTGACCAGAGTTATTACAGAATGGATGAAGCAAAGGGTGCCAAGAAATCTTTTGACCAACACCTAGCAAATGTGGCACCTTGTGACAATGGATCGGGATCTTATACTTCTGTCAACACGGGTCGCATCCTAAACTTGGATCCTGACTACAAATTCGTTTAGGATGCTGCTGACACTACAATGGTGCCCACAGAAGAACTTCCACCCACAGGGTGGCCTACAATTCATGACAATGACTACTGAGTCGGAGAGTTTAACTCGAATTTCGGCCTATTTGGTTGAAAACAAGCAAAAGTCAGCACTAGAAGCAGGAAAGCGACAAGACATGGCTGGAGACGCTGACAACAGTACGCAAGTGGTTGGCTGACAAGGCCAGACAACAGCTTCGGAAAGCCAAAGGCTTGATTGCATTTATGACAATGAGCATTCGGGGTTTGAGAAAAGCCCATCAATTGAGCTGCAAAGAATGAAGGTGCAAGACCCACTCGAAGAAGTCGACCTGAGAGATGGGACAACAAAGAGACCTACATACGTAAGCACTAAGATTGGGTCGAAGATGAAGGTCAAGTTGATCGAGGTATTGAAAGAATACAAAGATTGCTTTTCCTGGGATTACGGCGAAATGCCTGGTTTAAGTTGGAACGTAGTGGAACACTGACTCTCGATTCAACCAGGAAAAAGGCCAGTAAAGCAGCAGTCACGATGTTTCGCTCTAGAAATCACTTTAAAGATCAAGCATGAGATTGAGAGACTGCTCAAAAGCCAGTTCATCAGAACTGCAAGGTACATCGAATGGTTAGCAAACATAGTCTCGATTATTAATAAAAATGGAACTTTAAGGGTCTGTATAGATTTTAGGGATTTGAACAATGCGACCCCTAAAGA
The DNA here is from genome assembly GCA_963859935.3 of Lathyrus sativus. Lineage (NCBI taxonomy): Eukaryota > Viridiplantae > Streptophyta > Magnoliopsida > Fabales > Fabaceae > Lathyrus > Lathyrus sativus. The sequence continues at coordinate 433,695,167 of OZ012739.1, read as the reverse complement.
TGAGTACTCGATGCCGGTGGCAAAAGTGCTGCTCGATTCGGCAGTGGGTTTTGAGTATTTGAGTATTGCTTAATGGGTACTCTGGTAATAACCAGATCCTCATAGTCAAAGATGATGTGCCCAAAATTACGTTCTGATGCCTCGGGGCCTTGGGAACGTACGAATGGGTTGTGATGCCATTTGGTTTAAAAAACACCGGAGCAACTTATCAAAGAGCCATGAGTGTTATATTTCATGATTTTATTGAAACATTTATGCAGGTGTACATTGACGACATTGTCATAAAATCCTCATCAGAGGATGGTCACTTGGACCACCTCCGACGTTCATTTGAGAGGATGAATAAATATGGATTAAAAATGAATTCACTAAAGTGTGCTTTTTATGTGCATGCAGGGGATTTCTTGGGATTTGTAGTCCACAAGAAGGGCATCGAGATCAACCAAAACAAAACCAAGGCAATTTTGGATCTCAGACCTCCTTCGACGAAGAAACAACTCTAGTCTTTGTTGGGGAAGATAAACTTTTTAAGATGGTTTATATCAAATCTAAGTGGAAAGACAAAGGTGTTCTCGCCATTGCTCATGATCAAGAAAGAAAGTGACTTCCACTGGGGACAAGAGCAGCAAGAGGTTTTTGACACCATCAAAGAATACCTCACGAGGTCTTCCATTTTATTGTCACCTAGTATGAATAAAAACATGAGGTTGTACATCGTTGCGTCAGACCCAACTATAGGAAGCAAGTTAGCGCACGAGGATGATTATGGCGTCGAAAGACCCATTTATTACCTTAGTCAAATGTTAATAGATGCTAAAACTAGGTACACCATGATCGGAAAGTTGTGTATATGCTTGTACTTCTCATGTATGCAATTAAAACAATATATTAAACCAGTTGAGGTTTATGTGTCTTTGCATTTTGATATTATTAAGCATATGTTGTCTAAACCCATTCTGCATAGTCGAATTGGGAAGTGGGCACTAGCGTTGATTGAATTCGCTTTGACGTATATGCCTCTAAGGGAAATGAAATGGAAAATAGTGGCAGACTTTATTGTGGACCGTGCAGTGGTCAAATCATCGTTGTTGATGGTCGACGCAGATTCTTGGAAGTTATATTTCGATGGATCAAGTCATAAGCATGGAACAGGCATTGGGATCTTGATAATATCCCCACATGTCTATCCTACTAGATTCAAATGTAAGATCGACAGAAAATGTTCTAATAATGAGGCAGAATATGAAACCTTGATCGCTGGCCTCAAGATCCTTAAGGATCTAGGTGCCAGGAGAGTCGAAATAAAAGGTGACTCTGAACTAGTGATTAAACAGATCACGGGAAATTATAAGTGTATCAAGGAACACCTCATGGTGTACTTCACGATGGCGAAATGAATTTTGGAATGCTTCGAGGTTGTTAGCGTTACACACGTGCCCATGATAGAAAATCAAGAGGCCAACAATTTAGTGCAAATCTTATCTAGGTACAAAGTGTCGAAGAAAATACTGAGAGACTTCATTAAAGTTAAGGAGAAAGTGGTATCTAAGGTACTACCATCGACATCAGTCTTTTCAGAAGTCGGAGAAGTAGACATTCCGAAGGAGAATGCAGTTGCAAGTTTGGGAAATTGTAAGATCTTCGCCATCAGCAATCTGTCACCGTCAGACTGGAGGAAATCAATCATCGAGTATTTGGAGAATCTAGTAGGGACGGTTAATAGAAAGGTTAAGTACAGAGCTTTAAGTTACATCTTAATGGGAAATGAGTTGTGGAAAAATACACCAGAGGGGGTGTTGCTCAAGTGTTTAGGGGATGTAGACGCGAACTTGGAAATTTCAGAAGTCAATAGTGGGACATGCGGGGCTCACCAAGCTGGCCATAAAATGAAATGGCTATTATTTCGATAAGGTGTGTATTGGCCAAGCATGCTCAAGGATTGCATAGATTTTTCAAAGGGGTGCCAAGATTGTCAAAGACACACAAACATCCAGCACGTGCCAGCCAGTGAATTGAACTCCATCATTAAGCCATGGCCCTTTCGTGGTTAGGCATAAGACATTATAGGAGAGATTCGACTAGTATCGTTGAAACAACATAAATTCATCCTTGTAGGGGTTGATAATTTCATAAAGTGGATATAGGTTGTACCCTTGGTGAAAGTAGACCAAGACATTGTAATTGAATTCATCCAGAACCACATTTTATACAGGTTCAGGGTTCCTGAAACCATCACGATGGACCAAGGTTCCGTGTTTGTTGGCTGAAAGATGCATGAATTTACAGCAGATACATGGTTTAAATTGATCACTTCGACACCGTATTATGCTCAGGAAAACGGGCAAGTCAAAGCTGCCAAGAAGGTGTTAGTTGGACTCATTAAGAAGCACATTGCCAAGAAATTTAAAAACTGGCATAAGACGTTGGATCAAATTTTGTGGGCCTGTCGAACGTCTTCTAAGGAGTCGACCAATTTAACTTCATTTCATTGACTTTCAGTCATGATGTTGTTTTGCCAGTAGATATTTGTCTACAGTCAATTAGAGTGCAACGTCAACATGACATCCCGTCAGAGAAACATTGGAGCATGATGCTAGACGAAATGGAGGACTTAGACGAAGAAAGGATGGTAGCACTAGATAGGTTACTACGCCAAAAGGCACGAGTAGCCAGAGCATACAATAAGAAGGTTAGAAAAAAGATCTTCGCAGTTAATGACTATGTATGGAAGATGGTTTTTCCTGTAGATCTATGGGATCGAAGGCTAGGAAAATGGTCACCAAATTGGGAAGGACCATTTCAAGTAACCCAAACATTCAACAATAACGCGTACGAGGTTCAAGTGATGGGTGAGGACCAAAGAATCATAAGAATAACTGTGAAATATTTGAAAAAAATATAGATCTATGTTACAAAAAGTTCAAATCCAAAATAATGTTCATTGATAATTGGCCTACGGTGGTGGAAGGCTAACACAATTACAAAATAGCTCCAAAATGGAGTTACAACAAAAATAATAATAAAGATTCTTTCAACTAAAAAACAATACGGTTATGCTGGAAACTTGGCCTTGAAATCTTCAAAAAGGGTCCTCTCATGATCCACCTTGTTTTCCAAGAGAAATTTTTTCTGCCACATTTGGTCGATGGTCTTTTTTAGCCCAAGGGTAGTCTCGGCGTGGGCTATCCCTTGAGATACTTCCTGGTTGATTACCTTCTGAGCCGGTAGAGGTCCATCAGAATCCAAAGAAGCCTTATGTCTTTCAACTTCAATAATCTTTCTCTCAAGTTCCGCCATCCAGGCTCGATAATTAGATATTTGTTGGTTGAAGGCCCGACGCTTGTCAAACACTCTTTCTTTGTGGCTTCAAAATCTTCAAGTTTTTTCTCACAAAGAGAGCTGAGATACCATGCGCGTTTCATTTCATTAGTGTTTCCCCTGATTTGAGCATCGACTTGCTTACACATTGACAGATATTTCGCCAACTGAGAAAAGAAAGCCTCAAACTCAATGAAGTACTTAGCCATAGGGGGAGGCACTTTAGAGAGAGAGAGAGAGAGAGAGAGAGAGAGAGTTCATCCAATATTTTAAAAGCTTCATAGGCTACTGCCGACTCTTTTGCCACTGCGTCCAGGAATTCATCCTCAAACAAATACGTCTTCAATTATTGAAGTTTCAGTTTGAAAGAATCGTCTGTCTCTGGATTGAGAGTGGCCTTCGAACTAGCAGGGGTGGCGTCCATAGTCGACTGGCGAAGCTTAAGAAGAGCCTTCAGGGTTTCTGTTGGGTTGAATTTTTTCATATCCAAGATTTCTTTTGGGGTGGGTATCTTTCCAACAGAAGGGCCGCCTTCGGATGAACCTAGAGGAGGCGGAGTCCTTTCAACAGCGGCTGGGATAATCACAAGATTGTCTTTACCACCAGTGTCTGCACCATCCCCATCAGCCTCATTTGTGTGATCAATAGGGGTTTTTTTCGCCACTGGGTTTTCCTCTGTTGACGCCCCCTGGAATTCATCGATCTTTTGAGGGCTAAACAAAGGTGTCATGTCAGTGGGATTTCCAGCAGTCGTCGTGGCTTGTTTAGTGACATTTACATTGACGGTCGTGTTGACCGCATGGTCCTGCGAAATGTAGCATGAATAAACACCCATGCAATAAAAATATATATACATATATAAGGACGATAAATACCTCAGCAGTATCTTGAGCTGGAGGGATTTTGGTGGCGACAGCTTGGAAGACTTCAGTTAGATTCTCAGGAACAACAGGCCTTACAATCGAAGTGACTGTTCTAGAGGGAGTTCTTTTTGTAGCAATCCTTTTCTTCTTAACCAAGGGAGTAGCAGGCGAAGATTTCAACGTCTCAGAGAGAAAGACCCTGGATTGGGAACTTTTGTCAGATGCGCCGCCCTCAGGAGCCGGCGTTTTTTTAGTAACCTAACAGAAAACAACATGAGTGGGCAAGGGGAGACAAAATCAAATAGACACCAAAAGAACAGGTGATACCTGAGGATTGAGGATTTTTGGTTTCTTTGTCAACTTAGTGGAGGTCGACGCAACAGGTAGTTCCCTTTTTCGACCCTGAGAAAAAGAGTATGTAGAATAAGATGTTGATAAGTAAAAGACAAACAGGGAAAGTAGAGAAAGTACCTTTTTGGAGGGGTCCTAGGAGACACCAGCTCCTGAGGGGTTTTCCACAGCTACAGAGATTGTTTGGCTAGGGGCTTCACCTCCGAGAGCAGCGAAAGCATCGACCACATTCTCCAAGAAGAGATCATGGTCGAAACATTGGTCTTGGTATTCCGACCACCAAACATTGAAAGCTTCAGTGGTGAAGAAAGATGGTAGAAATGAGAAAAATGGCAACTCAAGACGCTGAGTCGACCTAGCGAATTTTAGCAAGCTCTTGTGACCTGCCAAGTTTAGCTGTCGACCAACCCATACGATATTAGAAGTGTGTTGCACCAAAGACTTTGGCAGCATTTGGCTCAAACCAAATTGTCGGGCTACCAGATTGGGCTGATAATTCATGAATCCAAAACCATTGTTCCCCGTCTTGATTCGAAACGACAACATGATAGGCGTCAGTAACGCCTGCCATATTGAATTTGACATGGCTACCATCTTTGGAAAAGCACCAGGGAAATGGTTTTTGAACCATGGTGGACCAAACCGTTGGTGCACGAAAGGGGCCATGCCAAGGACAGAGGTGTTTGCCTCAACAAACATAGTGAGATACTTCATAAAAAAGGTTTTGTTGGGGGTCTCCTGTGTAGTCATCAAGGCGAGTCGAACGCCTTCGACTAGACGATCTTCGTCGAGACGCTGCATGGTCGCAGACACGGGATAAACCATTTGATGCTCGAAAGTGGCATTGAGCCAATATTGTAATAACCTCATGGGCCCTGAGACATTCAAGGATTTGACGATTTCATGGAGAAGTTTTATTCTCAAGGCCGACAGGCCAAGAGAATGGTAGAGGGAAGACAACAACAACTTACCCAAAGAGACCTGTCGACCCACATGAATTTGGATTGCCAAGCTGATGTAACTCTTGGTCATCTGTAGAGAGCCATGACAGAAGGGGTAGTAAGATAGCCAGAGAGTCAGGAAGGCAATGTGTTCTTCGTTTGACATGTCAGCAGAACTTTTGTCATGGTGATCTTCTATGTAGTTTTGGAAGCAAGCCTCGTCGAAGTCGAAGGTAGCATATGTCTCCATAGTTGGGTCGAATGTTTCTCCCAGAGGGGAGAGACCTGTAATGGCTGCCACGTCGAAGAGAGCCGGCGTCAACATGCCACAAGGGAAGTGGAACATGTTGGTCGAACCTTCCCATAAGAACATTGTAGCTAGGAGAAGACAAGGGTTGACCCTGTGTGCGTTCCAGGAAAGTTGGATGGCATCGAAGATGCCAATCGTCTTCCATTGGTCTTAGCATTTGTTCTGGACTTTGTTTAACCAGAAAATGTAATCCTTGTTGCCTGGGGTAGGAATCGAATGGAAGACACAGGCTTTGGGAGCCATAAATTTTAAGTCGAGACTACCCCCTTTTTGGAAAGCTGGGGGGATGGTGGCCAAAAAACAAGGAAAGAATGCTTGTAGTTCCTCGTGGCTGGGTTTGTTGGCAGGATATGGCTCATGGAAAACATGTAACTTTCTAGCAACAGCGAAAGGGATGACCATCTGGCGTTGCCATGCAGCCACCACCGCTTCATCAGCCGACGTTGGATTTGGGAGGGGCCTGAGAGAGTCAACCTCAGAAAGAACAACGACTATAGCATTTTTACCGGTGGTGTGAGTTTTGGAAATGGTGGAAGAAGCCATTAGAGAGAGAGTAAGAGAAATTTGAAGACAAGGATTTTTCAGAGAAGTGAAAGTAAGAGAAGAGTGGAAAAAGAGAAACAAAAGGCGGAATAGGCTATTTATAGGCAATGTTGCATACAGTTGAAAGGGAAAAATGTTTCTAACTCTGAAAGTTAGTGGGGGTGGTTCAAAGACCCATGACGTTGGGATGTGACCAACATGATTAGCTGTGTCTTGGAAATCATGACGTAGAAAGACGCCATCATTACTTCAGACTGTGGGTGGCGCACGGCTGAATCGACGGAAAAACAATGATAGTTTTTGCTGTGTTGTAACCAAAACACATTCGAAATTCCATAGAACTAAAACACCCAGTTTCTTGGTCGACAGAGGTTTCCGTCGAAACTGGGTTTTGAGGGGGCATCTTGTTAACTGGAAGTTTTCGGCTAAAGAGAGGCGACACAAAGAATGGTTGGCGGGTCGACAAGCTGGGGAAAGATGGTGAAGAAAATGAGGAGATTCGACATTGGTAGAAGAAGGTTGTTGGGTCGATGCAGGCGGTGTCGGACGACAGGGTCGACTGACAAATAAAGAAGCCCATGCAAGGAGAAAAATATTTGAGCGGGAAACATATTTGAAATCTGAGAACATGGGAGGTTACAAAAGTGGTGGGCGAGCACGTGGCAACACCAACTTCAGCATGACAGTTATTTTATTTCCCTATTTAAGGTAATGCCTAGTTTCATTTTAGGGGCGCGTTTTTGTAATATTGTAAGAAAAACACTCTAAGTACCAAAGCGTTAAGAGAAAAGAGTTTTTCACTCCTGCAAAATGTATGATCGCGTCCATGTTTTCCTTTTAATAAGCAATTTACATCATTAACTTTAGAGTATCTTGTCTTGTTGTTTTTGTTTCTTTTTTGCTTACGTATTCATCCTTATTTGAATTTTAGTCTTCGCTAGAAGCAATTTCCAGCCTATTTCAAACAACACCATTCCACCATTTTCCCATACATCACAAATCAAGTGTTCTGGGACTCGTTTGACCGGTCCTACAAGTAAACCTGTGTTAGGAGATCAGAGGTTGTTCGTGCGAAAACTACATGCGAACACCGCGCCAGGGCGACTAATATAAACTTCACTTTGTAGGACAATCACCGTTAAACATGCCCTTTCAATGAGATGTCATTCTACTATTGATGGATGGCTTTTGAGTCGCGACTGATATATCAAAATATACCTGAGCGAGTCATGCACCAGTTCATGTATCTGCAGGGTATTCCTAAACCCCCCATCGTTGCTGCTCCACCCAAAATCCTCTATAGAGATGCTGATGAGATATTTGAGGAATACTATAATCATCTAGTCTTAGAGGATGTATGTAGTGAGTCAACTCCTTAACCATGGAGTATTGTATACTGCTATATCCAATGATTTTTTAGAGTGTCACATCCTTACATGACACTAGATGCAAAGGGAGATGAACATAAGCTAGCTCATATGGAGATATTGGAAAAGAAGCAGACTGTGGCACACCATTTTATTGTTGTGTTGTCGATCTGTCAGTGTATTATGGCTATTGAGAGAACAAACATAGAGAAAGGAGAGTTTTAGGAAGACACACTAGGGAGAGCCACTTTAGAGGCCATGATAGACGAGGCACAATATGCCTTGCATTACAGGAGCTAAATGAGAAACTAGGGGTCACATATACCCAATAGTTTATTTTTTTTCTTTATATTTTGATAATTTGTATTATGGTTTGTATTTTTTTGAATAATGTATGGTTTTCATTTTAACTTAACATATGGTATTTTGATTTAATTACATAAGTGTTTGGTTTGATTGAATAATAATTGTGTATACTTTGTATAAATGACTTAAAATATAAGGTTTATTAAATTATGTTAAGTTTATAACAAACTTAGTGCCCATAGTGAAAACTTATTATCTTGAGGGTTAGTACATAACTTAACTTCTAGATTATCCACTAAGTTGTGAAATAAACACACTATCATGAGTTCATAATGTGTCAAGCAGTAAGTCTGAAACTTAACCTACATACTCACCATTTCATTAATACGAAGATTGGCTTTTGTATTATTATTTGGTAAAATGTGGGTGACTAACTTACAAAGTGTTTCTGTGTGTATTAGGGACATCTGAAAGTTTAATTCTAGACTCCTTCAAGAGCATTTTCGGGTTTCATAAAGGTGAATGTTCACCAATGACGGTTCGAAGACCAATCCCCAAGATTTTATCTTGTCACCCCAACATTAACATGGTATCCCCCTACTTTTCATAAAGACAAAAATACCCTTCGCATTATTTACCTTTCAAAATTTCATGTTTTGTAAAAAAAACTAGTAAAAACAAAAACAAAAGCTGGTAGTTATTTCAAAATATCTGGTATGAAAATTTTCGCAAGAGGGGAATTTTATGAATTCTTACTGCAATTCTAAAAATCTAGTATGAGTTTTTATCAGATTGTTTTGAAAAATATGATATTTTCTTGCATTTTTTCTAGATTTTTTGAAATATACAACATTCTATTGCAGATTTTCCAGATTTTTTGGGGAAATCTGGCATTTTCTAGGTAGAGGTTTATGTTCGTACCGGAGGTTTCAAGTATGTTAGTGCATTTCTACCAGATATTTCAAAATATCCGGAAAAACATTGAAAAATACTAGATTTTTCGCATAAACTCAAAAAATACGGTAGTTCAATATGCTTCATTTGTACGGTCCATATCCTGATGCTTCCTGTCGCACCCTAATTTTTGACCTTAAGATCCCATCACTTTTGTGCATTGTCTTGTATAGCATCTTCTAGGCATAGTTTCTCCTGTGCACGTGTTTATCATGGCTAACAAGTGTGTGCAGGTACATGAATTTCAAATGCAGTTGATGTTCATTCTTAGGGACAAGCATTTCTGGGCACGACCATTTGTTCTAACTCGAAGTGGTCCTAAGGTTTCTACTGTGACCTTAAATCCATTTCTTTGGTTCGTTCGCGTTCAAAGGACAAGATTCGCAAAATCGTGGTTTGATAGAGATGATCATAAAGCCTCCGCCATCCAGATATACCACCTTTGAGTTCAAAGTTACAGGTTGACAATTCACACTTTAAGATCAATCGTTGATGAAAAATCCGCCAAGAGCTTAAAAGCATGAAATTTAAATTATAAGAGGAAAGGGTTCTTATGTGATTTTCATCAATTTTACTTCCGAGGATCAAGGCTCATTTTGTCTTTCACAAGACTCATTTTGTCTTTCCAGGCTCACATTCCAAACCTGCCAAACAGAGAATACATTATTTGGCGAAAATTATGGTCGTATCGAAACGATAGACATTTATGAGCTTCGACACAATTTAAAACGTGTTTGGCAAGAATCTTAAAGACAAGACAAAGGTGATCTAATTACCAATAGTAAATGCGATACCCCATCATCGTTACGCATCAAGAACCGGATGCAACCGCCCGTCCGAGTCCGCAACATTCCATCAAATAGCAGACCCTAAGGATGTTGTAATTCACCCGTTGTTACCCAAAGGAATTACCTGCAATATCTTCACCTACAAACACAAAACCTCACAGTAGTAGCTCACATTACACACCAAAGGAAACATCATCAATGTTCTGCATAAAGGAGAAACAAGTGTTAAAATTCATTAAGTTCAGACAGATTCGAACTTTCTAATTACAGTCCAGATAGAGGAAGCTCTGTACCTTAAAGACAGCACCCGCAGCTAAACCGTGATGTTCTCCTTCATACTCAACAAGAGCAACTGGCACACCTTTCTTCTTCGAAGCCCCGTAAATTAAGAAAACTCGAATTAGCGGCACAACCTGCAATGTGTAGACCGATTAGTTTAACTAAAATTGGTCCCTAAATTGAAGTTTAGTCGTATCGTTACTAACCTTGTCTTCCAATCCTTGAAATGCATAATCGAATAAGCAAGTTGAATCTGGTTTTCGTCTCGAATTGAAATTTGAGAACTACTTAGATTCATTTGGTCGTATGCAAACCTCCCAAGTACACCAACCTGCAATTAGGGAAAGTCATCAGAGCTAAGTAATTTGAGTGCCACATCACTTATGAGTCTACAATCATAGTAAGGAGGGAATGAAGCTTACAGTTCTAGTTGATATTTGTCGGCGAGTCGCTGCCATGAGGGATGACTATTTCGAACCAACTTCTTTGCAACGACCACCTTTTACTTTTGTAGCTTTGGTGCATCAAGGATGCTAACCATATGAAGTGCAGCTTTACGGTGAGACGTAATCCAAACATACCCTGGTAATCACAGGGTTCAAAAAATCAATCAAAGCATTCAAAGAGTTAACTCGTAATTTACCACATTGTCTATAAGATCAAACATATCGGACAAAAACAGAAAGAAAGGGTTGACACTTTAATCTCGGTCATCAATCCTTCACTAAGAGATCAAGCCCGCGTGCACCTATAAAAGGATAAGAATTTGAGATGAAAGAAAAAAACATAAAAAACCCTAACAGAGATTCACAGTCACCACAATGGCCACAAACATAAACCCTAAACACACAAACTCAGAAATCCCCAATTGAAACCCTTAAACTCGAAATTTAGAGCACAATACTTATCTTTTCATTTCTTCCGCCGTGAGATTACCTCCGCGAACCCAAATCGCCATCCCCTCAAACCTCCGCCTCGAACCTTCAAAACCATCGTCGTCGTCCTCCCGAACCCCTTCACGAAACTCTGCCGCGAAAAGCCCTTGCCGCCGTTTCCCAGATCCTTTCGCTATCCGCTAGCCACCATCGGAAACCCCTGCACACAAAAACATTGCAAATCGTGAACGTTTTCTTGTTAACATATTAGTTTTTTTTCCTTGTTTCTTGTTTTACAGGATCGGGCCAATGGAGGAAGAGAATGAGATGGGAGGACGAGAAGAATCGAGATGGACATAAATAAAGGAATAGAAGAAGAAGGAAGAAGAAGAAGGTCGTATGGAAGAAGAGAAAGCTGGTGAGAAGAGAGGAGAGATTGAAAAGTGGAACGGTGGGAGAGGAGGAAAGGATTTGGGAATTTAGGGTTCAGAATTAATTTTTGTATATTGTTGTAATCTTATGTATGTGCACACACTGCATCGCAGTGAACCCTCACGATCACTACCCTCCATCACACATCCTGCAGCCCACAGCGCACCACACTGACACCACACCATAAGCTCGCACCAATGCAACACACACAATCATTTCGCCCACTAACCTTCCATTATCTCCGATTAACCTCCAATTAATCCACTAATCTCTTAATTAACCACTAATCTGCATTAATTAACCCTAATCATTAACCTAGCCTAATTTATCTACTTAATCAATCGCTAATCAGCCTTTTTTATATATATTATTATTTGGTTTAATTTTTAAGTTTAGTTAAATTTAAAATAAAATAGAAAAATTAGAATTAAAATTCCAATAAATAAAAAAAAACATGTTTAGATTTAGATTTTATTTAATTTCTTTTTTTCTCCTTTCTTAATAATAACAAAAAACACCCAAAAAATATTTTCACTTAAAAATACAAAAAATAATAAAACTTTTTTTTTCAAACTTAAGATTAACTTTTTTTTAGTTCTCTATTCCAACTTAATTAATTCTAACGTCTTTTTTAACTTAGACTTAATTTTAACTCGGTAATATTAAAAAAAAAACCATAAAAAATAATTTCTTCTCCTCTTTTAATTAATCATCCCCTTAGTCCTTATCTAACATCATCCTCAATTTATCTGATCTAAATTCAACCTTTATCGTGGCTTATTGCACATTTTGCATTTTCAATATTTCATTCCATATCAATTGTTATCCATTGCTTTACATTACCGTTTATCCCCTCCGAAGGAAAGGTTCACCATTTGACCTCTGTGTCAATACCTTTACCCTCATCCTAGCCTTAGGATTTGAGTCTCCGTACTCACCTTTTAGGCGTCCCTCCATGGACATTCCCCATTTATTCGAACCTTAGGATTTGAGTCTCCGTACTTGTTGCACCCCAAAATTTGCCCTCACAATACAAGACTTTGTGTTCTAAGAAGGTTCACAAGGTTCACAAGTCCCACAGTGCTTTCAATACCTTTCATGAGGTTCATGAAGTCCATAGGTTGCTTCTTGGAGGTTCACAAGGTTCACAAGATTCACAATGTTTACAAAGCTTTCCTAAGGGTCATGAGGTCTACAAAGCCACTTCATGATGTTCACAAGGTTCACAAGCTTCACAATACCTCCCATGAGTATCACAAGATATCTTATGAAGATTCACAAGGTTCACAAAGTTCATAATTGGTCAGAAGAGTTGACAATTCCCTCAGACAATGCACCTCCTAAGCAGTGCATCCAAAACTAGGGTTTTGACTTTAATCAGGCTAAATAGACTTCCAAGACTTCAAGTGAGCTTCATAACATCTTATATGTGTATAAGAACCCCCATGTCAAGCTTCAAGACTTTTCTCAAAAGTTTGCTCAGTCAGATGATCAGATAAGTCAAAAGCAGTCAATGCAGTTAAAAAGTCAAATTAAGGTCAACTGTGGTCAAACCAAAGTCAAACTTCGTGATTTTTTTTGCCAACATCAAAGAGAGGGGTTTTGTGTTGCAGATTTGGTCCCAGGGGTATTTTGGTCATTTTACACAAATTCTACCAATTCCTTGAAGACGGGCTGTTATTAAAATTCTGAGGCATTTGATGCGTTATGGTTTTGAGGCATTTATCAATCACCAGTTCTGATCATATTGAGATTTGGCATTTGGTCAGTGGAGTTTAATTACGATTAGTTTTGCTGTTGATGCTGAAAATGTTGTGACCATGGTACCCATATGAGTTTGGTTATGAAACAATTGGTTAACATTTTAATCGGATGATGAGATTAGGATCACAAATACCACTTGGAAATATTTATGTTTTATGCCTATGTTAATGAATTAAATACTTGTGGATTTATTCACATTTGTTTATATTTTTTAACTAAGAATAGAATATAAATAAATCCAAAACTTTGAGAATTTTATTTCATAAATAATGCTATCATACAAGAATGGGGATGTTGCTTCATATTTTACAAAGTACTGTTACAAGGAAGTACATTAAAATTCCCAAATCCTAAGGGATTACATTAAAGCATCTATCCTAAATCCTAAAAGTATCTAAAGGTCTTCATGTTCGTATTTGAACTTCTCCATGAATCCTCAGCTAACCTGCACATCAAAAGAGAACAGACAGTACAGAAGGGGTTAGAAATTATTTTTGACACTCTCAGAACATCGTCATCATCGAGTGCCGGGAGTGGCACAACCGAAGCTGCGTCCTACCCCCGTTACCGATCCGCGCCGTTGGCGTCCGATCAGGTAACACCTGTTCTTATCATTACGGGACATCCGAGAGATAGAAGTGATAAAAGAAGCGGGACTGATTCGCTTTTGTCGCAATTGGATTTCCAAACTGATACAAGAGTAAGGCAACATAGTCAATCTGGATTCAGACCCGGATGCCGGCAGGTCTAAATCACTCTGCGCTCTAAGTTTTTTCCAACACCTGAAAATCACAACAGCATCAGTACTAGGTTCAGAATTCAGAACTCAAAACCTAAACAATTCATAAGCAGCATCAATTCTGAACCACATAGGTGAGTTCACAAAAACCAAGTCCCAAACACGAATAGAAGTAAAGGCTACTCCTAGATACTTGCTCACTTCAAAACTTTTTCACACTTAAACAAATTTCCAACAAAATTTTCAAACAAGTTTTTCACATCCATACACGGATTATTATTAAACTATTCTGAAATTTTTTGTTATTCACACACTACACTTTCAAAACAATTCAAAAGTGAGCTTAAGTACCTAAGAGCCCATGGATAACCATGGATGAAAAGGGTGCTAACACCTTCCCTTTTCATAACCTACCCCCCGGACCCAAAATATTCTCTAAGGTCTTTCCTGTTCTTTTATAACCTTTCCTTATGGATAAAATAAAAGTCGGTGGCGACTCATGCTATCCGCAACATTGTTTAAAGTCAGTTCTCCCACCGTGTTACAGAACTGGCGACTCTGCTGGGGAGTCTATTTAAGAGGGGTACCCTTAGGAATTAAGATCACTTTAAATTGTTTGCCTTGTTTGCTTTATTATTATATTGTTGGGGTGCTCTTATGTGTGAAAGGTCCTAACCCGGACCTAGTGTACCTTAGGTAAATGGCAATAGACCAAGGAAACTGTACGACGTATATCGATACGGTTGATCTGGTGGCCATAGTTAGTGCGACTTCGTGGTTGGTGCTTATATTCCTTAAGTCAAGTTGAGGATAATATTGAGGCTGCCATATGTTGTCAATGCACTAACTGACTTTTAGAACCCTAGTTAACTCATCTTGGCCTTTAGAAAGTAGTGAGGTAACCGGCTTTGGTGCAGACTGAAGTTGGTTGACACTCGATGCTACGCTCATTGAGATCTTAAACTTGGAGGGTTTTGGTTGGCAAGTAAGTTGCCTTCTGAACAACCACCCTTGTGAAGGATCAATGATATTGAGATCCCTTAGAACCTGGTTACTTTTGTAGGGCAGGATGAACCATCTAACTTCAGGGGAGGGTACTTGCCTTTGAACCTCATGCAAGCCTTTAAACCTAGGGCTATGGTGTGACTTGTTTGTGTGTGCCACATGTTTGTGATTGAGCATGACATCATGACATCATCATGCATCATAAGCATATCATTTTCCCTAACCATTTCAAGGACCAAAGGATTTATCTTTGTTCTTTGTTGCAGGTCATGGCTTCTGCTCGTAGAAACACCATCAGGATCAACTTTGTAGGGATACCTGCTAAGCTCAAGGAGTTGGTTTCCCTAGTGCCTGATCATTCCCAGTTCAACAAGAGACATGGTCACTTATTGGATCTAGTTACTTCAGGGTTCAGTGAAGACATGATGAGTGTGCTGTTTCAGTTCTTTGACCCTAAGCACCATTGCTTTACATTTCCTGATTATCAGCTGGTTCCAGCCATGGAGGAGTTCTCTAAACTTCTGGGTATACCTGTTCTTGATCAGAAGCCATTCACAGGCTTAGAGAAGGAGCTTAAACCAGAAGTTATTGCTGCAGCTCTACATCTGAAGAAGTCTGACATTGTTCTAGAGACGAGAAGTGGAGTTAAAGGTATTCTTGTCAAGGTATTAGTGGATAAAGCTCAAATGTTCTTGAAGGCTATGAGCTACGATGCTTTTGAGGAGATCTTAGCCTTATTGATTTATGGCTTAGTGTTGTTCCCCAATCCTGATCAGTTCATAGACGTTCATGCCATCAACATATTCCTGAGTCACAATCCAGTGCCTACCTTACTTGGAGACATCCTACATTCTCTTCACACCCGTACTACAAGGGCAAGAGGAACTTTGATGTGCTGCATACCTTTACTTTCTAGGTGGTTTATTTCTCACCTTCCTCGCTCAGTAATGAAGAATGAGCAAGAGTTCAGATGGTCCAAGAGGATCATGTCACTTTCTCACTCAGACATCCATTGGTGCTCCAGATCTATGGAGAATGTCACCATCATTGACCGTTGTGGGGAGTTTCCTAATGTGCCACTTCTAGGCATAAGAGGAGGCATCACCTACAACCCATCTCTAGCTTTACGACAGTTTGATTACGCCCGGAGCGATGGTCCACATGACATGTTGATTCAGGGCATTGTGTTTGACTACGACAACGATCTTCAGAGTTACCGTCAGAGATTCATACGAGCTTGGGGAAAGGTAAACAGGATTGACAGCAAGACAATGGAGCCTAAGTACACTATTCCTATGGAGGCTTATCTCAGATGGGTACGATCTCGTGCTCAGACACTCATGATGCCATTTCCTGCCGTCCTACCAGTTACCATGGAACCTGTTGCTGAAGGAGACACAGCTTATACCATCCTTCACCCAGACATGCCTACTGATATGGAAGACTTGCAGAGATCATGGATCCAACTGAAAGAGCAAAGGGATACTTTCGAGGCTCATTACAAAGCAAGCCAAGCAAGGATCCTAGAGCTAACAAAGCTACTTCATGAGGAACGAAACCTCAACTCATACCTCAACACAAAGAGGAAACGTCCATGGGAGACTTAAAACCCCATCTTTTGTACTTATTTCGTTTTCATTTTTTGTAAGCCTAAAAGGCAAAACAAGTTATTACTAATAAAAAGTTACTTTCTTGTTTGTTTAAGCAAATTTAAATCCTGCGGTCCTTGAAAACATTGCATATGCATTCCCATATCATTGCATCACAGGTTTATAATTGTGCACAGGTTTCTCATCTTCTCACTGTTTATTTCAGCAATGGCTCTTGAACAATCAGTTAAGGATCTCCAGGCACAGAATGCACAGTTCCAAGAGCTGATCCTGAACCTATCCAAGGGGCAGGATGAATTGAAGACACTGCTGGCCAAGAAGACTAAGAAGGCTAGAAAGTCTGCTGGGTTGCTCAACATGGGAAGAAGGTTCAAAGGTCCTGTCAAGACCAAGGAACATGTTGAAGACTATGAATCTGAAGAATCTGAGCAGGAGAGAGGCAGTCTCCACAACACTATGGGGGACTCTGATTCTGAGGCTAACTACTACCATGAGCCTAACGAAGACAAATTCAAGATGCTGGTGGATAGAATGGATGCTATGGAATTACAGAAATCATCTGGGCTGGATTTTGAGGATTTGAGCTTGATATCTGGGGTGGTCATACCCATTGGGTTCAAAGTTCCTACATTTGTTGTCTATGATGGGGTCTCTTGTCCCAAATTGCATCTGAGGTCTTATGTCAGAAGAATGCAACCCCACACTGCTGATAAAAAGTTATGGATCCATTTCTTTCAAGAGAGTTTATCTGGAGCTCAGCTAGAGTGGTATTATCAGTTGGAGAGTGTCAACATCAGAGATTGGAATGACCTTGCTGAAGCTTTCTACAAGCAGTATCAATACAATGCTGACTTAGCCCTCACTCGCATGCAGCTTCAAAGCATGTCTATGGGTGCCAAAGAAAGCTTTAAGGAGTATGCTCAGAAGTGGAGAGACTTAGCTGGAAGGGTTCAACCTCCTTTGACTGATAGGGAGTTGGTTGATATGTTCATGTGTACGCTGAATGGTCCGTTTTACAGTCATCTCATTGGAAGCTCATCATCTGGCTTCACTGAGTTGATCATGACAGGAGAGCGAGTAGAGAATGGTATCAAGAGTGGTAAGATCCAAGTGGGCACTTCTTCATCAGGTGCTGCAAAGAGGCCTCCCACTGGGAAGAAAGAATCTAATGCTGTTTATGGTCAGCCCGATCGTAACAGAAGACATCAGTCTGTGAGTGTAGTTCATATTTCAAATCCAACTCCTGCAACAACAGAGCAGCCTCAGGGCAACCAACAGAGGGCTAGAAGACAGTTCACGAAGATCAACATGTCAATGGCTCAGGCATTACAACATTTGTTGAAGGCTGAACTTATTACCCTGAGGGAGGCTCCTCAGAATCCCAATGTTACATCTCCCAAGTACAATCCCAATGCACGATGTGCATATCATTCAAACTGTCCAGGACATGATACTAATAACTGCTGGGTCTTGAAGAACAAAATTCAAGATATGATTGATGCTGGAGAAATTGAGTTTGATCCACCAGGTACTCCAAATGTGATTACAGCTCCAATGCCAAATCACGAGAAGACTGTCAACGCCATTGATGAAGATATTGATGAAGATCTGCATGTCTATTCGGTTATGGAGTTGAGCACACCATTGTCTGTTATCAAAAAGAGGTTAGTACAAGCTGGGATCTTTCCAGGTTGTCGTGAAGATTGTTTGTATTGTACCTATAAGCCGGATAGTTGCTTCATTTTGAGAGATGGGATTCAACGTCTCATGGATAAATATACTATAGTGTTTGAAAGAAGACCAGCATCTGTAGAAAGTATGGTGGATCATCTGACTCAGGGTAAGAAGATTGAAGAGGTTGACATGGTTGACAAAGTACCACTAAGAATCACTTCAAAGGGTCCCATTAAAATCACTCATCAGGGCCCAATCAAGATTACTGCTGAAGGTCCTGTGAAAGTTGTTGCTGAAGCCAGAGTAGCTCCTCTAATCATTACCACTCCTGGTCCTATTCCTTACACATCTGACAAAGCTGTGCCTTGGCACTATGGGTCTGATGTTTACATCCATGGTGTCAAACAGGAACCTTTACCTGATATGCCTGTTGACATTGATAATATTGCCGGATCTAGCAAGATCACTCGTAGTGGAAGAGTCTTCTCTCCTCCAGTTGCTTCTAAGAGTGCAGTTACTCCTGCTGTTACTTCCACCACTGATGCTCGGGGCAAGGGTCCTGTTATTGAGCCTGTATCTACTGATGTGCCAGCTGCTGATGACCTCTCTAAGCAGATGGAAGAAGTATTGAAAATCATTCGCAAGAGTGATTATGATATTGTTGATCAGCTGGGGCATACTCCCTCAAAGATTTCTATGCTCTCCCTGTTATTATGTTCTGAGGCTCATGCCAAGTCATTGATCAAGTTTCTAAAGATGGCTCATGTACCCAGTGCAATTTCTGTGGACCAGTTTGAGAATTGTGTTGCTCACCTGACCTATGACAACGGGTTAGGATTTTCTGATGCTGACTTGACCCCTGCCAAGAGGGATCATAACAGGGCCTTGCATATTTCAATTGAATGCAGGGGCACTACCCTGTCTCATGTGCTGATAGACAATGGTTCCTC
The DNA here is from genome assembly GCA_963859935.3 of Lathyrus sativus. Lineage (NCBI taxonomy): Eukaryota > Viridiplantae > Streptophyta > Magnoliopsida > Fabales > Fabaceae > Lathyrus > Lathyrus sativus. Next base: position 433,676,098 of record OZ012739.1, on the reverse strand, counting down.
TCTGAATGTGTTGCCTAAGGAAGTCCTGAACAAGCTGAGTCCTAAAGATACGGTATTGAAGCCCAGTAATATTGTGGTAAAGGCTTTTGATGGTTCTAGAAGAGTAGTGCATGGGGAAATTGATCTTCCAATCAAGGTTGGCTCTCAGGTGTTTATCGCTACATTCTATGTGATGGATATTCGTCCTTCGTACTCATGTCTGCTTGGTCGTCCCTGGATCCATGGGGCAGGTGCTGTGACCTCCACATTACATCAAAAGTTGAGATATCCGGTGAATGGAAAAGTTGTTACTGTCTTTGGAGAGGAAGAATACTTTGTCAGCCATGTAAACACTTTCAAGTATCTGGAAGTAGAAGGTGAATACATTGAAACTCCATGTCAGTCATTTGAAGTGGTTCCCTGGGCTGTTAAGGATTGTGTGACTCCTCCTCCTGTGAAGAAGGCTCCTGTGGTCATCAGAAACCCTCCAACAATGGCAATGGCCTCCCTCAATGATGCAAAAGCTGTGGTGGAAGAAGGTGGTTGTACTATTTGGGGTCAGCTTCCTGATATGCCATACAAGTCTGACAAGTTTGGTTTGGGTTTCACTGCAGAGTCCCAGAAGGCTGTCCGTCGTGCCCGTGCTGTTCGTATCACCAATCAAGGGGTTATCAATGCTGTGGGAGATCAAGATGAAGACCACAACTTGGAGGCATGGATTTTTCCTACTGTGGGTGCTGGACTCAATAATTGGACAGCTGAAGATGTTATCCCTATCTCCTTTAGTCAGGAGTAAATACTATTACTGTGTTATGTTTTTAAATTTGTAATTTCTGGAACAATTAAAACTTTCAAGCCATGTGCCTTACCCGGGGCACAATGGTGTGCTTGTTACGGGTTGTCATTTCATTTGCATACTTCATTCAATAAAATCAGTGGACGTTTCGTTTTCGTAAATATTGTGTTCCTTGTCTTTCTTTTTCTTTTATTTTTGCTTTATCAGCTATGTGTTCTTACACACACCCACGTCACTAAAATGCAGATCCTCATCCACTCTGGATCCAGTTGATAACAGTTCTACTATTGCCAATTACAATTTCGAGAATCCGATCTATCAAACTGAAGACGGAAACGAGGACGATTGTGAAATACCTGTAGAGCTTGCTAGGTTGTTACAACAAGAAGAGAAAGCTATACAGCCACATGAAGAGCCAGTCGAAGTTGTGAATCTGGGAACTGAAGAAAACAGAAAAGAGGTCAAGATAGGGGCTGATTTAGAGGACAGTGTCAAGAGCAGGTTGATTCAGATGCTACGTGACTATGTGGAGATCTTTGCATGGTCTTATGAAGATATGCCAGGGTTGGATACAGACATTGTGGTTCACCGTTTGCCAGTGAAAGAAGATTGTCGTCCAAAGAAGCAGAAGGTTCGTCGTATGCGTCCTGAAATGTCAGAAAAGATCAAAGCAGAGGTAATGAAACAGTTCAATGCAGGGTTCTTGGCCGTAACTTCTTATCCTCAGTGGGTTGCAAATGTGGTACCAGTTCCTAAGAAAGATGGTAAGGTACGTATGTGTGTAGACTACAGAGATCTGAACAAGGCTAGCCCTAAAGATGACTTTCCACTTCCTCATATTGATATTCTGGTAGACAACACTGCTCAGCATAAGGTATTCTCTTTTATGGATGGTTTCTCTGGTTACAATCAAATCAAGATGGCACCTGAAGATATGGAGAAGACTACATTTGTGACACAGTGGGGCACCTTTTGCTATAAGGTAATGCCATTTGGTTTGAAGAATGCAGGGGCAACATATCAGCGTGCTATGGTGGCTTTGTTTCATGATATGATTCATCATGAGATAGAGGTATATGTGGATGATATGATAGCCAGGTCTCAGAATGAAGAACAACATCTTGATCATCTGCACAAGTTGTTTGAGAGGTTGAAGAAATACAGGTTGAGATTAAATCCAAACAAGTGTACTTTTGGAGTTAGATCTGGAAAGCTCTTGGGTTTCATTGTCAGTGGAAAAGGTATTGAAGTGGATCCTGCAAAAGTGAAAGCTATACGAGAGATGCCAGCTCCCCGTACTGAGAAGGAGGTTAGAGGTTTCTTGGGACGATTGAACTACATTGCAAGATTTATTTCCCAATTAACTACCATCTGTGAGCCAATCTTCAAGTTGTTGAAGAAAGATCAGGTGATGGAATGGAATGATGAGTGCCAGACTGCCTTTGATGAAATCAAGAGATATTTGCTAGAACCTCCAATTTTAATGCCACCAGTTGATGGAAGACCCTTGATTATGTATTTAACAGTATTAGACAACTCAATGGGGTGTGTATTGGGGCAACATGACGAGTCTGGTCGAAAAGAGCAGGCAATATACTACCTTAGCAAAAAGTTTACCGACTGTGAAACAAGATACTCACTGCTCGAGAAAACTTGCTGCGCTTTGGCATGGGCTGCTCGCCGACTAAGACAGTATATGTTGACCCATACTACCTTGTTGATTTCGAAGATGGATCCAATCAAGTACATATTTGAGAAACCTGCTCTCTCCGGAAGAATTGCAAGATGGCAAATGATCTTGACGGAATATGATATACAGTATACTACTCAGAAGGCCATTAAGGGGAGTGTTGTTGCTGATCATTTGGCTCATCAAGCAGTAGATGATTACCAGTCAATGAATTTTGAGTTCCCTGATGAAGACATTATGTCTGTTACCAAAGAACCTGGACAATATGACGGACCTGAACAAGGATCCCGATGGACTATGGTTTTTGATGGTGCCTCCAATGCACATGGTAATGGTGTTGGTGTTGTGATTAGTTCCCCTGAAGGTTGTCATACCCCGATTACTGCCAGACTTTGTTTCTATTGTACCAATAACATGGCTGAGTATGAGGCATGTATCATGGGTATGCAAGTTGCTATTGATATGAAGATTCAGTTCCTTGAGGTGTATGGAGATTCAGCTCTGGTAGTAAGTCAGATTAAAGGAGATTGGGATACAAAGCATGATAATCTCATTCCTTACAGAGAACATGTGTTGTCTTTGATCCCACATTTCAAAGAGATTACTTTTGGACATATTCCACGAAGAGAGAATCAGTTGGCAGACGCATTGGCCACCATGGCATCTATGTTTGAGATCAGCTGGGATGATGAAGCTCCCAAGATTACCATTGATAGATTTGAGAAGCCTGCATACTGCAATGAGATTGACACTGAAGGGGCAGAGGAGAAGCCTTGGTTCTATGAAGTGAAAAACTATCTTGAAGCTCAGGAGTTCCCTGAAGGGGCATCTGTCAAAGATAGGAAGTTCCTGAGAAGGTTTTCTGCTAAGTTCTTTCTGAGTAATGGCATTCTGTATAAGCGTAATCATGATTCAACTATGCTTCGTTGTGTGGATAAGAAGGAAGCTACAGAAATTATGGAAGAGATGCATGATGGGACCTTTGGCACTCATTCTAGTGGTCATACCATGGCAAAGAAGATTTTGAGAGCAGGTTACTATTGGTCTACCATGGAAGCTGATTGCTATCAACACTCCAGAACATGTCACAAATGTCAAATCTATGCTGATAAAGTACATGTACCTCCATCTCCATTGAATGTGTTGACTGCTCCTTGGCCCTTTGCCATGTGGGGCATTGATATGATTGGTGAGATCAAGCCTACTGCTTCTAATGGGCATCGTTTCATCCTGGTTGCTATTGATTACTTCACAAAGTGGGTAGAGGCAGCTTCATTTGCATCTGTGACTAAGAATGTTGTGGCTCGGTTCATTAAGAATAATCTCATATGTAGGTATGGTATCCCTGAAAGGATTATCACTGACAATGGCTCTAATCTGAACAACACTATGATTACTGATCTCTGTACGCAGTTCAAGATTAAGCATCACAACTCTTCTCCGTATCGTCCAAAGATGAATGGGGCAGTTGAAGCTGCTAATAAGAACATTAAGAAGATTGTACAGAAGATGACTGTTACTTACAAGGATTGGCACGAGATGTTACCATTTGCTCTGCATGGTTATCGTACTACAATACGTACTTCAACAGAGGCAACCCCATTCTCCTTAGTCTATGGTATGGAAGCAGTTCTGCCTATTGAAGTTCAGATCCCCTCCTTGAGAATTATGAAGGATGCAGGCTTGGATGAAGATGAGTGGATTCAGACTCGACTTGACCAGATAAATTTGATTGATGAGAAAAGGTTAGCAGCAGTTTGTCATGGCCAGATGTACCAGAAACGGATGATCAAAGCTTTTAACAAGAAGGTTAAGCCAAAGGTATATCAGGCTGGTAACTTGGTAATCAAGCGTATCGTATTACCACAGGGTGATCCTAGGGGCAAGTGGACTCCAACATATGAGGGACCATTTGTAGTCAAGACAGTGTTCTCAGGAGGTGCCATGATACTGACTACAATGGATGGTGAAGACTTCCCACAACCTGTAAACGCAGACATAGTTAAAAAATACTACGCGTAAAAAGAGACCCGCTAGGTTGACAGGCCTAGGCAAAAATAAGGGCATCCCGGCAAACCAAAAGGGTTTGGGCAAAAATTAGGGATATATATAAAAAGATGTACACCCGACAAGTCGAAAACCTGAAAAGGCGGCTTGGGCAAAAAAGGTATCCCGGTGGATTGAAAACCTGAAAGGGCAATCCAGGCAAAAGTTAGGGATTAAAGCGTATGACTATGTCTCGTTTGGATCACTCATGAAACTGCAACCAGTTGTACTACTTACTCAAGCTCAAATAGATAAAGCTCAATCCAATCGTTTCCGTCTCAACAGCAAGAAGATGAGATACTTGAGTGGCAATAGTAGAACTGAAACTCAATAGGATTATTTCCCACATAGCTGATTCTTTTTGTAAAACTTCATGACAAAATTCTCTTACTAGGGTTTATGTCTCCTTGTACAAACTTACCCGTGTATGGGTCACTTTTGATATAAATAAATTCCATCTTTTGAATCCAGATTTACTTTTACCCTATTTACATAAGCGAAACGTCCATTGGTTGTGTTTGAATGTATGTATGCCTTTGAATATGATTGATGTTTACCAGAAATGCATGTATGCTTTTAATACGATTGATGTTTACCAGAAATGCATGTATGCTTTTAATATGATTGATGTTTACCAGAAATGCATGAAAATGCAGTAATAGTATTTACTAAGGACGAACGAGGGAAGGATTTCAACGAAGCTTCGCCGGTTCATCTTTACAAGACAGTTACAAACCATCAGTAGGACTAATCCATTTTCACAAAGTCTAATCTCCCCTGGAATTTATATCCATCTCTTTTATCCTCATACGGATATACGGGAAATTACTTTCCAATAAGGGCACGATGAACGAAGACGGGATGTTATACTTATCCTACTATCAAACGAAAACGAAGGTTATCTATACCCTACTATCCCCAACAACGGGAGGTTATCTATACCTTGTTATCCCCAACAACGGGAGGTTATCTATACCTTGTTATCCCCATCAGACGGAGGGTTATATATTCTTCAACAACGAATCGGGATTTATTTTCCTTGGCCAGCAGTTGTTATACAAGGATATCCAGACACTTCCAGCAGTATCATATCATACATACATCATTTACATCATACCATAACATATATGTCTATAGTACATTACCTAAGTGCATCATGTCATACATGCATACATAAAGCATAAACTAATGTTGTTATACCGAATGCTACCTTGTTTTCAGGTTAATTATCCAACAAACAAGCTTATGATCTTTGGGACTGCTTTATTGTAACCTCAGGGTTACTTTATCCTCCTGATGAGCTTCTTATTACTTTGGGACTGCTTTATTGTAACCTCAGGGTTATTTTATCCTCCTGATAGCCTCTCATGACTTCAAGACTGCTTTAGAGCTACTGATTGCTCTATCCTCCTGAAATCATCCTATTACTTCAAGACTGCTTTAGAGCTATTCATTGCTCTATCCTCATGAGGTCATATTACTACTTCAAGACTGCTTTAGAGCTATTCATTGCTCTATCCTCCTGAAGCCATCTAATTATTTCAAGACTGCTTTAGAGTTATCCATTGCTCTATCCTCCTGAAATTACATTATTATTTCAAGACTGCTTTAGAGCTATCCATTGCTCTATCCTCCTGAAATCATTACTTCAAGACTGCTTTAGAGCTATTGATTGCTCTATCCTCCTGAAGACATATCACATTATTACTTCAAGAATGCTTTAGAGCTATTGATTGCTCTATCCTCCTGAAGACATATCACATTATTATTTCAAGACTGCTTTAGAGCCATTCATTGTTCTATCCTCCTGAAATCATATCATTGCTTCAAGACTGCTTTAGGGTTATCACTATCGATTGCTTTATCCTCATGAAGACATGCTGCTACATCATTACTATTCCAGACTCCTGACAGCTTTCATCCTACACCCATATTTTGAACTGCTCCCCCCCTAGTGGCATCTTTAAGCCCACTCAATCATATTCAACTAGCCATCTGTACCACTCTAGTGCACTAGTGAGTGCAAATTTTTGGGCTTTTGTGTTCAATCCCCTTCAACCTTCCAGGTTACGACTGGCAAATATACCAATCTAACCCCTCAGGTTTCAGAAAATTGAACAGGGGCAGCTGTTGCACCCCAAAATTTGCCCTCACAATACAAGACTTTGTGTTCTAAGAAGGTTCACAAGGTTCACAAGTCCCACAGTGCTTTCAATACCTTTCATGAGGTTCATGAAGTCCATAGGTTGCTTCTTGGAGGTTCACAAGGTTCACAAGATTCACAATGTTTACAAAGCTTTCCTAAGGGTCATGAGGTCTACAAAGCCACTTCATGATGTTCACAAGGTTCACAAGCTTCACAATACCTCCCATGAGTATCACAAGATATCTTATGAAGATTCACAAGGTTCACAAAGTTCACAATTGGTCAGAAGAGTTGACAATTCCCTCAGACAATGCACCTCCTAAGCAGTGCATCCAAAACTAGGGTTTTGACTTTAATCAGGCTAAATAGACTTCCAAGACTTCAAGTGAGCTTCATAACATCTTATATGTGTATAAGAACCCCCATGTCAAGCTTCAAGACTTTTCTCAAAAGTTTGCTCAGTCAAATGATCAGATAAGTCAAAAGCAGTCAATGCAGTTAAAAAGTCAAATTGAGGTCAACTGTGGTCAAACCAAAGTCAAACTTCGTGATTTTTTTTGCCAACATCAAAGAGAGGGGTTTTGTGTTGCAGATTTGGTCCCAGGGGTATTTTGGTCATTTTACACAAATTCTACCAATTCCTTGAAGACGGGCTGTTATTAAAATTCTGAGGCATTTGATGCGTTATGGTTTTGAGGCATTTATCAATCACCAGTTCTGATCATATTGAGATTTGGCATTTGGTCAGTGGAGTTTAATTACGATTAGTTTTGCTGTTGATGCTGAAAATGTTGTGACCATGGTACCCATATGAGTTTGGTTATGAAACAATTGGTTAACATTTTAATCGGATGATGAGATTAGGATCACAAATACCACTTGGAAATATTTATGTTTTATGCCTATGTTAATGAATTAAATACTTGTGGATTTATTCACATTTGTTTATATTTTTTAACTAAGAATAGAATATAAATAAATCCAAAACTTTGAGAATTTTATTTCATAAATAATGCTATCATACAAGAATGGGGATGTTGCTTCATATTTTACAAAGTACTGTTACAAGGAAGTACATTAAAATTCCCAAATCCTAAGGGATTACATTAAAGCATCTATCCTAAATCCTAAAAGTATCTAAAGGTCTTCATGTTCGTATTTGAACTTCTCCATGAATCCTCAGCTAACCTGCACATCAAAAGAGAACAGACAGTACAGAAGGGGTTAGAAATTATTTTTGACACTCTCAGAACATCGTCATCATCGAGTGCCGGGAGTGGCACAACCGAAGCTGCGTCCTACCCCCGTTACCGATCCGCGCCGTTGGCGTCCGATCAGGTAACACCTGTTCTTATCATTACGGGACATCCGAGAGATAGAAGTGATAAAAGAAGCGGGACTGATTCGCTTTTGCCGCAATTGGATTTCCAAACTGATACAAGAGTAAGGCAACATAGTCAATCTGGATTCAGACCCGGATGCCGGCAGGTCTAAATCACTCTGCGCTCTAAGTTTTTTCCAACACCTGAAAATCACAACAGCATCAGTACTAGGTTCAGAATTCAGAACTCAAAACCTAAACAATTCATAAGCAGCATCAATTCTGAACCACATAGGTGAGTTCACAAAAACCAAGTCCCAAACACGAATAGAAGTAAAGGCTACTCCTAGATACTTGCTCACTTCAAAACTTTTTCACACTTAAACAAATTTCCAACAAAATTTTCAAACAAGTTTTTCACATCCATACACGGATTATTATTAAACTATTCTGAAATTTTTTGTTATTCACACACTACACTTTCAAAACAATTCAAAAGTGAGCTTAAGTACCTAAGAGCCCATGGATAACCATGGATGAAAAGGGTGCTAACACCTTCCCTTTTCATAACCTACCCCCCGGACCCAAAATATTCTCTAAGGTCTTTCCTGTTCTTTTATAACCTTTCCTTATGGATAAAATAAAAGTCGGTGGCGACTCATGCTATCCGCAACATTGTTTAAAGTCAGTTCTCCCACCGTGTTACAGTACTCACCTTTTAGGCGTCCCGTCATGGGCATACCTTCACCCTTTTCAATTCAACTTTTAACGTAGATAGGAGTCTTTGTACTCTATGTAAGCGCTTCCATATGAACGTTTACACCCCCTGGAACCTTGACCACAGTCAAGAAGTTCCTCTTCCACCCTTTTAGGGGAACTACAAATACTCTGATTCCATTCCTGTCAGGATATGTAGGCACAAGATGCAACGTCTTGGCGAGTATACTTAGAATTAAATCATTAGGTCTTTTATCCTTAAGTAGATAACCCTTAGCAATAAACAACATAAAACAAGAGGTTCCTATATAATACTATAAAAGTTTAGGATGCTAATACCTTCCCTAAACTTAACCAACCCCCGAACCCTAGATCTCTCCCCGCATTGTGTTTACGATGCGAAATAGGTTTTTCCTTCCTTTAACCTTTCCTTCGGATAAATCAAAGACCGGTTGCAAATGAATTAATATTCAAGTTAATCAATAACTTGACATCCAAATTTCATCGCGACAGAAATGGCGACTTCACTGGGGACTTCCTTGTGGGTTTCCCTAACTTGTTTTATCATGCTTGTTTATTGTTATATGTTTGATTATCTGTTTATTTGTATAATTGTTTATCTGTTGCTTTTGGGTTGATATCCTTGAGTGGTGAGACAAAGTCCTACACCCGGACTTGAGTGAACATAAGATAGAATGGTGATATATTCGACGAGGCTTATAGGGATTTGAATCCCGACCAAGTTGACTTGAGAATCACCCTCAATTGATGCCCTCTTGAAAACAGTACTGTTGAACGAGTTAATCGTGAAAACATTCACTATTTTCGACCTTGGAGCCTGTGATATTGAGGACCGTAGTTACCATTAACCCCACTTTGGCCTTTATTAGGATGTAGTGCAAGGACTATGAGGGAGTACTCCCAAAAAAGTTGCAACGCGATGCTACACTCAAAAGAGGTTCTCTTGAGAATATTATTAACCACCGAGTAATTGGGAAATTGATAATATCTGAAAGATGGACTAATGATTTTGGACACCTCTTTAGAACCTTGTTCTGCAGATACAATCAACCTTTAGTCCACATCCTTTGGGAATGGTATACCCTTTACTCCATGCTCGTTACAAACCTAGGCTCTCCTTGTTTGTTTATCTTTGTGTCTCTACGTGCTTACCTACATCTTTGCATCCATAAAGCATCAAGTCGCATTGGTTTCATGGAATTCAACTTTATTCGTAAACATTGTAGGACCAATATGGATTAAAAAAAAAAGAAATTTAATATTCTTTTAAGAGCCCTAACTTGGATGGCCTAAGGAAGTAGGAGCTCAGATTGAAGAATCAAGAAAATTCAAAGACAAATATGAGAAACTTTTATTGAAGATCCAAGTGAACAGTGCTTCCTTCCTTACTTTCCAGCAAGAAAAGCAAGAGATGGAGGATTTATTTTCCTCTATCAGACTACTCCTTGGAATTTGATCCTTGACAAACTCATCTTTAAGAGAGTTCAGCTAGAAGAGAAAATCAAGAAGCGCAATACAAGGTTTCCTTAGGACTTTATTAGCTTTTATTTAGCTACTATGTCGGGGGTCTTTTAAGAATATTATTTGTAATCCGGTATCAAAAAAAAAATCAATGAATTTTCGTTGGTTTTCTATGATGTTTGTAGATACTTGAGTTCCATGAAACCTTTCATTCTGCACCCTGCATTTTTGCATAGCATCCTTTATTTAGCATTTGCATATGCATGTATCTCTGTTGTGGCTCATTCGACTTTCTGTCATTGACACGTCAGTTGACGTCTTGACCATCTGACCAAGCTTGAAACAATTACTGAAAGATATTAAAGAGAACAAAAGGTACGGATCCCACAACCGGTCTCATCTGGTATTTGACCTTTCCTATGATGATAATGTTCAACAAGTGGGTATTCCTACGCAACTTCAACCTATGCAAGGTAACCTGTTTGTTCAAGTTGATGAAAGGGATTCCCAGTTTCTACGATGGATACCAAATACTCAGAATGTTCATACTGAGATGATCGACTCGAACACCAGCTGTGAATTTCATGACAGAGTAATGGGGCATGCGATGGAATAATGCAAAGTTTTCTAAGAGAAAGTTCAAGTGATGATTGACGATAAATTGTTGACCCAGTCTTGAATGGGACACTGTTGTGTTAATCCCTTAGCAAGGCTTGTTTGGCTTTTCATTTTGTTGCTTATATGTATTTTATTTCTTTGATTATAAAAGCAGAATTGGCATGTAAGAATTTGTTTATTCTGAACGATAATGCATTAAACACGTTTGTCTTGAAGAAATCCATTCGTATTCACTCATAAAACCATTTTTCATAATTTATAATGCCAACTTTACCTAATCTCTTGCTTTAATAGAGAATTGGGAGGAGGATGACGAATCAAAAACGTAAGATCTCTTGTCGTATACTTTATGAAACCCTACTGATAATGTAAGGCATTGTTTCAAATCCTCAAAGACTGGAGATATAAGGAAGATAATCCCTCTTTAACCCCTTTGAGCCTTGAAGTAGGAGTTTTCTTTTCCAAATAAAACCCCTCAATTTTAAACTGGGGCAGGGTAGCTTTCAGTTAAGCTGATCGAGCGCCTAAACTCTCAAAAAAAAAGGAGGAGTGAACATTCGAGAATCCATTTTATCTATCCCTAACATATTAGGAGGCTAGAAGTCAAAAAATCACAATGATCATCCCTCGACTATCTAAAGAGTGAGGCAGTCACAATCCTTTCAAAAGGGTCAAAATAACTTAGAGTCGTACGACTTATTCAAAAAAAATGGAAAAAGAAAAAGTCTGCTAAGTCAAAACCTATGAAGGAGACTTAGGCAAAATTGAGGCATCCCGCTGGACTTCAAAGTCAAATTCAAAAGACTCTGTCCAGGAAAAAGTTAGGGAATGGAAAATGCAAAAAGAAAAAAAAAACAAAGCGTTACAAAGAAATATCCTCGATAAAGAACAATGTCGTGTGATCAAACACCAAAAGAAATAGGTGAGTGATGTGCATCGTGATCCTTCACAGTGGGAATATGTTGAGGGCTCATAGGGAAGTCAAACAATGGAGAACTAATTTACAAAACCAATTGAAAGTCAACTAGTTAGCCAGTCTTCAATACTTCTTTACTTATCTCAGTTTTATATTTTCTTACATCAGTACATTGATGACATTGTTGATATGGGTAAAGATGGCAATTATGGTTTCAAGCTGTTATACGACATTGTACCATAAGTTAGGATGAGGCGAAAAGTCTTGGCCTTTGGTTCGAATACAATTAGATTGTGAAGTTTATAGACATCATCAGTTGTATTTCAAGCTGTTATACGACATTGTACCATAAGTTAGGAATGCATTGCAAGTATCTAGCTTGGGTGTGCAGGGTCATGAGAACTGGACGATGATTCTTGATACGCGTTACCTTATTGCTTCTAGATACAATATCATATTAGTCTCGTTGTCCAAGAACCTCAACATCACATTCTTCCCATTAGTGATAACTTCTTGTATAGCTTCAAGTAGACAAAAAATTGTTGCAGTTGGTTGTTGAAACCCAATTGTTCTTTGCCTTCCATCATAGACCGATGGATACAGAACTGTAGTGAAGGTGCAAGAGCATGGGAATCAACATTTATGGGACGTATTAGGCATTGAGAAGAAGAAGTTTGAAAGTTGACATAATTTGTTTTTAATTTATATTGTAGCACTTTTTTCATTATAAGTATATAATTTATCGAGTATAGTTTGTTAAAAATGTCAAAAAGTTAGTTTTTTTTCTAAATCTCATAACTTCGTACCAAATTTTTCAAAATTTTCGAAAAATTTAGTTTGTACCGGAATTTTAAAAATTTCTAGTAGGTCTTATAATTAACAAAATTTTTAAAAATTTCTAGTATAATTGCACTTAAAATTTTCAAATATCTTGTATATATGCACCTGATTTTTCAAATATTTGGTATTTCTTCAACAATTTTGCAAAATCTCATGAATTTTTATCGGAAATTTTTGAAATATTCGATAATTCTTCATAATTTTGCAAAATATCTGGTATTTTTTCAAAAAGTACAGTATTTCTTCACCTGAACGGAAAAAAAATGGAAAAAATATGGAACTTTAACGAAAAATCTGGTAATTGTATATACTTTTGAAAGATCTATAAAATTTTAGTAAAGACATAAGTGTAATTGCAGCCCACATGTGGGGGTGTCAGGTCAAGGTGTGTGTGTGTGATGGGGGTGGGGGAGGATAAATCTCCGCAATCCCCTAATCAAATTGTCCATGTGGTGGCCCAATTATCCCATAAAACAAACAAAAATAAAATGCAGCTTGAAAAGGAGAGTTTTTCATGCCCCCATCCCCCCACATCCTATGCTTTTAACATATTATCCATGTAAACTATTAAAATCCATTTCACAAAAACCACTAGATTATTATGAGTTTTTGAAAACCTCTTGAGATTTATGATTTTTCAAAGACGCTACCACATTTTTCAGAGTTTATGACAAGTACCATTTTTTATCGTGTTTTCAGAAAAATATGGTAAAACCACATGTTTTTCATGCATTTTTTTTCTTCGTTTTTTTCAAAAAATCCATAAATTTTCTATTTTTTTAAAATCGATAAAAATGCATGTATTTTTTCGAAATTTTTAAATAAGTCGGTAAAAATGCATACATCTTTATCAATTTTTTCAAAAAATTCGGAAAATTCATGCATTATTTATGTTTCTTTTTAAATCCAGAAAATGTATGAATTTTTACCGAATTTTTTGAAAATTATAGAAACTTGTATGTATTTACCGGTTTTTTCAAAATATCTTGTAGGTCCAGTAATTTTGTTTTATTATTTCAGTGAAGACCAAAGGAACATATGCCACGATTGCTTCTCGGCAGCGTGATAGAGATGAAGTTGTTGTTGCGAGGGCTCAAGCGAGGTGACGTAGAGGACTTGCATCTTCGAGCGGGGAGAGTAGTCCTAACTGGTTCTCAAAGGAGCTAGCTGGCCAATCAGTATCAATTTCCTACACCCTACATTACCTAACGTAGAAGAGCTATACCTGTTTCAAGATAGACAAGAGATGATGATGATGATCTAGTTGATGTTCATGCACCTGTTCAGGATGACATGGAGATGGTAGATGAGACAAAAGTGCCCCTCCCTTCTGAGGTGGAGGCTATGACTGCAATAGATTTTACTCTACAAATGACTCCTGAGGCGCTTACTCCGCATACGGCTAGTGAGCCATCTAGTACAGATGATATGAAGGTTACTCCTCCAGTTGAGACAGAGGTCACTACTCTGTCTTTGACAAAGCCATTTGTACATACGGATTAAGGGTTTCCTGGTGGACCCATTAACTATTATGTGCTCATTGGATATGTTGATCATGTGGGATTGAGATTATGGTAGCGAGAGGTATATATATGATATGCTGATGATATAGCTTTATTTATTATTGATACTTTAAAATTAACTGATGCTTTTTACTTTGTTTGTCATAGGACCGAGTTCTGCTAAAGGTGCTCACCTACGACGCAAAGGTAAAGAAGTTCTTGGATGTCGAGATGCCAGAGGAGGTCAAGGTGATTGTGATGATTGTGGTCTCCTTTCATCGGTGGACTACTCGCTAACCATGCTCGACGGTCTCTTATTGACGACCTTTGTTGAGAGATGGCATACAAAGACATCTTTCTTCCATATTCTATTTGGTGAGATGTGTAACACCCCGTTTCCCAAATTAAATAAATAATAAAATAAATGCAATTTAAATCGAAACAATTATCAGAGTTGCCACACCAAAACGGGATATCACAAAAGAAAACTCCAACAGAACGCTTCATTAAATAAATTCAACAATTAACAGCGGAAAATGTCATATATATATATATATATATATATATATATATATATATATATATATATATATATATATATATATATATATATATATATATATATATATATATATATATATATATATATATATATATATATATATATATATATATATATATATATATATATATATATATATATATATATATATATATATATATATATATATATATATATATATATATATATATATATATATATATATATATATATATATATATATATATATATATATATATATATATATATATATATATATATATATATATATATATATATATATATATATATATATATATATATATATACATACATACACACACATCATATACATCATATTCGGCCATCTGCCCAAAATATACAAAACATCATCAATGGATCCAATAAAACATGATACGACACAGAGTAGAAACAAAATCATCAGCTAAACAATAAACTCCCCAAAGCCCCGTGTTACGTATCAGAGCATCCCTACGACTCGACTAACCACTATCCAAGCTAGCTACGCACCTGGATTATCTGTACTTCCGAAGAAGCACAGACCACAACAACAACAAACAGGGGTGAGAAATCACGATCAAAAATATAGCGGTAATAATGTACATGAATAAAAGGCAGTAATCACATGAACATCATTCAACATACATCATCCAGGACCTACTGTGCAACACCAACACAACACTCAAGACAATGCAAACATATGCAACTTAACACCATGATATGCGGTACCGACTCAACAACAGCGATGGACACCGGGCCATCAACCCTCCACAAGGGAGCACCGGATGAATCGCATACACTCCATCCGAGCAACGATTCATCCCACCATTCCCCACACAGGAGTACGGGTGAATCACACACACTCCATATGAGCAACGATTCAACCCCCCCATTCTCCACACAGGAGTACGGATGGATCGCATACACTCCATCCGAGCAACGATCCATCCCACCATTCTCCACACAGGAGTACGGGTGAATCGTATACACTCCATCCGAGCAACGATTCAACCCCACCATAAATATCATGATATGCACGACACTAATGCACAACAACAATTCAAGCACACAAGGTGCACACGATCCTCCTGATCACATTTTATACATCGCACATACATATTCACATACACCAATTGAATTATTCTAATTAAACGAGTAACACGAAAATCATATTCCAACATCACACATACACTCATAACTGTTCAACACCAATATCACATTTAATCATGACCAACAAGGGCCCCACATCACAAGAGAACAGAACAGAACAACACAAAAACACAAATTACTGTCATGCTTGCTGCCTCACTCGCCTAGCAAAGCATCAGCGAATGCTCTCTACTCGCTCGCCCAACGAAATCCCTAGCAAAGGCAGACAGTGGCTACTGGAAGCACTCGCTACCCAGTTCGCTTAGAGAAGCATCAGCGAATGCTCGCTATTCGCTCGCCTAGCGAAAGTGCTGGCGAATGTCTGCGATTTCACAAAAACCCCATTGTTCAGAATCAGCAATACTCTCTGAAATCGCCCGATTTTACTCAAACCAGTTCCCACAGCACTAGTTCAACATTCTGCGACTTAGCTACATACTCTATTTTAGATTCCACCTGATAAAACCTCAGCTCTACCGATTAACTCAATTTCGGCTTAAAATGGTAAACTAGCGAAAACCCCAAATCATTCTAAATAACCACATGCAACAAACCTATCTTACCATCAACAATTCAGAATTTCAACACAAAATCAAACATGATCATCAATCTACCATGGGATTGGGGAAAATGCCTCTACCTAGAATTCATGCAATAAACCGATTTTTACCCGTTTCTCCCCCCCCCCCCCCCCCCCTTACCTCGATAACTCGATCAAGCTGTTGAAAACTCCGAAGAATGATAATATTGGCTTCTCTTCTTCCTCCTCCTTGATTCTTCCCTTCAATTTCTCTCTTCCCTTGACCCTGCTCTTCTTCTTCCCTTTCTGTCGTGTTTTCCCTTCTTTCCAACTCCAAATACCCGCTTTCTATTTTCTTACTCACTTAATAAAATAATAATAATAATAATAATAATAATAATAATAATAATATTACCATTATCTATTAAATTATTATCACTAATAATTATATTATTATTATCAAAGTCCAAAGTTTAGTAACCAATCTCCAAACTTAAAGGCACTCACTATCGCACTCAAACACACTCCCCACAAAAAGGCACACCGAAAAATAAAATAACACAGAAAAAGACTAGATAATTAAAATGGGTGTTACAACTTTCCCCCACTTTAATTATTTTCGTCCTCGAAAATTACCTGATGGAAACAATTCCGGATACGCATCCCGCATCCTGCTTTCCAATTCCCAGGTCACACTGCCACCTGCAACACCTCCCCAAACCACTTTCACCAAAGCTATCTCCTTCCCTCAGAGTTGCTTCATCTTACGATTTTCGATTCTCAACGGCATCGTCTCAACGATAAGATTCTCCCTGACTTGAACTTCATCTCTCTGAATCACATGAGATGGATCTGTGACATACTTTCAAAGTTGCGACACATGAAACACGTCATGCAAATTCGAAAGCTCAGGCGGCAACGCCACCCTATAAGCCACAAAACCAATCCTCTGCAAAACCTGATACGGCCCAATAAACTTCGGATCTAGCTTTTGGATTTCAACGAACGGCCCACACCGGTCACTGGGTTAACTCTCAGAAACACGTGATCACCTTCACTAAATTCCAGCTCTTTTCTCCGATTATCATGATAACTCTTCTGCCTATCCTGAGACGCTTTCATTTTCTCACGAATCATCTGAATTGTCTCAGTAGTTTGTTGCACAATTTCTGGTCCCAATACCACATCCTCACCCGTCTCATACCAACACAGAGGAGTTTTGCACCTTCTACCATATAAAGCCTCAAAAGGTGCCATTCCGATACCATAATGGTAACTGTTGTTGTACGTGAACTCGATCAATGGTAAATGAGTATCCCACGCACCACCTTTTTCCAACACATAAGCCCTCAGCAAATCCTCCAACATCTGAATAGTCCTTTCTGACTGTCCATCAGTTTGTGGATGATAAGTTGAACTCAGCTTCAACTTAGTACCCAAAGCTTCCTGCAAACTCTTCCAAAATTCTGAAGTGAACCTCAGATCCCTATCTGACACAATACTCGCCGGCACACCATGAAGCTTCAAAATCACCCGAATATATATCTCTGTCAGCTTCTCCAACGGAAAACTTATATTAATCGGCACGAAATGTGCAGACTTCGTAAGCCGATCCACAATTACCCAAATGGCATCAAATCCTCTTGCTGTGTTTGGAAATCCTGTAACAAAATCCATAGTGATACAATCCCACTTCCAAACCGGAATTTCCAACGGTTGCATAAATCCAGAGGGTCTCTAATGTTCCACCTTCGATTTCTGACACGTCAAACAGGCGTAAACAAACTGAGCTATATCCTTTTTCATGCCTGACCACCAAAATATCTTCCTTAAATCGTGGTACATCTTCGTAGCTCCCGGATGAATATTCAAACTACTACAATGTCCTTCTCTCAAAATTGACTTCTTCAGCTCATTATTATCCGGCACGCAAATCATGCCTCGGAATCTCAACACACCCGCACTATCCAACTTGAAATCACTATCGGAGTCACTTCCCACTCTAGACATCAAATCCACTAGCTTCACATCTAGCTTTTGGCCTTCTCTAATCATATCCAAGAAATCATTGTTCACTTGTAATTTTCCCAACATCACGCAATCTGCCGTAGTCTCACAAACCATGCTCAAATCTCTGAACTGCTCAATAAGCTCCATTTCTTTCACCATCAAAGCTGACATATGAATTTCTTTTCTGCTCAAAGCATATGCTACCACATTTGCCTTTCCTGGATGATAACTTAGGTTGAAATCATAATCTTTCAAGAATTCCAACCATCTTCTCTGTCTCATATTCAACTCTTTCTGGTCAAATAGATACTTCAGACTTTTATGGTCGTTGAACACCTCAAACCTTGAACCATACAAATAGTGCCTCCAGATCTTTAACACAAAAACTACCATAGTCAATTCAAGGTCATGAGTAGGGTAATTCCGTTCATGCACCCTCAGTTGCCGTGAAGCATACGCCACCACCTTACCATTATGCATAAGAACTCCGCCTAATCCCATCTTAGACGCATCACAATACACCACAAACGGTTCGCTCGGAGTCGGCAACACTAACACCAGTGTCATAGTCAATCTCTTCTTCAATTCTACAAAGCTCTCTTCACAAGTAGCATCCCAAACAAAAACTTGGTTCTTTCTCGTCAACTGAGTCAATGGCAACGCCAAAGTAGAAAAACCTTCGATAAACCTTCGATAGTACCCTGCCAAACCCAAAAAGCTTCTAACTTCCGTTGCTGTCTTCGGCGGTTCCCACTGCAACACCGCACTCACCTTCGATGGGTCTACCGATATACCATCACCAGATATGACATGGCCCAAGAAACTCACCGTCTTCAACCAGAACTCACACTTTGACAGTTTCGCAAACAGTTTATTATCCTTTAGTACCTGCAAAGCAATTCTCAAATATCCTGCATGCTCTTCGTTAGACTTAGAATAAATCAGTATATCGTCAATGAACACAACAATAAACTGATACAAATAAGAATGGAAGATTCGGTTCATATACTCCATGAACACTCCGGGCGCATTAGACACTCCAAAAGGCATTATCGCATATTCTTAATGTCCATATCGAGTTCTAAATGCGGTCTTTTGAATATCACCTTCTTTCACTCTGATCTGATGGTAACCCGACCTCAAATCAATCTTACTGAACACCCGAGCTCCCACCAACTGATCCATCAAATAATCAATCCTTGGAAGAGGATATTTATTCTTAATGGTCACTTTATTCAACTGACGGTAATTGATGCACAAACGCATACTACCATCCTTCTTCTTAACCAATAACACTGGAGCTCCCCACGGTGACACACTCGGCCTGATAAACTTTCTATCCAACAACTCTCCAATCTGAGACTTCAATTTATCCAATTCCACTGCCGAAATCCTGTACGGCTCCATAGAGATAGGCCTCGTACCAGGTACACAATCAATGCTAAACTCAACTTCTCTCTTCGGAGGTAATTCTGTAATATCATCAAGGAACACTTCAGGAAACTCATTCACCACCGCCAACTCCTTCAGTGACGCTTTTCCATCGACAGCTAATGATGCAAATAAAGCAAACATTCTAGCTTCGTCCTCCAACAAGATCCTCAATTCCTTACCAGACAAGGAATCCGCCAATGCTTCTTCCTTCGGCGTAAGAAACAACAACACCTTCCGAAAACAATCGATGTAGACTCGGTTGAACTCCAACCAGTTCATACCCAGAATAACATCCAATTTACCAAGGGGCAAGCAAATCAGATCCACTCCAAAATCTCTACCAAAAATAGTCAGTGGACACTTCAAATATACCAAAGAAGTAGTCACTGAACCAACAAAGGGAGTTTCAATAGTCATCCGCCGCTCAAGAGTAGTTGGAACCAATCTTAACCTCTTCACACAATCAACAGAGATGAACGAGTGGGTTGCACCCATATCAATAATAGCAGACAAGGGAACATTATTGATGAAACAAGTACCTTGGATAGAACGCTCCTCACTGGAGAGTTCCCACCACCACAAACACTTTACCACTAGTCTGAGACACCTGAGACGGCTTCGGCTTCTCGCAATGCGTACTGATATGACCCTTCTCACCACAGTTATAACAGGTAGGTATAGCGGACGGACAATCAGCCATCACATGGCCTGGCTTACCACACTTGAAACACTTCTTCACCTCATGAGAACAACCATTGGCACGATGACCCATGCCCCCGCACCGGAAACACTTCCCACTAGCCGACGCTCTCCCTTCTCTAGGCTTCTTATCAGCAGCAGCCTTAAACTTCCCCTTATCAGCAGGAACACTGTAAGGAGTACCACCAAACCTCTGCTTACCTTTACGGTCATTTGCAGCCTTGTAATGTACAATCCTAGCCCGATTATCATTATCATAAATCCTGCTTCTGCTTATCAGCTCAGGATAATCCCTGATCTTCTGACAAGCGATCCCCATCTTAACTTCTGGACGCAACCCATTCTCGAACTTCAAACACTTGGAGGTCATCGCTCCGTCAGTATTGTAATGAAGACAATACTGTACCAACTCTTCAAACTTAGCAGCATACTCATCCACCTTCATATTGCCCTGCTTCAGCTCTAGAAACTCTATCTCTTTAGCACTTCGAATATCCTCCGGAAAGTACTTCTCCAGAAAACTAGTTCGAACCACTTCCCACGTAATCGCAGTCCCTGCAGTCTCCAATCTTTGGCGACTGTTGTCCCACCAAGCTTCCGCTTCACCCTCCAGCATGTGGGTACCAAACCTCACTTTCTGCTCATCGCTACAACCCATCATCCTGAAGATCTTCTCAATTGCCTTCAGCCACTTCTGAGCAGCTTCGGGATCCAAAATTCCTCCTTGAAACATCGGCGGCTTGTTACTCTGAAACTGCGCCAAATCTCTGAATTGCGCACCCGCAGCTTGGTTCTGATTAGAAACCACATGCGCCATCGCTTGCATCGCCGCAGCCAACGCAACATCATTCCTTTCCGCCATACTGCTCAACAACAACAACAACGCCAGGTTAACAGATACGCAAACGCTATCCTACAGACAGACTCAACTACTACACTGGCCGGGCGGACCGACCTGCTCTGATACCAACTTGTAACACCCTGTTTCCCAAATTAAATAAATAATAAAATAAATGCAATTTAAATCGAAACAATTATCAGAGTTGCCACACCAAAACGGGATATCACAAAAGAAAACTCCAACAGAACGCTTCATTAAATAAATTCAACAATTAACTGCGGAAAATGTCATATATATACATATCATATACATCATATTCGGCCATCCGCCCAAAATATACAAAACATCACCAATGGATCCAACAAAACATGATACGATACGGAGTAGAAACAAAATCATCAGCTAAACAATAAACTCCCTGTCGCTACTACGAAAATCGGCGCCGGCTGAACAGAAGAGTCGCCACCGTGCGTTATTTATCCCCAAGGAGGGAAAGGAAACGCTCGAAGTAAACCTACCGCAAAGACGGGAAAGGAATGGTCATCGCAACCAAATCCTGGATTCGGGAGTCGGTTACGCAAGGGGAAGGTATTAGCACCCCTCACGTCCGTCGTACTCGACGGGATCCACGCTTGTTTTCTGGTATGGATTGTTATTCTATCTACTCTACAGGTCAAGGGTTAAAAGAAAATAAAATGACTCGGCAAAGTATCGCACTTTATGCCTACGTATTCCCGTCTGGAACGAGAAATCAGAGTCAACGTAGTTCGCCTACCTATGGGAAAGGAGGGGAAGGTTGCTCGCTAGGATATCGCATCCTATGCCTACGTACTTTCATACGGCATGAAAGATCAGAGCAAACGTAGTTCGGGCCACGTACGACACAAATCTGTCTTGATTGTTTTTATTCCTTCTGAAAAAGGGTTTTTCTGATTACTGGTCCAAGCGGACAAAAATGCCGTTTTGATGAGTTCACATTCTTTTACGGAAGAAGTGTCTTTTATTGTGTTTGGAATATTTATTGTGTTTTTCTGTTTGTTTTGAGAAAGAAGAGACAGAGCTCTAACCTATGGTTGAAAAGGGAATCACAATAACCTAATGTTATCATGCATGGGTTAAGACCTAATGTCTATCATGTTCCTCTCTTGCGCAGAGAGAAACAGAGATCCTAAGGGAAAAACGGAAACAGAAACAATAGCATATATACAATAAAGCAGTAAAATGCATGGATGCAGCAATACAAGCGAGGCAAGGGAGTCCCACTCAACCTCGAACCTAGAAAACAACAGGCAAAAGCGAACAAAATTCGCTTTCAACCTAACAGGTTAATTAGCAAACAATACAGTCAGGTAAATTCAAACAATACATCAAAAATTATAAACAGCAAAAATAAACAGCAAACAGCAGTCTTCATCAACATCTGTCTTCAAGTCATCTTCAACCATCTACAGGCTTCAAGCAAGCATCAGTCTTCATCTTCACAGCCTTCAAGCAAGGTCTCTATCTTCAATCGTTCAATGGCTTTTCTTCAAGTCTCACTCTCCAAGATGAGCAGCAGTCAACAAGACGAATTGGATGTTAAGCAGTCAATTGCCTACCAAGGGTGGCCTACTGACTGTTAACATGATACTGACAGTTTTCTCTCAAAAGTTCTATCTTTTAAATACATTCACTAATCCTTCCAAAGGAAGGAGGTGGATATTTAAAAGAGACTTTGAATCATAGAGAAAGAATGGAGGCAAACAAGACCTTCCATGTTTGTGAATCAAGTTTCTATTCTAGAGCTCTATCTAGCTCCTAGATCCTATAACCTTCAACAGCTGCCAGCAAGATATACTCCTCATCAACTCTGGAAATTGGTCTTCATTCTCTTAGTCTTCAATGGGCTTCATCAGCACAGTCTTCAGCTCAAACCCAAACCCCAAGCAGGCTCAATACCCCACACAGTCAAATAGTAACCCTAGAGAGGGCACACCACACAATCAAGCAATTCAAAAATCAACCAAAAATAGTATATTATTCTATTAATTCCTAATATAAATGCTATGGGATCCTACATAACTACCCTTAAGTCCCATATATTCCCCATAGACTAAATTGTCCTAAAAAACCTAAATCTAAAATTGTTATTGACCTATACTAAAGTTTTAATCAAATTCTACACTACTTAGAACTACCTAATTAAAACTACCCTAAAAATTATCACAAAATTATGAAATTAGTTCAGGGGGAACCTAAACCATTCATCTAATTATCCTAAAAAAATTGGGCTCAAAATCCTAAGGGAACTACCCTAATTAAATTCTACAAGTTAGCATACCAACTAAAAGAATTAAAAAAAGCAATTAAAAGTAAAAATGCACAAAAATATAAAACTAAAATAAAATGGCTATTTTATGTTTTTATATTTTTCTAGACAAAAAATGGAAAATGGAAAAAAAGTCTCATTAAAAAATATGCATTTTTCAATTTGTTATGAATTTTTGAAGTTTGGAGAAATTTGGAGGAAGTTTAATATGAGAATTGATGCATAGGGTGTATGAAGAAACGATATTAAGTTGAAAATGGATGATGGGCCCAGACTGGGGGTGCTGGAAGTAATACGCCCCAGCCCAATGATAATTAAAAAAAAACATTAAAAATCAAAAGAAAAAAGATAAAATGGTGGTGCAAAAAGCAAGAAATCATAGTGTAAAACCAATTGGGCTTGGAAAAGGGGGTGGGGAAAATAATTCGTGTGAGCCCATTGCTAATTCATTAAACCCAATTTCGTGTTTGATTGTTGTCCGTTGGATGACATCTTCAATCAACATGTCTTGCACGATCCAATGGTGTAGAGGTTGTCTTCTTCCTTTGGCACTTAGGGTTTCATAACTCCATGAAAAAGCAAGCTCCATGCATGAACTTTCCACCACTTGTTCTCTCTCATTTCTCCATCAAATGACACAATCCAAGAACCAAACTTGACTAGAATTTTATGTAGAATCCAACCATGCCAATAGTTTGTATTAACACTCTCTCTATCATTCTACCCGAACAGTACAACTCCATGGATCCAAACTTTCTTCAATTTTCGACCATCATAAAACTCAACAATCTTTGTATATAATTAATCCTCATGCTATGCTAATCACAACCAACCAAAATTCATGCATTATCATCCATTAAATCATGTGTTCTACCTCCATCAAGAATCAACCTCCATTAATGAAACCTCACTAATTGGTCTAAAACTCATCCAAATGAATCCCCTAATGGTCTCTAATAGTTTCACAACAAGAACTAATCCTAACCATGCCTAAAACAGAGTATGGGAAAGATTTTGCATACCTTGACCCTACAATGGCAAGTGTTGAAAAGCTTCGAACCAGGCCTTGTGGATCTTCAAGAATGGTCTCTATGTGATGAATAACACTCTTCTTGCACAAGATTTGATGGAGATGGCTTGTATCTTCAGATCCAATCACTTTTGCTCTTTTGCAACTTCACTTGGAAAGCTCCAATTCTTCAACAATGGTGGCTCAAGCTAGCATGAACATACTCATGGAGGTTTGTGGAGATGATTTGTGGAAGAAAAATGGAAGGGTAATGAAGAGAAAAATGAAGTTTCAATTCAATTTGCAAATGGAGAATTTTTGGTTCAAACTCTTTTCTCTACCACCATTAACATCAACAATCACCAACCTCTCACCAAGGGAGATTGTATTCAATATATAGACTCATTTGGAAGGGTCTAGAATCATCTAGATCAATCTAGTAGCAACTTGAACTTTCATGAAGATATTTTGCATTTCACTTCCCACCACATGAGATATCATGACAAAAACCCTACAACTTGAGTAATTCACTTGATTTTCTCCTTAGGTGGTATTTTGGACAAGATACAAAGCTTAAACACCTTGTTTATGAAGCTTTTCTTTGTTTTGGTTTAGTATGCCATTATGCAAGCAAGCACATTACAAAGCAATCCCAAGATTTAAGCCTCAAATCAAAAATGTGGCTGAACCATTGTTCTTAAAATGTCCTTGGGAGTCAAAATGACCTATCATATGCCATGGTTTGGATTTGGAACTTGGATTTTAGGATTTTCCATTTCACTTGAATTAACTTATGTCCCATTTTTAGGCTATTTTTATCACTTTTTTTTATGAGCCTTTCCAACATCTCATGACCACCCTACTAGCCTTAAAACATCATTCTAAGCAACTTTAATGCTTAAGGTTTTTCCATTTGAAGCTTGGAAGTAGGAGATATGGCCATATGCTTGAAATGACCTATAACTGCCAAATGACCAAAATGCCATTTGCTTGCCAAAGTCACAAGTAGAGTTCCACAAATCAGATGAAGGCATACTATACCTTTCTAGAAATCTAAGATCATTAGGAACAACTCTCATGTTGTCCAGAGATCCATTTGAAAGCTCCTTGGGGGGTAAAAGTTGCTTGGAAGTTTAGTAATTTTCACAGACAAATTTCAGATGCCTCCGATGACCTGTAACTTGCAAGAACCATAACTTGAGTTATATAAATCTCCTTGATGTCTTCCACCACTCAAATTAAAGGTCTTGAGATCCTCTACAAGTTTCATGTTGGCCAAGGATCCATTTGAAGCTTTCATTTTGAATTATCTTGCTTGGAAGTTTGACCTAAATCAGGGGATTTTACACAGAAACCCTAATTTAGAAGCCTCCCTTCTTGATTTCTCTTGATTTTTCCTTGGCACAACACCACATCCATATCTACATGTCAAATGAGGCATCCCACATCTTTCAAACAGGCCTTGATGCCCTTCAATCAAGCATTTGACCTAGGGTTGGCCCAGGGTTGACCCAGATGAAACCCTAGTTGACTGTCTTCAACTGTAGCTCTTGTACTCATATCAATGACTGGTCTCACTTTCAAAATGACCCTCTAGGTCCTCCATGATGTCTATATACCCTCTATGACCTCAATTCCTTGCTCACAACTTCTTTGATGATCTTCAAATACCCTCAAGATAGGAGATAGATCCACTGCTTGATCCACTAACTTCTCGGATGATGACTTGGCTAAGATTGAATTTGAATAAGAATCACTTGATATGCCCATAGAGATAAGAATGGCACTTGGTCCCTTGTTGGATGGCTTGCCCATGCTATGCTATGCAAATGAATGAACTATGTACATGCTCTAGTATGCAAATGATAAAGCCATGAAAAATAAAATCAGGTGAAATAAGTTGGTCAAATTTTAGGGTGCAACAGCTGCCCCTACTCAAGCGGCTTGGACCCGACTGGGTGAAGAGCGCAGCCTTCAGACAATCGAGGTACGAGACGGTTGAATACTAATAAAACCCGGAAATTTGCCAACTGCAAAAATAAACTGTACAAAAGTAAACAACACCACTGCTTGGGAAAAAACACTCCAAAGAACTGAATCTTGGTTATTACAGCAACAACCACCCAATCATCTGATAAAACCACGGACCTTGACCGACCACCTCTGTTGGGGGTGACTTGGAAATGTCGGAACCTGAGTGTTCAACGAGCACAAAATTTGAATCTTTCTACGCAATTTGCCGGAGTCTGAGCCCTCAACGCAATAACAGGATCACACCAAAAAATGAATATCTATCGGAGTCGGGGTGCTCAACGTAATAACTGGGACCAAAATGCTTGACAAACTATAGGAGCCTGGATACTTAACGTAAACAACAATCGAAGCCACAAACTCAACGAACAACCATTATCGGAGTCGGAACACTCAACTAACAAACATCATTAATAATCGGAGTCGGAAAACTCAACAAAATATCGGAGCCGGAACACTCAACGAACAACCGGAGCCAACACGCTCAATGTTGCCTCTATCGGAGCCAGCAAACTCAACGAACAACCGTTAATCATCGGAATCAGAACACTCAACGAACAAACATCGGAGCCGAAAAACTCAACGAACAACCATCATCGGAGTCGGAGAACTCAACGAACAAACATCATCAATTATCGGAGTCGGAACACTCAACGAACAACCATCATCGGAGTCGGAGAACTCAACGAACAAACATCATCAATTATCGGAGTCGGAACACTCAACGGACAACCATCATCGGAGTCGGAGAACTCAACGAACAAACATCATCAATTATCGAAGTCGGAACACTCAACGGACAACCATCATCGGAGTCAGAGAACTCAACGAACAAACATCATCAATTATCGGAGTCGGAACACTCAACGAACAACCATCATCGGAGTCGGAGAACTCAACGAACAAACATCATCAATTATCGGAGTCGGAACACTCAACGAACAGCATCGGAGCCGGAACACTCAACGAACAACCGGAGCCACCACGCTCAACGTCACATCTATCGGAGCCAGCAAACTCAACGAACAACCGTTAATCATCGGAATCAGAACACTCAACGAACAAACATCGGAGCCGGAAAACTCAACGAACAACCATCGGAGCCGGAAAACTCAACGAACAACCATCATCGGAGTCGGAGAACTCAACGAACAAACATTATCAATTATCGGAGTCGGAACACTCGACGAACAACCGGAGCCAGCACGCTCAACGTCACATCTATCGGAGCCAGCAAACTCAACGAACAACCGTCAATCATCGGAGTCAGAACACTCAACGAACAAACATCGGAGCCGGAAAACTCAACAAACAACCATCATCGGAGTATAGTCTACTGGGGATACTCTGGAAAATAACCGCCCAACACCTGTATCGATACCAAGTGACCACTTCTGAAATTTGATTTTATGAAAGCCACGTGCCAATGCACAACAAACTTGAAGAAAACATCCCGCTGACCGGGTACAACAACGCCTCAATTGGCAACTCTGTGGGGGATATAATAAACTGAACTACATCACACGTCTCCTGGCGAGACCTCGATTGTCTAGTAACATCTGAGCTTTAGAACTCCATACTCCTATTGAGAACCACACCTGAAAGCAAAAGGTCAACCAACCTGATCGATGCTTCAAAATGCATATGTTTGGCAATGGCGTAATGCTCCATACAGTATGGAAATGCTACGCGTTTTTTTTTGGTAGATGCAAATATGGCACTATATGCCGATGCAAATATGACACTATATGCCAATGCAAATATGACACTATATACCGATGCAAATGCAGGCTCGAGCTGCTGGGAAAAGCTCTGACGAGCTTGCTTCATCAATTCTGCCGTTGAGGACAAACACCACCATGCTGGGAAATGGACGGGTATCACAAAGTATTCCGGCAAAATAAATGCCCGGACATACAAACAACTCTGCTGGGGAGAGCTTTAACCTTTGATTTCCAATGGGAGGAAAGAACCACACTTGCTGGGAAGAGAGAACTCCGCTGGGGGGAAACGACTCTCTTGGGGAAACTATAACTGACTCCGCTGGGGGAGAATAAAGGACCCTACTGTGGAAGGGAATCTCTGCTGGGAAGAGTAGACGACTCTACTGAAGATAATAGATCCTCCGGGAGGGATATACACTGTCTGAACACAGTCTACAAACTTGGAATTACTAGTTTTTTGGAGGCTAAACAACTCTGCTCGGGATAGAGAATCCTGTTGGAGGAAACCATACTGTCTGAATACAGCCTGCAATCTTGGGATTATCAATTCTTGTTGAAGATAAATGACCCTGCGGGGGAAAGAGGAAAACCATCTTTCTGAACCAATCTTGACTTGGTCAAACATCTCGAACGCCCTCTCGACTAGGGATTGCATCTGCGCCTACTTAATCTCTGGAGAGTACCACCTCCGCGGGGGGATATTAATCTGCTGGAGACATCTCTATGAAGATACTCTTCTGGGGCATTAATCTTTCCTTCAACAAAGGGTAGCACCATCTCAACTTCGGGGACCACGACCTGCATGGGGATTCGCGTCACTTGTAAGCAAATCTTTTTGTCAGGCCCCTCTGGCTGGGCTATGATTTTCTGATTGTCCGCTTTCTCGGAATTTTGCTTCGGGGATACTAACATGCCCCAGTCTGGATTCTAAAATACTTCTTCGAAAGGAACCCTAGTCATGACATTATCTTGAAATAGCTTGCCCCTGAATCTGCAACAATTTTGAAATAGACCCTACAGTCTTTGTATCCTGACGGCCAGACATGAACCGCTTCTACAATTTCGACCTTCGAAGAGGTGCTCCGTCAAAAATAGCTTTCGTGCTCTTAGGGTGACCTGTCTTGGTCTTGTAATGGCTTTACCCCTGATTGACTGATTCGTGGAGCAGTGCCCATAGCCGCGAGAGATTTGTCAAATCTCGACCTGATTACCCCTGATTCTGAGATGGCTGACTTTACTGGGCTTAATCGATATAGCTTGCCCCAGTTCACGAAACATTTGGGCATTCTTCATTTTGTCCCGATCAGACCTTCCACTGTAGGAATCTTTCCTGTTGGCATGCGCTTACTCGCAAATAACACAAGTTGTTCTGCATAAAAGATATATTAAACACAATGCATATGACAGTTTCAAAATCCAAGTCTGTTCACTGGAAAAATATTTGCGACATATAATGAATCAATTATCAAAATGTCAATATGAAAGCTGGTAAGAGGAACCCTTTTAGGAGTCAGTTTCGATGCTATCTTTACCGAAGTATGCCCTCGGACTAAACCTGTTTCAATTAGGACTTTTTCGGGTTGTAACGTGGTCAGGTTCACGGTTTTGAACGAAAGGGATAAAGGCTCAAAGTCTAATTTTAACCCCCCCATTCGCCTTGATGTTCTCCAATCCTACGTTCAGCTAATTCGACCTTAGCGCTCACCTCTGGGAGGTTGAAATATAGGAGTGAGAGTTCGAGAAACTATGCGCTTTTGGAGTGATAGCCACTCACTTTTCGTCTTTGACACTCGGGGTCACACGACTCATATTTCGTTTGAGGACTTTTCTTTTGTAATCCTTTTCATTTTTTATTTTCTTTCCCTAACTTTTGCCTGGACTTACTCTTTTGAGTTTCTTTTGATTTTCCAGTCCAGCGGGATGCCCCTATTTTTGCCTAAGTCATTTGTTTTCAAGTTTTGACTTAGCGGGCTTTTGATTCTTTTCGCTTTTTGTTTTTTTTCGAACAAGTCGTGTGACACTGGTTTGTCTGACTTTTTGTGGAATAATGTGACTGTTTCACTCTCCATTTAACCCTTGTGGTTTTCTAGGCACGACCTCTAGAGGTGTGATTGATCCTTGTACGGACACTCCTTTCACGATTCGGACGCTCGGTCAAATTAGCCAACACCTACCCTGCCCCAGGTTGAGATTTAGGGTTTTTCATTTTCAAAAAAGAAACTCCTACTACTGGGCTCAAAAGGGGTTATCAAGGGATTATCTTCCTTATATCTCCGGTGTTTATGGATTGAAACAATGCCTGTACCTCATCAACAAGTTTTTATCCAAAAGCATACAATCGGAAGATTATTCGTCATCTGTTTTCGTCATCCTCCCCGGATTCCTGCTAAAACAAGCATTAAGCATTAAAGAAACACAAAGAGTGAACACAACTAGATTAATTCAAAACATGCATATTTATTTCATTTATCAATATCAATCGAAAAAACAACGAGTTTTACAAGCGAAATTTGCAATTCAACAGGAAGGAAACTACAAATGCAAAGGCATGAACAAAATAACATGAAAAATGCCAGTGTCTCAGAACTGGGCTTCTTGCACTTTGATTTATTGTTGAGTCAACCATCCTCAGAACAATTGTGAGAGGTAGCCTGCTGCTGTCTTGACCTGTCTCTCAATGGCCCGACCAATCTAAGGAACCCTTTTTCGTCAGTTAGACTCCGGCTTGTCCGCGGTTTTGAGCCACATTGGGGACATCATTAGAGAAGTTGATTTCTTTGCTGTCAATCAAGTCTTGCACCTTGTGCTTAAAAGCTTTGCACTGTTCAATCGAGTGACCAGGTGCCCCTGAATGAAACTCACATCGCACGTTCTCTTCATATCCAGGTGGTGGCGCCCCTGTCAAGGGCGCCAAGGTTCTCTTCTGAACCAGCTGTAATCCCAACAAGGTTTGGAGTAGATCAACGTAGGAAGAGTTTGGCGTGTCAAAATGTCTGTTTGCTGGCCGGACCGGATACTTTCTATATCCTTGTTGATTCTGCTGCTGCTGTGGAGCCGCGGGAATAGTGACACTAGCGACCTGTTGCTGCTGGTTGCCCCAGCGTTGATTCCTCCTTCTTCCACGGGAGCTGGACACGGAGCTCGTTTCCCCTTCTCCTTTCCTACCACCGAAGGCTTTCTTCGCACTTACTGCTGAAGTAGGCTCACCTGCTTGGAACCTTCCTACCTTAATGTTATTTTCAATCTTCTCACCCATCAAGATTAGGTCCGAGAAACTGCCCAAGGAAGTATGAAACATCTTATCATAAAACATGCCAGTGAACGTTCCTATGAACATATCATTCATCTCCTTGTCATCCAAAGGGGGATGAACTCGTGCGGCCATATTGTGCCATCTCTGCGTGTATTCCTTGAAGCTTTCATCTTTCTTTTGGGACAATCCCTGTAACTGGATCCGATTAGGGGTCAGGTCACTATTGTACTTATAATGCGCCACAAATGCGTCAGCCAACTGCTTCCAAGTCTTTATCTGAGTAGGCTCTAACCCCATGTACCATTCAAGAGAAGGACCAGACAAACTGTCCTGAAAGAAATGCATCAGCATTCTTTCGTCATTCGAATAAGCCGACATTCTTCTATAGTATGACCGCACATGAACCTTGGGGCAAGTATCTCCCTTGTACTTGTCAAAAGTAGGAGCCTTAAACTTCATTGGTACCCTCAGACCAGGCACCAGTCCCATCGTGGTCATATCCAAGCCAGAAGCACTCTGATTCACCACACCTTTCATCTGCTCCTCGAGCATCTTGATTCGCTGAGTGTTGTCTACAGGACCTTCAAAACCTCTGCCAGAGAAAACATCGTCCTGTTGATCTTCGTTCCAGTTACCATTATTATTACCAAGTCCATTATATCCCCTATTACGTTCGAACCCGACCTGGTTCATCAACGGTCCTTGACCTCTGTTTCCGTAGCCCTGATTAACCGTAGCCGGCCCATATCCATTATTAACAAATCCAACACCATTACCAATACCTGGTCCACCAAAATCCTGGTTGCCATTAACAAAGCCGTCATACCCATAGCCAAACTGACCCTCCTGGCCATCATAGTCAAACCCTTGGTTCTCGTATCCAAAACCTGTGTTTCCGCAACCGTTGACACCGTTATTGTTGAGACCGCCCAAGTTGACGCCTCCGAATCCAGTATTGTTAACGACAGCTTCGTTACCCAATCCGGTATTACCATTCACCGCGCCAGCGGCATTGTTCAAATTCCCCATGTGCGGAGGATTCACTGCATGTGGAGGCGTATGCATACTGTCTCCAAGAATAGTTTCAACATGTACTGAGTCATGGTCCCCATTTCCGTTTCCAACATTCTTGGCCAATAGGGGTTGCACCAGAGTGTGCAGGCTTTCCTGCCCCTTCGCAATAGTTTCCATCGTCTGCATAAACATCGTCAGCCTTTCGCGAATCTCCTGCATCTCGTTTTGCATCTGGTCCATTACTCTCTTACAATTTGTGCGAGTGGAATACCGATGAGGACGTTGGCTTGCAATTCTGTAAACACCTGTTGAGATGCAGGAGATGAGATACAATTTCGAACCAGTACCTGCAATGCAAAATGGATATGCAATATGCTACCAACATACGAATGAAAATGCGAATGCGTATGCACACAGTCAACAGGGATCAAGTGCCCCGGCTGAGAAGCTCAATCTACAAAATGGGTCTCAAATAGACCTTCCAGAATTCCTCAATCCTGGCCTTAGACAGACCCAATACAAAGCTCCAATCCTGATCTCTGACCCAATAATAACACCAATCTGGTCTTTGACAGACCCCAATAATAGAAGCTCCAACCCGGTCTCTGACAGACCCAAATACACAACTCCAAACGGGTCTCTGCTAGACCCTACAACTGTCCATAAATATCCTGAATCTCAAATCAAGAAACAAACCGGTATTTGAAGGTCTAGTTACCTGCATAGCCCCAAACCCTCTCACAGGTAGGTGTCCTAGTAACTCACAATGGTATGGCATCCTATGCGGTCGTCGGCGTCACAGACTTTCAGGGTTGATGATACGATTCCCAGAAGGAGTGGCATCATCAAATCCTGAAGAGGCCTCACTTAGCCAACTTCCAATTGATCGGCTCCCGGAGTCGACAATTCAACTAACCAACAACCCCTTCGATCCAAAGGGTAGAAAAAGAAGTCAACCAGAAGAACCTCGTCCGAGTGTAGATTTTGTGGGACACTAATGCAAGCAAAGCCGGCACGCGCCCACTACTTTCTACTCTAATTCTAAGTGCACTCAAGCTCAGGTCCGGCTTATCTCTCAATCATAGAACACCCGTCACACCCCAATACAGCAATAATAACAATAATATAATGCTGAAAGTAAATGACAGAAAAAGTAAATCCATACAAAATCCTCGACGGGAAAACAAGCGTTAGGATTGACTCGCTTAAGGGACGTTGGATCCCAAATGCATAAGGAACTATCGCAGTCCTTAGCAGCCAGGGGACGTTGGATCCCCAACAGAGTCGCCAGCTGTCGCTACTGCGAAAATCGGCGCCGGCTGAACAGAAGAGTCGCCACCGTGCATTATTTATCCCCAAGGAGGGAAAGGAAACGCTCGAAGTAAACCTACCGCAAAGACGGGAAAGGAATGGTCATCGCAACCAAATCCTGGATTCGGGAATCGGTTACGCAAGGGGAAGGTATTAGCACCCCTCACGTCCGTCGTACTCGACGGGATCCACGCTTGTTTTCTGGTATGGATTGTTATTCTATCTACTCTACAGGTCAAGGGTTAAAAGAAAATAAAATGACTCGGCAAAGTATCGCACTTTATGCCTACGTATTCCCGTCTGGAACGAGAAATCAGAGTCAACGTAGTTCGCCTACCTACGGGAAAGGAGGGGAAGGTTGCTCGCTAGGATATCGCATCCTATGCCTACGTACTTTCATACGGCATGAAAGATCAGAGCAAACGTAGTTCGGGCCACGTACGACACAAATCTGTCTTGATTGTTTTTATTCCTTCTGAAAAAGGGTTTTTCTGATTACTGGTCCAAGCGGACAAAAATGCCGTTTTGATGAGTTCACATTCTTTTACGGAAGAAGTGTCTTTTATTGTGTTTGGAATATTTATTGTGTTTTTCTGTTTGTTTTGAGAAAGAAGAGACAGAGCTCTAACCTATGGTTGAAAAGGGAATCACACTAACCTAATGTTATCATGCATGGGTTAAGACCTAATGTCTATCATGTTCCTCTCTTGCGCAGAGAGAAACAGAGATCCTAAGGGAAAAACGGAAACATAAACAATAGCATATATACAATAAAGCAGTAAAATGCATGGATGCAGCAATACAAGCGAGGCAAGAGAGTCCCACTCAACCTCGAACCTAGAAAACAACAGGCAAAAGCGAACAAAATTCGCTTTCAACCTAACAGGTTAATTAGCAAACAATACAGTCAGGGAAATTCAAACAATACATCAAAAATTATAAACAGCAAAAATAAACAGCAAATAGCAATCTTCATCAACATCTGTCTTCAAGTCATCTTCAACCATCTACAGGCTTCAAGCAAGCATCAGTCTTCATCTTCACAGCCTTCAAGCAAGGTCTCTATCTTCAATCGTTCAATGACTTTTCTTCAAGTCTCACTCTCCAAGATGAGCAGCAGTCAACAAGATGAATTGGATGTTAAGCAGTCAATTGCCTACCAAGGGTGGCCTACTGACTGTTAACATGATACTGACAGTTTTCTCTCAAAAGTTCTATCTTTTAAATACATTCACTAATCCTTCCAAAGGAAGGAGGTGGATATTTAAAAGAGACTTTGAATCATAGAGAAAGAATGGAGGCAAACAAGACCTTCCATGTTTGTGAATCAAGTTTCTATTCTAGAGCTCTATCTAGCTCCTAGATCCTATAACCTTCAACAGCTGCCAGCAAGATATACTCCTCATCAACTCTGGAAATTGGTCTTCATTCTCTTAGTCTTCAATGGGCTTCATCAGCACAGTCTTCAGCTCAAACCCAAACCCCAAGCAGGCCCAATACCCCACACAGTCAAATAGTAACCATAGAGAGGGCACACCACACAATCAAGCAATTCAAAAATCAACCAAAAATAGTATATTATTCTATTAATTCCTAATATAAATGCTAGGGGACCCTACATAACTACCCTTCAGTCCCATATATTCCCCATAGACTAAATTGCCCTAAAAAACCTAAATCTAAAATTGTTATTGACCTATACTAAAGTTTTAATCAAATTCTACACTACTTAGAACTACCTAATTAAAACTACCCTAAAAATTATCACAAAATTATGAAATTAGTTCAGGGGGAACCTAAACCATTCATCTAATTATCCTAAAAAAATTGGGCTCAAAATCCTAAGGGAACTACCCTAATTAAATTCTACAAGTTAGCATACCAACTAAAAGAATTAAAAAAAGCAATTAAAAGTAAAAATGCACAAAAAATATAAAACTGAAATAAAATGACTATTTTATGTTTTTATATTTTTCTAGACAAAAAATAGAAAATGGAAAAAAAAGTCTCATTAAAAAATATGCATTTTTCAATTTGTTATGAATTTTTGAAGTTTGGAGAAATTTGGAGGAAGTTTAATATGAGAATTGATGCATGGGGTGTATGAAGAAACGATATTAAGTTGAAAATGGATGATGGGCCCAGACTGGGGGTGCTGGAAGTAACACGCCCCAGCCCAATGATAATTCAAAAAAACATTAAAAATCAAAAGAAAAAAGATAAAATGGTGGTGCAAAAAGCAAGAAATCATAGTGTAAAACCAATTGGGCTTGGAAAGGGGGGTGGGGAAAATAATTCGTGTGAGCCCATTGCTAATTCATTAAACCCAATTTCGTGTTTGATTGTTGTCCGTTGGATGACATCTTCAGTCAACATGTCTTGCGCGATCCAATGGTGTAGAGGTCGTCTTCTTCCTTTGGCACTTAGGGTTTCATAACTCCATGAAAAAGCAAGCTCCATGCATGAACTTTCCACCACTTGTTCTCTCTCATTTCTCCATCAAATGACACAATCCAAGAACCAAACTTGACTAGAATTTTATGTAGAATCCAACCATGCCAATAGTTTGTATTAACACTCTCTCTATCATTCTACCCGAACAGTACAACTCCATGGATCCAAACTTTCTTCAATTTTCGACCATCATAAAACTCAACAATCTTTGTATATAATTAATCCTCATGCTATGCTAATCACAACCAACCAAAATTCATGCATTATCATCCATTAAATCATGTGTTCTACCTCCATCAAGAATCAACCTCCATTAATGAAACCTCACTAATTGGTCTAAAACTCATCCAAATGAATCCCCTAATGGTCTCTAATAGTTTCACAACAAGAACTAATCCTAACCATGCCTAAAACAGAGTATGGGAAAGATTTTGCATACCTTGACCCTACAATGGCAAGTGTTGAAAAGCTTCGAACCAGGCCTTGTGGATCTTCAAGAATGGTCTCTATGTGATGAATAACACTCTTCTTGCACAAGATTTGATGGAGATGACTTGTATCTTCAGATCCAATCACTTTTGCTCTTTTGCAACTTCACTTGGAAAGCTCCAATTCTTCAACAATGGTGGCTCAAGCTAGCATGAACATACTCATGGAGGTTTGTGGAGATGATTTGTGGAAGAAAAATGGAAAGGTAATGAAGAGAAAAATGAAGTTTCAATTCAATTTGCAAATGGAGAATTTTTGGTTCAAACTCTTTTCTCTACCACCATTAACATCAACAATCACCAACCTCTCACCAAGGGAGATTGTATTCAATATATAGACTCATTTGGAAGGGTCTAGAATCATCTAGATCAATCTAGTAACAACTTGAACTTTCATGAAGATATTTTGCATTTCACTTCCCACCACATGAGATATCATGACAAAAACCCTACAACTTGAGTAATTCACTTGATTTTCTCCTTAGGTGGTATTTTGGACAAGATACAAAGCTTAAACACCTTGTTTATGAAGCTTTTCTTTGTTTTGGTTTAGTATGCCATTATGCAAGCAAGCACATTACAAAGCAATCCTAAGATTTAAGCCTCAAATCAAAAATGTGGCTGAACCATTGTTCTTAAAATGTCCTTGGGAGTCAAAATGACCTATCATATGCCATGGTTTGGATTTGGAACTTGGATTTTAGGATTTTCCATTTCACTTGAATTAACTTATGTCCCATTTTTAGGCTATTTTTATCACTTTTTTTATGAGCCTTTCCAAC
This sequence comes from Lathyrus sativus, assembly GCA_963859935.3. NCBI lineage: Eukaryota > Viridiplantae > Streptophyta > Magnoliopsida > Fabales > Fabaceae > Lathyrus > Lathyrus sativus. The sequence continues at coordinate 433,638,456 of OZ012739.1, read as the reverse complement.
ATCTCATGACCACCCTACTAGCCTTAAAACATCATTCTAAGCAACTTTAATGCTGAAGGTTTTTCCATTTGAAGCTTGGAAGTAGGAGATATGGCCATATGCTTGAAATGACCTATAACTGCCAAATGACCAAAATGCCCTTTGCTTGCCAAAGTCACAAGTAGAGTTCCACAAATCAGATGAAGGCATACTATACCTTTCTAGAAATCTAAGATCATGAGGAACAACTCTCATGTTGGCCAGAGATCCATTTGAAAGCTCCTTGAGGGGTAAAAGTTGCTTGGAAGTTTAGTAATTTTCACAGACAAATTTCAGATGCCTCTGATGACCTGTAACTTGCAAGAACCATAACTTGAGTTATATAAATCTCCTTGATGTCTTCCACCACTCAAATTAAAGGTCTTAAGATCCTCTACAAGTTTCATGTTGGCCAAGGATCCATTTGAAGCTTTCATTTTGAATTATCTTGCTTGGAAGTTTGACCTAAATCAGGGGATTTTACACAGAAACCCTAATTTAGAAGCCTCCCTTCTTCTTGATTTCTCTTGATTTTTCCTTGGCACAACACCACATCCATATCTACATGTCAAATGAGGCATCCCACATCTTTCAAACAGGCCTTGATGCCCTTCAATCAAGCATTTGACCTAGGGTTGGCCCAGGGTTGACCCAGATGAAACCCTAGTTGACTGTCTTCAACTGTAGCTCTTGTACTCATATCAATGACTGGTCTCACTTTTAAAATGACCCTCTAGGTCCTCCATGATGTCTATATACCCTCTATGACCTCAATTCCTTGCTCACAACTTCTTTGATGATCTTCAAATACCCTCAAGATAGGAGATAGATCCACTGCTTGATCCACTAACTTCTCGGATGATGACTTGGCTAAGATTGAATTTGAATAAGAATCACTTGATATGCCCATAGAGATAAGAATGTCACTTGGTCCCTTGTTGGATGGCTTGCCCATGCTATGCTATGCAAATGAATGAACTATGTACATGCTCTAGTATGCAAATGATAAAGCCATGAAACATAAAATCAGGTGAAATAAGTTGGTCAAATTTTAGGGTGCAACACTCCCCAAAGCCCTGTGTTACGTATCAGAGCATCCCTACGACTCGACTCGCCACTATCCAAGCTAGCTATGCACCTGGATTATCTGTACTTTCGAAGAAGCACAGACCACAACAACAACAAACAGAGGTGAGAAATCACGATAAAAAATATAGCGGTAATAATGTACATGAATAAAAGGCAGTAATCACACGAACATCATTCAACATACATCATCTAGGACCTACTGCCCAACACCAACACAGCACTCAAGACAATGCAAACATATGCAACTCAACACCATGATATACGGTATCGACTCAACAACAACGATGGACACCGGGCCATCAACCCTCCACAAGGGAGCACCGGATGAATCGCATACACTTCATCCAAGCAACGATTCATCCCACCATTCTCCATACAGGAGTACGAGTGAATCGCATACACTCCATCCGAGCAACGATTCAACCCCCCCCCCCCCCCCCCCTTCTCCACACAGGAGTACGGATGGATCGCATACACTCCATCCGAGTAACGATCCATCCCACCATTCTCCACACACGAGTACGGTAGGGCTGGAAATGAGTCGAGTCGAGTCGAACTCACCTCAGCTCGGCTCGACTCATTAAGAATTGTTCGAATTCGAGTTCGAGTTCGAGTTTGACACGAACTTTTTTTTAAGCTCAAACTCGACTCGTTATAAGTTCACGAACAGTTCGGTTCGACTCGTTAGGTTCATCTCATTAGGTTCATCTCACATGGTTCACGAACTTAAAAACTATTTTTTTAAATATATATAATTTTTGGTATATTTTACATTTTAAATAAATATATATTTTTTAAATAAAATATTAAAATAAAATAAAAGTTATCATATTGAAATTTAACTTTATCTTTGAAATCTACTAATTCAAAACCTACACAACTTTCAAGAGACACATTTGAGAGTCTAATTCAAAACTACTAAATTGAAGATTAAATTTGTCTAAGATTTGAAGTAAATATTTAAACCTAATCTTAAAGATAGTATAATTCTTTTCATATGTAACCGAGTTGACTCATGAACCTAACGAGTCGAACTATGTATAGTTCAAGTTCAGCTCATTTAGTTAACGAACTTAATTTTTCGCTCATACTCAACTCATTTGGTTCATGAACCTAGTTCATCGATTTAATTGTCGAGTCGAATTCCGAACTATCTTCGAGTTGGTTTGGTTCATTGCCAGCCCTAAGTACGGGTGAATCACATACACTCCATCCGAGCAACGATTCAACCCCACCATAAATATCATGATATGCACGATACTAATGCACAACAATAATTCAAGCACACAAGGTGCACACGATCCTCCTGATCACATTTTATACATCGCACATACATATTCACATACACCAATTGAATTATTCTAATTAAACGAGTAACACGAAAATCACATTCCAACACCACACATACACTCATAACTGTTCAACACCAATCTCACATTTAATCATGACCAACAAGAGTCCCACATCGCAAGAGAACAGAACAGAACAGCACAAAAACACAAACTACTGTCATGCTCGCTGGCTCACTCGCCTAGCGAAGCATCAACGAATGCTCGCTACTCGCTCGCCCAGCGAACTCCCTAGCGAAGGCAGACAGTGGCTACTGGAAGCACTCGCTACCCAGTTCGCCTAGCGAAGCATCAACGAATGCTCGTTATTCGCTCACCTAGCGAAAGTGCTGGCGAATGTCTGCGATTTCACAAAAACCCCACTGTTCAGAATCGGCAATACTCTCTGAAATCGCCCGATTTTACTCAAACCAGTTCCCACAACACTATTTCAACATTCTGCGACTTAGCTACATACTCTATTCTGTATTCCACCCGATAAAACCTCAGCTCTACCGATTAACTCAATTTCGGCTTAAAATGGTAAACTACCGAAAACCCCAAATCATTTCAAACAACCACATGCAACAAACCTATCTTACCATCAACAATTCAGAATTTCAACACAAAATCAAACATGATCATCAATCTACCATGGGATTGGGGAAAATCCCTCTACCTAAAATTCATGAATTAAATCGATTTCGACCCGTTTCTCCCCCTACCTCGATAACTCGATCAAGCTGTTGAAAACTCCGAAGAATGATAATCTTGGCTTCTCTTCTTCCTCCTCCTTGATTCTTCCCTTCAATTTCTCTCTTCCCTTGACCCTGCTCTTCTTCTTCCCTTTCTATCCAGTTTTCCCTTCTTTCCAACTCTAAATACCCCCTTTCTATTTTCTTACTCACTTAATAATAATAATAATAATAATAATAATAACAATAATAATAATGATATTACCATTATCTATTAAATTATTATCACTAATAATGATATTATTATTATCAAAGTCCAAAATTTAGTAACCAATCTCCAAACTTAAGGGCACTCACTATCGCACTCAAACACACTCCCCACAGAAAGGCACACCGAAAAAATAAAATAACACAGAAAAAGACTAGATAATTAAAATGGGTGTTACAAGATGACTATTGTTCCTTTTGGGTTGGCTGTATTCTTCAAAACAACAATTGAGTGTTCAAACTATTTTGGTGCAGAATGGGCACATGTGGGACACGATGTTCCAACATGTGTGCAACATGTGGCCCTTATTCAGCAGGCCAATGTCGTTGTGTTTTTGGAGCAAAATTCTAGTTGAGATTCAACGAGATTTTTTACTACATTTTAGCAATGCATTTGTGTGATTTTCTTGACAATTGTTGAAGATCAAATCAATTTAAATGGAGATTTAAATTTGAATTTGAATTAAAAATAAATCATATCTTTTGTTGGATACTTTTGTGTAGCATATCAAATCCAATTGTATCAATTATAATTCTAGACGAGATCAAATCAAATATCCACGGGAGGAAAAGCCCAAAATTGCATTGCTATTTAAGGAGAATCAAACCTCAAGTTTGAGTGTGGGCATTATTGAAGACTCTTTGTGTTATGATTTCTATTTTTGAGTTTTGTTGTGCACCACTCTAGCGTCTGAATTCATATCTTAAGGCATATAGTTTGATTTGTTTAGTTGAGTTGTATTCAATATTATCTAAGTTGTTTATTGAGTTTAATCAAATATCTTATTGAATTCAACACACAAGTTTAATAATATTGTATTTAATTAAATTGATAAGCATACATGTGTATATAATAATAATAAATAAATAAATATAAATATGTACTATGCGGGTATAGGGCGGGGTGAGTACTAAGATACTCGTACTTATGGCCATACCCGCTTATTTTAGTGGGCAATAGCTTGTACACATACTCGTGCTCAGTTTACGAGTTTTTATCTTACCCATTATTGATGACTTTTGCGGGTATCCACTGAGGATTTGTTTAATTACCATACTTACATGGAAATTACTTTCTTAATCGCTCCTCTCGTTAGCCAGGATGTTGCACGTATGACTGTTGTACAGAAGTTTAGGGTTGTTGAGGATCAAGTGATAGAGTAGTTTAGGTTTAACAGGGGTGCTCGCTTTCACTTATCTAGACTGCGGGACATGTATAAATATATAGTGCATCAGGGTATGTATGAGACGTCGACTAGGGTATACATGTCACGTCTTGTATGATGTACTATCTTAGCGAATACCTCCCATGTATATATCGATGTGAAGTACATGTGGTTGTTTAGTCGCCTTGAGCATGTCAGTTAGGCACGAGGGTGTGTTGCACTTACTGTTCTAGATGCTACACATGAAGAGGTGAATGTCTTTGAGACAAAGCATCTTACTGGTTATATAAGTATATTTTAGATATAAAAAATTATCATTTCTTATCATAGTATTTATTTTTATGACATTTATTAATTTTTCTATGTTTTTGTGCAGTGTTAGATATACGAGCATTTCCCCTCCATTTGTGAGAGGCGAGTTATTCCCACCACTTTTAGGTTTGCACGGCCCAAAAGATAGAGGGGCAAACATGCAAACCTGGAAGGTGTTACGAAGTATATGAGGAGGTTTGATGCATTGATTATAGACGATGTCATTTGGACACCCTACGTATACCATAAAGTGCATCATGACTTCGATGATACTTCATTGTTTTATGGTTATCTGCGATGGGAGATGTTAGTGGCTAGACACTTACCCTAGAGCTATATGCGCTAGTTTTGATATGTCCAAGATATCCCACGACCAGTCCCTGCCATTCCATCTGAGAGCGTTGATAGATGATATGTTAGTCGCGTTTTGGGGTCTGCCCATGCCATTAGAGATCGTGTAGTGGAATTTCACCTTCCAGCAGATTGTGTGGATGGATATTTAGAGTGATACCTTGTTGTATCACACCATCGCACCATCCCACATAGGCAGGATAAAGATGATGTCACATCTTCTCATGCTCGACTTTCTCATGCTCGACCTTCTCATGATGGAGTACCTTCTGATGTTGGGGTACCTTTTGATGATGTGTCGCCGCCTCCACATGGTGCGAATGACGTTCAACGCTTGCAGATGATAGTAATCATTATGGATAACCTCATGGGTTTGGTGAACCTAGATGGTTAGGTTTATACTTTGGCATCGTAGACAACAAACATAGCCCGTGGGGGACCTATTTAGACCTTATTATCATGTTTTGTATTATTTGTATATTATGTGTATTATTACTCCGACATTTGCACAACACTATTTATTAGATGATATTTTTCCACTTCCATTGATGCATGATGAACATAATTTAACATTTGAGTAACAATTACATAACTTAGACAGACAATTACATAACTTAAGAAAACAATAATAAATTAGAAAACATAAACACTACCAGATGATTATGTACATTTCAACATCATGATTATGTCTTCAATAGATCTAGAAATTGTTGCATCAAACTCAATCAGTCCCTTAGTTAGCTTACGATGATATATTCTCCACATAACTTTCAAATCTTCATCGGTCTTCAACTCGTAAGGTTATATTTCACTCTTTCATCAGTATCAATCCAGTCTTCACAGATTTCGATCTTGCTAACTTTTATATTCTCGGTGTCTGGCAACATATCATTTAACTTGGATCTCAAAAGGACGAGACATGTGATGCCTTCATGGAGCTGAAACTCTATAGGATGTTTCACTCCGTTGAAATACACTCCTGCCTTAAATAAGAATTGAGGCATTGTAACATGTTTTTCTTAACAACACATGACCCCTATTTATACAACTTTGAATTTATTTTGGACTACACAAAAGGTCGGTGCAATCACATTCACACAAAACTGTCGATAAAATCTCAACTGTTCAATTAACACTATCAGATTTTTGCATGACCCAACCAAAATCTGATAATTGAAAGTTGATTCGAAAAAATGGGTACTTGTTGCACTATCAGATTTTTCACCTTTAATAAAAAATCTGGTAAAAACAACACTTTTAAAATAATCAATTGTTACATAACAATACCAGTTTTTTAAAATATCCAAATCCAGATCTTTTAAATACACTACCAGAAATTTTGATTTGTACCAAATATTTTATATGTTCTACTGCTTTTTTTTCCGAATTTTTTGATAAAATTTTTAAAAAATAATTAAAATATTATGAAAATATATGGGGGTGCCAAGTATAAGTGGAGGTGGTAGAAACATTTCTTCTTGAAAAGACCCTTTGTACTCAATCCAAAATGGATATGAGTCTTTTTGAATAAATATGTTTCTTTCTTTCAAGGAATTAACATGTCACCCCCTCATTTATACTTGACACCTCCCCTTTTAATTATGGCAAAATTGTATTTTTTTCCCTTCAAAATTTTTCGAAAATTATGAAATTTATAATAGTATACCGGAAATTTCATGATATATACCAGAAATTTGGAAAGTTTTAATTTTTTATCGAGAATTTCAAATTTTCCATAAAAAATATAAAAAAATTTCAATTTTTTACCTAAATTTTTGAAAAAAAAATTTTAATTTTTGTACATACCACCAATTTCGAAATTGGTGTACAGTATCAGAAATAAAAATAAAAATAAATCTAAGCCACATTTTAAAAATTATAAAATTTAATTAGGATATTTCCCCTATATATAAGGACATGGACAAATATCAATTTTGATAAGGATCAGACGTTGATACTTAGACAATTTTGGAGTACACGTGGTTTCACAACCTTTAGCTTGTTTAAGGCAGTGGAGTAAGCAGAAAACAAGAACAATGTTGGGTGGTTCAAGGATTGAAGTTAAGTCATAGAGTAATTGGAAAATGAAGAAATCATGTATGTTTGGAATAGGCTTGTAGTGTAGTAGTGGTGTCGGTTAAAACTTGGAAATTATTGTCACTACATACACGTTTGTTGCTCTTTTTTAATTTGTACACGTGTCAAAATTTAAATAGTTATTTTTTATAAGTTTTTTATCTTAATTTACTTTATAAAAGACTGAATATATGTTTCATCGAAATCTTTGTCTCAATTTCATGTTATTATTATTGATCTTAGATGTGTTCATGATTTAATGACGTGTGCATCCTTTTTTCAATAGACTTCGAGAAAGAGAAGTGTAATTTTCATTTGATAAATTGATATAATATTTTATTTTAATACATGCTATAATACAGTAACATATCATCGTGTAAATGTTAATTTAAATTAAACATAAGTATTTAAGAAAATATGAACAACAAATATAATAAATAATAACACATTTAATACAAACAAAAATGCCACATCTTCATGAAGTGTTTTTAAGTTTATTCCATGTCAAACAATAATAACTTTTTCGCGGCATTTATTTTGAAAGTTTTAATAGTGTATATCATTTTTTTTCTCTCATTTCTTTTCTCCAACCATCTTTTAAATAAATTAAACAATAAAACATAAGAGAATTGAAAATAGAAAGCAAAATTAAAAAATAATTGTTAAATATTTATCTTGTAAAAAATGACTTATATACACTTTAATGATTGTAATTAAATTTAAATAAATTTAATAATTATAATTAAATTAAATTAAATAATTTATATAATCATTTTTTGATATGTAGATAAATCAAATATAATAATTATAATTAAATAAAATTAAAATTAAAATCTTGTTCCATTGCCTTGATGTTCCTTCTTCTTCCGGCCACATAATTGCAATCACTAATTGCATCCTCCGCCGCTACCAGTGTTGGTTAGTCGTATCATCGTTGCTGACCATATTATTGTTTGGTCGTTATTGTTATTTTATTTACAATTGTATTATTGTGTTGTTGATTCATATTGTCGTCTTGCTGGATTAACGTTAAAACATTGAAAAAAAAGGAGAGATTGGAATTGTGAATTTGTGAGAAAATTTTGGGAGAGATTGAAATTGTGAATTTGTGAGAAAATTTTGATGGTGTTAATTAGAAATTTGGTTGTATGATATATACGATTTAATACATGTCACTGGATTATAAAACTTAGTAGCAGAATACAAGTGATACTAATTTGTCCATAAAGGTAGAATACAAGTGAAATTTTTCACCCAAATAACCATGTTTTCACACCATATATCCCAAACTACTCAACATTTCAACATATATCCCAAACTAACCAACTTTCACGTTTTTTTTTTAAAATAACAAGGAGGCGCCATTGGCCTTGGCTCCTCCCTTATAAATTATAGGGGGGCGCCATCCAGGTTGGAGGCACCCTATAACTTATAAAGGGGGCGCCATCCCCTTTGCCTCCTCCCTTAAATCCGAATTTTGAAAATAGTTTTTATTATATAATAAGTTAAAAAATATTTAATAAATAATAATTAACAATTAAAAAATATTTAATAAATAATAATTTTATAAATAAAAAATTTCAAATAATAAATAAAAATTAAATTGTATTTAATAAACTTAATATTAAAAAATAATTACAATTTTTTTTTAATTACAAATGGGTACATATGAGTGGTTTTGTACACTAATTTCTACGACTTGGTCGGTTTAAATGTCCGTCCGTACCGCATCCTCGATTACATACGTTTCTTGGTCGTCTTTGTGGTGGAGTTGGGTCGACCGTGTCGTCTTCAAGAAATTGCATCATTTCGGCCCATGAAGTCGATTTCATCCCCGTAAAGTCATCCAAATCAAAAGGGTTGCACATGCCTTCATAATTATTTTGGGGTGGTTGGCTGAATGAGGCAATGTCAGGACGATAGCCTGACTGGTCGTAGGGTGACATGGGTGTAAATGTTTTGGCTGGTAAGGGTTGATTTGGTGTTTGAAACTGGGTGTTTATTTGGTTTGTAGTATCCATGGAGTATGTTTGATATTGTGGTGGATATTGTTGGTATTCGGACTGTGAATAAGTTTGTGTGAATGGGGTGAATTGGTTAGGGGTATGTTCATATAGTTGTGGTTGTGTGAGTGGGGTTGGGTTGGAGGTTGGAAATGGGGTTGGGTTGGCGGTTGGAAATGGGGCTGGGTTGGTTGTTGGGGTCTTGATGATGTGGCTTGTTGGCGTGGGTCAACAAGATATCTTGGATGCGAAATGAAATCGATAGATACCTCCCTATACCAATTCATGTATTTGATAGCCTGTTTTCTCTCGTATGGAAACACAGTGTCGGACAAAATAAAATGGTGGCGATGCTTCCATTCACGATACTCATGTTTTGCATACTTGGTCCATGGAGAATATTCCCATTGGTCGGAGACTTTACCAGTGTGATATTTGTCGGGGATGCATTTCGGCGGACATGGAATATCTTGAAGCATTCCAAACTGAAGCTTTACACAATCACTGCTGTGCATCTCCATGGTTGTGAAGTTGATAATCGGCACCTTTGCACTCCACACTGCAGAGTCGTGTTGGTTAACTTCGTGAATGGCTTCTAGACCAAGATATGGCCGCCAAATAAACTGTAGGAGAAAAAAATAATATTTAGTATTTTCTAATAATATTTAAGGAGACTATATTCTAAATAGGTAAGTTAAGAATACTATATTCTAATAATACTTAGTAATTACATCATCTTGTCCCAAATGATCTATAAGATTTCTGTATTGGGTGATACTGAAATGGGGACAGTTGTCGTAATTCATCCCAAGTGAAGACCACCTACAAATCGAACAGAAAACATTTGTTAATAATAAGATAAATTAAGTAAAAGACTATGAAAGATTGATCATTCTTGGTCTAAGTAATTACCTTGTAGCGTATAGGAATTCAAAATTATTTTGTTGGATAGGTCCTAGATTGGTCATCCTTGACCATCCCCAAGTTTGAAGAAGAACACCACAACCGGTCCAATTTCCCGAATTTGCTATTACGTTGTTACACAAATACCGATATAGGTGCGCTAGTGTAGCGGACCCCCAACTATATGTTCTTATTTTATCTATATCATCTAGTAAAACTAAATACATAGAGTGGACAGCGTTGCCACTTGTATCGGGAAATAAAAATAAACATAGTAATAACATAATATAAATTCTTATTTTTCTTATTTTCAATATTTCTGGAGAATCTTGGGTTAACCTCATTTCTCCAAAAATTCTTTTGAGCCATGATAATAATATTTTTTGACCCCTCAAATCTCTTGGGGTTGGTTCAACCCCTAAGAGTTCTTCTATCACACTACCGCTAGGATTAGTGAGACCGTTTACCGCCTTACCATTAATGGGTAAACCCAATAACATGTGAGTGCCCTCGAGAGTAACTACACATTCATCTATCGGAAGATGAAATGTATGCGTCTCGGGTCGCCACCTTTCTTGCAGTGCCAAAATGAACTTGGTATCTAGGAGATAATTTGTTATTTTGATGACTTCTCTGAATCCTGCGCGCTCCAAAAATGGTCTAATGATCGGGTCATATGGGAAATTTTTATGCCCACGAGTTCGGAAGTCATGAGTATTCTACAAAACAATAAAACAAATGATTACAACATTGTATTTCTAAAAATATTATAATGCTTTAAATCAATACAACATTATGTATTATCGAGTACGAATACTTACATAAGACGCGATGTTGCTTGGTGTTCCTCTATGCGTTTCGCCCAATGTTAACAGAGACATTTCTCCTCTAATTTTAATATATGAAGAAGAAATTGGTAGAATTTAAATTGTGGAATATATTTGATGAGTTTTTGTGAATGAGGAGGAGAAGTATTTATAGTAAAAATTTTGAATTTGAATTTTGAATTTTGAATTTTGAATTTATGGTGGTAGAGGTAAAAATTTAATTTGTGTAGTTGAAATATTAATTGTTGTAAAGAGGAGTAAATGTATATGGATGAAGTGTGTAGAAAATATATTACACTTGGCATTCTGCATGCATGCAAATCACATTTTTCGTACACTTGTCACGGGGGAGCCAACCCCTATGGCGCCCCCTTTGAATATTAATGAAGGGGAGCCAACCCCCATGGCGCCCCCTTTGACGAATTTTAATATATTATATTCATACACTTTTGTTATTTATTGATACATTCATGAAAAATTAAATACATCTCACCATTTGCAAACACATCTCTTACACTTTTACACTTTTCTTCAAATATGTCTAGAACAACAAATTATATTGTTCATGCCCATTCTAATGGAGAAACTTATATCTCTGAGGATTCGGGTTTTGGGTTTCAAAATACAGATGTTACCCGATTAACAATGAGCATAAAATCTAATTTTTTGCATTTCAAAGAGCGAATAGAGTCGAAAATATTTTCTGGTCCAATCTCTCAAATTTTTTACAGAAGTCTCGTATTCTTTGACAACAATCAGGTCAAGTATTTTCAAGAGAAAATACAAGACGACAGCGATGTAGATCAAATGTTTGATAGTCATGAACACTTTGGGTTCGACTATATCAGGGTTTATCTATTACTCTGCCATACTCAACATCAAGTTGGTGAAACAACGGAAGTAGATGAAGTTGATGTCGTGGATGAGGAGGAAGAAGAAACTGAGGCGATGGTTGATCAAATGGTTAATTTGTTTGGTACTAGGGACTACACTGCACTAACTCCGCTTCAAGACATAGATGAGGAGACACTACCATTAAGGCATATGTGTTATCCTCCCTAACACATGACGAACTGACAATTGAGTGGAGACGATACTTCCTCAGATGTTTTCTACAATCCTTCTCAACAAATTGAAGGTGTTTTGAAAGTGGGAAACCAGTACCGAACAAAAGAAGAGTGCATGAAAGTTGTAAGAAAGTTTCATATGGATAACTTCGTTGATTTTTACATCAATCGGAACGACTCGAAACGCTATGTTGTAGTTTGTCGTAACGTAGATTGCAAGTTTCGGTTAGCAGCATCCTATCGGAAAAGAAGTGATTGTTGGGTTATAGGTTCGATGGATCCACCTCATAGTTGCACAACCAACATCAATCGGCAAGATCATGGAAAACTAAGCTCTCAATTGATATCCCAAGAGATCTTGCATCTTGTGGGCGTAGATCCATCTGTGAAGGTGAGCATAATTATCTCTCATATTGTTGCACGGTTCAACTATACCCCATCGTACAGGAAAGCTTGGATTGGAAGAATAAAAGTTGTTGAACATGTATATGGAAATTGGGAAAGATCTTACAATAAACTTCCACAATATTTACTAGCACTTCAAAAATATGTTCCCGGTACGGTTGTAATTTTGGAGTCACTACCAGCATACACTCCTGAAGGAACATGTGTTGATGGTAGTAGGATATTCTCTCGTCTCTTTTGGGCATTTCAACCATGTATAAAAGGTTTTGCGTTCTGCAAACCGGTTATTCAAGTCGATGGAACATGGTTGTATGGAAAATACAAAGGAATATTGTTGATGGCGGTTGCACAAGACAGAAATAATAATATATTTCCGATTGCCTTTGCCCTGGTCGAGGGTGAAACAGGTGAAGCTTGGAGTTTCTTCCTCAGAAATCTCAGAACACATGTCGCTCCTCAACCCAACTTATGTCTGATTTCCGACAGACATGCCTCTATTGTGAGTGCCTACAACAATCCTGCTAATGGTTGGCACAATCCTCCTTCTGTCCATGTCTACTGCATAAGACACATTGCTCATAATTTTATGCGGGAAATGAAAGACAAAAATCTCCGCAAAAAAGTTGTGAACGTCGGGTATGCCTTAAACCAACCATCATTCATGTATTACCGCGAAGAAATAAGATTGTCAAGCGCGGAAGCATTAAGGTGGGTGGATAACATTCCAGTCGAGAAATGGACAAGGGCTTTTGATGGAGGAGCCCGATGGGGTCACATGACCACAAATCTAGTAGAATCCCTAAACGACGTATTTAAGGGAACTAGAAACTTACCCATCACTGCGTTAGTAAGAGCAACCTATTACAGATTGGGGTCACTTTTTGCAGCAAGAGGCAAAAAATGGAGCGTTGTTTTGGAATCAGGGCAAATATTCAGCGAATCCAGTATGAAATATATGAAGGATGAAACTTCTAAGGCGGTCTCACATCGAGTTAGACCATTTGATCGTCACGATTACAGTTTCATTGTTGATGAGACAATGGATCACAACGAGGGTCGGGCAATGGGACACTACAGGGTGGAACTTCATAAAAACTGGTGCGACTGCGGAAAGTTTCAAACCTTCCGCCTGCCTTGTTCACATGTCATTGCCGCATGTTCCAGTGCTCATCACGATCCATTCTTGCAACTATCAGAAGTTTACAAGGTCGTGAACTTATTTGGTATCTACAGTAATAGTTTTCCAGTGGTAGCTAGTGAGGAATATTGGCCAACCTATCATGGAGACACAATCTACTACAACGAAAATATGAGACGAAACAAAAAGGGCCGCCCCAAGAGAACGCGAATTACAACTGAAATGGATACAACTGAGAAAATAGAAAGACTATGCGGAATATGTCGTCTTCCCGGGCATACGAGGACTAATTGTCCAAATGTTGGAACCAGTTCTAGATATATTTAATTTCGTCATTAAAAAAATGTGTAATCTTGGAATTTAATATTTATAACAACTTCTGATTACACATAAACAAATTGAAATACTGCTAGAGCAACATAAAAAATTAACGATTGTTACAACATAAACTAAGGTATTACAACAATCAAAGTAATATCATCAGTTCCAAACATCATTGACCTAACTGCGTTGTCATCTCTAATTCGCACCCACTCCCGTCGTATATTTTCGTCTTCAATAGAGAAGTACGAGACAAGTCTTTCAATACTCCTAATGCTTTCACCATTTGGAATGTCTCCTTCTAACCACCGATTCAAATTTCTTCGTAGTTGCTCTAAACTCTGGATGTTCCAAAACAACATCCTTATCGGAGGTTTCGTTCTTGAAAAAATTACATGCCCATATCTTCTAAGATACATGACTCACTCTCATAAATTTGGAGGAAACAATGTGTTGTTTGAATGAAACAAGTCTAACTATTTATACACAAAAAATTTGTACAAAATAGTATTATATTATAATTATATTATTTATATAAGAATTAAAAAATATAACGAATCAAAGGGAGCTCCAAAGGGGATGGCACCCCCCTTTAACTCTTTAAGGGAGGAGTCAAAGGGGATGACGCCCCCTTTATAAATTATAGGGTGCCTCCAACCTGGATGGCGCCCCCTATAATTTATAAGGGAGGAGTCAATGAAGGAAAATTGCGATCTAAACGCAGCGGAAAACAAAAATTTCCTTTAGTGATCCTTACGAATGAGCATGGTCAGTGATAGAATCGTTACCTCTTTGTGGCGATTCAGATCTTTGATGCAGCGATCACAAGCGTTGATGAAGTGCAACGCCTCTACTCAGTCCACACGAACAGCTTCCGGTCACAGTGCTAGCTGCTTACGAACGGAATTATTTGAGTGAGAAAAGAGAATCAAAACCGAAATTGCATCAAGTGAAAGCTTCATCACAAGGGTTCCTTTTATAGACTCTCTTGTGGGCTGCGGGCTAAAAACCCAATTCACATGATCCATAATAATATTATATATTATTATAATAACTATTATTATAATAAATATATTTATTTTATTATTATTTTATAACCATTATAAAATAACAATAATTATTATTATATTATCCGAATTTCTATTTTTCACTTAAGTGCACCGTACCTTACGGTGTTCCTTTGATTTCTCTATCTCTCATCAAACTGTCCTTATGTGTGTGACCCTGTAGGATTTCGTAACGTTGGTAATTATATTAAATTATATATTTAACATAATAAACAGTAAGCGGTATCTAGCAACACATCACTGCTACCCAAGTCACGAAAATGTCATGTGATCTGACAAAACCTTTTCGTGATAATATATGTTTGTACAATTACCCTTTTGCCCCTATGTCTATATTGAACACAAGGCATACACTGTGTCATCCTTGTCCAGTTCAATATTGGGCCCTTAGACATTTCTCCTGTTATGCAGGATTGGCAAATTCCATCTAGGACACTCATGTCCCTCAGCATGCTTCGTGGAGTGCCCATCAACTGTCTTTATGATCATCCAGTTACGGATAATGTTTGATCAGCAATAAAGCACCCGACTCTACATCTAGGGTCAATAGTGGTTTCAGGTCGAAGGGTGGTAATACACCATTATCACCATGAGAATAACTTATGACACTTTGCATAACATACTATGTAGTATTCTCATAGCGGGTCAATCCGGTATAAATATTACTCCTAATATTTATACCTATGTCAAGACTTGATAACTCTTTATCCATGATCCATGAGATGTGATCATCAGTCTATCTTCATAATAGTCTCAATGCTTTTAATGTTATCCCACTTTGCAATAAAGCTTGACTACGGATATTTTAAGAATAATGTCTTTATGTTTAATGGGATCTCATGATTAAGTCACACTTAACATTTCATTAAACAAACTAACTATTCTAGGGACTTTATTATTCTGAAAGACAAACATAATAAAGAAATGCCTTTTATTATTAAACGAATAATCTGATACAAGTACCAAAAAGTATTGGCCTCTAGGGCTTACACCAACAGTCAAGGCCAATGGCGCCCCCTTGTAATTAAAAAAAAACCCAAAGTTAGTTAGATTGGTAAATATGATGAAAAGACCAGTATAGTATAATGGAAATTAGGGGGCCATAATGATTTTAACTACTAAAGCAGTGGTTTTGAACCGTGGATGGAATTAACAATTAGTTTGTTATAAATGAGATAAAAAAAAACAGAAATAATATTTTGACACCTAACCCTTACACTGCACTTTATTTCACTGTTTACCAATATGGTGAATAGTAAAATATTATAAAATTAAATATATTTTTAAAAAAAAATATAAAAAAATTATTTTTTTTTTATTTTTAAATTAAATGATATTGATATGAAATTGTGTAATTAACCAACTTCATAACTCTATTAATCAATATTTTACATATTATTAATCAACTTTATTTCCTATTAAAAATTATTTTTAATTCTGAACGTTTATTAACCAATTCCATCACTTCATTAATCAACTTTTTTTTATACTTCATTAACCATTTTTGTTTCATAACTTAAAAAACTATTCCAGAATACTGTTCACGAGCCGCTTTTCATGGTATTGTTCATACTGTTGTGACACTGTTCCGCACTGTTCATGTACTGTTCACCGTATTGGTGAACAGTGCATACAATGTAGTGTATGGATTGAGTGTCAAAATAGCATTGTTGTAAATAAAAACCACCCAATAACTGCGAGCAGTTTTTTTTTACAGTTATTTGTCTTTTTTTAAAATGTGTTAATAAAAAGTAAATTAAATAATTGTTTATTTATTATAATTAAGTAAAACATAGAGGATATAATAGAAATGGAAAAAGAGTCCGTCCAAAATTTGGTATTATTTTTATATATAAGTATAGATATACTATTAGTCGTGTGATTGTAGGAAATAATCTTGCGCATTGTTGTATTGGGTTTGAATGTGGAGCACAGTTGGGGTGTCGAGTGGTGCACTGGTGTAGTGTATTTGCTTAACCTTGGTGGAGTGATGAAAATGAAGTAAGTGGTTGAAGTTTTGTAATGGTCAATTGTCTAGGCTCTAATGCACATGGAATATTATGATTGCAAGGTTCAATATGTTGGTGGGGTGTGGGATTGGGACAATACATGCTTGGGGTGTGCAATTAATAGTAAGAAAATGTCAATGTTATACTAGACAACATCGCTTAAAAAAATCCACTAGAACTAAGCAGGGCATGTGAATGAGAATTCAAAAAGCTAAAAACAAGCTATAGTGAATTTTAGTAAAGTTCCACTTCTGAGTCCCAAAAGAGTGAAAGAAATAAATCATGTTACTCCAATCCAATTACTAGTTTGTCCTTGAAACCCTAAGTTGAATGTGAAAAGGCCAATCCAGGTACAACTTCATTACCCAACACTAAAGTTGGGTTATTGGGTAAGATGTCTCGAAGATATTGGTCTAAATTTATACATTAGTCATAGGGTTGTTAAAAAAAATTAACAACTTAACCGAACCGACGAATTCAACAAAATTAAGTTACAATAATTAAATGGTTAAGTTTGATTAGTGAATCCAACTATATTATTCAAATAATTTTAGAATCCAACCGAAATTGAAACTAATTTAAATCGAAAGTTAAACCAAACCGAACTAAAATTGTAAATGAAAAATATTAAAAAGAGATTTTATATTTTAAAAAAAAAATCTAAAAATAGTTTAACTTTTTGATTCTTTAATAAATAGTTTAGTTTAGAAAAAAAATTAACTTCTATCTATTCGGTACGGTTTGAAATTTCAAAACGGCATTTTAAATTAATAATTTTTAATTTGATTCGATTTTGAGTAAATTAAATCAGTTTGATTTAATTTAAATACATTTTATTATGATTTGATTTGATTAAATTCTATTTTCTCACCTAAATGGTGGTGATGCGATTAAAAAAGTGACAATTTTTCATTCAAGAAATACTACTTAAAATAAATATAAATCAATAAATTTAATCCAACACATCATTAAACACAACAATTGTAACGTTTTAATTTTTTTATATTTTGTTTATTTTATTAAAAAATTTAAAGTTTTTCAAATAAGATGGTTAAAAACTAATTATATATATAACCCTGCACCAACATTGACTCAAGTTTTCAACATCAAATTGTCCACGACGTATAAAAGGAACTACCAAATATAGAAATCATAAATTTCAACAATCAGATTGATGGACCATCACTTTCCCAAATCACAATTCATAAGTGTCACACTAGAAATAGTCCTTCTCAACGGACTCTTTTCAACCCTGGACGAACATCGGCTCGTACTTTCGATATCAGACCGTCCAAAATGTGTAACATGGAGTAACAAACAAAGAATTTCAAATTTTAAGCAATCGGACTCCTGGAGGTCCACCACCACCTTCCCAAATCATAGTTTACAAATATCACACTATAAAAGGTCCTTCTCAACTAACTCTCTCCAACCCTGCACGAACACCGGCTCTAATTTTCCAAATGGTATTGACCACAACGTGTAAAACAAACTAACAAACATAGAAATTCAAAATTTTCAACAATAAAACACTTGGAGATCCATCATCACCTTCCCATATCGCAATTCAAAACTATCATACTATAAAGGGTCATCCTCAACTGACTCTTTCCAATCCTGCACGAACGCCAACTCGAATTTTCAAAACTAGACCAACCACAATGGGTAAAATGGACTAACAAACATAGAAATTAAAAAAATTGTCAATAATCGGACTCGTGGAGGTCCATTATCACCTTCCTAGATTACAACTCACAAGTTCACACTAGAAATGATCATTCTCAACTAACTCTTTCCAACACTTGACGAACACTGACTCGTAATTTTATCATCGAACTGTCCATAAATTGTAAAATGAAAAACAAACATATACTTTCAAAATTTAAACAATCGGACTTCTGAAGGTCCACCATCACCTTCTCAGATCACAATTCACAAGTTTCACACTAGAAAGGGTCCTTCTCAACTAACTCTTTTTAGCATTGCACAAACACCGACTCGAATTTTCAATATCGAACCGTCCACGTCGTGTAAAAATGAATAAGAACATATGATTTAAAAGTTTGCAACAATCGAACTCACAAAGTTCCATCATCACCTTCATATATCACAATTCACGAGTGTCACACTAAAAATGTTCATTTTCATCTGACACTTTCCAACTATGCAGGAACACTGACTCGAATGTTCAACATCAGACCAACCACAATGTGTAAAACATACTAACAAACATAAATATTCAAAAAAATTTAACAATTAAATTCCCGGAGGTTGACCATCATTTTCTGATATCACAATTCACAAGTGTCACACTAGAAATGATCCTTCTAAACTTACTCTGTCTAACACATGACGAACACCGACTCATATTTTCAACATCAGACCGTCCAAAACATGTAAAACAGATAAAAATATATAGAAATTCAAAATTTTCAACAATCGAATTCCCAGAGGTCCACCAACATCTTCCTATATCATAATTCACAAGTGTCACACTAGAAAGGATCCTTTTAACTTACTCTTTCCAACCCTGGATGAACACCGAGACGAATTTTCAACATTAGACCGTCCACAACGTGTAAAATGGACCAACAAATATAAAAATTCACAATTTAAACAATCACACTCCTAAAGGTCAACCATCACCTTTCTAGATCATAATTTTCAAGTGTTAGAAAGGGTTCTTCTCGACTGACTCTTTTCAACTTTGGAAAAACACCGACTCGAATTTTCAAAATAAATGAAATTAAAAAATTTCAACAATCATACTCATGGAGGTCCACCATCACCTTCCTAAATTATAATTCACAAGTTTCACACTTGGATGTGATCATTTTCAACTAATTTTTTTCCATCCCTGAACAAACGCCGACTCGAATTTTCATCACCGGATCATCTACAACGTGTAAAATGGACTAAAAGATATAGAAACTAAAAAAATGTAAACAATCGGACTCTTAAATGTCCATCATTATCTTTCCATATCACAATTAATAAGTATCACACTAGAAAGGGTCCTTGTTAACTGACTCATTTTTACCATGCACAAGAGTATCACACCTTCTTAGTGATTATAGGATGTCCTTTAGGTTATCGACGTGACTATGATATTCCTTTGTTTTAAATAATCATGTCGTTGACATATACCTTCAGATACTGTTCTATCTGATGGAAGAAAATTACATCCATGATTTGCAGTATGTGGAGCCAGAGTTCTTGAGGCCGAAGGGAATGACATTGTAGAAGTAAATTCCACGATTTTATATGAAGGAGATTTTGGGCACATACAGAGGATCCATTCAGATTTAATTTTATCTCGGGTAGGAATATATGAAACTTAACATATGGTAGCCTGATGAACTGTCGATTAGATGATTGATGTGTGGTAGCGGATATGGATCCTTGGAGCAGGAAACATTTATATCTGTGAAGTCTACACACATGGGCCATTTATTATTAGCCTTATGTACCAGGACTATGTTAGCCAACCATGTGGGATATTTTGTTTCTGTGATTAATCTGACGTTGAATAGTTTTTCCACCTCTTCATCAACGGTGACCCTTTTTTTCGTTGCCTATCTTTCATTTCTTTTATGTCACTGGTTTGGAGGAGGGATGGATGCCAAGGTGATGAATTACGACTTTTTTTGTCTATACCTAGCATGTCTGAGTGGGGCCAGACGATCTGGTCAACATTCTCTTTGAGTCGATTGACCAGCTCTCTCTCCTCCTCTACAGACGAGGAAATGCATATCTTTGTAACTTGATGGGCTTGAGGATCTATTTGGACTTCCTTCAAGTCTTCCATGGGCGTGACTCGTTCTGCTTCCACGCCCATTCTAGGGTCTTAAACCTCGAAGTCAGTATTTGTAACTTCAGGAGGATGGGTATTAACTAGTATGAGCTCTTTTCTGGCTCTCTTCATTCTTTTTAGATAGCCTTTGCGAGCCACTTATTGATCTCTTTGGATGGTTACCACTCTATAATCTAAGAGCAAACATTTCAGGGTTAAATATCGGGTGGACACGACCGCTTCTAGGGAGTTGATGGTCAGGCGCCCCAAGAAAATGTTGTAAGTTAACATGGTGCCTACGTTGAGGTATCCAATGTCAATGGTCTTAGCATTCACTCCCTCGTCGCAAGTATTTTTTAGGGTCACATAACTCATTATTTGTACATGTTCACCCGATAATCTTGTCAAAGAGTCGCTGAACCTCTAAAATTTGTCCATATTCAAATGTATTTTCTGGAATACATCGCAAATCAGATAATTGGCGGAGCTACCTGGTACCTTATTTGTCATGTTGAATGGTGATAACCAAGGGATCATTATCGTGAGGTTTGATTCCCATGGCCTTCTTCTTAGAGAAAACGTTGTAAATCCTTGTTTTCCCTACGACATTTCTGGAAAGTCAAGGGATATAACATTTTCCGCGAACACCTACTTCGTGTATCTTGTTCGGGAGACTCTAGAGTTGCCCTTTCAGGAGATACCTCTAATGATTGCTTCATAATGTAGGACCTTTTCAGACATCTTTAGGAGGGAGATGGAACGTTGGAGTGGAGATGTGGCCCAGGTTAATTTTACCGGGGCCCTAAAGTGGGCATCATCGCACTGGTCAAGAAGTTCATGTGTGCATGTTCCCCCTACAAGGGATGAGAGACTTAGAGACCTTAGTAGGTAAATAACACATTTTAGTGGTGAGGGCATACTCACAACGGCGAAAAGTTATGTACGGTGGTGCTTGAGGCTATTTAAGGGATCAGTTTATGTGAGGTGAGAGACCTTGTTGGTGGTCGGCACTGCTAGGATTGCAGGCGAGCGGTTAGTTTTATTGTGTATATTAAGGAGGTAATGAGTGTGGTGCTCTTTGAGCAGTGAATAGTATGTATGGATTTAGGTTTATCCTTTTTCCCCCTTGAGGGGAGATGTATTTATAGGAATCTCTAGCACCTAGGATTTCCTCGAAAAAGACCACCGCCCACCTAGTCAAATGATAGACAGTTAAATCCTTATTTTCAATGGGGACGTAAGTCAGTAATGACACTGACTTTCTCTTTATCCAAGGCACGTCTTATTCCATGTGTTTTTTGTATGGGCGAGGAAAGACTCAAAGGCAAGACGATATTCCCCTTGAGCGACCTTTTGTCGTCACCTCTCTTAGTGTGGTCCCAAGTCATCGTCGTAGACAAAGTCTTTTGCATATATATATATATATATATATATATATATATATATATATATATATATATATATATATATATATATATATATATATATATATATATATATATATATATATATATATATATATATATATGAAAAATGCTATTTTTACACCCTTTTCTACACCTAATACTTACACCGTATGCACTGTTCACCGTATTTATACGGTGAACAGTGTTTTTTTATTAAAATAATATATTTTTTTTAAATATTAATTTTTTTTAAAAGAAATATTTATTTTTAAAATTTATTTTATAACACAAATATAAGATTGCGCATTAACCAACTTCACAGTTGCATTAACCACAAAAATATACATCATTAACCAATTATTTTACCTATAATTTATTAACCACTTTCACTACTTTATTAACCAATAAAATACACACTATTAACCATGTTCTGAGGAATTTGTTCAAGTATTTGTGAACAGTAAATTGGGTGTAGGGTGTAGAAAAAGGTGTCAACATAGCAATCTTATATATATATATATATATATATATATATATATATATATATATATATATATATATATATATATATATATATATATATATATATATATATATATATATATATATATATATATATATATATATATATATATATATATATATATATATATATATATATATATATATATATATATATATATATATATATATATATATATATATATATATATATATATATATATATATGCCAAAACACAACAACTTATAGTGGCATAATATATACAAGATGTTCAAAATACAACTAAGAACTAGATCATTAAAGAATAATCTTAAAACAAGACTCTTCACAGTGGAAAGTCATCCAAAAGGTGAAATGAGTAAGAACAATCAAGCTATCTTGTCCTTACCCTTCACCGAAATGGAACTACATGGAAAAAATCATCAATAACATGGAGCGAGATAATAATCTCAGTGGGTTCCCTATCTTATGAATTCTCTCAGATCTACAAGGTTCTAATCATCTAGTACTTCAAGTCCCCAAATGGGGAAAAGGGAGGAGACTTGAATTCACAAAATTTTCACTATATGGAAAAATGTCGCTTGAGTTCTATAACTCAAACTATCACAAATCGGAAACCATACCAAGATATCTTTCCCCGGCCAACCCTACATCTAAAGTTATCGACATGGGTCACAAACAAAATGCGAGGATGGTCACTTTGAGTTCATTGTGCGAGCTTTGAGCGAATAAAAGGAAGAATCAAAATGCCTCTATGGTCTCTTTGCGAGCTCTAAGCGAGGGGATTGCTTTTGGTTCGTTAAAGGATCGCAGTGCGATGGTAGCAGAGTTGCAGGTTTCAGCTCGTTGGAAGCTCACTATGCGAGAGCATTGAATCCTGGATAATGACAAGCAGAACTGCAATGATACAAAAGGATTTTTACCCTAACTCCTATACCAGCTCAAGGTCAACTTAAAACCAACACACACACATACACACACACACACACACACACATATATATATATATATATATATATATATATATATATATATATATATATATATATATATATATATATATATATATATATATATATATATATATATATATATATATATATATATATATATATATATATATATATCATTATGAACAACATAACACAACAAGAATCATGGTACTTTCATGGAAATGGAAATAAAACTTAATACAACCAATATTTCCAATTCTATCTAACAAACTGTTAGAACAATGGTAAAGTGTCGGGTTTTTGCTATCGTCTCCACAGGGAATTTGAGATATTGCCGCCGTTCGACAGTTCTCAAGTTCTTAACTTTAAAGTAACAAAAGGGGTTTGGTTTTTCGTCACGGTATCTTGCATAAAAAGTAATAAATTGCGGTAAAAGATTGGTTTTACGATTTAATAAAGATTGTCAAAGTTAGGGTTCGGTAATCACTTTGCTTGTATATGTTCAATCAACAATACGCATAAACTCCTTTAGATGATAAACACATTCACAACATCCTCCCAATGTGATTATTTCTAACTCACATTGTGATTTTTCCCATTTTGATCCATTGTTGATTTCTCACACAATCTATCAAAATGACAACATTTAGTTTTAACATTTTCATGAACAACCACATTCAAAACTATTTCTAGCTTAAGAAAATAGATGGGTGAAAACCTAGGTCAAGAGTTGGAAAATATCTTTCAATCATAAACCAACACAAAGAGTTATAAATAAAGCAAGGTTTTCACCATATATTCATCATCAAAGAGTTTACAAATGAAGATCATCCATATACATACAAAGCTTAACGATCACCTACATCTAACCTTGACAAAATGAAGAACTTAGCTACTCATTTTCATGGTAGCTTGCACAAGAAGTTTCGGAAGAAGGTTGATGATCATCCGAGTCGAAGAATCCAACTTGGATGAGAATCCACCGTCTTTTTGTAGAATAATGTTAAGAGATGAAGAAATGAGAGATATTGGGTTTCAAGGGCACAAAAATCTGCTTTAGAACATAACTAGTAAAAAGTATGGTATGGTCTCAAAAAGTACACATTGCTACTTATAGAAAAAGTTCCTGTCCTGTCACACTCGCGACCTTGCTTGCCTAGCGATGCTCGCTACAGCCTTGCCTAGCGAACATGCTAGCGAGGAATGAGGATTTGATTCTGGAATGCTTCGCTACTTGCTCGCTAGGTGCTCGCCTAGCGAGTCCTTCGCCACCTTCCTCGCTGCCAGCGAATGATGCCAATTTGATTCTGCCCAAGTCTGGGAGTGTTCGCTAGCAGCTCGCTACGAGCTCGCCTAGCGAACAGCTCGTTGCAACACTCGCCAGATGTTCGCCTAACGAACATGCTTTTGCTCTTGTTCTTTCTTGATTCATTTGTCATCTTCCTTGCATTTTCAAATTCTACTCTTTCATGCTTGAATACTGCACAATAACACACAAATTAAAAGGACCAAGAGCATTTCACATAATGTTGCATATCAACGAAAGCAAGGCGTTTTTGAACAGAAACTAGATAAAAAGGAGCGAAAGATGCCCACTGTTGCGGTTAGAATATGATTTCAAATTATTAATTAATTTGAATCGCATCTTTAGTTCACAACCGCTCTTTGATTTATCCGAAGGAAAAGGTCAAAAGAGGAAAACCTAATTTTGCATCGTAAAGACAATGCAGGAAGAGATCTAGGTAAGGGGTTGGTTAAGCTTAGGGAAGGTACTAGCACCCTAAACTTCTGTAGTACTCTACAGGAACCTTTTGTTTATTGTATGCTTTTTTATTTTATTATTTGTTTGAAATATATTGCTAAGGGATAGAGTGACCTAAAGACCTAAGGGTTAGTCCTAAGTTTACTCGGCAAGACGTCGCGTCTTGTGCCTACGTATCCTGGATAGGGAATGGAATCAGAGTAATCGTAGTTCCCCTCGAAAGGGAGGTTAGAAACGTCTTGACTGTGGTCAAGGTTTCAATGGGGAATAAACGTATCTTAAGGACACGCTTATGTGGAGTCTTTGAAACCCCTATTTCTACGTTGAATTTGTTAATTAAAAATTTAGGGTTGAAATTAGGGATTCCACGGCGGGAAACCCTAAAACAAAGTACGGCGACTCTTTGACCTAAAACTAGGGTAAAGGGTATTTTTGTCCACGGCGGGACGCCTAGGTTAATTAGGGTTTGAGACGGCTAAAACTAGGGTTATTGACTCGGCGGTCAAACAACTAGACCTAATTCCTTCGGAGGGAATTCTAACGGTAAAACATGCAAACATGACAAAATATTATACGGCAAAATTAAAGTGCGGAAAGTAAAGAAAGCGTCGCGACGATCACTCGCGTAAATTACAAATCCCAAAAAAAACAAAAACAAAATAAATCGCGACCATGGCCTCGCGTAAATTACATCCATGGAACAAAATAAATTAAAATAAATATGAATCATAATCTATGTATAATCTGAGGAGAGAAACAGAGAACGTTAGTGAAAAGTTAGACGAAAATATGGCAAACATATTTTATATTAAAAGAAACACGAAAATGCAATTTGGAATTTTTATTATTGTTTTGTTAATTTTTATATTTTTTTTATTAAAATTTTAGTCTTAATTTTAAAAGGTTTTAATTTTTAAATAAACAAAACTTTAGTTTTAACTTTTTATCTTTAGAAAGTTTTAATTTTAATTTTAATTTTTAAAAGAGAAAGTCTTAAATTAAAAAAAACTCTAATCATAAGTTTTTTTTTAAAAGAAGAAGTTTATAAAAAAAAAAAAAGGTTCGTTAGTCTTACTTTAAAAGAATGTTAGTTTTAAAATTTTAAAGAAAGTTTTAGAAAAAAGTTTTAACCCTTTCTAACATGTTTTAATTTTTAACCTTTAAAACTTAAAAAAAATGTTAATTTTAATACTTAAAAAAAAGTTTTAATTTTAGGACTGGGTTAATTTTAAGTTAGTAAAAATGTTTTCACTTAACTATAAAAGTGTTTTAAACACTGTTTATTTATTAAAAAAAATTATTAGTGGTTAGTGTTTTAATTAATAAAAAGTTTTAAGTTTTTTACTTACTGTAATTATAATCAAAAACTGGTTTTAGTTATAATTCACAAAAAGGGTTTTTAGTTAGAAAAAAAGAAAAGGTTTAAAAAATGAAATGAGAGTTTAATTATTTGGAAGAGGTTTTAATTGGGATAACATAAAAGCTTACATTTCAGTTGCCGGTTGGTGATGCTTTCGCTTGTTCTTCGCCGGCGGCAATGGTTCTCGACGAACTTCTTTGGATCTCTTTTCCTCTTTCTCAAATGGAGGTGATGATGATGAGCTTCGAAACTCTTCTGAACCTCCGGATCTTGACGACCGCCGTTTTTCTTTTTGTCTCCTTTTCTGATGACCTGTTCTTGATTTTCTGATGTGAATGAAGTTTCCTCCCATCACTTATGTTTATATAGGTAACAAATTAGGGTTAGCTCTAACCTAATTCCCACTTTAAAGCCCAACTTAAAGAATTAGTCAAAACTAAATTAAAACAAACTTAAAACAACTTAAAACTCTATTTATTTACTAAATATAATAAAATATTTTCTAATATTTTTAATTTTTTGATTTTTTGATGTTTTTTTATGAATAATATGGAAAAAAGTGAAAAATAATATTTTTAAAAAAATAATTTAAATAAAATACGAAAATAATAATTAAATAATTAAAAAAACTATTTTTGTTATTTTTTTTTATGAAAAATAGAAAAGTTAGAACAAAAATAAAAGAAAAACAAAAAGTGAAGAAGGTGGGATTTGAACTCTCGACCTCTCACACTCACAACTCCTTACACACGGTCTCTTGCCGATTGTGCCATTTTATTCATTCAAAATAAAGTGGCACTAGAAACTATGTAAAGGTAGGACAAATTTGGGGTGCAACAGATGCCCCTATTTAAATAGCTTCACCGGATGATTTGAGCAGCGGAGACTCGAGAAATCGCGGTGAAAGGGATTTAAATACAGATAACCGAAAATTTGGCCTCTAGATGCAGTGATATGCAATGATATGGACAAAATAACACGAACTATAATGCTGACAATGCCATGAATCTAATATGATGCGTATGATGGAATGATGAATGCAAGGATGTAGACGACACGATGTCATAGGGGACAGCGCAACGAAGAATTGCACTGGGGAAGTAGACATGTGGTGGTGACAAGGTAACATAGGATCCACACGGAGACAGGACCAGGTAAACGACAAACGCTAGAGTTTTCGGGACATTCCTTGAAGAGATCGAGCGGGATCTTCAGGACTCACCGGAAAACATATAGGGAGAGACAAACATCAGAACATTTCGGAAGAACGTCGAAAAGGAGACACGTCGTATCTGGAAGAACGTCAGATAGACATGACACAAAATAGTCGATGGGTGCCAAGTAAACTGGACTTTGTCCACAAGGTAAGACGCGGATAAAACACGACCTCGGGGAGAAAAATGCAAATGGGGATAAAACACCCATGCTGCCAAGTAACTAAATTCGTCCACAAGGTAAGACGCGGATAAAACACGACCTCGGGGAGCAAAATGCAAATGGGGATAAAACACCCATGCTGCCAAGTAACTAAATTCGTCCACAAGGTAAGACGCGGGTAAAACACGACCTCGGGAGAAGAAGCAAATGGGGATAAAACACCCATGATGCCAAGTAAATAAATTTTGCCCACAAGGTAAGACGCGAGTAAAACACGACCTCAGGGAAAAAAAAGTAAATGGGGGTAAAACACCATGATGTTAGGTAAACCCAGGAATATCTGGTAAACGGGGAATAAAACACCCGGGATAAAGGTACATGGGGGATAAAACACCCAAGGATAGAAGGTAAGTGGGGAGTAAAGCACCCAAGATAGACATGTAAATGGGGAGTAAAGCACCCAAGATAGAAATGTAAATGGGGAGTAAAGCACCCAAGATGTGCACATGTATAGGAATTATGCTATGGCATATGATCAAATGCAAATGCAGACGTCGACGACAAGACTCGACTCTTTCTGTGAGATGACAAAACTGGAGGACTGATTCCTCAACACGGAGATCACTGTCATTCTGTTAAACTGTATCAAGTTGATAGTCACTGTAGGAATGATGAATAACTGCTTGGGGATTATGCAAGTAAACTGCCCCAGGTCAAATGAATTGATAATTGCTTCAGCTGTCTGATTCGTGGAATCGACTGTTTTGTTGTATCCTCGGAGGGCTTGCCCCAGTCTGAGTCTTGAACAATTCTCTGGATAAACCAAATCTGAGAAGATATTGCCTTGAACAAATCTTGAACTGATTCTTTGACAGGATGTAAAAGGAACTTGCCCCTGATAAGATCACTTGACCAAGTTTCTCATTGTTTGAAAATTCCTTAGAGGAAAGCCAGTTTGCAAACAAAAATATTCATACAAACATGGTAATGCAAAGTTCATGCAACTTTTGAAATCAAAATTATTTTTGAAAGATGAAAAATAAATGAGTCATCGATTAGAACGCGGCGGTCCAGGACGCTCAAAGTTTAATACAGGTATACTGCCAAAATAAAAGATTCACAAAGATCTTTAGGAGTCAGCTTACGCAACCTTGATGTAGTATGCTTTCAAAATATCCTTGTTTCAATTAGGTCTTTTGAGGATTTTAACGTGGCCTGGTTCACGGTTTATGAAACAAAGGATAAAGGCTCAAAATTTGTTTGTTCCCACCCAATCTACGTGATAATCTTCAATCCTACGCTCAGTTAACTCATATTATGCATTCAGGTTCCTATAGGTTAGGAATTGCACTGATGGTAGTAATGATGGTTCGAAAGTCAAGGGACTCTTGAGATGGTCGTCACTACTTTCCTATAACATTTGGTTGTTTTGACATTTAGGATTTTTAGGGTAAGGATTTAAAACTCCTCTCTGCATTATCCCTAAATTTTGCCTGAGCTGTTTCTTGTGAAGATTACAGTCATCGGGATGCCCCAGTTTTGCCTAAGTCTCCTTTATAGGTTTTGACTTAGCAGACTTTTTTTTTTTGAAAGAAAGTGACTGCCTAGCTTAATGATCACGATGAACCATCATCGGTTTTTGAATTGGAAAACATATTCGACACTTACTTGCTGTGTACGAAGGAAAACTTGTGAATTCAACCTTTATATGAAAGGTGTATTGCATGAAAGCACAACCGAGTTAACTGAGAACTACCCATCCCCAGGCTAAGATTGCGGATTTTTTTGTAAAGAAAGAAACTCCAACTTCTAGGCTCGAAGGGGGTGACAAGGGGATAACTTCCTTATTTCTCCAGTGTTTGGGAGTTGAAACAATGCCTCACATCGTCAACAAGGATTGATTGAAAGCATACTGACAGCAGTTATGGGTATAACGTTTTCGTCATCCTCCCTCCAATCTTTGCATACCAAAAATTCGGACAAAGGTAAATATTTGAAAGATAGAGATAAAAATAATAGATAAAATTAATTAAATCAAAAGTTGCAATGCTCAGTTCACCGATATAAAAGTACAAACATAGTTCGAAAGAAAACAGCTAATAAAATAAGGAAAATACAAACAATGAGAAACAAAGGTCTGTGATTAAAACAATACAAAGATAAACTGTCATGTCTAAAACAAATAAATAGCCTACTGAGGTCAGCCTGAAGCTTCACTTCTGATGCCCTGGCAAAGGATTCTTCTGGATGTTTGGAGGATTGTCTGGAAAATCAAGTATCCCTGCTCTCATCAGCTCACGCACTCTGGCTTTCAGTGCAAAACAATGCTCCAAGTCATGGCCTAAGGCACCCTCATGAAAAGCGCACTGGAAATCAGCCCTAAATCCAGCTGGAGGAGGATTAGGAGGAGGTGGTAAAGCCCTTGTAGTGATCAGCCCTTGTTGAACCAGGTAAGGATAAAGTTCTGTGTAAGTCATGGGAATAGGATCAAATTGATTCCTATTTTGATACTGGTCTTGTCTAATAACTGGACGTTGAAGATTCTGAGCTGGCTGCGGAGCAACAACAGGTTGAGATCCCTGGCGAGGCTTTCTTGATTCAGTCATGACAGCATTGGTCTGCTCGTCCTTCCTCTTATGGAAATTCCCATAGGATTTCTTTGCACCATTAGAAGATTCGGCAGCTTTGGATACCTTCCCATTTTTCAAACCTTCTTCTAACCTTTGGCCAATAGTTACCAGATCTGTAAAGCTTGAAGAGACGCTCCCAATCATCTTTTCCCAATAGAAAGGAGACAAAGTATCCATGAATATTCCTGTCAGTTCCTTCTCTGCTATAGGGGGTTCGACTTGAGAAGCTAACTCCCTCCAACGCTGAGCATACTCCTTGAACGACTCTTTTTCCTTCTGAGACATACTTTGAAGCTGACGACGATCGGGAGCCATATCCAAATTGTATTTGTATTGCTTCATAAAAGCGTTGACGAGATCTTGGAAGCAGTGGACACTGTTATGCTGTAAGTTCATATACCATTTAAGAGAAGCACCACTCAAACTATCCTGAAAGCAATGAATGAGCAACTTCTGATTGTTGGTGTAAGCTGCCATCTTTCGGAAGTACATGACTAGATGGGCTCTTGGACATGAATGACCTTGATACTTCACGAACTCAGGAGTCTTGAACTTGGCAGGCAAAACAAGACCAGAAACTAGGCACATATTATCGGCATCAACATTGAAGAAATCAGTACCCTCGACAGCTTGGAGTCTCTTGTTTATGATCTGAAATTGTTCCCGGGTGATCTCAGGCTCAACAAAATCTTCTTGAACATCGGCAACATTGTACTCATAGGGAGGATTCTCAACGGGAGCTTGGATAGTTTGATCAACCGTGTGGACCACAGGTTGGGCCTCGGTAAGGATAGGAGCTTGAAAAACCGGTCTGACAGCCTGACCAATCATAGCAGCAGATGCAATAGGTGGAGAGTAGTTAGGAGGTAAACCAAACTCAGGCCAACTAGAGGGCGGCACTGAAACAAGAGGTGGATCAACACTTGAAACTTCCTGAATGACAGTCCTCTGAGGTGGCTCTCCTCTAGCAATCAACACTTGAAGCATCTCGGTAAGCCTGGTTATGCCTGCTTTCAACTCATCAATCTCCATTCGGACCTCCGCATTATGTTCCTCTTGTTCTGACATTTGGCGTCTATAGTTAGCTCTAGTCTGATATTTGTGTCGAGGAATCAGCTTGACGACTTAACAGAACACTGGAAGACGAGAGAACCGAGAATGAGAAACCGGGGGAAAAATGCAATGCAAAAATGTGATGCTAATGCCATGTAATGGTTCCAAGAATTTCAACGGTCGATTGCAAATATTCCCTTTTATGACAGTTGGAAAGAAAATTTTTTTTTTGACTCTAAAATGTAGGACCTTTTTGAGTTTGCAAAAGACTGTTGAATTCCTTGAAACTGGAAATGATATGATGCTTTATGGATGCAAAGCACAAATACACACACAAAGGTCCTAGGTTAGAGGACAGCGAATGGAGTTAAGGTCTACCCTTCCCAAAAGGTAAGTACTATAGGTTAATTGTACCTGCAGAACAAGGTTCTAAAGCGGTGCCCAAAGTCATCAATCCATCTTTCGGATATTATCAACTTTCCAACTAACTTGGAGGTCAATAATATCCTCAAGAGAACCTCATTTGAGTGTAGTATCGCGTAGCAACTATTGTAGGACTACTCCCACATAGTTCCCGCACTACGTCCTATATAAGGCCAAGGTGGTGTTAAGGTACTACGGTCCCCAGTATCACAGACTCCAATTGAAAATAGTAAAAGTTTTCACGACTGCACTCGATCAACCGAACCATTTTCGAAAGGGTCTCAACTGAGCGGTGATTCTCGAGTTGACTTGGTCGGGACTCACTCCCGGCAAGCCTCGTCGAATATCTCACCTTCCTATAATAAGGTCACTCAAGTCCGGGTTAGGACTTATCTCACAATAACAGGTATCCCCACAAGGTACAATGATATATAAAAATAATTAATAAAATATCACACAATAAACAAAATAGGGGTAACCCTTAAAAATTAGGAGGATCCCCAGTGAAGTCGCCATTTTCTGTTGCGGTTAGAATATGATTTCAAATTATTAATTAATTTGAATCGCATCTTTAGTTCACAACCGCTCTTTGATTTATCCGAAGGAAAAGGTCAAAAGAGGAAAACCTAATTTTGCATCGTAAAGACAATGCAGGAAGAGATCTAGGTAAGGGGTTGGTTAAGCTTAGGGAAGGTACTAGCACCCTAAACTTCTGTAGTACTCTACAGGAACCTTTTGTTTATTGTATGCTTTTTTATTTTATTATTTGTTTGAAATATATTGCTAAGGGATAGAGTGACCTAAAGACCTAAGGGTTAGTCCTAAGTTTACTCGGCAAGACGTCGCGTCTTGTGCCTACGTATCCTGGATAGGGAATGGAATCAGAGTAATCGTAGTTCCCCTCGAAAGGGAGGTTAGAAACGTCTTGACTGTGGTCAAGGTTTCAATGGGGAATAAACGTATCTTAAGGACACGCTTATGTGGAGTCTTTGAAACCCCTATTTCTACGTTGAATTTGTTAATTAAAAATTTAGGGTTGAAATTAGGGATTCCACGGCGGGAAACCCTAAAACAAAGTACGGCGACTCTTTGACCTAAAACTAGGGTAAAGGGTATTTTTGTCCACGGCGGGACGCCTAGGTTAATTAGGGTTTGAGACGGCTAAAACTAGGGTTATTGACTCGGCGGTCAAACAACTAGACCTAATTCCTTCGGAGGGAATTCTAACGGTAAAACATGCAAACATG
The DNA here is from genome assembly GCA_963859935.3 of Lathyrus sativus. NCBI lineage: Eukaryota > Viridiplantae > Streptophyta > Magnoliopsida > Fabales > Fabaceae > Lathyrus > Lathyrus sativus. Next base: position 433,604,908 of record OZ012739.1, on the reverse strand, counting down.
ACAAAATATTATACGGCAAAATTAAAGTGCGGAAAGTAAAGAAAGCGTCGCGACGATCACTCGCGTAAATTACAAATCCCAAAAAAAACAAAAACAAAATAAATCGCGACCATGGCCTCGCGTAAATTACATCCATGGAACAAAATAAATTAAAATAAATATGAATCATAATCTATGTATAATCTGAGGAGAGAAACAGAGAACGTTAGTGAAAAGTTAGACGAAAATATGGCAAACATATTTTATATTAAAAGAAACACGAAAATGCAATTTGGAATTTTTATTATTGTTTTGTTAATTTTTATATTTTTTTTATTAAAATTTTAGTCTTAATTTTAAAAGGTTTTAATTTTTAAATAAACAAAACTTTAGTTTTAACTTTTTATCTTTAGAAAGTTTTAATTTTAATTTTAATTTTTAAAAGAGAAAGTCTTAAATTAAAAAAAACTCTAATCATAAGTTTTTTTTTAAAAGAAGAAGTTTATAAAAAAAAAAAAAGGTTCGTTAGTCTTACTTTAAAAGAATGTTAGTTTTAAAATTTTAAAGAAAGTTTTAGAAAAAAGTTTTAACCCTTTCTAACATGTTTTAATTTTTAACCTTTAAAACTTAAAAAAAATGTTAATTTTAATACTTAAAAAAAAGTTTTAATTTTAGGACTGGGTTAATTTTAAGTTAGTAAAAATGTTTTCACTTAACTATAAAAGTGTTTTAAACACTGTTTATTTATTAAAAAAAATTATTAGTGGTTAGTGTTTTAATTAATAAAAAGTTTTAAGTTTTTTACTTACTGTAATTATAATCAAAAACTGGTTTTAGTTATAATTCACAAAAAGGGTTTTTAGTTAGAAAAAAAGAAAAGGTTTAAAAAATGAAATGAGAGTTTAATTATTTGGAAGAGGTTTTAATTGGGATAACATAAAAGCTTACATTTCAGTTGCCGGTTGGTGATGCTTTCGCTTGTTCTTCGCCGGCGGCAATGGTTCTCGACGAACTTCTTTGGATCTCTTTTCCTCTTTCTCAAATGGAGGTGATGATGATGAGCTTCGAAACTCTTCTGAACCTCCGGATCTTGACGACCGCCGTTTTTCTTTTTGTCTCCTTTTCTGATGACCTGTTCTTGATTTTCTGATGTGAATGAAGTTTCCTCCCATCACTTATGTTTATATAGGTAACAAATTAGGGTTAGCTCTAACCTAATTCCCACTTTAAAGCCCAACTTAAAGAATTAGTCAAAACTAAATTAAAACAAACTTAAAACAACTTAAAACTCTATTTATTTACTAAATATAATAAAATATTTTCTAATATTTTTAATTTTTTGATTTTTTGATGTTTTTTTATGAATAATATGGAAAAAAGTGAAAAATAATATTTTTAAAAAAATAATTTAAATAAAATACGAAAATAATAATTAAATAATTAAAAAAACTATTTTTGTTATTTTTTTTATGAAAAATAGAAAAGTTAGAACAAAAATAAAAGAAAAACAAAAAGTGAAGAAGGTGGGATTTGAACTCTCGACCTCTCACACTCACAACTCCTTACACACGGTCTCTTGCCGATTGTGCCATTTTATTCATTCAAAATAAAGTGGCACTAGAAACTATGTAAAGGTAGGACAAATTTGGGGTGCAACACCCACATTTGATAGCTCAAATAAGCATAATTGGGCATCTACCAACTCTCCCCAACTAGAATCTTGCTTGCCCTCAAGCAAAGTATGCCTCTTAAAGAACAAGAGGATTTGCTTAAAGAAAAAGGTTTTTCCGAAATTGGATCAAATGGCTCAAACACAAGTGAATCAACTAGACATGTGTTCCCAATTGTTAGAACAACACAATACACAAGAACTAAAATATTATAGCAATGCAAAACATGTATCAATCAACAACAATGATATCCTGAATGAATCACCCTATCGCTCCTCTTCGAATAAGGATTGAAGAGATCACGCGTTTACAACCACGGGTGCAATTTCACTCTCCAACAAACAATGCCAAACTCAATTCAATTCATACAATGTCTAATAATTATAAATGAAAATGCGGAAGCACGAAGATCACTAAGGTCTTTTCCGGTTGTAACTTGGTTAGGTTTACAAACAAGGGATATATCTAAGGCCATTGAAAACGAAGTTGCCGATGCAAAAGAGACATTCACTGTACAACTATTCACACATCTCAACTTCATTTATCTTATTTCTCATTTGAAACCTTCACAACTCTTATTTCACAACTCAATTTTTTTCAATATTTTTCTTCCAAGCAAGCATTCATTTTCATTCTTTTCTTTTGATAACTTTTTTTTTCTTTTTCACACCGTATTCACAAAACAAGTGTTTCTCTTTTTCTAATTTCTTTTCAATGCTTGCTTGGTTTTTCAAGAGTTGTGGCAAACTACCAACTTACAATTTCGTTCTCCCCAACTTATCTTCTACTTCCTTCATAACTGAATGCTCTTTACTTTTTACGGCAAAAGAACAACAATAAAATTTTTTCAGGTTTTTAAGAAAAATATTTTTGAAGTCTCGCTTTTGTTTCAAGCTGAGATTCAACTGTTTCAGCTCAAAGGGGTTAACAAATACTCTCTGCTCACAGGTAGTTTGTATTTGGAACTGGTTGTGCTCGAAAGAAATAAGTGCCTTGATCATTTCTAATTGCTTCCACAAATTCACAATAATAAAATACAAAGCATGAATTAAAAGAATCAACATAGTTTATTAGAATCCATCATTTATTTGTACAATGGAGGTTTTCTCATAGTTTGTGGTCTTAAGTCCTAAGTGAATCATTCATTCAATTATGTTGCAAAAAGAACAATATTCAATTACAACAAGAATAAAGTTCTTCATGCATTCTAAAGTTCTAACCGAAGGTAATCATGTACCTTAGCCTTATTCGCTTGTTTATTTTTATCATTGTTATCCAAGCTCGGATGCACCTTCATTGGATACTTATTTTAGAGAGAAACCAATCTAGAAGGTTTTGACACCCAACAACCACAAAAATTATTAAACAGAATAATTAAACAAAACAAAATAATTTAAAACAAAACATTAAACATTAAAATTAAAATAATGTGCGTATGGGACAAAACACTCCAAAAAGTACATAATCAAAATACCGAGATCAAAACAGAATATCTGAAAATAAAACAAAACAGTAAAACTGAAAAAGATGAAAACTTAGTCCTCTTCGGACTCATACTCCTCCTCATCAGAACCATCATCATCAAAATCTTCCTCGCCCTCAACATCATCATCACCATCGTCATCAGCACCAACATCAGCATCCTCACCAACAGGACCACTAGCACCCGCCCCCTCTCCAAAAACAGGCCTGTCCACAGGCCAGTTCGCGTGCTGCATAAACTGCTCACGCGTCATCATAGGACGCTTAACGGAGGGGTCACGGATCTGAAGCTGCAGTACCTGCATAGAATCGTGAATATCCACCATAGCTCGCTTTGTTGCCGCCATCCAATCCCAGTTGTAGTTACACACTGCCTGCTGAAAAGGGTCGAACCCTTGAGAAAAAGCGTTGGGACCATCAGTAGTCCCGGTACTAGCAGTTGCACCACTTCTGTAGTTCTTTGGCCTACAATACTTATCCACATATTTGTCATCAATAGCAGCCGGGATCTTCACCAAACTGCAGGATGGAAGCTTCATCCTTGACTGGGAGCATAAAGTCATAATGAGGCAAGGAAAAGCAAGGGGGCAATTAACTCGCGCCCCCGACTTTAGACCGCTCTCAACAATGGACTTCAGCTCATTAGCAATAATCCGAGCCACATCAATCTGGACATTTGTGAGTATGCAATGGACAAGGTGTGCCACTGGGATCGGCACGGTCGATGTGTGGGATTTTGGCACGATGTTTGTCAGAACCAGAAGTAAAATCAGCTGAGCTAGAGGAATCATGTCCTCCCTATGATATCTCATAGGATATCCAGATTGGTTTAGCTCAACCGATTTACCCTCTAGCAACAGGGCAGCGGAAATGTCATCTGTATCCCTGCGCAACCTCAGGTTTCTGGTGTATGTATCCAATTCATTTGCTTCTAGATGGAGCAGTTCGCCAAGCACTCGGTAAATGGAATCCCTGTCGAAAGTGACATGATGGCCTAACACTTTTGTCGTCCATGTGAAATGCTCGTCATCGTTAGGCAGCGCGTTCGCGTAGAACTCGCGCACTATATCAATGTTGTAGCTCTCGAGTGGAGAAACCAGCCTGTCCCACCTTTTACTGTTAATCAGCCCCGCAAAAGTTTTGTATTCGCCTTGTGGGTCAATTATGAACCTTTTTTCAGGGAGTATCTTCCTTTTCTGTAACGCCACAAAGCGGACGGCTTATTTTGCCCCGATGAACTTTTCGGTATCAAACTGAATCGGAACCTGACGGGAGGTGTTGACAACTTTTCGCTTTTTTCCATGATTACCCGAGGCCATCTGCACACAAACCAGCGAAAACACCAACAAACAACAACAAAAGATTATCAGTCATCATAATTAAAAAGCAAGTTTTGTCATCCTTGCTGGCTTGCTCGCCTAGCGAGCTCATAGTGAATGCTCGCTACTGACTCGCCTAGCGAACAAGCTAGCGAGCGCTGCAAAAGTTCAAAATCAGCCACTGTTTTGCACCCAGACATCAAGAATCCCAAGTTTGTCCAATACAATTCCAAAACTAATTGATGTAACATGAAAGGCATTGTTCTTAGTACACATGCAAACCTAAAATTTCTCAATTCCCTAACTTTCAAAGTTTAACCTAAATCCTAATTTTTCTACAATTTAAACAATAAAGAACAAAAGAGAGGAGAAAGATCAAACCTGATTGCAGCAGAGAGATTGAGACACAAAAAATTAGGGTTTGCAAGAGAATAGAGAGGTAAGTTCTTGAGTAAAGTGAGAGTGCAGTTGGAAGTGTGAGAGTGAGTCAGAGAACGTGAATGACTAAGTTGTAAAAGAAAAACAGATTTTGGGCCTACAAGAGTGGCCCACTAAATAACTTAAAATGACAGATACGCGTATGCTCGCTTAGCGAACAGCTAGCGAATGCTCACTGCATGCTCGCCTAGCGAACGTGCTAGCGAGCATGACATAATTTCTCAAATTTCAGGACAGTAGGCAAAGTTCAGTTTCAGCATGCTTCCACCTTATAGACACCAACAACACACAATCAAAACAGCAAATACTTACAATGTTGAGGTGCCTCTCAACAAGCGCTTGTTTAACGTCGGATAAGCTCGACGGTCAAAGATGCTCACACCGAAACATCCAGAAGGAAGGCACAACTTTCTCGATCAACTAGATCACCAAGATATATCTTTAAACGTTGGCCATTTACCGTCCAACTGTCCTTCTTTTCCATGTCTTCAATGACAACAGCCCCAAAAGTTTTTACCTCTTTCACACGAAATGGCCCGAACCATTTTGACTTCAATTTTCTGGGAAAAAGCCTCAACCTGGAATTAAACAATAATACCAACTGCCCGGGCACAAATTCCTTTTTCCGGAGCTTCTTGTCATGATATTCTTTGACCTTTTCTTTATACAACCAACTTGAGTGATATGCGGCATCGTGCATCTCCTCCAACTCAAGCAGTTGCACGTTTCTCTTGTCACCGGCTAACTCTTTATCAAAATTCAAAAATTTTAAGGCCCATAAGGCTTTGTGCTCCATTTCGACCGGCAAATGGCAAGTTTTACCAAACACCAATTGAAATGGAGTTAGCCCAATTGGAGCTTTGTAAGCGGTGTGATACGCCCACAATGCTTCGTCCAATTTTTGCGACCATTCTTTTCTAGAATTAGACACGGTTTTTTCAAGGATTCTCTTAATCTCGCGATTAGAGACCTCAGCTTTCCCGTTTTCTTGTGGGTGATATGGAGTCGCCACTCTATGTGTTACACCATAATGTTTTAAAACATTTTCCAATGGTGCATTACAAAAGTGTGATCCTCCATTACTAATCAACACACGGGGGGTTCCGAAACGAGAAAAGATGTTTTTCTTTAAAAAGTTTATGACCGTTTTAGAATCCGCCCGTGGTGAGGCAATCGCCTCAACCCACTTTGAAACATAATCAACCGCGACAAGCAAAAATTCATTTCCAAAAGATGGTGGAAAAGGTCCAACAAAGTCGATACCCCAACAATCAAATATTTCAACCTCTTGAATGTTTTGTAGAGGCATCTCATCTCTCTTACCTATCCCACCACTTCTTCGGCAACTGTCACAACTTTGCGCATGGGCATTTGCGTCTTTGAAAATAGTAGGCAATAAAATCCTGATTGGAGGAATTTAGTGGTCGTTCTTGCCCCATTAAAATGTCCGCCGTAAGGCGAGTTGTGACAGTGCCAAAGGATACTTCGCGCTTCATCGCCGATAACACACCTTCTCAAAATGTTATCACCACCCAACTTAAACAAGTATGGGTCATCCCACACATAATACTTACAATCCGAGAGGAATTTCCTTTTTTGGTTCGAAGTTAGGTCGGGCGGCACCAAACCACTAGCTTTATGGTTCACAAAGTCTGCAAACCACGACCTAACTTGAACTCTAAAAAGTTTTTCATTGGGAAATTCTTCTCGGATTTCCTTTTCAGAAGATGTAACCTCCACATTAACAAGGCGAGATAAATGATCCGCCACCAAATTTTCCGATCCTTTCTTGTCCTTAATTTCAACATCAAATTCTTGTAACAAGAGGATCCAACGGATGAGCCTTTGCTTCGAATTCGGTTTGGTGAGCAGATATTTAATCGCCGAGTGGTAGGTATACACAATCACCTTAGAACCAATAAGATAAGATCTAAACTTTTCAAGCGCATACACTATCGCAAGTAATTCTTTTTCGGTGGTGGCATAATTAATTTGCGCCTCATTTAGAACTTTACTTGCGTAGTGTATAGCATGAATTTTTTTTTCTTTTCTTTGGCCTAATAATGCTCCAATTGCATAGTCGCTAGCATCGCACATGAGCTCAAAATTTAAATTCCAATTCGGAGCGACTATAATTGGAGTGGTAACCAGTTTTTCCTTCAAAATTTTAAAAGCATGTAAACAATCTTCGGTTAAGAGAAATATCTGGTCCTTAGCGAGCAAATTACTCAAAGGCCTAACTACCTTTGAGAAGTCTTTGATAAATCACCGATAGAAACCGACATGCCCAAGAAAGCTTCGGATTCCCTTCATATTTACCGGAGGAGGCAACTTCGCAATCACGTCAACTTTTGCTCGATCAACTTCAAGCCCTTTTGAAGAGACTTTATGTCTGAGCACTATCCCCTCGGTCACCATGAAGTGGCATTTCTCCCAATTAAGAACGAGATTTGTTTTCACACACCTTTCAAGCACCGTTTCCAAATTATCCAAGGATAAACCAAAAGAACTTCCAAACACGGAGAAGTCGTCCATGAACACTTCCATCGTTTTCTCGATCAAGTCGGCAAATATAGCTTGCACACATCGTTGGAAAGTCGCTGGTGCATTGCATAACCCAAAGGGCATTTTTCTGTATGTGAAAATTCCAAGCGGACATGTAAAATCCGTCTTTTCGTGATCGGCCGGGTCAACCGCAGTTTGGTTATACCCGGAATAGCCATCAAGGAAACAATAGTATTTTTGCCCCGAAAGTCTTTCCAAAATTTGGTCCATGAACGGAAGTGGAAAGTGATCTTTTCGAGTTGCGGTATTCAACCGCCTATAATCAATACACATTCTCCACCCTGTTGCCACCTTCGTCGGGATCAATTCATCTTTTTCATTTTGAATGACGGTAATGCCACCCTTTTTGGAACCACATGCACGGGACTCACCCAAGGGCTATCCAAAATTGGGTAAATCATTCCCGCATCCAACAATTTTACAACCTCTTTCCTAACAGCCTCCTTCATAGTAGGATTTAAGAGGCGTTGAGGTTGAGCTACCGACTTAAAATCCTCTTCCATTAAAATCTTGTGCATGCAATAAGGACTAATTCCTTTGAGATCGGAAAGAGTCCATCCCATTGCTTCTTGATTCTTTTTCAACACATCGATCAAACGGGATTCTTCATTTTTAGACAAAAGGTTGCTTATGATAACCGGCTTTTCTTTCGTTTCATCTAGGAATGCATACTTCAAGTTAGAAGGTAGCTCTTTCAATTCAATTGACGGCTTTTCTTCGTTTACCTCCCTTTTCAACACTTCCTCCTTAACTTCCCATGGATGCAACTTTTTAAGACTATCAAGTTCTCTTAGACATTCATCAAGGGTTTGCTCTTCTTCAATTGTAAAAACTTAAAAAGAGTCATCAAGAGCTAATTCCATAGGAGATGTCACATAAATATGCTTAGAAACTTCCAAAGTTGCTTCTTCAATCACATCAATTTGGAAACTATCACGATTATCTTTTGAATGCTTCATAGCTTCGAAAAGATCAAAAGTGACTTCTCCATTTTGGACCCTCACTTTCTTTAAACCGCCCTCCACATCAATCATCATTCACGCGGTTTTCATGAAAGGTCGGCCTAGGATTAGCGGAGCATCATTATCCTCTTCCATATCAATCACAATGAAATCAACCGGGAAGAAGAATTTGTCAACTTTAACCAATACATCTTGAGCTAACCCATGAGGATGGCATACTTAGGCATTTTCTCCAAGGCTTCGGAAAACGAAATATTCGCTTGAAGTTGTTTGAAAATATCCATGAACCGGGAGTAATGTCGTTCATTCTCCCTCCTAGATGGAGCATGCGGATATGGAAGGTTTTGGATTGGAGTAGCGCCCACTATCTCCTTTCCTCTAGAAGCTCTAGGATTCCTCTCTCTTTTCTTTTTAACTTCCTCCACCTTCTTTTCATCACTCTTATTTTTTTCTACTTCAACACTTTCTTTATTTTCAACTTCAACCATTTTTTCATTCTTTTCAACTTCTTCCTCACTCTCTTCCCCAACTTCACCATCAATTTTATCATCAATTTTTTTCTCCTCATATTTTCTCTCATCCTCTCTTTTTTCACTCTCATCTCTTTTTTTACTCTCACTAACCAAATCCCTTCCACTTCTCGTTGTTATCGCTTTACAATGCTCCTTTGGATTTGTTTGTGTGTTTGCCAAAAAAGAAGGTCCGGATTGTTGTTCCGCTAGTTTCTTAGCAAGTTGTCCGACTTGAGTTTCAAGATTTTTGATTGCCGCATCGTTACTCTTTTGATTAGCCATCGAAAATTGCATGAATTGTGTCAATGTCTCTTCTAACTTTGAAGTTACGACCGGAGGTTGTTGAGGTTGATAAGGATTTTGACGGCTAGAATTACCACCCCCATAACCTTGGTTATGGTGATAGTTACTCCTTGGTTGGTGCCCTTGATTTCGGTTGATAGTGTTGTTGTTGTTGGTTTTGAGGATGTTGTTGATACGTTTGTTGTTTTTGTTGCCTCGGTTGGTAGTCTCGTTGATTCGCCATGTAATTTACCTCTTCGAACCCGGGAGGTGGACAAAATCTGGTATCATGTTCACCCTTGCAAAGCTCACAACAAGCTATTTGTTTACCTTTTGAAGGCTCTTTCATCTCTTTGATTTGTTGAGTTAAGAGTTCAACTTGTTGTGAAATGAGTTTATTTTGGGCAAGAATAGCATCGTTTGTCCCAAGTTCAAGCACTCCCGATTTCTTCAAAGTGTTTCCTCTACTTTGACTTCAAAGGTTATTTAAAGCCATACGGTTGATGATATTCATAGCTTCATCGGCACTTTTAGACAACAAAGAACCACCCGTAGTGGCATCCAATAAAGTCTTACAATTTGGTTGAAGGCCGTTTTTGAAAATGTGGATTTGCGTCAATTCATCAAAACTATGACCTTTGCACTTTCGTAGCATGGATTTAAATCTTTCCCATGCCTCGTTCAATGATTCGTTGGCTCCTTGAGAAAACACGGAAATTGCCGTTTTGGATTCCATGAATCGGTTGTGAGAGAAAAACCTTTCAATGAATTTCTCTTCCAACACGTTCCAATCCGTCCTCCGGTGTTTGATCCAAGTACCAATCTTTGGCTTTGTCGAGCAAAGCATGTGGAAAAAGTCTTTTGAACAACGGTAGCTCTTGAGCTTGATCAACTCCCGCCGCCAATGCTATCTCATAAAATTTGGTGATAAAAGAAAAGGGGTCTTCATGGTCCATTCCGGTGAATGGACTTCCGTATAGCAAATTAAGAGTTCCCGTCTTCATCTCGACTTGCCTTCCCGTGTGGCTGGCAAACTGAGTAGTGTTTCTTGGACTGTTGAAACATGGTATGGAAACGGGCGGAGGCGGTGGTGGATCCATGATAGGTATGAAATGTGGTGGTGGTGTTGTAGAAGAACCTCCTCCTTGTCTAGCCTGTTGCCTCCTCCGTCTTGTTCTGCTATTTAGTATCCTTGTAGTTCTTTCGATCTCAGGAATCTGTCCTCGCATAAAATGAAAGCTACACACTAAACCAAATAAATTAACAAGCACAAGTCAAAAATTCAAGATTTAAAAATTCGACAACTATTGTGATGCTCGCAATATCAATTCAAATTCCCCGGCAACGGTGCCATTTTGTTAGAACAATGGTAAAGTGTCGGGTTTTTGTTATCGTCTCCATAAAGAATCTGAGATATTGCCGCCGTTCGACAGTTGTCAAGTTCTTAACTTTAAAGTAACAAAAGGGGTTTGGTTTTTCGTCACGGTATCTTGCATAAAAAGTAATAAATTGCAGTAAAAGATTGGTTTTACGATTTAATAAAGATTGTCAAAGTTAGGGTTCGCAAATCACTTTGCTTGTATATGTTCGATCAACAATACATATAAACTCCTTTAGATGATAAACACATTCACAACATCCTCCCGATGTAATTATTTCTAACTCACATTGTGATTTTTCCCATTTTGATCCATTGTTGATTTCTCACACAATCTATCAAAATGACAACATTTAGGTTTAACATTTTCATGAACAACCACATTCAAAACTATTTCTAGCTTAAGAAAATAGATGGGTGAAAACCTAGGTCAAGAGTTGGAAAATATCTTTCAAGCATAAACCAACACAAAGAGTTATAAATAAAGCAAGGTTTTCACCATATATTCATCATCAAAGAGTTTACAAATGAAGATCATCCATATACATACAAAGCTTAATGATCACCTACATCTAACCTTGACAAAATGAATAACTTATCTACTCATTTTCATGGTAGCTTGCACAAGAAGTTTCGGAAGAAGGTTGATGAACATCCGAGTCAAAGAATCCAACTTGGATGAGATCCACCTTCTTTTTGTAGAATAATGTTAAGAGATGAAAAATTAGAGATATTGGGTTTCTAGGGCACAAAAATCTGCTTTAGAACATAACTAGTAAAAAGTATGGTATGGTCTCAAAAAGTACACATTGCTACTTATAGAAAAAGTTGATGTCCTGTCACGCTCGCGACCTTGCTCGCCTAGCGAGCTCACAACAAACGCTCGCTACAGCCTTGCCTAGCGAACATGCTAGCGAGGAATGAGGATTTGATTCTGGAATGCTTCGCTACTTGCTCGCTAGGTGCTCGCCTAGCGAGTCCTTCGCCACCTTCCTCGCTGCCAGCGAATGATGCCCAAGCCTGGGAGTGTTCGCTAGCAGCACACTACGAGCTCGCCTAGCGAACAACTCGCTGCAACACTCGCCAGATGTTCGCCTAGCGAACATGCTTTTGCTCTTGTTCTTTCTTGATTCCTTTGTCATCTTTCTTGTGTCTTCAAATTCTACTCTTTCATGCTTGAATACTGCACAATAACACACAAATTAAAAGGACCAAGAGCATTTCACATAATGTTGCATATCAACGAAAGCAAGGCGGTTTTGAACAAAAACTAGACAAAAAGGAGCGAAAGATGCCCACATTTGATAGCTCAAATAAGCACAATTGGGCATCTAACACAAACTTAACTTAGCGCATCTACCTAGAACCCACCTCAATAATGATGATGAAGAAGTTGGAATGATGAAGATGAGATGATAATGAATGAAGGATCTATGGTGAACTTTTCCTCTTCTTCCTCTAGGCTTTCTTCTCCTCTTTTCCTTTCTTTCTCTTTATCTCTTACCAACTTTCTCTCTTTATGCCTTGCTCCCGCAAAGTTGGAAAGGAAAGGAAAATAAAAAGAAAAGATTGTTAAAGATATCCAAAGGCTAATAAGACCAAAATCAATATTACTCAAATGTCCCAATTGTATCAATTAATAAAAGGTCATAGTCAAATAATATTAATTAAATCAAATATGAACTCGCTAGTTACTATAATTATCCCAACTGATAATTTTCAGAGCACATAAGAACTCATATGATCTCAACTAATATGATTTAGAACACTTTAGGACAATACAGGGTATTTTATATATATATATATATATATATATATATATATATATATATATATATATATATATATATATATATATATATATATATATATATATATATATATATATATATATATATATATATATATATATATATATATATATATATATATATATATATATATATATATATATATATATATATATATATATATATATATATATATATATATATATATATATATATATATATATATATATATATATATATATATATATATATATATATATATATATATATATATATATATATATATGTATATTAGAAGCCATTTCAATCAAATTCAAATCTGAGTTGAAGTGAAAATCCAACTTTGAAATTCAATTTTTGCAGTCATGGTTCTCACAATGTAGGAGGCTTTATGAGATGATTCTTCTTGCATTGGATAGAGGGAGATGCAATCTTTGCAATGTGAAATGAAAGTATTTATTTTACAACTTGAATTGAGAGATATGATATTTCAAAGTGGCTTGCACAAGAGAGGTGAAAATCATAAAACATTTAGAAAAATTTCAAGTCTTTTTAAGGACCTATAATGTTTTGATGAAAACCAAGACCTTCTATGGGTTTTTAGCTATTCCAAGTTGAAACAAAGTTTTAGAGGATATCTTCAAGTTTATTCTATAAAATTAATGGGCTCCAAATTATAAAAATTGACCAAGTTATGATCTTTTGAAGTTGACTAAGAAAATCTTCCAAAACTCAAAATGACCTATAATGTCTTCCCACCTTTGATGGCTTTCCAAGCATAACTTGATCTTCCTTTGCAAAGAGAATTTGTATAGGATGATGAGAAGAGTCCAATAGAAAAATAACCACATCAAGATGTCAAAAATTGAAGGAGTTATGCTCATTTGATCATAGCATCCACCATTTGCCCAAATTAGGTCAAGTATCTTAAAACAATTTTGAATCTCTTGATGATTTCTTACACCTTAAGCCATGATGAACCAGATATGATGTTGGAATGACGTTTCTTTGAACCAAATTTGATGATGAGGGACTTATAGGATTGAGAATACCACAAAGTCATAGAAAACACCTTGCTTGAACTTGAAGAAACACAACCTTCTTCCTTGAGAAGCAAACCATGATACCTTGATCCCATGCCAAGAATAAATGCTATGCAAACATGAATATGATAATGCCAAGAAACATAAGCCAAGAAAACAAGAAAAGATGAGAAAATTTTGGGGTGCTACAGTGATCATTGTTAATTTTGATGTTATAGGCAGGACGACCGAACTTAAGACACCGAGTAAAAAACCTCGCCCCTACCCGCCAAATATGGTGGGACAAACAGGCGGGCCCGACGAGTCCGACCCATTTTTCCATTCTAAGTATAACTACATAGATATTGACATGTTTATTTCTCCAGATTCAAATTTAAACAGGAGATTACTATTTAATTTTAAAGAGACTCATAACATCTCATCTTAACATTTTTGTGATTTTAATATATTGAGTGAATGAGGCCTCTAATAATCAATTCATCAAATCTTAATTTGAAATATAAATTTAAAAGTATATTAGTCAAAGTATTCATTATACTCTTATCAATAGATATTGCTTACAAATAAACAAAAATATCAAAAGTAGTATTTGTCATTATCAACAAGAAATGGTATATAATATGTATATAAGAATGAAACTCAACAACAAACAAGTATGAATCATAAGAATTTGATGTCTATGATGTGTGTGGTAATCGATCAGCCAAGTAGAAGTACATATGTCCCATAGCTCCAGTGATATATTCATTTTTATATCTAGATTCTACGGTTACAATTTCACCATCCTTAATCTTGATTGAACCTTCTTTAGGATAACATACTGACATTTCAATAACATAACCTTTTTCATTTCCCGCTTTCGTTCCAGTTCCATATCTTGGTATTGATGTGCACAATGTTCTTCCATCCTAATTAATGAATAAAAAAATTGTTAAGTTAATAAATATTAAAGATTAAAAAATGTATTATTACACAGTTAATTTAATAATGTATAGAATCAAGCATATTTATCACCAATTAAAAACTAAATTAATCAAATATAATCATGTTCAACAAAAAATTTCAAATTAAAAATAAACTCTACATACCTGTCCATATAGTGTTGCATTAACAACACCTGTATGCATATGAGCGGTTCCGTAAACAAGATAACCACCTTTTTCTATAGGGATACTTGCTTTTTGAACATGAAAATGGCCACTACTATTGTTTTCTAGAATAGTATACTCTGCCTGTAGAAAATTACAAAATATATTCATCAACCAATTATTTATAACGTGAAAATTGATTACAAATATATGTTATTATACGGTTTTAGATTTTTTTTAATCTTACTTTTACATGAAAATGTAAATTGTTAGTAAATGTTATGTTAAAAACTAGAGTTTCCATGAACCTCCATCTTAGGTATCAAATATCAATCTTTTGAAATTATATCTTTATCATTACTTAATTTAACTGATTAAGAAATTGAAATTTTTAGTTTAACTAAATTATTTACCAGACAATCATGGATTGTTTTAGAGCCATTTGTTCTGACTTGATCGGTAGAATCGAGTACATAAAATCTGACAGGAATTTGATCTTGGTCCCAATCCACCCATGTTATTTTGTATCTTAGAGCAATCTTTCTTATTGGTGCTTGAAATCCCTCTTCCAATTTGCAATGAAATCCATTTTGGCAACAAAAGACTCCTCCTTTATATTCAGGGGACAGAGGTTTGTTATGAATATCACGCGTCTCATTAAAAAAATTCTTTGGAAGATTAAACTGGTCACACCTACACTCACTGCAACTTTTCCTATCTTTTGTACCACGTGTATTAATAACCATGAGACTAAATAACCATCTTTCTTCCCATCCTTCTATAATATTTGCAGGGTTACCTAGTTCAACTGCAAAAGGATGTGGAAGATTTGAAACTGTTCCTCGTGATTCGCTTCCTAAACCCCATTGAAGTGGAAGAATACCTCCGTTGCATGTTCCGTCATTTCTTATGTAAATAGGACCCCCGGTTTGATCATTAGGATCACCTGGCATTTTCTTCTCCTTAGTTATAATATATTTTACAGCAAACCAATGATGAAAGTATGTTTCATACAATGGAATAGAATTCCCTTGTTCATCAATTAAATCAACATCAAAGCTTTTGACTCCAATATGACCCTTTGGAAACTCAATATCATACAATGCTTTATTCACAATTTCTCCGGGTCCTATTTCAAACTTTTCAGACACATATTTTGCAGAGTGAATAATTTTTTGAGGCATTTGATGTTTTGAGTAAGTTGTGTTTGGTAGAATCATCAATATTGATAATGAAAAAATAATTGCTTTAGAGATCATTCCCATGTTTGCCTGCACGTGAATTATTATTGCTACATAATACTTGTAATTTTATAATTTTATCTAAACTGATACATATATAAATATTATAATAATTTCTTGAAAATTAGGAAAATTATTTTGAAAGAAATGTGTACCTCATGAAACATCATAGGGAAGATTTTCTCTTTGATGATCTTCCAACAATTTTTTAAAATAAAGATGGATTGAATATAACTTTGAGAATATGTGGAGGTATTGCATGTTTCTTATATTTATATTAGAAATCTATAAGGTTGTCATTGTTTTGAAAAGTATTTCAAAAATAGAGATGTTTTTTTTACTAATCCAACGGGTATGTTAATCATAATTTATTATGTCTGAGTTGTTTTTCTTTTTATTAGAATGTACATGTGGTTTAAAAAAAAGTTAAGAATTTATTGGGTTTCTGGCAATTCAAATGATTTAAAAAAATCATTTTACCCAACTATTTATAGGTTTAGCAAGTTTCTTTTCTAGTTTTAGATTAGATCTCAACCAAAATATAATATGACAAGTTTATACCTAGTAGTTAATTAGTAAGTTGTTAAAAAAAAGTTAATTAGTTAAAGATTTTTGTTGTTGTCTTTTATTTCATTTTTGTTAAACAATTTCACCCAAAAAAGAACTTGTAAATTATAAAGTGTTAATCTTATACATGTGAACTGTTTACTTAAATTTTAAGTCTATTTACATATGTAACATTGTCCATCTCATAAAACTTTGTGACACCAGATTTTATCAATTAGCATTATACATAAGATTTAAGTTGATTTATATTATTGTACAGTTTATATAAATTAAATTTATATTTTATTTTTATGATAACAAACTATTTTTTTTAAAGGTCCTATGAATTCTTCACAAAAAGAAAAAGTAAATCAGCTATATTAAATTTTATTTATTAATTTATTTTTTATAATAAAAACACATAGACTATTATAATTAAAAAACACACACACATATACATCAAATTAAACCACACATAAATATTTTAAAAATTAACCTGTAAAAGTGATAAATTAATGTGATTAGATAGGATGTATCACAAATAATATCAATAAATAAATAAATAATTTATTTTAACAAATTATTTATTATAAATGTTAAAATATAAAAATTATTTTTTGTTGGTTAAGATTTGAAAGTGAAATAGTATGTCACTTGTTTATTTTTAGTGTTAAGTATAACAAGTGTGAGTAGTATGGATAATAGTCCCACATTGGATAGGAATGTGGTGATTTGAACATTTATAAGTGGGAGAAACCACACACCTATTACCTTAAGGTTTTGGGTGAGTATGTGGTGTGTCTCTCCCAAAGATTTTGCTCTAGAAAAAAAAGTCTCACAATGTTCAATGCTCACTTGTATCGAAATTGTGGAAGCATTGCAGATAAGAATTCACACACCTATTACCTTAAGGTTTTTGGTGAGTATGTGCTCTAGAAAAAAAAAAGTCTCACAATGTTCAATGCTCACTAGTGATTATAATTTAAACAACAAATCTATATATCAAATAAACATATATCAAATAAATGAGATGAAACAAATCTAGTCAATGATTATAATTTAAACAGATAAAATACTCGAAACATCACAAAGATGGAATAAATTTTGCACAAAAAGTAGCATTGAAAATATAAAGTGTCATTAATGAATTTAGGATAAATATACAAATATCTAAAAATTCAAATGTTAATACTAACTTAACAAAATTAACACATAAACATTTTTAAACTCGACAACTTAATTGGGTTAACTTACCCAACTTTTTAAAGAAGGTAGATAAAAATTCATCTAAAAACCCATATAGTTTAGTAGATTGGATCACTAAGAAGAAATCACTTCCAAGACACAGTAGTATTTACTATGGGACAATAATATTTTGGTCCGTCATGAGCTAGTTAAGTTTATCACCATAAATATAATATTTATATAATGGATGATAAATATTGAATATTTGCAAGTTGTTGATGACTTTGTTTTTGCAACCAATTCAAAAATATCAAATGATATATTTTATTTTTTGTTTGACTGTTGTATCACATTGTACCTTTTTGTTGTCTCTATTGCATTGCATTGAACTTCTTTGATATGATAGTATTACTTCAACATTGTTATCGAGATTTTTTTAGAATGATTTTCCACTCCTCCATCGTCATTATATCTGAAAATTTATTATGGCATTCATCTTCTAGAAAACAATTTCACTCGATCTTCTATATAATTTTTGGATTTTTTTTACAACATACATGTTTTGGAAAACAATTACACACTCATATTTTCTGGGATTTTTTTACAACATTCATCTTCTAAAAAACAATTCAACTCGTTCATCTTATTTTTATTTTTATTTTTTGAAAAAAATTGTTTTATAACATTCATCTTATGAAAAATATTTTTCAACTTGTTCATCTTCATTTTAAAAAAAAAAAGTTTATCATCTTCTTCCCTTTTTTTCAGATTTAATTTTTATTTTTCTTTCTTTTGTGTATGATAAATTTTTATTTTTAAATGATTTTTTATTCACATATTGTGTTTTCAAAAAATCACATATTAAATAAATGAGATGAAACAAATCTAGTAGGTGATTATAATTTGAACAACTAAAATACTCAAAACATCACAAAGGTGGAATAAAATTTGCATAAAAGTAGCATTAAAAATATAAAGTGTCATTAATGAATTTGGGGTAAATATACAATTATCTAAAACTTCAAATGTTAAACCAAACACTTGGTCTCGAGTGGTAAACGAGCTATTTCTAAGGAACGAAGATTCAGTGAGTTTGATTCCTTGTGGGAACAATCAAGTTTTTTTAGAATGATTTTCCGCTCCTCTGTCTTTATTATGTCTGGAAATTATTACAACATTCATCTTCTAGAAAACAAATCCACTCGATCTTCTACACATTTTCTAGATTTTTTTTACAACATGCATGTTCTGGGAAACAATTACACGCTTTCATCTTTATATTTTTTGGAATTTATTTTACAATATTCATCTTATAGAGAACATTTTTTAACATTCATCTTATGGAGAATATTTTTCATTATTCAATTATTCATCTTCATTTTTTCTAAAAAATATGTTTATAATACTCATTTTCTTCCTTTTTTTTTCAGATTTAATTTTTCACTTTCTTGCTTTTTTTTGTGTTAAATTTCTATTTTTAGATGATTTTTTTATTCACATATTGTGTTGTCGAAAAATCAAGTCGTTGAATTTGAAAACCTGAAAATCTAAAAAGAAAACTATATGGATAAAATTTGAATTTTTTTGATTTTTAAAAACATATATATAAGCCCGATATATAAGCCCGATATAGTGTCATATTTTGAGAATTAATTTAAATTAACTATCGCGTCTGTTTTAAGATGCAACAAAGGTAATAGATTAATAAATAATTAAAAATATATAAAAAAGTATTTGAAAATATTGGTGCAAAATATATTACCCCTCGGTTGGCCAATTTAACCGAGGGTAATACACATTAAAAAAAAGGAAAACAGAAAGGTGTCATGTGACCCTAAACCAATTAAAAATATAAATAAAACATAAAATGCAGTAACTAAGATTCAAAGAGAGTTCTCTCTTAGTTATATTCCCTCGGTTTAGGTAATAACCGAGGGTGTGATGGGGTTGCAAGGACATATACCTCGGTTATTGGTGGATTAAGGTGAAAGTTTTGTCCTAAAAATATTATTTATAGTAGTGATATGGGTTATTATAAAATCCAACCTCTCGTTTCCGACTTCCATACTTAACATCTATCTCTTAACATCAATTATAGTACCTGCAGTGCACAAGAATGGCCTACTCATAATGATAGGCATATGGGGATCCTCCTCAATGTCCATGATGATAAAGTCAGTGGGGATATAAGGATGCCCAACTTTGACGGGAACATCCTCTAATACCCCGATTGAAAACTTGATTGGCATATATGCCATTTGAAGAGTCACACTAGTTGGTTTTACCATTCCTATACCTAAATTCCTACATATAGATAGGTTCATCAAACTGACACTATCCTCTAAATCACAAAGAGCCTTACCAATTCTTGTTGTGCCCAATTGACACATAATAGAAAAACTTCCAGGGTCTTTTAACTTTTGCGGCATACTTTGAATAACCGCATAGGCGGTGGCCGTCATGGCTACTATCTCATTTTCCTCCAATCTCCTTTTTTGGAGATGATTTTCTTGAGGAACTTTATATAAGTTGACATTTGGGACAATACCTCAGTGAAAGGAACGCTCGCGTAAAGTTTTTTAATCATGTCTACAAACTTCTTGAATTGATCATCTACTTTGGCCTTGACAATCCTTTAAGGGAAAGGCATCTTGGGTTTGTAGAGAGAAGGTGTAACACCCTTCTAAACCTCACATACAATTATCGGATATTTAATTAAAATCACAACCACAAGGGTGTTACACACATCATAAATACATCATGCTCCATAACACAGGTTACAACAAAACGTTTTAAACCTATCATCTCATGCTCACTTCCATTTTAAAGTATCATCGCAGCGGAATCATTATCAAATCAATTAAGATATAATAATTTCAACTCGAGACGTTTAGTCTCATAAACTTCAACTTTCATAACGCAACAAAAAGAGTTGTATAAATCAGCTCAACAACCACATCAGTTGTAATACTTCAACATAAACATGACATAGGAAGCTAAATAAGTGTTCCTCATCTGATGTTACATAATCAGAGCAAGACAGATCTAATTAAATGATAAACTAAGAAGAAAATCCATGAGTTGGCTTCCACTTACTTCAGTAATGCTACTCCTGAATATCTGCACGGTACCCATGTAAAGGAAACATTCAAGCAGAATGGGTGATAATTCATTTCCTTAATAAACAACATAGGATGTAAAATAGAGTACAACATATACACAATCATTCATAACACATATCACATTCTCACACCCAAATCATCATCAACATCATACACAACAACATCTCAATCATCCTCAATATCATACACAACATCATCTCAATCATTCTCAACATCATACACAACAACATTATCATCACACATAGGCATATTCCAATCATACATTTCATTAATGTTATGAAACTCGTGACACCAATAACGACTCATAAGCATGTGGTACCATTCATGAACACTTAGGTTCATTTTTTTTTCTGATCCCCACCATAGGACCAGAGCACACTAAATAGTTACCACCACCATAGGTAACGCTTCATTGATTCTCACCTGAAACCAACTACTCTCTCCCGATCCCCACCATAGGACCAGAGCACACCAAAACTGGACGGAAGCTCGTACACCATGATGCTTGACTCTCAACAACATGCATTCTCATAACAAGGTTCACCATAAGGATCCTAATACACATCTCACCATTTATGCATCATATCATTCATCATGTAACAATCAATTCACGTTACAACATCAATAACATCAATAAACAACAACAACTTATCATCACTTTAAGAACATCATCGAGATAACAACATCATTATCATACAACGATATTACAACAATGCAAAAATTCATCAACCAAACGTATAAACCAACACATTTATCAATACTGTAGACACATGAAATAATATTCAAACATTTCACCAATCACTACCATGTTATAGATCTAAGGTTAGCTTTTCAACACTTCAAATGGCACGTCATTTGGATATACTGATCAAATGTTATGGCCAAAATCGTCAAATAATGCAAAACGAACATTCTAACTATTATGTGTCGACGTATGACTCGTATGATTCGAGGCATAACATGTACATGTCGGTGCATAACATGTACAGGTCGGTGCATGTATCTTACGTTAAAGTCTATAGCATTTTATTTGATGTGATGACTGCATGTGTTGACTCATGATCTTTACAAGTCAATGTATGACCTATATAAGTTTACACGTGGGTCGACACACGACCTTTATAGGTCGAAACATACCTCTATTTTTTGTCTAAAAATATGCTTTTAATAATCCAAACACTACCTTATATAACAATAACTTATTTTACGAAAATCTATCATATTAATTGAAATTCCTACTGCTATCACACCCTAAACTCATCTATTATTTCATGGATTCATGGACCAACAACAAATTACTCAATGTCATCATATCTAAATCATCAATTTCCACCAAATTCAACATGATTCATTTGATTCAAGCACATCACAACAATAACATACTAATACACATGGTTACAATTCATATCACAACAGTAACATATCAATATACATGGTTATAATTCATATCATTGCATATAAAAACATTATTATCATCATCAATCATGCCCCTTATTATTGAAATGATTTCCCACCCTTACCTGAATTCCTTGCAAAAATCTGAAGCGAAACCTTCACTCTCTTCCTCTAGATCACCTTTAGACTCTCGCCCTAGCCTTCCTCCTTTTTTCTCCAAGTTTCTACGTAAGATGAATTCTGACCCTTTTTACCAATTCACTCTTTTTCTAGCAAACTAATTTCTCCCATTAGGCTTTCCCTATACTACCCTCAAAATCTATACACACTCCCTTCTTCTTATTAATTTATTATTCCAAAAATTTATTAAGTCATTTAATTAGATAAACTCCTATTTTCACTATTTAATATAATAAAAATAGTCAAATATTATCTTCAATTACTAAAACAGCTTCAAATTATTCTACTCAATTCTATCACTCCTCTATACCTCTAAAAAAGGATACATACCCCATAAACACTCAACAATAAAATAATCATTAAAAATACATAATTCTTACAGATAAATTATACTAAAACATATAATCAATAAAATGGGGGTGTTACAGAAGAGGCAACATATGGTGTTTCCTTCTCAACCTCTTCGGCCACCACCTTTTTAAGTGGTGTCGGAACATCTTGGTTAATCTCTTCTTCCTTTTCATTAATGCTCCCTTTTTCTTCTACCTCTTTCTCAACCAAATTTTAAGGACTCTCTACTTGAACCTAACTTCTCTTAAGACTTTCTACTGGATTTCTGCTTCTAGTGACTACAACATTTACATACCCTATAGGATTTTTCTTGGGTTTCCTCGGAAAGGATCCTTGAGGAACAGATGTTGACGCTTGTTTTTATACTATTTACAAGATTCGAGATTCAAGTATTTTCGTATGAGGTGTCATAGACTCTACCTTAGATGTCAGCTGCCTTAGTACCTAATTGGTGTGGAATTTTTGATTTATAAAGTCATCATTATGTATATTTTTTGTCACTAAAAAACTCTCCATCATGATCTATAAGTTCGATTTTCTAGGCACTGTGCCTTGTGGGATCCCAGGTGGTCCCAAGGCATTTTGGTTATTTTTGTAAGAGAAGTTTGGGTGGTCTCGCCACCCTGGATTATATGTATTCGAGTATGGGTTCCTCCTACCAAAATCATATGAAAATCCTTAGTGGAATGTCCATTCACTCTACAGACCTCACAGAAGGGTCCTGTAGGAGGGGTAAGAATCACAACAGCTACTAGTGCCAATGCTTATGAGGCTTCAACCAAATTCTTAATTTTTTGATATATCGCATCAACTTTCCTGTTCATATGATCGAATTAGCTAACCTTATAAAGCCCACCCTTTTAAGGGGCTTTAACACTTCTCTCTCTAGCATTCCCCCACGAGTGGTGGTTCTTTTCCATATCCTCAATCAAATTGTAAGCCACATCTCACGGGTTATTCATTAGCAAACTACCAGAGGCCACATCGAGAGTCATCCTCGTGGAATAGAAGAGACCATTATAAAATGTGTGTGTCGCCAACCATTTATCCAACCCATGAAATGGGAAAACTCTCAATAAGTCTTTGAAGCGTTCTTACACATCAAATAGAGACTCCCCTTCTTCCTATCTAAAATTATTGATTTCCCCTCTTACTTGAGCAGTTTTTCTTATCAGAAAATACAGCGCAAGGAAAACAACTTTAAGTTCTGCACAAGAAGTTATAGAGTTTGCATGCAGAGATTGGATCTAAGCTATGGCTCAATCTCGGAGCGATAATGGCAACAGTCTAAGGCGGATGGTATTTTGGTCCACTCCATTATCCTTTAAAATACCATAATTATCAACAAAAACTGATAAATGCAAATTTGGGTTTTCAGTCGGTAACCTAGAGAGCTGATCATGTTGGATCATGCCTATCACATAAGGCTTTAGTTTGAAGTTAATAGTCGTTATAGGTAGATGCACAATGCTACTATGCGGTTTCTCATAACTAGGAACCGTATTTCCTTGAGAGGGTTGGTTTCTACCTTCTCAACCATATGTCGTAAAGCTAAGAGACAACGTCTTTCCTGAAGAAAATGCTTGATCTTGTTAATCAGTTCAACCAAGTTTTCGGTCAAACGGGTCCTTCATATACACAATAGAACAAATAAAATAGAAAAACAATGGTATTTTAGTCTAAACGGTGTTGAAATAAAACTTCGATATTAAACTATCTCCCCGACAACAACACCAAAAACTTGATTGTGTGTGAAGCGCAAGTACACGATTGTGTCAAGTAGTAAAAATATCGATCCCATAGAGAGATGCTTAATTACTTAAATTTATCCTAACTTTGTTTATCTAAAACGACCACAAAAGAGTTTTGTTTGATTCAAATTGAAATAGACATTTGACAAATAATTAAAATAGGACATGGGATATGTGGCTGCAAATCTAGACTTACTAGAACGGTTTATCCAAATTAGATTAAGAGATTTAATTAAGTTTTTATAGCAAAGTAGATAAAATTGTGTGTTACCCACTTTCATGGTGTGTGTTGCACCCTAAAATTTGACCAACCGGGTCCCGTATCTGGCTCAATGTTTCGATGCATGACCGCATTCGCATCCGCATACCGCATACAGTGCATTTTTTCAGTTGTATTGATTTTATCGGGATCACAGCCCTCGTCTCGCGTCTCAGGTGTTTTTAGCAAGTTAGATAGGTAGAATCGTATTTTTGGGAAGTCGTGTTATTCCCAGTGTTTTCAGCTCGTGCTGTTGTTTTTAGGGATATTTCGGTGTCCATTAATTTTTACCGGTTATTCCGGTGCGCTCTCGTGGTCCTATTTGTCGTTTTGTGCTTTTTTTGTTCCCTCTGGAATTTTCTGGATTTTATTAGATATTATTAGGGTTTTAATAGATTTTTTAATCATTTTAGAATAATATAGAATATTAATAGACTTTTTTAATAGCTTTAAATCTTTTTTTTTAGAATTTTATAGAGTTTTTAATAGGTTAATAGTTTTTTTATAGTTTTAATAGAATAATAGATTTTCTTTTAAATAAGTAATATAGGTTTTATTAGAGATTTAATAGAAATTTAATAAAATTTTAAATAGAGAATTATTAGAGTTTTTTAGATTAGTGGAATTATTAGAGTTTTATTAGTTTAGAAATTAATTGGAATTAATATAGATTTTTAGGTTAGTCCTCTTTTTTAGATTTAATCAGGATTAGTTAGATTAATTAGATTTTAGTCATTTAATTAGATTTTAATTGAGGGTATTAATTAGGTTAGATTTAATTACCGTTTTAGTTTTCAGTTTGGCTTAATGGTGGTTTTAAGTCTTTAATCAGTTTTTTAATGAAGTTTAGTCCATTTTAATCTCATTCAGCCTTAATGCCATTTTCGTTGGGCCCAATTGGTATTGGAGGCCCAGTCCAGTCTTTCAGCCGTTTTTGTCCACTATTTTTGTCCGCGCCAGGTGTCGTATATATACTCGGACACGCGTGCAAACCAGAGGACGCCACATATCATTTTTCACTTCACCCATAATCAGCCACCACATTTTCCATTTCACTCCCAGACTTCACCACGTGGCTTCCCGTTCTCTCTTTCTCTGCCACGCCTCACCTCCACTATCTCTCCCCCTCACCACGTGGCCATCATGCACGCTCTCTCTCCACCTCCACTGCCACTTGTCCTCTCCCTAACCCTCGCCTGAGCTCCACCGGTTGCATGGCCGGCGACCATGCAACCACCGCACCTGACCCTCGCCGGCCACCCCCAACCAACTCCGGTCATCTCCTAACTTCTTCCGACCACCGCCCTCCGCCGGAAACTTCGCCGGAAACCATTTTTGTCACAGAATCCATCGAATCTTCATCTTTCTCCACTAATCTTCATCTTTCTCCTCTCATCAATATCTTCAACCGATCATCATCTCCGATCATCATTATCATCATCAGTGTTCATCTAATCACCACCGAGTTCGCCATTCTTTCTTCTGGATTCAACAATATCATCAACAACATTCAACGTTTTAGAAGAATATTCATCAACTTCCACACGTTCATCCCTTTTTTCCAGAAATCCAAGAACCTTTGTCACCTGTTCATCATACTTTCCAGAATTCATCCAAACCTTGGTGTTCATACGTTTTCCAGGTTTTTTTTCCAAATCTTTGAAGAACTTCATCTTGCTCATATGTTCGTCATCATGATTTTTCCAGTTTTCATCCAAATCTTCAAAACCTCCAAATCACACATCCCTTTCCCCAAAAATCCCCAAAACATGTTTCTTGACTTCTTCCCAGATCTTCATCAACGCGTTCGAGATCATCGTAATGTTCTTCATCACGTTCGTCAGAAACTTCAAGATTTTTCGAAGACCTTCATGAGTGTTCATCTGTCCGTTCAAGAACATTCAAAGACTTCAAGAACCCATTAGATCGTTGAACCTTCATCAGAGACCTTCATCTTTTTCCGGATATTCATCTGTTGTTCTTCATGCTCATGTCTCCAGAAAGATCATCGATCTCCAATCTTCGCCAACATCCTCACACCGTCATTGATCTCCTTCAGCAAGAACATTCATCAACATCGTGGTTGTTTTCCAAGATTCCTCCTTCTTCTTCATGAAGGTTTTCCAGAATGTTCAACAAGGAACTCATCCATGAAACTTCGTCGACTTTCGAGGGTCTTCTTCATCACGCCTTCAAATCTCTAGAGAGTCGCTTCAAGAACCTTCGTCCGAGCGTCACCTCAAGGATCTTCCACAAGTATTTTCTCCAAAGAACTTCAAGAGTCAACAGATGAAGAATGTTCGTGAGGTTGAGGAAGGGTTCGAGAGAGATGAAGGCGAAAGGTTGGTGAAGGTGAGAGAGGGTGGATCAGAGAGAGACGGAGATGAGAGGGTTGGAGAAAGGAAGAAACGACGCAAACGATGAACAGTAAAAGGATAAGAAAAAAATTAGGGTTTTTGTGTCTTCTGAAGGTTGGACCGGGTTTGGGGGTTTTGGGCCCTTTGGTTTTTTTTTTCTGGCAACACCTCCCTCCGTTTTTTCCTTTCTCCTGGGTTGATGAATAGTGGGCTGGGCCCAACGAGATTGCTGGCATTGTACCCCCCGTTTCATTGTTACACACCCCTCCCCAGTTTTTTTGGTTGCTTATTTTTTTTGGGCTGGGCCCATTGTTTTTCTGCTGGATATCCCCCCTGTAACTGCTGTACCCCCTCCCCTTGTATTTTCTTCATTTTCATTTTAGTTGTTTTCTTTATGAAAAAAGAATAGAGAAAAAGAATATTGAGAAAATATACAGAGAAAAATCATATATAAAAAAAAAAGAATAGAGAAAAAGAATATTAAAAAGAAAATGGAAAAGAAAAAAAAATATTAAAAGAAATACATGAGAAAAAAAGAAGAGAAGAATATTGAAAAAATAAAGATAAAAACATTCAGTTTCATTTCAATTCTTTGAATATACTTTTAGGGAGGTTTATATTTGCATTTAGGAGATTAGTTTCAATTTCTTTTAGGGAATTCAGGTATTATTTTTCCTAATGCATTTTAATGTTTAGCATAGATTTAGGTGATAATTTCTCTTAGGATATAATTTTTCATAGAGATATTTTTTTAGAAGTCCACTTGTTAGGGGACTATTTTCCATTTGACTTTTTCCAAGATAGTTGGATAGGATAGTATTTTTTTTAGGAGTTTATTTCCCGTATTCAATCATTGTAACCATTTTTCAGAATGTTAATAAAACGAGATTTGAGCTGTGGTCCCGAAAGTAGCCGAACTACAGCTGCTCTGATTTCTCGTACCAGACGAGAATATGTAGGCATAGGATGCGATATCCTAGCGAGCACACTAGCAACTAACCTTTTGTTCTCTTGCTGCTGTGCGATCGAGACTTCCCCGCTGACGACTGATGTTTTCCCTTTCTCTTGCCCGAGTGCATTTGAGACCAGACCGTAGTTTTTCCCATACGTTCCCGTATCTCTCAAACCAGTTTGATTTCTCACTACTGTGTGAGAACACCCATCCTAGCCGTAGTTAGCCTGAACTACGAAAGCTCTGATCTTCCATGTTGTGTGGAAGTACGTAGGCACAAGACGCGAAGTCTTGGCGAGCCAATTCCCTGTAGTTTCCCGAACTACGTTGACTCTGACTTTCTCTCTTGAGAATACGTAGGCATAGAGTGCGACGCTCTATCGAGTCAATTCCCTTCCGTTTATATTTAGCAGCCGTAGATAGATTGTTTTGCATCCTTTAGACAAACCAAGCAAGCGTGGATCCCGTCGAGTACGACGGACGTGAGGGGTGCTAATACCTTCCCCTTGCGTAACCGACTCCCGAATCCAGGTTTTGGTTGCGATGACCATACCTTTCCCGTTTTTTGCGAGGTTTACTTCGAGCGTTTCCTTTCCCTCCGTTGGGATAAATAACGCACGATGGCGACTCTTCTGTCAGCCGGCGCCGATTTTCGCAGTAGCGACAGTGTGCACAATCTAGAAGTTGATTTTAGAATGGCTAACGACTTTCTCAATTGAGATCAATTCACCTTGTCAATGGTGTGTCAAACTCGACTCTTTAGCAATCCTTTTTCAGACATTGATGTATATTCTTTCAATTCATGCTCGTGTCCACGTTGCCTTTTCTTTTGCAACCAACAAATACGTGTAAATTGTGACTCAGATCCTAACATAAAAACACACTCAATATTTTTTTCTCATAATAGATAGCGGATAAATTCATTGGGGGTTGTCATGAGAGAAGCTCTCACAACCCTTGTCCTTAACGGACTACTCACACATGGTGAGGTAAACAACAACAATAAAAATATTTAGAAATATTGCAAGAAAATAAATAAACTTAAGCAAGAAAAGTAATAACAACATGAAATGAAAATGAAGGCAAGATTTTAATACCAAAAGTATAGAAAAGTTACAAGAGTTTTACAAGAATCAAAGCAAAGTACAAAAAGAATGACAGTAGTTATGAATGATGGTAGTAGAAATGGTCTTTTTGCTTGATTCCTAAGTCTCTAGTTATCGTATGGTGTCATTTACCTGTTTTGATGTTTTTTCTAATTTGAGTATCGTTGTTAGAGTTTGTTTGTGTATTTGTAATTTGCTTACCATTTAATATTCGTGTGATTGTGCTTTTCACATTCAAATTTTATTGTAATTGCTTCGATCGTTTAGCAAATTGTACCATTAAGATTCCTCAGTGTTCAATATATTTAGAGAGTTTGATTCCTTGGTAGTGTCTCTTTTTGAGCCTAACAAGTTGGCTTGAATCATAAGTTAGAACTATTAAAATCAAGCTGTTGATTGTTAAATTCGAATTATGTACTAAATTTGAGTTGAAACATAAATTAGTGAAAATTTCGGATTTGCTTCTAGACTGCTTGATTCGAATCATAAAGCAAACCTGATTCAAATCACAAACTCTTGTGACTTGAATCAAATGCTATCCATGAGTCGAATCATATATCTGAAAGAAGTCATATTTGGGCTCTACTTTCATTTACTCGAATCACGAATCCCAATTGATTTGAATCATGATTTTCTATTGACTCAAATCATGACATCACAAAACCATACCTTTCCATCTTTGATATACATAATTGTTTTATACAAAGCATTATCTCACTTGTCTCCTCCATACACCCCTTCGACAGTGTCTCCATAGGCGACAACAACCCTGGGTTCGGGTCCGAATTCGAGGGCGTGGTCGTAGAGGCGTTAGTGGTGGCTTGTAGGAGGCACTTAAGCACTTAGACATGACGCATCGAAGCAATCAGATTACTAAACGACAAATCTGATGGCGCTCTGGCGGCCGGCGGCCGACCTTCGGTTAACACATGGTAAACGATTGTTGCTTTTTTTTTTCGTCGTTGTTTGAGTTGAATTTTTGAATTCGAAAATATGCAACACTTCGTAAAATGTTGCTAAATGAAAAATTGCAACTATTGGAAAACAATTACTCTAGGCAAAACAACACAACTATTGGTAAAATATGTTGTTTCATCAAGGGTTGCAACCTTATGAAATAACACAAACATGACATATAAATAATTCATTCTGAATTCAGAAATCACATCACAAAATTCATATCCTCTTTAAATAATTCCAGATTCTCTTCCATACATTTGAGTTTTCATCCGTCTTGTGCAAACTCGAGTATAAACTTAATTATCATCGGCGTTCCTGCACAGAAACTTTAAGACATTCGAGAGTGTTTGAAATATTATAAAAAAAAATATCCCGTACACGATTTCAGCCTGAATCCATTTAATTTAGAAATTTTATCTAACACAATCTTGTCGCCGATATTGCCTAAATTTTTTTTTTTAGATTATTATTTTTTTTCTTTAGCCTTGTAAAAAAGTTTCTCATTTATTAATCAACAAATACACATGTTCTTTTTTATTCATTTGTGAGACTCACGTGTCTTGGAGTGAAGACATGTGTCTCAAGAAATGTTAGGACACATTTAAATCACCAATTTAAAACTATTAATATACCTCACTTATGTTTAAGATGAATAACTAGAGCTAAATTCAATGAAGGTAACTTAACAGCACAACCAAACAAATATATAAATATACATACTTTGATACTAAAACACGTGTCCAAAGCTTGGTCACTATTTTTTTTCCAATAAGGTTGCTAAATGAGTTTGACAAATTCATTCAACAACAGTTGCTCTCAAATGTGGCTGGTTGTTAGGTTCTATAATAAATATACATGAAAAAGACATGCATTCAAAAAATTCTAGTGGTGGTTACACAACAATTTAGCATCTTTGTCAACTAGAAGTTTTAATCAATTCAACCAGCATCTAACTTTTCTTTTGAAATATTTGAAACCAGCACTAACAAACAAAGTCAGCTTTTCCCACACGATGTCGACTTGTTTGTTCTTCTGAAACATCATGGCTTTCTTCCACCTCAGCTTTCATGACAAAGATAACATAAACAATTGTCTGAACTATATAAAGCTTTAAAAGCATCTCAAAAGAGCCATTATTCAAAGAAAAAAGTAATAAAGATAGATTCATCACGATGGAAATTCTACTCTATGATTGTTTAGAAAATGGTCACTACTTGGTTACCTTTATAAAAACGTATCTTCCCATTATAAATATATTACTCCGTTACAAAATTGTAAATACTAGGTTATCTTTTTTTAATGGCAATACTAGGTTATCTGTAATAACATTAAATACTTTATAGATCAAATGTAAAGGATTTGGTATAGTTGGAAGTGTTGGTTTTTTAAAACGTGACAAAGTAACTTTTGTTGTGTGGAATGGATACGTGTCAAACCAGTGGATGTGAGAAACGAGGAGAGCAAATATAAAATGTGTGAAAAATTAAGAATAAAGTGTTGGAGAAATTGATAACGTGAATCTTTTGAGAGAAAAATAAGTCTTTGATTTCTTAGACTCGTCAATTTGAGTAGTACAATCTTAATAAAAAAGACTATAATATCATATTGTGATTGGATGGTTTATCTTATAATAAATACAAAAAATCAAAACTTTAGGATATTTTTTAGTCAAAGGTATTAATTATCATAGATTAATAAAAAATAAATGTGAGAAAAGTAATTTTTTTACACAAAATTATTATCTTAAATATTATTTAAAGTAAGAGTATGATTATTTCTTTTTAGAACAAATGATAAATATGTCATTTAATATTTTTAATTTATTGCTTCGAGTCATTCTTTTGTTAGTTTTATTTTTAAGTGTTTTACTCTTTTTTTTTTTAAGTGTATCAATTTTTTTTTTACTATTTTTTTTCTAATTTCTTTTTGGATTCAAACAAAATATTTAGAGGTATAAATAAAATTTTTACTCCAAAATTACAATAAAAGTATATATTTAAAAATGTTTCGATGTAAGTTAAAATTTAATCTGTCAAGCTCCAACAATATTAGACACTTGACGATGGTCCATTTATCTGGACCATTAAATCCATCCAATGATTCTATGAGACAATTTATGCCTCTACATATGAAGAACCATTCAAGATTTTTGGTTTCACATAATGGTCTTGTCATAGCATCATATCAGATTGAGGTCAACTAAGCACCCACAAATAGTTGGATCAGATAAACGACTAGATCCATTGACGGCAGCTACCTAGGGTAGTTATCCACATAGAAGAATCAAGAACTTTGAAAATTTTATATGAACCTTCTTTAGAAGTACACTTGTTTATAGCATACAAGGCCCTGAAGACCGTCAAATTATAATACTCAAGGGATCTTATGATATATGTCATATGGGACAATTGTGACTATGCATAAGGTTTTAGGGCCTCTAAACCCTAGAAGCTCTGTATAAAAAACAAATTGTAAATCAATCTTGAGTACATATTATTCTAACCTAAAATATCACATTTTCGATAATTATTGATTAAAATGTCATAGTGTTTTTAGGTAATTCCTATTCTCCTTACACATCTAAAATATCTTTCCACAGTTCGTCATCAAATTTATTGTCACAAATAACACTTGAAAAAGAATGATCCATATTAGATCTTTTGGTGTTGTGCGTGGGAACTATCCTCTGACGTTTCCATGTTTTTATCTAATCTAGATCTGATAGAAACTCATAAAAATGAACGAGCAACAACCACAACTGCAAAAAGAAAGAACCTTTGACCTCACCCTACTTTTTCAATGAGGTCAGGAGAGTGAACCTAGATCCTCAACACAAACTAACCACTTCATTTTCATCCCATGGAGTATTGACACCCTACAACAATCTAAGGGTCCTCCCTAAAACAAGGAGGTTCATAAGGTTCAGCCGATGAACCAAGGGACAAATAATTTAGTGAGAGGCTTTCTGCCTTCCACTCTTATGAGGTCCGAAGAGGCGAAAAATTATTCTGAGGCCGCGTTGGTGAGGCTCTCAAAGGTATATATGAGTGTAACCTAATAGGATGAGGAAAACACAATTTTTACTAATGAAAATCGAGAGACAACTCTAAGGAATTCTTCTCCAGACACACCTCTGTAAAACCTAGGTCCTTATCTCCCTATAGGCACGTGACCTAAATTCCTCGTCACCATGATTAACGTCAAGTCATGGGGCACAAAACCTTGGCGATGTCATCCTTTTTAAAAATATACTAGGGTCAAAGGGATACCCTAAGAAGGAATATTTTCACTATCAAGATCAACAGATGTTCCATCTGGAGGGATCTTCAAAAACCTCTTAGATAGGATCCAATGAGAAATCCACGAACCTCGACAAACACGTTAAACTTCTATACACACCTCTTGCTTTTTAGAGGGCCAAATGGTTGAAGAAATGAATTTTTTGTGTAAATGCTTTATAGCCCACTTCACAACATCCAAGAGGCAGCTGAAATCAGTTGAGATATTTTTGTAATAAGGATGAAGAGGAATGAACCACTAAGATCCTATATTGAGAGGTATATAAGGGAGTTGTCCTGATAAATCAAACATAAGAAGAAGAAAAAATTGAAAAAGTATCTTTGTGAAGTTTGGGACTGCATATGAGATCCAAGAACATCAATGATTTTCTCGGGTGGGAAAAATGTACACCCAGTACGAAGAGATGCTATAGGCAAGCAAAGTTATTTATGGTAGTAGGTGTGTGATCGACTGTGGATCAAGACATGAATAATTACAAGTGTGTCAGTTTCATTTTTGCCATGCCATGCATTGATAAATTGTTGAGTTGGTGGGGATAAGTTTAAGTTCGAAGGGGAACGTTAAACTTATTCGGAACTTCGAAGATGGAGTTTGGGATTCTGAAGGAGGAACCGGGTCTGTACGATGAACCGTTGATAAAAAACTGGTACCACATGCATTAAGTCGAGTTATGGAGTCTCATTGCATTTTCATTATATCGTGTTGTGTTTAATTATGGTGAGAATTTGGATTGTGAATGATTATGATGTATTATGCATGAATATTATCCTTAGTATGCTATGCACCAATTAATTATATGATTGTATTTCTCACCCCTTTTTGTTTGTTATGTCTATACTTCTTTAGAATACAGAAAATCAGGTACTTGAGTAGTTGACGATGCATAATATGTTGCTATCAATTGGGTCTTTTAGTGGAGTTGCTCTGATACGTAACATCGGGGTTGTTTTATCTATGGGGTTGTTTTACCTATGTGTTTTTCATGTTACATATCTTTAAATAATAAAGGTTTTTGTTTTAAGATACTATTGTTTGGATGTTTGGGTGAGGCTTTGGATGCCGAACAAAAATTATTTTTAATTATGCTATAACAATGTGATTTATATGAGTTAAAAAGTAAACTTTTAAACTTCAAATTGTAAGAACGTGGCATCCTACTTGATTTAATTATTTATATTTTATTTAGTTATTTGAGTCGGGAAGTAGGGTGTTACACATATCTTCACCATCCATGCATCTTAGGAGACCCTGCACCTCACTTACCACACACATACCTGCACCATTCATGCATCCTGGAAGACCTCGCACCTCACCTACCATACACATACCTGTGTGTGAGGAGGATCATGAAGGGGAGGATAAGGACAATCATGAGGGACAAGACGTGGACGATCATGAGGGGCATGATCGTGCTGCACATTCAAGTGAGTATGAGATTTTTTATGGAAGATATTATATTTGGCCTAGTGTAAATTCGTAAGCATGCCTCCCTTTTCACTTTTCACACTCAAGACGCTTTCACAATGGTAGGGGATGAGGGAGACTGGAGGGTTCACTTCCCTAGGGAGAATGATCGAATATGCTTGACGTACGGGGAGAGGTTCCCCGTGTATGAGTTTGTCTTCAAAGAGATCGGGTTGAGGCTGCCCTTCACGGACTTTCGAGTGGCAATTTTCGGACATCTAGATCTGGCGCCTCCCAACTGCACCCGAACTCGATTGCCTTCGTCTGGGCATTCGAGATAACAAGTGAATTTTTGGAGATTTGAGCTAATCTCCCCCTCTTCTTCATCGTCTTTCATCTCCAACGCCAGGTTGTTAGGAGCCAGTTTGGATGGTCTCCCTAAAATAGGGGAGGAAATTGTTAAAGCCTTTCTCCGAGTCCATCAGGATGTTTAAGGAGAGGTTTTACGTTGTTGAGCCCGTGTCAGAGAGAGCCAAAGACTCCTCGTTCGTCTGAGAGGTTTTGACAAATGAGAGCAGTAAGCCCCTCGTCGGTGAGCAAGGAAAAATAAAGGGGCAGAGGTTGCTGAAGTTCCCCTTCTGCTAGAACGGGGACCATTTTATCCATGGAACCGATGATTACCTCGCAACTCTGCACATGCTAGGGGAGGACGACCGGGACAGCTACGACAAGCTTGTGGCCTTTGTTGATGGTTTTCTCCCTGCTCAGTGCGTGATTAGGAGTGGGGAAATTGTTTATGGAAAAGACGGGGGACCTAAGGTGGAGACCCGATACATTAACACGAAAGAGCTCCTCAAGTGTGGCACTCGCGAGAAGGCTTTGGAACTTCTGGGTAGCTATTTACTTCTTAGTTTGTTCATATTGTTATTTACCCTGTTTACTAATGTGTGTCCGTTATTTTGCATGTAAGATGTCCTCGGGCCAAGAGTGTCTGGTGAAGAATGTCCAAGTGAAGCTCAAAGTGGGCAAGAAGATCAAAAAAAGCTGCTTGGGCGAGCAAGTGGTTCCGCCCCCGACGGGGTCGGGGACTTCATCCTCCGGAGCCGCAGCTTCCCATACCTCCCCACTTCCGGTAACTTCACAGTCCAAGCACCCTTAGACGAACAAGGTCCTTGACCTTACTCACGAGGAGGAGAAGAGAAAAAGCTGCCTCATTGCTTTCACAATAGGAGTTTCTTTAAAGGCTCCTCTCTCGCACTTCTTCGAGCAGAGTCCTTGCACCTCGAGGAGCTAGACTGCCCGAGTAAGAGGATGATGTTGGGTCAGGACGCCACTACCCTGATGAGGGTCTTAGGTATGGCGGTGGTTTATATCGAGGAGGGGGCTCTCCAAGAAGTGGAGCTAAAAAAGGCACAAGCCACAAACACAGTTCTGGAGGAAAAGCTGAAGGCTAGGGAGGAAGCAGCGAAGAAGTCCAATGAGGACCTATCTAAGGTCACCGAAGAGATAATGAAGAAATACAAGGGTGAGCTGGACAAGGTCACCAAGGAGAGGGATACCTTGATCGTTAAGAAGAAAGCTGCAGAGGACATAGTCGCATCACTGAGGGCTGCCACCGCTTCTGTTGAGGAAGATTGCGTAGGGATTACCGAGGATGCTTTCAACAATGTTGTGGGGCAACTGAAGATTGTGAACCCTAGGGTCGAGATGTCTACTGAGGGGACCGGGTTCCTCTACAGTGTGGTAAACGACCCGATCATAATTCTGGAATTCCTCAGATTCAGCGAGGAGCAGGTGCAGCCTGGCTACAAGGAGCCCCAGCCTTTGATCGAATGATTTTCTCTTTGTTATATTTTCGGTCTGGGTGGCGTATCTTTGTATTTTTATTTCTTGGATGGGGCTTGGCCCCTTTTTATTATAACCAACACAATTGCGGTCCTTGTGGTCGTCTTATATATATTAAAATAGAATTTTCTGTTATGAAAATACTTGCTAGAATTTTATTTTATTTTTTGAAAAATACAGGCTAGCAAGATTATTGGGGCACTACAAAGTCAAAATTAATAAATGAATAAAATTTTCCTTAAATAAAATATAGAGTAGAATAAAAATAACTAATTTTCCTAAAATAAAATCAATTAATCTATCCATAATTTTAGCAAGTAAAGAGTTTAATTGGGGCACAACAATTAAAATAATGATATATGGAATAAGAATCATTAAAAAGTCAGATTTTTAACTCTTTATTAAGACTCAAAAGTCACAGAACGTTACCCTAGTTTATGAATATGTGTTCTTTCTAATTCTCAAATCTCAATCTAATTATAATCTCTCTATCTCTCTGGAAAAGCATAAGTGTCGACATTCAATTCAATAAGAAAATTGGAAAAACATAAGTGCCTATCGTAAATTCCAAGTAAAACAATCAATGAACCAAGCACTTATGCTTTTTCAATTTTCTTGTTGAATTGACGGTCGACACTTATGATTTTTCCTTAAATCAAGATTGTATTACCCCCTCTCAGCTAACCAACGCACCAAATACCATCTTAAAATGTGACACGAGTAAAAAATTATGACTAAAACTGTACAAAGGATATTTAAAAGGTGGCGTTGTTTTGAAGGACTAAAATTACACTTCCTTCCATCTACTGTAACACTCTGATAAATCCATTAAAATAATTTTTTCCTTGAATTAAAATTGTATTACTCCCTCTCGACTAACCAACGCACCAAACCCCACCTTAAAACGTGACACGAGTCAAAAGTTATGACTAAAACCGTACAAAGGATTTCTAAAAAATAATGTTGTTTGAAAGGACCAAAACAGCACGAACTCAACACACCCCAAACCCCAATTTCCATCCTATAAACGTCCCTCACAATATTTTCAAGGATTTTCATCATCAACTATATACATATGTCAATAATTCATTCACCAAACACCAACATATCATCACTTTATAATTTCCCATAATTTGTTCATCATGTTCATATCTCCAAAACCCTTATTCCAAGATTATGACAGAAAAATTCGGCTAGCATCATCACATGAAATTCATACAACAATCAAGGATTTATATATAACAATTACAAACTAATCATCTCATCATACCAACATTCTAAATCACCAAGAATTTTAATAAAAATCATGGTAAAGAGTAAACCTAAGAGGGAAGGACCTTTCATTATCCTCTCATTGATATACACCCTCGTAAGAATGGTTTTTCTTCCCCCTTACCATAGATTGTTAAGCTCTAATTCTTGATAATGGTGATTTTCTTGATCCCCTTAGCTTTTTCTATTTTCTTCCTAGCTCTCTTTTTCCCAAGTTTTCACGTATTTTGTAACTCCCCCTCTTCTCACTTTCAAATCCCTTATAACAACCAATTTTCTATTTTTATTTAAAATCTAATATTATTATTTTATTAAATCTAAACTAAATATTTATTTTAAGAAATCCAAATCAAATATATATTTTAATATATCATTGTAACAATAATAATTAAAATAAATATCTAAATATTAACTATTACTATTATTTATATAAATAATCCTAATTAAATAATAGTAACAACCACTACTTCTCCCACCACCCTCATATCTCTACCTTTTGCTCGCACACCACCAACACCTAAATTCTAATTTCTAAGGTTGGTGTACTACATTCAAGGGTCTCCCTTAACATAACATAACATCACAACACACACAAAATGCACAATTATATTAAGAAACCAAATAATAAAATTTTGGGGCGTTACAGTATGTGTGTGGTAGGTGAGGTGCAGGGTCCCCTATGATGCATGGATGGTGAGGGTATGAGTGTGGTAGGTGAGGTGTGGGGTTCCCTAGAATACATAGATGATCAGGGTATGTGTGTGGGATATGGATGCAGGATCCCACGTGATACATGGATGGTGAAGGCATGTGTGAGGGATATGGGAAGCTGGATCCTCCAAGATACATGGATGGTGAGTGTATGTGTGGGGGATGATGAGGGTATGTGTGTGGGATGTGGATGCGGGATCCCACGTGATACATGGATGGTGAGGGTATATGTGAGGGATATGGGAAGCTGGATCCTCCAAGATACATGGATGGTGAGTGTATGTGTGGGGGATGATGAGGGTATGGATGCATGAAGGGTACCTGTGTGGTAGGTGATGAGCTAAATCCCTCAGACTGCTGGAATGAAAAGGTAGATCCACTAGTCTGATAGAATGGAAAGGTATATAGGATAATGGAACTAGATTCCCATATGGGAGCATATGATAGTTATGAGGGGAGAGTAGTGACATAAGAGGTTGAGAACTAGCCATAGATATGGGGTCTACCTGACCTCTGTGGGGGAGGACACATGGTCAACTAAGGTGCCTCACATACTATTATCCTCGGGCGTTGATGTCGGGTCTTCTTACCCTTACCCTTCTCAGTTCAGGGTGACATTTTATCGATTTTGAGAGAATACATATATAATAAATTAACACAACATACACAACTAATTCAACAACACATTTAATAAATCAATAAAACACATTTAAATCACCACATTATTTTCTATACATGAATCATTAAGTAAATTTACAAAAATGAGCTATTCAAACTCTTCATGCTCGTCATATATATCATTTTCATCATCTGATCCGATATTGTCCTTGGATCCTAAATCTTCATGCTCTTGGTCTACGTTATTTTCTTCTAACAATATAGATGCATCAACTTGATCACCCTCAACCATTGTATCTAAAAAACTTGTGTTTTGTTCAACTTCAATTACATCATTAATTTGAGAAATTTTATCAACTTGGCAAGTAATGTCTTCCACTTGTTCACCAGTTTCAGTATGACCCAATGGTTTTGTTTTTATTACAACATATTAGGGGTGGCAAAATGGATGGATTTGATGGATATGGATTGGATTGTTAATTGATGGATCAAAACTATTCATTAGTCCATTAACAATCCACTAAAATTTTCTTAAAATTATCCAATCCAATCCATCCGTTAAAAATAAAATCCATCTAATCCATCCATTAACATATTATTAATGGATGGACATCCATCCATCCAACTTTTTTTTTATTTCGAAAAAATAAACGTATTCTTTTATTTTTAAAATATCGATTTTATTTTATTTTTGAAAAATTCATTTTTTTTGTATTTTTAAAAAAATCTTTTTTAATATATTCATGAAAAAAAATTAAATTTTTTGTATTTTTAAGAAAAAAAATTGATATTTTAATTTTTGAAAAATATCGATTTTTTTGGGAAATTTTGAATTTCTTATATTTTCCAGAAATTTGATATTTTAATTTTTTTAAAAATTCGAATTTTTTCCGGGAAGAAAATATGTTTTTCTATAAAAAAGAAAATCGTTTTCTTGTTTCGGAAAAAAACGATTTTATTTTTCGAAAAAGAAAATCAATTTTTTATTTTGAAAAAAAAACGATTTTTTTTCAGAAAAAAACCGATTTTTTTTTTCAGAAAAAAAATTCGATTTTTTTTTGGAAAAATTTCGGTTTTTTTATTGGAAAAAAATCAATTCTTTTCTTTTAAAAATCTATTTTTAATTATTTTTTAAAAAATAAATCTAACGAAAATAAAAATCATCCATTGGACCCTTAAAATATGTTGAATGGATCGAATTCATCCATGCATATAAATGGATGTATTTAATGCAATCCATTAACTTATTTTTTATGTGGTGGATGGATTGAATGGATTTTTTGATGGATGGATTGAATGGATTTTGCCTTAATGGATCCAATTGTCACCTCTACAACATACCACCCTCACTTACGTGGCAAAACTGAAGGATAAGGAACATAATAAACTTGCCTAACAATATGTGACATTATGAAATGGTCATACTATTTTTGTGCCTTTGTCAGATGAATCATACCAATAATTACAATAAGATAAGACAACTTTATTTTCCGAGTCCAAATAATTATATACCAACTCGTAGATACGTGTAACAAAGTCATAGAAGTCGTCTTCACCACCATTTATAACTCCTTTTACAAATACACCACTCTTCATATTTTTTTTCCATCAGTCCATGTCTCAGTGTGAAATTTATATTCGTTCACAAAGTATGTGTGTCATTCATTTACGCTTTGAACAGTTCCTTTAGAAAAGTTTCTCAAATGGAATATTTCTTGAGTTGGTGCAACAATGCATGACAATTTCTCCTTGAACCATGCTGGAAAATACGCATGAATGTGACCGGTAGTTGCTTGTTCACCGGTGTTATAAAAATAGGAGGTGTTAAATGCCCTATAATGAAACACAATATAAGTTTCAATGTAATAGGTTTTATATTCACAATGTAAAGATAAATAGGTAGTTGGGGTACACTTACTCAAGATATGGTTTAACTTCAGCATAGTTAATCAAGACATGAACATGCGCATATTATATTTCTTTTTGGGACATCCAATGCACATTCTTCTTTTTAGAGGGATGACTTAGAAGACCGAAGACTGATAAGGTAAATTGAATTCTTTTGTTAACATTTATTGTATACCTTATGATTCTTGGAGTTAACATAAAGTGATTGAAATAATAACTGCAAAAATGTGATGTTTCCTGATGCAAGTAATGTGTACATATTGTTTATTTAACTTTAGCTTGATTTTTCACTAATCGCTTTGAATCACTCGTGAGCCTTTAAATAGATACATTCACCTATATTGCACAGGGCCGCCAAGATAAGCTTCATATGCAAGATGCACAGGTAGATGTTCCATAGAGTCGAAAAAACCAGGTGGAAATACTTGTTCCAACTTATAGAGAATGACTAGAATATTTTGGTCCAAT
Organism: Lathyrus sativus; assembly: GCA_963859935.3. Lineage (NCBI taxonomy): Eukaryota > Viridiplantae > Streptophyta > Magnoliopsida > Fabales > Fabaceae > Lathyrus > Lathyrus sativus. The sequence continues at coordinate 433,563,469 of OZ012739.1, read as the reverse complement.
TTAATTATGACGTCCACTCTTAAAGCTGACGCACAAATATCTCTACGAAATTAACTAATTTCAATTAATGGATTAAGAACATGTTTGGGTAGTGAGCCGAACGCAATTGGAAGCAATCGTTCCATGAAAACATGGCAATCGTGACTTTTCATTTCATGCAACTTCCCAGTGTTGGGGTCGGCACACCTTGCTAGGTTTAAAGCATGACCATCAGGTATTCTCAATTCATGTAACCATCGACAAACCGTTTTAGCTTCTTTGGAAGTTATACTATAAATATCCTTAGGTTTTAATAATTTTTCATTCGGTTGAGGCTTGAACTCTAACTCTTTTTTATTACACCAAATTTCCATGTCTTTTCTAGCCTTCTAATTATATTTTGTTTTGCCTTGAACGCCCATCACTGTGTTAAATACATTATCAAAAAAATTCTTCTCAATATGCATAACATTAAGATTATGTTGCAACAAATTATCTTTCCAATACGGGAGGTTCCAAAATATACTTCTTTTTGTCCAATTGGGTGTGACCCCATATCCTTAAATTCTACAGGCTTTACCATTATCTGTGAATTTTGGTAGTTCACAAACTTGGTTTCATACTTCACCTGGTAACAATCGAGGGGGGGGGCAAATCTATTACTCGCTCGTCTTTTTTGAAACCACTCATGCTTATTCTAAAGACATGATGTTCCGGTAAGAATCTTTGGTGACAGTCAAACGTCGAACTTTTCCCCCCTTTTTCAAACGCAAACTCCTTGGTGTATCCCATGCAATATGGACAACCCATTTTGTCATTTGTATCCCAACCAGACAACATACCAGATGCGAGAAAGTAGTTAATAGTTCATATCAAGGCATCTCGTAATGTAAAGTTTTGTTTACAAGATATATCATAAGTCCATTATCCAATTCAAAACCTCTTCAAATCATCAATTAAAGGTTGTAAATACACATTGATTCCAACTTTTGGACTCGACAATCCTGGAATGAGGCAATTCAAAAATATGTATAGTTTTGTCATGCACATGCTCAACAAGAATATTCAGTTCCCGACGCTTGAACATATGGAGTAAAACCATTAGAGCATAATCTAAGCTTTACATTTCTATGATCTACATCAAAGTGCTTTTCTATGTATCCAATCAAAGTGCTTCCATGTCTCACCATCAGATGGATATCGTATAGTTTTGTCGGGAATTGAATATGTATAGTTTTGTCATGCACATGCTCAACAAGAATATTCAGTTCCCGACGCTTGAACATATGGAGTAAAACCATTAGAGCATAATCTAAGCTTTATATTTATATGCTTCCATGTCTCGCCATAAGATGGATATTGTATAGTGCCAGAACTTGTTTTGTTTACATGATGCCATGTCATTTGAATTACAATGTGCATAGAAGGAAACATTCTTTTTAACCTCGGTATTATCAAAATATAAAACATGGACTTCACTACTATAGGTTTTTGCTTACGGTTAATGGTTTTACTGTGTACATTATATCTTGGACTCTTATAAAAATTACATTCCTCCAATGCTCCATCATTAGTACCAAACTCATTGTCATAAAACAACATGCAATCACTAATGCAACAATAAATCTTTCTTACTTCTAAACCCAACTTCGGCACCAACCTCTTTGCATCTTAAAAACTTATAAGCAAGTTGTCTTTTGTAGGAGTCGCGTCCAACATCATTTTTGCAAAGAATTCCAAACACTTATCAGGAATATTCCAATTCAACTTGGTGGTCAATAATCTCACACACGTTAATAATTTTCAATTTGACGACCCCTAAAATAATGGCGTATTCATTTCTTTCAACAACTGATAAAATATTTGCGCTTCTTCATTCGGAAACTCTTCCCCCTCAAAATCTTCAAGTTCATCATAGGTCACATTCACCCCAAAAGCATCGTCAACCATCTCATCAATCAGATTAAATTACTCATCATATTCCATATGTGATCGACTACTTGAAGCATGCGTGTTAGTTGTCTCTGGTACGTTACTTGTCAATTCTTCTCCATTATATGTCCAAGCCCAATAATTTTTAATGAAACTCATTCTCTTCAAATGATATTCTACTTCCTCTGAGTCATTAATTATAGGTCTACATTCATATTTAAGACAAGGACATCTTACTTCTCATTTCGCTTCGACAACATTCTTGAGCAAACGCCCACGTGATAAACCCTTTAACTCCTTCTTAAAAAATTGGTTTAAGTGCACGTCTTCTTGGATATAGCCTATTGTACATCCAACTACGATAGTACTGATAATATTTCATACCGCACATTTGTACAATCATTGTCATTTTAATTTAAAATGTGATTTTAATATATGCAAAATAATATGACTTTTTTTCACATTTTTTTAAACATAGCTACAATTCATACTATGTTTAGTCAAATTGCATTTACTTACGTAAATAAAAATATTAATTACTATATATACTTATTATAAATACTATATTTCATAACTATGATTAATATATAATACTTACTTAAAACATTTAATTAAAAAAAATTATATTTACTTAATATATAATACTTATTTAAAATATATTTATTTATTTACTTAATATATAATTATTTAAAGAATATATATTTGTTTACTTAATACATATTACTTAATAATATTCATTTTAAGAAATACATAATTACTCAAATTTTATTTACTTACTTATCTAAATAATATATATATACTAACTTATATAAAAATATTAATTAATAAATATATTCTTAAAAATAGTTTACTTACTTATATAAAAACATTACTTAATAAATACAAAAATGATTTTTAATTATTATTTAATATATTCTGTTTAATATATTGTATATTTATAAAATATTAGATAAATATAATAATATATTTAATAATATATTAAATTCATAAAAAATATCAAAATTTATAATATATTATTTAATATATTTTGTTTATTCTATAAACTATTTAATATATTCTATATTATCATTTTGTTTATTCTTAAAATAACACATTCTGTTTATTATTCTATAACTAATTACAATATATTATGTTTATTCTTTTTAAAATAAAATATATTATACTGTTAAAATAATATATTATAAAATATTATGTTTTTTATAGCTATAAAATATTATCTTAATATATATAATATATTATGTTAACATCTTCTATATTTTATAAAATATTAATTAAATTTAATAATGCATTAAATAATATATTAAATTTACAAAAGTAAAAACTTATGAATATACTATTAATAAATTTAATAATATATTATTTAAAATATCTGATTTATAAACCTAATAATATATATTTTTATATTAATAAACCTAATAAATCATATGAATATATAAAATGTTCTGAAAAAAACAAATCTAAACAAATAGAAAAATCCAATAATATTTTTATATGATTTTCTGAAAGAAAAAAAAAACATAATTGCCAAAACACCTCAATGAAGCAACAAAATATATTTTGTGGAGATGAAGCTTTTTGAATGAATCTCTTAATAACCTAAATTATAAACGTAAAAAAATATTAATAACAAAATGAAAATCAATTAAACAAAAATAAAATAAATAATGTCATAACTTGAACTAATCGGATGAAGGTGGGAAAATATTATGAAAAGTTTGAGAAGAATGAAATTTGAGGTTTGAGGTTGGAAGAGAGAAAAATGAAGTTTGAGAGGTTGGAAGAGAGAAATAGATGAGAATGAGATGAAGAGTGAGGCAAAAATATAACTATGTGCGTGAGGGGAAGAACATTGCAAATTTATTTATAGTCAACTCAGTGTCATGTAAATCATGTTGTTACTTAGAAGTAGCGGTTGCTTTGCATCGCGATTTACACATTGGTAAAATGCATATGTCAGAATGGTAACATGTTTGCCCACCCATCAGTGTCTCACTCAACCAAGATTCCTTCCATGTCTGAAAATTTTTTGCAACGTGTTTTACATGTCACAACTTAATTTTTTTAATATTTGAATCTCCCCCATGTGAAAACCCTGGCGCCTTTTTTTTTTTATATTTGTAAACATATGTTGTGACCTGTTTAACACGTTGCAACAACCTTTTTTTCCACGTGATATTTACATCGCAACATTATGACGCTGGAAAAATATTTTCTTGTAGTGAATCTTCTAACACAAGCACAAAAGCATGTTACTTTCTTTTAACTTCATGATCAATGTCTATTTCCACATTGGGTTGAGAAGATTCTGGAGTGGTAGGAGGATAAATATTGGATGGTGCGAGCTCTTTTGGGTGTCGTTGTGGTGATGACGAAGAAATTATGAGAACATTGCTAAAAAAACACTAAGAAATGCACAAAAGGATGGCGACATGAGATGAAAAATATGGAGGAAAAATACCTTTTTTTAGTCATTACCTAATTGATTAGAATGGGGGTTCTAATCGATTATCTCTTGCCCTTAATCGATTATTTGGTGCACCGTATTTGAAAAGTTGAACTTTTCTAATCGATTGAGCCATGAGTCTAATCGATTAGTTAGTTCATGTTTATCCATTTTGGTCCTTTTGGGCATTGGGTTGAATTTTAGCTGCTTTTTGCACCCTTGCTTATTATGTTTGTACTTTTTTTATTAACAAATGCTAAAAGCTCATACATTTTGTTAGTGAAAATAATTTTTTTTAAATGAGCAAATATAAAGCATTTATCTAGAGATTTAATTAGAGTTTTCGATTATTCAATCTCTTAAAAAGTGTACTACCTTAACTATCAAGTAATCTTGATAAAATCTCCTCCTTTTGAGGAAACGACAATATAATCTCGTACATCCTCCTCTACGAATTTTTAGATACTAGAGCTAGGGTTGGTTAAGTACATGAGATAGATGATTCTATTATAGATTTATCTTCTCAACTTACTATAAGGTCAGTTGATCATCACCAAACATGAATGTTGAACCATGCTCATCAAACATTTGCTTTGATCACGATCGTTGAGATACACCATTAGTGAGCATCCTAGGATCACAAAAATTAGTCAAATAAAAAACTATTGTATACTTGAAGGTATATACTTTGGTTTGTACAACTAAATTTATTATGGTTTTATTAGAGTTGCAAAACACACTAGATTTTTACCTTTAGGTATTCAAATTTTCTTGAATTCTTGTGCGTTAGTCGATTTAAAAAATCTGAGTTATTATCTTTAAACCTTCTTAATTTATCAAAACAAAATGACTTTAGACCTTAAGTTATTATATTGTCAATAAAAATACAATTTTATTGAATTACTTTATTCTACATATGTCATGATTATTTATATACAACCTTGAGTATTCTAGGAAGAACGTCTATACAATGAATTTTAATCATCTATAAACTAATTAAAGTAGCAAAGGTTGTCAAATGAGCTATTTGAATTGTGACCATTAAAAAATAAAAAATAAAAATTATCTCAAGTGATAATATACATGTATTGACATGGATTGAAAATGAAAAGCAAATGGTAAACATGATTTTGGCGCCATGATTTTGAATTGAATATAATTCCAACCTAATCTAAATTATTAAGTGGAATAGAAATATATACAAGTAGAGTAATGGGCATGTGCAAAATAATGAAACAATAAGTCCCAATAATAAGTAAGAAGAAATAAAGGTCTATGTATCTAATACCCCCCATAAGCTTGGGATAAATAGAGTGGAGTCCAAGTTTAGTAATGTTGATTGAAAAGGTGCGTGATTGAATGGTTTGGTGAAAATATCAGCTAGTTGTTGTGAAGAAGTGACATGTAAAAGATGAAAAAGGTTTTGTTTGGAGCTTCTCTCGCACGATATGACAATCCAGATCAAGATGCTTAGTTCGTTAATGGAATGGTGAATTGTTGGCAATGTGAATAGCAAACACATTTCCCCAGTAAAGTAAAGCAGGTTGCTTGAAGCTGATGGAAAACTCTTTTAGTAGATTTTTAGCCATTGTAGTTCATAAACAGTAGAAGCCATTGAATGATATTTAGCTTCAGTTGAGCTACGAGAAATGGTTGGTTGGTTCTTAGATTTCCATGAAACCAAAGAACCTCCAAGGTAAATACAAAATCGATGACTGACTTGCAAGTTTCGGGACATGTGGCCTAGTCTGAGTTAGAAAAGGCTTTAAGTTGCAGTCAAGAAGATGTGGGAAAGAATAAGCCTTGACCTGGAGAGGATTTGAGGTATCTAATAGCACAAAGTGTTGCATTATAATGAACATCAGTTAGGTTGCTCATATGCTGGCTTAGTTATTAGACAAAGTATGGTTCTCCAAAACCAAGACCGCCACTCCGAATCGAAAGAGGAGACAAACAAACTATATTCGTAAAGTCTTCCCAGTTGTGTGTTGAGCAAGTAAATGAGCTTGTGGTATTTGGTTGGATCCTGAAGAGGAATACCATCAGTAGACTGTAGTCTTGTGTCACGAGCCATAGGAGTTGATGTAGGTTTGCATCTAAATAATCATGTGTTGGAGAATAAATCAAGAGTGTATTTGTGTTGGCTGATGTTGATACTATATTTTCTTCTTGCTACGTCCAGCCCTAAGAAATATTTTAGAGTACCAAGATCCTTGATGTGAAAGTTGTGTTGTAACATCTGCTTTGTGCTATTGAGAATGTCCAGATTGTTGCCTGCAATTAAAATGTCATCAACATAAATGAGGATACAAGTAAAATGTTCCTTAGACTGATGAGTAAAGAGGGAATGATCTAAGGAACATTGTTTGAAATTATTTTTGAGTAAAACAATGGATAACTTCTCAAACCATTGCCTACTTGACTATTTAAGGCCATAAATGGATTTTGGAAATGAGGGTGTGATACCTTTGGGTAGTGACATGTACACTTCCTCATCCAAATCTCCATGTAGAAAAGCATTATGTACATTAAGTTGGTGAAGATATAGATTTAAGGAAGAAGCAAGAGCAAGAATGAGTCTGCAGTAGTGAGCTTTGCAACAGGAGAATAAGTATTAAAAATATATATACCTTAAATTTGGTTGAAACCTTGGGCAACTAACCTTGCCTTGTGTCTTTCTAATGTGCCATCTGAATGAAATTTAGACATATAAATCCATTTGCAGCGTATATGTTTCTTACCTGGTGGAAATCTTGTGAATATCTAAGTATGATTGTCTGTTAAGGCTTGGATTTCATCATTCATTGCCTTAATCCAATGAGGATGAGAGCTAGCTTGTTTATATGTTAAGGGATCACAAGTAGTAGTAATAGTAGCAATGAATGAATGATATGCAGAAGAAAGAGAATTATATGAAACATATTTAGAAATATCATAAGGAATAATATTATTAGTATTAGAAGCATTGCAAATGAAATCTTTCAAAAAAGCTGGTGTGGATTTCTGCCTAGTAGATCTCCTGATAGTATTGGTAGGAGGAGGACTATTGGAATCAGAAAGTTGGTGGGGATGTATAGGACTATGAGAGGAGGGTGGAGAAGGGGGAGGGAAAGCATTGGAAGTTTGTGAATGTTGCTGACCGGGAGCATGGTCAAGTGTAGTATCATTTTTGATAGGAAAGGAGGTAGTATGAGGGATATCAAAAAGGAATGGAATAATTGTATGTTATCTATCATGGATGTTAGCAGAAATGGTATTATGATTTAAGCATGGTGTGTATGGAAAACACAATTTCTTGAAGTGAAAATAGATCTTGTGTTGAGGTCAAAAAGAAGAAAGCCTTTGAGGCCCATAGAGAAACCTAGAAAAAGGAATTTTATAGCACGAGGATCTAAATTATCTCTTTGTCTTGTGAGAGTAAAAGCATAGGTGAGACAACCAAAAGTTTTGAGGTTCGTGTAGGATGGTGGTGTTTGGAAAAGAAACTCATATGGAGTGTTATTTTGAATGGTAGGAATGCATAGTCTAGTAATCAAATAGGTAGCATGACACAGGGAAAATGACCAAAAACATTTGGGTAGCTTGACATGGAATAAAAAGGATCTTGTGACATTAAGAAGGTGTCTATGCTTTCTCTCAATTGTGGAGTTTTGTTGAGGTGTTTCAACATAACTTCTTTGGTGCAAAATACCTAGATAAGCATAGTAAGAAGGCATAATAAACTCATATCCATTATCACTTCTAATGGTTTTAATTTTGCATGAAAATTGAGTTTGACAATAAGTGATAAAGTTCTTAATATGTTGTCTTGTTTCAGATTTGTTATTCATGAGAAAAGTCCATGTATATCTTGTAAAATCATCAATAACAATTAAAAAATAACAAAAACCATCTAAAAAGGGAATGGAGATAGTGCCCCATATGTCCATATGCACTAAACCAAATCTATTAGAAGATACATAATTACTAATGGGAAAGGAAAGTTTGCATTTCTTAGCTAAATGGAAAGTATAACAGAGAGATTGTTTATTGTATGTGACAACAAAAAAATTCTTAGACATATTGAGTAAAACCTCATTTGAGGGATGACCTAAATGATGATGCCACAAAGTTGTGTCAGCAATATCATAATCCTTAAGACTAACAGAATTACATGAACTAACATGGTTGGAATTGTGAAGAAGGAGTTTGTGGATGATGTAAAAACTATGATGTTGAGTCACTTGTCTAATCATCCGTTTGGTAGACACATCCTGAATTTGACAGGAATTGTGTAACAAAGTGATGTTTTAGTTAGATTTTTGACAGATTTTAGAGATAAAGATTAGGCTAAACTTAAATGTTGGTATGTAAAAGACATCATATAACTGAAAAATAGAATCAAGTATAACATTTCTAAAATAAGTTACAGCGATAGTACTACCATTAGGAAGATTAATGTAAACAAGATGGATAACATGTATATCAGAAAAACATTTGATATAAGGACAAACATGATGAGAAACCCTTGAATCAAGGATCCACATGGAAGGTATATTAGAGTAACTACCTGTGTTAACAATACTTGAGATTATTCCCTTGTCAGGTGTGGGAGTTTGGTCATTCTTTGAGTGTTGATGATCCTTTCTTGATTGTTGAAGTAGAAGCAATAGATGTTAATAGTCTTCTTTGGAAATAATACCCTCATTGTCTTGAGTCTGTGTAGGCTTGGAATCTGAAGTGTTCTTGGGATTCTTGTGGCGATATCCAGGAGGAAATCCATGCTTAAAGTAGCAGGTTTCCACAATGTGATTTGTCTTGCTACAATTAGTGCATACCATGGAGGGTTTTGAGTTTCCCTTTCCTTGACCACTAATATTGTTGTCGTTAGCATATAGAAAGGTTGATTTAGGGATAAAAGCAGATGCAGTAACCACTTGTTGTTGAGAAATTAGTGAATAAACACGACTAATGTTAGGGAGTGGATCAAGAAGTAATATCTATGTGCGAACACTATGGTAATTATTGTTCAAACCCTTCAAGAAATAAGTAATATATTCCATGTGATTGTAGTTACACACAACTTTGGCCAAATCACAAGTACATGGTGTAACACAAGTGCAAGAAGAGGTGGGATACAAATATTCAAATTCATCCAAAAGTATCCTGAGATCAGTGAAGTAGGTAGACAAAGATTTGTCACCTTGTTAGATGGAATGTAGCTCGCGTAGAAGATCGGAGAAACGAAAATGATTACCTTTGGTGAATCTTTCACAAAGATCTTCCCAAAGATCAAATGTTGAGTCGAAGCAAATGTTGTTTTCGGAGATGTGAGGAGATAGTGTTTTGTTAATCCATGAATGCACCATGTTATTCGCACGATCCCATAGCTCAAAATTTGGGTCGAAGACAGAGGGTTTGGGAAGAATGTCGTTGACAAAGATGAGCTTGTTATTGAAGGTGAGAGTGTAACGCACAAACTTGCTCCAGTTGTATAATTGTTATCATCTAAGGGAGGTGCAACAATGGTAGCACCAGGATTTTCTCTAGGATGCAGATAGAATGGATTCCTGGGATTCAAGATCGGATCAGAAAGATCGTTTGTTATGGTGGAATTGTTTGTAATTTCTTTGGTGGATGATTTTTCATCGAAATCGTCATCAGGAGTCATGAAAGATTTGGAAAAGGAAAGGATAAGGTTTGCGAATGCATAGGAATAAGATGAAGATGATTAGGGTTTTACTACTAATACCATATTACATGGATTGACATGGATTGAAAATGAAGAGAAAATGGTAAACATAATTTTAGCGCCATGATTTTGAATTGAATATAATTCCCACCTAATATAACTTATTAGGGGGAATAGAATTATATACAAGTAGAGTAATGAGTTTGTACAAAATAATGAAACAATAAGGCCCAATACCAAATAAGAAGAAATAAAGGTCTTTATATCCAATAGATAACTTGGATAAATATAAAGAGACAACAAATTTCTACGATAGGATGTTCTCTACATGTAATAGCAAGAGAAAAAATAGATGTTGTGCTTTGTGTGATAATTAAGTATTTAAATTTAAATAGCATAGAGTAAATAATTCACACAAAATAATTATACAGATTCATCCAACATAAAGATGATGATAAGATTAAGAGTCTGTTTGGTAAGACAAAAAAAAGAGCTTTTATCTTTTCAGCTCATTTTAATTAAAAAATTATGTTTGTTAACTGTCTTTTAGCTTTTAGCTTATAGCTTTTTAACTAGCTTTTAGCTTTTTTTCTCAAAAGCTATTTAAAGTAGCTTTTAACTTATGAATTTTTATTCCTAATTATACATTTATTATTTTAACTATATATATATATATATATATATATATATATATATATATATATATATATATATATATATATATATATATATATATATATATATATATATATATATATATATATATATATATATATATATATATATATATATATATATATATATATATATATATATATATATATATATATATATATATATATTTGTGTGTGTGTGTGTTCTGGACTGGGCTTGGGGCTAGCTCGCCGTTGGGCACAACCCAGTCCAACTCCACATTGAGGAAGGCCCAACACGGGACCAATATTCCGTATACGTTGGAGGCCATGCCCTCCACACGTTTCTCACACGTTCTCCATGTGCTCCTCATGCGGGAGAACGTCACCAACTGAACCTATGTCCTTGAGAATAGGTCATTCACTTTCCGAAGTTTATGGGAAGCTGACCCACGATGAAGACCACATGTTGGCCTTCCCTACCTCCATTTAGAATCCTGGAAGTCATCTGTTGTGGGCCTTATGATCCAGCCCACAGTAGATGACCATTAGCCTAGTGTTGGGGGCACATTATAAATACCCTCTTCCACAGGAGGGTCAGGCATTCTAATTCATACCCATTTTCTGTACTTGCTCTTTCTCCTTCACTCTGAACCTCACTTTTCCATCGAAGTGTCTTGCAGGTACACCCCCTCCTCTTCTCCACCACTGGTGAACTCGGAGCTCATGACGTGTTGTTGGCCATTGGATATTCTTTTGATCCCGGTAAGATCAGTGGCGCAGTCTGTGGGAACTTTGATCCACTGTCTTCTATTTCCTTGAAACTTAAAGACCAAAGCAACTTTTCAAGTACCTACTAATCATCATGGCCGATCAAAACGATGTCGATCACATTCACGAAATCATTTTCACTACCAGCAGTGACCACAACGACAACGGAACTACCGTTGCTGAAGAGGGTGACCCCCGAGACGGTCTCATCGCCTCTCCCTACTCTGACGAAGTGACCTATAACACCATCCAACATCCACGCTTTGAGAATCCAGGAGTCTTTCAACCAATTCTCGTACCATCTGGCACCGATCCTACCACGGTGGCCCTATTCGCTACGATCAACCAAACCAATTTCATGATCTTCCAACAAAATGAAAGGTTTAGAATGCTCTAGAAAGACCGTCAGTCACACTCTCCTTCATGGAGACACCGACAACCTGACCCTCGTAGCTCGTCCCAGTGACGACGAGACACCCGTCCACACTCACTCCCGCAGAGACACCAATGGGATGAGGCTCAAAGCCTCTCCCCGTAAAAACCCAGACGTCGACCGCGGCTAGAGAGTCCACAAGCCACGATTACCCAGAAGCGGGATCACACTCCTACCCAAAAAGAACGGTGCTCTCAGGCTCCCAAAAGGAGTAAATCCGGAGGGCAAATAATGAAGTCAAAGGGTCGACCAAGAAACTCGTCGTGCCGCGGCAGAAGCCCTCAGTACGACCACTTCCCATCGTGCTCACCAGTCTGAAGCAACGAAGACGACCTCCGAGGTCCGCTGTCCTGAGCAATTATGGAGACTCCCTTCCCTGTCGAGATAGAAAAACCATTGAGTTTGGAAACCTACGATGACACGACAGACCGAGACGATCACATAGAGAATATCAATGTGATGCTAGACTACCACAACGTTAGAGGTGCCATCAAGTGCCAACTCTTCTCCACGAATCTGAGAAAGTGTGCAATTGCATGGTATAAGACCCTCGATGATGAGTCCATCACCTCCTAGAAGGACTTGAAAATGCAGTTCACCAGGCACTTCACCGCCTTGGTGACGAGCTGAATCCTAGGGTTGACGATTTAGAGTTGCTCAACCGCGCATTTGAAACCCAGATCGAGGGTACCCAAGCAGTCCTGCTCGCGTTCCTGGATCTGGGAAATCAGCCCATCTCACGTTGACAAGGCTTTCTCCTTGGAGGGCGTCACTGCAGTCTCTAACTCAGTGACCCTCGCCTTGAGGCGTTGGCTCTCCTTGACTTCCTTATTCATCTTCTCTTGCATATCATCCATTTTGTGGTAAAGCCTAGCCTGGATCTCATACTTCGACTTGTAGTCAAAGAAGTCGTTCTCCAGTTTGGTCTTCTTCGCCTCAATGGTCTCCTTCACAGCCTACACCCTGCTTAGCTCGGTAAGGGGGTAGGTCTCGTCATTCAGAGTCAGGGCGGCCTCCAAGACCCTCATAATAGCAACCGCATCTTCTGATAGCGCTTTTCTCCTACTCTCTCTATCGACGGCCAGGATTACCTTGGAGTCCTGTTCGGGCACAACCAGAGAATTGTCTCCACCAAAGATCCCCTTGTGAAGATAACAAGGGGGTAACTCAAACTTTTCCATGACAACACGCTTCGTGAGGTCGATGGGCCTAGAGTTTTCAGCATGCTGCCTCTTGGGTGGATTCTCTTGAGAAGATGGAGACTGGCTGCCATGGGGCGAGGAGGAAGAACCCCCAAGGTGCTGGTCGATCTTCGACGACTGTTATACTCGGCCGACGCGGCCCTTGGTGGCCTTCTTGGCACCCCTGCTCGTCGCGATCTTGAGAATGCGCTCTTGAAGGCTCGACATTTAACCTACAACAAAGAAAAGAACACTGGTTAATATAATAAGGAAGAATAAGCGGGCACACAAGTTAGGAACACACTCGCTACCTAAGAGCCTCAAGGCTTCCCCGTTGGAACTACACTGGAGGAGTGCCTTGGTATTGATTAGCCGAACCTCGAAAGAAACCTTATCGTCCTCGTTACGAATGAAGCTCCCATATTTGTTCATGTACTTGGAGGGGGTAAAGTTGTCAACAAACACCACCGTCTTCTCGTAAGCAAGCTGATCCTCAGCATCAGGCTCATGGGCCTTCGTGATGTAGTGGTCCTCCCTTTGTCAAAGTGCCCTTTGCCACTCGAGGGGAAACTTCGACTCTGGCTTCTCCACCTCTTGCCCGTCCACATTCTCAACCATGCGTTCGAACAAAAAATCAATGACGACGTGCGATATAGGCTTCATGAGGAAGTACTTATCCTTAAAGGAACGAACGGAGTCCAGGTATGTTCTACACAGCTTCCTCGACTATTTGAAGGACACCCAATTGTGTTGTCCAAATCAAGACTGCCGCTGAAGATGGAAAAGACGAAAGAATAGTGGGAGCGTGGCGCCGATATGGAGGTGCTGGCGCACGAGCTCACATGCTCGCACAAATGCAATCGTGTTCGGGTGGAGCTAACAGGGCACCAAGTTCAACCATAGGAATGCCCCCACCTGAAAGTCACTGAAGGGTAGACAAAGCCCTGCCTCCTGAAAGACAAACTCATACATGGGGAAACGCATCCCCTCATATGACGAGCATATCAAATCCATTTCCTTAGGTTTGTAGACCTCCCAGCTCACAGGGGCCCCTTCCTCTAGGTCCTCAACGGTCGTGGAGGTATCCGAGTCGTCAAAAGTAAAACGTGAAGCAATGTTTCGGGGTTCCTGCCCGACCCAACCCAACTATGATTCAACATCTACGTCGGCCAAGTTGGCTTCGACATTTGCATCGACCAAGTCGACTTTGGCGTGTGCGTCAACCGTAGTAGCGTCCTCGGGCTTTTGAGCCATTTAACCTGAAAAGCAGAGGAAAACAGTGAATTCAACGTTAATATCAAATCCACTCTTCCACTGTAAATCAAGTGAAAGGGCGTGGAAAATCTCGAGGATACGTCCTCGAGCAAAGCCCTTGTCGACAAGTGCGTAGTCATAAGGAACTTCTCCTCGACACAAGACATGAAGCCTACTTCACAGGGGAGGGACTTCTCGACACGAAAATTCCTTATCAGAACCTTCAAAGGGAAGAAACCTCCTCGACGCGAGAATTTTTAGCAGATTCTATACCCCTGCATGGAGAAAGTCTCTCCGACGTTAAACACAGCGAGGACGCGAAAGCCTCATGAGTTCCCCGGGATCTTCATCGGAAACATCATGAGTTCCCCAGAATCTTCATGAGCTTCTCAGAATCTTCATAAAAAACTTCATGAGTTCCACAGAATCTTCATGAGTTTCCCGAAAACTTCACCAGAAACTTCATCGAAACCTCATGAAGTTTGTCAGAAGTTCAAGAACACGCTGGAAAATTCATAGAAATTGCTAGAAGACGCATAACTTCATCGCGAAGTTCACGAGCGCTCGAGAGCATGCATTCTTAAAGATACATTCTAGAACTAACGACTAGCATACTAGCTAGAAAAGACAGAGGAAACTTACGTGTATGAAGGAGATTTTGGAAACCTGCGGTGGCAAGAGAAGAACTAACGGCGACAACGTCGAGCGAGCGTTGGAGAGAGTAGAAGAACTTAAGGAATTCATGAAGAGCTTGAGTACTACGAGCGTAACAAATGAATCTCATCTCCTCGTATTTATATCCGCTAGCACGCAAAACGAATCGTCGCCTAGACCCTCGAGTATCCCTACTCATAGGCCATCAGATGCATTATTATTTTTAACATGCGGCTCAAAAGACGTCACACTTGTCTTTTCAAAGCCCAACACACGGCTCGAGGAAATGACGTGTCCGTCCGTTCCACCTCCCTTACTTATCCCAAAGTTCGTCGTTCCAAGTCTTGCCTGTAATGCTCGACTCCCACATTGTGTCGCGAGCACGTCCTCGAGGAAAGGTTTAAAGCAAGTCACATTGTCGAGCACAGATAACAACCTTGGACCCCTCGCGAGTACATGGCCTCGACATAATCGAAGTTGAATCCTGCCGCCGAGCACACATAAACCTCACGGGCAGCGGCTTCGAGAAATCTCACACATGATCACTCCATCGGGCGCAAGAAGTGACTTCTGTGTTTCCTCGCAAGCATCATTCTGTAAGGTCACGGCCACGAATCCGAACAAATTCTTTCCTCACCTTCATCTCTCATTGATATGCGAACTGACTCTATGTCATTACTCCCTTAAGTGGGAGCAACGACTTGAGGGGCTCCTGTTCTGGACTAGGCCTGGGGCTGGCCCACCGTCAGGCATAACTCAGTCTAGCTCCACGTTGAGGAGGTTCAACACGGGCCCAATCTTCCATAGCCGTTGGAGACCACGCTCTCCACACGTTCCCCCCACACATTCTCCACATGCTCCTCACGCGGGAACACGTCATTAGCTGAACTCACGTCCTTGAGAATAGGTCATCCACTTTTCGGAGTTCTTGGGCAGCTGACTGATCGGGAAAATAGCAAGTGTACTATTTTTACCAATTGTAGTAATAAGGGAAAAGTCCCAAGTATCGATCTCGAGGACTGCGTAGTAATTAATGGAATTTTAGGATTCAATTGAACAAAAGGTCTAGTGGGTTGTTTGGTAGCAGAGTAATATCACACGTAAATACGGACTTAATTAATTAATCTAAGAACAGTGTTAGGGGAGTGGAGACTATACGAGTAAAGACCCTGTATGATTATTCTACTATACTAGTTATTAACCTTAATTTATCAGTTGGCCACTTTAGTTGCCTTAATTCCTTAATGGAAACCCTTTGATGATTTTCCTATTCACTAATTCCTCAGTGTCCCTGAAAAACATCAAGAAATAGTTCCGACCATAAAATACGTGATACGGGATATCCTCATTCCTAAGCAATATCGACCGTGATACTATTTTGCAAAAGTGTTAGGTTGACTTTCCAGACTAAGCCTAAGCACCATTCGAATTCTACTTACCAATATGAATACGAAGAGGATTAATGCAAAATCAAATATATTAAGGTAAAAACATAGTTCTCATAGAATAATTAAACAAACGTCATTACATCGCATTAAGAACCACCCCCTAACAACTTGGGGGTTTAGCTACTCATGTTCTTGGGAAACATAAAAGTAATTAGAATTAAAAAGGAGAAGATCATTACAATGCACGTTGAAATCCTTGGATCATCAATTGCTTCCGCTTTTGATCGATCCTCTGTTTCCAGCCGAATTCTCCTCTCAGTTGTCAATCCTAATCTCTGTTCCAAGAAATCTTTTTTCCTTTCTAAAATGTGCCTCTTATATCTAAATTCAAATTACATAGCGAAATGTCTCAAATGCCCTTCGAAATAGGTCTGACAGCAAAAAATAGAAAACAGAGAAATTTCACGTTCAGTGGCCCTGACACGGGCCGTGTTGTGCAACACGGGTGGCCGTGTCAGGCTGCTGGCTTCTTTTGGGGCGTGTTCCTCTCCAAGGGCTGCAACACGGGCCGTGTTACATGACACAGGCACCCGTGTTGCAAGTCTGAGTCTTCTTTTCTCATCAGCTTTGGTCCACCCGTGTCTGCCAATCGTGTCCTTCATGACACGGGCCGTGTTGTGCAACACGGGTACCCGTGTTGCAGCTCTGAGTTCCCTTTTTCGCCTTTTCTTTTCCTCCGAATGCGGTGCGATTGTCGTGCTCTCCATTCCTGCCAAAAACACACTGAAAGAAACCAAATCAAACGCACCAGCGGCAAAAGCAACATAAACTTAAAAATAAGACTCGAAGACACACAACTACGAGTAATGCAGATAATCACAACTAAAGCTTCGAAAATTAGATAAAAACATTGCGAAATTAACCACAAACAGCGTTTGAAAACACAACTGAAATCCACCGATCAAACTCCCCCGAACTTGAACTTTTGCTTGTCCTCAAGCAACAAGCTCACCAACCCGAACTTAATATCTCTTCTTTTTTTCTTCTAACGGAACCGTCCATAGAATTGTGAGTTACGGTGATAATACTCATACTTGACTTCTCATTCCAAGTCCCCTAGGATTTATCTCGGATTTTCCCTCAAAACAGGTAACCTGCAAACACTAGACTGCGGCAAACCACAGACCTCAGTCTCCCTATGGGTAACCTCTCCGACTATGCTTTGTACTTAAGTCTTCTTTTTCGATTTTCCTCCCTTTCATTCGGACAATCACTATATGGCTTTTATGATTTTCCTCGTGCGCACAAGATTTATCAATCTTTTTCTGGCACTGTTATTCTTTTTGAATGGCTTTCAGGTTCGACCGTCGTTGGGCTGAATAACCGGATGAGGGTTACCCAACTTAGAAGGATTAGTCGCCTACTTGCCCCTTTTTGTTTGTTTTTTTTTTCTCTGTGCCTTGACTCTATATTTTTCATTATCCTTGCACACACGATTATTTTTTATGGAGCCTGATTGTCAAAATAAACTACTCAGGGGTACTTCTCAGATCAAAGCACTATGGTACAAATCTACACGTCGAACTCGTTCCTCTTTGGGAAACCCAGGGTGTTGGCCTTTTACCTATCTCTCAAGATTATCCCAATTTCATCCTCACGGTTCTTTTCTGAGTATTCTATATACTTTCTCATCACCTCACTCAACATCTTCACTCAACAGTTCCCCAACCAACAATTTTTTTTGCTCAATGTCAGGGGGGTCTTCCTGTGGATCGCTATCATGTTCTCAAACTAACACTGGACTGGAAATTAAATAGACAAATAACAGCAACAGAATTGAAAACACACAAATAACATAAAAACACAAAATAAAATAAAACACAAATAAAATACCCCCACACTAGAATTCAACAGTGTCCTCACTGTTGGAACACTAGTAGCAGGGGACTCACAGAGTTCATGGTTGCGGAGGTTGGTCGCGCATCATCATCTGCCGCATCCATTCATGCATCTCACCGATCAACCTGCCTTGTCGGATTTGCTCGTTCCCTTGTCTTGTCTGCTCCTCGCCTTGCCTCGTCTGCTCACTTCGGAGATGGCACATCTCATTCTCCATCCAGTCCCATTCTTTTTTAGATAAGCTCCATGAGCCTGAGCCTGATTCCTGATGGGGTGACAATCGAGTAGGCGGTATAGGCGCTTCTTCTACCTGATCGCCTTCATCCTCAAAGAATTCTGCACCTGTACCATCATAAAATTGGTCTTCTTCATCCTGCAGGGGGCTCTCATATAGCCAGTTATTCACATTTTGAATACTAATAAAGTCAGGGGCAGGTAAAGCAAGGAGATGACTGTTTCGGCTTACCAAGGAATAGTAATTATCAAAGACACGAGGAATACCTTGGGCAGTCAGTGTGGCAAGATCTATTTTTGTCTTACCTGTAACAGTGGGTTCCTCTCTCAAGAGAGCACCATGGCCAAAGTGATTCGCGATTTGAGTAATCATACCACCTACACTTATTTCGCCTGAAGGTGCATTCGCAACCCTCTTCAGGTGATCAGCTGCAAAGGCAGCTACATTAATGAGCTCGTGATTGGCCATGCCGTACATGAAGTACAACTCCCTCTGAGTCGCTACCCCTGTGTTGTCACCCCTGCCGAACAGTGTATATGCCAATCCCTTTTGAGCGTACCTGAAACAAGGGTTATGGATACAAGAAGTTTTTGCCGCTTTCGCGACATAACCAGTTCTTCCTGTAATAGCCTTCCAAAAGTCCCCTGCACTAAAATTTCCCGGAGGGGCTCCGGGACCAAAATTGGGGAGCTTCAGAATATCTCCTAATTCGGCTATGGTCAGTATCAAATAACCTAAACCGCAGTGTACCATAATATTCTTCCTCCACCCCCGTCCACCTGTGCTTCAACTAAAATTCTAAAGTGCTCAAAAATTCAACAGTTATGCGCTCATAAGTTGGCGCTTCTAATTGCATAAATTCTAACATCCCCAGAGTGTGAAACATCCTATGGACCTCTATTCTCAGCCCTAGATTATCAAGCGTAGTGTTACAGATATACCTTGTGGGCGTGAGTTTACGCTTGATGATGTTAGAGTACTTTTTCTGATGATCCGGGTCTTCAAAGAGTATGCCGTGAGGGTTCGCCATACGGTGTGCTCTCTTTCTGGGGCGTGAAGTTTCCGCCACTGCTTTTCCGGTATCTCTACGAGGAGGCATTCTGAACCTGCAAAACACAAACAACACAGATGGTTCGAAAAATTTCGAAATCCCTGTTAGTGAAAAACGAAACCGTAGAATTAATCACAATGATGAGTAGAGTGTTTTTTGTGAAGGACGGAAGTGGTTCCGGTGAGTGGGTGTGGTAGATAATGAAGCTTTTGTGTAGAGAGGGTTATGGAGGTTAAGGGTTTTGTGAGGGAGAAGAAGGAGGAAGATGAAAAAATGATAGGAATTGTGTGATGGGTAATGATAAGTGGGGGTTTAAGTGGTGGGCCCCACGGGGTAAAAATTGAAAATTCTGACCGCGCCTTGCAACACGGGCCGTGTTGCACAACACGGGCACCCGTGTTGCTCCCCCTGTAGAATATATTTTTTTTTCAAAGTCACGCCTCTGCAACACGGGCCGTGTTGCACAACACGGGCACCCGTGTTGCTCCACTGGTCCACCTGTTTTCCAACTTCCTCTTTTCTGTCATGCTGGGCCTGACACGGCCCGTGTTGTACAACACGGCCACCCGTGTCAGGGTGCTGTTTCTCATATTTTTCTTCTCCTCTGGTCTCCAACATTTTCTTTCACCGATGAACTGCGAGTTTAGCAAAACCTGTTAAAACAAAAACAAAATGAAAACGTGTAAATGAAATACGTGGGTTGCCTCCCACGAAGCGCTTCGTTTAACGTCGCCTGGCTCGACGGTCCGTCATCGTATCACGTGAGATGAACGACACCGTTGCAATCCTTCTGTTGTCCCTCGTAGTAAGGTTTCAGACGCTGACCATTTACTTTAAAAATGTCTCCATTTGCTGGATTTTTCAGCTCAACTGCTCCGTGCGGAAATGTCTTATGTACTACAAATGGTCCAGACCATTTTGATTTAAGCTTTCCCGGAAATAGTTTCAGTCGGGAGTTGTACAACAGTACTAATTGTCCTTCCCGAAATTCTTTCTTCTGAATACGTCGATCATGCCATTTCTTTGCTTGATCCTTGTACATTTTTGCATTCTCATAAGCCTGATTCCTGAATTCCTCTAGCTCATGGAGTTGGAGTGTTCTGGACTCTCCTGCTCTGGTGAGGTCTAGGTTAAGAACTTTTGATGCCCATAATTCCTTGTGTTCTAACTCTAGAGGCAGATGGCAAGTTTTACCATAGACCAGTTGGTACGGGGACATACCAATGGGTGTTTTGTATGCAGTGCGATACGCCCAGAGAGCGTCGTCCAGCTTTACTGCCCAGTCCTTACGGGATGCACGCACTGTTTTCTCCAATATCTGTTTGAGTTGTCGATTTGACACCTCGACTTGCCCGTTGGTTTGAGGATGGTACGGAGTAGATATTTTGTGCTTCACATTATACTTAAGGAGTAGCTTTTCCATGAGATGATTTAGGAAATAAGTTCCTTCATCACTTATAAGGGCCCTTGGTACTCCAAACCGTGAAAATATGTTCTCCTTCAGAAATCTGACCACTACTTTAGCATCATTTGTTGGTAGTGCCACTGCTTCTACCCATTTCGAAACATAGTCAACTGCTACCAGTATGTAGTATTTTCCAAATGATGGTGGGAATGGTCCCATAAAATCAATCCCCCAAACATCAAACAACTCTACTTCTAACATGGAATTTTGCGGCATCTGGTTTCTTTTCGAGATATTCCCAGTCCGTTGACATCTGTCGCATTCCTTAACGACGTTCTGGGCATCCTTGAACAAAGACGGCCAATACAACCCTGATTGGAGGACTTTGGCTGCGGTGCGGTCGCCACTGAAATGCCCTCCATAATCTGAATTATGACATGCTTCGAGCACCTTTCTTTGCTCGTTTTCCGGAACGCATCGTCTGATCAGTCCATCCACCCCTTTCTTGTAAAGAAACAGATCATCCCATAAGTAGAACCTGCAGTCATGAACAAACTTTTTCCGTCTGTTAGAATCAAAATCGTCGGGTATGAGACCACTGACTAAATAGTTGGCGTAATCCGCAAACCAAGGAACGCCATGAATAACTAGGATGTGTTCATCAGCAAACTCATCCTTTATCGGGCGCTTTTCCTCGTTCTCTTCAATTGGTGACATTCGTGAGAGGTGATCAGCCACAATATTTTCACATCCTCTCTTATCTCGAATCTCCACATTGAATTCTTGGAGAAGAAGGATCCATCTCAGCAGCCTGGGCTTTGACTCCTGTTTAGCAAAAAGATATTTTAACGCAGCATGGTCAGTATAAACAATCACTTTAGAACCTAACAGATATTGCCTAAATTTGTCAAAGGCATACACCACCGCTAGCAACTCCTTCTCAGTAGTTGCATAATTCATTTGTGCTGGGCTCAAAACGTGACTCGCGTAGTAAATAACATGCAAAAGCTTTTCTTTCCGCTGCCCCAATACAACCCCTACTGCGATGTCACTGGCGTCACACATGATCTCAAACGGCAGCGACCAGTCTGGGGCTATCACAATTGGTGCTGACACTAACTTGTTTTTCAGGTTCTCGAATGCATCAGCACATTCCTTATTGAACACAAACGCCGTTTCCTTGACTAACAAAGACGTCAACGGTTTAGCTATCTTAGATAAGTCTCGTATAAACCTGCGGTAGAACCCTGCGTGATCCAAGAAGCTTCGGATACCTTTCTCGTTTACGGGTGGTGGTAACTTGGATATTACTTCCACTTTTGCTTGATCAACTTCGATCCCTTTGTGTGAGATTTTGTGACCAAGGACGATGCCCTCTCTCACCATGAAATGACATTTTTCCCAATTCAGGATCAAGTTACTTTCCTGACATCTCTGCAAAACAAGTGACAGGTTAGTTAAGCAATCATCAAATGATGACCCGAAAACCGAAATATCATCCATGAAGACTTCCATATGTTTCTCGAGCATATCCGCAAAAATGGAAGTCATGCATCTTTGAAACGTGGCCGGGACATTACATAACCCGAATGGCATCCTCCTATAAGCAAAAAATCCGTACGGGCATGTGAAAGCTGTCTTCTCTTGATCCTCCGGTGCAACCGCGATTTGGTTGTATCCGGAGTATCCATCTAGAAAGCAGCAGTAATCGTGCCCAGCCAATCTTTCTAACATCTGATCAATAAAAGGCAACGGGAAGTGATCCTTTCTGGTGGCTAAATTAAGTCTCCTATAATCAATGCATACCCTCCAACCAGTGACGGTACGCGTAGGAATCAACTCATTCTTGTCATTAGTCACCACAGTTGTACCTCATTTCTTAGGCACCACGTGAACAGGGCTCACCCATGAATTGTCGGATATAGGATAGATAAGCCCAGCATCCAATAATTTCACCACTTCCTTTCTTACGACCTCCTTCATAACGGGGTTCAGTCTTCGCTGGGGCTGCACAACCGGTTTATGGTCCTTCTCCATAAGGATTTTGTGCATGCAAACTGTAGGACTTATACCTTTTAAGTCTTCGATTTTCCAACCAATAGCACTCTTAAATTTTTTAAGAACCCCAATCAGTTGTTTCTCTTGGACACTTTTCAAACTAGAGCTGATAATGGCGGGACACTTTTCCTCGGTGTCTAGAAACACATATTTGAGATTTTCCGGCAGTTGTTTCAATTCTGAACCTTTAGGCTTTTCGTCATTACCCTCCAGCGCTATAGGTTGCCGTAAGTCCTCCCAGCGGTGTGGTCGGGATCCCCTTTGGAATGGTCGAGTGTCCAACATTTCGACTACCTCTCTATCATTCTCATCTACTTCTTTGTCTTCCTTAAAGATTGACATGCTTAACACTCTCTCCAGGGGTAGTTGGGTGACACTCTCCAAATGTTCGGTCTCTACGACCTGTTCTAGTACTTGTATGTTGCTACTGGTGCCACGATCCTGTTTATGCTTCATGGTATTACTAACATCAATTTTTAACTCCTCGTCATATACTTTCAAGGTCAGGGTGCCGCCTTCCATATCTATCATGACTCTTCCGGTTTTCAAGAATGGTCGGACCAAAATTAACGGTATTTCTTCATCTTCCGGCATCTCTAGGATCACAAAATCAACCGGAAACACAAATTTATCTACCTTAACTAGTACATCTTGAACCACTCCATATGGCCGCTTAACTGAATGATCAGCAAACTGAAGGGTCATCCGAGTGTCTTGAACCGCACCGATATCCAATTTTTTGTAGATAGACAAGGGCATGAGGCTAATACTTGCTCCCAAATCAATTAAAGCTCTGTTGAATGACCTATCGCCAATAGTGCATGGGATAGTAACAGCTCCACTGTCTTTCTTCTTGACCGGAATTTTCAGACCCTGCAAAATAGCACTACAAGTTTCCGTTAGAATAACAGGGTCGGACTCACTCGTCCGCTTCTTAGCAATGATGTCCTTCATGAATTTTGCATAGGTGGGCATTTGTTCTAGTGCCTCCAACAACGGAATGTTCAGCTCCAACTTCTTAAACATCTCCAGGAACTTCTCGAAATTCTTCTCTTGCTGTCCTTTCTTCTTATTTCTTGAGGGGTATGGCAGCTTGATCACCGGTTTCGGTTCTACCACTTTTTCTTTAGTTACCGGTACCGGTGTCACCACTTCTTCCTCGACTGTTTCATTCTCTTTAATTTCCAGCTCCACTTCAATCATCTGATTATTTAGTTCCGTTTCCTCTTCTCCTACTTCCTTGGCTTTTCCACTTCTTGTTACTACCGCCTTAATTTGGTGGTGATCCTTCGGATTTGGTACTGTGGCACTAGGAAGTGTACCCGGCGCTTGTGAACTTGCTAGATGTTGGGCAATTTGACTCATTTGTACTTCAAGATTCTTTATGGATGCTCCAGCATTCCTGAAGTTACTCCTTGTCTCTTCTTGAAATTGAGAACTTTGGGCGGCCATTTTCTCAATGGCCACTTCCCAATCAGCTTTTCGAGGCGCTTGTGGTTGATATTGAGGTTGGTACGGTGTCTGCTGGTACTGCTGTGGCTGAGGTTGATACGGTTGTTGGCCTTGAACCGGTTTTTGCACATTACCTTGTTGATCTTTCCATGAAAAGTTTAGGTGATTCTTCCAACCAGGATTATATGTGTTGGCGTAAGGATTGTTCTGCCTCAACATATTAATCTGTTCCACTTGCTCTTGAGTTGCTACACAATGCATTGTAAAGTGTGGCCCACCGCATATTTCACAAGGTGCTGCTTGAACTGGCTCAACCTGTGCTACTACCTGAGTTTCAACATTCATTTTCTTTAACCTTCTCTCTACCTCAGCGGTGATCTGATCCTCCATTTTAACAACCTGGTCTGCCAGCTTTAGATCAATCTTACCTTCCGGTTGGTTAACCGTGCGATCATACAACTCAAGGTGCTCGTTCGCGGCGATTGCTTCTATGATCCTTCTAATACCTATGGCCGTTGAGAAGTTGGTTGAGCCACCGGCAGCAGTATCTATGAGCTGTTTCGTTTTGAGTCGTAATCCATTCACAAAGTTTTGCATCTGCTCCGTGGCGTCCATGTTATGAGTAGGACATGTTGTAAGACACCTCTTAAACCGCTTATATGCATCCCCTAAAGATTCTCCTTCTTTTTGCTTGAAGTTGACAATGTCTTATCTTTTCCGGATGAACACTGAGGCAGGGAAATACTCATTCAGGAACGCAGTTTCCATCTCTTGCCATGTTGTGATACTCCCAACGGGAAGCGAGTAAAACCATTCTTCCGCATCATTAGTGAGTGTGAACGGGAACATAACTAATCTCTTGGCCTCTTCGGAATGTCCTTCTATTTTCAGCGAAGTGGTGGTTGTAAGGAATCTCTGAAGATGTTTATTTGCATCTTCGTTGATTCTTCCGGCGAACGGCTTGCTCTCCAACTGACGGATGGTGGAAGGGTGTAGCTGAAAATGCGCAGCATTCACCGGTTGATTCACAATGGTCATCCGGTTCAGTTGAGCATTGGCCCCTCCATAGTCTCCTAGCAGTCTTTCAGGCTGAGGTGGATTTCCAGCCATTTGAACAGTCTCAGGTGGTGTCTCTCTCTCTTCGGAGTCGCTCTGCACGAATATAATTTCCTCTATTTCTTCCAGTCTTTTAACTTTAGCTAATCTCCGTCTTTCGTGTAATGCTCGTTCTGGTTCTGTATCAAAAGAATATTTAGCTGAGGCCTGACCTCGCATACACAATTAGACAAGCGTTAGATAATAAACGGATAAAAGTTATGCAGTAAACAATAAAATTTTAGTCGCAGAGCAACAAAATTTCTTTGGATTCTAAAAACAATGTTAATTTGGCAGTCCCCGGCAACGGCGCCAAAAACTTGATCGGGAAAATAGCAAGTGTACTATTTTTACCAATTGTAGTAATAAGGGAAAAGTCCCAAGTATCGATCTCGAGGACTACGTAGTAATTAACAGAATTTTTAGGATTCAATTGAACAAAAGGTCTAGTGGGTTGTTTGGTAGCAGAGTAATATCACACGTAAATATGGACTTAATTAATTAATCTAAGAACAGTGTTAGGGGAGTGGAGACTATACGAGTAAAGACCCTGTATGATTATTCTACTATACTAGTTATTAACCTTAATTTATCAATTGGCCATTTTAGTTGCCTTAATTCCTTAATGGAAACCCTTTGATGATTTTCCTGTTCACTAATTTCTCAGTGTCCCTGAAAAACATCAAGCAATAGTTCCGACCATAAAATACGTGATACGGGATATCCTCATTCCTAAGCAATATCGACCGTGATACTATTTTGCAAAAGTGTTAGGTTGACTTTCCAGACTAAGCCTAAGCACCATTCGAATTCTACTTACCAATATGAATACGAAGAGGATTAATGCAAAATCAAATATATTAAGGTAAAAACATAGTTCTCATAGAATAATTAAACAAACGTCATTACATCGCATTAAGAACCACCCCCTAACAACTTGGGGGTTTAGCTACTCATGTTCTTGGGAAACATAAAAGTAATTAGAATTAAAAAGGAGAAGATCATTACAATGCACGTTGAAATCCTTGGATCATCAATTGCTTCCGCTTTTGATCGATTCTCTGTTTCCAGCCGAATTCTCCTCTCAGTTGTCAATCCTAATCTCTGTTCCAAGAAATCTTTTTTCCTTTCTAAAATGTGCCTCTTATATCTAAATTCAAATTACATAGCGAAATGTCTCAAATGCCCTTCGAAATAGGTCTGACAGCAAAAAATAGAAAACAGAGAAATTTCACGTTCAGTGGCCCTGACACGGGCCGTGTTGTGCAACACGGGTGGCCGTGTCAGGCTGCTGGCTTCTTTTGGGGCGTGTTCCTCTCCAAGGGCTGCAACACGGGCCGTGTTACATGACACGGGCACCCGTGTTGCAAGTCTGAGTCTTCTTTTCTCATCAGCTTTGGTCCACCCGTGTCTGCCAGTCGTGTCCTTCATGACACGGGCCGTGTTGTGCAACACGGGTACCCGTGTTGCAGCTCTGAGTTCCCTTTTTCGCCTTTTCTTTTCCTCCGAATGCGGTGCGATTGTCGTGCTCTCCATTCCTGCCAAAAACACACTGAAAGAAACCAAATCAAACGCACCAGCGGCAAAAGCAACATAAACTTAAAAATAAGACTCGAAGACACACAACTACGAGTAATGCAGATAATCACAACTAAAGCTTCGAAAATTAGATAAAAATATTGCGAAATTAACCACAAACAGCTTTTGAAAACACAACTGAAATCCACCGATCACTGACCCAAGACGAAGACCACGTGCTGGTCTTTCCTACCTCCACTTAGGATCTTGACAGTCATTTATTGTAGGTCTTACGATCCAGCCCACGGTAGATGAGCGTTGATGGCACATTATAAATATCCTCCTCCATATGAGGGTCATGTATTCTAATTCATACTCACTTTCTGTACTTGCTCTCTCTCTTTCACTCTGAACCTCACTTTGGCATTGGAGAACCTTGCATGTACACCCCCTCCTCTTCTCCACCACCGGTGAACTTGGAGCTCACGACGTGTTGATAGCCACTAAATATTCTTCTGATCCCGGTAAGATCAATATATATATATATATATATATATATATATATATATATATATATATATATATATAATATTTACTATTAAAAAATTAATTTTAAAAGATTGAACTTATAAAAATTTTGAAGAATGCTATAGCAGATTTTTACTATTTTTCTCTAGATATTATTTTCATTTATTAATTATGAATTATATAATTAATTTAAAAATAGTATTGATAATTCTCAAATTATTGAAACATCGGAGGAGAATCAATGAAATCAATAAAGGTGGAGAAAATCTAGAGTTTTATTGTAAAATATTAGACAATAAACTTATTTTTGTTATTATTTTAGATTAATATAATTAAATTCAAAATTATAATTTATTAAATTCATTATAAAATTAAGAAGAAAAAAAACTATATTTTACGAAAGAATGAGTTAAGCAAATCAAAAATTTTAGTTAGTAAGATTATTTTTATTAAACTCATTACAAAATTATAATTTATTAAATTCATTATAAAATTAAGAAGAAGAAAAACTATATTTTACGAAAGAATGAGTTAAGCAAATCAAGAATTTTAGTTAGTAAGATTATTTTATGAAATATCTCTATTTCAGGTATGATTTGTTGGTTCTTTTATTCATCGAATTTTGTTGTCAATATATTTATAATAAATAGCAAAACTCATAAAATTTATATACAAATTTATATATTTTAATGATATATTCAATTTTTTTATATATATTAAAATTATTTTGCATTTTATTATTAATACATTTACTTTTATCGAATAAAAAATAATTTAATAATATAATAAAATAATGAAATCACAAATTTTTTAAAGTAAAAATATTCATTTAAGTTATTTTATAATTATCAATTAGTGTAACAACTAATTTCCCAAACACTCAAATTAATTTATCAGTTACCGTCTATCTATTATAAATTATCCGCCATAAGTTATCGAATATCACCTACAACTACCGACTAGTTTTATTGATCCCGATCTAAAACTCAAAGTTGAACCATGTAAGTAGTAGTCTAAGTCAAATTATGACTATTTTTATATACTAGTGGTAGTTAGAATCGAAGAGTCCACACCATGGTTTAAAAAATCAATATTTGTCAAAATCAAAAGAAATTTTAATCATCCTAATATGGACGGAAGTAGAGAGATTCCAGATTTCCAGTGGATGGGACCACTAGAGTATTAGTAGATCGTAGAGGTCAAATTTTGAGGCATAATATCAATGGTGACTTAGGCCACATGACATGACTTTTCCTTTTAGATGATTCACATGAAAATATACTATAAATATTTTACTTATTGTTTAAATGGCCCCCAACCCAAGGCCATAAATAGATTAAAAAAACTATAGTACAATAATTCATTAAAAAGCTTAAATATACTAAAAACATTTTACCCATTGTCTCCAAGACCAGAATCAGATTAAAATTATAGTACAATCATTCGTAAATAAATGTTAATTATAATTAAAATAATTATAGTACAATCATTCGTTAAATATACTAAAAAATTTTTTTAAAAAATCTCCTACCAGAGATTCTCTATCCACACAAAAGTCCTATTATTAAAACAAGAGCTATCCATTCCTGCCAAGAATTTCTACAAATCAAAAGCAAAATTTGTCACTATATTGGCTTCGTGTGTAAGCATGGTTGGTCTTAATTTCTTCTTAGTTGACTATAGTAGAGTATTAAATTTTGATGGAAGAAGAGTGTGTAGCTAGGGATAGGGTCAGAAAATTCATGTTGCAGCTGTGAACATCGAAATTAAATATATAAAAATCGTTTGAAATTATTTTAATATATAATTTATTACTCATGAAATTTGTGTACACAAAACAAATTACATATTGATTAATATTATTAATTTAAAATTTATAGATTAATTCAATAAAATATACGATAATAATTGATTAACATTATTAATTTAAAATTTATAGATTTATTTAATAAAATATATGATAGTAACAGTATAAAATTATTTTACGCTGTGTATATTTTATTTTCTCTTTATTTATTTAATTTTATTGTTTAAATATTCTTTCTTTTTTTTTCAACTGATATATACTAAATAATGTAAAATAATTTTATAATATATTTTAATAGGAAGTCAATAATCTTTTATGTCATTAAACTTTTTTTTAAATATTAGTATTATGTGACACAATATATACTATAATCGTGTTAACATATATAGTCGTTATTGGTTAACAATATACTTTTTTTTTTATAGAAAAATACTTTTAGTTTTATTAAAGGGTTGGAATGACTAAATATTTTCAACTCATTCCACATTTAATAAAAAAAATGAACAAAACGTTCTAAATTCAAAAAAATTATATTTACAATCATTTATTTGGTCAAGTTTTTAATTATATTATATTGTGAATTTATTCAGTGTTGAATGCACTGAATTTTGAATTAATTTTAAGATATTGTATTAATTGATGAACGAATATTATTCTTTTGACTGAGAATAAAAAATTCTTAATATAATCAAATTCAGTTAAATTATAAAGCACATGTAGTGAAAAATAAATATTTTTCTAGAAAAAGTAAATTAAAAAATATTAAAATTTCGTATTATGTTATTTTTTTAGTTATATAATAACAAAAAATAAAAGAAACGCGGTGTATGATTGGTTTTTCACCGTTGGTTCCGTTGATTGGTTATCACTGCAAGGGTTTATATATAGAGGAGAGATATGAAAGCCCTCTATTATCGCAGGTAGGAATAACAACAAAAATAAGTTCGAAATATTTCCGGTGGAGAAACCGCTTATTGTGACGGCTACGCTGGCGTTTGAAAGTCCAGCAACAACAACAACATTTAGCCGCCGCCACCACCACCACCTCTGTTAAGAACAATGGGAAAAAGAGGCGGTGAGATTAGTGGTCCAAACAAGGTTCATGATGATTCTATCGAAATTCCAGATACTGCACATCAAATCAGTAGCGGTTCGTACCTCGTACCTTAAACCTGTAACGTTTTGTCTATTCGTTTTATGATGTTTTTGTTTGTGTTTTTTTGAAGGGTTTATGTTTTATTTTTGAAGGGTTTATTTATCCTTTTCATTTACGAGATTTTTCGAAAATTCCCATGTTTATGGAGTTCAAGAATCACAATTCACATGTGCGTTTAAACGTTCCAGCTGAAACATTTTACGACATAGGGAGGGGAACGGACATAATTCTCATTCGTGACGCACTTTTTTTTGAATTACTATCAGCCACGGACATATGTTTTTTGAATTTCCAAAACTACCCTTTGTACTTTGCCATCAGAGTCAATTTTACTGTGAAATTTTGACTATTAAATTTTTTTTTATTTTGATGTGTCGGTGCCTTAAGTTTAGTTTAACGGATCACAATAATACAAAATTTGATTTTAAGAAAAAATTGTTCTAGACAGTTAAGGTTGGAATTGTCCTTTAATAAATGATGATTTTTTATCATTAATATTTTGTAGAACTTTTTTTCAACACCAATATACTGACCACTTTATTCCGATTTAGGGTAAATTAAATCCTGGTATTAAGTGATTTCAGTGATTTCAATTCTTTCCGAACACCCTTCCAGAAAATCTCTAGAAAAATACACAAGTTGTAGCTGAAAAACTAACGCTGAGTGTATATATTTATTAAAATCATATAGTAGTAGAATGTGAATTATGAATGATTTGTTGGAATATTATTGAAAATAGTTTATTCTTTTGACAGTTCACTTTAAGTTCTTTTGGTTTCAGATTTATTATGTTCTTCTGGGTTTATTCTATAATTGTTATTTTATTTTGGATTGTTCTGTTTTACCAGATTCATGGTTGCAAGTGGCATTTGTGCTCACCAATGGAGTCAACAGTGCTTTTGTTCTTGGATATTCCGGGACAGTCATGGTTCCCCTGGGCTGGATAGGGGGTGTAGTTGGTCTGATTCTTGCTGCTTTGGTGTCACTCTATGCTAATGCCCTTATTGCTAATATCCATGAATTAGGAGGGACAAGACACATCAGATATAGAGATCTTGCTGGATATGTATATGGTATGGTACACATGGCCAACAAAACTTAGCAACATAAAAGAAACATTATGTTATGTTGTTATTTTGCTGCTGCTTATGTTAATTTTCATTTTCATTTCAGGTAAAAAGGCATATAAACTCACATGGGCTCTTCAGTATATCAATCTTTTTATGATAAATACTGGCTTCATTATTTTGGCTGGTTCAGCTTTAAAAGTAAGAAACTTAGGAACCATTCAATCTAAATTGCACCTTCACCTCTTTCTCAAGTTATAGAACTTGTGAAATCTCAATCTCAAATCATATAAAACTATTTTTTTTTCTCTTTTTGATGTGTTACAGGCTACTTATACCTTGTTTAGGGATGATGGTCTGCTGAAGCTTCCATATTGTATTGTTATAGCTGGTTTTGTGTGTGCAATGTTTGCAATTTCTATTCCTCATCTTTCAGCTCTTAGAATTTGGTTGGCAGTTTCAACCGTCTTCGGCTTGGTATACATTGCCGTAGCATCTGTCCTATCAATTAAAGATGGTAATATCTCATGTCTGTGATTTGAAATTCATAGAAATCCACCTATCTGAATACATGAATACATTGTTTGATTTGAGTTTATACATTTATAGAACTAACCTGCAGTACATTATCAGGAATAAATTCACCACCTCGAGATTACACCATTCCTGGAGAAGGGGCAAGTAGGGTATTTGAAACGATCGGGGCGTCTGCTAACCTAGTGTTCGCATATAACACTGGCATGCTTCCTGAGATACAGGTTGGATAGAAAGCTTATAATAAATTTAATATCTTCTGAAGCTTCAAGCTGATACAATTTCTTATTAATTTAAGCATAATATTAAACTGAATTTTATTTGGTAATGTAACTTGCAGGCAACAATTAAACAGCCAGTTATCAAGAACATGATGAAATCTCTGTACTTTCAGTTTACCGTCGGAGTTATACCATTGTACCTTATTACCTTTTCAGGATACTGGGCTTATGGATCTGACACAGAAACCTATTTACTGAATAGTGTGAACGGTCCAGTCTGGGTGAAAGCTTTCGCCAATATTTCAGCCTTCCTTCAATCGGTCATCGCACTGCATGTACATAAATTTTAGAACTTTTCTACACTTATATGCTTTACTGAAATTGTGTTTAGCTGACCTAATAACCTGTGATTTACTTTTGTTAGATATTTGCGAGTCCAATGTATGAGTATCTGGATACTAGACATGGGATCAAAGGAAGCGCAATGAATATTAAGAACTTGTCATATAGAATTGCAGTAAGAGGCGGATACCTGGTATTTAACACATTTGTAGCGGCCCTCCTGCCTTTTCTTGGAGATTTCATGAGCCTCACGGGAGCGATCAGCACATTTCCCCTTACATTTATTCTTGCAAACCATATGTACATGGTGGCAAAGAAGAACAAATTAACAAGTTTACGGAAGCTCTGGCACTGGATCAACATTGTTTTCTTTAGCCTCATGTCTATTGCAGCAACAGTTGCAGCACTACGGCTTATTTCTGTAGACTCCAAAACATACCATGTCTTCGCAGATATTTGATTCATTACATTTTTACAGAAGTTATAATAAAACCAGCATGTTTCAAATGCTTATTGTTGGTAAAGAGCATGGGATTTTCTTGTAAGATAGTATCATCGGAACAATCAATGACAATCGTTAATGTTGGAACGATTTTTCTAAGGAAGTGTAGAAGTTTCGCATTGCTCAGTTTCCAACATTATTATATAAGAAATGCTCATTTTTCATCCTTAAGAACACCGAAAACTATGAATTATGTCGAACAAACCACTTTTATATTAGTTACTTGTAACATCAAATACACAGTTTTGGCACAAATTAAGCAAATCAAAATGCATCATATTGTTATATTGTTTGAGTGTTTTTCAATTGGGTTCTGTTAGTCATACCGTAAAGAATAATTACCAAAAGAAAATTGTGAAATAATAATTAATACCTCAAAGTTCAAATGCAACATTGAACTGAGAGTCACACCATGAAAATAGGAGCAAATACAGCAGAGACATTCCTGAAGAAACAAACATAATGTAAAGTGTAAAAAAAACTGGTGTTTTCACTAATCTTGTTTAGAAATATACAAAGTCTAAACATATTGAGAAAAAGGTAGAAAGAATGCATCACATATGACTATCGTTAAAAATACATAATGATCTTATAAAAAGCCTACTCTTCAACTTTCATGTATTTTCTTTGAACTATTGAGAAGAATGAGAGGAACTCTGAGGTTCTGAGTTGCATAAATAAGCCCCTATGATCTACCGGAGAAATCACAGCATTGAGAGTATAGAGCAAAAATGATGGTTCAATTTCCAGGGAACTGTTTTATTATCAAATTGGTTGAACCAAAAATCTCACTAACAAGTTCCAAATTTTTAGTCAATCATATCATATAGTATAATTAAAGTGGCATAATTATGATGGATTCATAAGCTTATAAGAATGATTAAATATTGGGCGAATGCGAGGAAAACGAGTTGAAAATGATGCGGAATTACGGAATCTGAGATCTACCAATAAATGGTAAGGGAGAAATAAGAGAGGGATGACCTGATAGCGGAACGGTGGTTGCGTCGACGTGGAGCGGAGTGATGACCCACAAATCAGAGAAAGATTGCGATCATGCCAAATTCAGAAACTTCTAACTCTAAGGATAACCCAATCTCAAAACGCACCGTTTTGCTCTTTTCTTTAACGAAACCCAGATACCCTCCTATAACAAGTATCAATGGAAGTGAAATACTCATGTCTAAATTTTTTTGATTTCAAAATTAAATGTGACTATTTACACATTTGTTTCATTCTCGTTCATTTGACAATTAATAACATGTCATTGTTACATTTTTTTTATTGATTATTTATTTATTTTATTATAATAAATATACTATATTCTCAATGCATTGTTTACGAAAACGTCACATTGAAAAACTCATAAAATTCTAACAACTTTTCTCTCCTATATTCCAAACGAATCACTCGTTCTCTCTGCTCATAAATCGCTCCCCCTCTCTTTTTATCAAAACATGAAAAGGTCAATTTTTTTCATTACTATTATCATAACTATATCAACATACTTTAAATCAAGAAACAATTCACGTCTCTTCTCATTAGAGATGGCAACACGGCGGATCGGGGGCGAGTCACTTGCACCCGCCTTCATGTGACACACCCGCCCCCGCCCCCAAACTCAATCGGGGGTAAAAATTTCCCGCTCAGACCTGCCCCCAGTAGAGAACGGGTGCACCCGCACTAGGGATGACAAAAATATCCATACCCGCGGATATCCGTGGATAAAATCTGCCACGGATATGGGGCTGCTAGCTTAATGGATATCCATGGATAAAATAAATGGATATTTAAATACTCGTTTGTTAATGGATATGAATATGAATTTAATGATATTCATACCCGCGGATATCCATATCCGTTTATAAATTATAAAAATTATTTGAATATCATTAGTTTATTATACTTTATCTTTACATCTTCTAAAAAATTAGTCTTCTTATACTTTTCTTTTTAATTTTTTAATTTTTTAATTCTTTTAAGAAAACCTTTAACTTTTCATTCAAATTCTATTTGTCATTTCATATTTAAACTCTTCGATACTTCATACCTCACTTCATCAATTTCACAGTCCAACCAACTAATATTGTCATTCCTTTGTCGAACTAGTGTCTCCATTCCTACTCCTCTATCGTCTGATCTTCCATCATTCCTCTGTCGAATCTTTTGTATGAATGTTATGTGATAATAAATTTTTGTGTCTTTAAAATAAGTTAAAAATAATTTTCTTAAAAAAGAATTTTTATAAAAAAAGTATTATCCATAGATTTCTGTAAATATCTGTGGATACCATAAAACTCGTGAATTACCCGCTTAACAGATATTCACATGGATATGGGGCGAATATGGATATCATATTTATCTAACGGGGCGGATACGAATATCATAGTATCTGCCCCCATGGATATCCATTTACATCCCTACCCGCACCCGCCTCGCCCCCACCCGAAAAAAGTTAATTTCTTTTTAATTGCAATAAAAATTAATGATTTAATTTAAAAATTGATTATTTTAACAAATTATTTATTTATTTAATTAAAATTTTAATTAGTAAATGAATATTAATTTGATTAATTTAATTATTTTAATTGCAATAAAGGTATTAATAATTTAATTAAAAATATAATTAATAAATGAATATTAAAATAAGTAAAATAAGAGAATTAAACTAAAATGCATTATTCGGAGGCGGGGCGGGGCCAAGTACGGGCGGGTCTTAGTGTCTCCCCGCACCCGTACCCGCACCCGTAATTAAAAGTTGGGTTTTCCCCGCACCTGCACCCGTACCCACTCAAAACCGGATTTTCCCCGGCGGGTCCGGATTTTTTTGCCATGCCTACTTCTCATTCCAAGCCAGGTATAGCTCTCGTCTCTTTACTCCCAAACGATATCTCCATGTTCAAGTCTCCTTTTTTTCCACAAATTATTTTCTCTTTATCTTTATTTTCATATCTTCTCTTCCAATCGCTTTTGATTAATGAATTTTTTTTTTCAAAATCAGATATATGGTGCAAATCAGAGATGGGGAAGACAGTTGAGAGAACTCGAATAACGAGAAATGAGAGGTTGAAAATGATCCCACTTCAAATCGATTCCCTTTTGGTTAATGATTTTTTCCTCTTTATCTCTATTCAGCTTCAAATTGATTCTGAGATTTTGTTGATTTAGGATTTTTCTAGAATATGTTCTACAGGAGTTCGTTACAAATCAGAGATAGGGAAGACGATTGAAGAACACAAACAACAAGTATTGATCTTGAGCAACTACTGTATGGATTGTTTGTAAATTCGCAAAAGATTTATGCCTTAAAGTTTAGATTTTTTTCTTCCGTTTTTGGATCTGGGTTGGTGTTCCCATCATGCTTTTGTGTTTTTTTTTATATGTTTCAGATCCATAAATTTTTTTAGACAGAACAATGTTGGGTCAACGACAAGCAGAGGAAGCAATAATTAGTAGGAGTTTCAATGAGACAGATCAACAAGAAGGAGTACTTGGAAAAGAAGAAGAGCAATAACAAGATCATTCATTCAGTGTCAAGAATTTTCTCTGGCATAATGGTTGTGTTTGAGATGCATTGTTTAGTTGTGCTTCAAATCAAGTATAAAAATCTTCAAAAATTGAAAGTTAACTTTTTTTTTTATGCTTCTTCTTATTTTAACTCATTTTGATGGTGTTTTTTTAGGTCGCTCAAGTGTTGTTGACACTGCCATATTCGTCCTCTAAACTTAACACTGTCATATTCATTTTGATGGTGTTTTTTAGGTGGCTCAAGTGTTATTGCTCTAAACTCAATTTGGTGTGTTGTTAATCTTATTGTTATTTAAATTTTGTTGTCTGACTATTATGGTTTGGTATCTAACTAATTGTCGTGTTTGGTCTTATTGTTAATGATTGTTATTTAACTTACTGCCATATTTTTCTACTACTTTTGATTTGTTTTTTTTTTTTTCATTGTAAAAGTTTGTTTCTCCTATTACTAAGTTAGGTTTTATTCTTTCAATTGTTATGTTTTGTTTTGGTTAAGCTAAATTGATTTATTGCTAAATATCCAGGTCCATAACTAATGTTATCATTTGGTCTATTTCTACTGTCATGTGAACTTTTTTTCCATTATTGATCTATCATATGCCATTGTTGACCGGAAGTTTCAACCAGAAAAGTGGCAACACAACAGTTGGTCGACATGCTCAATAGCCCGTCCAGGAAGTAGGTCGACATCGATAGGCAAAAGATGGTGGGGTTGACCCCTGGTGGCGTCAGTCGACCGAGACGGCCACAGGCCATGCAAAAGGACGTATGTTTGAGCGGGAAAAGGATTTAAAATCCAAATACATGGAAGTTATAGAAGTAGTGGGAAAACACGTGGCATCATCAGATTCAACGTGACAGTTATTTATTTTCTCTATTTAAAGCAATGTGTATTTTAGTAACATGGGCGCTTTTTGTAAGATTGTAAAGAAATCACTCTAAGTACTAAAGCATATCGAGAAAAGAGTTTTTTCATTCCTACAAGATGTACGATAGCGTCACCTTTTTTCCTTTTTCTAAGTAATTTATGTTATTAATTATGAATGTGCATTTGCCTTGTTTGTTTTATTTTCAATCTTTTTACACAAGTTATTTCTCATTTCTTTGTATAGTTTGTCTAAATTTCAGTCTCACTTATAATGAATTCCCAGTCTATAGCAAATAGATTCAGGTAGACTTCACACCACCATTCTTTCCATACCCCTAAACCAAGCGTTCTGCGACTCGTTTGACCGGTCCCGCAAGTAAACCTGCGTTAGGAGGTCAGAGGTTGTTCGCGCGAAAATTGCGTGCGAACAAATTGGCACACCCGGTGGGACCCGATGGGTTTGGGTGTGTCACACCCTCATTTTCGCCTTTAGCCTTTATACCCTACATTCGCCATATCATACATCATTTTATTGCATATCGAGCATGTGGGTACGGATTGGGTCGATTTGTCATTTTCCATTTCAAATGAGATAACTTGTCTATCTTGGACTACATGGAAGAAAAGGTTCATTATTTAAGGTTTAATCTAAATTGGAAAGTCTACTCATGTGGATTTCTTCAAGAAGAAGTTACTTGACAAAATATTAGGATATGCAAGATATATTCCTAATGACCATGAAATGCAAGGCATAATTCAAGATTGCTTCACTCAATTTGGTTTCAAATTCTTGATCAAGTGGAGTTCAAATTTGCAAAGCATGAGTCAAGATCACAAGTGCATAATTCAAAGTTCAAGATTAATGAAGTCAAGACTAGATTTAAGAATATGGCAAATAAAAATTTCATGACATTTGCAAAAATGTCACATTTATTGCAAAGTCTCAAGCACTTGATAATGCTTAGAAAAACAAGCTACTTCTAGTCTTAATCCAAGATTCTAATCAAATTCATGTTATGGTAATGCCACACCAATTCCACATTATGCTTACAAACATTCAAGAAATATGCAAGAATTAAATCAAGATTGGAATGTTTTAAGACCAAGATTATGCATGTTCAATCATGGCAAAACAGTCTCATGCAAGAGGTGACAAATTTCTTCATGTCACAAGATCACATGTCACAAGACCAATGGAATAACATGTGACAATGCTTCTACATATCAGAATTTTCAAAATGTTGTCAAAGATGGTAGCATTGACCACAAGAGCTGACAAAACACAAGCCAAAAAAGGGGTGCAAGACACAAGGTGCTGCAGAAAAATAGCATAGGCAAGTAGTGCAGAAAATGCAGCATAGCACCTTGCATGGAAATGGAAAGAAAGAGAGTGACATGAGAAAAGGTGGTAAGAGACATTACCCCATGAAAAAATCTGATATGTGGGGAGAAGAGAAAACCCTAGAGGAGCTGAGATAAGAGGAGGGGGCTGTAAACAAAAAGGGGGGGACTCTTCACACATTCAAGATCCATTCTACACACATTTGCAAAATCAGAAAATAGAGAGAGCAAACAAAACCCTAAAAACCAGAAAAATAGAAGGCTTTGCAAACCAGAAAAAAGGAGAGTGAGATAGAACCAAGAGGATCATTGAGAAACAAAACCTTCACAACACAAAGTGAAGAGTGGTGAAGCATATTCAACCAAAACCAAGGAGGACTTGCAAGAAGAATAGAAAGCTCTTGGGTATCCATTCCTTTAAACCTTTCTCTCTTTACCATTTTGCTCTTATATTCATTTCATTTACTTTCTTGTGTGTTGTTGTATTGTATATATCATGTAAGGTCCCAATAGGGACCAAGAAACCATTTTCAAGAAACCATAAAAACGAAAGAAAAACATAGAAAAAGTTAGGGTTTTTGCTCTGGTAGCCTGACACGGGCCGTGTCACACAACACAGCCACCCGTGTCACACTTCTGTTGGCCTTTTCAACGTCAAAAAACCCCAGACCTCACAACACGGGCCGTGTCACACAACACGGCCACCCGTGTCACACTTCTGTTGGCCTTTTCAACCTCAAAAAACCCCAGGTCTCACAACACGGGCCGTGTCACACAACACGGCCACCCGTGTTGCACCTCTGTTTGAGGTTTCAACGTCCAAAAACCCCATGCCTCACAACATGGGCCGTGTCACACAACACAGCCACCTGTGTTGCACCTCTGTTTAGCCTAAAAAAAGATTTTTGCCCAGACCTCATGACACGGGCCGTGTCACACAACACGGCCACCCGTGTCACACCTCTGTCACGCTTAAAACTCCTTGTTGCATGTACCTTATGACACGGGCCGTGTCACACAACACGACCACCTGTGTTACACCACTGTTTTCTCACTTTTTTTGATATTTTACTTCCAAATTTTTTTTTCTCAAGCCGTTTTTTTTTTTTTGCATGTCTCGATTTTTTTAGCCGACTAACCCCATATGTTTGCATGATTTTAGTGTGAATATTGCTATTGTCCTTGTTGACTTTTGATTCCAAAAACCATTTCAAAAAACAAACTCTTGATTTTATCGAGCCATTTTTAACCTTATAAGTCGGTTGCCTTATGCATCGCCATCGACCTTGTTCGTATCACCTCAAATACTTTTTACAAACAATAAACCTTGATCCAACGTCAAGTGGTTCTCTTTTCTCATAAAAATCCAAAACACAATAAAATATACGATTAGAATTATGCACCATGAGCTTTAAAGTGGTAGAGAAGGAATGAGAATGGAATCCTCCTACACTCGTTCCGAATATTTTGAATACAAGGCGCTCGAATTGGTTATTCGAGACATTCATCTCTATCCAAAGTCTTTTGTATAATCCTAGTCAAGAATAGATTCTTCTATAAGAAAAACCTAAAAATAACATCAACTCATCAAACTATTTTTCGCCTTAGGGCATCAATCAAAAACCCCTTTTTCAAGGTATAAAATCAACCAACAAACAACTATTTCATAAGCCTCCGAACTACGGAGCTATGATTCTTCACTTCTTTTAAGTGAGGATACGTAGGCACAAGGGCCACAATCCTTGGCGAGCATTAAAATAAATAAACCAACCCCTCTTTTCCTTAAACAAGCAAACTCTTAGAACAAAACACCCATTCACGCTAAATAACCTAGGAGGTTCCCATCGAGTACGATGGATGCGAGGGGGTGCTAACACCTTCCCCTCGCATAACCGACTCCCGAACCCTAAGACTTGGTTGCGATGACCATGCTCTTTTCCCAAAGGTTTTATCGCTATTTTCCTTTCCCTCTTTGGGATAAATAAAATCCGGTGGCGACTCTGTGTCATTTTTCGCGTAGCGACAGCTGGCGACTCTTTTTTTCCTAAGCGAGTCAAGCCTAACCTAGGTTATTTTTGCGTGTTTGGGTTCCTTCCTTTTTGCTTGTTATCGCTTTCCTTGTTTTTTTCAATTGTATCTCACCATGTTTGGTTTCATTGGTTCTTGGTATGGATTGAAAACTTTGGTGGCAAACCTTGAGGGAAAGACTCTATACCCGAGTCTAGAGTGTTAAAATTGAGATAGGAGAGGTTGAGTAGTATGGGCTTCTGAGATGCTCATCTCGTGACAGTCGATACGAGAACCTCGCTTAGAGTAGATTCATTTGAGAATGATGAGAACCGTCAAGCTCTTGGCATGTTTGATCAACGTTTTCTCAAGAATCCATTACTCTAAGGACCTTTTAGAACCCTAAACTTTTGGCCAACTACAATTGATGGTCGCGTAGTATGGGTCCTCGAGAAGCTCTTCTCGTGTGGATCGATACAAAGACCTCTTTCAGAAGAGACTTTCTTGATGGAGTTGTTGCCTGGCAATGACTGACATACGTAACAAACAGTCAAGAAAGTCCATGACTCTGAAATCCTTGTCTAGAACCCAATGTCGATGTGTCTCGTAGTATGGTTCCCCGAGAAGTTCTTCTCGTGTGGGTCGGTACGAGGACCTCACCCAAAAGAGATTCATGTGATGGATTCATCTTCCGACATATTCATGTCATGTATGATGAACAGTCATGTGAATCCATGACTTTGGGTTCCCTTTGAAACCCTAGATCACACCCTGTGAGAACCTTTTTTATAAAGAAATCTGTATCGGCCCTATCCATACCACGGACTTATGAACCCATATGCTCGAATTCTGCATCCGTTCATACATACATACTTCATAAAAACAAAGCTCTTAGTGTCTTGTTCTTGTTGCAGATATAAGCATTTTTCAGAAGCAGTTATGATGAATGTGAATTTAGGAATAATGAAGCTAAACAAGAAGACCGACCGAAAGAGTACTTTCACTTTCAAATACAAAGATCCTTCAATTGACAGTCTAAAAGCTCTAAGTTCCAAGATCACTCCCATCAAGCACAACAAATTTCACTCTTCTTATGGGAGAATTTTGGATCTGTTGACAGAGAAGGTGGAGTTTGAAGCTTTCACTGCCTTGGCTCAGTACTATGACACGTATTTCCGTTGTTTCACCTTCGCCGATTTTCAGATAGCTCCTACTTTGGAAGAATTTGAGAAGATTTTGAACCTCTACATCAAAGATCGCAATCCTTTTCCCAAGCTCGAAGAAGAGTTCACTTTGAAGAAAGTGGCTTCTGCCTTAGGGATTCCTACATCAGATGTGATAGCCAATTGGGCACCCAAAGGAGCTAGGGGTTTCTCGAGGAAATTCTTGGAAGAACAAGCGTGGAAGTATGCCAAGGAAGAGAAATGGGAAATATGTGGTTCAATTCTGACACTCTTGGTCTATAGAATTGTGATGTTTCCAAATGGGGAAATTTTTGTGGACCAAGTAGTTGTGGAAATCTTCTTGACCAAGAACCCTGTGCCTTTCCTCTTAGGTGACTTCTACCACACACTCCATACAAGACATACAAAAGGAGGTGGAATGTTCCTTTGTTGCTCCCCGCTCTTGCATAAGTGGCTAAGGACCCACATGTCCGAAAAAGGTCCTTTTGCTTCCAAGGAACTTTCATGGCCTCAAAGATTCGCTTCACTCATCGCTAGTTCCATCACATGGTACAAGAGGGAATGGGAAATAAAATATATTATCTTTTCTTGTGGAGAATTTCCCAACGTGCCTCTTGTGGGGACACGAGGTTGCATCAATTACAACCCGGTGTTACTCAAGAGACAGTTTGGACACTCCATGGATGGCCCTCCTAAGGAAGAATATTTGGTGCCATTCCTTGTCAATACGGCCGATCCAAGTGATTCATCTGTACGAAGAGCAAGAAGAGCATGGGTAAACATCCAAAGAAGCAATCCAGACAATGGGCGGAAGAACATCCTTGCTCGTGAACCTTATGTCAAATGGGTGAAAGATAGAGTAAAAGAGGTCAGATTACCTTTTATCTTTGATGCATCTGTTTTCCCACCTAATCCTGAGCCCGAGCCTATCTTACCCGAAGATATGGAGAAACTTAAGGCTAA
Source organism: Lathyrus sativus (assembly GCA_963859935.3). Classification (NCBI taxonomy): domain Eukaryota; kingdom Viridiplantae; phylum Streptophyta; class Magnoliopsida; order Fabales; family Fabaceae; genus Lathyrus; species Lathyrus sativus. The sequence continues at coordinate 433,520,370 of OZ012739.1, read as the reverse complement.
AATCCAAGAACTTGAAGATGAGAACACTCAGCTCCGAATTCAACTCAACGAGACTAAGCAGAAAAGCGAAGCTTGGGAAGACAAAAACAAAGAGTTGAAAGAAAAGTTCGAGGATATCAAGAAAAGGGCTAGGGAAGAGAAAGGAAAGAAAGAATGGGTTGGTGGAGCTCTCAAAAACGCCAATGCCGACTTGGATCACCAAAATGAAAAATTGGACCAAGTGTGGCGAAAGGTCAGAGACTTAGAAAATGATGTGAGAATAGCCACCCAGATGAAGAAAGAAGAAAGGGAAAAATTTGAAGCTCAGATTCACAAGTTGAAAGGCATTATGAAAGGCTGCAAAGATCAATTAGCTCGTGAGCTATTGGAAAAGGAGAATGCACAACGAGATTTCGTACAAGCAGAGTACCAGTTGGGTAGAGCTATCGAAGAAATCCGAAGACTGAAAGATGGAATATATGATGAGCTATATCTAGAGTTGAAGGACAGCTGCCACTATTGGGAAGAAAGTTGTCGTCAGGCAGAAGCTGCGGTACTTCAGAGAGATGACATCATCCATGATCTCCAAATTCTTTATGAGGAATGGAAGAACAAATTCATAAACTTGGCGGGATTCTCCAACTTTGTGCTTCAGCAGATCCCTGAAAGATTGAAGGTAGCCGATCAAGTGATGACTCCTAAAAACACTCTTGTCCCTGTGTTCGACTTCGTGAAGTTTTGCAAGGAAACAATGGGAGAACTTGTTACAGATTTAGAGGCTGTTCGCAGAGCCCAAGGAGTCATATTTAGAGTCGATTTGTAATTTGCTTAAGAAGTGTATCTTTTGTATTTTGTATTTGAACTTGGCTTCAAGCCTTAATGAAATGAGAGTTTGTTCTATTATGTCTCTTCTGATTAATTGCAATAGAAAATGTTTATATTCTCAATAATAACTAACAAGGTTACTAAGAGCTTTGCGCATAACATTATTCATATGCATTCCATACGCATCATATCGCATTTCATAAAAAACAAAACCAAAACTTATGAAAACTTGACCTCCATTCGCAGTAAACAAGCTGACTTCCCGACACCCCTACTACACTCGTGGCAAGCAAAGATTACTGATGGATCAGATTGAGCAGACTCAAGCCGCTTTCAGAGACGAGATAACCCACATGAAGACTCAGATGGGTCAGTTGATGGAAGTCATCCAGGCTATGGCTAAAGGACAAGAAGAGATGAAGCAGGCTATGGAAAGAAACGCTGCCAACACTCCAGTTCCTACTACTGTAGGCTCAACTCCTACTCCTGACAATGTCATTCCTACTCCTACAAATGCAATCCCCGTTCCTGGTGGCACGATCCTTACTCCTGCCGGCGCAGGCGCAATCCCTATTCCTCGTAGTGGTACGACTACCCCTCAAATCCACTTTGATGATCACAAAGGTTTCTACAACTCTCACAATGACTTGGCTGCAGACGGTTCTGGAGCACCAACTACTGACTTGGAAAAGAAGGTACTCGCCTTGCAAGAGACAGTCAAAGGACTACAAGGCCCAAGCACTTTTGGGTTAGAGGCTGCAGATATGTGTTTGGTACCCGGTGTTAAGATTCCGCTCAAGTTCAAAGTCCCCGACTTTGAAAAATACAAAGGGACAAGCTGTCCCCGAACTCACATCCGATCTTATTGTAGGAAGATGGCTGCCTACTCTGATGATGAAAAACTACTAATGCATTTCTTTCAAGATAGCCTCAGTGGAGCTTCCCTTGAATGGTACATGCAGTTAGAAGGTACGCACATCAAGACTTGGAAAGAGTTAGTCGAGGCATTTCTGAAACACTACCAATACAACTCTGACATGGCGCCCAATCGCACACAACTCCAAGGCTTGACCTAGAAATCTGGTGAAGCGTTCAAGGACTATGCACAAAGGTGGAGGGACTTAGCTGCTAGAGTCCAACCTCCTCTTCTTGAAAGAGAATTGACTGATATGTTCATGGGGACTCTTCAAGGTCCTTTCCTAGAACGTTTGGTTGGATGCACGTCTTCTATGTTCTCAAATTTAGTTATGGCTGGTGAGAGGATAGAGAGTATGATAAAGATTGGGAAGATTCAAATTGCTGATGGAGCTTCTAAGAAGCCCTACCAAGGTTTTGCAAGGAAAAGGGAAGGCGAAACGAGCGTTGCTTTGATGGATAAGGGGAAGGCCAAAGCATACCAAGGCTCTTATCATCATGTGGCTGCAGTTACTCCAAATCAGCCTTTCTCCATACCCGCAAGTCAACTGGTTGTTCAAGCTGCCTATCAACAACAACGTGAAAACTATTATCAAGGTCCACCAAGATAAAGGAGACCTGAGAAAAAATTTGATCCTATTCCGACAACGTACGCTAGGTTACTTCCGCTCTTGCTTAGAGGTTCATTGGTGCAGTTGGGAGAAATGAAGGCTCCCCCAGCTGTTCTACCTCCCAACTATGATGCAAATGCCCGTTGCGAAATCCATTCTGGAGCTCCCGGACATAACATTGAAAACTGCAAAACTTTGAAATACGTGGTACAAGATCTCATTGATTCAAAAGCCATCAATTTCACCAAGAACCCTCCCAACGTGACTAAAAATCCAATGCCACACCATGCCACAAACATGGTTGAAGAATCTAAAGGAAAGAAGTTGGTATCAAAATTTGACAAAATGAAGACTCCCTTTGCGGTTGTTAAAGAACAATTTCTAATGAAAAATATTGTCCCAGGATGTACCGAGGATTGCCAACACTGTTTGAAAGATCCCTAAAACTGTCATGAATTGAAGATGGGCATCCAAAATTTGTTAGATCAAGGTGTCATATTGATAGAACAGATGTCCAGTGCTGAAGAAGTGGCCACTCTTGATATTCCCTATGATCCAATGGAGTTTACTTATGATGAAGAATTGTTGAACAATTTGTATGGTCAAAACCGTGTACCTTTGACAATTTCGTACGATGAAGATTGGTATCCCACCCAAGTTCCACTAAAAATCCCGTATGATGTTACACCGCTGACAATTCCATATGACCAGCCTCGTGCGCCCTTGGAAATCCCATGTGATTATGATTGGCATTCTGTTCAGACCCCATACAATCAAGTTTGTGAACCATTGCAAATACCATATGATCAAGTAGAGATTCCATTGTCTCCACCTTCACTTGCTCTATTAGTGATATCTACACCTGCTCCTTTCCATTTTGAGAGCACCAAGGCTGTCCCTTGGAAATATGAGCCAACTGTTTACATTAATGGGCAGAAGGTGGAAGAGGATGCTGTGAAAATTGATAATTCTGTAGAGAACATGGTTGGGACCGGTGGAATAACCAGAAGTGGAAGGATTTTTGCGCCCGTATCACCACCAAACGGTACAAGTGAAAAGCAGCCAACAATGGAGCAGGGGCAGACTTTTACTCAAAAAAGGAGTTCCAATGAAGATGTCGAAGAATTCTTACGAATCATCCGAAAAAGCGATTATAAGGTGGTGGACCAGCTCAACCAAACACCTTCAAAGATTTCCATGTTGTCATTGCTAATGTGCTCCCCTGCCCATCAGGAGTCATTGATCAAGTTCTTGAAGACTGCCCATGTTCCGCAAGAAATATCCGCTGTACAATTTGAAGGAGTGGTGTCGAACATTGCCTCCGTACATATTCTGAGCTTTAATGATGGAGAGTTGCCCCCCAAGGGGAAGAACCATAATAAAGCTTTGCACATCTCCATTAAATGTGTTGATGTTGTATTGTCGAGAGTATTGGTAGATATTGGGTCATCCTTAAATGTTTTACCAAAGAATTCATTGGCCAAGCTGACCATTGAAGGATTGATGATGAAACCCAGTTCAGTGATAGTGAAAGCTTTCGATGGGGCAAGAAGGACCGTGATAGGGGAAGTTGATCTCCCCATCAAAATAGGACCTCACACTTTCATTATCACATTCTATGTGATGGATATCTACCCGGCGTACAGTTGCCTGCTAGGTCGTCTATGGATTCATGCGGCCGGTGCTGTAACGTCCACTCTTCACCAAAGGATAAAGTTCATGGTTAATAACTAGCTTGTCGTCATCGAGGGAGAGGAGGATATGCTAGTGAGCCATCTGTCTTCATTCCGTTATATTGAAGTGGGAGGGGAAGTTCATGAGACCCCTTTTGAAGCATTCGATGTTATAAGTGTGGAAATGATCCCTGCTGAGAAGGAGGAAAAGAAATCACAAAGGTCAGGACCCCCCATGGCTACTTGGAAGGACGCAAGGACCGTAATTGAGGCCGGTCACCCCGAAGGTTGGGGAAGGGTGTTGGAGCTACCCGTCAACAAAAACAGAACTGCAGGCAATCACAAAGATCAGCAGAAGACAACCATTGACAAGGGCAAAAGGTTCATTTCTCCACTTGCCTTTGTTAGTGGTGGACATATGGTGGATGATCAGGTGGCCATTGTGGAAGCTGAAGATAATGCATTAAAGGAAGTCTGCATGGTGTACCCAAAGACACCAAATCAACAACTCAACAATTGGACCGTTACGGAAATAGTCCATCAGATAAGTACACCCTGGTGGGAGTAGTGACATGTTTGGTTGTTTCTTCTTCTGATTCACTGTCAGAATCAGTCCATGTGACAGTCAGGCCTCTTCCCTTTTTCTTGAGGTATGTTGGACATTCCTTTCTGATATGCCCATATCCTTCATATTCATGGCACTGAACTGTACTGAATTTTTCCTCAGCTTTTTCTTTGTCATCAGCCAAGCTTTTGGAATGAAGTTTAGACTTGGCATCTATCCTTTTGACCAATTTGTTGAACTGTCTCCCAAGTAGGGCTATTGCCTCTGATAAATTCTCCACTTCTTCCTCATCTGACTCCTCTGCAGAGTTTGTGACAAGGGCTATACTTTTGCTTTTTTTCTCCACAGCCTGATCACACATCCCCATCTCAAAGGTCTGAAGGGATCCAATGATTTCATCCACTTTCATCTGGCATATGTCTTGATCTTCTTCAATAGTTGTTACCTTCATGGCAAACCTTTTAGGTAGTGACCTCAGGATCTTTCTTACAAGTTTCTCTTCAGTCATCTTTCCCCCAAAGCTCCTAAGGTGTTGGCTAGTTCAAGAACATTCATGTAAAAGTCATGAATGGTCTCATCTTCCTTCATTCTTAGACTTTCAAATTTTGTGGTCAGCATTTGAAGTCTTGACATTTTAACCTTGGAGGTTCCTTCATGAGTGGTTCTGAGAGTGTCCCAAACATCCTTTGCTAGTTCATAGTGGTGGACCAGTCTAAAGATGTTTTTGTCTATACCATTGAAGAGTGCATTCAATGCTTTAGAGTTTCCAAGAGCCAATGCCTCTTGCTCTTTGGTCCATTCCTCTTCAGGAATTTGCACAAATACTCCATCCTTGTCAGTTTTCACAGGATGTTCCCAGCCAGAGTTTGCAGCTCTCCTAGCCTTGCGGTCTAAGGACCTTAGGAAGGCAATCATCCTAGGCTTCCAATAGTCATAATTAGAACCATCCAGAATTGGAGGTCTATTGGTGAAACCAATATCTTTATCCATAGTACCAGATTTTTTTTCCCTAGATCTCACCCAGTAATAAACAAGCAGGTGTCGCTACTCGAAAAATACACATCGTGCAACAACGGGGAGGCGAAAAGAAAACACAGAAGAGTCGCCATCGAACTTTATTTATCCCATGAGGGGAAGAGAAAACATCGAGAAAACCCCAAGAAACGAACGGATAAGATGGTCTCGCAACCAAGAACGAGTTCGGAAGCCGGTTATGCGAAGGGAAGGTATTAGCACCCCTCGCATCCATCGTACTCGATGGGAACCTTTTGTTTGTCGATGTGTGATTTTATTTGCTTAAAGATTATGTTATAAAAAGAGTGTTTCAAAGGGGTAAAGGGAATGGTTAGAAACGGGGAGCAAGGGGGGACGAAGGAAAAAAAGGACTCGATAGGACTTCGCGGTCCTAGGCCTACGTATTCTCAACAAATATGAGAAAGTCAGAGTCGACGTAGTTCGGGAAACTACGGGTGATAGGGGGGATTGTGCTCTCCAAGACATCGCCGTCTTGTGCCAATGTATTCTCATCTGGTATGAGAAATCAGAGCAGCCGTAGTTCGGCCTACGGTTTGTTGATGTTTTTATGGATGATGTCATCATACGCGTTCTAGCATTTTAGGTGTTTTGCTGCTCGCTCGTTCGGAGACTTAGGCGTTACATATTCGCAGTAGAACGGACGTAACATATCCTTTTTGAAATGATTAGGTCTTCGCCATGCGAGGCAAGATGTCACGTTTGATTTGTGAGATTGTTTTTAAGGGGCGAGATAGGTCCTTGAATAGTAACCCCTACGGGTAGTACCCAATTCTTTATCTCAAAGTTTTTGTTATGAAAATGTGTGGTGAACGAGGCGTCTTCGTATTGAAGGACGAGCGTCGAAACCACCCTCACTACAGTGGGCATCCCAACACTCGAAGAAGAAGATGTCTACACCCAATCCGCTCTTTTTAATTCAATGCAAAGAGAATTTCGTGTAAGTGCTTTTGCGACAGAGAACCCTACGGTAAACGCCAAGCACTCGAGATAGGAGAAGGCCTATACCTAACCACTCCACGACCATTCAAGTTTTTGTTAAGAAAAGAGTTTGAAAAAAAGCACTCGGTACGGGACCGAGGTTTTAGGTGTGAAAGGTTATGGAATGAAGTTATGAAAGGAGAGGTGATGGAAGAAGTCGTGTCTTTGTATTGAAAGACGAGTGCCGAGACCACCCTCACTACAGTGGGCATCCCAGCACTCGGAAAAGAAGATGTCTACACCCAATCCGCTCTTTTTAATTCAATACGAAGGGGATTTGATTTTAAAGATGGTTGTGAAAATGGACACGGTACGGGACCAAGGTTTTAGAAGAGAAGGGATTGAAAATGTCTTCATATCGAAAGACGAGTGTCGAAACCACCCTCACTACAGTGGGCATCCCAACACTCGAAGAAGAAGAGGTCTACACCCAATCCTCTCTTTTTAATTCAATACAAAGAATTGATTTTAAGGAGATGAGATTTTTATAAAAAAAAAAGGGAAGGAAAACGTCTTCGTATCGAAAGACGAGTGTCGAAACCACCCTCACTACAGTGGGCATCCCAACACTCGAAGAAGAGGAGGTCTACACCCAATCCTCTTTTTTTAATTCAATACAAAGAGAAATTTATTTACAAGATGGTTTGAGAATGTTAACAAGATGCAAGGTAACGACCCTAACAAAGGACCAACTTTCAAGTAGGCCAAAGGTATTGTGAATATAAATAATTTGAAATTTTATTTCATTAAATGAAAATAGGAGTTATTATGAACATTTCGCAAAAAGAATGGGTCAAAAATGATAAATTATGCAAAAGTTATGAATTTTGGAATTTTTGTGAAGAAAAACAAAATAACAAGGAATTAAAATATGGGAGTTCCATGGGAAGGATTGAACCCACGCCCTCACGCTTGCAAACATGTAATTTATCCACTCAGCCAAAGCACACGTGTTGTAATAGAATGGGAATGCAAGAACAAAATAATAAAACATGAAAAATCAGAAAGAAGCAAAAAGAGTTGACCTCCAACCGGATCGAACTCAGGACACAAGGGTACAAGGGAATAATGCGCGCAGGTTACAACCACTGGGGTGGCGATACATCCAAGTATTTAGCCACCCCAAATAATATATGAGGGTTATTTTCAACGATTTTATAGGCAAGGCAAAACAAGGAAGTGCCAAAATACGGTTTGATGCGTAACTTTGTCAAAACTCAACCCTTTTTAGTGAAATTTTAGTCTAACTTGCTTGAAATTTCAAGAGGATTACAAAAGTGCAAGACAAATTTTCAAATAACGCGCACATGATAAAATTCGAATGCTCACGTAATGTGAAGTTTAAAATGCATTTTTGGGGTCAATGATTGAAACTAATGAAACTACACACCAATAAGGGTCTGCACACCTTGTAAATATGATGTAGAATGAGTTCTAACAGCAAGTTTAATTGAAAACACTTAGAATGGCAAAAAACATATGAGTCGTGGTTGAAGAGATTGGTGTTTTGAGATGTATTTGCAAAACAACAGTATCAATGATCTTGTGACAGTGGACAAGTCGTTTAAACTTCACACACATACATTGCAATGATTAAAAAACTTGATGACATTAAAGGTTTACCAACCTCAAAGCAACATGCTAACAAAATTTTAACACATCAACAAATTAAAAAAGATAGTTTGTGGACAGCAAGTGTAAGAGACAACCAACACTCAATCTTTCCAAAAAGTAAGCAAAGAAAACCGAGTGTTATTCACCAAGCTAGAGACATTTGGAACTAGGTTCTATCATGAATTCAGCAGACACGAATGACATCGAGCTAAATTGGCTCAGAAAGCAAGCAGGTCATGATCCTACTCTACATCAAATATCAGCCACAACAGAAAAGATGGGAAGCCACATGGTCTAAACCTCAACAAAAATCTAACAGCAGTCCTGAAGACAGTCATTGACATATCATCCAGTGCTAATAAAACCTCACAGCAACAAAACAATGTTCAAACAGCGCAACAAAATAATGTTCAAACAGCAGTACAAAGCAAACTTATGACAATACTAACCTGCTATCATAATGCCAAAAAATAGATAAATGCACACCAAAATAAGGATTAAAAAACTTGAGATCTGAGGTTGTCATGGCAGTTAGTCCTCAACAGGATACTAACACAAACATCAATGTCACGGGCCTATGATGGTTATCTTCCTATAATGCTAACAAGCAAGTCCCAACAGACCCCAAACCTGATGATAAAGGCGCACATAATACACTATGCTTGAAAACATATGACAGTCACCATAGAATGATAAGTTTACAACTGATTGGTCTCCTAACACTAAGCATCAATCAAAAGTATGAAATCCAATAAGGTTTGGATGGGAATATTGACTGACTAACCTCCCAATCAATCTAGACAGCAAATGCAATTAGAGAACCAACAATCAAACTTTAAGCATACAGACCAGGTTTGCTAAATTAACTTTAAATCACATCTACTATGCCCAGCCAATAGTAAACACATTAAGACAGTTTTGAATTGAACAAGAAAAAGGCATCACAAAGCAGAAAACACATACAGCAATGTATATGTATGACTCAAGTAACCTCAATTCACTTATAGCTGCTGACAGGGGACAAATACAAATTTGTCCTTAGCACTCATAGGGATCATCTCAACATTAATCATAATCAAACCAAACACCAAACAACAGCCTCAATACATGACACAAAAGACAAACCAAATCAGACATATACAACACCATCAACAAGCTCAAAAATAAAGTGATAAGTTTTCCAACAAAACAAACTGAAATGTAGGGCCAGAGAAAAAAAACAACCCTTGTGAAAAATAAACCAATGCAGGCAAACAAATCACTTATGAACTCTTGACAAACACAGATCCATTGCAAACCATCAAAGAGTTTGATGGATCAAATCTTAACCAACTCCAATGCAAAGCAAGACAGCCAATATGTTTTGGTATATAATTCCCAATCCCACGATTGTAACCTCAAACCATGACCTAAGAGTCCCATGAAAACTAATATGAGCTGGTGCGTTCATAGTCTAAGACAGCTCTAGCACTACTGCTATGAAAGCCTAACATGACCAGGCTAGCACCATTCAATCATCTGTCCAAAATTTCATTCACTTAATGACTTACAAGCCAATTGAAAATCTGATGGAAAAGTAGGTTGACAAACCTTTATGAAAAAAACTGGACATGTAAATACACATACACCATTCTAACATCAAGCTCAACATGATTAACAACAACTTTCACAACAAGACCAATAACCAAATGAGTTTTTTTTTAAAACATGAATAACAACAAGTTTGGCTCACTAAGTCACACTTTCAAACAGCAGTGCATAATCCTGCAGCAAAAGCAATATGCACACACACATAGTAAACTTAACTTGGCTCGAACAACCTATCAAGCAAAACAGACATGAACATTAAGCCTAATCCAAACATGATAAACATGTTTCAATAGTTGGCAGAATAAACAAGCAAGCCTAAAGTCTGTCATATATACCAACTGCCAATACTCTTGCTGAACACAAAAAAAAAAAAGGCTGGATCAAATACATGACCTAAAATCCCAAGGTAACACAGCCTTGCATAAAAAATGAGTGCAAAAGTGCTATACAACCAAAACCAGTAAACTTGTCATAAAACAAAACATCAGTTCAAATAAAAGTTAACAAGAACTCCCAAAGGCACAAACCAAACACGAACATGCTTTGATGACAATGATGCAGTAAAATAGAGGGTTTTGAAATAACTCACCTCTTAAAGCAACAGTCGATTCTTGGAGAAAGCTTCAGAGAAAAAATTAAAACTCTTCTTCTGATTTTTTACCAAGTGGTGGCTGCCTCATAGGGTTTTCACATTTAAGCTTTTATACTCCAGTCCAAAAACCAGCCAGCTGTTGAACTTGTCTCCTTGGCCTTGTTGTTGGAGTGGAAAATAGGTTTTGGTTAGGGGCTGCAGAGGTCAGAGCAGATGGCTGCTTGTCTCTTGCCTTGTTTGGTAAAGAAATTCAAAATAGTGCAAGCAAGTACATTACGTGTTGGTCTTGATATGGAATCACTTTGTGGGAAAGCAAAAATCAATTTATGTAGTATGGAAATGCCTTATTGTACCAACATACTGCATACTGATGCCTTGACTAAATTCAAAACAAGTTCCATAGAAAATGTACCCTTGCTTCCTCTTGCGTTTTCATTTGCACCTTAAATGACATACATAATTTGGGAAAACCAATGACACCATCTTAATCCTTGTTAAAAATCACATAGAATAGGCTTTGAGTTTGCTAAAAATGGTGAAGTTTTGCCCAAGTTCCAGACCTTCACGTATGGCCAAGTGGTGTGTTTTATTTGCCCAGCTGCTTGAAAAAACGAAGGTACTTGTAAATATTGGGGTGGCAAAATACACGGATGTATCGCCACCCCAGTGGTAAGCCCATTATGCCAAAAACGCCTTGCACGCCTTGTACCTGAGTTCGATCCGTGTGGAGATCAACTCTTTTTTTAAATTCTTCAGCAATTATCACGCTTTTGAAATATATCTCTCTTCTTCCATTGTTTATCACATGCGCATGAGTGGACAAGATGGTGAAGTATTGTGCTTGTAATCCAAAGGTTGTGAGTTCAATTCTCACCTTGTGCATTTTTATTTCATATATTTTTTAGTTGGATTTTTTTTATGCCCCTGAGAACCACATATGCTTATATGCCTGCCTTCAAGGACCTTGACTTGTCTCTGATAAGGATAACCACTTGATGACTTGGATATAACCCCTTGACCAGGTTAAAAACCCTTGGTAATTCTTTTTGTTAGGCACACATCTCTTGATCCCCTATGAAATGCAAAGTGCCATGCAACGTAATATGCTAATGCAATGAAATGAATCATAAGCCAAAGATCAAGAAAAGAGGTTGGTCAAATTTTGGGGTGCAACAGCAGGGTGCTTGCTCTGATGCCAATTGTAAATTCTAGCCAGCCCACGATGGATGTTCTAACAGAAGTTATAACATCCACTGTGACATTCACTACAGACCTACTATTATGCAGTAATAACAAAGCAGTAAATAACACAGTTGGTTGTTGACCGAGTTCAGTGCAACACACTTACATCTGGGGGCTACCAAGCCAGGGAGAAATTTCACTATCAGTAGAATTAATTCAGAGTCAAACCTCCAGTTTGCACTCCTCACTTAAAACCTACCCAATGACAATTTAACCTAGAGACACTCTAGACCTGAGTATACCCACTCACTCCCTACAATCACACACTAGTGATATCAACCAATTACAAATTAAACAGTAGAATGAAGAGACACTTCAACTACACACACCTTGATCTTGCTTCAAATCTTTGATCAAGTGACACATACTCTTGCTTAACAGCTTCGAGTGGTACACAACCTAGAAACTACCTAACCAATGCAATCAACAGTTGCTTGGATTACAAGTATTCATAAGACACAATCGTGAAGAACAACCTCTTCACTTCTAAACCACTATGGTGATTTCTCTGCTTCTCTATCTCCAACAGCTGCCTTCTAGGATTGCTTCTCGTGTTATTTATAGCAGCAGATCAGTCCTTGGGCCTGGGTGCATACATTAGGTTTTATCCATCATAAAACCTCTCTTTTGTATTCTGCACGTTTGCCACTTTAATCAGGTACATATTAGTTCCCCTAGGTTATCTAAAATGTCTCATGCATTCCAGCTTGAGCTTCTGAGTTGTTTCCTGAGTTCTAGCTACCAAAATAACAAACTTCCGCCTGATGTCATACGACCTATGTCATAATATTGAGTATGACATCCAGCTTAACTTATAGTTAGCTTAGTTAACTTATCCTGTACAGTCCATATTATGAATGTAACAACATCAGGCATGACATTCATACATGTACTAATATTTTGCCACTAATTGCAGCCAATCAAGAGCACTTACACTTATGTTTCACATCATCTTGCATTAGCATTTGTGCATAGCATTGGTTCTAGACAAGGGATCAAGGTATCTCATTTTACTCAAGGAAGGAGCTCCATCTTTGAAGCTCACACAAGGATTCATCTTCATTTTTAAAGCATGTCTCAACATCACTCGGGACATCATACAAGGGAATCATGGTTTTCCATCTTTGGTTCTCAAGTTGGAGTTTGGGAATGTGATATCTTCATGAGCAATAATTTAGAAGCTTCACCATCATCTCTCTTCACAAATCATTTTTGCCCAAGAGATTCTTCAATCTACCCAGAGGAAATGTGGTTTTGAGCTTGGGTCATTTTCTCCTATCTCCATGGCTTGAAACTAGGGTTTCAGACATAATCAGTCTAGGCTTGTTTCTTTAAGAAATACTTGATTACATGGTCCTTTATATGTCCTAAGGTGTTTAGGGATAGAGGATTGATCATCAATTTCAACTAGAAGGACTTCAATTGGTCAGTCAATTGCAAATCAGGTGAATTTGGGGAAAAGTCAACTGTGTAGGGAAAAAGTCAACTCCTGACTTTTTGAAGTCAAGATCATGTTCCTCATGTTTAACATGGCCAACGGTTGAAGATTGATCAAGAAATTTCAAAATGATCATGAAAAATCAAGAAGTTTGAAACTTGCCATTTTTGGAAAATTAGGGTTTTAGAAACTTTCCATTTGTGGAAAGTTTCATGGTTGAATCAACCATCTTCAAGGCCACTTTCTTTCACGATCAAGGTTCCATATGAAATTTTTTCCAACATGAAAGTTATAGATCATGTTCCAAGCTTTCCATCCAATACTAGAACTTTCTCATGGGATTAATGAAGCTCAAGTTATGTGGATTCAAAGTTGGGGTTCCAATTATGTCAAAACTCATAACTTAGAATTTTTCTAAGTTATTTCAAGACAGACTTTGTGACATGGTTTTCAAGCTTGATTTTCATGATCTTCCAAGGTTCAAATCAAGTTTCCATCAACATGAGAAGTGTTCCTCATCCTTTTAACTTTCATTTGAGCTCAAGTTTCAATCAAGAGGAGCCAAATTTAGCAAGCTATGGTGGCTCAGAGTAGGTGATTTGGAAGTTGATTCAAAGCATGATTCATGGATGTTTTGACATGTTTTTCAATCTGGCTTTGCAACATTGTTCAACCATCAACCTCATGCGCAAGATCCCTCTTTCCATACCCTAAAATGTTACCAAAACAAGACCAACAAAGCATGTACCATTTTGTGTCATTTTGGAATATCTTGGCCAAAGAAGGAATTAAACAAGCAGCCACAAGCCTGACCACTACACACTCCTTTTGATCCTTTCTCCACTCAGCAAAAAGCACAACAATGCCATAATTCGTACCCCATGCATCATCCACCATTCAATTCAAATTCTCTCTCAAATCTGCAGCACTTATTACCACTTATTTTAACCATAGTAATTGGATTTTTAACCTAACCAAAGCTTCATATAAAAGCTAAGAACAAAACCCTAGTAGAGGCAACCACCATTTTGAAGAAGATCAGAACCTAGCTCTCATTTTTGTCCCTCTGAAATTTTCTTTGAATCTTACTTCTCCTTGAGTTTTCCACCCAATCTCACCTCAAACTTTCTTCCTCACAACATTCTCCACCTTCTGTTTGCAATAGAAGCCTTCTACAAACATCAAGGTCACCACCTGCTCAAACTTGGTTGGAGATTTAAGGGAAGATTCAAGGATTTCTAAGCTCAGATTAAGGTCCTATAAGCACAAGGGAAGCAACCTGCATCTTTTGAAAGCTCTACAACAAGCTTTGAAGCAGCAGTGGACATACTCCACTAGGTAACTTTCAGAACTTTTTCCTCTCATTTTAGACACATGTTAGGTTCATTTTGGTTGCATCTGAAGTCCTACTCATGGTAGGAAATGTTTGCTTAGCTTGACGGATTGTTTTGGGTGATTTTCAATTGAGATGTTCAAACTTTTTCCTTTCGATTCACCATGAAATCATGATTGTTTTTTATTTTTAAGGTTGGATTTGTAATCTACATGAAATTATGAGTGGAGGGGTATTCTTATATTTCATTTTTAGGGATTTTTGAGGTAGCTCCGGTGAAGGTTGGCCGGAGAAGACGACTGGAGCTAGGGCTCCAGCATCTGAAGGTGGGAGAAAGGATGAGGTGGCCTTGGCGCCCTATTTTGAATTCAAATGAGATGACATGTTTTAACGAGAGCCAATGGATTTTCCAAATCACTGCCAACTCAATTAATGAGCTCCAGCGTGTCTGGCTGAGTGTGATGTTATTCGCACCACCCCATTTTGGAAGCCCGACGTGTTTTGAACTGATTCCAATTCATTTTCATTTTACTGATGCACCCCACTTGCTTTCTTTATCTTATTTTGTTTTATTTTTGTCCTATTTTCATTTTGATTTTATTTAAAATACTTCCAATTATTCTAAAAATCCCCAAAAATATTTTTCTGTTATTTCAATGTCTTGGGATATTTTTCATTATTTTTATTTTATTTTTCAATTTATTTTATTATTTTTAATTAATTTAATTTGAAAAGTGGTATTCATGTTTGCTATTTGATTTCAACTTGATTTTTAAGACAATTTGTTGAGCTTCTTGAGCCAATCTTTCTCTCTCACACATATGAACATGTGTATAGGTTATTTGAGCATTGGTTTAAGGTCTTGATAACCCTTTCTTGATTGTTTCCCATTTGGTTTTGTGTGACCTTCGACATGAGCTCGATGCCTTGCATACTTTGTTATGTTTGATACATTTGGTGGTGTTTCCTTGCAATCCATGCTTTTATCTTTTATACACTTATTCTTGGGTGGTTTAACTTAAGTTTGTGTATTTATTAGGGTTTTATTAGTTCACTCTTCTATTTTTTATTGACACATGATTATGACTTGGTCTTTGATTTGCACATACATGAGGTTTGACCTAGTTTGAGTCTACTTTGATTACTTGTGTTTGAGTGAAGCTTGAATTGATTTGTTGATGTGATAATGTGCTATTTTGACTTGGATTGGTCTTTGATCATGTCATTTGAACTTGCTTCTAACTTTGATGGGTTGATATTCATCTCTTGGTGCTTTTGTGGCATGTGTTTTTTTTTCTTTGAGAATGATTTGAATGCATGAGTTTGTTTTGAGGTGTGTTTGGATGTTTCCCTTGTGTGTTCATAAATGAATGTTTGATTTTGATAATCATGATGTTGTCGCTGCCCAACTCTATCTCCCTCCTCATTTGAATTCATTGTTTGTTGTTTAGTGATTAACATCACTCCTCCTAAGATGTTTAGGACATATGGTCTTATGTGGGCACTTTGTTTGTCATTGTGTTTTGACTTTCAATCTTGTTGATTTAAGTGTGAGATGTATGTTCTCCATTGATGTATCATGATGTATGCTTTGTGTTTGTGTATGATCAAGTTCAATGCTTGCTTGTGTGTTTGTTTCTTTCATTCCTTTTCCTTCTCTTTTATCCCCTGACTTGTTCAAGTCTTACTTTTGTTTTCATTTGTGATTGAATAGTAAGGTGTTTACTTGTGCTTGTTCACATGATCCTTTAGGGTTCCTAGTCTCTCTTAATTTGTGATTAAGATGAGAGTAGAAGAGACGTTAGACTTTCAATCCTTTGCATTATAACAAGTATGATAGTCCCTCTTTGACCTCAGCTCTAGGTCCATCCTTTGTATGATAACATTAGGTAGACTAACTTTTTCATCCTAACCTTAGGATCATTTTGTATGATAACATTAGGGTTTTTAGTTTCCCTTTAGTGTTTTTTCTCTTTGTGTATTCTTTTCTCATCTCAAACTCTTTCAAGACACTTAATAAAGAATGACGAACGTTGTACGCTACGAGCCTTAAGTATGTGAGAAATGATGAGTGGGGGGGGGGGGTTCTCCTCATTTGTCTAGAGTGTTTAGCGTATGCCCTTTGGCCGATATGTGACGCATTCACTCTTACTTCATAGTCTTTAGTGCAACGTGATTTTTAAACAAACTCAATCCACTTCACTAAAACTAACAAACCAAATTCAAACATTTTTATCCTTCGGGATTGTTTTTCAAACTCATTTTCAAAAAAGAGTACGTTACCTTTCCGTTCTATCGCAAACAAGCGTCGTCCCTAACTGCTGGAATTGAAACTTAGCGTCACTCATAAAAAAACACTTAACCAACCAGTGGTCTAGTTTGCCCGAACTACGTTTGCTATGATTTCTCATACCAGATGAGAATACGTAGGCACAAGACGGTGATATCTTGGCAAACAATTTTTTCCTCATCACCCGTAGTTTTCCGAACTACGTTGACTCTGACTTTTCCATTGCACGAGGGAATACGTAGGCATAGGACGACGACGTCCTATTGAGTCTTCTTTTTTTCTTTTTCTAACTCCCGTTCGACAGTAGCTTTTAGATAGACACACCCTTTGATAGACAACAAGCGTGGATCCTGTTGAGTACAACGAACGTGAGGGGTGCTCATACTTTCCCTTTGCGTAACCGACTCCCGAACCCAAGATTTGGTTGCGATGACCTTGTCTTTTCCGGTTTCTTTTAGGTTTTCTCCGATCGTTTCCTTTCCCTCTCTTTGGGATAAATAACGTCCGGTGACGACTCTTCTATTTGTTTCCGCCGGCCCTTTTTTCGCAGTAGTGAACAGTGTGCTAATTTTCTTATAAATAGCATGCTAGTCTCTTATCTTGACAATAAGGAAAAAATAGGAAGATAAAATCCTAATTCAAGTGAGAGAGATTATTTTGTTATTCTTATATACTTGTAATATTGTTCCAAGAGAAAGGAAAGAATATCTGTTTATAACCGATCCTTATTGTTTCTTGTTGTTTTACCTTGTTTTCTTTGTTAATCCTAACCCTTGTGTGTTTCTTGATCATAAAAAAACTGTTGATATTTTGTTTCAAGACGTCCTATTCAGAACACTTAAGTTATTATACTATCAATAAAAATACAATTTTGTTGAATTACTTTATTCTACATATCTCCTAAATATTTATATATTCTAGGAAGAACGTCTATACAATGAATTTTAATCTATAAACCAATTAAAGTAACAAGGGTTTTCAAATGAGCTATTTGAATTGTGACCATTAAAAAATAAAAAATAAAAATTATCTCGAGTGATAATATTACATGTACTGACATAGGATTGAAAATGAAGAGCAAATGGTAAACATGATTTTGCCGCCATGATTTTGAATTGAATATAATTCCCACATAATTTGAATTATTAAGGGGATAGAAATATATACAACTAGAGTAATGGGCTTGTACAAAATAATTAAACAATAAGGTCCAATAACAAATAAGAAGAAATAAAGGTCTATGTATTCAATACCGCCCATAAGCTTGGGGTAAATAGAGTGGAGTCCAAGCTTAGTAATGTTTGATTGAAAAGGTGCAAGATCGAAACTAGTTTGATGAAAACATCAGCTAGTTGTTGTGAAGAAGTGACAGGTAAAAGAGGAAAAAGGTTTTGTTGGAGATTCTCTCGCACGATATGACAATCCAGATTAAGATGCTTAGTCCGTTCATGGAATGATGAATTTTTGGAAATGTGGATAGCAGAGCATTGTTACAGTAAAGCAGAGTAGATTGTTTGAAGCTGATGGAAAACTCTTTGAGTAGATTTGTTAGCCATTGTAGTTCACAAATAGTAGAAGACATGGAACGATATTTAGCTTCAGTTGAGCTGCGAGAAATGGTTGGTTGGTTCTTAGATTTCTATGAAATCAAATAATCTCCAAGGTAAATACAAAATTCGATGACTGACTTACGAGTTTCGGGACATGTGGCCCAGTCTGAGTCAGAAAAGGCTTTGTTGCAGGCAAGAAGAGGTGGGGAAGAATAAGCCTTGACCTGGGGAGGATCTGAGGTATCTAATAACACGAAGGGCTGCATTATAATGAATATTAGTTGGGTTGCTCATATGCTGGCTTAGTTGTTGGACAAAGTATGATATGTCAGGTCGTGTGTTGAGCAAGTAAATGATCTGACTAATGAGCCTGCGATATTTGGTAGGATCCTGAAGGGGAATGCCATCAGTAGACTGTAGTCTTGTGTCATGAGCCATAGGATTTGATGCAGGATTGCATCCAAATAATCATGTGTTGAAGAGTAAATCAAGAGTGTACTTGTGTTGGCTGATGTTGATACTAGTTTTGCTTCTTGCCACGTCCAGCCCTAAGAAATATTTCAGAGTACTAAGATCCTTAATGTGAAAGTTGTGTTGCAACATCTGCTTTATGCTATTGAGAATGTCCAGACTGTTTCCTGCAATTAAAATGCCATCAACATAAACGAGGATACAAGTAAAATGTTCCTTAGACTGATGAATAAAGAGGTAATGATCTGAGGAACTTGTTTGAAATTATTTTTGAGTAAAATAGTGGATAACTTATCAAATAATTGCCTACATGACTGCGTAAGGCCATAAATAGATTTGAGGAGCTTACACACTTGATTTGGAAAGGAGGGTGTAATGCCTTTGGATAGTGACATGTACACTTCCTCATCTAAATCTCCATGAAGAAAAGCATTATGCACGTGAAGATATAGATTTAAGGAAGAAGCAAGGGCAAGAATTAGTCTTACAGTAGTGAGCTTTGCAACAGGTGAATAAGTATCAAAAAATCTATACCTTGAATTTGGTTGAAACCTTGTGCAACTAACCTTTCCTTGTGCCTTTCTAAGGTGTCATTTGAATGAAACTTAGACATATAAACCCATTTTCAGCCTATAAGTTTCTTACCTGGTGGAAATGTTGTGAATATTTAAGTGTGATTGTCAATTAAGGCTTGGATTTCATCATCCATTTCCTTAATCCAATGAGGATCAGACCTAGCTTGTTTATATGTTAAGGGATCACAAGTAGTAGTAATAGCAGAAATGAATGAATGATATGCAGAAGAAAGAGAATTATATGAAACATATTTGGAAATATCATAAGGAATAATATTATTAGTATTATAAGCATTGCAAATGAAATCTTTCAAAAAGGTTGGTATGAGGAGGATTGTTGGAATCAAAACGTTGGTGGGGATGTATAGGACTATGAGATGAGGGTGGAGAAGTGGGAAGGAAAGCATTGGAAGTTTGTGAAGGCTGCTGACTGAGAGTATGGTCAAGTGTAGTATCATTGTTGGTAGGAAGGGAGGTAGTATGAGGGACATCAAAAAGGAATGGAATGGTTTTCTGTTCTGTATTAGGGATGTTGGCAGAAATGGTATTATGAGTTAAGGGTGGTGTTATGGAAAAGTGTTTTCATGGAAAATACAATTTCTTGAAGTGAAAGTAGATCTTGTGTTGAGTTCAAAAAGAAGAAAGCCTTTGAGGCCCATAGAGAAACCTAGAAAAAGGCATTTTATAGCACGAGGATCTAACTTATCTCTTTGTCTTGTGAGAGTAGAAGCATATGTGAGACAACCAAAAGTTTTGAGGTTTGTGTATGATGGTGGTGTTTGGAAAAGAAGCTCATATGGAGCGTTATTTTGAAGTAGGACTGCATAGTCTATTGATCAAATAGCTAGCATGACGGAGGGAAAATGACCAAAAAGATTTGAGCAGCTTGACATGGAACAAAAGGGATCTTATGACATTAAGAAGGTGTCTATGTTTTCTCTCAATTGTGGAGTTTTGTTGAGGTGTTTCAACACAACTTCTTTGGTGCAAAATACCTAGAGAAGCATAGTAAGAAGGCATAATAAACTCATATCTATTATCACTTCTAATGGTTTTAATTTTGCATGAAAATTGAGTTTGACAATAAGTGATAAAGTTCTTAATATGCTGCCTTGTTTCAGATTTGTTATTCATGAGAAAAGTCCATCTATATCTTGTAAAATCATTAAGAACAGTTAGAAAATAACAAAAACCATCTAATGAGGGAATGGAGATAGGGCCTCATATGTCCATATTCACTAAATCACATCTATTAGAAGATACATAATTACTAATGGGAAAGGGAAGTTTGTATTGCTTAGCCAAATGGAAAGTATGACAGAGAGATTGTTTATTGTATGTCATAACATGAAAATTCTTAGACATATTGAGTAAAGCCTCATTTGAGGGATGCCCTAAATGATGATGCCACAAAGTTGTGTCAGCAATATCACAATTCTTAAGACTAACAGAATTACATTAACTAATATGGGTGGGATTGTGAAGAGGGACTTTCTGGAGGATGTAAAAAGTATGATGTTGAGTCACTTGTCCAATCATATGTTTGGTAGACACATCCTGAATTTAACAGGACTTATGTAAGAAGGTGATGTTGTAGTTGGATTTTTGACAGTTTAAATATAGAGATTAGGTTAAACTTAAATGTTGTGAGATTATTGCCTTGTCAAGTGTGGGAGTTTGGTCATTCTTGGATCTTTTCTTAACTGTTGAAGTAGAAGCAATAGATGCTGATAGTCTTCTTTAGAAATAGCACCCTCTTTGTCTTGAGTCTGTGTAGGCTTGGAATCTGAAATGTTCTTGGGATTCTTGTTACGATAGCTAGGAGGAAATCCATGCTTGAAGTAGCAGGTTTCCACAATGTGATTTGTCTTGATGCAATTAGTGCATACCATGGAGGGTTTTGAGTTGCCCTTTCCTTTGCCACTAATACTGTTGTTGTTAGCATATAGAAAGGTTGAGCTATGTATAGAAGCAAATGTATGAACCACTTATTGTTTAGCAATTAGTGAATAGACACGACTAATGCTAGGAAATGGATCAAGAAGTAGTATGTGTGTGCGAATGTTATGGTAATTATCGTTCAAACCCTTCAAGAAACAAGTAACATATTCCATGTGCTTGTAGTTTCGCACAAATTTGTCCAAATCACAAGTACATGGTGTAACACAAGTGCAAGAAGGGGTAGGACGCAAATCTTTAATTTATCTCAAAGTATCTTGAGATCAGTGAAGTAGGTAGACAAAGATATGTCACCTTATTGGATGGAATGTAGCTCGCATAGAAGATCAGAGAAACAAAAATGATTATCTTTGGTGAATCTTTCACGAAGATCTTCCAAAGATTAAATGTTGAGTCAAAGCAAATGGTGCTTTGGGCGGAGATAATGTTTTGTTAATCCATGAAAGCACCATGTTATTCGCACGATTCCATAGCTCAAAATTCGGGTCAGAGACAGAGGGTTTGGGAAGAGTGTCGTTCATAAAGCTGAGCTTGTTTTTGGAGGTGAAAGTGCGACGCATAGACTTGCTCCAGTTGTGATAATTGTTGTCATCTAAGGGAGGTGCAACTATGGTAGCACCAGGATTTTCTCTAGGATGCAGATAAAATGGATTCCTGGGATTCAAGATCGGATCAGAAAGATCGTTTGTTATGGTGGAATTGTTTGTAGTTCCTTTGGTGGATGATTAGTCACCAGAATCCTCATTGGAAGTCATGAAAGATTTGGGAAAAGAAAGGATAGGATTTGGGAAAAAAAATTCCCATCAGAGATTCTATCCACACAAAAGTCCTATTATTAAAACAAGAGCTATCCATTCCTGCCAAGAATTTCTACAAATCAAAAGAAAAATTTGTCACTATATTGGCTTCGTGTGTAAGCATGGTTGGTCTTAAATTCTTCAAATACTCTACTTGCCCCTTCTCCTGGAATGTATTCCTGATAATGTAGTGCAGGTTAGTTCTATAAATGTATAAACTTAAATCAAACAATGTATTCATGTATTCAGATAGGTGGATTTCTATGAATTTCAAATCAAAGACATGAGATATTACCATCTTTAATTGATAGGACAGATGCTACGGCAATGTATATCAAGCCGAAGACGGTTGAAACTGCCAACCAAATTCCAAGAGCCGAAAGATGAGGAATAGAAATTGCAAACATTGCACACATAGAACCAGCTATAACAATACAATATGGAAGCTTCAACAGAGCATCATCCTTAAACAAGGTATAAGTAGCCTGCAACACATCGAAAAGAGAAAAAAATAGTTTTATATGATTTGAGATTGAGATTTCACAAGTCCTGTAACTTGAGAAAGAGGTGAAGGTGCAATTTAGATTGAATGGTTCCTAAGTTTCTTACTTTTAAAGTTGAACCAGCCAAAATAATGAAGCCAGTATTTATCATAAAAAGATTGATATACTGAAGAGCCCATGTGAGTTTATATGCCTTTTTACCTGAAATGAAAATGAAAATGAAAATTAACATAAGCAGCAGCAAAATAACAACATAACAATGTTTTTTTTTATGTTGCTAAGTTTTGTTGTCATTGTTAAAGTCTGTTTTTCTCTAAGTTAGGTTTTATTCTGTCAACTATTATGTTTTGTTTTGGTTAAGCTAAATCTGTTTATTGCTAAATGTCCAGGTCTATAACTAATGTTTTCATTTGGTCTATTTCTACCGCCTTGTGAATTTTTTTCCATTATTGATCCATCATATGCCCTCCACTGATTTTAGAAACATCATTAGAATCTATGTACAGAAAAGAGAAGCATTTGGATGAAAAGAATTTGATGAACAGGAAGAAATCATCTGCAAAATTTAAATCATGATTAATTTAGTTTACAATATCATTATTAATAATTTAAAAAAGCTTATCAAAAATATTTAGATGGATAAATTATTATTTATAACAAATAATAAAAAATGATGTTTCATATTTGTTAATATAACACTAATTTTAAGTTAAGAATATGAATCGAATTAAATATTATACATCTTCTCAATTATACTTTCTCTAATAACATTTTTAAGAGAAATGACATTTTACAAAAAAGGGACAATGTATTGCGTATGACTGTAGCATTACACGCTAATATAATAATAAGTTATTTGATTAAACAGGTTTATTTATGAACTTCTATATGTTGTATTGCATTAAGTTTAAACCCAAATTTTAAAAGATTTTATTTTGCAGAGGTTTTATAAATATTAAGTTATTTAAGTGATTTTTATTTTGAATTGTTTTATTGAATATTTATGAATTATAATATTAATTATGGTTTGCAGAGATTTTACGGTTCCGTTGAAAATCGAATTATGCTAATCTATTCACTTTAATTAACTATGAATAATTCATTCTTTTTAATATTAATATAATATATATTTTATTTATTATATTCTTATTCATTTTTATAAATTTAATTATGTTTGACAAAAAATTTATTAATTAATGATTTGTTAGTTAATATGCGTAGTTATCTATAACATATTAACATATATAAAAGCAAAATATTGTGTTTTTGTGTAGCCTATTTTTTTAATTTTACGCTTATTTTAATGTATAACTTACTCAATAATTTATATTAACTTTTTACATAATTTCTTACCTAACTTCCTACTTAACTTCTATTTAAAATTAATATAAAATAAAAAATATCATTTAAATTTTTACGTGTTTGCATTAAAAAAACGGACAGACGGGCACGCCTGGACGCTAGTCTACTATAAATTACAAGATTGGATGATATTATTATTATTATTATTGCATCAATGAAGTACCATGTTCGAGTCACATATTTTGTATTTTGTAATTTATACATATTATTGTTGTTAGATTTATTAACCTATTAAATTGGATACGCTGTAAAAAATTTAGAATCTAAAAAAAATTACATGATTGATTTTAAATTACATGCAATGTAGCGTGTGAATATAGACAGGACCCGTGCGATAGACGGGTATCCCGCTAGTTATAATTTTAAAATGTCTTTTCTATATTTCAGATTTTTAAACTTTGAGAGTGTTCATTCTATAGTAAAATCATTTCTTAATTGAGGCACCATTGTTGTTTTTGTCAAAAATATGTTTGAAAATTAATATATATATATATATATATATATATATATATATATATATATATATATATATATATATATATATATATATATATATATATATATATATATATATATATATATATATATATATATATATATATATATATATATATATATATATATATATATATATATATATATATATATATATATATATATATATATATATATATATATATATATATATATATATATATATATATATATATATATATATATATATATATATATATATATATATATATATATATATATATATATATATATATATATATATATATATATATATATATATATATATATATATATATATATATATATATATATATATATATATATATATATATATATATATATATATATATATATATATATATATATATATATATCCGGGTATTCAATCCCGCCGCTGAGATGCTCAGTTGATTCCTTAACCTTGGTAGGAAGATGGCTTATTCAATAATTCGTGCATAAGGGTAAGGAATTTTGGATGAACTAATGTGAATGGGTGTAAGCCTCGCAGCTCGGAAACACCCAGTGCTGACCACACTGATTTATTTCCTTCAAACCTTCCACCAGGAGGATGCTACTTCTCTTTTCTATTCTTTGACAGATGACTTGCCCCAGGAATGCTTGCTGTCAGCAGTTAAGTGACAGAGGGAAAGTGACGAAGGAACTAGAAGCACTGCAGCAGCAATAGCAAGTCACTTTGGAACGACCCGGCATCGAGGTCTCTACTCCCCAACCGCACCACCTGGGGAAACCAAGCGAAAGAACGGAAACAACAATTAACTATGGCTCTTGGCCCAGACAACGTCCTAGGCTTCGGGGAGATCGGAGCAACGACCCCGGCCCGGGGCTGGCTTTTTGGGAAGCCCGTTCCCACCGCGCTCACGGCCCGGCTGGCCTTCCAGCGGTAGTGGGAATTTTCCCGTTCCCTAGTCAAAGACTTGGTTGGATGCGGGATCTACTCCGCGATATCATCACGACCTCTCTTTTCGTACCGCTAGGGATGCATATATATATATATATATATATATATATATATATATATATATATATATATATATATATATATATATATATATATATATATATATATATATATATATATATATATATATATATATATATATATATATATATATATATATATATATATATATATATATATATATATATATATATATATATATATATATATATATATATATATATATATATATATATATATATATATATATATATATATATATATATATATATATATATATATATATATATATATATATATATATATATATATATATATATATATATATATATATATATATATATATATATATATATATATATATATATATATATATATATATATATATATATTCATATTTTATAAAAACACCTTATTTTGAAAAAACCTACAAAAATCTCATTCCATTGTTACTCGAGATTTTTACTTTAAAATAATGTTCTTTTGTATTTAGACATCAAAAGGAGTAAAAGAAATTGAAATTTCAGATACTGTACGTGTGTTACATTACTTATTGCTTTAGATCATTTGGTATTTTGAGATGAAATATGTATGTTACGTTCAAATTTCAAAATCTGGATTTGTGTTCACAAAGTGAAATTCAGACGTTTTTGATATGGAATTTAAATTGTCTTTTATTATGAATGTTTATAGTTATGGTGCACCCTAATGCTGTCTCCGACACAACTCTATTTGTGGATGTTAAATTGAGTGATGTCCAAGTAGATATTGGAAAACAATTTGCAAATAATCAGGATTTTGCTATACATGAACATATGCTTCAATAAATTCACACGGAGGCTGCCAAATTAGGATTCAACATTATAATCAGAAGATCGATTTCTGGTTCTGATAGAAGACGAACATTTAATGTGAGCGTCCTTTTATGCTGGACAAATACCTCAAGGCAGATAATACATTGATATTTAATGTAACTTGCAGTATACATAATCATGATTTATGTTGCAAGTTAGTCGGTCACCCATTGTATGTCGTCTGAATTCTGAAGAGAAAAAACTTGTATATGATATGACCTTGAACATGGTTCAACTAAAAAACATATTATTAACTTTGAAAAGGAAAACACCAGAAAATTTCTCAAATATTAGGCAAGTGTATAATTTTCTCACCTGAAACAACTTGGCAAAAAGAGATCTAAGATCTGAAATGCAACAAATGTTAACGCTTTTTGATGAGGATCGTTATTTATCTAGGTATAGAGTTTGTGAGGATGGAAAAACCATTCAAGATATATTTTGGACACATTTTGATTTCATTAAGTTGTTCAACATTTTTTTATTGTGCTCATAATTGATTCAATATACAAGACCAACAAGTACATGTTATCACTTCTGAAAAATGTTGGTGTTACTTTTACATATATGACTTTTTTAGCTAGGTTTGCTTATTTTGAAAGTGAAAAAGAGTACATTTTTATGTGAGCGTTAGAAATAGGGTCGGCAAAACAGGTCGCCCGCCCCGCTCCGCCTTAAGCCCGCCAAAAAAGAGGGCAGGACGGGCAAGCACGCCAAGTGAAAATGGGCTTAAAAATCTAGCCCGTCCAGTCAAGGTGGCGGGTTGGCGGGTAGCGGATTTGCCCGCCTATTTATTTATTTATTTATTTTTCATTTTTTTAATAGATTAATAGGCTTATTCTTACATTTCAATTAGACTTTTCACTTATTTTTTAGAATAAATTTTTTATAAACCATCTTTTTAACAAATTTTACTTAAAAAAATATTGTATATATTCACAAATAAATGTATAAAATAGAATCATAAACAAGTATTCCAAAATATAGTTCAAGTATTACCCTTCAGCCAACCAAAAATATATTTTAGTGTTTGATAACTACGTTGGCGAGCTGGCGATCCAACTCGCCCCTTTTTCTGGCGAACTTAAGGCGGGGAGGGCTTAAAGCGGGGAGGGCTAGGCGGGTAGGCGGACACAAAATCCCAACCCAACCCTCTTTATAAGGTGCCAGCAAAACAGAAGATTCGCCACCTTTCGTTATTTATCCCTCAGAACGGGAAATGAAACGATCGGAAAAACCTGACGAAAAGGTATAAGACAAGGTCATCGCAACCATGTCTGGGTTCGGGAATCGGTTACGCAAGGGGAAGGTATTAGCACCCCTCACGTCCGTTGTACTCAACGGGATCCACGCTTATTGTGTTTATCTGACGGGTTGGTTTATCTATCTACGTTAAAAGTCTGGTCTGAAAAGAAAAATGATGACTCGGCAGAACACAACAGTTCTATGCCTACGTATTCCCGTCTGGAACGAGAAATTAGAGTCTACGTAGTTCGCCTAACTACGGGTGAAAGAAAAAAGGGAAAGGTTGCTCGCCGAGATATCGCATCTCGTGCCTACGTACTTTCACACGGCGTGAAAGATCAGAGCAAACGTAGTTTGGGATAACAAGATCACAGGTTTGGTTCAAAAGTTTTACCCGAGTAGGGTTAACAAACGGTTCTAGAAGTTGGTGTATGCGGCTCGCTCGTCGGAGACTTAGGCGTTTATCGTTTGCAGTAGAACTGAGAGTTAACGAAACTCTCCTTATGAAAATGGTTTCCAAGGATTAAAGGTCCCAGAGGACAAAAGAAGTTTGATCTTTGTTTTTGAAGTCTTTCAAAGAAGAAGTGTTTTGAGTTTTGTTTGTAACTCATGTTGCATTAAAGACTTGGACTTAAGAGTGAATGCGTCGCATGTCACCCAAAGGGTACCATACTAGACACTCAAGCTATTAAAGAGAAGCTCTCCAACAACCCTTTCTCAAGTGCTTAAGGCTCGTAGCGTGCAACATGCACCAATCTTTATTAAGTGTTTTAAAGATGTTTGAAGATGAGAAGAGAAAGGACGCACTAAAGGGGAACTGATCCAATCCTACAGTTGTCATGCAAAGTTGATCCTATGATTGGGGTTAGGAGGGAACTACCTAATGTTATCATGCATGGTTAGAACCCTAATGTCTGTCACATTCCAACTTGAACAAGAAGGAACGGAAACCCTAAGGGAACATGGAAAAAGAAAGCAACAGCAAAAGAATAATGAGTTGTAAAGAAATAACTGTAAGTAAAATGCATGCAATGCAGCAATACAAGAAGAAGGAGACAAACTCAACTTCTAGAGCAAACAAGCAAAAGCAACACAATACACAAGCAAGGGAGGCAGACTCAACCTTCAGCCAACAAGCAAAGCCAAACAGTAACAGACAAGCAGAGGGAGACAGACTCAACCTCTAATGCAGACAAGCAAAGTGAGCTAAGCTCAACCTTTCAATGCACTTAGGCCTAAACCAACTATATGAAAGCCTATTCTAATGCAACACACCAGACAAACAGTCACACACATATAGTCAATCAACAAGCACAACAGACAAAATAGCAAACCAACAGCTCAACAACAAAGCAGTTTTCTAGCAGTAAAGCAGCCCAACAGTCTGTAGTTGTCTTCATGTCCAATTTATCCATCAAGAGAAAAGGGAATAAGGCTTTCACCTTCAAGCTTCAACTTGCTCCATCAAGAGATGATAAGAAACACAAAGATTATCGCATGATGAGGGGAAGCATGATAGAAACCAAAGGAATCCATCATGGCACTCAACCACTCATCTAAGATTGGTATCCTCAAAGGTTTTACCTTTTGTGGT
The DNA here is from genome assembly GCA_963859935.3 of Lathyrus sativus. Taxonomy (NCBI): domain Eukaryota; kingdom Viridiplantae; phylum Streptophyta; class Magnoliopsida; order Fabales; family Fabaceae; genus Lathyrus; species Lathyrus sativus. The sequence continues at coordinate 433,491,285 of OZ012739.1, read as the reverse complement.
AGGCCTTTAGTCCTTCCAAAGGAGGGACTAGGCTCCCACAAAGGAACCTTGCATCATTAGGCCTACTAAACCATCAAAAAATATTTGGAAACCTACCATGAACTAATGGCCACTTTTGAAGTTCAACTAGGGGAAGCACTATGTTAGAAGCACCCTAAAAACAGCCTAAGTATTAAATCTAATTAAAATACTAAATCAACTTCTAAAGATCTATGTATTTTTATAAGGGATCCTAAAGGTATTGGGAACCTAGGGTAAAAAATCCATAGCCTAAATCAATGTTTAAGGGCACTAATGAAATTCTAAACCAAAAGTTGTCAAATGAAAGGCCAAAAGGGGAAGCCTCTAAATACCTAGTCCAAAACAGAACTTAGGGTTATCTAAAAATCACCATAAAAATCCTACAATCTCATCAATGAGTCTACAACCAGCCAGCAAAATATCAAGATCAAATTCTATACCAAAAAAGCATACAAAAATCAGCAATTCACAAGCTCAAAATGCTAAATTAAAAGAATTAAAGAAAATGGAAAAATAGCAAATAAATTGGAAATTGTACAAAAATAAAATCCAAGGGCATCAAAAAATCAGAAATTAAATCAGGAGCATTCTCATATTTTTTTTCCACATTTTTCTGATCATTATTCTATTTATTATGAATTTTAGAAGATGAAATCAATTAAAGAAAATCAAAAACAATTAAAGGAATAAAAAAAGCCAAGAAAATATTAGAGCCTTAAAAGCCAAGAAAATATTAGAGCCTTTGGATCAGGGGACTAGTCAATCCATCTAACGGTCTCAGCGCGTGCCAGCGCATTAATGAAACGACTGCGTTTGGCTGTGGTCAAAGGTCCAAGTCTCAGGACGTATCTCATGCACACGATCTGCTTACAAAGTCAAGTGCAAAACCTAGATCTAAGGGCTCTCATGCATCGTCTTCATTTGAATCCTACAACTGAGAGGGAACTGGACGGTGGCCGGAGAAGACCTTCGGTTGTCTTCTCCGGCGAAGCAAACAGATGTTCCTCATCAAATCCTCACCAAAATGAAAGAAACTTGTACCATTCTTCTCGTTATTTCCTCCTGATCATTAATATCCACTCCAATCTTGCTAATTCCTCATAAATCTTGAAACACGAACATGAACAGAAAATTCACCAAAACATTGATCATCATCAAACTCCAAATTAAAGCCACAGATCTCTTCCTCATCTTCCAGGGATCAACTTAAGCTATTCACTTCATGCTAACACCTCAAGATCAGGTAGTTACGATCTCAAAGAAAAATTGGATCATGACCTAAATTGTCTCTAAACTCCAAAATTATGAACCTAAATCCATCTACATTCTTCCCTAAGCCTTAACCACATTCTAAATCATGCTACAATAGCCTAAATCAAGAGCAATTTTGAAATTCACCAACCTGAACTGAAGCTTTCAATTGGAGTGGTTACAGAGTGAAACTTGCTTCCAGAAAGTGCAGAATTCTTCACTGATGATCACTGAAGCTAACTGAATCCACAATTGGCCTTGAAATGCTCTTGAATCCAAAACACGAATTTGAGTTTGGGAGCTTCAAATTCTAACTGTTGTAACTGATTTCTTCACCAAATGCCTCCCCAAAAACCATCTGAACACGATTAGGAACTTAAATAGGATGTGTTTTGCCAATTCTCAGGCCCATTGGAGGCCCAATCCAAGATATCCAAAAATCAATTTTTCCTTCAAAACTCCAAACATGGCAGCCACAAATTGGCCCTGTTTCAGCTCAAACTTTGCTTCAATAGCTTGCACAATACTCCTTGGATATGAATGGCTCAGATTGAGTGCTTGAATTGATCTCATGGTCAAGGTTGATTAGGTTACTTCCATTCTAAGTAATCCACATAAAGTCCATGAATTAAGCCTCAAATCAAAAATGTAAAATTGTCAATCTCTTTAAAATGTCATTTCCAATCAGAAAATGCACCAAGTTATGATTTCTTGAACACTTGTGAATTTATTTTGAATTTTCTCCTTTTATGCTTTTAATAATCCCCTTTGTCAAATTCCTTCAAACCAACTCTTGTTCTAAGCCAAATAAATGCCTCATGGATACATGGTTGACCTTAAAATCCCATTTTGAGCAAGTTTGGTGTTGGACAAAACTTCATTTGGAGTGTGCAAGATAGTGAAAATGACCTATAAAGCAAAATGACCTATAATCTCACTTTCCCAAAATACCCCTGACTTGTAAACCTCATAACTTGAGCTCTACAAATCAGATGAAATACTTCTAGTACATTTTGGAAAGCTAAGACAAAGACCTACAACTTTAACGTTGGCCAAAAGGTGAGGAGAAACATCCTTCTAGGTCAAAAATGCCTTGGAAGTTGGTGAACTTTCATAGATAAAATTCACATTCATCTGATGACCTATAACTTGTCTGGATCATAACTTGAGTTCTATAAATTCAATCAAGGACTTCTAGTACTCAAATTAAAGCTAAGAACATGCTATACAAGTTCCATGTTGGTCAAAAGTTGAGATGAAACTTGTATCTTGAGATAAGTGGTCTTGAAATCAGGCACTAAATATAGGATTTTACCTTGAGAACCCTAGTTTAGCAACTCCTCACACTTTGAATTCTTCTTGAATTGATCTTGGAATATCACCTCATGTATCTCAACACACCCTTCCATGATCACAAAGACTTAGAAATGAATCTTAATCTCCTTCAATTGCACAGTTGACTCAAGGTTGACCAGATGAAAACCCTACTTGCAACACCTTCAACTGTGACTCTCCACACTTGGCATAAACACTTGAATGAACTTTACCATGACCCTCAAGGCCTCCAATGAGCTTCAATGACAATCTCCACCCTTAACCATGGGCTTATGATCCCCAGATGATCCTCAAATAGGCTTCTAGACAGGAGATGAACCATATTCATTTGCTTGCCTCTCTTCAAGGGCTTTGACTTGCTTCTGATGATGATAACCACTTGGTGACTTGAATATAATGATAACCACTTGGTGACTTGAATATAATCTCTTGATTAAGCCTTGAACCTTTGATAGCCTCAATTAGCTAAGAACACTTTTCTTGATCCCCTGTAAAATGCAACATGACTATGCAATGTGAATGCTAGAACAATGATATGCTAATGCAATGGAACAAAAGCCAAGTAAGAAAAAGGTTAGGCAAATTTTGGGGTGCAACACCGGCCCAGCAGACCATGGTCCATTTTGCCACCTCTAGTTGGAAATGTGTAGGACTATGTTGAAAGACCGAGAAAACATGTCATATGTGATAGTCACCGATTATGATATCACACTGATGAATTTGGTCGGAAATGAGTTTCCTACATCATATGCTTTACACTGTAGATATCATATAATAAACGATATGGTAGGTATACTTAAGTTTGCGGTATGGACCAAATAAATTAAGGGTGAAAACGAAAAAAATGGTGAAATCTAATGTGATATTAGAAAGCATAACGAAAGCCTGGAAAGCTATAATAAGCTCTTTCTTCTTTGCTCACGATTTGCCAAGATATAACGCTTGGTACTAAATACAAAAAAAAAATTGACTGTTGGTTTTCTCTCTTTCCACAACTCATATTGAATTTCTTGAGTTCCAAATATTATGGTCAAACGATTGTGAATGTGATAAATTGTGAAGGTGGATTCTTGGCATGCAACATAACTCTATCTGACTATTATAATGTCTTATTATTTTTCTTAACCACTCCATTTTGTTGAGGTGAGCTAGATGCTGAGAATTCATGACCAATCCCTTAAGAGGAACAAAACTCAAAAAAATTTAGAGTTTTCAAACTCTTTGCCATAATCACTTCTTATTTTAACTATCTCACTCCCTTTTTCTCTTTGGAGGTGTTGATATACCTATTTGAAGATATAAAATGTGTCAAAAAAATTTTTAATAAATTTAAACCAGGTGTACCTTGAAAAATCATCTACACATGCACTATTACGGAAAACCCGTTTAACAACAGTTGAGAATGATATATAATCCTGTGGGCATATGTATTGTTATGCAGAGTGTCGTTGTATATATGATACTTACAATCACAACCCAGTAATCATTGTAATAAACTGGAAAGGGAAGGTGAGAAAATACTTAGAAGGGGGGGGGGGGGGGGTTGAATAAGTATGAAGATTAAAACTTAGAAATAAAAACTCAAGTATTTTTATCCTGGTTCGTTGAACTCAACTACTCCAATCCACCCTTCCTAGAGTGATTTTCCTTTCTCAAACAAGGACTTAATCCACTATTTAATCAACTGATTACAATAGTAAGCACTAAGAACAACTGTTCAAAGTCTTCTCAATAACTACTGATCCTAACTGGATCTTCTTAAGGTTTACAATCAAATGTAATACAAATACAAGTTTCTTAGAAAGAATATGAATAGTATGAGAGCTTTTAATGTTGATTTCTTTTGGAAAAACGTCAAGTGAAGAAGATGGGTGAAGACTTGCTTTTATAGGCAGCTGATCCAAGGAGAGCTTCACCTTGAGAAGAGTGTCCAAAAGGTCAGAGCCTTTTTGTCTTCACATCAAGTGACCTTTCCTAGAAGAAGAAAGCACAGATAAATCCTTTTTGTCTGTGTTCTTGTGTCTAACATAAATAAGGAAAGAGTCGTTTGAATTTATTCCAACGGATATAATCCTTGAATAATTCTTCTTCACTTTTCAGCAAGTTCCATCAGAGTCTAAATTTATCAGAGCCTTCTGATGTTGATCAGAGTTTTGCTGAACCAGAGTCTTCTGCAGCAGGTGTGCTTTTAGCGTGTTCAAGTTCAGAGCATATTTGAGTCAGATCTTCAGTACTGGCAGATTTAGTACTTTCAGAATCTTCTGTAGTAACTATGCTTTGAAAACTCTTCATACAGAATTCTTCTTTGGTTCAGATGCTTCTGACTTGCTTCAGATTCTTCTAGAGCTTCTACTTTAGATTCTTCTGGAGCTTCTGCTTCAGATCCTTCTGGAGGCTACGCTCAGGATCTTCTGTTGGCAGCAATCAAAATCTTTTAATGGATGCATCTGGCGCTTCAGAGTCTAGCAGATTTCTTATGTTCAATTCTGATTTGCTTCTGGAGTGTTAATTCCTTTACTATCTGCAGTAAAAACTCTTAAGAAAATTTTAGAGTATATAATATTTAATTAAAAAATTTCATAATAGTTATCATCAAAATATAGAGATATTATTAAGAACCAATCTGTGTTCTAACAATCTCCCCCTTTTTGATGATGACAAAAACATCAGAAATTTTGTTTAATTGAAAATATAATAATTATAACTTCCCCTGAGATGATGAATCTCCCCCTGAATTAAATACAGATAAGGAATAGAAACTTCCCTTTTGTCTTGAGTAATTTTCAGAGTTAGAGCTTGATTGTTCTTTAACATTTGAGAGTCAGAGTGTCTTGCAAATTTCAGAGTTAGAGTTTGATAATTGTCAAATGATCTGAAAGTCTCAGAGTTTCTTTTACAGAGTGTACTTATCAAATGTTCTGAAATACTCAGATTTAATGTTAGATAAAATAGATATGTCTGAAGTTTCATTCTGGTGAAGTTTAATTAAACAGTTCAGATCTATATTTTCTCCCCCTTTTTTGTCATAAGCAAAAAGTAAAAACTTTGAAAAGACAAATAAAAGGAAACAGTAAATGAGATAAATCATGTGGAGAAAACTTTGAAACATTCATTCAATTTAGTTTAGAGCAAGAGTACATGCATCAGAAGATATTCAAAATACATAAGCAAACATCAAATACAAAACATCAGAATGAAAAAAAATGAAAAACTAAGAGTGTTTTGACAAAAGCATCTTCAACAGATCCGTGATCTCAGAAGAAGACTGTTCTTGCTTTGACATCCACTTAGCCATTGTTTCATTCTTCTGATCCTGTTTGGACATCCACTCAGCCATGTCTTCAGATTTCTTGTCTTGTTTAGCCATCCATGACTTGATCTCTGATTGACCAGCTTCCAGAACAGCAATCTTATCCTCAAGATCTGGATGTTCTTTCTTAATCTCAGATGAAAAAGGTTGAACAGTTTCTGCAACTTGAACAGAATCAATTTCCATAGGGGCTTTAGAGCTTGGAGCATTAGAGCCAGAAGGATGTTCTATCAGAGTCATGGCCAGAGTGTTGTCTTCAGATGCAGATTCTGTAGCTTCGTCTGATGATGGAGGAGCATCTGTAAGAAGTAATGGTCCAGATCTCTTGGCAGTCCAAAACAGACTTCTTGCAGCTTCAGCAAATCTGAGCTTCGCATCATCAGAACGTATGTTCTTCATATTTGATGCTACAGTGTTGAATCTGTTGATGAATCCATTCCAGATGACATCAGATTCTGTTGCATCCATTGTTGCTGAACACTTCCTCTAAACAGTACCTAAATACATCTGTATTTCTTGCAAAAAACATGTAAATAAATGATCAACATTTAGTCTAGGTCTGGGGTGTAACAGAGTCTCCAAGGTAATTGGCTTTGGTTGGGGAGTAGGTGGAAATATGGATTTGGGAATGGAGATCAGAGGAGGAGGGTAGTATGGTATGAAAGGAATTTCAGGGGATTTGTCAGGTTTTGATCTGTTTAAGGCATTCAACAGATTTAGTTTTGCTTTGGTGTGATAGGAAACCACATCAAAGGGTTTATTAAAGTAAGGTTGGAAAGCAGATTTTGCAGGTTGTTCAGAAGCAGCAGGTTTATCAGATGAAACAGGTTTAGCTGAAGTAACAACTTTTGCAGAGTATGATATTGTAGCTAATGAACCTACTTCTGACATTGATTGAATATAGGTGAGAAACACAGATAGTAGGGTGATTGTAAGTTTGGGTTTGAAGGGAGTGATAGGGTTAGATGGTTTAACTCTGTCATAGAAATCTTTGAGTTTGAAACCATAGAAAAGGTTGTGAAGATAAGATGAGAATTGTTCGCATGAGGCAGGAGTTACAGATATTCTTGGTGTAGATGTTGGGATAGGATTTGGAGTGAGGATTTCAGATGATGTTTTAGGTGTGGGAGTAGGATCTGGAATAAGAACTTTAGAAGATACTGAGGAAAATCTGGGTGTATATCAGATTCTGAGGAATTTGATGAAGTGGTTGGTGTGCAAGAAGTAGAAGATACTTGAAAGACAGTTTTCAGAGGTGTAACATCTAGAACTTCTGTCTCAGGGATGTTGGTTCCAGAGGGGTTGGTGGATTCTGAAGGATTTTCAGAATGTTTTGATAAGGGTTCTGATGTGGGTGGATCAGATGAAATTTTTATTGGTTCAGAGGTAATTGGAACAGATTTAGGTGTTTTGGATGATGGATTTGGTGATTATGGTTGTTTCTCTTGTTGTTGTGTTTGAGGTTCAGATGATTTTTGTTGTTGAGGTTCAGAGTCTTTTTCTTGTTGTTGTTGTTGTTCTGAGGGTTGTTTTTCTGATTGTTGTTGTTTTTGAGGTTCAGATGATTTTTGTTGATGTTGATGTGCAAAGTCCTTTTCTTGTAGAGGTTCAGATTGTTTTTCTGGTAGTTTTTCTGATGGTTGTTGTTGTTGTTCAGATGACTTTTCTTGTTGTTGTTCTGATTGTGGTTTTTGTGGTGCAGATGGTTTTGTTGGTATTTGTGGAGTCTGAGTTTGTGGTTTTGTTGTTGTTGGTTTTGGTACAGAGGATTGTTTTACAGGTGAGATGGAAATTGGATTAGAAGATTTTTTTGGAGATGGAGTAGAAACATGAGGTGGAGCAGTAACAGATTGATTTTGTGTAGAGGGTGGTTTTGGAATAGACTTAACAGTTGAATCATTTATAACAATAGTATTTGCAGAAGATACAGAAGATTTAGTACCTTTAATTTTGATGCGTTTAGCAGGAACAGAAGGAGTGTCTCCAGATTCTTTCCTCTTTAGCAGCTTCTGAGGCTTCTCAGCAACCTTGGGCTTCTTCTGAACAGGTGCAGCTTCTGCTTCTGATTGAGTCCTCTTCCTTGGTGTCTCTTCTACTACAACAGGCAATGGTTGCCTTGCTCTCTTTATGATATTTGCAGGAATAGGCTTTCCTTCTGCCTTGCAATCATCAATATATCTTACTACAATTTCCCTTGGTTCTTCAGCATAGAACAAAGGGTAGTCATCTACAGGGATTCTCTTTTGACTCAGTTCAGAAATGTTCAGCTTCTTGGGTGCTGTTGTGAGTTCTTCTACTATTTTTAGTCTCTGAAGACTTTTGGCATTCAGAGGCTTTCCAAGAATGAATTCCAATTCTTTTGTGACTCCAGTAGCATACAGAGCAGTTACAAGTCCATTTTCTGTTAGAAGATCTGAGATTAACCTTCCAAAAGGAATCTAGGTTCTGATCTTCTGACCTTTTTCTTTCACATATTCTCTAGAGGCATTTATATGATTCCATAAGTGCATAAACAGAATATATGGAAGATCTACCTTGGTGCTCTGACTTAAGCAATACATAAAGTAGAGTTGTTCATTATTGACATAGTCTGGAGAGTTTGTTGACTTTCTGTGATGAATGCATCCCATGAAAATCTTAGCCCAGATCTTGTAGTCAGGCTTCAGATCTTTGAACTTATTAGAAGCTTGTCCAGCAGTCATCACTTCCTCATATACTTCATCCATATCTACACGCCCAGCTGGCAAGTGTGATACTCCATCTGTTTCCTTATATCCAATGAGTTTTCTAATCAGATCTTCTGTTATGATTATCTCTTTGCCCATAACAGAAGATAAAATGAACTTAGGGTATACAAAAGCATGGATCCAGAATTCTTATACCAGAAGGGGGTAGACTGGTCCAAAAAGTCTATCAAAATACTTCACCCATCCTTGAGCACCTATAATGGAGCGAAATTCAAATCCATTCTCAGCCAGTGAATCAAATTCTACCATTGATTCACATAGAACCTCCAGCTTTTCAACAGGTGTTAGCAATGTTCTTTTTGGTGTGTCATACCCTAAATTTGTCCTATCCATTTGTAAATATTTTCGCATTTTTATTTTGCATTTTCCATTTAATTTCATACCGCTTAGACACGTGCCCATCCCGATTGGGCATTCTTCAAATCTCGACTTTTTTTATCCAATAGGAGCGCGACACATGGCCTAAGGGTATTTTTTTTTTGTAAATTTTAATCCCATGTTTATTCTCTCATTTTTCCGTTCTAATATTTTATTTTGTATATGTTTTTATTTTAGCTTTTCATTTAGATAATCAATTTGTTTTTTATTATAATTTTAGAATAGAAATAGTTTTTTATTTTTAGTTAGAATAGTTTTTATTTATTTATTTACTAACTTGTTAAAAATAGTTTTTTTTAGATTATAGATTTCATTAGATTTAAATAGTTTTTAGATATGAATTTTATTTTAGAGTTTTAATATTTAGCTAGTTCTTTAGTTTTAAAATTAATTAGATTTGATTTAATTTAGGACTATTTTAGGATTTTAAATTTAATTTAATAATTTTAGAGATATTTTAGGATTTTAGAATTAAGTTTGTAATTTTAGAGATATTTTAGGATTTTAGAATTAAGTTAGTAATTTTAGAGATATTTTAGAATTTTAGAATTAAGTTAGTAATTTTAGAGATATTTTAGGATTTTAGATTTAAATTAGTAATGTTAGAGATATTTTAGGATTTAAATAGTTTTTAGATTTTGATTTTGATTTTAGAGTTTTAACCGTTTTTAATTTTATTAGAAATAGTTTTTATTTTAAATAGATTTAATTATATAGTTTAGAAATAGTTTTTAGGTTAACTATAATTTTTAGTGATTTTTATTATTAGGAGTTAAATAGAGTTTTATTTTGTTTTAATATAGAATTTTATTTTGTGTGAGTTTTTATTAAGATTTTTTTAGAATTAATTAGAGTTTTTAGCTTATTTATTTATTTATTTATTACTTTATTAGAAAAATTAGATTAAGTTAGTTTATTATTATTGTTAAATTAGGATTTATGATATTTATTAGTATTATTAAATTAGGATTTATGTTCATTATTAGTATTATTCAAATTAGGATTAATTTATTTCATTATTAATAGTCAGATTTTGTTTAGTTAATTTTGAATAATTTAGATTTTATTTTCTTAGTTTATTTAGTTTACTGGAAATTTAGTTTTTTAGAGTTTTCTTTTAGATTTAAATATGATTAATTTTTTATAATTTTTATTAGAACCTTTTTGTTTGCTTGTAGAAATAGCTTTTAATAGTTTAATAAAATTTGTTAAATATAGGATGGTTTTTTTTTTTAAATAGGTTTATTTTATAGGTTTGGTAAATTTATTTATAATTTAGTTTAAATAGGTTTTTTATAGAAATAGATTTTTTATTTTAATTAAAAGTAATTTTTATTTATTTATTTATTTACCATTTTAAAATTAATTTGTTTATTAAATTATAGATCCATTAAAAATTAGTTTTTAGATAGAAATGGTTCTTTATAGTTGTTTAGTCTTTAAATGGAATTTTAACTAGAATATAATTATTTTCTTTTATTTATTAGTAGATTTATTTAGATTAATTTTTATTAATTAGGATTTTATTATTGGTATTAATTTAATTAATAATTATTTCATTTAGGATTAGTTATTAGAATAGAATTATTAGTCTTTTTTTATTTATTATTTAATTAGAACTTAATGATATTATAATTATTTAATTCTTCATAAAAAATTATAAATAAAAAAAAGTTGATGTGCCATGTGTCATTTTCGTAGGGTATAAGACCCTATTCATCATCCCTTCACAAGGGGAACCCTATTCCTTCAGCCTCCAACCCTACTCCCAAAGGGAGGCAACCTTAGACACAAGCTTGGAACCCTAAACTTAGAGGGCACTCTGCAGCCGCCACTCATCAGTTCCTTCACAAATTCATCATCCTCAACAAACTTCCATCGTTAAACAAACATAACAAATTTCACTCACCATCGCAACTCATCTTCCACTTCCAAACAAACCTTCTTCAGATTTAATCCAGCAACACAAAACCCCAAACGCTCAACTCTCACCTCCTGTTAACAACCGAAAAACTCATTAAACAAACCAAAACCGAAACCGTTTCCCTCCGAATGCCACCCTCTCAACCATCCGCCATAAAAACCGTCGTCAAACTCCAATCCATTTATCTCCCTCAAAACGAAAACCTCAACCGTTCTGAAACAAGCCCATCCGCGAAAACTCAAAACTCCAACCTTCCAACTTTTCCATTGTATCCAAATCCACCAAAACAAGAATTGGAACAGTGAGGGAGAGAGAGTTTCGGATCGAGAGAGAGACACACGATGAAATTTGGGAAAAGTGAAATTTGATGAGAGATGGATGAACTTGGGGAGCACCCTTTCTGTTTGCTTTAGTTTGCGTTTTGGTTTTCTTTGTTTTTTTAGAGAAAAATGATACTGTTGTTTTTATTATTATTATTATTATTTATTTTATAATCTTCTTAATGAGTTAATGGGCTTTAGGCCCGAGTGGATCTCCTCTGCACCCCTCCATCCATTTTTTCAGCTGTGTTTTTTTTATTAAGGTGGAAGATGGGTTTCTCAAAGGCCCAAGTGATTCCATAATCACACAAACTGTTCTCCACACACACCTCCCCATTTCTGTTTAACCCCCTCTCCCTGTTTTTCTTAATTTTTTTATATATTAATTAATTATGTATATATTTAATTATGTTTATATAATTATTTTCTGTTCTAGTTTATTAAAAAGCAGTTAATAGAATTTGTAAATATATTATATTGTTCTATATTTTATTTTATTTAAATAGTTTGTTCTTTTTTTTTTATTTAGATTTTTATATATTCTATTTTAAAACTTTATGTATATTATATTAAATTTTATTTTAGAAGTTTTATATATTGTTAGAATATTTTATGTTTTTGTATAAAAGTTTATAATACTTTATTTTAGAGTTGAATTCTATTCCTCTTTTATTATTGAATTTTTTGTCTCATTTTCATCTGTTTTGGTCGATGACGACATTTCCATCGTTTAACCGTCAAATTATTGACGTGAAACAAAGGATCTGAGACCACCTCTTTTCTTTCTGACTTTTTATTCCGATTCGATTTTATTTTTGACTTGTGGATCGATGAAGTCTTTTTATCCGCAAGCGTCAAATTTTCAGAGTTGATAACCTTCTCGATTTCAAATCTATGGTGAATAACCGTTGGGGTCATTTTCCGTACTTTGGGATCGTGATAGGCTACCTTCGATTAATCGGCATTATGTTTGCGATTAAGACGAGATCCATTCTTTCGTGTCCCGATTCGATTCACTAACCATTAAATTTAATTGCCGTTAAATATTATTGTGAATATTATTGTCATATTATTATTCATATTATCATTATTCATTCGTTCACCCATATTCGAAAATACCTAATAAATTATCGAAACTCCTAAAAGTCAAATTGGTGGACTGTTGGATCTTTGGTCATTTGCAGGTATCCTAACTTTGAGTCGCGCCCGACTCTGCTCAAGGCGTAGTTTAGGACACAAATGCACACACACGGCTTTCTCTTGGGCTACCTGACAATGAGACCCCTTTATTTCGTGCAATCCCGTGTAACTTACATGTATCCCTTCCACATTCCGATGTATGTTTCGTATTTCTTTGACTATTAGTTTATCTCCTAGGAGCACCCATAGGGACTAGAGCGGATTCAATTTATTTTCAAACTAATTCTCGATTCATCATCGAGCCATTTTCAAACCTCGTAAGTTGAGTGCTCATACGCATTCGCCATCTACCTATTACAACTCGACCCTTGATGCGTAAGTCAAGTCGGTCTCTTTTTTTAAACAATTTCATTTTCAACACGCTTTGCACGCGATAATGTGTCAAACCCTTGATCCAACGTCAAGAGGATTTTCAAAACAAACTATCAATCAACTAACAACTATTCAATTCTTTTGAAAGGTGTAAAGAGTGGGTTCAAGTCTTTGAGCTTGCTTTCGATTGTTTGGATGCGAGTTATCTTATTCGTGTGTGAGCAATTGATGCCTTTAAATAATATTAACAAACTCGACAACATTCAACCACCTTTCAATTACTCATCCTTTCACTCATCTTTCAAACAACTTCTTTTACGATGAAAAAGAGAGTGTCCCAAGTCTTTGGTTCGCTCTCCCGACTACTTGGATCCGAGAAGTCTTTCTTAAGCTTCAAGTTGTTGTCATCCGACCAATCTCATCCTTTCACTCATCTTTCAAACAACTTCTTTTACGATGAAAAAGAAAATGTCCCAAGTCTTTGGTTCGCTCTCCCGACTACTTGGATCCGAGAAGTCTTTCTTAAGCTTCAAGTAGTTGTCATCCGACCAATCTCATCTTTCAAACGCCATTCAAACAACTCCTTTTGCAACCGAAAAGAGAGTGTTCCAAGTCTTTGGTTCGCTTTCCCGATTACTTGAGGACCGAGAAGTCTTTCTTAGGCTTCAAGTAATCGTCATTCGTTCAACTTATTCAAACCATACTCAATTCTATCCTCTCGCATTTGAGGTTGAAAAAAGAGAGAGCTCCAAGTCTTTGGTTTACTCTCCCGATTACTTGGGTCTGAGAAGTCTTTCTTAAGTTTCAAGTAATCGTCACCTCTAGCTAAACATATGATACATCTAACCAAATACCTCGCCCTGTGCGACCATAACCCTAAAACTTATTCAAATCTACCCTCTTTTCAAAACCAAAATACTTAACCAATCAAACTCTGCTCGCCCTCGTGCGATCCACAACTCATACACCTTTTTCAGAGGACATTGTTTAGTCCCTTCTTCCGCGCATAACAAACTCGTGCTTCAGCCTCCCCTAGCGAGCAGACAAGCCAATGTTTAGCAGTTAGAATACGACCTAAACTCTCGTTCGACTCAAACACACCTTTACCAAAGAACATTGTTTAGTCCCTTCTTCCGTGCATAACAAACTCGAGCTTCAGCCTCCCCTAGCGAGCAGACAAGCCAATGTTTAGCAGTTAGGATGCGACCTAAACACTCGTTCGTTTCCAAACCTTTTTTTTACCGTAGTTGGCCGAACTACGGCTGCTCTGATCTCTCATATCTGTTGAGAGTACGTAGGCATAGGATTGCGATAATCCTAGCGAGCACAATTCCCCACAATCCCCTCTTTTTCCCGTAGTCCCACGAACTACGAATGCTCTGATTTTCCACTTCTTACAAGTGAAGATACGTAGGCACAAGGGCCCCAATCCTTGGCGAGCACTCTATCTTAATAATCACCCCCTTTTCCTATTAGCAAGCAATTCCTTAGAAGATAAGCAAACATAGTTAACTTTCTCTCCCGAATCGAATCAAGAGGTTCCCGTTGAGTACAACGGACATGAGGGGTGCTAACACCTTCCCCTCATGTAACCGACTCCCGAACCTAGAATATTGGTTGCGATGACCATGTTCTTACCCCTTTAAAGGTTTTATCGATATTTTCCTATTCCATCCTTGGAATGAATAAAGTTCGGTGGCGACTCTGTTTCGAACAGTATTTTCCGCGTCCATCGCGAGGATCGTATTTTTTGAGGTACGACATGGTGGTGTATAAGGAGTTACGCCCATATTAGCGGAAGTAACTGCAACCATGGTTGATTGAAATTGTGCAGCAGTTGATGATGAAGTTGCCATTGAAGATGAGTTTATCAAACACTTAGGTTTAGGGTTTTTGTGAAGAGAGAAGAGAAGACAGAAATGCATAAAAGGTTTGAGATGTGAAAAGTGTGAAAATGAAGAGAAATGATGTATTTATACTAAATACTTAGGCATACAAACAGTCAGAAGAAAGCACGTTCACACCAAGCATTTAATGAAAAAGAATAAAATCATTTCAAGCATTTATTGATTCTGACAATTTTGGGGGAAAATCAAGATTCTCACTATTCAAACTTCACCTCAAACGTCTCTTCAGTAGTGTAGACGCCACCTTTGCAGATTTGGAGTGACACGTGTTTGCTTGCATGTGCTTCTGAATTCTCTTGAGAAATGAAACGTTAACCAACGTTCAGATCCTCTGAGGATTGTTAGTTCAGAGTTTCATAAGAAAATAATTAAAGAAAATGAATAAGCAATCAGAAGAAATACTTCAGAGCATTAGGCATTTTTGCATCTGTAAAATCTGCTTCTGACAAATATCATTCTGGACAAAAATCCATACCAATATTTTTCAGAATAAATTTGAATCTATCTTCAACAAGGGGTTTTGTGAAAATATCTGCCCATTGATGATCTGTGTCAACAAAGGCCAAATTTATAATTCTCTTCTGAACATAGTCTCTGATGAAATGATGCTTAATTTCTATGTATTTTGCCTTAGAGTGTAAAATGGGATTTTTAGACAAACATATAGCAGAAGTATTATCACAGAAAATAGAAATGTTACTTTCAAATATCTGATAATCTTCTAGTTGACTTTTCATCCAGAGCATCTGCGTGCTACATCCAGCAGCAGCAATATATTCTGCCTCTGTGGTTGAAAGTGCAATTGTGGGTTGCTTCTTGTTGTACCAAGATATTAGATTTCTTCCTAGAAATTGACAACTTCCAGAAGTACTTTTCCTTTCCACTCTATCTCCAGCGTAGTCAGCATCACAGAATCCAACTAATTTGAAATCATCAGATTTTCTGTAACACAAACCCACATTAGAAGTACCTTTCAGATACCTTAGAATCCTCTTGACAGCTGTCAAGTGTGATTCTCTAGGATCTTATTGGAATCTAGCACACAGGCATACACTGAACAATATGTCAGGTCTAGAAGCAGTTAAGTAAAGAGGAGATCCTATCATACCTCTGTAGAGTTTCTGATCTACTTTCTTACTTACCTCTTCCTTGCCAAGTGAGCTAGTTGGATGCATGGGAGTCTTTGCCAGCTTACTATCAGTCATGTTAAATTTCTTCAGAAGTTCTTTAACATATTTGGTCTGATGTATGTAAGTGCATTCTGGAGTTTGATTGACTTGAATTCCTAGAAAGAATCTCAGTTCTCCCATATTGCTCATTTCAAATTCTGCTTGCATACATTGAGCAAACTCCTTTCCCAACATAGTATTGGTAGATCCAAATATTATATCATCCACATAAATCTGACAAATTAGAAGATCTTTCTTAAATGATTTACAAAAGAGTGTTGTGTCCACTTTGCCTCTGATGAAATTTTTCTCCAGAAGAAAATTGCTCAATCTCTCATACCAAGCTCTGGGAGCTTGTTTTAAACCATACAGAGATTTCTTTAGTTTGAAAACATGATCTGGAAATTTTTCACTCTCAAAACCAGGAGGTTGGTGGACATAAACTTCTTCTTCTATAATACCATTTAGAAAGGCACTTTTAACATCCATCTGATACAGAGTGATGTTATTTTGTGCAGCAAATGAAATAAGAAGGCGTATAGATTCTAACCTTGCCACTGGAGCATAAGTTTCAGTGTAATCAATACCTTCTTGTTGACTGTACCCTTGAGCAACAAGCCTTGTCTTATTTCTTTCAACTTCTCCTTTCTCATTAAACTTATTTCTGAAGACCCATTTAGTTACAATTATATTGAATCCTTTTGGTCTTTGAACTAAATCCCATACATCATTTCTGGTGAATTGATTTAACTCTTCTTGCATGGCAATAATCCAATCATTGTCCTGCAAAGCTTCATCTACAGAAGTTGGTTCAATTACTGACACCAGTCCAAATAATGATGCTTCAGATGATCTTAGAAAGGATCTTGTTCTGATAGGATCATCTTTCTTTCCAATAATAACATTCTCTGGATGAGAAGCTTTGATTCTGGAAGATGATCCTCTAACAGTTGATTCTTCAGAAATGTTTAGATTGTTCATCTGAGAAGTTAAAGGAATAACATCTGGCGTTGCTTCTGGTTCCTTCACTTGAGCTTTGTCTGCCTCTGGGACTTCAGAGTCTGTGAAGACTACTTCTCTATCTGCAGAGTTTTCAGACTGCTTTGGCTTTTTATTGCCAAGCTTATCATCAAATATAACATGAATAGATTCTTCCACAATCTGTGTCTCAGTGTTGTATACTCTGTAGCCTTTAGAGCGTTCAGAATATCCAAGCATGAAACACTTCTGTGCTTTGGAATCAAACTTGTTCAGATTTTCTTTAGTATTTAACATATAGCAAATACATCAAAAAGGATGAAAATATGAAATGTTGGGCTTTCTGTTCTTCCACAGTTCATATGGAGTCTTTTCCAGAAGAGGTCTTACAGACACTTTGTTCTGAATGTAACAGGCTGTGTTGATTGCTTCTGCCCAAAAGTGTTTTACCAGATTAGTCTCATTGATCATGGTTCTGGTCAATTCTTGCAGAGTTCTATTTTTCCTCTCTACAACCCCATTTTGTTGTGGAGTTCTAGGACAGGAAAAATCATGAGCAATGCCATTTTCATTAAAATATTTTTCAAAATATTTATTTTCAAATTCACCACCATGATCACTTCTGACTTTTATAATTTTGAAATCTTTTTCATTCTGGACTTGCTTGCAGAAGTCAAAGAACACAGAATGTGACTCATCCTTGTGTTTTAAGAACTTTACCCATGTTCATCTACTATAGTCATCAACAATGACTAATCCATACTTCTTACCTTTGATGGATGCAGTTTTCACTGGTCCAAACAGATCAATATGAAGTAATTCTAGTGGTCTGGAAGTAGAAACAACATTTTTTGATTTAAAAGATGATTTTGAAAACTTCCCTTTTTGGCATGCTTCACAAAGAGCATCTGAGGTGAACTTCAGATTAGGAAGTCCTCTGACAAGATTAAGTTTATTAATCTGAGATATACGTCTCATATTAATATGCCACAATCTTCTGTGCCAGACCCATTGCTCTTCATTAACAGACAAGAGGCATTTAACATTCTGAACCTTAAGTTCTAAAAGATTTATTTTATAAATGTTGTTTTTCCTCTTTCCACTAAATAGGATAGAGCCATCCTTTTGACTAATAGCTTTACAACATTTTTGATTAAAGGTAATATCATAACCATTGTCACTTAATTGACTTATGGACAATAAGTTATGCTTTAACCCTTCAACAAGTAAAACATTAGTAATAGAGGGAAGTTTACCATTTCCAATGGTGCCAGATCCAATGATCTTGCCCTTCTGATTCCCTCCAAATTTTACATCACCTCCAGATCTAAGCTCCAGACTTTGGAACATAGACCTTTCTCCTGTCATGTGTCGTGAGCATCCAGAGTCCAGGTACCATGATTGGTGTCCTGACCTTGCTGCTAAGAACATCTGCAACAGGAATTATTTTACTTTTAGGTACCCATATCTTCTTGGGTCCTTTAGGGTTAGTTGTTCTGAAGGTTTGTCTAAACTTCTGTTTTTCAACATAAGGTTTATTCTGACTAGCCTTAGATTTAAACACATGAATATTCTTTTCAGAGCGTGTTTGTTCAATATCATTCAAGTGACCAAATTTAAAGTGGGAATATAAAGGAGTCTTTTTGATGATAATCTTATCAACAGGTTGTGGATTTAAATCCTTTCTAGAGGAAGATTCATATCCAATTCCTTTTTTGTTATTTCTGCTAACTCCATAGATCATAGAAGCCATTTTGCTTCTGTCTATGCTTTTAGCAAGAAACTTCTGAAAGCTATAATCATATTTTTCTAAAATATTTTTGCATTCAGATTCAGTTTCAGAATCAGAGTTTTGTTGAGCTAATTCAGAATCATTTTTCAATTTTAAGTTCTTTTCATTTAGCTCAGCTACTTCTGATTTGAGAATATTATTCTCAGATACAAGATTGCTTTGATGCTTCTTGTATTTGAGCTTAATATTATTGTAGCTCTTCAGAACTTCTGATAACACTTTGATAAGTTCTTCTTTAGTAAGTTTAGCCATTACCTCTTCAGCGTCAGAGTCAGATTCAGATCCTGAAGTTCCTTCCTCCTGATCTTCTATGTCTGCCATCAAAGCTACATTGGCACATTCCTCTTCTGACTCAGATTCAGATTCAGATGTATCTGAATCATCCCAGGTGGCCATTAGAACCTTTTTCTTCTTATCAAATTTTCTTTTAGGCTTTTCTTTCAGCACCTTTGGACATTCATTTTTGTAATATCCAGGTTCTTTACATTCATAACAAACAACCTCCTTTTTGCCAGATCTTCTGTGTCCAGAAGACTCTTTTCTTTGGTCAGGCTTCCTGAAGTTTCTGAACTTCTTTCCTTTATGCTTCCAGAGTTTGTTTATTCTTCTGGACAGCATGGATAGTTCATCTTCATCTTCAGATGAGGATTCTTCAGAGCTTTCCTCTATTACCTGCAAAGCTTTAGCAGATTTATTAGATTTTAAAGCAACATATTTACCTTTATTTTGGGGTTCATCTTCCTCAAGTTCAATTTCATGACTTCTTAGTGAACTGATCAGTTCCTCCAAGGAGATCTTGTTCAGATCTTTAGCCATTTTCAGCGCTGTCACCATAGGTCTCCATCTGGTAGGTAAGCTTCTGATGATCTTTTTCACATGATCAGCAGTAGAGTATCCTTTATCCAGAACCTTTAGTCCAGCTGTAAGTGTTTGAAATCTGGAGAACATAGCTTCAACAGATTCAGAGTCTTCCATCTTGAAGGCTTCATACTTCTGGATCAGAGCCAGAGCCTTTGTTTCCTTAACTTGAGAGTTTCCCTTATGAGTCATCTTTAAGGATTCAAACATGTCAAATGCAGTTTCCCTGTTTGTAATTTTTTCATACTCAGTGTGAGATATTGCATTCAACAATATTGTTCTGGCCTTGTGGTGATTTCTAAATTCCTTCTTCTGAGCATCTGTCATAGATTTTCTGTCTATTTTCTTGCCATTCCCATCAGTGGGATGAACATATCCATCTATGACCAGATCCCATAAATCAGCATCATATCCAAGGAAAAAACTTTCAATCCTGTCTTTCCAATAATCAAATTTCTCCCCATCAAACATAGGGGGTTTGGTGTTGATTCTGTCCCTTTCTTCATATTTGTTGTTAGTGTTAGACATTGTATTATCAGCCATAGTAACAACCAAATATATATCAAAGTTTTTCTCCTTGGATCTTTACTGTCACTGTGAAGTGGTAGCACACACAGAACCGGAGCTCTGATGCCAACTGAAGGTGAGAAAATACTTAGAAGGGGGGGGTTGAATAAGTATGAAGATTAAAACTTAGAAATAAAAACTCAAGTATTTTTATCCTGGTTCGTTGAACTCAACTACTCCAGTCCACCCTTCCTAGAGTGATTTGCCTTTCTCAAACAAGGACTTAATCCACTATTTAATCAACTGATTACAATAGTAAGCACTAAGAACAACTGTTCAAAGTCTTCTCAAGAACTACTGATCCTAACTGGATCTTCTTAAGGTTTACAATCAAATGTAATACAAATACAAGTGTTTAAATTGCTTCTAAAAAGCTTTATCACAACTGTGATTTTTCACTTAAATATTAAGAACAAAGAAATTAATTCTTAGAAAGAATATGAATAGTATGAGAGCTTTTAATGTTGATTTCTTTTGGAAAAACGTCAAGTGAAGAAGATGGGTGAAGACTTGCTTTTGTAGGCAGCTGATCCAAGGAGAGCTTCACATTGAGAAGAGTGTCCAAAAGGTATGAGCCTTTTTGTCTTCACATCAAGTGACCTTTCCTAGAAGAAGAAAGCACAGATAAATCCTTTTTGCCTGTGTTCTTGTGTCTAGCATAAATAAGGAAAGAGTCGTTTGAATTTATTCCAACGGATATAATCCTTGAATAATTCTTCTTCACTTTTCAGCAAGTTCCATCAGAGTCTAAATTTATCAGAGCCTTCTGATGTTGATCAGAGTTTTGCTGAATCAGAGTCTTCTGCAGCAAGTGTGCTTTTAGCGTGTTCAAGTTTAGAGCATATTTGAGTCAGATCTTCAGTACTGGCAGCTTTAGTACTTTCAGAATCTTCTGTAGTAACTATGCTTTGAAAACTCTTCATACAGAATTCTTCTTTGGTTCAGATGCTTCTGACTTGCTTCAGATTCTTCTGGAGCTTCTGCTTCAGATTCTTCTGGAGCTTCTGTAACACCCCACTTCCCAAATTAAATAAAATATAAACATTATAAATAAACATCAGAGTTTTCACCAAAATAGTGGGATATCACATCACCAAATTTTTATAAAAATACTTTATTAATTATTCTCAAAAATAATACAGCGGAAAACATTATTCCAACATTCTCGGCCATCCGCCAAATTTCGTAAAATCTTTATTATTATAATTCACAAAAAAAGTGATACGTCACAGGATTACAACAAGTTTGACATAAAACAATTAAAACACCCATATCCCGTGTTACGTATCAGAGCATCCTAGACTCGACTGGCACACCACCATCCAAGCTATCTAAGTACCTGGATTATCTGTACTTCCGGAGAAGCACAGACACAACAACAACCAAGGGGTGAGAAAACATGATCAAAAATATATTGGTAATGTAATACATGTAAACAAGGTAGTAAAACACACCAACACACCAATATTCACCCCAACAACTCCATATAACGAACCTACTGTTCAAATTACAATATAACATATTATAATGCAAACATGCAACTCAACACCATGCATGCGGTACCGAATCATTGGTTCATTCAATCGAACCTGGATAGATCACTTACGCTCCTCCTGAGACATGATCTATCCCCCACCATTCTCCACAAAGGAGTACGAATGAATCACTTACGCTCCTCCTGAGACATGATTCATCCCACCAAAACACCATGATATGCACACACCAATGTATAACTATCATATTTAGGCACACTAAGTGCACACGATCCTCCTAATCATATCATCATACATCAATGCATATATGTGTAGATATATTACACCAACACCATATAAATCAATCAGATAGTAAATAAATTCATACTATAACACCATATATAACCACATCCCAACACCCGGGAACACACGATCCTACTGATCACTACATACATATACGTTAACTAATTGTCCACCAACAATATTAAGGGAAATGAGTACTATCACCCAGTACACAGGTTAGATCCCACACTCATCATCCTTACAATGCATCAAGGCCAGAAAGATCACCCCAGACCAATGCTCAAGGCCAAACATCACCAAAGTCACATTCTGGTTCTGCTACGCTCGCTGGCATTCGCTAGGCGAAGCTTCGCCAACACTCGCCAGGCAAAGCCCAGCGAATGCTGCGATTCACCAACTTCCCCACAGTTCTGCAGTACTATTCTAGGCCAAATCAAACTTATCATCTCGACTCAAATTCTCAGCCTACTCTAGTACCAACCTTGTACATTACCGTAACTAAATCGGTTCCTAAATTTTATTCCCAAAGTCATCGCTTAAACATTCTACCGATGCCTTAAAAGGTCACACAGAATCTCCCTAAAAACCTTAAACCCAGCCTATACGCCAAATTAACCAAAAACAACAATTCATCAACATTGACCTATACTTCATCGCTATCAATTACTAGTTATCATCAAACACAAACACACCATTATACTTACCAATTATCATATACTTCCGACTCTAGAACCAACATTATGGTACATTACCTACACTTCAGAGTTACTCTGAATCTCACCAAGGTCCTAACCAGAGTCACTAACAACATCACAGGGAACAATACATAATTTTTCCAAATTTATAATCATGATCATTACCAACGCTACAATAACAACACAAAATCTCACCAAAACTCTATTCATAGTTACTATCAACACTGCAGTAAGAACATATAATCTCACTAATATCACCATAATATATATATATATACCAAATTCACCAATACCAATCAACAATTCATCAATATCAAGCATCAATTTATCATTAGCAACAACAATAACAAGCATGCCAATATAAAACTTCATAGATCGACATTTTCCTACGGGGTTAAGGAATCCCCTCTACCCTATATATATATATATATATATATATATATATATATATATATATATATATATATATATATATATATATATATATATATATATATATATATATATATATATATATATATATATATATATATATATATATATATATATATATATATATATATATATATATATATATATATATATATATATATATATATATATATATATATATATATATATATATATATATATATATATATATATATATATATATATATATATATATATATATATATATATATATATATATATATATACACCATCCCAATCAAGTTTCTCCCCCTTACCTGGATAATTATTCTGATCGGTGATAAATTCCTCCAAGATTCTTCATCCCTAGCCTTTTCCCTTTCTCAAAGTCTTCTCACGGTTTCTATCGTGCCTTTTCATATTTCCATTCTAACTTCCCCATAACTCTTCCACTTCTTATTTTACTTATTCCAACCACTAATATTCTCAATAATAATTCTAATAATAATAATTATAATAATCATAATAATAATAATAATAATAATAATAATAATAATAATAATAATAATAATAATAATAATAATATACTATTGTAATATTATAGTAATATTCAACATAATAATAATAATAGTAATACACCCAACAATAATTATAATTATAATAATAATAATAATACTAATGATAATAATAACAATTATATTAATACTAATAATAAAATAATATTAATAATAATAATCTTAATATTAATAATACTAATATAATATTACTAATATTAATAATACTAATCATAATAATACTATTAATAATAATAATAATAATAATAATAATAATAATAATAATAATAATAATAATAATAATATTATCTCACCAAAATAATAGTAATAATAATAGTAATAATATTATTATCTCACCAAAATATTAATAATATTAATAATACTAATAAATATAATAATATATAATAATAATAATAATAATAATAATAATACCCCCACCAATATTACTATTATTCATTATATTATCATATTCACACCAAAAATCATAATAATATAATAACTATATTAATAATAATATTATATTCTCCATATTAATAATATTACTACAAATATTAATAATAATCATAAATATAATAATAATAATATTAATAATAATAATAATAATAATAATAATAATAATAATAATAATAATAATACCAGCACCAATATTACTATTATTTCTTATATTATTATAAACTCACCAAATTACCACCAATGATCCTCCCATCTCAGGGACACCCACCAAACATCATCAAATACACCCTACCAAAGGGCACATCAACATATAATATTTAAAATAATAATAAAATGACTAAATAATTAAAATGAGTGTTACAACTCTCCCCCACTTTAATTATTTTCGTCCTCGAAAATTACCTGATGGAAATAATTCCGGATACGCTCCCCGCATCTTTTATTCCAATTCTCAGGTCACACTGCCTTCTACAGCACCTCCCCATACTACTTTCACCAAAGATATCTCCTCCCTTCGGAGTTGTTCCTCGCTCGCCAAAACGAACTAGCAATGCCTCAACAATCGGAATATTTTTCACTTGTACATCATCCACCTGGTTCAATGTACTTTCTCGACTAAGACACATGAAACATATCATGTCAATTCACAGCGACAACGGAAAAACAGTCTAACATGTTACTCCTCCCATGCCTCCGCTGCGCCACTCTGATACAACTACAGAACACGGTGCGAACTTCTGAGATTTCGAAGCTCGACCAACACCAGTCACCGGCGTGACCCTCAAAACACATATTGCCTCGGATCCTCTCGATCTTCTCAGCCATCTCAAGCATGATTTTCAAGTCTGAGTACAACACTCTCACTCGATTTATTTCAACACAGGAGAGTCTTACACTCCCTATCTCACCAAGCCACATATAGTGCCATTCCGAAACTAGGATGGTAACCGTTATTATAGGTAACTCAATCAATGATAATTAATCATCCCACGCTCCACCTTGATCCGACACCCAAGCTCTCACCAATTCTCTACAGACTCAATAGTCCTCTCTGATTGACCATCAATTTGCGGATGGTAGGTCGAACTCAGCTTCAACTTAGTACCCGAAGCTTCCTGTAAGCCCCTCCAAAATCTCAATATAAACCTCAAATTTCCATCTGACACAATATTCGTCAGTATCTCATCCAACTTCACCACTTCCTCAATATGCATCTCGTATATCCTTAACACGGAATAGTTAATCCACTCCTAACAATTCAAATTAAAATTATGTCTTTACAAATTCTTTGGAAATCTCAACACCAATTTCGTGAAAATACTACCTGATTTCCACTCTGGAATATTTAACGACTGCATCAGACTCAACAGTCTCTGATGTTCACTCTTCGAATTCCTACAACTCTAACCAGCATATTCCACCTCAACTACTCCTCCCCTTATCCATGGTCTCCAAAACAATATACTCAAATTCGGTTATTTCTTCATAGCACCGGGATGGATACTCCATCTACCTCAATGTATTTCTTCACGAGTACTCCTACTCCCCTCAACAACATCTGGTACACATACCCTATCATAACACATCATGGTACTATTTCCACAAACCCGACAATCCACTCTTCGACTCTAATTTATCAATTTCAACCAATTCACTACTCAACCCAGGTTTCTGACTTTCTCGATTCTGCTCAAGGATATCACTAGTCAGATCTTAATAATAAAAGCTTAACTCCATAAGAAGTCTCCTTACTCACAAAACTCATATTATGAAATTGCTCAATTAGTTCTAACTCTTTTCACCATCATCTTCGGTATATGCAAATATTTCTAACTCACTGCATCATCTACCATGTCCGCTTTACCCGAATGGTAATTCAACTCGAAGTCGTACTCTTTTCGAAGTCCCAATTATTTCCTATGCCTCATATTCGTCTTATTCAAATTAAACAAACACCTTAAACTCTTAAGATCACCAAACATCTCCGATCTCAGTCTGAACTTTTGAAGACTCCGACTCCGGTACAATCACAATAGTAACCAACTCTAAATCACTGGTCGGATGATTTCTCTTATACACTTCAAGTTGCCTTTTGCATAATTGAAACTCGCTGAAGTTTTCTTTAGCAAATCCCCTAATTATATCAACAAGCATCACAAACACCACAATTAGTTCTATCGGATTCGACAGAACTTTTCTTACGGAAGTATATCATCGCTCCTTTTCCAACACTGATAACTCCAGTTCCTTATGCTCAACATAATCCTCTATACTCTTCGAATACCTTAAAATATCATTTATTAACACAACCATTGCCTTATATAAATAATTAAAGAAGATCCCATGCCAAGTGGACAAACAAGTTGTGAGTTATAGCGGGAACACATACCGTACCGCCCATCCTTACCACAACATTCAAACACACTTCATCAATAAATAGCTTAAATATATGTCAATACTTCACCATCTCATATATAATTTGAATAGCTTTCTAACGCTTTGAACCGCGCGTCATTCCGAGTTACGGTTCTCCCGTTACGGCAAAAACACCAGAATAACATTTTCTGCCCAGGACCCCTTCGCCAGGCGAACACCGCAGCGAATATGGATGTTCGCCAGTATGCTCGCCAGGCGAACATGACAGTCCCAACATCCTCTTTTCGACCGTTACCCGACTTCCGAGTGTCCGATTTCGATTCCGTAAAAAGCTGCGATCTCGGAATTTAACGTACAACAATAATTTTATACTTAGGAAGCCATCCAACACATTTTAAATCTATGAATAATTTAAAACTCAATTACTTCCAATCTCAAAGCAGATCTTTGAGCCTCCTAATACGATAGAACTTTTGACCTTCGTCCCATCCACCACAAGAACTCTACTCGAGATCACATGACCAAGGGACTCACATCCCTCGATCAATTGTTCCATCAAATCATTAACTCTTGGAAGCGAACACCTATCCTTGATAGTCACCCTGTTCACTTATTTATAGTTCACCCAAAGCTTCACAAAACCTTCTATCTGTCTAACCAACAAAATTGGTGCACATTACGGTAGCACACTCAAACAAAAGAACCTCTCTCCTAGAAGGTCTTCAAGTTGACTCTTCAACTTCTCCAATCCCAACGAAAACACACCATATGGAGTCACTAATATCGGACTCGTTCCAACAACAAAGTCAACGTGTGAGCTTTACTTCACACTCCGATAGTAAATCACCTACCTCATCCGGAAACCTCCGGCAATCGCAAATAATTGACAAATCCCAATTTTTCTCACTTTCCTTCTCATTCCAAGTTTCAGTCAAAATAGACACTTCAACACCGTCTTACGCCAAATTCCTCAAAATAATCCCTTAAGCACTTAGCTTAACTCAAGACTATACACTGCTCACGCCACCAAACATCATCAAATACACCCTACCAAAGGGCACATCAACATATAATATTTAAAATAATAATAAAATGACTAAATAATTAAAATGGGTGTTACAGCTTCTGCTTCATATCCTTCTGGAGGCTACGCTCAGGATCTTTTGTTGGTAGCAATCAGAATCTTCTAATGGATGCATCTGGCGCTTCAGAGTCTAGCAAATTTCTTATGTTCAATTCTGATTTGCTTCTGGAGTGTTAATTCCTTTACTATCTGCAGTAAAAACTCTTAAGCAAATTTTAGAGTATATAATTCTTAATTACAAAATTTCATAATAGTTATCATCAAAACATAGAGATATTATTAAGAACCAATCTGTGTTCTAACAGAAAACGCGCACCCTATCACAACGGATTTCCCAAAAAACCGTTGTGATAAAAAATAATGGTCATAGGTTCAATTCCCAAATGTACCATTTTGATATTTATTTTTTTCTGGACAGCGCACAAGATATTATAATGGTTATGATATATAACCGTTGTTACATTTTCTGCATAATTAACAAATATTATCCTGCTTTTGTAATTAATCCCATTTTTTAACCTGTGTTATTGTTCACCATATCGCAGCAAAAAATACAACTCACATTTGTGATAAAGTTATCATAATAATATTAATTGTATCATATTCATAATATCATATAATTGTATCATATTCAATTGTATCAGAACAAACATCCTACAATTTATCAGAACAAACAACCCACAATTTACACATTACATAACATCACATAATTGTAACTTGGTGTTTTGGTTTCTTGTCTCTTGGTGTCTTGACTCTAAAAACTTATGATTTCAAATAATTATACTTGTTAGTAAAAATACTTATAAACTATAACATACAATTAATATATTATGAATAAAGTATAAATTACGTACTTGTTAATTATCACATATGCCTTCTTCATGATCAATTCGAATAGCATGCACGACATCTCCATCAACTTCATCACATGAGGTAGGAACTTGTGTTGTGTAAGAAGGTGTCGACAGAATGTCAAGACTTTCATCACTAAGAGGAATGTGTTTTCCTTGGAGAACGATTGACCATTTCCCTTATATGTTTGATGGGTCGGTAACATAGAAAACTTGTTTTTTCTTGAGAAGCCATGATGAATGGTTTGGTCATAAAAGATGTCTTGCCAAGGTCGACCCAGGTGAATCCTAAGTCATCAATGTATACACCATTACTATTATTGGGAACCCACTTGCATTTAAATAAAGCCACTTTGAAAATAACATAATCAATCTCCCAAATTTCATCAATGACACCATAAAACGCGGTAGTTGCCAATACAAGATTCTTATCTTTCGAACTAGAGAAATACATCGATTCAGCTTCAACCATAACCCCACTATTTTACATTGTACTACAATCATCTTTTGATTTTGTATAAAAGGTATAATGACCAATGTCGTATGCAGTCCAAGTAATGACACAAAATTTTGGCTCGTACGACAACCATTTAAGTATCTCGGATGCACTACGATCATTAGATACACTTTTATTAAACCTATCAATGAATTTCTTGTTATGTTCTATCAACAACAACTTATCACTCATTCGGGGATGTTTTTTCCTCAAAAGTCTTTTGTGAGTATCTATGAAAGGTTGATCTTCATCTACATTATTCAATATATAGAAATGTGCTTGAATAACTACATCTCGAGTCATTGACTTAATATTTAGACCTTGAGTACCTCTTCTGTTTGTGTCAGTATGACAAGACTTTTGAATTCCTATAGAATCTGTGTCTGAAAAATAGTTCGTACAAAACTCAACAGCTTCTTTTGTGATGTACCTTTCAACAATCGAACCTTCCGGTCGGTGATGATTCTTCGTATATCATTTAAAGATCTTCATATATCGCTCTGTTGGATACATCCATCTTAAATAAACTGGACCACAAATTATGATTTCTCTGACTAGATGTACAAGTAAGTGAACCATAATATCAAAAAATGATGGAGAAAAATACATCTCCAATTGACACAAGATTATGGCAGCCTCATCTTCTAATCCATCTAATTTTTTGAAATCAAAAACTTTATTACATATGGCATTGAATAATAAGCACAATCTCGTTATAATTACTCTCACATTTTTTTGTTGGATCCCATGGATATCCACTGGTAGAAGTTGTTACGACACACTACATTTCCGACAGTGATACAAGTATTCATACTCTTTCTGGTATAATATGCAATCATGTATTTTGATATACTTCAGACCCATTGGACACAATATCTTCTTGCCCTCATAGCAACGACCCGACAATTTGTTATTTTCTGGTAACATTTGCTTTAGCAATTCAAGCAATTTCATGAAACTTTTATCCGACCATCTATTTTTTGCCTTCAAATTAAACAAATTTAACACTGTTGACAATCGTGTAAACTTTGTGCATCCCTTATATAAAGGGGTGTCTTTATCACTACATAAAGTATCATAAGTATGAGTGTTCTTAAAAGAAGATTCCATAATATCATAGAACATATCCTCTAGTTGATCTTCCATATATTCATCTTCATCCACTCTTTAACTTTGTGACGCCCGACTTTCCTCTTTATCCACCTCACCATGACATGTCCATATTATATATTTTTGACATATACCATCACAACAAAGATGATGGAATATTTCTTTCTTTGTACCCTTTTTGATATTCGTGCAAACAACGCAAGGACAATAAAAGATGCCATTATTGTCGGAAAGATGTTTATCAGCGTATTCAAGGAATTCAAGAACTCTGTTCTCATAAACCGGACTTAGTCTATCGGCTTTCATCTAACTATAATCCATAACAACTTCTGAAATTTATACAAGTATAATAATGTGAATGACACACCAAAATCTAATCCAAAAAATTAAGCATATGCATATGCAAATCTAAATCTAAAGCATATTAAACATGTACTCTTATACTGACTTGAGCATATATAACATAAACAAAGAAAAATGGAATAAATATGTTGAAGAATATTGTACTTCAAAGATGAATAATCTTATCCACGTAAGGAATGAAGATGTTGAAGAGTGTCGTACTTCGAAGCTGAAGAATTAAATGAACGAAGTGGGTGAAGATTTGAGCTCCAAATGAATGGATACGAAGAGGGTAAAGATTACGCCACCGCTGTCGTCTCTGGCTCGCTTGTTTGCATAAGGCGTCATATGAAAGAAATACAAAATAAGTTTTGTTTTAATTTATCAGTAAACCCTTTAATTGCGGTTGGACAATCCAACCGTAGTGGAATTGTAAGTCCTCTAACAACGGTTGGTATACTTCACCGTTGTAAAATCATTTACAATTTATTTTTTAAATAATGGACTTAAGTGACACATGCTTAATACCCTCTAACAACGGTTCGTTTACTTCACTGTTGTAAAATCATTTACAATTTATTTTTAAAATAATGGACTTAAGTGACACACGCTTAATGTACTCTAAAAAAATGGAAAAATGTAGTTGATGGGAATCGAAGCTTGCTACACATGATTTATTACTACAGTTTTTTAAGGCAACTGTCATTAAGTTACTGTTTATAAATCCAGCTAGACACTGGGCGCGAAAATTTTAACCTATTACAACGGTGTATATGAATCTGTTGTAAACTCGACGTTGTTGTTTGCGTGTTTTGTAGTAGTGACACAAAGACATATCTTTTCCAATCCATGCTTTCTACTTTCATATATCTAATCAGATCCATATGAAGTAACTCTAAAACTTTTAAGATGGTAAGATGATGGAGCTTCGCGTGGGACATCTTGGTCTGCTTGCCTATTTGGCACTCTCCATAGATTTTTCCTTCTTCAATCATGAGCTTTGGCAATCCTTTTATAGAATCTTCAAATATGATGTCTTTCATACTCTTAAGGTTGAGATGACCATGTTTTTGGTGCCATATATTGGTCTCATTTACCTTGGATATCAAACATGTTGAGGGCTGACTTTTGTTTTGAGATACCCACATATAACAGTTGCGTTTGGATATTAATCCTTTAATTAACACTTCATGATCTTTGATAGAAACAATGCATTCAGATTTATTAAAACTCACATTCATACCTTGGTCACATAGTTGACTTATACTGATCAATTTTGTAGTTAATCCTTCTACCAGCAGCATATCATCAAGGTTAGGGAGACTTAGACATGCTACTTTTGCTTATACCCTTGATTTTTCCTCTAGGTCCATAACCCAAAAGTAACATAACTATTGGAGTAGTGTTTCAACTCTTCAAGATAATTCTTTTCTCCAGTCATGTGCTTGAAGCATTTATATGTCATAAGTGCGCGGTTGTGCGATGTAGTAAAAGAATATCGAACCACAAGGACCAATGGATTGAATACCAAGTTCAACTTTATCGATGTATATTTAGAGAGATCAATAATTTGAGATTTTGTAAAAACAACTTACATAAAAATACATATAGAAAAACAACTTAATTTAAAATCACTTAAATCACAATGGAGACAAACAAGACTTAGGCTCATAGTTCTTACTCTGACACATCTGTATGATTCGATTCATTTCTATTGTGAGAGCTCTAACACAATTTATAGAAAATAGATAAAGGTAGATAACACTTGCTTTCGCTAGTGTGTTATCATATCGATGAAAAATAATTTGTTGGCTTTCACTCGACCGTATTATTTGTCAAGGATTTGTTATTTTTGCACAACTATAAAAATTGGGACTTTTCTCAAACTCATCTAAGCACTTTTGCTATATTGAACTTGTTCGTTTAAAAACCTGCTCTCCAGTACCGATACATATCCTTTTAGACTATGATCGGTATCTGAGAACACTTTGCTTTCGTACAAGGGTTGGAACACATGAAATAAGATATTAAAATAAATATGGACAAAAGACTCTCATAATCGAATTGTGACGGATCATATGAATAGTCATGGGATAAGCCCCTTGACCCATAGTCCCTAATGGACTACTCACCCATGATGAGGGAAAACACAATTAAATCAATATTCATAATCAAATTCATAATAGGCAACTGAAATAGAATAACAATTTTTTATTGAAAACGATAAAAAAAACCTAATTAATTAAGCTTTGATCTAATATTCCAGTGGAGACTTGAGTACAGAGAGAATGCAAAATACGTAGAAACTTTGAAAAATAAAACTTCCTCCCTAAAATAAAAAACTAATTATGAGTTTTATAGATAATTCTAAACTTGGACCAACATATTACGATCAATAGTCATTACATCGGAAAATATCACATCTAAACATGCCAAATTCCAAAAACAGATAAAATCGGTCCAAAAAAGGAAAAAAATCAAAATATAGCATGCCATCCTGCTACAGGCCCGTAGCAGCAACTATAGGTGCACGTAGTAGGCCTCTGGTCTTCGTACTGCGCATCATAAAAGGATGGGATCCCTAGGACATGGCTTTTATGGTGCATAGCAGCTCTTACAGGTGGCCGTAACAGCCCTATGGATTTTGTATTAGGGTTTTCTGACTTTTGACATTTCCCTGCGCCTTGCTCGTTTTTGTTCCTTTTTTGCCTCAGATACTTATCAAAACCTGAAAATAGAAAAAATACATTACCAAAGAATAAAAATGACAAACAGTAGTAAATTGGACAAAAAACGATAAAATACTAAGTAAAACAGCTAGTAAAAACAGAACAAAAATAACTTATCAAACTCCCCCAAACTTATATTATTACTTGTCCTCAAGCAACAAGGCTTGCTTATGAAAATTCTCGGATCAAGCGGTTTACTACATGAAAAAAAAAAACATACAAAAATGAAGCTATTGGTACTCATACGTGAGTTTTTGTTCCGATTGGCTAAGGTCTAGTTTTCTCGGTATTCACAAGAACACTAATTACAGTAATACCATGAACCTAAGTTTCCATTTTAAACACCTTTCCAACTATACTTTGTGCTTAAGTTTTTTCATTCGGACAATCAAATTTAAGGCAATTGGAATTATTTTGTCATCACATGCACAAGACCGGTCGGGATTTTTTTTAGACACCATTTTTATTTTTTTATTTTACTAATGAAATTACACACTTTTGTGTACTTATTTATCCACTTTGGGAATTACCCAACTTAGAAGGTGTAGTTACCTTTTACCGTCTTTTCATCATTTTAGTACTAAAATTATTTATTTGCCAACCAATCATACATGCATGCGAGTCTAATTTGTTTCAGACTGTCATTATAAACTAATCAAGGAGTACTTCTCTGAAGCCGAGTATTATGGCACAAATCTACACATTAGAGTTACATCTTACTTCAGGGAACCTATGGTGTTCGGATAATACCTAAGTTGTCAAACTTTCCTTATGTCCCTACTCTTAATCTTTCATCCCTCTAATTCTATATACTTTCTCGGTTTCCTCATAACCGAAGCTTTTTAAGAAATTTTTTTTGAACGGTCCTAATTTTGGAAAAGCTTTGAAAAAGTGGTCATTTTGAAATGAAAAATAAATTGACTAAAGAACAAGAAATATCATAAACATAAACACACAAGAAATGAAAAAAAGAAAGAAGGAAAAGTAAAGAAGTATCCCTTAAACATGAATCAAACACTACCCTCAATGTTATAATGCAAGAAAGTGGGGGCTTTAACAGTAACTTTTCAGCCGTATCTCTTCTAACTCCCTTAATTGTAACTTTCTCTTCTCTCCCACTGCCTGATAGTCTAAGTTGAGGGTCTTAATGGCCCAAAAAGCCTTATGTTCTAAATCAACAAGAAAGTGATAAGATTTCCCATAACTCAGTCTGAAAGGGGTCATACTAATATGAGTCTTATAAGCAGTTTGGTATGTCCAAAATGCATCGTCGAGTTTAGAGGACCAGTATTTCCTAGAGAGGGAGATCGTCTTATCTAAAATAGTTTTTATCTTTATATTATAGGCCTAAACTTTACCCTAGTTTGGGGATGAAATGGTGTAGCGATCTTATGTCACACCCCATACTTTTTAAGCAAATTCTTAAACTGTCTAGCAATGAAATGCAATCCCCTATCGATTATTACTATCCTAGGAACCCCATACCCCGGGAAAATATTTTTTTTGAACATTTTTATCAGAACAGGCGCATCATTTGTTGGAGAGTAAATGGCCTCAATCCATTTTGACACATAGTCAATTGCCACAAGAATATATTGATTTTCCAAAGAGGAGGCAAAGGGTCCCATAAAGTTAACCCCCCCCCCTCCGACAATAAAAAATTTCAACCTCAAGAATGTTATTTAGAGGCATCTCGTTCTTTCTCGAGATACTCCTTGTGCCCTAGCACTAGTCATAATTCATTATAAAGGCATGGACATCTTTGAACATATTGGGCCAATGAATTTTGGCATGTAGAATCTTCGGTATAGTTTTATCGGTGATAGCATGTCCACCATAGGCGGAGGCATGACAACGAGTTATGACACTTTTAGTCTCCTCTTCAGGGATACACATTCAAAATATTCCTCCGGCGCTTCTCTTAAAAAGAAAAGGCTCATACTAATAGTAATGTTTCAAATCAGAGAAAAACTACTTTTTATGTTGATAGTTTAAATTCTAAGGTAAGACTCTGGCAGCAAGGTAGTTGACAAAGTCAGCATACCAATGAAATTTATTTTCAATCAACTCAAAATGCTTATCATCCGAGAAAGATAAAACTTATTCCCTTATAAAACCTCAAATATTTAACAAAGCTCCTTATTCCAAGTAATTAGAGCTTCAAAATCGAAGCTATAAATAACTGAGCTCAACCATTAAGTCATCACCTCAAAAGTATAGCATAACAAAATAAGATTAGAAGAAAAAGAAGATTAGAAAAAGAAAATTGAAAGAAACAGAAAGACGAAGGGAAGAAAATACCTGAAGTTTCTTCAATTTGGTGTTCCATTTGTTGTTTTCTTTGTGTTTTAGGCCCAATTCATGTTATTGTTTGCTTTAGAGCCATTTCCCATTGACATATCTTGATTGTATGATGTAATTAGTTAAAATTAGTGAAAAACGGGTTTAGGGTTTTGCGGACATTGGGTGCTCAATCTGGTTGAATTATTATTTATTTAATGTTTTTGTGTTTGGATTTGGATTCAGGGTTAGAAAACATGTAGGGTTTGTACGTATTGGGATCTTATGGTTTTAGTTTGGTAGGTTTCTAGATTTGAGATGAAGAACACTCAAGGTGTTCTTCATCTTCTCCGCATACGCTGTCGTGGTGAATTGAGTTTGGTGTTATTTTTGTGTGTTTAGTGTTTGTATCAAAGAGAAACAAGAGATACTAAGAGAGAAGAGAGAGAAAATTATTAAAAAATGAGAGAGTCTCAGTTGTCACTCTCTTTTAAGTGTTTCGCCCTTCTCTTGGAGGAGCCCCATGTGGCTATCTCTCCACCTTTAGATCTTTTGACCTAAAGCATTGACCAGGGACCCCTGTACAGGGAGCCTCACCCAAACCTGGATGCACCATCGTTTCTATCTATTTATCAGGTTGACTCTCCTCCTAATCATCTGATCCAATGCCTCATATCAGGTCATTCATTTCCATTGGGTTTAGCCAAATTGAACCCGTCTATTGGGCTTATCTTCTAAGCCCATGCTTGTTTTGAGGGCCACATTCCCCATTTACTCCATGTACCCCTTGTTCCTTTTTATTTTTATTTTTGTTGTTTAATTTTATTTGTTGTTTCTTTGGACCAAGCCCACTTTATTTTTTACCACACTTTGTATGTCCATAATGACTATTAGTTTAATCAATTAATAAATAAAGTCTAAATTATTTTCATTTATTTAGTTTAATCAATTAATAAATTAATTAATTAGGTGACTAACTAAAATCAATATTTTGAAACAAAAATTCTTGATCAACATCGACTAATTTTCAAAAAAACATTTCACTACTCTTTCATCAAATTCAATCCATTTTATCAACAAATTATTTCATACAACGTAAATCAACACTTGATCAATATCAAGTTTTTTCCAAAATAAAACCATAGTCACACAACTTAATTAACTTCACATATTTTCATAAAAATAGGATGAAAAGGGACTAATTTGGTGTATGCCACTATTTTCCCCGAATATTTGGATACAAGTTGTATAGCTTAACCATTCAAATATTTGTCATCTACTCAAAACACAACAATGCACCCAAATTATACTCGTCTCTTTCGCGGAATGAAAAAGGACTAATTTTGCGTATGCCTCTTTTTTCTGGGTACTTGGATACAAGTCGTATAGCTTGAGCATTGGAATGCTCATCATCTTTGAGAAATCTTGACCCGATTCGTACCAAACCTCTTTCACAATAAAAAACTTCAAAAATCTTATTTCACAATCAAAATTGGATGAAAAATAACTAATTTGGCGTATCTTTCTTCCCTGAGTATTTAGATACAAGTTACATAGCTTGACCATTCGAATACTCGTATTCCATTCAAAATACAATAATTAACCGAATTTAGTTCACTCTTTGGTGGATAAAAAAGGACTAATTGGGAATATTCCCCCTTTTTTTCCCAAGTACTTGAATACAAGTCGTATAACTTAACCATTCGGATGCCTGTATTTTGTTAAGGGATTGTGGCTTTATTCGCCTCAGAAATTTTATGATAAAAAACGATTAATTGGGCGTATGCCTCTTTATTCTATGAGTATTGTCGTACCTCAAAAAATACGACCTCATGAAGAAAGTTTGCGGATGGACTAACAGAGAGTCGCCACCGAACTTTATTTATTCCACAAAGGGAAAGAAAAAGTATCGAGAAAACCCACAAGAAAAAGGGTATGGTCATCGCAACCATGTTGGGTTTGGAAGTCGATTATGTAAGGAGAAGGTGCTAGCACTCCCTACATCCATCGTACTCGATGGTAACCATCTAAGTTGTCTAGGCATGAAAAATATCTGATATATATAAGCTTGCTAAGGGAAATGGGATGATTGCTTGAGGGAAAACCAAAGTTTTTTTATTATTGAGTTCGTCTGAATTTACAATCTAGTCATACGTATTCCAGAGAGAATCAGAACTCGGTAGTTCTTGTTGAAAATGTTTTTTGTTTATTATGTATTTTTTACCAGCGATGCTAGGTAGCATGCCTTTTTTGAAAAGTTTAAACGAGAAAAGCCCAAAGATAAAAAAAGGTTTGAGATGTGTTAAATATTTTTTAGATTTTTTGAAAAGAGGTCAGAGATAAGTTAATGTATTTTTGTATTTTTTTATTAGGAAAAGGTTTTAGTTTTAAACGAAACGAGAAGGTATCCTAATACTATAGACCTAGGATTAAGATTGAAGGGAGAGATCATAATGTTATCATGCAAGAAAGTTTGATCTTAAAGTATACATCTAATTTAATTTAATCGAAGATCAAATAGAATCGAGATATCTTAAGGGATCATGAGAATCATAATCGATAAAATCACACATTATAATTTCACAAGAAATTTCACAATTAACAATGAAATTAAAAATTTAACTAAGATTAACTAGAAACTTTATTTATTAATTAGAATTTTAGGAATTCCAATTAATCTATTAAAAACTTAATTAATCAAAAATAAAATATTAATTACCATCTAACAATTAAATCTAAAATTAAAATAAAAAATAAATTGTAAAAATGTGAAATGCCAAATTAGAGGGTGAGAGAATAATAGGAGGTGAATTAAAACAAATCACCATGGGTGAGCCTCTTAAGGCCCACCCAATTTGCCAAAAAAATAAAAAATAGGTAGATACACCAAAAGACCACGGGCCAGATTTTCCTTCTACCCGACCCACTAACACACCAACAATATACAACATGGGCCAAATGAATGAATTTTCGTTTTGTGGCTATTAGTGCTCAATGAATGAATATTGATGATGATGATTTTGTCGATACTGCTGTCAACTTATCCAATCCCTTCCACTAAATAGCAAGATCTTTGTCGAACAATAGAGTTCCACATTTTTATTAAGCATACTATTGTATTAGCCAGAGGTTCGGCTGAGGATCAATCATCATTACCGTTTGATTTTCCAGACAAGCAGCAGGGCATATATGTACATCTTTCAAAGCCATCTAATGCGGCCTTACGAACCCGATCAAAAGAATAGTTGTCAAGAGCTTTAAATAAACTCCTTACTACTTCATTTTTCATAGAAAAATACTTCTTGATGAAGAAGGTTATAGTACTCTCTTTCCTACTAATTGATGTTTCACATACTGATACCAGCCCTTTGACAACATTTACATGTGCTTCAACATCATCCTCGTACGGTGCAATGGAAATTCTGTTCCAAAACTGCTGTACCTCATTAATGGCAAGAACTTTGGTATTTTGGCTTGGCAAAGAGCTTCTCAAGTTTGAACTGCTTAGGATCTTTTCTAGTAAAAAGTAATTATACGATTTGCTTCTCCTTGCTTTTGTACAACTTTTGTAACCAAAATTTGCCCAACTTTTCTTTACCTAGCTTATGTTTCATTTCATTCACATTATCATTATCATTTGCATTTCATTGACATGTATGTAGGAGATCAAGAGGTATGATTATCAATTAAGAGCTATACAAGACTATGAAGCTATCTAAGAAGGTTATTCAAGTGTTCAAGGGTTGATATCCTTGTCAGAGAAGTTGGAAGAGCCTCAGAAAGAGTGGTTGAAACCAAGTGTGTAGGTCTCCTAACTTGAGAGTTGTTGAAAGCCATCAGATGATTCTGAGGCCATGAGGATGGACTGGAGATCTTGAGAGAGCTCATGAGAAGTGTTGAAGATCACTTTGAGGCCTAGATAGGTCATTGTGCAAGATTAAGAAGGCTCAGCCATGAGTGGTGCAGCTAGGGTTTGACTGGGTCAACCCTAAGTCAACTGAGGATTTGGAGAAGGTTGAGACTTAATTAAAGAGCCATGTGATCATGGATTGATACATTGAGATTTTATAAGGATGATTCCAAGGTTAACTCATCATGATTGAAGAGTTTGAGAAGTTTCAGGCTAGGGTTTCTAAGGCTTGACAGTGTAAAATCCCCTAGTTTGACCCCTATCTTCAAGGCAGTTTAGCTCAAGATGTGATTGTCACCTCATCTTACCCTCAACATGATTGTTGTAGAGCATGATCTTAGCTTTAATTTGAGTGCTAGAAGTCCTTGATAGGGTTTGTAGAACTCAAGTTATGGCTTTGACAAGTTACAAGTCATCTGAGGAATGTGAATTTGGAGCCTGAAAGTTACCCAACTTGCATGGAACTTTTTCCCTAGAAGGATGATTCCTATGAACTTTTGGCCAACATGAATTTTGTTCCTTATCCTCTTAGCTTTCTATAGAGTACTATAAGTCCTTGATAGGATTTGTATAACTCAACTTATGGCTTTGACAAGTCAAGGGTATTTTGGACATTTGGTGATTATAGGTCATTTGTGATCATAGGCCATTTTCACCAACTTAGAGGCCTCAAATGAAATTTTGTTCAACTAGAAAGTTGCTCAAAATGGGGTTTTAACCTTGACCATGCATCAAGGAGACATTGAAATGGCTCAAGGAGAGACTTGGTTCAAGAAATTTTGAAAAAAGGAAGAATTAAAAGGATTTAATAGCCAAAAATTCAAATAATTCATTTGGTGACCAAGTGAGACAAACTTATAGGTCATTTTGATTGTAAAATGCATTTTAAAGACAATGGCAATGTTGTTTTTTTCATTTGAGGCCCCATTCAAAGATTTGCATTTGATTGCTTATGATGTAAGTTACATAAACCAAACTATGCACAAGTGCAAGACCAATGCTCCAATCCATCCAAACACCTTCAGAATCTCATTTGAGGAGAATTTGGATGAGAATGAGGTGATAAACAAGCTGCAAGCAGGGCTGCCATGGATGAGCATGAGATGAGAAATTCAAGAGCAAGAGATATTGGATATCTCATATAGATGGTTCTAGGAACTTCTAGATCATTCCTACTGGTTCTATATAAGCTTTAGAGCTGGTCCAAGGCCAAGGTTGGTGAGAATTGGGAGAGAAAAGAGAGATTGAGTTCTGAATTTTCTTCTTGCAAAACCAAATTCGGTTACACACTTTTGATCCATTTCCATCCAAATTCTTGTTTTCAACATCTTCCTCTAGAGTGTATGAGTGATTGCAGATAGAATTCGTGCCAAGATCATAGTAAAATCATGAGAGAGCACCTTGAATTCATAGCTTGCAAGTCAGAATCGAATTCAAGAATTCAGAGAGTTTCAATCCAATTTATTGCATACAGAAGCTTCCTTTGGTGTTAGTGAAGGTATCTGGAGATTCTTGGAGGTTGATTTGAAGGTTTCAGTGCTCTGTGCATTCAAAATTTACAGGTATGTAATTCTCATCGTGTAGCATGATCCAGGTAGTTTGGCTAGGTTTTGATAGGCTAGATGCACTGTAGATCATTGCTAGAAGCTTTCTGGATAAGTAATTTGAAGATTAGTGAGAATTTAGGGTTTATGCCATTTTCGGTTGAGATTGCTATTCTTGGCTTCTTGCGTTTTTAGAATGAATGAGTGGTACGGTTGGATTCCTGGTGAGATTTAGAGCAACTCTCATGTAGAAATCGTGTGAAATGGTTGAGTGTGGAAAGAGTTAGGGTTGCTTGATGGTGACCGGAAAAGCCACCGGTGGTGGTCTTCGCGCGCGCAGGGTAAGAGGTTGCAGAGATTTGAATTGAAGAAGACATAATCTGAGGCGTTCATTCCTGAAGGAGACTTTGACTCTGACCTCCATCCTAGGTCCCTCAGTGCGCCACGTAACACTCCCATTAAAACACATCGTTTTGATAAGTTGAAAATCCCAGGCCTTGCTTCCTCGCTGCGTATACCAGGGGTGCGTGGGTTCGAGTCTTCGCATGGCAACTTTTTCTTTTGTTTGATTTGAACTGAATTGAGAATTCGAGCATGGGCTTGGGTTGCAGCTGCTTCTCACACCCCCCTTTTGGGCCCATCATTGAATTAAACTGGGTTTATTTGCTATTTGCCACGCTGAGTTTACCAATTTCTTTGAATTTCCTCATTTTCTTCATTTTACATAGTTTAGGAAATAATTCAGAAAAAATTGAAGAATAAATCAAATAATTCCATTCTTTTTTCCATTGATTCATGATTGAATCTAGTTTTTTTTAGATAAAAAATATTAATATTTCATGTATTTTTGATTTTATTAGCATTTGTTGAATTTTAATTGATATTAAAATAACCATGGTTGATACTTTGTTTTGATGAATTTGGTTTGAGCATTTGATGATGATTCTTGCCTTGATTTTTTGTGTGTAGCTAGCATAGATATGCATTTTACCCCTAGATTTTTCTCACATTTTTGTGATGAATGTAAGTGGTAGTTTTAGGTTGAAACTTTAGGAGCTCCATTTTTAGGGTTTATGGCTAATACCTTATGATTTAGGTTTTATATCTAGAACTTGTTGGATGATCCAACCCCTGAATTTTATATGGTAGATTCATGATTGGATTAAGGTCTCTTAGGAATTTTTCTAGGAATTTATAATGTAGGTTTCCATTTTAGTTTGATTTTAGTTTAAGTGCTAACTTTAGATGATTCTAACGCACTAATCTGACTAGATTAACCCCTTAGGTTCCCTTAGAGTAAGCTTGTGTTGTCTTTACCCTTGGTGGATGATGAAAGCAAGTTGAAGATGCAATGGAAGGCTTGAAGAAGCTTGGATGTGAGGATCTTCCTTTCTTTTGGTGTAGTGATGATTAGGTGTTAAGATTAGGGTTTGCGGGTAGAGCTTCTAGATAGATTCTCTTCTTTCATAAACATGGAAGATGTTGATCACTTCCATTCTTCCCTATGATGTAAGGTCCTCTTGTAAAGGCCTCATCCCTCCTTTGGTAGGATGTGTGGCTCTTCACAAGTTGGTAGAACCTTTGAGGGTTCCCTTCTCTGATGATGGAATGCTTAATGGTGACCTTTGGTCTTCACTCTGCTACGCATCATCCAAACTATGCTCTTGTTAGATGAATCTTTCTCCCTTGCTAGAGGATAGAGTTCCTTGTTGGAAGACTGAAGAGGCTAGAAGTTGATACTTCTCTGTATTTGAAGACTGCCCTTGAAGCTGAGGTTTGTAGATCAGGAAGAATAAGTTGATACTTGTAAGGAAGAAGAAGCTAAAGCTTGAAGAAGAAGAGGAACAAGTTGACATTTGTGAAGAGAATCCAGTTGGGATCAGATGAAGAAGCTGAAGCTTGAAGTTGGAGAACAAGTTGATACTTGCAGTTAGGATTGAAGCCTGAAGGTGGAGTTCACTTTGGAGTTGAGGCCTAAAGAGGAGAGAATAAGTTGATACTTATGTTTGATAGTTTAGAAGCTTGAAGAAGCAAGTTGACACTTGCTATTGGAGAGAATAGCCTTGAGGAGAAGTTGAAGACTGAGGACTGAACTGCTGTCAGAGGAGCTTTGCTGTGAAGTTAAGGGAGCTGTTGATCTGCTTTTTTTCCTGTCTGCTTGCTTGCTATGCAACTGTATTGATGTGACTTGTTTGATTTGCTTGATGCATTAGAATAAGTTCATATTTAGATGGATTTAAGCTAGGAGCATGATTGCACTAGAGGTTGAGTTGCTCCCTCTGCTTGTATTTTTACTGTATGGCTTTGCTTGCGGGTATTCGGTAGAGCCCAACTCCCTTGCCTGTGTGGTTTGTTATCTACTTGATGGAATTTTATTTCATTTCCTCGGTATGATTGCAGTTATTGTATTTTGCTTGATAGCATGTTATTTCCCCTGTATGATTACAGTTATTCATATTTGGCTTGAGTTCGAGATGAGCTTGTGGAGGCTGATGCCCCACACACAT
The DNA here is from genome assembly GCA_963859935.3 of Lathyrus sativus. Classification (NCBI taxonomy): domain Eukaryota; kingdom Viridiplantae; phylum Streptophyta; class Magnoliopsida; order Fabales; family Fabaceae; genus Lathyrus; species Lathyrus sativus. The sequence goes on along the minus strand of OZ012739.1, from coordinate 433,448,099 downwards.
TTCCTCCCTCACTTGCATTGCATGCATTTTACAGTCGTTTACTATTTACTGTTTAGCTGATGCTTTATCTGTTTCTGTTTATCATTGACATGATCCCCTAGGAATCTCACTTCCTTTGATAAGGAAGTGATGATTAGAACTTTAGGTTGAAACCTATGCATGATAACTTCTAGGAGTTCCCTGTTTCAAACCTCAACCATAGGATGAATCCTTGGCATGGAAACTGTTAGGATTTGATAGTCCCCCCTTTAGTTGAGCCTGTTCTCTCTTCTCATCTTAAAACAAATTAAAATATAGTAATAAAGGTTAACTGACGTCGTACGTTACGAGCCTTAAGCTATCTGAGAAAGGGTTGTTGGAGAGTTTCTTTTCAACAACTTGGATGTTTAGTATGGCACCCTTTGGGTAACATGCGACGCATTCACTCTCAGGTCCTAGTCTCTAGCACGATATTGGTTGTAAACATCCATAAAAAACAGTTCTTCCATAAAAGACAGAAAACAAACTTCAAACCTTTTTGCCCCGTGGGCCCATAATTCAAAGGAAGTTTTTCTAAAGAAAAGAGTGTCGTTAAATCTCAGTTCTACCGCAAACGGTAACGCCTAAGTATCCAAGGGTCGAGCTGCGTACACCATACTACTAGAACTGTTTGTTAACCCTACTCGATAAAACAGATGAATCTGAATTCCCGCAATCCGTATTATCCCGAACTACGTAAGCTCTGATCTCTCAAGCCTGTTGAAAGTACGTAGGCACAATACTGATGTATTGGCGAGCCACCTTCCCCTACCACCCGTAGTTAGCCGAACTACGTTGACTCTGATTTCTCATTCTCTGATGAGAATACGTAGGCATAAAGTGCGACGCTTTGCCGAGTCATTTTCTTTTCTTTTCAGGCCGGCCTTGATAGGTAGATAGTTAAACCAACCCGTTAGATAAACACAACAAGCATGGATCCCATCGAGTACGATGGACGTGAGGGGTGCTAATACCTTCCCCTTGCGTAACCGACTCCCGAACCCAGACATTGGTTGCGACAACTTTGTCTTATACCTTTTCGTCAGGTTTCTCCGATCGTTTCCTTTCCCGTTCTGAGGGATAAATAACGAAAGGTGACGACTCTTCTGTTTTACCGGCACCTTATTTTCGCGGTAGCGACAGCTGGCGACTCTGCTGGGGACTTGATAGTTTCCTGGGATCCAATGTCCCTTATGCGAGTCAGTCTGGGGATCCAACGTCCCCTGCGAGAGTCAATCCTAGTGCTTGTATGATTACTTGTTGGGTTGTGTTTATTTATTGAATTTTATTTCCCGCACTTTATTTTCAGTATAATATGATTATTTGTACTGTCATGGGAGGGGCATTCTAATGAGTGAGAAGCCAGACCCAGGCTTGAGTGTACCTAGCATTAGTTGTGGAAATTAGTGGGCGCGTGCTTGCTTTGCAGGCACTAGTGTCTCATGAAATCCACGCTCAGACGAGGTTCTCCTAGTTGACTTCTTTTCCGGCCCTTTGGGCCTGAGGGGTTGTTGGTTTGGAGGGTTGTCGACTCTGGGGACCGATCATTGGAATTCAGCTAAGTGAGGCCGCTTCAGGAGACGGTGATGCCACACCTTCTGGGTATCGTATCACCCCTCTTGAATGTCTGTGACGCTGATGACCGCATAGGATGCCGAACTTGTGTCAGTTTAGGTCCATACCTGTGAGCGGGGTCGGGTTTGTTGCAGGAAACCTTAACCTTCAGACTACCTGGTTTTCTTGATAGTGAATCAGTTTTGTTGGTATCAGAGGTTCTCATTATCAGACGTGTATTTGTTCTTGATAGAGCAGAGTTATGGTCCTGTATCAGAGGTCCTTATTATCAGATATATGTGTGTTCTTGACAGAGCAGATTCATGGTCCGATACCAGGGTTTTCTTATTATCAGAGATAGTGGTTGTCCTTGACAGAGCAGCATTGTGGTTTTGTTGACACAGAACCTTCATCTCTTCAACAGCACAGTTGTCTTGATCTCCTGCTACATGATTGCATTTTACATTGCTTCGCATACCCATTTGCATTTCATTAACGTGTGTCTGTGTTGCAGGTACCGTTTCCCCCGGTTCAGGTTTTCTTGCCTTCTATTGTGCTACTATGGGTTCTCTGAGGAAGACTGTGGCCTACAAGCTTCCCACTCCTGATGTTGTTCAGCTGACTGGTTTGATTGCTTTGGCAGATGATTCTGTGATAGGTGAATTCAAAAAGTCTTATGGGAAACTGCTCAGCTTGGTTCGTAAATCCTCTGTGTTTGAGTTGAATGGGTTGCACGCCTTGCTGCAGTTCTATGACCCTCCTTTGAGATGCTTTACTTTCCCGAACTTTATTCTCGCACCCACACTAGAGGAGTATGTTGATTTATTAGGTGTTCCTATCAAGATTCAGATGCCCTTTGTTCACATGGATGCTGAGGCTAATCTGGCTAGTCTAGCCCCTTCACTTCATCTGGAAGCCTCTGAGTTGGTCTTGTCCAGTTGGAACAGGGTTCCCGGTTTCTCCTTGCAGTTCTTAGTGGGAAAGGCTCATCAGTGCGCCAAAGACGGATGTTGGATCGTGTTCAATGCCATCCTCGCTCTATGCATATATAGCATCATTCTGTTCCCCAATATACCTAACTTTGTAGACTTCGACGCCTTTCATATCCTTGCATAAGGGAATCCAGTCCCTACCTTGATTGGAGATGTTTACCATGCCGTCCACTATAAGAACGAGAACCGAAGGGGCAAGAATGTCTCGTGTTGTGTGCCCCTGCTCTATAGATGGCTTGATAGTCACCTACCCAAGAAGGGTCCTTTTGCTTCGTCTGCAGCCACAGCTGAGTGGTCTGAGCGCTTGATGGGTCTATCAGCGGGGGATATTTCCTGGTTTGATAGAGATAGGTTGGGTACTGAGATTATTTTCAGCTGCAGTGGGTTTCCGAATGTGCCTTTGATAGGCAGGAAGGGCTGTATCAACTATAATCCATCTCTGCTTGTCCGACAGTTTGCTTATGCTTTGAGAGCTCCGCCGAAGGATGAAGAGGTGCAGGAATCTTTGTACCTCACTGGTCTTCTAGAGGGGGATATGTTATCTAAGCTTCGGCACGCTTGGAATGGTATCTGTAAGCGGGGAAAGCCGTTGCTAGGGAAAAGTAATAGCCAAGCCTACGCTCCGTACGTGACCTGGATCAGAGTCAGGGTAGATATGATAGGGATGTCGTTTCCACCTGCCCAGCCAAAAAGCCCTCCACTGATTGAAGAGCCTACCACCGTGCCTATTCAGCAGCATAATCAGGTGTTAGCTGAGAGAGATGAGCTGAAGAAGGCAAATGAAGAACTGGAGAAAGAATTGGCTCAACTTAGAAGCGAGAGAAGCGAAGTCGTTCATTCCTTCAAGAGGCAAACAGAGTTGGTGAACCAGTTAGGGACAGATTTGACTAAGCAGATGGCTGAGCGTGAGCGCTTGGGTCGGGACTTCAAAGCTGTCAATGACGTACTAGCCACCAAGAAGCAGCACTTGGATGAAGCGTACCGGAGAATATCCAAGTTTAATCAGCATTGGAAGGCCACCCTAGCCAACGGCAAAGATCGGGAGGATAGGTTGAAGCAACAGATCTCCAAGTTGAAAGCCCAGGTGAAGGCTAGTGAGAAGAGGTTTGATGAAGAAACTGCTTGCAGGTATACCTGTCGCTACTGCGAAAATCGGCGCCGGCTTGACAGGAGAGTCGCCACCGTGCGTTATTTATCCCTCAGAGCGGGAAAGGAAACGCTCGAAGTAAACCTCGCAAAGACGGGAAAAGGTATGGTCATCGCAACCAAAACCTGGATTCGGGAGTCGGTTACGCAAGGGGAAGGTATTAGCACCCCTCACGTCCATCGTACTCGATGGGATCCACGCTTGGTGTTTATAGGTAAAAGGATGTGTTATCTATCTACGCTACTGGCTGGTCTGAAAAGAAAATAAAAGGACAGGACTCGACAGAACGTACGGTGTTCTGGGCCTACGTATTCCCTCGTGCAATGGGAAAGTCAGAGTCAACGTAGTTCGACTGCCTACGACTAAACGGGGGCAAGGTTGCTCGCCAGGACATCGCGTCCTGTGCCTACGTACTTCCATCTGGTATGAAAGATCAGAGCAAACGTAGTTCGGCTAACTACGGGTAAACAGGGGCTCTCACACGGCAGTGAGAAAACAAACTGGTCCTAAGGCTCGGGAACCTACAACTACGATCTGGTCTCAAATGCACTCGGGCAGGAGAAAAGGAAACAATTAGTCGTTAGCGGGGAAGTCTCGATCGCACAGCCGCGAGAGAACAAAGGTTAGTCGTTAGTGTGCTCGCTAGGATATCGCATCCCATGCCTACATATCTTCGTCTGGAACGAAGAATCAGAGCAACTGTAGTTCAGCTAACTACGGGTCAAGCTACTCAAAAGCTCCTACAGAAAGGAAAGGGGAACCCTAAAAACTATAGCTGAGAAAGGGGAATCTACCTACTGCTATCACACCTGGTTGACCATCCTAATGTCTATCATAACAACTCCGCAGCGGAGAAGTCAGAGCTCCTAAGGGATCATGGCAACAGGACTAAACTACAAACAAGAAACTGCAAAGTAAAGAAATATTGAGAATATGCATGAATGCAACAACTAAACAAACAAGGCGCGAAGGCCGCAAACCACAAAGGCAAGGGAGCTCAGCTCTACCAAATACCAACAAGCAAAGCCACGCAATAACAAACAAGCAGAAGGAGGACCACCTCAACTTCTCATGCACACAAAGTCTACTTCTAAGATGCACCTACTCAGAACTATTTAGATGAATACCTAAGTCTAATGCAACATAACATCACACAAGTCAAACAATACAAAGAGACTAACCCTGAGCAGGGCCTCTAACAAACCTGAAACAAGCTCCTAATCTAGCTCTAAACAAAACTCTATACAGCACCCTAAGCAAGGATCTAAGCAACAATTCTAATCAAAACCTTAAGCAAGAGGAATCAATCCCAGTCTCCAAGCTTCAGGACAAGCTTACCAGAGAAAGGAAGCTAAGCAGACAAGCCCATAGTGCTTTCCTCAGGAAAGTACCAGGAGGTTACTACTCAGGAGTCATATCCTATGTGGCTCGACAACTGTGATCAGTTTACATTCCTCCTCAGGAGGAATTAAACTCACATGAAGGCTCCGGCATCACGGGATACTTGAGAAAAACCTATATGCACTAAGGGAACTAAGTGAGCAGGCTCATAGGACCTTCCTCAGGAAAGTACTAGGAGGCTGACACTTAGGAATCGTATCCTACGTGGCTCAACAACTGTGATCAGTTTACATTCCTCCTCAGGAGAAATTAAACTCACAAGTTGGCTCCAACATCACTGGATACTTAAGAAATCCTAGATAAACTAATGGAACTAAGTGAATAGACCCATAGGACCTTCCTCAGGAAAGTACTAGGGGGCTTCCACTTAGGAATCGTATCCCATGTGGCTCGACAACTGTGATCAGTTTACATTCCTCCTCAGGAGGAATTAAACTCACAAGTCGGCTCCGACATCATTGGATACTTACGAAAGAGGTGAGAAGAAAGAATGAAAGTCATTCATAGTGCCTTCCTCAGGAAAGTACCATAAACTCCCTTCAAACTTCAGGATCTCGAACCTCACAAACAGACAACAAACTCCTAGGCTAAGCCTCAATCCACTGCATCCTTGCAAACTCCAACAGGACCTCAATCAGCTCCCACCTGGAGAAGAACCCACAGGCCAACAAAACCACAAGAGACTATCTCTGAAGTTCAACCACAGTTGAACTTCAAAGTCAGAAGTCATCAAGACTTTTCCTAACTTCAGGCTCAGACAAATCCTATCAGAATACCCTACAAAATCTATCAAAAATCTAATGGGAGACCTACATGGCTCTAAGACAACATACTGAAAAATCAGAACAAAATTCAACACCAGATGAAAGAACTAAAATCAGCAACACAGGCGTATCCACAGACCAATTTATTCAACATCAATAACAGTGAAAAAAATGCAATTAAAATAAAAATGCATGATTAAGCTAATATTTTTGTATTATAAAATTCTACACTGAATCACGAGTCTACAGAAAAAAGAACGGAATTATTTGACCCAATCTACTATTTTTCATGAATTTTCTAATGATATGCATGCATTAAAAAAAATAAAAGAAATCAATTAAATGGAAAATATACCAAAATATAACAAACAAAAATAAAATGTCGTTTTTATTTTTATTTAATTTTCTAGATGCTTTCATGAAATGGTAGAAAAAAGAATTATTAAAAAAACGCTTATTTTCATTTTATTATGAATTATTTACAAACATGAAAAATATAAAAGAAAAAAATAAAAGAAACAAAGTGGGGGTGGGGGTTCAAACAGCAAGGAATTCTATGCTATTCCTGGATGGGCCCTGAAGATGGGGGTGCTGGAAGCAATAGGGCGCAGGGCCCAGACTTAATATCCAGAAAAAAAACAAAAAAACTGATCTGAGCGCAGGGGGGTGCAGCGCTAGCAATTTCTCCAGTTCTTATTCATTGGGCTTACGCCCAGGGGGGTGTGAAAAGCAATTTGGGCATAAGGCCCAAATCCTATCATTCAGACTCACACGCCAGGGGGGGGGGGAAATTGAGCAGTTTGGGGTATAGCGTTCAGAAACACATTTGGGCCTAAGCCCAGCATTCTAACCCTAATCCAATCTCAACTGATTAACAAAACCAAAATCCCTCTCCCAAACCCTAATTACTGTTCACTCTCACCCTAGCCGCTTCGTCATCTTCCTCCTCTCCACCCTATCTCTTCTCTGCAACCTATCTGATCTCAATCAACCCAAACAAAACCCTAAACGAAACAATTCCTCACCCAAACACCTCAATCCCTCACAAGAATCCGCTACTCAAGATCTAGCTCAAACTACTCACTGACTGAGAATCCTAACAGGAACCTACATTCAACAATCAACAACGATGAGTGGAAGAACGTCGTACCTGACTTGAAGAGTGAACGACACCGTGAACTGTTGCTGTTCGTCGAAACAATCCTTGAAGACGCTCGGTTGAGATTCTTGCGTTGAGAGCTTGCTGGGGAGTTTCTGGGAATCTTGCTTGAAGATTGAACGCCGTTTGAAGCTTCTGGAAATATTGCTTGAAGATTGAATGTCTGAGATTTCTGGAAATATTGTTTGAAGATTGAATATCTGAGGTTTCTGGAAATCTTCGATGGAGGATGAAGGTTTAGGGTGATTTCTGGGGATTTGGATGAAAGTTGAGGATGTTCTGGGAAAAAATTGATGAAGGTTGATGATTCCGGCGACGATGATGTTTCCGGCGAGGGGATTATGAGGCTGACGGAAGGGATCGGAGGAAGAAGATAGGATGATTCTGGAGATTTTGGTGGTTCAGGTGGTGGCCGGAGTTGGTTGGGTTGCCGGCGGTGGGGGTTCACCGGACTTGCATGCCGGTCAAGGGAGTTTCCGGTGAGGAGGTGAGGGGTGGACGTGTGGCGCCAAGTGTCTCAGGGAGAGAGAGAATGGAGGACAGCTGTGGACCACGTGTGTGAATCTGGGAAGGTCTGAGTGGGAACGCGTGGGGCCTCTGAGTGTGTGTAACGTGGGCTCTCTCCTGAGCCAACACGTGGCTCTGCATTATTTATATCACTGAAACACCTGGGAGCTTCTAGAAGGCGCTGGAAAAATCTGAGAATTGCTGGATTTTTGGACGAATTCTGGGCTTGCTGACTTGCAACTTGATGAGAAATGGGCCTCAACAACTGGACTCTGGCCCACGAAAGTGACCAAAAAAAATCTGTAAAAACTGAAGAATAATAATAAAACACTATTAAGCCTAATTATACCTAATTAATATCAATTAGCATCTAATTAACCAATGATTAATCCTAATAAAATCTAACAAATTCAATTAAATCCTAAACAAAAAGATTTAAATCCTAATTAATTCTATATCAACCTAATTAAATCTAAAAAAGTCAATTAACCTAATTAAACTCTAAAAAGATCAATTAACCTAATTAAATTCTAAAAAGTCAATTAAAGTCTAATTAATTCTATACTTCTACTAATTCTATTAAACTTCTACCATTATTTAATACTAGTAAGTCTATTATTAATAAAAGAAAAACTATATTATTTTCATTTTATCTAAAAACAATTAAAACTCTACTAATCCTAATTTATCATTCTATTTAATATGCTAAGAAAAATTCACTAATATTCTAAAAATGATAAAAGCTATTTAAATTCTATTAAAATCTATTTAAAATATTCTATAAAATTCTAAAAAGAGGATTAAGCTATTAAAATATTCAAAAGCCCTATTTAAATTCCAGAAAAATCTATAAAGCCTGCTAAAAATTCACAAAAGCCTATTAAACCCTAAAAATGCAGATGAATGCACATGACCCCCATAAAAAAACGCACGAGACCAGATCGAATCGAACAGAGATCCCCGGGCATCAGAATATCATCAAAATCACTGTGCAAGCTAAAAATCACCGAGGAGCGCACAATTTCCCGAAAATAAAACCCTGGTGATCTGGACTGGGTCTGCCATATCTGATAGACAAAAATCAAGCTGTAAACTCTGATATCCCCTGCTTGTGCACAAAAATCATACATCTGAGCTGTGAATATGAAATTAAACCATGAGTCAGATAGGAGCATCAGTTGGTCAAATTTTAGGGTGCAACAATACCGCTGAAGGCCTGCTCAACAAGGCTCTTGCTAACCTGAAGGAGCGCAAACTGACGTTTGAATCCAAGAAGCGGAAGCTAGAAGATTGCTTTGGCGAAGGAGCATGGAAAGACTCAGTTGAAGGTCTTCAATACACTGTTACGCAGAGGGAGTTACTCGTCGAAGGGTTGCTCACCCAGCCTGATCATCCAGAAACGAGGAATCTGTTAGAAGAGTTTCGTGCCCGTGGCCGTACTTGACTATGTTTGTAATCCTTTTGTTGTGATCATTGTTGTATGCTGACCATCACCAAGCTTGTTGGTCGAGGTCATGCTATTGATTCTGCCTGTACTCAATGACGTTGTGTACCGCCTTGATGGGCTTTCTTTATATATGAGATGTTATTTCCATGACTGGACTCGGACTTCTTATTATCAGCACTGGCACCCAGGCACTAGGATCAGGGGAATACCTCCCTAACACACAGACACATGTTTGCATTTGCATGAAGCATCTGCATAACGAGCACTTTGTCGTTTTTTCTAACCCTTTTGTGTATACAGGTTGTTCCAGGATTGATCAAAGACCAATCCACCGCTATCCAACCAGAGCAAATCAAGCTAGAGCAATGGAACAGGTGCAAACTGACGTTCAATAACTCCGAGAGAGGATGGACCGCTTCATGGAGCTCATGCAAGTGGTCGCCAACGGCCAAGACCAGCTCAGAATATTGGTCCAGCCTCTAATTTCAAGGGTTGATAGCAATGGTGTACTCCATGGTGGGACTGTTCCAACCCCTCCACCTGTTGAAACTCCTCAGAATGGTGTCCCCGTGGCCGGAGGGAATGGTAGTGGTGACGGCAATGTGATCGCTAACATGGGGCTCAATGGTAATACGACTGGCGTCGGTAATGGGAATTTCGAAGCTATGTTGGGCTGGGCAACGGCAATGCGGGTGTTGGAAATCTGTATGGGCCTCAGCCATGGTTAGAAGACCGTCAAGAAGATTTGTTCTCACGGAAGGGTGCTGAAGGAGAGCTGACTGCTGAGACACGACTGAGGTTTAAGGCACTCGAGGACAAGATGAGGAATTTCGAGAACCTGAACACTATGGGTGTCGACATGTCCAAGTTGGGACTAATTGCTGATTTCAAGGTGCCTCCCAAGTTCAAGGCACCCGATTTTGAGAAGTACAAGGGCACCACCTGCCCTCGCGTCCACCTAAGATCATACTACCGGAAAATGTCCGCTCACTCTGAAGACGAGAAGTTGATGATGCACTTCTTTCAGGATAGCTTGTCCTGGCCATCCCTGGAATGGTACATGAGTCTGGAACCTACCAGTGTGCGCACGTGGAAGGAACTTGCTGAAGCATTCGTGCACTACTACCAATATAACAGTGACTTGGCTCCGAACCGGGTCCAACTGCAAAATTTGTCACAGAGGAACAACGAAGGGTTCAAAGAGTACGCCCAGCGGTGGCGTGAATTGGCAGCTAGGGTTCAGCCGCCAATGGTTGAGCGGGAGCTTGTTGAAATGTTTGTAGCCACCCTCCCAGGGGTTTATTACGAGAAATTGGTCAGCAATATGTCTGGAAGCTTCTCAGATCTCATCATCACCGGCGAGCACGTTGAAAATGGGATCAATCTGGGGAAAATTCAAGGTGATATGTCCTCAACTAGAGGAGGAAAGAAACCGTATGGTGGCAAAAGGCGGGAAAGAGAGACGAGCGCCGTGTCTAACGCTCGAAGGAAAGGCAAGGGCCAGCACCAGCAGGTGGCTAGCATAACCATCCCCGCGGTCTAACAGCCACAACAGCAGCAGCAGACGAATCAGCAAGGGTACAGGAAGTATCAAAACAGTGCACCTCTATCAAGTCACCACCTCGAGACGCCGCCCATGTCTTATGCTCAACTGTTACAGACTCTGCTTTAGTTACAGCTAATCCAGAAGAGAACCCTGGCTCCCTTGACAGGGGCACCGCCACCAGGTTATGATGCGAATGCAACTTTTGAGTTTCACTCAAGGGCACCAGGCCACACAATAGAAAACTGCAAAGCCTTCAAGCACAAGGTGCAGGACATGGTGGACGCTAAAATCATCAATTTCTTAGATAATGTGCCAAACGTCACGAAGAACCCTATGCCAAATCATAGGGGAGGTGGAGTAAATGCCATTATTGCAGACGAGAGCTTGGATTTGTTGACTGACGTCAAGGATCTGAAGACACCGCTTAGCTTCGTTAAAGCCAAGCTGATGAAGAGAGTTTTCTTCCCAGGATGTGGAGAATTGTGTATGGGCTGTGCGACTCGTCCTGATGGATGTAAGCAGTTGATAGAAGGGATTCAGAGTCTGATGACCGAAGGAATCTTGCAGTTTAGCCGAAGGGCCGAATATGGGTCTGGAGAGGTAATACTGAAGCAAAATGATGAGGTTGCTACCATCACCATCCCTCGCCGGACGATCTCTATTTCTGCACCTAGGCCGCCCACAATTACCATCACCAAGGCTGGGCCGATACCTTTTGAAAGCACCAATGTTGTCCCGTGGCATTATGGGGCAGACGTCTACTGCAACGGGCAGAAGTTAGAACTGGAACCATTTGGGCCGTCTGTGGATAACCTAGTGGGCATTGGCGGAATCACGCGCAGCGGAAGAGTATTTGCTCCACCTGAGATTGTGGCGGACAAAGCGGACAAAGCTGATGTGACCGACAAGGGGAAGAGTAAAGTCGTTGAGGAAACCTCTCGTGGGGTAGAAAAGGACTTACTTGTTAAGGACGCTGAAGAGTTTATGAGGTTGATTAAGAAGAGTGACTACAAGATCGTGGACCACCTCCATCAAACACCCTCGAAAATTTCCATCCTGAATTTGTTGCTATGTTCTGAGGCACATCGCAACGCGCTGCTGAAGGTTTTGAATGCCACGTATGTACCGCAGGAAATATCGGTCAACCAGTTAGAAGGGGTCGTAGCCCACGTGAATGCTGGAAACGGGTTAGGGTTCACTGACCTGGAGCTGACGCCGAAGGGAAGAAACCACAACAGCGCCCTGCACATCTCGATAGAGTGTAGGGGAACGATAATGTCTCATGTGTTGGTGGACACGGGGTCATCGCTCAATGTTCTTCTGAATAAAGCATTGATGAAGTTAGACACTCGAGGATTGATTTGCATACCCAGTGATCTGGTGGTGAAAGCGTTCGATGGAACCAAACGTCATATTTTCGGGGAGGTGACGTTACCAATCCAAGTTGGGCCGGAAACATTCGACGCAGTCTTCTATATCATGGACATCATGCCCGCCTACAGCTGTCTCCTAGGCCGATCATGGATCCATTCTGCGGGCGTCGTGACCTCCACGTTGCACCAGAAGCTCAAGTATGCTGTTAGAGGTAGCGTCGTAACTGTTTGTGGCGAGGAAGACATAATGGTGAGCCATTTGTCGTCCTTCAAGTATGTTGAAATGGATGGGGAAATCCACGAAACCCTATGTCAGGCGTTCGAAGCTGTTAAAGTTAGGAACGTAGCTCCTGTAATCACTGAGAAACCAGAGATGACTCTCTCTTCCTTCAAGGAAGCTCGGGCCGTTGTTCAAGCCGGATATACCCCAGGCTGGGGGAAAGTTCTAGAGATACCTAACAAGCAGGACAAGTTTGGGTTAGGATACTCTCCTACGGATGAAGCCTCTTCTTCTCACAGTGTGTCGCGAGGTAAAGGGTCAATCCAGTTTACCAGCGGCAGGGTGATATTTGAAAGTGTCAACGCGGTGTCTGAAAACGGCGAAGACAGCGATTGCGACCTAGACTCTTGGATCCAGCCAAGCAAACCAGGCGAAAGCCTCAACAACTGGTCCATCAGGGATACCATCCAATTGACAGGCAAACAGTAATGATTTACTTTCTCCAAACATTGTACAACCCTATGTCCTACCCGGGGCATAGTGGTTTTATTGTCAGGGCCTTGTTTGATCATGTACATGCATTTTACCAATAAATCAAAAGGCGTTTTTCTTCATATTCAAATGTTGTGATCTCTGTTATTCCTGTTTTATGTTTGTTTTGAAAAACAACAAAATGGCAATGGGGTTTGTGCTAACCTGCATATCCTTGTTTTAAGCTTAACCCTTGTTATTGTAGGATCCACATAGCAGATGACATCGACTCTGGACCTTCTACGACTCACTTCGACTTCGATTGCCCGATCTATCAAGCCGAGGAAGAGATTGATGAAGATGAAGACCTTCCCAAAGAGTTGGCCCGCTTGTTGAAACAAGAAGAGAAAGTTATTCTGCCTCACGAAGAAGAGATTGAGATTGTGAATCTGGGTTCTGAAGAACTGGTCAGGAACGTCAGGATAGGGGCCACATTGCAGAGTGATGTCAAGCAGAGATTGGTCGAGATGCTAAGAGAGTATAGTGACGTCTTTGCTTGGTCATACGAAGATATGCCTGGACTTGATACTGACATCGTGGTCCATCACTTGCCGTTGCGAGAAGATTGTCCTCCCGTTAAGCAGAAGCTTAGGCGGACACGACCAGATATGGCCGTTAAGATCAAAGAAGAAGTGCAAAAGCAGCTTGATGCTGGCTTCTTAGCGGTCACTACTTACCCTCCGTGGGTCGCCAACATAGTGCTTGTACCGAAGAAGGACGGTAAGGTGTGAATGTGCATCGATTATCGGGATTTGAATAGGGCGAGCCCTAAAAATGATTCCCCGCTTCCCCATATTGATGTGTTGGTTGACAATATAGCTCAGTTCTCCGTATTTTCGTTCATGGATGGCTTCTCCGGCTACAATCAGATCAAGATGGTGCCAGAGGACATAGAGAAAACTATGTTTATTACACCTTGGGGAACATTCTGCTACAATGTAATGCCTTTCGGTCTGAAGAACGCAGGGGCCACTTACCAATGAGCAATGGTTACTTTTTTTCATGATATGATTCATCATGAGATAGAAGTCTATGTTGATGACATGATTGCGAAGTCCCAAACGGAGGAGGGACATCTGGTCAATTTGCTGAAGCTTTTTGAGAGGCTTAGGAAGTTCAGGTTGAGGCTGAATCCTAACAAGTGTACTTTCGGAGTACGGTCTGGAAAACTACTGGGGTTTATCGTGAGCGAAAGAGGCATCGAGGTTGATCCTGCGAAGATAAAAGCAATACAAGAAATGCCAGCGCCAAAAACAGAAAAAGAAGTTCGTGGTTTCTTGGGCAGAATAAACTACATTGCAAGGTTTATCTCTCAGCTCACGGCCACGTGTGAACCGATGTTCAAACTACTAAAGAAAGATCAGGCGATTATCTGGAACGAGGATTGCCAGAAGGCATTTGATAAGATAAAACAGTATCTGCAGGAACCTCCAATCTTGATTCCCCCAGTGGCCGGACGACCCTTAATCATGTACTTGACAGTTCTTGAGAATAGTATGGGATGTGTTCTCGGTCAGCACGACGAGACGGGCAGAAAGGAGCATGCCATTTACTATTTGAGTAAAAAGTTCACAAATTGTGAATCTCTCTACTCAATGCTGGAAAAAACGTGTTGTGCACTAGCCTGGGCTGCCAAACGTTTACGACAGTACATGCTCAACCATACAACCATGCTAATTTCGAAGATGAATCTAATCAAGTACGTCTTCGAGAAGCAAGCGCTTTCGGGCAGGATTGCCAGATGGCAAATGGTGTTGACGGAATATGACATTCAGTACGTTTCCCAGAAGGCCATCAAGGGAAGCGTATTGTCTGAGTACCTTGCCGAACAGCCGATCGAGGATTATCAGCCAATGAAATTTGAATTCCCTGATGAGGATATCATGTTTCTCAAAGCGAAAGATTGCGATGAACCGTTGCCCGACGAGGGTCCAGACAGGAAATCCCAATGGAAATTGATATTTGACGGGGCGGTTAATTCTTACGGAAGTGGCATTGGAGCGATCGTCACGACTCCCCACGGGTCCCACATCCCGTTCACCGCGAGACTGACGTTTCCGGTCACCAATAACGAAGCAGAGTACGAAGCATGCATCATGGGTCTAGAGGAAGCGATTGATTTGAGAATCAAGAACCTAGATGTATATGGTGACTCGGCACTTGTGATTAACCAGATTAAAGGTGAGTGGGAGACTCGTCAATCGAATTTGGTGTCGTACATGAACTATGCCAGAAGGCTGCTTCCGTTCTTTGATCGAGTGGAACTCCATCATGTGCCCAGGGCTGAGAATCAGATGGCTGACGCCTTAGCCACGTTGGCTTCGATGTATAAAGTCAATTTTTGGAATGAAGCTCCAAGAATTGTCCTTTCTCGTCTTGATAGACCTGCATTTGTCTTTGCGATCGAGGAAGCCTCCGATGGCAAGCCATGGTTCCATGACATCCAGACTTTCCTTATGACTAAGGAGTATCCTGCGGGAGCCTCAACCTAGGATAAGAAGACTCTGAGGAGACTGTCTGGAAATTTCTATCTCAATCCGGATGGAGTTTTGTATAAGAGAAACCATGATCTCGTGCTACTCAGATGTGTAGATGAGAGAGAAGCGAGTATGCTCATGGAAGAAGTCCATGAAGGCACATTTGGTACGCACGCCGGCGGGCATGCTATGACGAGAAAGATCCTGAGAGCGGGATATTACTGGCTGACGATGGAGTCGGATTGCTTCAAATTCGCGAAGAGATGTCATAAATGCCAGATTTACGCTGATAAGATTCATGTGCCGCCGTTCCCGTTAAATGTCATGTCCTCCCCGTGGCCGTTCTCCATGTGGGCCATCGACATGATAGGCAAGATCGAGCCCACTGCATCTAACGGTTATCGCTTCATTCTAGTAGCTATCGACTACTTCACCAGGTGGGTGGAGGCAGCCTCATATGCTAATGTGACCAAGCAGGTGGTGGTTGAATTCATAAAGAGGGACATCATCTGTCGTTACGGAATTCCGGAGCGGATCATTACTGATAATGGTTCGAATCTGAATAACAAGATGATGAAGGAGTTGTGCCAAAGTTTCAAGACTGAACACCACAACTCATCTCCTTACCGGCCGAAGATGAATGGCGCCTTTGAAGCGGCCAATAAAAACATTAAGAAGATTGTACAAAAGATGGTTGTGACCTATAAGGATTGGCACGAGATGTTGCCATTTTCACTGCACAGTTATCGTACAACGGTACGTACATCAACCGGGGCAACTCCTTTCTCACTAGTGTACGGTATGGAAGTTGTCCTATCGTTAGAAGTTGAGATTCCTTCTTTACGAGTTTTGGTTAACGTGAAACTCGATGAGGCAGAATGGATTAAGAACCGACTAAACCAGCTCAGCCTGATGGACGAGAAGAGGTTAGCATCGATTGCATATGGTCGTTTGTACCAAAGCCGAATGAAGAAAGCTTATGATAAGAAGGTGCGTCCTAGAAGCTTTCAGACGGGTGATCTCGTCCTGAAGAAGATTCTTCCTCCACACTCCGATCACCGGGGCAAGTGGACTCCTAATTACGAAGGTCCATACGTCGTCAGCAAGGTCTTCTCGGGAGGAGCCTTGTTGTTATCCATGATGGATGGCGAAGATTTTGCATCCCCGGTGAACGCGGACGCAGTTAAAAAATACTTTGCTTAAAAATGACCCGCTGGAAAGAAAAAGAGTATCCAGGCAAAAATGGGGCATCCCGGCGAACCATAAAAAAGGAAAAAGGTTCGGGCAAAAATTAGGGATATGAAAGAAAAGAACGTACACCCGCAGAGTCGAAAACCTGGAAGGGCGACTTTGGCAAAAAGGGGTATCCCGGTGAATCGAAAACCCGAAAGGGCGATTCAGGCAAAAGTTAGGGATTTGAAAAAGCAAATGACTGCGTTCCGCGTATGGACTCTCATTGTTTAGTGGTTTGGAAGACCTGAGGGCCGTTTATCTGAATCAATCTCTTCTGAAGCTGAAGCGTCGGAGAAGTATCGAAGTCGAGTGGGTCATAGAGGGATCAACTCATGGTGTTTGTCTACGTCTCGTTACTGACATTTGTGTATATACTGATGTATATTTATGTTTTATATTTGCGTAGCTTCCTCATTCCAGGAAGCTTGCATCTGTTGTAAAACATTTTTGCCCATTCAGGGGTTCGTTATCCATGAAATGTATACTATTCAGCAAGTCTGTTTGTTTGTTTAGCATCTATTTGTTTTGTTTGCAAAAAAGAACGCCGATGTTTTTGATAAAATGCGCATACATAAACTTACTGGCCTAGGCCACCGATTGTTGAAACAATGAAGTACTTGAACATTGTCACAAGATGATAACCTTGATAGGTCCCTTTGAAAAGGGTATCTTGTCTGTTTGTGTGTGTTGTTACAGTTATAGCATATTCCAGACAGTACGTTGTGTGCGTTCCTAAGCAGGATGATTCCTTCTTCTCCAGCAAGTTCAGCGGTATCTCCCCATAAAGTCTGAACATGAGATCGTAAGCATTGATCTGTCTCCCCAAGCAGAGAAGATTCTCTCCCCAATCAGATGTATCCTGGAGGATCGTCGTCTCCCCAGCTGAGTCGTATATTGAGGTATGCAGCTTCCGATAGCGCAGACTGAAGTCTCCAGGAGAATTGAAATCCCCCACAGTGTTGTATTCTCCCCCGGCAAGCAGGATGATTCCTTCTTCCCCAGCCGAGTTTGTAGTTCCCCAAGAGAGCCGAGTCCTTGGAAGCATCTAGACCATGATTGGTGCTCCCTAGTAGAATGTCGAATAGCCGATGTTGTATTTCCCCACCGGAGTCGTTATCTCTAGGAAAGTTTAGCCACGAAGGCCGTGCAGTCTATTTCTGCGATTGACATCGTGTTCCTCAGCAGTTGTGGTTCGTACACTCAGATGAGTAGATCCAGGTTCTCGTAGAACTTTGTTCCCCTGTAGCAGTCGACTGAAGTTCGTTTCCCCAGGCGGAGTCCAATTGAGATTGGTGTGACTTTTTCTCGGCAGGATGATTCCTTCCTCCACCAGAGTGGTTCTTTCTCCTTGACAGGAGGCTTTTCCCTTCAGCATTTATTTTGCTGATGGGGTTGTAGCATTTTTCATGATTGCATAGCATTTACCCTAAACGCGTAGCATTTCCACCGTGTGGAGCATTGCGCCATTGTCAAAGCATATGCATACTAAACATTAGCTAGGTCGTTACCGTTCTTGTTTTGCAGGTGTTCCTACACAAAATGGTTTGCTCAAGATGATTCTTAAATTCCCCAGCGAAGTTGTGTGCTTAAGATGATTCTTAAAATCCCCAGGGAAGTCGCAAGAGTTGGTCGCTCAAGTTAATGCTTAGAGTCCCCGACAGAGGGTTTGCCCAGGATGATTCCTGAAATCTCCAGCAGAGTTATTGGTTCAAGATGATTCTTGAAGTCCCCAGCGAAGTTATTGGTCCAAGATGATTCTTGAAGTCCTCAGCAGAGTTTATTCATCAAGGATGATTCCTGAATCCCCGAAGCCGAGTTACTTGATAGTTATCCAAAATCCCCAACGGGGATGTGTCATCCCCAGCAGGTTTGAACGGAGAATTTGAAATTTCCCCTGAGGACTTAACGGTTGAAATCCGGCAGTAGTGCCAAACTGCCAAGACTTCCTGACGAAGTCCAACTGTGATGTCGAAGCAGTTCTCTCAGCTGATGCGGAGTGCCTGATGGCAGAAATTTGGATATCCCTATTTGGTTCATGATTGACCGAGGATTCTATTTCCGACTTATTGACGAAGTCCGGCTGATGCCCGAAATTTCTTTGAATGCACGATGGCATGATTAACTTGATTGTTAAAAAGTTCCTAAGGACTTGATGAGTCCCAAGGAATTCTTCTGTCGCGGTGTCGTAGAATGCCTGACGGCAATATCAGCTATGTATCGCCGGTTACCGAGTGACCAGTGATCCCTTGATGACTTGAGGAAGAAGCTACAGCGAAATCAGATAATTATCCTGACGGAGATTAGACCCTTCACCAATTACCGTGTGACCAATTCCCCAGCAGAGTTATCGTGCAACTGGCATGCTCAGTTTTTGAAGATGTGCCTACCAATCAAAGTATCGTTTACCTGTGCGGTGGCAAATCACCTGTTTCCGTGTAACCGGTGATCCCTCGATGATTTGAGGACGCAATGATATCAGATAAATCAAAGAATCATCCTGACGGAGATTCAGATTAGTATTTCTCCAGCTAGTTGTCGTGCAACTATTATTTCAGTTTCCGAAGATTTGTTCCCATCAGAGTACCGTATACTTGTGCAGTTGGAAAATTTCCAGGTTTGTTGGTATTCAACCGCCTTTTACCTTGATTGTTTAAGAGTCGTTCGCTTCTCACCCAGTCAGGTCCAAGCCGTTTGAATAGGGGCAGCTGTTGCACCCCAAAATTTGCCCAACTTTTCTTTACCTAGCTTATGTTTCATTTCATTCACATTAGCATTATCATTTGCATTTCATTGACATGTATGCAGGAGATCAAGAGGTATGATTACCAATTAAGAGCTATACAAGACTATAAAGCTATCTAAGAAGGTTATTCAAGTGTTCAAGGGTTGATATCCTTGTCAGAGAAGTTGGAAGAGCCTCAGAAAGAGTGGTTGAAACCAAGTGTGTAGGTCTCCTAACTTGAGAGTTGTTGAAAGCCATCAGATGATTCTGAGGCCATGAGGATGGAATGGAGGTCTTGAGAGAGCTCATGAGAAGTGTTGAAGATCACTTTGAGGCCTAGATAGGTCATTGTGCAAGATTAAGAAGGCTCAGCCATGAGTGGTGCAGCTAGGGTTTAATTGGGTCAACCCTAAGTCAACTGAGGATTTGGAGAAGGTTGAGACTTAATTCAAGATCCATGTGATCATGGATTGATACATTGAGATTTTGTAAGGATGATTCCAAGGTTAACTCATCATGATTGAAGAGTTTGAGAAGTTTCAGGCTAGGGTTTCTAAGGCTTGACAGTGTAAAATCCCCTAGTTTGACCCCTATCTTCAAGGCAGTTCAGCTCAAGATGTGATTGTCACCTCATCTTACCCTCAACATGATTGTTGTAGAGCATGATCTTAGATTTAATTTGAGTGCTAGAAGTCCTTGATAGGGTTTGTAGAACTCAAGTTATGGCTTTGACAAGTTACAAGTCATCTGAGGAATGTGAATTTGGAGCCTGAAAATTACTCAACTTGCATGGAACCTTTGCCCTATAAGGATGATTCCTATGAACTTTTGGCCAACATGAATGTTGTTCCTTATCCTCTTAGATTTCTATAGAGTACTATAAGTCCTTGATAGGATTTGTATAACTCAACTTATGGCTTTGACAAGTCAAGGGTATTTTGGACATTTGGTAATTATAGGTCATTTGTGATCATAGGCCATTTTCACCAACTTAGAGGCCTCAAATGAAGTTTTGTTCAACTAGAAAGTTGCTCAAAACGGGGTTTTAACCTTGACCATGCATTAAGGAGACATTGAAAAATGGCTCAAGGAGAGACTTGGTTCAAGAAATTTTGAAAAAAGGAAGAATTAAAAGGATTTAATAGCCAAAAATTCAAATAATTCATTTGGTGACCAAGTGAGACAAACTTATAGGTCATTTTGATTGTAAAATTCATTTTAAAGACAATGGCAATGTTGGTTTTTTCATTTGAGGCCCCATTCAAAGATTTTCATTTGATTGCTTATGATGTAAGTTACATAAACCAAACTATGCACAAGTGCAAGACCAATGCTCCAATCCATCCAAACACCTTTAGAATCTCATTAAAGGAGAATTTGGATGAGAATGAGGTGATAAACAAGCTGCAAGCAGGGCTGCCATGGATGAGCATGAGATGAGAAATTCAAGAGCAAGAGATATTGGATATCTCATATAGATGGTTCTAGGAACTTCTAGATCATTCCTACTGGTTCTATATAAGCTTTAGAGTTGGTCCAAGGCCAAGGTTGGTGAGAATTGGGAGAGAAAAGAGAGATTGAGTTCTGAATTTTCTTCTTGCAAAAACAAATTCGGTTACACACTTTTGATCCATTTCCATCCAAATTCTTGTTTTCAACATCTTCCTCTAGAGTGTATGAGTGATTGCAGATAGAATTCGGGCCAAGATCATAGCAAAATCGTGAGAGAGCACCTTGAATTCATAGCTTGCAAGTCAGAATCGAATTCAAGAATTCAGAGAGTTTCAATCCAATTTGTTGCATACAGAAGCTTCCTTTGGTGTTAGTGAAGGTATCTGGAGATTCTTGGAGGTTAATTTGAAGGTTTCAGTGCTCTGTGCATTCAAAATTTACAGGTATGTAATTCTCATCGTGTAGCATGATCCAGGTAGTTTGGCTAGGTTTTGATAGGCTAGATGCATTGTAGATCATTGCTAGAAGCTTTCTGGATAAGTAATTTGAAGATTAGTGACAATTTAGGGTTTATGCCATTTTCGGTTGAGATTGTTATTCTTGGCTTCTTGCGTTTTTAGAATGAATGAGTGGTACGGTTGGATTCCTGGTGAGATTTAGAGCAACTCTCATGTAGAAATCGTGTGAAATGGTTGAGTGTGGAGAGAGTTAGGGTTGCTTGATGGTGACCGGAAAAGCCACAGGCGGTGGTCTTCGCGTGCGCAGGGCAAGAGGTTGCAGAGATTTGAATTGAAGAAGACATAATCTGAGGCGTTCATTCCTGAAGGAGACTTTGAATCAGACCTCCATCCTAGGTCCCTCAGTGTGCCACGTAACACTCCCATCAAAACACATCGTTTTGATAAGTTGAAAATCCCAGGCCTTGCTTCCTCGCTGCGTATACCAGGGGTGCGTGGGTTCGAGTCTTCGCATGGCAACTTTTTCTTTTGTTTGATTTGAACTGAATTGAGAATTGGAGCATGGGCTTGGGTTGCAGCTGCTTCTCACACCCCCCTTTTGGGCCCAGCATTGAATTAAACTGGGTTTATTTGCTATTTGCCACGCTGAGTTTACCAATTTCTTTGAATTTCCTCATTTTCTTCATTTTACATAGTTTAGGAAATAATTCATAAAAAATTGAAGAATAACTCAAATAATTCCATTCTTTTTTCCATTGATTCATGATTGAATCTAGTTTTTTTTAGATAAAAAATATTAATATTTCATGAATTTTTTATTTTATTAGCATTTTTTGAATTTTAATTGATATTAAAATAACCATGGTTGATACTTTGTTTTGATGAATTTGGTTTGAGCATTTGATAATGATACTTGCCTTGATTTTTTGTGTGTAGATAGCATAGATATGCATGTTCCCCCTAAATTTTTCTCACATTTTTGTGATGAATTTAAGTGGTAGCTTTAGGTTGAAACTTTAGGAGCTCCATTTTTAGGGTTTATGGCTAATACCTTATGATTTAGGTTTTATATCTAGAACTTGGTGGATGATCCAACCCCTGAATTTTATATGGTAGATTCATGATTGAATTAGGGTCTCTTAGGAATTTTTATAGGAATTTATAATGTAGTTTTCCATTTTAGTTTGGTTTTAGTTTAAGTGCTAACTTTAGATGATTCTAATGCACTAATCTGAATAGATTAACCCCTTAGGTTCCCTTAGAGTAAGCTTGTGTTGTCTTTACCCTTGGTGGATGATGAAAGCAAGTTGAAGATGCAATGGAAGGCTTGAAGAAGCTTGGATGTGAGGATCTTCCCTTCTTTTGGTGTAGTGATGATTAGGTGTTAAGATTAGGGTTTGCAGGTAGAGCTTCTAGATAGATTCTCTTCTTTCATAAACATGGAAGATGTTGATCACTTCCATTCTTCCCTATGATGTAAGGTCCCCTTGTAAAGGCCTTATCCCTCCTTTGGTAGGATGTGTGGCTCTTCACAAGTTGGTAGAACCTTTGAGGGTTCCCTTCTCTGATGATGGAATGCTTAGTGGTGACCTTTGGTCTTCACTCTGTTACCCATCATCCAAACTCTGCTCTTGTTAGATGAATCTTTCTCCCTTGCTAGAGGATAGAGTTCCTTGTTGGAAGACTGAAGAGGCTAGAAGTTGATACTTCTCTGTATTTGAAGACTGCCCTTGAAGCTGAGGCTTGTAGATCAGGAAGAGTAAGTTGATACTTGTAAGGAAGAAGGAGTTGAAGCTTGAAGAAGAAGAGGAACAAGTTGACATTTGTGAAGAGAATCCAGTTGGGATCAGATGAAGAAGCTGAAGCTTGAAGTTGGAGAACAAGTTGATACTTGCAGTTAGGATTGAAGCCTGAAGGTGGAGTTCACTTTGGAGCTGAGGCCTAAAGAGGAGAGAATAAGTTGATACTTATGTTTGATAGTTTAGAAGCTTAAAGAAGAAAGTTGACACTTGCTATTGGAGAGAATAGCCTTGAGGAGCAGTTGAAGACTGAGGACTGAACTGCTGTCAGAGGAGCTTTGTTGTGAAGTTAAGGGAGCTGTTGATCTGCTTTCTTTCATGTCTGCTTGCTTGTTGTGCAACTGTATTGATGTGACTTATTTGATTTGCTTGATGCATTAGAATAAGTTCATATTTAGATGGATTTAAGCTAGGAGCATGATTGCACTAGAGGTTGAGTTGCTCCCTCTGCTTGTATTTTTACTGTATGGCTTTGCTTGCGGGTATTCGGTAGAGCCCAACTCCCTTGCCTGTGTGGTTTGTTATCTGCTTGATGGCATTTTATTTCATTTCCTCGGTATGATTGCAGTTATTGTATTTTGCTTGATAGCATGTTATTTCCCCTGTATGATTACAGTTATTCATATTTGGATTGAGGTCGAGATGAGCTTGTGGAGGCTGATGCCCCACACACATTTCCTCCCTCACTTGCATTGCATACATTTTACAGTCGTTTACTGTTTACTGTTTAGATGATGCTTTATCTGTTTCTGTTTATCATTGACATGATCCCCTAGGAATCTCACTTCCTTTGATAAGGAAGTGATGATTAGAACTTTAGGTTGAAACCTATGCATGATAAATTCTAGGAGTTCCCTGTTTCAAACCTCAACCATAGGATGAATCCTTCGCATGACAACTGTTAGGATTTGATAGTCCCCCCTTTAGTTGAGCCTGTTCTCTCTTCTCATCTCAAAACAAATTAAAATACAGTAATAAAGGTTAACTGACGTCGTACGTTACGAGCCTTAAGCTATCTGAGAAAGGGTTGTTGGAGAGTTTCATTTCAACAGCTTGGATGTTTAGTATGGCACCCTTTGGGTAACATGCGACACATTCACTCTCAGGTCCTAGTCTCTAGCACGATATTGGTTGCAAACATCCATAAAAAACAGTTCTTCCGTAAAAGACAGAAAACAAACTTCAAACCTTTTTGCCCCGTGGGCCCATAATTCAAAGGAAGTTTTTCTAAAGAAAAGAGTGTCGTTAACTCTCAGTTCTACCGCAAACGATAATGCCTAAGTCTCCAAGGGTCGAGCTGCATACACCAAACTGCTAGAACTGTTTGTTAACCCTACTCGATAAAATAGATGAATCTGAATTCCCGCAATCCATATTATTCCGAACTACGTAAGCTCTGATCTCTCAAGCCTGTTGAGAGTACGTAGGCACAATACTGATGTATTGGCGAGCCACCTTCCCCCACCACCCGTAGTTAGCCGAACTACGTTGACTCTGATTTCTCATTCTCTGATGAGAATACGTAGGCATAAAGTGCGACACTTTGCCGAGTCATTTTCTTTTCTTTTCAGGTTGGCCTTGATAGGTAGATATTTAAACCAACCCGTCAGATAAACACAACAAGCGTGGATCCCATCGAGTACAATGGACGTGAGGGGTGCTAATACCTTCCCCTTGCGTAACCGACTCCCGAACCCAGACATTGGTTGCGACGACCTTGTCTTATACCTTTTCGTCAGGTTTCTCCGATCGTTTCCTTTCCCGTTCTGAGGGATAAATAACGAAAGGTGGCGACTCTTCTGTTTTGTCGGCACCTTATTTTTGCGGTAGCGACAGTCTCGTCAAACACTAATAAAAATCCAAAAACATCTTTTTCTTACTAAGAATTAAGTGACTTTTAATTCCTCGTTGCACCTGAGGATACGCAGGAGCAAGACTCACATTCTTGTCAAGCACGCTAATAAAAAAACTTAATTTTATTCCTTTTCTTTCTCCTTTCAAGCTTTTAACAACTAGTAGAAAACAAATAAACAAAAGCTAACACTCTATTCGCAAAACTAACTAAATGGTTTCCATTTAGTACAACAAATGTGAAGGATGCTAATACCTTCCCTTCGTCTAACAGACTCCTGAACTCAAATTTGGTTGTAATGGGCATTTTATTTTATCTTTAAGGGTTTTATCGACCTTATCCATTTCCTTTTGGAATATATAAACTTTGGTGGCGACTTTATTTGCAATTCGAGCGTTTCGTTACACTCGGGTATTTTTTTTTGCGTTGCGACAATAGCTAGATTTGATCTTATTAAATATTTTTAGCAAATCATATTAAATAACATATTGCTAAAAGATACAAAAAAAATATCTTTGGAATCAATCAAAATTTACCTCAGAATAACTCACAAACCATGGTCTGCAGGCTGAGATCAGATGTTGCACACCTGCTAGAAGATTTTGTCCCACATGTTGCCTCTTCACAAATTCATCTTGTTTGGTCCATATTATTTTCCTAAAGCAGTCAACCTAAGGAACAACAAGATTTGTATCCAGAAACAACATATTTAAAACTATCCATGAAACTAGTAAAAATAAAGTATGACCTAAGAAAGTCAAATCAAAACCGAGTGACAATTCAACCAAACGGTCTTCATCCTATTTAGAACATGTCAACACACTTTTTCTGGAATCTTGAACTTCACAATCCAAAATAAGTTCTTTCAAAAAGATCCTTCAAAGAAGGCCCAACGTATAATTTCATACACATCCTACAATGATCAAATAGTCGAAAAGACAATGTACCTTGTTAAAAACTCATCCATCTGCAAGGGGAAAAAGTGTTAACCCTTAAATTAAAACTCATATTGGAAAAAGGTTCATACAAACACTGGGATTAAAGGCCTCATCTTATTCAACAAAAACATAAAAATAACTAGCCAACATAATGTGTCAAATTATTAAGCTCCATCCATGATTCTGGGATGTTGTTCGACATTATTATCTAAAAACATGTTCTTTACAAGTATGGATACTAACTCCTCTCATGTTGTGGTGATGTTTTTATTAGTAGCATGGAGCTCATGAGGTTTATTCTGGATCTCCTTTGTATCTTTAGTGGGAATCTGTATTTCCTTCTTAGATTCCATTATGAGGTTCAGATCCACAAAGTTCACTTCATGTATGTCTGGTGAAGAATCATTAATTAAAGTCATCATCGTTCTTACTACACTCAAAATATCCTGAAAACATCTTCAGGTGGTTACCTAGTCTTATTGGATTACCCCAACGCTCTGGTCTTGTAACGAGTACTTCATACATATATGCAAGGTCTATATAATAACACCCAAGAGGTTGAAATCAAGCTTACCTATGATTGTATTATAAGAATATCGAGCTTTTACCACAAGGTACCTGACCTTGATCATATTTGTGTTTTCATTCTGCCTGGACATTGTCTTAAGGGTGATGTATCCCTTTACATGTACATACTAGCTTGAGAAGCTGACTATTGATCCATGGAATCCCGAAGGTCGTCTGGATCTAATTTAATCATTTAGAGTGTGCCATAGTAGAGAATATATGCATAATTCCCTTGATTAACTAAGACTCTCTTGATCTCCTAATAGTCACATCGTACCTTTGTGACCATGGGATCTAGAGTGTTATTGTTGAATACGGTAATTTTGGGTTCCAAAGCATTACCTAAGTTTGATTTAGAGTTGGCACAAGAATATATCATGATCATTACTTCTTAGGTGTAGCTTTTATGGGAGGGTCTAAATTTTCCACTCCCAAAAAACCCTTAATTTATGGTATTGATAGTGTGACAGGTTGATCGGTCCTTTTGTCTCCCCTTTCTAGATATAGAGGTTCCTGATGGATCTCTTCTTTGAGGTTTGGATTCTCCTCCTAACTGGTGGAGATTGGCTCATACAAACTTCATTAAACGGGCCTCTTAAATGAGTTGCTCAATCTATTTCTTTAGCTGCTAGAAATCCTCTATGTGGTGACTCTTTACATTATGATTCTTGCACCATTTATTAGTATCTAAACCCATAGTGTCAGAACTGGGAGCTGATGGATGTGGAATATGATGAGTGTTGAAGACTTCACTCCATATCTATCCCCAACAAGTGTTCAATGGTGTAAAATTCTCAGTGGGTCTTCCCTTGTATTTGAAAGTCTTCTGATCTCATACGTGTGAGGTATAGTGACTCCAACGATGTTGATGTGATACGCCAAAACATAGGATGTTCGTTCCTTAACATTTGTTCCCTTTCTTCTGCATTAATCTGCTAGCCATTTATATAGAATTCAACATGCTCCATGATTTGTACCATGAAAGTCTTCGGATTCTAGGCGAGGTACTCATTGAAGAATCTAAACCTCAAGCCATTATGAGATTCCCCTACTAACATTTCTTGGTACAAATGTATGAATTTAATATTTTCCCTGTTAAAACTAGTGGATTAAATTCTTCACTGGGTCTTGGTAAGTTCGTGCACCACCTCAGTACGACATCCTTGAAAGTGCTATGGAGTAGCTTGCACTTCAAGGAGTCGGTGGCAAGAATGATAGTTATCTCGGTAACACCCTAAAATTTGATAATTTATTCAATCAAATTATTTTTACTGTATTTAATTAGTTAGTATGTGGTGTGCTTTTAATTAAATATGTATAGTGAGTTGTATGTGTATGAGGGGCATTGGTGGGGTGTATATATAGCATTGGTGGGGGTGGTAGAAGAATTAGAATAATTAAAATAATTAAAAATAATTAGAATAGATGATTGTTTTTAATTAATTAACTAAATAAATAAGAAAAAAGGTTTTTGGGTGGAAAATAGGAATTAAGAGAAAATAAGGGAAGTGGTGAATAAAATAAGAAGAGTTATACCTTAGTGTTACTATCAAGAGATTAAATTAGGTTTAGGAGATAATTAGAGGTTAGTAGAGCTTTGCAAGGGTTAGTGTGTGAAATAGAACTTTGGGAGAGAAGGAGGCTAGGGCTTAGAGAAGGAAGAATATAAATCAAATTTAGAATTTGCTTGCTAGGAATCTAAGGTTAGTGGGAGAATGGGCTTCTATATGGATGTATTGTATGAAAGGATAGAGAAGAGAGACCATTGCTCTCTTTAGGGATTATGTGAAGTTCTTATCAACTGTTGTTGTTATATGTTGTTCAAAAAATTATTGATTTGAGGCGTGTTTATCCAATTTTTGCAACTGAATTCATGTACATATAATTTCGTTTATGTGTTTATGTTTTTATGCCATTTATGCGATTTTGAAGGTTTGAACATAATATGAAAATTCATGAAATTGATGAATGAATGGTATAAAACAGTGATTTAGCATGTCATGATGATGTTATTACGGATGGTATAATTTTTTGGGCGTATTGGAATGATTGGAAGTCGAAAATTGAAGTTCAAGGGGACTCTTGTGGCAAAACGCGTGTTTGGCGAGCGTCTCCCAGATGACGAATTACCTGTAATGCACCTTGAGACGCTGACGAGCATCAGCACTCTGACAGAGAGACCATAATGGTATGCATGCTTGGTTTTCCAAGTTGGTTGTCAGTATGGTGACGGTCTAGGAGTTTTAAGCAAGTGATGGGTCACACGTTATAATGTCAAAAGGGGCGTTCTCATCCATGTTGCATGGTCTGAGTTGTCGGTTCAAAATTTTGATGTTGTGCTATTGTTTGGGTGATAATTAGTGATTGTTTGGCTATTTTGAGGTTGTTAATTAATTATCATGAATTAATTAATTTTGTAGAATTATCGTTGTTGAATGATAATTGATTTACTTACATATTAATGTTATATGATGTGAATATAATTGGTATTGTGATTGCAATGCATGATTCTATGGTGATTAATTATGTATTGTTAGTGTGCATATGTTGTTATTATTGGCGGATAGTAATTCAGAAGGGGGATTACTATTGGGTGTCAATACATGTTGTTTATGGTCAGGAAGGGGGTCATAAGCATTATTATTGTTGTTGCATTAATTTGTATGGACATGTATTATTCATGTCGTTGAGAGAGGCATGTTCGTTAGTTCAGAAGATGGGACTAGTGGCTTGTCCCGAGCTCAAAAGGAGAGGGGCTTGGAGATCAGAAGGGGGCTCTTGGGTTTAGAAGGGGACACGATTCTAGTGAGAACCAAATGTTGAGTTGGTACCACATGCATAGTTACACGTTGTGTCATGAGTCACATTACATATATTTGCATATTATTGTGAATGGGTTTGATATTATGGTAATTTTGGTTCTGTATCGAATGTATGATATGTTGTATGTTCTCTACCTTTGCATTATTTACATTGTTTATATCGAAGTTCTTTCTCACTCCTTTTGCTTATGTAGTCCACCATGGACATCTTGTAGATAATCAGGATTAAAGTTGTAGCTCTGTGTGGAAGGTGGCTTGTTGGAGTTATTCTTCATTTTATTTATCTTTTATCGCGGTTTAGTGGTTTTAGCACAGGGGACAAGCGTTTTATATGTTTTAAGTTAATGATTGAATTTGGTGTTTAAAAGTTAATACTTTATTTATGAAAAGTACTTGTTGATAATTATTTGAAAAGCCATTGTTGGATTGTCGAGGTGAAACCTTAAATTGTCAAGTAAACCTTTTTATATATGTTTCGGGGTTTAGGGTTTTACATTAGTGGTATCGGAGCAGGTTGGTTCATCTAGTCGGGTTTTTGTTATGTGATTGTTCCCTAGTATGCGACGAGTGTGTGAATTTTGTTGATGTGTTGTTTCTTCTAATGTCAGTTTGCTGGTGTGCAGAGTGATGGATGGAAGAAATAACTAAGCGATTTCTAATGCTTTTGAGGTAATGGCTCAGGCGCTACAGGGTCAGCAAAATTAGGTTGATAATGATTTCCGTGGATAGGGAAAGTTTCAGAGAAACAATCTGCCGACCTTTAAGGGTAGATATGATCCAAAGGATCTATAGACATGGCTCAGATAGATTGAGAGTATTTTTTGAGTGATGGCTTGCACTAAAGTTCAGAAGGTTTAATTCGCTACTTATATGCTATCCGAGGAGACCAAAGACTAGTGGGACAAAATGCATTAGAGAATGGAAGATGAAGGCACTTAGGTTAATTGGGTTGTGTTCAGAACTAATTTCCTAGAGAAGTATTTTATAAAGAATGTCTGCAATAATAAAAAGATCGAGTTCGTTGAGCTAAATCATAGAAATATGACAGTTGTTGAGTATGGTGCTAAGTTCGGAGATCTGGTGAAATTTTGTCCATACTACAATGGTGCGGCTACTGAGGGATTGAAGTGTATCAAGTTTGAAAGCAGATTGCATCATGAGATCAAGCAAGGTATTGTTTATAAGAAAATTCGTTGGTTTCCTATGATGGTTTATAAGTGTAGGAAATATGACTGAAATAACAAGGCTCATTTTGATCATTATAAGAGTCTCAATGAGAGAAAAGGGAAGAATCAGTATCGTGGAAAACCGTATAGTGTTCTCGCTGACAAAGAGAAGCAGAAGACTTCCAGTGAGAACATGCTAAGTGGGGGAGAGATTCCCGCTTATATCAAATGCTTTAAGTGTGGGGTCACGGGTCATCATGCTAATGACTACAGGAGTTTTGAGAAGAGATGCTTCAAGTGTGGGAAAACTAGACATCTTATTGTTGATTGTAAGAGTAATAGTCTGACTTGCTTCAACTACGGAGAACCAAGTAACATTGGTACTCATTCCCAAAAACCAAATAAGGTACAATCTATAGGGAAACTTTTTACTTTGACTGGGTCAGAGACTACTAGCACAGACAGATTAATTTGAGGTACGTGTTTTATTAATAGTATTCCATTGATTGCTATTACTAACACAAGTGTTACACATTCTTTTATTTTGCTTGGTTGTGTTGAGATGTTGGGTTTAACATTGTCTTAAATGGTTCGAAATACGATTATTGATACGCTTATTGAATTGTTTATTAATTATTTATGGTAATACTTTTGGGATGGGCTTAGTCTTTCTACCATTGAATCAACTCGGTGTTATCTTTACAATGAACTGGTTGGAGTTCAATCATGTTCAAATCAATTGTTTCGACAAGTCAGTGTCATTTCTAGAGTTTGATGTAAGTGACGAGTTGTTTGTATCTACTAAGCAAGTGAATGAATCCATGAAAGATGGTGCTAAGGTGTTTATGATATTAGCTTCTATGTAGGTTGAAAGCAAAGCTGCGATTGGTGAATTACCAATGGTGTACGATTTTCCAGAAGTGTTTCCAGGTGACATCATTAATTTATCGTTGAAGCGTGATGTTAAGTTTTTCATAGACTTAGTACCTGGTAACAGTCCTGTGTCGATGTATCCTTATGAAATGTCTACTTCAGAGTTAGGGGAACTAAAGAAGAAATTAAAAGAGTTACTTGAGAAGAAGTTTGTTCGACCGAGTATTTCGATGTGGGAAGAGCCAATGTTGTTACTCAAGGAGAAAAATGGTAGCATGAAGTTGTGTATTGACTGTCGGCAATTGAATAAAGTGACTGTCAAGAATAAGTATCACTTTACGAGAATTAAATCTTTGACGAATTAATTGGTTGGTGCTTGCGTATTCAGTAAGATTAATTTGCATTCGGGTTATCATCATATTCGTTAGAAACCGGAAG
Source organism: Lathyrus sativus (assembly GCA_963859935.3). NCBI lineage: Eukaryota > Viridiplantae > Streptophyta > Magnoliopsida > Fabales > Fabaceae > Lathyrus > Lathyrus sativus. The sequence continues at coordinate 433,416,643 of OZ012739.1, read as the reverse complement.
ATATTCCAAAGACTGTGTTTAGGACGAGATATGGTCAATATGAGTATTCATTGATGTCGTTTGATGTGTCTAATGCACATGGAGTTTTTATGGAGTACATGAATAGAAAATTCCATATGTACTTAGATCAGTTTGTGGTTGTGTTCATCAATGACATTTTGATATATTCTAAGTCTGAAGAAGAACATGCGGAGCATCTGAGAGTTGTGTTACAGACCTTGCAAGAAAAGAAGTTGTATACGAAGCTATCCAAGTGTGATTTCTAGTTGCGAGAGGTGAGTTTCCTCGGGCATATAATTTCTAGTGGTGGTATTAATATTGATCCGTCGAAGATAGATGCAGTGTTGCAGTGGGAGACCCTGAAGTCTGTCACTGAGATCAGAATTTTTATGGGTTTGGTTGGTTATTACATGAGATTTATTGAAGGATTTTTGAAGTTAGCTTTTCCTTTAACTTATTTGACTCGAAAAGGTCAAACTTATGTTTGGGATATGCATTGTGAGGAAAGTTTTCAAGAATTCAAGAGGAAGTTGACGTCGGCCCTAATTTTGATTTTGCCGAATCCAAGTGAGTCTTTTGTTGTATATTGTGATGCTTCAAAGATGGGTCTAGGTGGTATGTTGATGCAAAATGGTAAGGTTGTGACTTATGCTTCTAGAAATTTGAAATTTCATGAGAGGAATTATCCTATGCACGATCTAGAGTTGATAACTATGGTGTTTGTGTTAAAGATTTGGAAGCATTATCTATTTGGTTCCAGATTTGAAGTGTTCAGTAACCATAAAAGTTTAAAGTACTTGATCAATCAGAAAGAGTAGAATATGGGACAGAGAAGATGACTTGAATTTCTGAAGGATTATGATTTTAGCTTGAGTTACCATTCAGGTAAAGCCAATCTTGTAGCTGATGCATTGAGTAGGAAGTTGTTACATTTATCGATGTTGATGGTTCAAGAGTTGGAATTGATTGAGCAATTTAGAGACATGAGTTTGGTGTGTGAAGGGACTCCTAACAACGTGAAGTTAGGTATGTTGAACCTGACTAGTGGCACTCTCAAAAAAATTAGAGAAGATTAGAAATCAGATTTGGGATTGATTGACCGGCTAATGTTAATCAATCAAGGAAAAAGAGCTTATTTCAGACTGGATGAGAATTGTGTGATGTGTTTTTGAGACAAAGTTTGTGTACCATATATATAAGATCTCGAGAAGAGTATTCTTGAGGAAGGTCATAAAAGTGTTATGAGTATTCATCCTGGTGCCACTAAGATATATCGATACTTGAAGAAAATGTTTTGGTGGCAAAGAATAAAGAAGGAAGTAGTTGAGTTTGTTCGTGATTGCTTGACTTTCCAGAAGTTGAAGAATGAACTTCAGAAGTCGTTAGGTCTGATGGAACCATTGAGCAGTATTGAGTGGAAATGGGACAACATTTTCATGGATTTCGTGACAAGTTTGTCGAAGGCAACGAAGAGATGTGATTACATTTTGGTTATTGTTGACAGGCTGACTAAATCGGCTCATCTCATTTTGATTAAGGTCCTTTATCCTTTGCAGAAGTTGGTTGATTTGTATGTTAAGAAGGTTACTAGCTTGCATGGTATTCCTTTGAGTATTCTTTCAGATAGAGATTTGAGATCCACATCGAGGTTTTGGAAGAGTTTGCAGGAAGTGATGGGCACTAAGTTGAACTTCAGTTATGCTTATCATCCATAGATTGACGGCCAGACAGAGAGGGCTATCCAATCCTTAGAAGATCTGTTGAAGACCTGTGTGCTAGAACAAAGATGTGATTTGGATAGGTATTTGTCGTTGGTTGATTTCACTTACAATAACAGTTTCCACTATAGTATTGGGATGGAACCGTTTAAGGCAGTGTATTATATGAGATGTAGGACTCTGATGTGTTGGTATGAATTGGGTGAGACTATAATGCTTGAGCCTGAGATTGTGTAGCAAATATATGAGAATATTAAGATGTTCCAAGAGAAGATGAAAGCTTTACATAGTCACCAGAAGAATTACCATGATAAGAGGAGAAAAGTACCTGAGTTTCTAAAGGGAGATCATGTGTTTTTGCAGGTTACTCTAGTAACAGGTGTTGGTCAAACTTTGAAGCCTCAAAAGCTCACACCACATTTTATTGGTCCTTATCAGATTATGAAGTGAGTAGGAGAAATGGCATACAGAGTTGCATTAGCGTTGTTTATTTCAAATCTTCATGATGTCTTTCATGTGTCTTAGTTAAGGAAGTATATTCTTGATCTGTCTCATGTGATTCAAGTGGATGATGTGCAAGTTAGGGAGAACTTGATCGTTGAGGCATCTCCCTTGAGATAGGAGGATCGCGAAGTGAAGCAATTGAGAGGCAAGGAGATTGCGCTGGTGAAAGTGGTATAAGAAGAACCTACTGGTGGAAGCATAATGTGGGAGCTGGAGAGTCATATGAGAGAGTCGTATCCGACTCTATTTCCTTCAATTAATTTTCGAGGGTGAAAATTCTATAAGTGCGTGAGAGTTGCAGCGCCCTGAAATTTGATTAATATATTTAATCAAATTATTTGTATTTTATTTAATTAATTGGTATGTGGTGTGCTTTTAATTAAACATGTATAGTGAATTGTATATGTATGAGGGGCATTGGTGGGGCATAATGATAACATTGGTGGGGTGGTAGAATTAAAATAATTAAAAATAGTTAGAAAATATGATTGTTTTTAATTAATTAACTAAATTAATAAGAAAAGAGATTTTTTGGTTGAAAATAGGAATTAGGAGGAAATAAGGAAAGTGGTGCATAAAATAAGAAGAGTTGGGCCCTGGATTTGGATCCTCTCCTTTTTTATATATCATGTCATCTCTCATATTTCTAATCTAACGGTTCATAATTTATAATGAATAATTAAATAACAAAGACAAAAATAACAAAGACAAATTACTTATCTATTTCTCTCTCCTATTAAATGACTTTTTTTATTTAATTATTCATTATAAATTCTGAACCGTTATATTAGAACATGAGAGATGGCATGATATATAAAAAAGGAGAGGATCCAAATCCTTGGGCCCTAGTGTAATTATCAAGAGATTAAATTAGGTTCTGGAGATAAAAAGAGGTTAGTAGAGCTTTGGAAGGGTTAGTACGTGAAATAGAATTTAGGGAGAGAAATGAGGCTAGGGCTTGGAGAGGGAAGAACACAAATCGAATTCAAAAATTGCTTGCTAGGAATCTGAAGTGAGGGGGAGAAAGAGCTTCCATATGGATTTATTGCATGAAATGGTAGAGAAGAGATACCCATATTCTCTTTAAGGATCATGTGAAATTCTTATGAATTGTTGTTGTTATATGTTATTCTGAAAATTAATGAATGGAGGTGTGTGTATCAAATTTTCACAACTAAATTTATGAGCATATAATTTTGTTTATGTGTTTATGTTTTTATGCCATTTATGGGATTTTGAAGGTTTGAACATAATATGATAATTCATAAAATTGGAGCCGAAAATTGAAGTTCAGGGGTGAAGGTGTGAAAAGTGCACAAGAAGGGCAGTTTGAGTTGTGTTTTACGTTTTTCTTATTATTTAGCTTCTGATCAGAGTCTCAGAGTTAGAACTGATGTTCAAATTTTGAGTTAATTTAATTGGCAGCGGATACAACATAAGTAAATAAAATAACAGTAGAAGACACAAAAGATTTATACTAGTTCCTCCCCTAACTGGGAGTAGTCCAGTCCCCTTGCCTCACAAGAGCTTTTCATTATAACCACTACATGATTACAATCTCTTATGCTTCTGCATAATACTTTTACAAGTGCTCAGACCAACTGCATAAGACTTCCCTTACTTATAGCGCATGTTTAAGACTTACCCTTGCTCACACAATCAGATTGAGTCGTCTACTCATCTGGTTTCTAGTTGAGACTTCCCTTTGCTTAGAGCACATGTATAAAACTTACCCTTGCTCACACCAACTAACTGAGCCACCTGCTCATCTGTCTTCTGGCTGAGACTTTCCTTTGCTTAGACATGTCTAATACTTTACTTTGCTTACACCATCTGACCTAGCCACCTGTTCATTTGTCTTCAGATTGAGACTTACCTTTGCTTAGAGCACATGTCTAAGACTTTACTTTTGCTCAATCAGACTAACTGAATAAGACTTTCACAATTCAAGCACTTAAGCAATGAGACTTACATGGCTTAAGCATCTTGACTCAAGACTTATTTCTTGAATCCCAATGAGACAAGACTTTTTGCTTTAGCTCATAGCAAGAAACTTAATCTAAACTACTGAAGACTCGGCAGAATAGAGAATAAGGTGTACATGATGCAAGCATCATAGCTACGGGAGATCCCCATAACAAAGACCTAAAAGAATTAATATATATATATATATATATATATATATATATATATATATATATATATATATATATATATATATATATATATATATATATATATATATATATATATATATATATATATATATATATATATATATATATATATATATATATATATATATATATATATATATATATATATATATATATATATATATATATATATATATATATATATATATATATATATATATAGGGGTAAGAAATCTTAAGGCTTTTACAATTACAACTTACAGCTGAAAATCTGCCTATTACATAGAGTTGATAATTGTTTAATCTTGCTACTCCTTTAATAGAAGAATCCTTGTTGAAAACTCAGGCTTGAACCTTCAGCCATATATACAACCTTTCTAGAAACTATTCATTAAGAAGGTGACTAGATCAAGTGTCTTTGCTTTTTCTCCATAGTACAATAAACGTTGAAGATGGATGCACAACAGATTTATGAATCCTTTGTGTAACACATTTAACCTTTGAGTCTTCATGAAGTTTTGTACTAATACATTCGTTGGAAGCAGACACCCATAGAACGTACTTCTTGAGCCTTGCAATCTTGTAGACTCGAGCTGATAGGCTGGCAAAACAATACAACATGCTTTTAGTAGTACATATAGTCCACAACTTTATCACCAACTCTGAATGGTACCAGAAGTGGATATACAATTACTAAGTATAGAAACTCATCTGAGTGTTGAGGCCTTCAATTTAGAGTCTTCGTTAAACCACACTAGAAATTTTTCTTCAGAGTCTGCCACCAGAAGCTAGCAATGAAGCAACTCCAAGTGTATCTTAAGTAAACTGATTCTGATTATTTATGTACATGAACAAGAACATGCATAAATAAAACACACATCAAATGAACCATTGTTCTTTTAATACTTTTGTTATCATGAAAACTAAAATATAAAATATCAAGAACAAATCTTGTTCTAATAATCTCCCCCTTTTTATGATGACAAACACAAGTATTTAAAGGACAATGTTGGGAATTTAATTTTCTTTGGAATAACAGGGTATGAGGTTAGTAAGCTTCCCCTGAGTCTGATAGTTCACAACTTGAGCTTATTCTAGAATTAAGAACTATTTTTCAAGAAAAATAAACTAGTCTTCTTAACAACATCAGGGTCTGAGGTTTGTAAGCTCCCCATGAGTCAAACAGTTCCAAGGTTGAGGTTTGTAAGCTCCCCCTTAGTTCCATATTTAAGAACACCAAAATGACTGCATTTTAACTCCTTTTGGAAACACCAGAATACGAGGTTTGTAAGCTCCTTCTGAGTCTTATAAGCTAAGTCATAGGTTTGTAAGCTCTATCTTAACATTATGTGCAAGAGAGTTAAATATGTTGCCCTTTTTAAATTTTTTTGGCAACACCAAAATATGAGGTTTGTAAGCTCCTTCTAGGTCTAATAGGTTAAGTCTGAGGTTTGTAAGCTCATACTTAGACCTATGTACAAGAAAGTCAAAATGCGCACTGGACAAGTAACAGAAAAATAAATGACAATAAAATAAATAACCAATATGTATTCAATGGTCCACTTAAATACTTACTATTATTTTTTTTCCCTTTTATCACATCCAAAAGAATAAAAATAAAAAAAGAAAAAGAATAGAAAGAAATAGAAAAAAATATCACTAATAAATGTAACTCAGATCATCATTACAATATCAGTTTCCAAGAAGGAAGAGTAATCAAGTAATAAAAGTCATTAAGGTTTGTAAAGTGCACGCATTGAAGTCTTAGTAGTCATTGTTGTTCCAAAAATTAAACAAGGATTAATTTTAGACGCTTGGTATCCATATAAGTCATTATAAAAATATCTCACTCCTAAGTCATTTTCATCAATTACCAACCTAAGGATATGGCATCAACAACTGAGAGTCATAATGCATTTTTCGTAACAGAAGCAACTGAGAGTCATAATGCATTTTTCGTAACAGAAGCAACTGAGAGCTCTACAAGCTTGGCTATCTAATCCCCTCAAAGGCGAGCTGCTTCTGAGTCCTCTACAACCGTACCTCTACTTTCAACACAACTTGCTTTTGAAGAAGCTACTTCAGCAGAATTTGGACGACCTTCAGAACACGGTTCAACAGTAGCTACCTTGATACCTCAAAGATGAAGCATGAAGAGATCACAGAATAAGAAAAAGAGGGTCAACAAGTCGTTCTGCCGCTCTCTTCCAGATATAAAAGAAGAAGAAGTGATTGATTCAGAGGACAATAAGGTGGACTATAACAACAGTGGACGCTGTTACGCACATTATTCAATGGCTAGGGATGAACTCTAGACATTATCTTGTACCCTTTTTTTGTTAAAAAGTTGTAATCCTCATTTAATTAATTAAAAGTTTATTTCAGGCCAATACTTCTTTATTATGCATTTATATTCCAGAACTTTTCTTTAGATTTTCTAAAGGTACACTTAAGAAAGTGAAATCGACACAAAAGCGATAGTTAAAACAGATCAATCATGAACCCATACAAATTCAAAGAATCTTAATAGATTAACTTACATTACCGATAGTCATTATTAAAATGTTAATTTAATCAGTACTTAAATAATATTAAACTCAAGATAATATGAAATACGTCTATAAAAGGGATCAAATAAGCTTTCTTCCATCATCACTTAATCCCTAAAACACCAAGATGTATAAGCAGAAGCAGATCTTGGTTTCCAAAGAGAGATTTTTGGAAGGCAGCAATACTGAATGCAGCAACTCAAGTAAATCAAAGCAAGACACCAGCTGAAGAACCTGCAAGCAAGTTGTTGCAGTGAGAATAGGATATCAAATTATTGATTAATTTGAATCACAATCTTGATTCACAACCGGTCTTTTATTTATCTGAAGGAAAGGTTAAAGAAAGGAAAAACCTATTTTGCATCTTAAAAACAATGCGGGGAGAGATCTAGGGTTCGGGGATTGGTTAAGCTTAGGGAAGGTATTAGCATCCTAAACTTCTATAGTACTCTATAGAACCTCTTGCTTAAAATGTGCTATTGTTATGGTTATCTGCTTAAAGGTAATGTTAAGGGTTAAAGGGTAAAAAGAATGACCTAAGGGGTTAGTCCTAAGTATACTCGCCAAGACTCGCATCTTGTGCCTACGTATCCGAGGTAGGGGATGGAATCAGAGTAATCGTAGTTCCCCTCAAAGAGGAGGATGAGGAACTTCTTGAACGCGATCAAGGTTCTAGGGGGAGGTAAATGTTCATATGGAAGTGCTTACGTGGAGTGCGGTGACCCCGATTCTACGTTGTAAAGTTAAGTTGAAAAGGGATGAAGTAAGTATTCTACAGCGGGAACTCACGTTGAGTGTGACGACTCCTAATCCTAAGGCTAGGATAAAGGATGGATATCCACGGCATGACGCCTAAGCATGAGTACGACGACTCAAATCCTAAGGCTAGGATAGTGGGAAAAGTTGAGGTATATCCACGATGGGACGTGTTGCACCCTAAAATTTGACCAACCGGGTCCCGTATCTGGCCCGATGTTTCGACGCATGACCGCATTCGCATCTGCATATCGCATACAGTGCACGCATACAGTGCATTTTTCAGTGGTTTTGATTTTGTCGGGATCACAGCTCTCGTCTCGTGTCTCAGGTGTTTTTAATCAGTTTAGATAGATAGAATCGTGTTTTTGAGGACGTTTCGGTGTCTATGGATTTTTACCGGCTATTTTGGTGCGCTCTCGCGGTGTTATGTGTCGCTCGGTGCTTATTTTGTTCCTCTGGGAACTATTGTGATTTTTCTGGATTTTATTGGCCATTTTTAGGGTTTAAATAGATTTTTAATCATTTTAGGATAATATAGAATTTTATAGAATATTAATAGATTTTCTTTTAGAATATTAATTGAATTTTTGAATATATTTTTAGATATAGAATATTAATAGGTTTTAATATTTTTAATAGTTTTTAGAATTTTAAATGGAATAAATAAATAGCATTTTCTCTTTTTAGAATATATTAGATAGATTTAAATCATTTTTCAGCATTTTATAGAGTTTAATCATTTTTAATAGAATATAGAATTTCTTTTAAATAGATTTGTAATATAATATAGATTTTCCTTTTACTAAATAAATCAATAGTTTAGTTTTAATATAGAATGTAATCTAGATTTTTCTTTTATTAATAAAAAGAATCTTAATAGAGTTTCTTTTAATAGAATTTTAATAGTTAATAGGATCATTTAGTTTTATTAATATAGAATTTTCCAGATTTAATTAGATTAATTAGGTTTTGGTTAATTAGTGTTAATCCATTTTATTTTCATTAATCAATCCATTAATCCATATCAGTTTTTTTGGTTTTTTATCATGATTTTCGTTTGGGCCTCATTTTCAATTCAGCCAAAGCCCAAATTCGCAGGGTCTAAGTCCAGAAAAGTTCAGTTTTTGTCCAGAAAGTTCTAGAATTGTCCAGAAATTCTCAGCCTATATATTCATCAGCGCCACGTGTTGCCAAGGAGAGGACCCACATTCCATCACCACGTCACGCCACGCATCACTCACACCTTCCTCTCTCTTCCACGTCTCCAACAAGTGGCGCCCATGCACCGTCTCCCTCCACTTTCGATGCCACGCGTCTCCCCCACCTGGCCTCGCCGGAAACCTTCATCGGCCGGCATGCATGGCCGGCGACCACCGTAACTACTCACCCAACGACCTCCGGCCGCCATACCCGTCGCCGGAGAACACCAAATCTCCAGATTCCGATCAACCTTCATCTTCCTCCTCTAACCTCCGTCATCTCAAACCCAGAAAATTCCAGAAACCACCGCCAACCTCCATCTCCTCCGATCAACTTCCCACTCCGGTCATCAACAAGCCTCATCTACCTTCCAATCATCATCATCGTCCATCCAATTTCCACTGCGTTCGTCCCTCAGATTTCCAGAAAGAGGATTTTCAAGAAACTTCATCAACTTCTTTTCAAGAATCATCATCTCCAGAAATTCCTCATTCATCAAGATCTCCAACAATCATCTGCATTCATCGCGATCTCCAGAAACCTACGTGCAATCTTCATCGATCTGCAGCAACGTATTCCTCACAAGTTCAAAGGAACTCCAGAAGATTCAAGAACTTCATCCATCATCTTCAACTTCTCAGAAATTCATCGACAGCAATCGTTTCCAGATTCAACAACGCGTTCATCCATCGCGTTCCATCAACAACTCCAAGAGCTCCATTGTGTTCTTCGTATCTCCAGATCTCCGATCGAACAACTTGCAATTAACAATAACGTCCTCATCATTTCTTAGAACCACATGCAATCCACGTTGTGATCTTCAAAGAACCCCAAACGCTGCCCTCAGCGAACAACCTTCAAGATCCACACGAGTCGATCTTCATAGACACGCAAGAACACCACCAGACGATCCAGGTTTTTGTTGATAGTGAGTAATTGGAAGGTAAGAGAAAGATAGAGAGGGGAGGTTCTGAGATGAGAGGGTTTCTGTTAGATTGAGAGAGAGGGAGAAGAAAGGTTGAACAGAGAGAGTTCAGAGCGGCGGCGACGGCGCTAGGTTGAGGGAGAAGGAAAGTGTTGAAACTTAGGGTTTCAGAAGGTGAAGGGAGGGAGGAAGAGATTGGGCTAGAGATTGGCCAGGCCCAATCGGTTTTTGGATTCACCCCCTCCGTTTTGGCAAACACCCCCTCCGTGTGTTTTTTTCTGCTGGACTCTGGGCCTGAGCCCACGTGATTGTTGCTGCTAGCATACACCCTGATTCACATCCGTACACCCCCCTCCCTGAGTTTCTGTTTTTTTGTTGTGAGCTGCTTATGGGCTGGGCCCAGTCTGGTTTTTTTATTTCTGCTTAATCACACCCCCAGCTGGGCTATGTACCCCCCTGTTCTCTTTTCTTTATCTTTTTTATTTTCATTTTGTTTAGTTTGTAGAAAGAAAAAATAGCAAAAGAAAATATAAAAAAAGAGAAAAAGAAATATTGAAGGAAAAAAATATGTGAAAAAAGAAAAATGTTGTGAAAAAGAAATATTAAAAAAGAAGAAGAGAAAATATATTGCAAAAGAATGTGGAAAAAATAGAGAAAATAATATTGTGAAAAAATACATAGAAAAATATGGAGAAAAATATATGAAAAATATTTTGAAAGAAAAAAGAAGAAAATAGTTGAGAATAGAAGTATGAAAAAGAGAAAAAATATTAGTATAGATTTAATATTTTTTTTAGGGTGTATTTTCTTCATGGAAGTTTATTTCAGGGATAGATTAGACGTCCACTTGTTAGGGGACTATTTTTCGTTCGATTTTTCAGGATAGGATAGGATAGTATTTCCTAGGAGATTTATTTTCAGTATTCACCCATTGTAATCATTTTTCAGAATGTTAATAAAACGAGATTTGAGCTGTGGTCCCGAAGTAGCCGAACTACAACTGCTCTGATTTCTCGTACCAGACGAGAATATGTAGGCATAGGATGCGATATCCTAGCGAGCACACTAACAACTAACTTCTGTTCTCTCGCTGCTGTGCGATCGAGAATTTCCCGCTGACGATTAATTGTTACCCTTTTTTTCCTCTCTTGCCCGAGTGCATTTGAGACCAAACCGTAGTTTTTCCCATAGGTCCCCATACCTTTGAAACCAGTTTTATTTCTCACTGCTGTGTGAGAATACCCTTGTTTAGCCGTAGTTAGCCTGAACTACGTCAGCTCTGATCTTCCATGCAGTGTGGAAGTACGTAGGCACAAGACGCGAGGTCTTGGCGAGCCAATTTCCCCGTAGTCCCGAACTACGTTGACTCTGACTTTCTCGCTTGAGAATACGTAGGCATAGAGTGCGACGCTCTATCGAGTCAATTCCCTTCCGTTTAGATTTAGCAGCCGTAGATAGATTGTTTTGCATCCTTTAGACAACCCAAGCAAGCGTGGATCCCGTCGAGTACGACGGACGTGAGGGGTGCTAATACCTTCCCCTTGCGTAACCGACTCCCGAACCCAGGTTTTGGTTGCGATGACCATACCTTTTTCCCGTTTTTTGCGAGGTTTACTTCGAGCGTTTCCTTTCCCTCCGTTGGGATAAATAACGCACGGTGGCGACTCTTCTGTCAGCCGGCGCCGATTTTCGCAGTAGCGACAGCTGGCGACTCTGCTGGGGACTGCGATAGTTCCCTATACGGGTCTGCTGGGAATCCAACGTCCCCTGGCTGCTAAGGGCTGCGATAGTTCTTATGCATGTGGGATCCAACGTCCCCTAAGAGTGAGTCAATCCTAGCGCTTGTTTGCTTGTCTTTTGGGGCTTATTTATCGATACTATCTGTTGCTGTTGGGGTGTGACGGGTGTTCTATGATTGAGTGAGAAGCCGGACCTGGGCTTGAGTGCACCTTAGAATTAGAGTAGAAAGTAGTGGGCGCCCGCCTGCTTTTCTTACCTTGGTGTCCCGCGAAATCTACACTCAGACGAGGTTCTTCTGGTTGGCCTCCTGCCCCTTCCTTTGGTTGGCGTGGGTTGCTGGTTAGTTGGATTGTCAACTCTGGGAACCGATCATTTGGAAGTTAGCTAAGTGAGGCCTCTTCAAGACTTGATGATGCCACTCCTTCTGGGAATCGTATCGTCAGTCTTGAAAGTCTGTGACACTGACGACCGCATAGGATGCCGTACCTTGTCAGATATAGGTCCATACCTGTGAGTGGGGGGTTTTTTTTGCAGGAAAACTTGACTTCCAACCTACCCATTATTTTGGTCTCTCTTCAGAGCAACCGTACTCCGTCAGCAGCGCAGTAGTATTCAGATTTGTGTGGGGGCTGTGGTCCCGTTGTTTGCTGCATCTTGCATATCATGTGCATATCAGTGTTGCATCATATTGCATATCATACTCCAGTTAGCCAGAGTTCTGATCCAGCCTTTGCTTCCTGAAGGTGATTATCCGGAGTTTGGATCGAGCAGCCGTTGATTGTCAGAAGACCTACCTAGGGGTCGAGTAGATTTGAGCAGAATCGAGCATTGAAGTCAGCTGAAGACCATTGGTAGTTATGTCTGAAGGCAATTTCCAGTCTCCTAACACCCTGACAGGGTTCACTATGGCGTCCAACCCTCTGTATGATTCTATGGAAGACTTCCCGCAAGTGAACAATGTTACTGCAGACCAAGTTGTACAGCCTTCTGTTGAGAACCAAGGTCGACATGAGCAGTTTATTTGCCCGAAATGAACGACCTCCTCCTGTTAACAATCAAGGTGTTGCTTTCCCTGTGATGAATTACCGAAGGGATATTCCAATGGCCGGGATGGTAGATCCAAGAGCTCTTGAAAAGGATAGAAGACTCCGAGCGTTGGAGGAAGGAATGAAAGCTTTGAAAGTGAAAGATGCTGTTAACCTGGATGTTGTAGACATGTGTTTGGTTCCTGACCTGGTGTTGCCTTATAAGTTCAAAGTGCCGAAATTTGAGAAGTACACGGGAGATAGTTGTCCAAAGCTGCATTTGATGATGTTCTGCCGAAGAATGACTGCGTTTGCGCGAGACGACAAACTGATGATCCATTGCTTTCAGGATAGTCTGACTGGGGCATCTTTGAGGTGGTATATGCAGTTAGAGAGAAATCAGATTCAGTCATGGATGGATTTAGCCAGAGCTTTTCTGAAGCAGTACGATTACAATATGGACATAGCTCCCTATCGCATGCAGTTGCAAGAGTTGTCTCAAGAGAACAATGAACCTATCAGGAAGTATGCTCAGAGATGGAGAGAATTTGCTGCTAGAGTGCGTCCACCGCTGTTAGACCAAGAGTTAACAAGCATGTTTGTAGATTCCCTACAAGATCCGTACTTCGAAAGATTGCTCGGACTTCCGTCAAGTTTCTCTGACGTGGTAGCATTAGGAGAACGCCTTGAGTATGCCATAAGAATTGGGAAAATTCAGATTACTTCAGACGATCAAGCTGGTGAAACTGAATATCCTTGTGACTATCAGAGCGAAGCAGAAGTTGCGATCAATGCAGTCATGCCAAATGCTGAATATCCTCGAAGTGAGTCAGTGAATTTTGTTGGTTCGTCATCTTATCATAGATCAGTACCTCCTGTGGCTTGTTATACTGAACAGACAGCCGTGCCTGGGGCACCCTATCAGGAATCTTATGTCGCTTCCATTGCTAAGCAGCGAACTCGTGGTCAAGGTTATCAGAATCAGCGTCAGAATCAGAATCGACTTCCCAACAATTTGGAACGAAGGAAAGCTCCTTTTCACCCAGTGCCTATGCCGTATAGCCAGCTGCTACAATCTTTGATCCAGAGTTCTTTGGTGGAACCTAAAGCTCTTAAGCCAGTTCCAGAACCTTACCCTCCTGGGTACAATCCCCACGTTTAGTGTGGTTACCATGGTGGCTCTCCAGGGCATTCAACAGAAGATTGTAAAGCATTTCAGGCGAAGGCGCATCAGTTGATTGACCAGGATCGCATTTCCTTTCGAGAAGGGTTTCTGTTTGTTCATCCTAACCGCTCAGCTGTCTAAGCTCGTAGACTCGGAAAGTGTTCCCCAACAAATAAGCCAGTGATCCAGACAGGCAGGCGCCTCAGCATGGGCAGTCCTCAGACTTTATATCATTTGCATTTGTAGTTTCTTTTTCTGTTAGTTACTACCTGCTTTTAAGCATTGTATGTTTCGAATGGTGATAATGATAAAGTGACTATGCATTTTTCTGAATTAATCATGTCGCTGTCGCTCATTTACTGCATTGCACTGACACTTGCATTTTATTCACTCCATTTTATCACTGTGACTAGCAAAGATTGGAGGGAGGATGACGAAATTAACTCATAACCGATGATCGTAGGCTTTCAGATAAGACCGTGCCGATGACGTACAAGGCATTGTTTCAAATTCCCCAAACACTGGAGATATAAGGAGTTAGTCCCTTGTTAACCACTTCGAGCCAGGAAGTAGAAGTTTTTTCGGACTTTTAAACCCTCACATCTTAACCCGGGGCAGGGTAGTTATCAGTTAGCTTGACCGAGCATTCAAGTCTTACAGAGGAGTGTTGTCTTTCGAAGACCAATCAGTTTATACCTTTCAAGAGGTTAAACCTCACCAATCAGGAGTGAGACAGTTACAATCCTTTCGGAGCAATCAAGACAACCAGTGTCACACGACTTTGTTCCAAAAGCAAGAAGAAAGAAAGCCCGCTAAGTAAAAAGAAATAAAAAGCTAGAAAGCTAATACTTAGGCAAAAATCAGGGCATCCCGCTGGACTTCAAAAGAAAAAAATCGAAAAGAACTCAAAATGAGTCAGTCCAGGCAAAAATTAGGGAATCAAAAGAACGAAAAAGAAGGGATAAAAGAAATTTTCCCCAACAAGTCACAAAGTCGTGTACACAGACACCGAAAGCGAAGAAGGAGTAGCTATCACTCCGGGAAGACCTTGTGAATTCCTTAACTGTGGTTCTTACCAGTCAACATACCTCTCGAAGAGGCGAGCGCTCGTGCCAGGTTAACTGAACCTTAGGATCGGAGATCATCACGTAGAAGGGGTGGGTACAAATCAAATTTGAGCCAAATATCCTTTGTTTCACGAACTGTGAACCCGACCACGATACAACCCTTAAAAGACCTAATTGAGGTAGGGTTATTTTGAAAGCGCATTACGATAAGGTTGAGTAGCCTGACTCCTTCTTGACTTGCTAGTCACATCCTTGTTGTATTTTTCACTGACAACGTAAGCACTACGTTTGAACTTTAGTTTCATTCGTCACTCACAATCATAGCATGTAAATGAGTGACAGCTCAATTTTTTTCAAAATCTGCATAAACACTGCATTAAGATTACCATTCGTAAATAAACAATTTTAATTGCAGGTTAGTAGTTGACATGAAAGAAATTCCAACAGGGAATAGTCGAGCAGGACCGAGTAATTCAGCAGTCTGAACCAGAATGGTGTATGTTGTGAAAACCCAGTGAATCCGGGGCATTGACTTCCAGAGAGTTCGGAATCGGTTAGTCTGAGGACAAGTCCCGAAGCATCAGTTGATCAGGGACAGTATGCTTGAGAAGCAGTTGATCAGAAGTGAGTCTTCTCGAGAGCCAATCAGGGGCAATTATCCAGAACGTGGAGATTTGAAAGCAGATATTTTAGGTGGAAAATCAGATCAGGTTAAGTCGCTAGAACGCTCATTCAGGGACAAGTCACCGCAGAGAGTGTTGAAACCAGCTGGGTTGACAATTGTTAATGGAGATTGAATTCTGTTGTTGTATAGATACCGGGGAAAATATTCACGAGGTCGTCTCGTAGCAAGCTGTTTAGAGCGGTACTCTCAGGAGTTAGACGGGGGCAAGTTGTTCAAGCCAGTCTTTTTATCCCCAGCTGAGTGTACTGGGGCAAGTTGTGCAAGCCAGTCTTTTTATCCCCAGCTGAGTGTACTGGGGCAAGTTGTGCAAGCCAGTCTTTTTATCCCCAGCTGAGTGTACTGGGGCAAGTTGTTTAAGCCAGTCTGTTTATCCCCAGTCGGAGTTGAGTATCGAGGAATTATGTCCTTACCCTTATCAAAAAAAAAACCTTAGCATTCCGAAAAGGCCTTGCTGTCATTGGATCATGACCTGCAGTCTAAACCTGTTGCGTGTCAGTAACCAGTCGTTTCCAAAGTCCAGTTCTCGCCTGGCAAACCGGTAACCAGTTCTCGTCTGGCCCACCCTTCCGTAAGCATCAGTTCCCGTCTGGTGTAGTTTATTGTAAGCATCAGTTCCCGTCTGGTGTAGTTTATTGTAAGCATCAATTCCCGTCTGGTGTAGTTTATTGTAACCAGTTCTCGTCTGGTCGCCGTTTCTTCAAGTATCGTATCAGTTCTCGTCTGGTACATGTCGTCGCGTGATCAGTTCTCGTCTGATCATCGTGTGTTTTAACCAGTTCTCGTCTGGTATATGTCAACTTTCAGCCAGTTCTCGCCTGGTTGTCTATGCCTCAGTCTGTTATCCAGTCAGCCCCGTCTGATGTCCAAACCAAATCAATTCTCGTTTGACAAATCAATTTTCCTATCAGTTCTCGTCTGGTAGTTTACCTTTGAATGCTAGTTCCCGTCTAGTATTTTCCATATCTTACACTGTGTACATAATCCATGTTTATCCTAAACCAGAAAAACAAAAAACCTAAAGGTATCTGACACAGTAATTCTCAATGACTCGCATGTTGTCATGTTTCCCGATACGAAGCTCGACGGATACCAGTACTCCGATTAATGTTTGAATTCCTTGTGGATGTTGTTAAATCAGAATTGCTACTCTTCAGCAGATGAAAGTTGCTTATTATCCCCGGAAGAGTCGAGATTGTATTGTTACCCCATATCAGAGTAGGATCAGGAGTATCCTCAGCAGATCAAAAGATTGATATCCTTGATAGTAGGGGCATTTCCAGCAGTGTGCTGCGCGCAATCAATCCCGGTTTGGGTCTATCCCCGCAGAGCACAATCAGTTGCCAATGGTTTGAAGGGAGCATCCCCAAGCAGAGTTGTTTTTTTCCCTTTCCCCAGTGAAGTCGCCAAGCAGGGTTGTTTTTTCATTTCTCCAGCAGAACAGTTACCCCCAGTGGATTTGGTTTCCCTTTTCCAGCATTTATTTTACTGAGATGGTTTTGTGACTTCGGTTCATCCCCAGTAGAGTTGACGTTGCCTTCGGCATTTATTTTGCCAAGTGGTGTTCAGACCTGGTGTTCTCTGGCAGCTCGAGCCTGCATTTACATTTACATATATAGTCATAGCATTTATACAAATACATAGCATATCCATGCCGTCTGGGCATCGCATTTTCAAACAGAATGCATAGCATTTCCATGTCATATAGGACATTGCATCATTTCAAGCATACGCATGTCGAAACATGGACCAGGAGGGTTACCTATTGGATTTCGAATTTGTTCCCTTGCAGAGTTGTGTGGTTAAGCTTCTCTTCCTCCTCAGCGGAGTGATTTCTTCACATTTGGTTGTTACGTCAGCATCGAAAAAACAACAACAACGAAGATTGACATTTATCAGATTTCTGAAGCTGCCGCCTTCGTCGAAATAGGTGCCAGGCAGTTCAATTCAGAATTCCCCAGGAGAGCTTCCTCGGGTTCGCCGTGAACCAGGAGTCGACAGAAAAGATCCCATAGCAGATGGGAAGGTGTTTGCTTTTTGAAGCATTATTCCAATACTTGTGGCGTCACACAGGTGATTGGCAAGGAGAAGAAAATTTATCAGATAATTGACCAGTTGTTGCCGTGACAACCAAACTTCAGTTCATTGGAAGCTATTCCTCAAGCAGTTTTGCAGTATATTCCCGCGGTTGGCAAATTTCAGGGTTCCATTTGTATTCAACCGTCATCTACCTTTGAATGTTTGAAGGCTGAGCGCTCTTCAACCATTCAGGTCCAAGCCGCTTGAATAGGGGCAGCTGTTGCACCCTAAAATTTGACCAACCGGGTCCCGTATCTGGCCCGATGTTTCGACGCATGACCGCATTCGCATCTGCATATCGCATACAGTGCATTTTTCAGTTGTTTTGATTTTGTCGGGATCACAGCTCTCGTCTCGTGTCTCAGGTGTTTTTAATCAGTTTAGATAGATAGAATCGTGTTTTTGAGGACGTTTCGGTGTCTATGGATTTTTACCGGCTATTTTGGTGCGCTCTCGCGGTGTTATGTGTCGCTCGGTGCTTATTTTGTTCCTCTGGGAATTATTGTGATTTTTCTGGATTTTATTGGCCATTTTTAGGGTTTAAATAGATTTTTAATCATTTTAGGATAATATAGAATTTTATAGAATATTAATAGATTTTCTTTTAGAATATTAATTGAATTTTTGAATATATTTTTAGATATAGAATATTAATAGGTTTTAATATTTTTAATAGTTTTTAGAATTTTAAATGGAATAAATAAATAGCATTTTCTCTTTTTAGAATATATTAGATAGATTTAAATCATTTTTCAGCATTTTATAGAGTTTAATCATTTTTAATAGAATATAGAATTTCTTTTAAATAGATTTGTAATATAATATAGATTTTCCTTTTACTAAATAAATCAATAGTTTAGTTTTAATATAGAATGTAATCTAGATTTTTCTTTTATTAATAAAAAGAATTTTAATAGAGTTTCTTTTAATAGAATTTTAATAGTTAATAGGATCATTTAGTTTTATTAATATAGAATTTTCCAGATTTAATTAGATTAATTAGGTTTTGGTTAATTAGTGTTAATCCATTTTATTTTCATTAATCAATCCATTAATCCATATCAGTTTTTTTGGTTTTTTATCATGATTTTCATTTGGGCCTCATTTTCAATTCAGCCAAAGCCCAAATTTGCAGGGTCTAAGTCCAGAAAAGTTCAGTTTTTGTCCAGAAAGTTCTAGAATTGTCCAGAAATTCTCAGCCTATATATTCATCAGTGCCACGTGTTGCCAAGGAGAGGACCCACATTCCATCACCACGTCACGCCACGCATCACTCACACCTTCCTCTCTCTGCCACGTCTCCAACAAGTGGCGCCCATGCACCGTCTCCCTCCACTTTCGATGCCACGCGTCTCCCCCACCTGGCCTCGCCGGAAACCTTCACCGGCCGGCATGCATGGCCGGCGACCACCGTAACTACTCACCCAACGACCTCCGGCCGCCATACCCGTCGCCGGAGAACACCAAATCTCCAGATTCCGATCAACCTTCATCTTCCTCCTCTAACCTCCATCATCTCAAACCCAGAAAATTCCAGAAACCACCGCCAACCTCCATCTCCTCCGATCAACTTCCCACTCCGGTCATCAACAAGCCTCATCTACCTTCCAATCATCATCATCGTCCATCCAATTTCCACTGCATTCGTCCCTCAGATTTCCAGAAAGAGGATTTTCAAGAAACTTCATCAACTTCTTTTCAAGAATCATCATCTCCAGAAATTCCTCATTCATCAAGATCTCCAACAATCATCTGCATTCATCGCGATCTCCAGAAACCTACGTGCAATCTTCATCGATCTGCAACAACGTATTCCTCACAAGCTCAAAGGAACTCCAGAAGCTTCAAGAACTTCATCCATCATCTTCAACTTCTCAGAAATTCATCGACAGCAATCGTTTCCAGATTCAACAACGCGTTCATCCATCGCATTCCATCAACAACTCTAAGAGCTCCATTGTGTTCTTCGTATCTCCAGATCTCCAATCGAACAACTTGCAATTAACAATAACGTCCTCATCATTGCTTAGAACCACATGCAATCCACGTTGTGATCTTCAAAGAACCCCAAACGCTGCCCTCAGCGAACAACCTTCAAGATCCACACGAGTCGATCTTCATAGACACGCAAGAACACCACCAGAAGATCCAGGTTTTTATTGATAGTGAGTAATTGGAAGGTAAGAGAAAGATAGAGAGGGGAGGTTCTGAGATGAGAGGGTTTCTGTTAGATTGAGAGAGAGGGAGAAGAAAGGTTGAACAGAGAGAGTTCAGAGCGGCGGCGACGGCGCTAAGTTGAGGGAGAAGGAAAGTGTTGAAACTTAGGGTTTCAGAAGGTGAAGGGAGGGAGGAAGAGATTGGGCTAGAGATTGGTCAGGCCCAATCGGTTTTTGGATTCACCCCCTCCGTTTTGGCAAACACCCCCTCCGTGTGTTTTTTTCTGCTGGACTCTGGGCCTGAGCCCACGTGATTGTTGCTGCTAGCATACACCCTGATTCACATCCGTACACCCCCTCCCTGGGTTTCTGTTTTTTTGTTGTGAGCTGCTTATGGGCTGGGCCCAGTCTGGTTTTTTTATTTCTGCTTAATCACACCCCCAGTTGGGCTATGTACCCCCTCTGTTCTCTTTTCTTTATCTTTTTTATTTTCATTTTGTTTAGTTTGTAGAAAGAAAAAATAGCAAAAGAAAATATAAAAAAAGAGAAAAAGAAATATTGAAGGAAAAAAATATGTGAAAAAAGAAAAATGTTGTGAAAAAGAAATATTAAAAAAGAAGAAGAGAAAATATATTGCAAAAGAATGTGGAAAAAATAGAGAAAATAATATTGTGAAAAAATACATAGAAAAATATGGAGAAAAATATATGAAAAATATTTTGAAAGAAAAAAGAAGAAAATAGTTGAGAATAGAAGTATGAAAAAGAGAAAAAATATTAGTATAGATTTAATATTTTTTTAGGGTGTATTTTCTTCATGGAAGTTTATTTCAGGGATAGATTAGACGTCCACTTGTTAGGGGACTATTTTTCGTTCGATTTTTCAGGATAGGATAGGATAGTATTTCCTAGGAGATTTATTTTCAGTATTCACCCATTGTAATCATTTTTCAGAATGTTAATAAAACGAGATTTGAGTTGTGGTCCCGAAGTAGCCGAACTACAACTGCTCTGATTTCTCGTACCAGACGAGAATATGTAGGCATAGGATGCGATATCCTAGCGAGCACACTAACAACTAACTTCTGTTCTCTCGCTGCTGTGCGATCGAGACTTTCCCGGTGACGATTAATTGTTACCCTTTTTTTCCTCTCTTGCCCGAGTGCATTTGAGACCAAACCGTAGTTTTTCCCATAGGTCCCCGTACCTTTGAAACCAGTTTTATTTCTCACTGTTGTGTGAGAATACCCTTGTTTAGCCGTAGTTAGCCTGAACTACGTCAGCTCTGATCTTCCATGCAGTGTGGAAGTACGTAGGCACAAGACGCGAGGTCTTGGCGAGCCAATTTCCCCGTAGTCCCGAACTACGTTGACTCTGACTTTCTCGCTTGAGAATACGTAGGCATAGAGTGCGACGCTCTATCGAGTCAATTCCCTTCCGTTTAGATTTAGCAGCCGTAGATAGATTGTTTTGCATCCTTTAGACAACCCAAGCAAGCGTGGATCCCGTCGAGTACGACGGACGTGAGGGGTGCTAATACCTTCCCCTTGCGTAACCGACTCCCGAACCCAGGTTTTGGTTGCGATGACCATACCTTTTTCCCGTTTTTTGCGAGGTTTACTTCGAGCGTTTCCTTTCCCTCCGTTGGGATAAATAACGCACGGTGGCGACTCTTCTGTCAGCCGGCGCCAATTTTCGCAGTAGCGACAGGACGCTAAGCACGAGGACGACGACTCGGATCTTAAGGCTAGGATAGGTGAGGGTAAAGGCATTGACACGGCGGTCAAATGGAAAACCTTTCCTTCAGAGGGGGATAACGGTAAATGAGATAATGTAAATAGTACGAGATAATATAATTGGTACAACAATGATATAATTGACAAGGATGATATGTAAATAATGTACAACATGGTGAAATAGGTGAGTTGGAATGATAATGAGAATGATTAGATTGGAAATGTATGGAAAATGATTAATTAATTGGCAAATATGAATTGAATTGTTTTTTATTGTTTATGAGAATTTTAATTAATTAAAGTTAAACAAGATGTTAGAATTAATTGCTTTTATGGCTTTTTGTGAGAAAAATTAAGATTAAGTGAAAATATAAAAAAAGATTAATTAGGCTTGAGTTATTTTGAAATTGAGATTTTTAGGTTAATTTAAAAAAGAGTTTTTATTTTATTTTAAATAAAATGAAGAAAAGTTAATTAAAATTAAAATGTTTTTGTTATTTTTATTTTTATTATAAAAACCTAAATTAAAATCTAAAATTAATATTTTTTATTTTTATAAAATCATTTTTTATTTATTTAAATATTTTTCAGATTTTTAAAATTATGTTAGTTGTTAGTTGTTAGTATTATTTAATATTAATTAACAATATTACAAAAAAAACAAAATAAAAATTAAAAAAATGCAAAATAAAATGGGTTCGACCTGGGTCATAACCTCCCAGGACCCAACCCGGGTCAACAAAAGAGAAAGGGAGACAAAGGGTTTGAGAACCCTAATCTCCAAAGGCCAAAAACGGCGCCCCCTATCTAACTTCCTCTCTCTATCTGACTTCCTCTCTCTGATTTCTCTCTTCATCTTCTCCTTCTGACCGCACGAAATTCTCTTCTCTCTGTCTTGTCTGTGTTGCTTTCCTTTCTTCTTCTACCTATTATCAAAACAAAACAGATTTTTAATGTTTGAAAGGAAAGAAAAATTTTGTTTACCCTTAACAGAGAAAAGCGGTTTGATGGCGATGATGAGTTTAGCTCTGAACTGGTGTTGCTTGCGATGGAGTTACGATGGTTGTTGTGTTTTGGTTTTTTGAATAGTTTTTTACGGCTCTGATGATGTTCGTGACAGATTTCACGAACTGAGTTTCACGGTTGTGACTTTTGGAGACGATGATGAACGTCAGTTCTGAGTCTCGTCCGAATTTGTGGATTTTGTGATGGGTTTGCGATTTGTTTCTGGATCTGTGATTTTGTTATGAGGTTTTGTGGCTTTTTGCGGATGAGGGTTTGTGATTTTTCGGATCCGTGAATGTTTAGATGTTCTTGGTTTTGTGGGTTACGGATTCATGATTTGAGGATTTTTTCGTATGGTTTTTTCTGGTGATTTGTGTTCCTCCTGTTACTGTTCTTTTTACCCTCTTCTTATAGCATTCTTTTTCTTTAAAATGAATTGAAGGAGCTTTTAAAACGGTTTTCCTTTTTCAGCATGACATGTTTCGACAT
Source organism: Lathyrus sativus (assembly GCA_963859935.3). NCBI lineage: Eukaryota > Viridiplantae > Streptophyta > Magnoliopsida > Fabales > Fabaceae > Lathyrus > Lathyrus sativus. The sequence continues at coordinate 433,393,689 of OZ012739.1, read as the reverse complement.
GTTTGTGATTATTCCATTTTCGGATTTTTGTTCTTTGAGATTGGATCTGTTGGACTTTTCGTTTTCGGTTTAACATTGATGATGGTGATTTACCATTTTTATGATTTTGCTGTTGATGGCTCTGTTGGATTTTTCTTCCATTTTCGGAATTGGGACTTTATTGATGAGGAAATCCAATTTATTGATGGCTGTTGATATTCCCTTTTGTGGAAATATTGATGTTGTTTGATGGTTTTTACGGTTTGTGGCTGTTTGATGCTGAACCATGTTTGGAAAGCCATCTTTTTCTAAAATTATTTATTCTTCTTTCATGGACAGAATTGATTATTGACTTGACTTGCCTGGTTGTCGTTGGGAACACGGAGGTTTGGTAGCAATTCCTTGCTGCCCTTCCGAATCACCCGATGATGATTTTTTTAATCTGAGGGTTGTGAACAAAATTCAAAGTCCCTTTCTTTTTCAAATTCTTTGTTATTTTAACGCTGTCTTTCCATTGTTTTGCAGGTTTTGGGGAGGACGACAAAGATGAAGAAGGACTTGAAGAGTTTTGGAATTCCTTAGCATAGTCTTAGGTTTTTAACTTTGTAAAACAAAACTGTAATTTTGGACATGCTTGTAAATTCTTGGATTTGTATAATAAACCTTGAATTTCTTGAGTCATGAAACCACTTTATAAATCTTTGAAGTTTAGAATCCATGATTAAAAGCTTTAACCCTCAAACCTTTAAGGAATTTTGAATTACTTATCACCTTAAATTCTTGAATTTTCTCGAATAACCATTAACACAAGTCATGTGAAAAAAACTCTTTGCTAGTAGTCTCAAACTTTTCAAATGGTCAGTTTGAAACACCTCTTAACTTTAAACAAAATGATCCTTAAATGTCGACAACACGTTCTCTTTAAGAACCAAAAGAAACAAAGAATTATCCCGTTTCATGGACCAGAACCAAAAGATTGCCTTGAATTGATCTTTGTCGCTTGCACAATTAAAGAAGAATTTGAATGATGATGGACCCAGTAAACAAACCATGAAAATGCAACTTGTAATACCACCCTCCATAAAAATCACAACTAATCCTCACAGACATGCCCAACACTAATGGAACAAATACTTTAGCCCTCCTTAAGTATACACTGAGTCTTCTGGCGAATCTAGAGGACAACATGACCTTGTATTGATTGAGGAGTCTGCAGGAGATAAGAGGTACATGTAAAGCTTTTACGATCTCCTGAACTTCTAGCAGTAACCTAACTTTCACAAAACAAAACAGGTAGATTGGTTAGACGGTTAGCTAAAACAAAAGATGATAGCAAATGAAATGATCAGTGAATCTAAGAGTAAAATTTGGGGTGCGACACGAGCAAACATCTTCTGAGGTGCTCTCCTCTTCAGCATCCTTTGTGAAGACACGCAGAAGAAAGAAGTCTTTTGGATCCAAACGCAGAAACAAACTGAGGAAGGAGGCTTTGGAGTTTATAAGGAAGAATGACAAGATTTATTAGGAAATCTAGACATGTCAGATGATCCTAGGGAGTTTCTTAGGACACATCCATTAGACTAGAAAAATCTAATTGTCTTGTAATAGCTTCCTTTTTCAGTAATAAAATAAGTTGCAAACATTTGAGTTCTTTCATCTATTTCAGATTCTCTGTGAATAACACTAGTAAATATTAATCAGTAAAAACTGAACACAAGCATGAACAAACTTCTTAATTTATTAATAAGATACTTAATACAAAGATCTCATCAACAATACAAGGCATAACTATGCAGAAATCCAACATCAGAATCTTTGATAGATAGCTTCAAACTTGTTTCTCCAAATCTTGGAAGAACTAGCCTCAGAACTTATGTTAACCCCTTGCTGAACAAGCATTTCAGAAATAACTCATCCAAAAGGTATGGAGAAGGTCTTTCCTTTTTAAAGAGAAGAAAGAGACCTCTTCAGATGGTCAAACATAACTTGAGGAACATCAATCTTCAAATCTAAATTAAGAAGTAGAAGCAGATCTTTTTCAATAGGGTCCACTTAGTTTAAATCTTGATCCTTAGGTAGTAGGTTTGAATTCAGAATCTGACTCCAAACAACAATATCAGGAAGAAGAATAGAAACCACTGATGTATTAGATGAATAAAAAAAGATACGCCAAGTAGGAAGATAGTGTTCCCAAACAAGAGTTCCTGGAATTTCTCCAATCTCCTCACAATTGATCACATTTGCAATCACTTTAGAGGTTACTGTTATAGAACCAGCAATTACTCTAGACAAAATAACATACTCAAAGTTCAGCTCAGTAATGGAGGCATTAATCCAAAACTCTTTGACAAGACTTGGATAAGTGAAACCACAGAGCATCTCAAAGTAACCATTCCACCTTTGTTTAGACACAGTCTCCTAGAAGTTGAAACCAATCTTAAGCAACTCATCCAAATCCACAAATATTTCATTGATGACAACCAGCTGATTGAAAGGAGAATAAACTGAAGAACTCATCTCAGGTTTGATTTGATCAGCACACACACACAAGAGGAAAAGAAGAAAGAGAAGAATACGAAGAAGAAAAATAAATTGAACAAGAGTCTTCCAAAAATAAGAATCTTGTCAGAAAAAGGACACAATAATGTTTCACAAGACAGAGAATAGTAACAACAAGTACTAACCGAGAAAACACCATTACCCAAAGATTCTTTGTCCAGCTGATATTTCAATTCCATCAGATAAGTTTCAACTTTATGAAAGATTAAGTATTATAAAAGCTTTTAGAATTTTTTTTACTTAAAATGCTATGTCAGACTGAAAGAATCTTCTTATGAATCTCAGAAACTAACAACTTTCAGAAGCTATCAACTGTCAGAGTCTAGTAAGTTCAGACTAAGATAGAGATATCATCTGTCAGTCACAAGTCTCTAAGATTCTATTCAAAACTAGCACTTTATCTTGAAACAAGAATCATGAGTGATAGACGAATATTGAATTATCTTATTTAGAAAACTAACAAGCAACAGTATCAACACAAGAGTGAGAAAACTATTTTCATATATGTGATCATTATCTGGCTTGATAAGATATTCAGTACAGACGAACATAATAGATTTTCCTCTTAAATATTTCTGAAGTTTTCTCTTTCAAAAGAAAAACTTCTCTAGAGACCTAACATAAACTTTGCAATTATATCTAAAAAAGTGTCTCATTGAATCAAAAGATAAGTCAGACAAGAACAAACATACCACTTTTTTTGTTTGGTTAGACCGATTCAATATTTAGACTTGACCAAATAAAGTCTAAACATAACTTTGAGTGGATTCTGATTCAATGGTTGTCTGACCACTGATTCCACTACTCTCCCTACATTTAGTACCACTAGTACTTGAATCTGGGTTATTGGCTTTTCTCCCAATCAATGTTGTAAACAACCTTATGGAAGATGCCCCTGTTTCTTTCCTTGATACTTGTAGCAGATAAATTATGATACTCATATCTCTATAAGACCATACATTTAAGTATAAACAGACTCTTCTATGCCTTATATCTCAATCTATCAGCAGATCATAATTCACTCCAGAATATAAGTCTAGAATGAGATATGAGTATAATCGTTTTCTAAGCAATGACAATAATCTCAATATCTTGGATTAAATATTTTGACTTTGAAATCATTGACAAGCTTAGAACCAGATGGCGATAGCTATTAGAGATTGATATAAAGCAAATATGAGTACTGTCTCAGTACAACTAACATAGCTCAAAGAGAAATTGAAGATTTCTCATAGAAGTGTCTTTTAAAACAACTTCCATAATAGTCCTCAACCAAGAAGCAATGGAGTTTCTTAAGGTATCACCTTAAAGAACAAACTCCATATAATCAAAATATTTAGAAACAAGATAACTTTAACAACATCTCTTGCTTTTCAATACTTGATTTTTTATTTCAGAACACTGATGCTTCTTTTCATCTGTATCCTACACTAATATCAGTTTCAAATGATTAAGCATTGAAGAGCATCTGATATTAGGTTCTGGTAGAATTTTCTTCTTGCTTTTAAATTTGGGAAATCAGTTTAAATACAAATATTTCAGAAGCTCTTGAAGTTACTCTTCTATCAACAGATATCACAACCCATTTAGCTAGTATGAAAATCCTTCTGACAAGAAACCTAAATTCCTCATCATTAGTCTTTCCAAAGAACTTAAGCTAAAGAAGAGAAAATGATCTGTTGAATAGTTTTTCATCATCCAACTTCATTTATTTTCTTTAAAGACTGCAAGATAAATCCTCAGATCACATCATATTTAGGATGTAAACACCCAAAAAACTACGACTTTAGATTTAAGTCAAGAACCAGTCCTCTCAGAATTTGCTTGAAAAGATTAGATGAAGTGTAACTACTTCAAGCTTCACAAACTGATCCCCATAAAACCAAGCACAAGACTTCAAAGATAGTCCAAGCATTAGACATATCAATGATGTTGATATTCTCAAAAGTGAGATAGTGCATCTACCATACTACAGCTATCTCTGAAGATATTCAATATGCATCTTTTGAGTTGGTGTAAAAGATTTTCAAGACGATTATTTATAACACCATCAACTTTTATAGTAATACCTTTTTCAAGGATATTTCATAGACCTTCAACAACCCTTTATCAAATCCAATGAGTTATAAATATGTTTAGCTTTTCCATCATTTAAATTCAATGGAATCACCCATTTGAATATGGTAGGAAAATCCGTATGATATTTTTCATGTGGCACTTGATTCCTTCTTGAAGAAGAAATATATATTTTCTTATTGGATCAATATATATACCACTGTTAAGCATAAACCACGCTCTGATACCAACTGAAGGTGTGAAAAGTACACAAGAATGGGGGTTGAATTGTGTTTCGCATTTTTCTTATTATTTAGCTTCTGATCAGAGTCTCAGAATCAGAACTAGTGTTTAGATTCTGAGTTAATTCAGTTGGTAGGGGATACAACAGAAGTAAATAAAATAACAGCAGAAGACACAAAATATTTATATTGGTTCCTCCCCTATTTGAGAGTAGTCTAGTCCCTTTGCCTTACAAGAGCTTTTCATTATAACCACTTCATGATTACAACCGCTTATGCTTTTGCATAAGACTTTTAAAACTTCTTAGATCAATTGTGTGAGACTTCCCTTGCTTAGAGCGCATGTCTAAGACTTACTCTTGCTCACACCATCAGACTGAGTCGTTTGATCATCTGTTCTCTGATTGAGACTTCCCTTTTCTTAGAGCACATGTCTAAGACTTACCCTTGTTCACACCATCTGACTGAGCCACATGCTCATCTGTCTTCTGGCTGAGACATTCCTTTTCTTAGAGCACATGTCTAAGACTTTACTTTGCTCACACCATCTGACGGATCCACATGCTCATCTATCTTTAGGATGAAACTTACCTTTTCTTAGAGCACATATCTAAGAATTTACTTTTGCTCAATCAGACTAGCTAAATAAGACTTTCACAACTCAAGCACTTAAGCATTGAGACTTACGTGGCTTAAACATTTTGGCTCAAGATTTGTTGCTTGAATCCCAATGAGACAAGACTTTTTGCTCTAACACATAACATGAAACTTAATCTAACTACTGAAGGCTCAGCAGAATAGAGAATAAGGTGTACATGATGCGAGCATCAGAGGTACGGGAGATCACTATAACAAAGATCTAAAACACTTAAGATTTATAAATATATATATAGGGGTAAGAAATATTAAGGCTTTTACAATTACAACCTATAATAGAAAATCTTCCTATTACATAGAGTTGATAATTGTTTAATTTTGCTACCCTTTCAATAGAAGAATCCTTGTTGAAAATTCAGGCTTGAATCCTTAGCCACATATATAGCTTCTCCAGAAACTATCCGTTGAGAAAGTGACTTGATCAAGTGTCTTTTGTTTTTGCTCCATAGCACAATAGACGTTGAAGATGGATGTACAACAGATTTATGAATCCTTTGTGTAATACGTTTAACCTTTGAGTCTTCAAGAGGTTATATACTAATAGAGTCGTTGGGAGCAAACATCCATAGAATGTACCAGCTTTTCTTGAGCCTTGCAATCTTGTAGACTCGAACTGACAGGCTGATAAGATAATACAACATGCTTTCAGTAGTACGGATAGTCCAAAGCTTTATCACCAACCTTGAATGGTACCAAAAACTGATATACAATTACTAAGCGTAAAAACTCGTCTGAGTGCTGAGGCCTTCAGCTCAGAGTCTTCGTCAAACTATACTAGAAATTTTTCTTCAGACTCTGCCACCAGAAGCTAGCAATGAAGCAACTCCAAGTGTATCTTAAGTAAATAAATTATAATTAATTATGTACATGAACAAGAACCTGCATAAATAAAACACACATCAAATAAACCATTGTTCTTCTAATACTTTTGTTATCATCAAAACTAAAATAGAAAATATCAAGAACAAATCTTGTTCTAACAATCTCACTCTTTTTGATGATGATAAACACAAGTATTTAAAGGATAATGTTGGACATATATATAAGTTTCGGGATTTAGGGTGTCACATTCTGGGTGTTGACGAAAGTGACATGCTCCTAAAGGTCACTCCTTCTGTCAAACTTTGTCAATCAAAGGGGTTTATAAACTTTTTGGTACGGGTCCCCTCCCAAATTTTGTCAAAAAATGGTTGGGGGTCCAAAACTTAGATTTCCTCAAGTAGGTCGACCTCCTACTGTCAATGTTGAAGATTGATGACATTATTTTCTAAAGCATGATTGTGGCAACACATTTCTTCTATATCATCTTTCATTTCTATTATGGTCTAATGATCGTTGTCGGAACTAGTATTGGCTGACATGGTGTCTCGCATTTGTAACATCTTAAGGGTGGCGGTTGAGACAGTTTCTGAGGTGAATATAGATGTGTCCTATAAAAGTTTTATCAATGCCACACAGTGGGTTTTAATTGTACTTGTTGAAAGTACAATAGTTGAAAGAGGGAGAATATGTGTATGTGGTGGTTGCGAGAGACTTTGTGTATTTATTTCTGAAATCTATGGATATCTTTTCTCAATTCTAAGAATTTGTTATATAGAGGACCTATTGGTCAGGAGACCAGATCCTCCCTAAATTATGTATGGGGGAGGCAATTTTTTCCTTTATCTGATACTTTCTAATCGTTGCTATGTGAATAGCTAGGAGTTACATGTATTAAACAAAGTAGGCTCTTAATACTAGTTTGAGCTATTAATCCTATTTCAAGCACCTAAGCCATAATGGACGACCACCGCCCATTTTTGGCAACTAAGTCTGTTTCAAGCGTTTGTCCAGCCTTCTTGCATGTAGTTTGCTTTTTTCGTGAGCTGTTTAATCATGAACCATCTCTTTTAAACCTAAAAAAATTATCTCAAAAAGGTTTTAAGCTGGTAATTATAGTTATGTCAGATAAGGTGATAGTGAGCATACCACAAGGAATTTGAAAGTTACAATTTGAAGGATTGAAATCGTAATTCAAGTTATTCTCACTACAATTAACAAGATGGCCATTTAATTTTAAATCAGTTTAGATTGTTGACTTGTAATCAATTGTAGCTTAAATCATATCTTGAACCATGATATCTATCAACTAAATTTCTCAAACGACTTAACATGAGTCATAGATTAATCATTGAGTTCAACATGATAAAGTCTTAAGTCATCAATGTGTACATATGTGGATGCTCATGACATGATTCAACATCATTAAAAACTAGATTGTATTGATTGAAATTATAAAGAACTATTCATTAAAGATCTTTCATTCAGGAGCTGCAAAGCAAGGAGCATCATGTTGCTTAATAGTTTAATGTTGATTTCATGAATATGCAGAAGTTATGCATCAAGAATAAAGAAAACTGTTTTCATATGATCATGCTAATGACCTTGGCATATCAAAGAGAGAGAAAAGAAAACTAGATCTATGACTTCTTTCTCCCTTTGGACACTGAAGTTGGTATTTGTAATGGTTTTAGTTTTGGTATATTGGTGACTTAAAATTTGTCTAAATAAGTAAAGATTAAGTAAATTTGTGGCACATGTTGCTTTCATATATTTTCAGCCGATGCAATTTTGTCTTGAAGGGGAAGAATATTTTTGAGAATATTCTTAATTTAGTTGTGAAATCTTATTGGTTTTTCTCTATCATCTATAAACCAATCATGGCTTCGTTTTATATTTTTGTTTTGGTGTTTGTGGCGGACTATATTCATAGATTTAGATTATAATTAATTTATAAACAACACTCGTATTTATTAATGGAAAAAAAAATGAATATGCATGACAAATTAAATTTTTTTACACTAGGTATATCCCACCAAATTATATTTTTTATATGATATATTCTCAAATGATTTAAAATAATATTTTTTATATGATAGAATATTATAATTTTCTCGAATAATTATAAAACTAATTTATATCCACAACACATTACTTTGCTTTAACCTATTTATTAATTAGACGAAATGTCTTTTATAAATTTTAAATGAACTTAATTGTTATGTACTAAGAGTGAAATATATCATTTTATCATATTTTATGATTAATTTAAAATTTTCAATATGACATGATTGATGAGATGCATGGTCGTCATTGATTGATAGTATAAAAAATATTTATACGGTCCGTTCATCACTTTTTTTCATTTTAAAATTTGAAGATTCATTTTAAAACAAGACAAACATAAAAACAAAACAAGACAAATGAATCAACGGAAACATACATCAAATAGTTTATATTAAAAAATAATTTATTTAATTAATATTAAAACTTAATTCTTTTTATCAAATCAAAATTAATTTTTGCATGACCTAAATGGAGTAGCTTACTCTCATTCCTAAAATAGGATATCTCATAAACAAGAAACATATTATAGTAGAATTGAGATTTGAAACACTTTGTTTCTCAATTTTTGTTGAGCTTATTATATAGTGTTTCTTGAAGGAATAAAACATCACTATCACCCTTGAATAGGTTCCTATTAAGTGCTTAGATTCATTCATTGCCTTGTTCTTTCCACTTTCCCTTTTCTCTTTACTCACTCTCCTCTCTTGTGTCCAAACCTAGTAATATTCATCACTCTTGGATTTGCATCTTCAATGGTTCATCAAATTACTCTCATATCTCCAGCAACTCTCATAGCTATTACTGGCATGTACTATACCATATAAATCAATATCATCCAAATTCACAAATTAAATTAAACACTTTTTTTCAATTCTCTTTCCTTGAGCAAAATCAAATGATTATAGATGATGAATTGATTGATATTATTTGTTTTTTTTTTTCAGGTAGGAGGAAGAAACTTGGTGAAATATCTGCTGCAACTGGAAGATACAAATTGAGCTCACTATCACAACAACCACATGTTCATTGGAATATTCAAAGGCATATTCCATGGTTTGGTTTCAATAATTCATCAAATTATTATTATTCATATGGTAAGAATAATACAAGTTCCATGGTGAATGTTTCTGATGGAGAAGCCATCTCTCTCCCTCATGGTTGGCCACTTGAAAAGGTTTGAGAATTTTTTTTCATCTTAACTTACTTTTTCTTCATATTATTATTTCATTTTTGACAAAAAAAAATCTCCTTTATTTTCTACTCATACCCCCTTAAATATCTTTCATGTATTGAGTAATCCCAAAGGCCCAACCCAAGATATACCAATCCCAAAGGCCCAACTAAAAAAATTGATATTTAAGGAGGGTGCATTTTTTAAATAATAAAAGTAAACTTTCAACATTTTATTATTTCTAATAGAAATTAAAACAATATTTTTACAAAGTTACTGCATCATCTATTTTTATTCTAGATGATATATTTACATGGTTAATATTTTTATTTATTTAATTTTATATTAAATTAAATCATAGTCAAATTTGTTACTATTTGAATTAATGAATATTCAAAATTTTCAAAGTCAAACTTTGACCTAAAGATACATTTTTATCTCCACCTAACTAAAACTCAATCCTAATGCATACCTTCAAACCTACAATGGGATTTGAGCTAATTTTGGATGGTGAACTTTCAAGTTTATAAAATAGCTAACATTATAATTTTAATATATCATTTATCATTTATTCAATAAATTTTAAATTTTAACTTTTGTTTATAGTAAAAAATGGAATATGCAAATTTTTAGAAAATTATAAAACTATTATATGGATATATATATTTAGACAAACTCTTTTTGATTATTATTCCTATTATTATAAATAAAAATTAATTATTATTTTCTATTTAACAATTAATGTATATAGTTTATATATTGACTAAATACATTCTTTATTAAATGATTTAAAAAAAGCTAATTTATAATATTAAATATACAAGTGCAATTTATTCCATATAAATTTTGATATTTTTCTACAGAATATTGACTGGGGTGTCTTTTATTTAAAGACTGTTTTTATTTTGAACATTTCTATATTACAAAAGAAACTCATTTTTAGTATAAAAAAATGAGAAAAGAGGTGATGTAGATGTAAATTATTTATACACAATAAATTAATGATAATTATGTATTCCATCACATCACAATTATATTTTAAATTTTTTAAAATAATATAGTAGATTTTTAATTTTTTGTATAAAATTATTTACTTGCATATTCACTTAACTCAAAAAAATGAGAAAAAAAATACTCCTTTTACACTATAATAAATACTACTATTATTATTAAGAAAGATTCACTGTATAAAAAACCTTAGCTGTTAACGAGTTGTGTCATAGTCCATAAAAATATCTCTTTATTTTAGTGATTTGTTGGATTCAATGCATTTATATTTTCTTTTTTATAATAAATTTTTTAACACAAACTATTTAATTTTTTCTAAGCTAGGTTTTATTTGTTAGGCATATTTCAACTTCCTACCGCTTATATTGAATAAAATTAATATTAAAAAAATTGACCAAAATTATTTAATTAACAGTAGTATATTATTTAAATACAATAATAGACCTAATTTATTGACCAAAATTTTCTCTCTCTCTCTCTCAAATTGATTCCAGCAAACACAACATAACGCAAGCATTTTTCTCTAACCATCATCATCAAAAATAAAATAAAAAAACAAAAAAAAAAACATTTTTCCTTAATTCGACGCACACCCAGGACTCTCCTCGTTGTTCTGTTCCTTTTCCATTCCTTAATTACTCCAAACCCAAGCCATGGATTCCCAGATCCATGGCTTGTACCATTAAACCCAATTCCCTTTTCCGTTTTCTTCGTACCATTTTCAATGCTCAGATCCGTTTAAACAATTCACATCACAAAATCCATCTCTCTAACCATGAAATTGTCACAGGTTTCTGACGATGAAAAGGGTTCCAAAATGAAGGGTTCAAGCCGTTTCTTCACAATAGGGCTTGTAGCAGCATGGTACTCTTCCAACATTGGTGTTCTTCTGTTGAACAAGTACTTGCTCAGCAATTATGGCTTCAAGTATCCTATTTTTCTCACCATGTGTCACATGACAGCGTGTTCTTTGTTTAGCTATGTTGCCATAGCTTGGTTGAAGGTTGTTCCTATGCAAACGATTCGATCCAGGGTTCAATTCTTCAAGATCTCTGCTTTGAGTCTTATTTTCTGTGTTTCTGTTGTATTTGGGAACATTTCTCTTCGTTATCTACCTGTGTCGTTTAATCAGGCTATTGGTGCTACCACGCCTTTTTTCACTGCGATTTTCGCGTATATTATGACCTTTAAGAGAGAGGCTTGGCTCACTTATTTCACCCTTGTTCCTGTTGTTACTGGTGTTGTCATTGCTAGTGGGGTATGTAACTTCTATCACCCTTGTTTTCAATTGTATGTTTTGCATTGTTGAGTGGAATTGTATGAATTATGAAATGGGACATGTTTTTTAGATATTGACTTTTTTATGATTTGATCATTGGATTTTATCTGGTTTAGGTTTGTTTTCTGTTGTGGTTTCAGCATGAGATGTTGTGTTCAATTGGAAAGTTACAGACTTTAATTATTAGTTCTTCTTTTAGGCCATTCTTTGTGTTCAGTTGACTATTTATTTTTACAATGTGGATTTTCTGGCTATTGATCTGTTTCTTGTTCCTCTATTTGATCTTAGGGTGAACCGAGTTTCCATTTATTCGGATTCATTATATGTGTTGCGGCCACGGCTGCAAGAGCCCTGAAATCAGTACTACAAGGAATTTTGCTGTCTTCAGAAGGGTAAAGATTAAGAAACTTATCAGTTATCACTGAACTTTTTTTTGTGGTTTTCAAGATATGTATTCAAATTGGACTGATAATCCTTCTTGTGTGTATCAGAGAGAAGCTGAATTCGATGAACCTCCTGCTTTACATGGCTCCAATGGCTGTAGTTTTCCTTCTCCCTGCTACACTTATAATGGAAGAAAATGTGGTTGGCATCACATTGGCACTCGCCAGAGATGATGTCAAGATAATTTGGTATCTGCTATTTAACTCGGCTCTTGCGTATTTTGTCAACCTGACCAATTTTTTGGTCACGAAACATACCAGTGCTCTGACTCTTCAGGTAAGACTCAATTATTAAATAAGTTGTTAATAAATTATTTGAAACTATTAAGATAGACTTAGAAGTCAATATTTGGCTATAGACATAATCTACGATACAACATTATAGCTACCTTTGATCCATATAGTCAATTCCACCAAGTGAGATAAGATTTGTTGTCATCCCCGTTATCTCTGTCTTTCTGTATTTAATTTTCACTCCAACAAGTTCTCTCATCTCTTGGTAGTTGAGACATCAGAATTTGGTGGTTGTCAAATGCTCTTATCTTCAAATCACAATATTAGCATGGTCTTGGTCCTCTTTATTGTTCAATTAATTTGTAGCTTATTCTTTTAGTCTGATTTGTATTATTTAGTCTACGCACGAAGTGATTATTTTAATATCTGGTTCTTATGCATAATGTTTTCTTGATGTTTTAACTAATCTTAGAGTTTATTTCTACAGGTATTAGGGAATGCTAAAGGCGCTGTAGCAGTAGTTGTTTCAATTCTAATATTTAGAAACCCAGTCTCAGTCACTGGAATGATGGGTTACGCACTCACAGTCTTTGGAGTTATACTTTACAGCGAAGCCAAAAAGCGAACAAAGTGATAGTCAGTTCATCATTCTTGGGAAGTTGGAAGTCAGAACAGAACTTACAATATTTTGTTTTAGTTACTGCAAAGACAACCTCACTTCCTGAGGTGAATTTGTTTAGCATGCTAGTGACTAGAATCAGAATCTTTTACTCTAATATACAATTTTTTTGCCCCACATAGAAAGCTTCTTTGAGTTATAGCAATGCTGCAAAAACAGCCCACAGTATAAAAGTTGCAATAAGTGATATTTATCTTTACCAGTATCAGGATAATCGAGTAATGTCTTTTATATTCTTTGAGGAAAGAGCTGTAAAATTGGATATCCACCCATATGTCATTTCTACTAGTATTTTTTATTTAATGATAAAATTCACATTTTTGTCCATTGTCCGATTTTTTTATTAGTATGGTTCATGAAATTATCTTGATTTTGAAGTAAAGAATAATAAAATGAATTGAGCTCAAAGAACATATTTAACACAATAAAACCTTGCTTTATTATGCATCCATCTTCGAGAGTTTCTCCTAGTTAAATTACATATACCTGCAAACTCAAATTGTTGTAACCATGTCTAGCAACGAAACAATAAAAAATGAATGTCAACATATCATGTTTGAACTATTCCAGAACTCTGCAGACTGTTCTCTGAAGGCAGGGTATCAAGGTTACAATTGTTTTTTCCACTTAATGACAAACTAAGAGTGGTCAAATCTGGATCAGATCGATGCTTGTCCCAAGCTTCATTAAAATGCTGGCCTTTGCTTCTAGGGACACAATAAAGATATGGAATCAGAGAATGAATATCTTTATTTGATGAAATTATTCCAAAAATAAAGTCTTACTCTTTAAGTAGGAGCAGTATATGAGATATATTTGCTCTAATCTCTTCCCGGGCTGTTCTCAATGCTGCCTCCTTATACACAAGAGCAAGTTCATCTATTGATCTGAAATCAAATCATGCGTTCTAACTGAAATTAGATCAACCAGGAAAATACAGAATAAAATGTTGATATCCCCATAGCAAAAATCAGTTGCATAATCTGTTTGGGAACCTCAATCTATTGCTGCCACTTCATAATTCTCCAAAACAAAAAATTGGAAGAAAACAGATGCTGACGGTGTTCAACTAAATTGTATTATGTATATGAAAGGATGCGAACTGTGAGCAGTAGTACTTAACAAAGTGAATGAGTAACTATTGGAGGAAAAATAATTCATAGGCATCACTCACTTTTCACTGGAGATGGATACCAAATTATCACCATTGAAAATTAGTACAAACATTATTCCTAAATGGATTAAATATCAAACACAAATTTTAAATTGTGTTTTCATCTTGTTCATCATTTTAATAACTTATATTCTATTTTTGTAAATATTTTAAAATGAAAGCAACGTTACATCAGACTTCATATCATAGCATTGTGGAAGAAAAAAAAAACATCTTGAGATTAAGTCAATATAAATTTACATCAGACTAACTCTTTGTGTTCCCTTTTTTCTTAGGAGAAATAAACACACAAAAATGAGAAGTGATATCCTGAATCTTATACCCACTTAACACCACATTTATTTGAAATAAAAATTTCATGAGTAATCGGCTTAACTTACCTTGCAACATAAGGTGAGTTCCTAATCCATGTCACTCTCAAAACCACGTAAGTACACTTCATAACCTACAGAATAACAGTATATCAGAGTTAATCCGAATTATTCTTTTGCATCAAAATATTAAAAGAACAAAATTGAATGCATATCCATCAATGTCAAAGCCACATAAAGAGAAATGAAAGACAGTGCTGAAACCCCCTTGAAGTAAGTTAAGACATTAGCAAATATTTTGAATATGAATCTATTTCAACACTGCAAATTCAGCGAATGATTTTGGTCGGTACTTACAAAAATAAAGTTTAATCAAAATCGTAAGGCTAACTTTAAAAAGTGCTCTCCAAACTTCAGATTAGTAATCTGGCAAGCTTTAAAAGCTTTACTATATGTAAAAACACTCACCAACATAACAGTATCATCATCATCTGCATGCATCCACTGAAAAAATAATGGAAAAATGCGCCTGAAGTGGGCTAAAAGCACAAGACCAGCTCCATTAAATAGTGAATCGACAGATTTAAGCCATGCAATGCGGCGCTCTTTGTTTCTTGGTTGGCGCTCCAAGTGACTTAACATCTCATTCAACATCCTTTCAAACCTACTCAAGACATTTATAAATTAAATTCGATAAAAGATATGCCAAAAATTAAGGTTCATCATCATCATTGTCCAATTGAAAAGCATGTATGCAATATGCTCATAACTAAAAGTTAAAACCCAAATGTAGCCCACTGTTACAAAAACCGAGATATTGATGGACACTTTCTAACATCCATGGGTATGGTTTTGACATACCCATTTTTTACTATAAGGAAAACGGGGGAAATCTATTTGATTACAACTCTGCAGAACTTTAAGGATCTGCGGTCTCTCTACCCTAAGGGCTCATTTCTCTCAAATGATAAGATATCTCCCAGCCATACCTACCTCTCTTCTTATTTTACAGGAAGATGCCTTTTTCTTATCTAATTATCTCAGCCTTCAACTAACTAACTCTACTTCCCTCAACTAGTCTAATAATCTAGTTTTCCATCTTTGCCAGTTTGCCTAAACTAAATATCACTCAAGTTTTTAATAATAATTTTCACCTGCAGCACAATACTCCCAATCTGCTCATATCAGTCAGTATATCTATTGACTCTGCACTCAATGAGATCAAAGCTCACCTGATTGAACATAATATAACAACAACAATGGTCAAAGTTTTTTCCACTTGGTGATCTCTGCTACAGCCTGCATGGACCAAACCACATCAAAATGTCCTATGACGAACTAAATCTACAGATCGACCATTAAAACTAAAGCCTTACTCCTAGCAGTTTCCTTTGATCTCCCTCTTCCTCTAGTTATTTGATTATTCTCCATCTAGTAAAAATAAACATTATCAGCTAATTCAGCTCTCTTGAACATAAGTAAACATAATAATAATGTTGGTAAATAATAACATAATTTGTGATCCTTGGCCCATTGGTGAAAAGTTGTTACTCTCTTTATTAGCTTCTTGACAAGCAAAACAGAAAAGAACGTCTGTATAATTTGTTACTTTCTCAAATAAGTAATAATCAAGTAAAGAAATAAGGACCAATCAACTAAAGTCACTGGTTCATAAAAAATACCACATTTCTAAAGAAAGTGTTTCAAGTTTCAGTCTGAGACAATGCTCAAGAACCAAATTCATTTTCTTTCTGACGAATAAAGACATGTGAATTCATAGTTAAACAGAGAGAGGTGAGATGATTACCAGTTAAACGAATAAAGATAGAACCAACCAAACTGAATATGCAGGAAAGTAAGAAGAGGGGTGAGACAGAGAGATATCTTATCATTTGAGAAAAAATTGAATTCCTATGTCTTTATTTGTTTGACTATGATTTCCTGTATCTTTATTTGCTTAACTATGAATTTCTGTCTTTATTCTGGCGTCGTCGATGGTGATGGGAGTCCATGGCGGAGGGCCAAAATTCCGCCATACCGGCCGCGTCGTTATAGTGGATTATTGCAGAAAACCCGCAATATCGGTCGATATTTACCATTGCGGCGGGCCCAAAACCCGCCATGTATATCCGCCATAGCGCTGCCATGGCAGATATTTGACAACACTGCTTTATTCTCACATGAATTCCTATCACTTTTTACTCTCACATGGTATTTAACATGTGAAGACACTAAAGATTCCGACGTAACTAAACATTTAAAATAAAATGGGATGGAAATAGATCAATATACCATGGACTGCGCGGATTGCTTTTATGAGTAAGAGACATGAGAGTTATTGATGCTTCCACTACATAATGCCATATTTCATCATCAGAAGCTATATTTTGGCAGCAGGCATCAAGTATCACATCCTCAAACCCACCGATCTCAGCAGCATCCACATTTTTTCCAAGATGCATAAAGCTCACCATGCCCTGTCCCTGAAATTATAAACACTAAAACAATAACCACACGCTGAACAACTTTCAGATTCAACCCCTTCCATAAAGTAGTGATTTCCAAGTTTCTAAACAATCACAAATAAAACACTATTGTTTTTATGAGCATGGCCTTCCCAGCTTCACGTTTCATTTATAACTATGAGTATATTTGGATTGACTTTGAATTTATATACTGACATAAGCACTTGTGATACTACTAGAGAGAGCTTGCCGAAATAGCTTATGACATGTTCATAAGTTGTTTTCAGCTTATTTGCATAAGTTCTTTATGATAGTTTATATGAAAACATTTTCTTTATTTTATCTTTTATTGTGGTAGTAGCTAATATATAAACATTTACAAGTTATATATGGTAAGCATGTATGCTATAAGGAGTTAACTTTTTCTATCCAAACAGAACCCAAAGCACATACCTTCACCTCTGGCGACCAATGATCAACAGCAGTCAGTGCACAAGGAATCACCCATCCAGACAATTTTCCCAAATGAGGATAATCAACCTATGACAACACAATTCAAATGTCAACATCATCAATATCTTAGAATAGACATAACACAGGAAGGAAAAAAAACCTATCAAACACTAGTACCTGAGTAACAAACCATCTAAGCTGATGAGCAGCAAGAATCGCAAACCCGACCGGAACTCTAGCAGACGCGGCAGAGAACTCATCACTCTCGTCAGACTTATCAATGGAACTCTCCTTAATTCCATCCTTCAGAAAAGGAAGTACTTCAGGCAACAACTCCAGAAGCAACCTCTTCTGTGCAGGAACCAAATTACAATCCAACCCGAACTCTTCAACCTTCTGAGAGTTCCTACCATCGAAGACTGTGAGGTACGCATGGGAGAGCTCGAAAAAAGAAGCAGTTGCAAGGGAGGAAAGGTGTTTGGGGATCCATGAGAGAAACTCTGAATTGGTGTCTGTGGAAGAGGATAACAGAGCACACGCTAGAGCGAAGTCTTTGATGGAAGCGTGGATGGTGGAGTTTGTGGAAGTGAGAAGGGATTCGAGAAATGCTTTGACGGAGATGTTGGAGGTTTTGTGAGAAGTGTATGGAGTTGCGGCGAGAGAGTCTACGATTGAATTCGATAACCTAATCAGGTGGAATCAAATGGAAACTTCACTGTGAGGAACGAATGGTGAGAGAGAAAGAGAGATAGAGAGAGGTGGCTTACTGCATAAGAGTGTCTCGGAGAGTGGAGGATGATGATTCCGACATTGGCTACTGATTGGGGTTGCGCTTCCAACACCGCCGGCGCAGGAAATTTCCGACGAAAATAACACCGCAACTGGGTTTTGCCGAGTTGGCACTGGGGATGATTAATAGTTTAAAATTAAATTATTAAAAGTATTTTTTTTAATAATTTAAAATTAAATTATTAAGAGTATTTTTTTAATAGTTTAAAAAATTAACTGTTTATTTATTTTTAATGTTATTGAAAAATACACTATTTTCTTTTAAAAAAATTTAAAAAATACAACCTTTTATACTAGAAAAATAAAATTTACAAAGTAAATACTCTAAATCCTGAAAAAATAAATGACTAAATTACACTTTCTATTCTCTTATTTTGCCATTTTGTCATTTTCAAATAATTACCCAAATGAACTATGAGCCAAAACCAACACAGCCCAAGGTCTTTCCACAGTGTTGCAAGGAAAGCAACTGATGCAGCAGCTGCAGCACCATTCTGCATCCACCCTTGATTCAAAAAGTGACCATGGGGATGAATATTTGTCCATTCACCTTCTTGCTTTGGTCAAACCCTAAAAACTTGATTTCATTCAGTATTTAAGTTAAGCTCAGTTCACACAAACCCTAGCCACCACTTTGTGCAAAAATCTGAATTTGAGTTTTATTAAGAGTTTCTGATACTTTCTCTGAAGTTGTTCTAAAAAATCAAATGTTGCTTCAAGAGGGGAAGAAACATCAAAGTTTGTTCAAGAAAGGGATAGTCTGCTGCTAGTTTGCTTTGGGAAGTCTTCAAGAGGTAAGTTATTTATAAACTCCCTGTTTTCATATGCCCAGAAATCATTAAAACATGTTTGAGTGTGTCTGTTGTTCTTGGGATTGGTTGTTTTTTCATTTGAAATGTTGATGTTTGTTTTGTGATGACAAGAATGTTTTATTTGTGTACAACATTGTTCTATTGAATATGTGTGAGGTTGCAGCCATAAGGGAAGATATTGAGTTTTGTTGCTAACAAACTGATACTGTCATGCTTTTGGAGCTTTGTTAGCTTGTGTTTGTTTGATGTTATTGAGTACCTCGCATCTGTTTGGATCCTCAAAGGTAGTTCTGTTTTGGGTAGCTGTTGACTGTTTTTAAATATGATTTAAGGGGAGCTCTTGGTATGTTGTTGGACATTAAGGGTAGCAGGGTTGAATTTGGATTAGAGACTCATTGAGCTCTCCCTACTGTTGTGCTTTTTGTTTAGAGGTCGTTGAGACTTGGAATTCATAACGGGTTGATTTCATGACATTTAGTTGTCCAATGTAGGTTAACTTGGTCTGTGAATTTCTGCTTAGATTTTGTTGTTATCAATTGGTACTTTGCTTTGATGCTTTTGTTTCTGTCAGTTTTAGCTAGGAGTTGGTTGTGAGGCAAGGTTGGATTATCAATTTTGCAACTGTCATGAGAGGCATTTTGAGTTGGCTGACTGTTTTGAATGAGTTTTTTTGTGTGGTTGGTGTTGAGCCAACTGGCTATGCAAGTTGGAGGGTTTTGACCAGTTTGGTCCCATCAGGTTTTGGCTGTTGCTGTAGAGTTGTATGAGTTCATAACAGGTTTGGAATACCAAGTGAGGGCTTGTGATTACTTTTAGAGTAGTGGCTACCATTTCAATTTGTGTTTTGGTTATGTCAACTCGGTTTTCTTTTGTTTGAGTTGGATATTTCACATAGTTGTCAGATGGTTCTTCATGCTTGTTTGTCTCTCATTAGGAATTTACTTAGTGCACACTTGGACTGGCCTAGCATTTTTGTGGTGTGCATGGGATTGTTATTAAAGTTTATGCATAGGGTTGTTCCTAGAGTTAGTGTTTGAGAGTTGTGGACTGATTAGTGTAGTTGGCATGCTGTAGTTTGGTTGGGTTTAGGATGATGTAGTGTTGTATTAGGACTTCACCAAATTTGTTTAAAGGACTACCAAAACCTGTTGGTACTGAGGAGGCTTAGCTTTTGATGTTTGGATCTGAACCATGTCATGATTGAATCCGTTTTTGCATTTTGATGCCATTAGTGTAGATTTTGCCCCATTTTGATGTTATGCCAGTGCACTGTAAAGACAACAGTTGGAATTAGTGTCTGTCTTTTGTGCCACTTTAGTCTAGGTTTCTGCTTCTAGCAAGGTTGATTGGATTTATGTTATTACAAATGTCTGTTGTCGGATACAGTGCATTGGTACCTTGTTGAGCATCTTTCTTTGTCTTGTTCCTCAGTAGGACAGTTTCCCCCTACTGCTTTAGCTTAGGTGCCACCGGTTTAAGTTTGGCTTGAATTCTGAAATGGCTTGTTTGCTGTGGACATCCTGGACCTTGTTTTGTTTAAATTCAACTGTGATGTGTTTATTTTTGTTGAGCCATGTCTATTGGTCTGGTGTGTTGACAACCACCTTAAGCATGTGACTAGAACACATAGTTGCCTTGCTTGTATCATCATGTCATTGGTTGGTTCTGTTTTGAACCTTGACTGCCAGGGCTGGACAGTCCCCTAGCTTACTTTCTTCTGCTAGCAGTGGACCAAGAGATTACTGAGCTTAGGATCTAGTTTGAGTGTGATCCTTTAGTTTACTTGGATTTACTTGGTTGTTTGGTTCTGATCATGTTCAAGTTGTGCCTATTTTGCATTGAAAATGCCAAAATCTTACCATAGTTTCTGTTGGAGGGAGAGTTTATCAATTGGGATTCAGACTTGTAACTCATTTAGGGATAGCTCAGGTCTAGGCTGGGGTATTTTGGTTAAGGAGCTTTTGTTTTTTGCCTTGAGAGCTGTAAAACCATTTTGAGTAGGTTGTTTGTTTGATTTGCTGTCAGCTCATTATTTTAAGGATTGGTTCAGTCATCCTACTGCATGAAAGGTGTTTGGTTTATGCTATGATTTCCCTGTGAGAAGTTGTTGTTTGGAACAGTGGTTGTAAATCAAGATGTGTGGGCTGATTAGTGCAGTTGGTATGCTGCAAGTAAGGAGGTTTTGTGAATGCCTCAAATTGTTTGAGCTGTGTTGATAGGTTATCATTAGGGGCCTGTTGGTATTCTAGGTGATATGTTTGAGTTTGGATTTTCATGACTCATTATGTAATCCCTACTGTTGTTCCAGTCCTGTTGGAATTCATAGCATTTGGTTAAATTTTGGTCTGAGAAGTATTCTACATAGGTGTGCACCTTGCAGTCAAGATTTCACTTTTATAAGGACACAATATCTCGAATGCATCTGTGACCGCCCTTAGAGACTAGGTTTGTTAACTCATGGCTTTGAGAGAACCCCTCTTTGGTTGGTAAGTCTGTTAGGTGTTTGAGAGGTTTAGGTGGATAGATGAAGTGGTGACTGTCATTTAAATCCTTTGTCTAAGGGCTGTTGTTGGGATTTGTGTGATAGTTGAATTTGGCCAAATCATTTAGGCTCGTGGATTTCTTGATGATACTTGGAACCCCAAGTTTTTCTCTCATAATGGCTCAGAAGAATCATCATACAAAATTCCTCCAACCTGGAGCTCCATGCAATGTGCCAGCTGGGTCTGTTGTGGACAACAGATTTTTGTCATCCTAAGAGTTATGATTTCCCTACGTGTGCTCGTGCTGGAATGATAGGAACCAGCAGGCCAACATATTATTTTGTTCTGTTGAATGAGGTTGGCTTTTCTCCGGTTGATCTACAAGAGCTTGTGCATTCTCTCTCCTATGTTTATCAAAGGAACACCACTGCCATATCTGTTGTTGCTCCAATCTGCTATGCTCACCTGGCTGCTAGAATTTGTTTTTCATGTTAGGATCTGTTGTTGATTGTCATTAAGGCAATGTGTGTAGGTGTTTCTTTGGGTAAAGGTGTTGATATACGATGTTGAAGCATATGGTGTAGTGTTAATAGCATGACTATGTTGAGTTGATGTCCACAACTGTTAACTTGTTCCTCATACTTAGACTGTGTGTTTTAGTTAGTATGAAGTTGAAACTTTTCATTTGAAGCGAAGTGGTTGAATTAATATGAGTGTTGACATTGGTAAGCGCCAAGGGTTCATTACTATTTATGTTTAGCTTGTTTTGGTCTGAGCTGCTGTTTAGTCTTGGTCTTGCTATTGACCATTCAGTTTTGGATTTTCAAACCATAGTCTCAATTGCAACTCACATGCCAAATTCTTATCATAGCATCTTTTGGTTTAGATTTCTGTTGAAATTGGATCTAGTGCATATTTGAAATCTGTGCATATGTGAAATTCAGTCTGCTTGTATCTACTTTGACCATTGAAACTCAAAATGCACTTCGAGCTTCTTCATTGCGTTATCATTCGAATTTTTTTGTGTATGTATCTTTTGAAAATTTGAATGGCACCATTGTAATCCTCACGAAATAACAAGCAAGTTAGGCTTTTGTTTCATTGAATTTGATTAAGAATTGAGATAGTTTGGATTGAAATCGTATCTCGAGTCTTGCCTTGAACTTGCTCATAGTCCAACCCAGAAACACGCATGTGGATGGTTCATATTTTATGGGGGTGGTTTGATACACAGATGTATCGCCACCCCAGTGGTTAATGCCTTGCCATATCACGCACATGTCCCTTGTTCGAGCCCAGCCAGGGGCGTTTTTGCTTTTATTCCTTTTATTTTTCATGTTTTTATGCTTTTATTCCTTTTATTTTTCATGTTTTTATGTTTTTTGTTTCCTTTTCTATTTCTTTTCACGTGTATGAGAATAGTCTGGTTGGCTTAATTTTTAGCCTGCAGCCCCAAGGTCTTGGGTTCATGCCTTAGGGAGGCACTTTCCTAATTTTATTATTATTTCATTTTATTTTCTATCCCATTTTATTTTATCATTTTTATTTTGAAATTCACCATTTTATTTTCTTTCTCATTTCATCTGCGATTGATTTATTTAGTGTTTACTTGGCCTTGTGCTATGATCCCCCTAGGATTCCTAGTCCCTCCGTTTAGGATGGGAGTAGGAGAGACATTAGGTGTTTAATCCTATGCATGATAACATTAGGATAGTTTCATTCCTTTTCATCCCGACTTTAGGGGCATTGTGCATGACAACTTTAGGTTTGGATTTAGTCCCCCTTTTAGTGTCTTTTATCTTCTCATCTCAAAACAATCATAAAACACTTAATAAAGATAATGGATATTGTGCCATAAGCCTTATACTTGGGAAATGGTGATTGAAGGGCCACCCCTCGATTGCCTAGAGTGTCTAGTATGCGTCCTTAGGGCGATATGCGACGCATTCGATCCTAGGTTCTAGACTTTAGTACAACATACATTATGAACATTCAAATTCAAAACACTTCTTCTCTAAAAAACACAAAAAAAAACACTTCAAACCTTTTTCATCCTTCGGGATTCTAATCAGAAAAATATTTTCAGAAAAAAAGAGTGTTGTTAACTCTTAGTTCTATCGCAAACGGTAATGCCTAAGTTTCCCATTGCTCGAGCTGCATACACCAACTGCTAGAACTGATTGTTAACCTTACTCGGGCCTAAAAAACTTTTGAACCAAACATGTGTTCCCCTTTAACCCGAACTACGTTTGCTCTGATCTTTCATACCAGATGAAAGTACGTAGGCACAAGACGCGATGTCTTGGCGAGCAACCTTCCCCCCCTCTCACCCGTAGTTAGCCGAACTACGTTGACTCTGACTTCTCATTTCATATGAGATACGTAGGCACAAAGCGTCGTTGCTTTGCCGAGTCATTTTTTTTTCTTTTGTCCTCAAGCCTGTAGTTAGACAGTTTCAATCATCCTTTTAGATTAGACAACAAGCGTGGATCCCGTCGAGTACGACAGACGTGAGGGGTGCTAATACCTTCCCCTTGCGTAACCGACTCCCGAACCCGAGATTTGGTTGCGATGACCGATCTTATCCCTCTTTTCGTTAGGTTTTCTTTGAACGTTTCCTTTCCCTCTCATGGGATAAATAATGCACGGTGGCGACTCTTCTGTCATTGTTGGCCTCGATTTTTGCAGTAGCGACACATGGTTCATCTGAGTCAAAGTAAAAGTCAATAATAAGGACTTGTGCATTTTGAGTACAATGTCCACTTGACCACTTTCATCCCAACTTTTCATTGCATTTTGCATTTTTAGAACTCTAAGGTTGTGTTTGAAAAATAAATAGAAAACCCCATTTGTTTTATTCATTTTTTATTATCCATTGCATTTTCTAATATAATAATTATGTTATCATCCTCTTACTTTGAAAACAACAAGGTTATGGTAAATATAGGCTAAGTTCATTTCTCCACTTTTTATCTCATATCATTACATCACTATCATCATTTAAAAACTACATGAATAAAATGTCATTCACATCCAAGCTTTATTCATCATTTTATCATAAACATTATCATTCATCATTATTTTGAAATAAAATACCAATTTTCATTCATCTCATTAGCATAACTTTATCATTCCAATTTGAAAGAAAACAAGGTTTAGGTTGAATTCAAACCACCACCTTCCATTGCTTTTTTCACATATATACTAACCTCATCATCATTCAAATTGAGCCTTTTTGGTTCACATTATCTCATCATTGTTCAATTTAGAAAGAAAAAAACTAAACTCTTTCTTTTTCACATAAACATTGCATTTCTCCATTTACATATCAACATAACCATGTCCTCTTCATTTTTACTCCATGTTATCATCACCATATCACTACAATACATACATCCATCACGAACAAAAGTTAAGTTTGAAATAAAAAGTGAGAGTTCAAAGTAAAAACAAGCTTTGTTTTACACGAATTGCTACATCATTCCAACATCACCCATCAACATTACAACAATTCAATCATCAATATCATTCATGTTATTATCCTTCATACAACATAAAAAAAACAAATTGAAAATGAAATGGAAAATAATTTAATTTCAATTGAATAAAGTATTGTTGCATTACATTTGAAACATGTGAATATAATTGCAAGCTACACTACATACAACCATCTCATCCCATCCATGACCTTTCCTAACATCCCTACATACATCTCATACACCAGAGCAATCATGATTAGTTGCTTCACACCCAGTCACACAAATCAAACTTCATACACACGAGTTACAACATACCTTATATCATTTATGACCTTCCATTTCATTTACATATAGATCTCATTTATTGCACAAGTGAAAATCACACAAATCTTGCCTAGAGTCATACTTTCCTTACCACCTCACCACGTGCTCACTTTCCCAAAAATAAACTCTTCACACGAGTATCACTCCACCTTCCAAATCTTCCTATATAACCACATTTAACTCATCTACTAAAGACACTGAAAATCCCTTAGAAACGTTGCAAAAATATCTCCCAACTACGTCACTTTAAAGCTCTTCATATAAGGCCTTGAGAACTTCCTATTGAAGCTCCATTACTAGAGCTATGACCTGCATCATGCTACACCAGAAGAAAGGAAGAATAAGGATACGGCGTAAAAGTAGAAGTACAAAAGAGAAGGAAAAGAGGAAGTGAAACTTACCAGAAGGTAAACTTGGCCTCGCTAGAGTGCTCGCCGGAGGTTTGGTAAATCTAGATTCTGATGAGGTTCTTCTTCATTTTTTCTCTATTTTTTCCATGTTGCTTTACATTTCTTGCATATTTATTCCTTTTTTGCCTTCCAATTTTTGTAATAATTGAAATTAGTAAAAGGGGGTTATAGGGTTTCATTTGGGGAAGGGTTGGTTTTTATGATCTATGTTTGATCTATTTGATTGGGGTTCATATTCGTGATCAGGGTCAAATTTGGGGAGGGGTTTGTGTTGACGTTTTTGAGTTTGGGAGAACCTATGATAATTCTGGGATGGAAATCAAATGAACACATTCATCGTGTTCTTCATTTATTTTCATTGTTTGATCTAACAAGAACAAAAAATGTCATGGAATTGTGTTATTGTAGATAAAAGAAAGAGAAAGTGGATGGATGAGATAGATAGATAGATAGATAGATAGATAGATAGATAGATAGATAGATAGATAGATAGATAGATAGATAGATAGATAGATAGATAGATAGATAGAGAGCGAGAGAGAGAGAGAGAGAGAGAGTGTGTGTGTGTGTGTGTGTGTTTGTGTGTGTGTTTGTGTATGTGTGTGTGTGTGTGTGTGTGTGTGTGTGTGTGTGTGTGTGTGAGAGAGAGAGAGAGAGAGAGAGAGAGAGAATGAAACAATGTGATCCCTTCACACGCTTTGGCTCTTCCCTCATTTATGTCATTGGCCACACGCGGCGATTTTAGGTCCCTTGGATTAACTTACTATTTACTTTGATTAGGGGTCCCATGTAAGGACCCCTACCACTTTTCCATGCACCCTTATATCGACTTAATTATTGAATCAACACTCCAAATTGAGTCAGCATCTTGACTTTCTGGCTCCTCTTAGACTAGGCATGATGTTCCATATGCCTACATGTTTTCATCGCCAGTCTTTTTTTTATTTGATACTTCCTTTTTTTCTTTTACTTAAAGTACCCAAACTCAAAATACCCAAGCGAAGCGAGAAACGAGTTATCTAAGTGAAATGTATGATTACAAACACCATTTCATCTTTTACTTTAATGTATTTTCTTTGCAATTTTGCTTTCATTCCATTGTCATTTTCTGTTAACTTTACATTATCCTTTTACACGGTTCTACTACTTAGTCATTGTTGAATTCTTTTACCTTTCCAACAATTTATCTTAATTTACACCACTTTTACATTAATATTTCGACTTCGTCAAAATCCTTTATATTTCTACACAAAATTCAAAAAAATTGTATGCATTATGTCTTAGGATTACCTAGTTGATCCTGTAAGTGCTTGTTTACTAAATTTCATAGTAAATGTTAAGAATGTAATTCCTTGTGTCGAAGCAGGTGTAGCTCGATAAAACAAGGATGTGTCGAAATTATCCTAGTGTAGTGTGTGTCGAGTTATGTTAGATGTCGAAGTGTCGAAGTAGGTTTCTTGACACAGGATTTCAACTTTGACCAAAATAGAAATTTAGGGTTTTTTTTATATTTTGGGATTTACCTTAGGGATCAAGCTAGCTCAGTTATAATAGGGAGTAACCCTATTATGAATTGTAACACACAACAGAAAGTGCAGTTGCACAGTTGAATAATATTTTCTCAGTTTGAGAGCAGAGAGTTACTCTGCAGAAATCACCATCTTCTTCTATATTTTGTTAAACTCTAATTTTTTTTCTTATTCAACTTTCTTTCTTCTTTCATTAACAATTGCTACGCAGAATCATTCTTTCAATCAAGGTGTGATTTATTCACTCAAGTGAAGAGTGGAGAACAATGGATTTTGATCGGTTGATTGAATCTTGTTCGTCAAGATTGATTCGGAATTCTCAAAATTTTGGGTTAATTCTAACATCTGGTATCTAGAACACTGGCTGAGCGATTCGTGGGAAGAAAATCACGATGGCGATGAATAATCCAAACAGACATTTTTCGGCGACTCTTTTGATTCTCAAGAACAATAATTATGAGAATTGGTGCAAGCAGATGAAGGTGGTTTTTTGTTATCATGATCTCTGGGATCTTGTGAAGGAAGGAGTAACACCACTTGCAGAAAACGTGAAAGATCAAGAAAATGCTGCATACAAAGAATTAAAGAAGAAAGATTATAAAGCTTTATTTATAATTCATTAATGCATTGATTCAGATAATTTTGAAAAGGTTAGTGATATAGAATCAGCGAAAGAAGCATGGGAAATTCTAGAGAAATCGTTTGGAGGCGCAAAAAAGGTGAAAGAGATGAGGTTACAAACTCACAAAAGAACCTATAAATTGCTTCAGATGGAGGACAATGAAAGAATAACTGATTTCTTCACTAGGGTTACTAAATTGGTGAATCAAATCAAAGTATGTGGAGAAGTGTTGACATCAAGATAAATTGTTGCAAAGATCTTGAGGACATTGGCTCCAAAGTTCGACCACGTGGTAGTAGCCATAGAAGAGTCGAAAGATTTTTCAATATTTACAAAGGAAAAGCTTCAAGGGACTCTTGAATCTCATGAACAAAAGATGGTTGAAAGAGCTGCTGGGAAGTCAAATAGTGGTGTGGCTTTGCATGCGTAATCAGTAAAAGAAAAGAAAGAAGGAAACTGGTCGAAATCAACAAGAAGGAGGCTATAATAATTCGACTGGTCAAAATCAGCAAGAAGGAAATTGGTCGAATTAGAGAAGACCCTGGAGCTAAGGCAACCAAATAGGCGGTGTTGCAGGAAGAGGAAGAGGTGGTGGTCAAAAACCTGACAAAAGTCACATTCAGTGTTACAATTGTTAGAAGTATGGTCATTATTCTAGTGTTTGTCCTGAAAAGCAGAAGAATCAAGAAACTGATGCAAAGCTGGCAAAACATGGAGAAGAAGAGATGTTTCTGATGGTCACAACAAGAGATGAAGAAAGATTCCAGGACCAATGGTACTTGCACTCAAGATGCTCATCACACATGATTGGAAGGAAATATTTTTCAACATAAAGCCCTCAATAAAGAACATGGTGAAATTTTCAAATGGCAGCACTCTAGCAGCTAAATGTATTAGTGATGTTATGATTATGAGGAAATATAGCAAGAGCTCAGTAATTTTCAATGTATTGTACATATCAGGCATGAAAGATTTGAAGAGAAGAAATATGGTTTCAGGATTACCAAAAATCGACATCTCAAACAAAGTATGTGAAGAATGTGTGCAGGTGAAGCAACACAAGAACAACTTTAGCAAGGATGCAAGAAGCAAGTTGAAGGAAATTCTTGAAATCATATACTCTAACGTATGTGGTCCTATCTAGGTGGATTCGATTGGAGGTAACAGACACTTTGTCACTTTCATAGATGATTTTAGTCAAAAATTATGGACTTACCTGGTTAAGACGAAAAGTGAAGTGATCGAGGTATTTTCCAAATTTAAATTTATGGTCGAAAGACAAAGTGGTTGAAAGCTAAATATTATGAGGACTGATGGTGGTGGAAAGTATGTGTTGAAAGATTTTGATGTGTTATGTGAGAAAGAATGGATTGTGCATGAGGTGGTGTCATCCTAGACTCCACAAGAGAATGGAACTGTAGAAAGGAATAATAGAACCATCATGAATATGGTAAGAAGTATTTTGAGAGGCAAGCACCTACCCAACGAATTATGGGGAGAAGTTGTGTTGACTGCAACATACATCTTGAATAGATGTCTAACAAAGAAGCTAGAAGGAACCCCGCTAAAATAATGTTGGTCTGGTGTTAAGTGTAACGCCCATTTTAATTATTCGAGTTTTTCGATGTATTTATTTTCGGCATGCTTGCGTGGAATTTGTTTGAGAAATTAAGATCCATAATATTAGAAAAATATGATTAATAATAATGATAATATGATGATTAATAGTGTTGTTACTATTACTATTAATATTATTGTTATTATTATTGTATTTAAAAATATTATTGGAATTAATTTTGGATTAAAAGAAAATAAGAATATTAGTTTTGGAATTAAAAAGAGGATTATTTGGGACGAAGGGCATGTTTGGCATTGGAAAAAGGAGAAAGAGAAAGAAACACACTTGTGAAGGAGAAGAACATGGTAGAGAGGAAGAACGATCGAAGTGAGCAAGCTTGGAAGGAAAGACAATCAAAGCTGTTGGAATTGCGGATTCTTCATCATCAGAACTGCATTTTGAGGTAAGGGGGGGGGGGGGGGGGGGGGAATGATCGGTTAATTTCGGTAGTTGCATGAAATATGTGGTAGGAAGGGGAATTCACTAACCCCATGATTGATGATAAATTGTGTTGTTGATTCTGTTGTTAATTGATATTTGAGTGTTGGAAATCCTTGCATGCAATGGTTGATGACGATTTGAGGTAATGAGGGTTTCGGAGTAGGATTGTCGTTTTAGCCGGAAGTGGATTAATCGGCCGAATTTGATGTTTTATCGGATGATATAGGATTTAGTCGGGTAGATTATGTGTAGGATATCAGGCCGATGTTGTCGGTGGTGTTTTGGCAAGAATTGGTGAGAGTGGGGGTTGCTGATTTCTGAACAGCTGACTTATTTTTCTGAAATCGCAGGCATTCGCTGGGCGAATGAGGGGGCGAGCCTTCGCCAGGCTTCGCCGGGCGAACTGGGTAGCGAATGCTTCCAGTAGCCTCTGTTTGGATTCTCCAGGCGAATGGTCAGCGAGTGTTCACTGCGGGACTTCGCCAGGCGAATGTGCCAGCGAGCTCGATAACAGTTTGTGTTTTACTGCTGTTCTGTGTTGATTCCTTTGTGGTTTTGGACCCTTGTTGGTCATGTTTGATGATGAGCTTATTAGTGAGCTGTGGTGAGTGTATGTATGGTGTCGGAATATGATTCCGTGATATCCGTGTGATTATGATATTTGCATTGGTGTATGTTATGATGTATGACAGTGGTGATGGGTGAGACATATTTGATATATGCTAAATTGTGATCAGTAGGATCGTGTGCACCTTGTGTGCTTGATGTATATGTGATATGTGATGAAATGGATCAGTAGGATCGTGTGCACCGTGAGTGCTTGTGTTGTTGTGCATGGTGTCTGCATAGCATGTGGACGGGATGGAATCATGGCTCAGATGGGGCGTATGTGATTCACCCGTGCTCCAAATGGGGAGTATGGACGGGAGTTGAATCGTTGCTTAGATGGAGTGTATGCGATTCACTCGTGCTCCAATTGGGGAGCGTTGGTAGGGATAGATCGTTGCTTAGATGGAGTGTATGCAATCTATCCTGAGATTTGATTATATGGGCTCAGGAGGAGCGTGGTAGGGATAGATCGTTGCTCAGATGGAGTGTATGCGATCTATCCTGAGTTGAGTCGGTACCACATATCATTGTGTCAAGTTGTATGTGTTGCATTGTGATGTGTGATGTGTTGGCATGGGACAGTAGGTCCGGATTTGATGTATATGAAATGATGTTTATATGTTTCTGCCTTTTATTTCATGTACATTATTACCGTTATATCTGATCGTGATTTCTCACCCCTTGTTGTTGTTGTGGTATGTGCTTCTTCGGAAGTACAGACAATCCAGGTGCTTAGCTAGCTTGGATTGTGGCGAGTCGTAGGGATGCTCTGATACGTAACACCGGGGCTTTTGGGAGTATTTGTGTCTATTTGATGATTTTGTGTGCCCCTGTGGTGTATCTTGTTTTGTTGGGATTCGATGTTGATATTTTGTGTAATTTGGGCAAATGGCCAACTTGATGTATAGGATGATGACGTGTGTATATATATATATATATATATATATATATATATATATATATATATATATATATATATATATATATATATATATATATATATATATATATATATATATATATATATATATATATATATATATGTTTATGACAGATTCATTTTCCGCTGCGATTTTGTTAAAAATCATTTTTTTTAAGAAATGTCTTGTGGAATTTTGGTGAAAATGTGACATCCCGTTTTTGGTGTGGAAACTCTGATGATTGTTTATTTAATTGTTTTATTTGATTTTGGGGAGCGGGGTGTTACAAGTTGGTATCAGAGCAGGTCGGTCCGTCCTGCCAGTGTTGTGGTTGAGTTTGTCTGTAGGATAGAGTTTGGTTGTTTTCCGTTAACTTGTTATTGTGGTTGTTGAGCAGTATGGCGGGGAGGAATGATGTTGCGTTGGCTGCAGTTATGCAAGCAATGGCACAAGTGGTGGCCAATCAGAATCTGGCTGTGGGCGTACAGTTCGGAGACTTGACGCAGTTCCAGAGTAACAAGCCACCAAAGTTTGAAGGTGGGATTTTGGATCCGGAAGCTGTACAGAAGTGGCTGAAGGCGATAGAGAAGATCTTCAGAACCATGGGGTGCAGTGATGAGCAGAAGGTGAGGTTCGGTACTCACATGTTGAAGGGTGAAGCCGAGGCTTGGTGGGACAACTGTCGCCAGAGGTTGGAGGCTTCGGGAACTCCTATTACTTGGGAGATGGTTCGAATGGGTTTTCTGGAAAAGTATTTTCCGAAGGATATCAGGAGTGCTAAAGAGGTTGAATTTCTAGAGCTGAAGCAGGGCAATATGCCAGTGGTCGAGTATGCGGCCAAGTTTGAAGAGTTGGCACAGTATTGTCCCCATTACAATACTAAAGAGGCCATGACTTCTAAGTGTCTGAAGTTTGAGAATGGGTTATGACCGGAGATCAAGATGGGAATAGCTTGTCAGAAGATCAGGAGTTATCCTGAGTTGGTGAGTAGAAGCCGAATTTATGATAATGACAACCGAGCAAGGATTGCATACTATAAGGCAGTGAATGACCGTAAGGGTGAGCAAAGATTCGGTGGTACACCTTACAGCGTGTCGACCGATAAGGGAAAGCAGAAGGTTGTGGCTGATAAGAAGTTCAGAGAGAGGAAACCATCAATGGATTTGAAATGTTATCGATGTGGTGTTGTGGGGCATCGTGTTAGCGATTGTCCTCATGAAGCGAAGAAGTGCTTTAAGTGTGGGAAGCCGGGCCATGTGGTGGCGGATTGCAGGACTAATATGCCTACATGCTATAACTGCGGTGAGAAAGGTCATATTAGTACTCATTATGAGAAACCGAGGAGGGCTCGAGCGCCTCAGGTCAGCGGTAAAGTGTTTGTTGTGGCGGGGACTCAGTCAGCGGAAGAGGAGCGTTCGATCAAAGGTACTTGTTTTATCAATAATGTTCCTTTGACTGCTATGATTGATACGGGTGCGACCCACTCGTTTATCTCTGTTGATTGTGTGAAGAGGTTAGGTTTGGTATCGTCTACTCTTGAGCGGTGGATGACTATCGAAACTCCCTCGATTGGTTCAGTGACTACTTCGTTAGTGTTTTTGAAGTGTCCACTGACTATTTTTGGCCGAGATTTCGGAGTGGATCTGATTTGTTTACCACTTGGCGGTTTGGATGTTATTTTGGGTATGAACTGGTTGGAGTTCAACCGAGTCTACATCGACTGTTATCGGAAGGTGTTATTGTTTTTTACTCCAGAAGAGGAAGCTTTGGAAGATTCCTTATCTAGTAAGGAATTGAGAACTTTGTTGGCAGATGACACTAAAGTGTTTGCTTTATTTGCATCGTTGTCGGTTGACAGCAGGACATTGTTGGATGAGTTAGCCGTGGTGAATGAGTTTTCGGAGGTGTTCCCGGATGATATTACAGAGTTGCCTCCGAAGAGAGAAATTGAGTTTAGCATTGACCTTGTTCCTGGTACGAGGCCTATTTCTATGACGCCGTACAGGATGTCGGCAACGGAATTGGCCGAGTTGAAGTCTCAGATTGGAGAGTTGTTGGATAGAAAGTTTATCAGGCCAAGTGTGTCTCCGTGGGGAGCTCTAGTGTTGTTAGTGAAGAAGAAGGATGGTAGCATGCGGTTGTGCATCGATTACCGTCAGTTGAATAAAGTGACCATCAAGAACAAATATCCTCTTCCAAGGATTGATGATTTGATGGATCAGTTGGTGGGAGCTCGTGTGTTTAGTAAGATTGACTTGAGGTCGGGTTATCATCAGATCAGAGTGAGAGAAGGCGATATTCAGAAGACGGCGTTTAGGACTCGATATGGACATTACGAGTATGCAGTAATGCCTTTCGGAGTGTCTAATGCACCGGGAGTGTTCATGGAGTATATGAACCATATCTTCCATTCTTATTTGGATTAGTTTATTGTCGTGTTCATTGATGATATACTGATTTATTCTAAGTCTGAGGAAGAGCATGCAGATCATTTGAGGATTGCTTTACAAGTGTTAAAGGATAACAAGTTGTTTGCTAAGTTATCGAAGTGTGAGTTCTGGTTGAAGACGGTGAGTTTCTTGGGGCATGTTATTTCTGGTGATGGTGTTTCGGTAGACCCATCGAAGGTGAGTGCGGTGTTACAGTGGGAACCGCCGAAGACGATAATTGAGGTTAGAAGCTTTTTGGGTTTGGCAGGGTATTACCGAAGATTTATTGAAGGATTTTCTAGATTGGCGTTACCATTGACTCAGTTGACGAGGAAAGACCAAGTGTTTGTGTGGGATGCTGCTTGTGAAGAGAGTTTTGGAGAGCTGAAAAAGAGATTGACTTCAGCGCCGGTGTTGGTGTTACCGAATCCGAGTGATCCTTTTGTGGTGTATTGTGATGCGTCTAAGATGGGATTAGGCGGAGTTCTTATGCAGAATAGGAAGGTGGTAGCTTATACTTCACGACAATTGAGGGTATATGAGCGGAATTATCTTACTCATGACCTTGAATTGGCTGCGGTGGTTTTTGTGTTGAAGATATGGAGACACTATGTGTATGGTTCGAGGTTTGAGGTGTTCAGTGATCACAAGAGCTTGAGGTATCTGTTTGATCAGAAAGAATTGAATATGAGGCAGAGAAGGTGGTTAGAATTCCTGAACGACTATGATTTTAGTTTGAGTTATCACCCAGGAAAAGCGAATGTTGTTGCAGATGCCTTGAGCAGGAAAGCGATTCATATGTCGGCCTTGATGGTGAAAGAGATGGAGCTTATTGAGCAGTTTAGAGATTTGAGCATGGTTTGTGAATTCACGACAGATGGTGTGATGTTGGGTAAATTGCAAGTGAAGAATGATTTCTTGGATATAATTAGAGAACACCAGAAGTTGGATGTGAAACTTGTGGATTTGATGCGAGGAGCCGAAGGTGACTCCGGTAGTGATTTCAAGTTGGATGGTGCTGGTGTGTTGAGGTTTCGGGGCAGAATTTGTGTGCTGGATAATGACGATCTTAAGAAGTCAATTTTGGACGAAGGACATCGTAGTAGCCTGAGTGTTCATCCAGGAGCTACGAAGATGTATCAGGATTTGAAAAAGTTATTTTGGTGGTCAGGAATGAAAAGAGATATCGCTTGTTTTGTTTATGCTTGTTTGATATGTCAGAAATCAAAAGTGGAGCATCAGAGACCTTTTGGGATGATGCAACCGTTAGAGATTCTGGTTTGGAAATGGGATTGTATCGCCGTGGATTTTGTTACAGGATTGCCGAATACGGCAAGAGGATTTGATGCGATTTGGGTGATTATAGATCGGCTTACAAAGTCTGCACATTTTGTGCCGATTAGTATCATTTTTCCGTTGGAGAAGCTGGCAGAGATCTATATTCGGGTGATTATGAAGTTGCATGGTGTGCCGTTGAGTATTGTGTCAGATAGAGATCTGAGGTTCACTTCAGAATTTTGGAAGAGTTTGCAAGAAGCCTTGGGTACCAAGTTGAAGGATGGACAGTCAGAGAGGACTATTCAGACGTTAGACGATTTGTTACGGGCTTGTGTTTTGGAGAAAGGTGGTACGTGGGATACTCATTTGCCATTGGTAGAGTTCACATACAACAACAGTTACCATTCTAGTATCGGAATGGCACCGTTTGAGGCTCTTTATGGTCGGAGGTGTAGGACTCCTCTGTGTTGGTACGAGTCAGGTGAGAATGTTATTTTGGGGCCAGAGTTGGTACAGCAGACTACTGAGACAGTGCAGATGATCCGTGAGAAGATGAAAGCATCGTAGGATAGGCAGAAGAGTTATGATGATAACCGAAGGAAAGAATTGGAATTCAGTGAAGGTGATCATGTATTTTT